>JAPQWS010000132.1:0-1442500 GCA_028651295.1 Catharanthus roseus
ATCAAACAACAATAAAAAAAAGTATATATAAAAAAAAAAAATAAAATAATAACTTCAACAATGTCAATATAAAAAACAACAATGTGGAATATGCAAAAAAAAGAATAATAAGGTGGCAAGGGAAGCAAAATAAGGAAGCAAGGTATAAAATAAAATGTAACAAAACAATAACACTAATAAAATATACTTTTCAGTCACGAACATCAACACTAATGAATATATTTTGACACTTATTTCAAATTTTTGTGGGTACATCTAAAAAAAATATAACAAGTTCATACTCTAACATAGATAAGAATCCAGATCAAGCTCCTGCCCAGATGTCAAGAAATAAAATGTTAAACTCTACATAGCTAATTAGCTCAAGCACAGCTCTGTGTTGTCTATCTTTGTAAATTTTGCTTCCATTTGAAAACTATTCTTTTTATTTTTTTGTTTTTTGGGTATGTAGTTTGTGACCTTCAAATTTATACTTTAATATCTACTAGTGTATTAATGATCATATCTAGACATTTCCATATTTTCATATTTCTATATATTTATATAGAGATTTCCATATACTTATAAACCCTAAGCTTTGTAAACTTTCCCAATTGGGTTATACTTCCAAATTTTAATAGCTAGACTAGAGGATTTGTAAACAAATATAATGTAATTATTTCAACACAATAGAATAGAAAATATTGATTGTTTTCCCCATTGGAAACTTTCATGGTATCAGAGCTTTTCGTCTAAATTCTTATAATGAGTTACGACAAGGAAGATACTGGCAGTGTTGACAACAACATGATTGAAGAAAGCCATGTTCACAAAATAAAAAAAGATGCCTATTATTTGGCGTCGTCTGACGGTCCTGGGCTGATCATAACGACAGTTCAATTGAAAGAAAATGATAAAGACAATAATTATGTTGAATGGAAAAAAGTCACGCGTTTGGCCTTGCATTCAAAGAAAAAATTGAGATTTGTCGATGGAACAATTCACATTCTAGAAAAAGATCCTGACAAAGAGGAAGAATGGTGGGAAATTAATACATTGGTGAATTCTTGGTTCTCAACACTATTGAGCCCTCTCTTCGATCTTCTATAAATTACTCTGAAAGAGTTGATGCATTATAGACAGGTTTAAAGGAAAGATTTTTAGTTAGAAACGGACCACGCAATATAAAGCTGAAAACCGCGTTGCCAAATGGTAAATAAGGAGGAAATTCAATAAATGTGTATTTTTTCGCGTTTAAAAAAATTATAGGGACGAGTTAGAAAACTATACTCAACTTCCCTCCACTACTGATATAGAATCATTGTCGTGATTATAAATGAAAAGGGAGGAAGAAAAAGCTTTCCAATACTTAATGGGATTAAATAATGCCATTTATGATACCGTCCGCTCCCAATTAATTCAACAAGAACTGGTATTGAGGGTGAGAACAATTCAGCCAAAATATACAAAGAAGAATATCATAAAAACTCAGCTCGAACCAGAAGACACAGGGCGAGTGATAGCTTTGCTTTTGCCGTTGTCAAACCGAACAACTCAAGGCTTACTCGCACTCTTTGCCACCGTAGCGGACACGACATCAGCGGGTGCTTCTATTTAATCGGCTACCCAAATCGGTGGCCAAAGAATTTAGCCCGGCACAAGTGGAGTTCAGCTCGGTGGATGAAACTCGGCCGCTAATCGCTGTAGTCGCGGAGAAAGCGTCGGGGACAACAAATCCCGTAGGAAGGGGAGCGAGCAAAGCTGCGGCAGGGGCGGCTCTACTCGAGGTTGCCGTTTTCTCTGGCCAAGCTGTTGCCGAACCCGGTGGGACGCCGAACGAAAGTGGCAAGAAGGATGGGCACACGTTGTCGCAATGAGATGGAGGTTACTTCAATGGAGGCGGTAGTAGCAGAATTGGAGTTGGGAATAACTTTCCCAATTTGAGCGCCGACCAATGGTCAACTTTGTTGACTCTCTTAAAAAATTCTAATTCCAGTTAGCCTAATAAACTCTCTGGTATGGAAAATTTATGGATTTTGGATTCGGGCTATTCTCATCATATGACTGGTAGAAAGATTTTTTTAAAAATTCAAATACTATTCATCCATATACTGTTGGAATGCCTAATGGTGCTAAAGAACTTGCTCTGCAAGAAGGAATGATTTCTTTAAACCCTAGACTTACACTCCTTCCTTAGTGTGTTTTTAATTCTTGAGCTTAAGTTCAATTTAATTTCATTATCTCAATTGACATGTGATTCGAAGTATTTTATCACTCTTTCTTCTAATTTGTGTGATATAGACCGTACCTCGATGAGACCGATTGGAGTGGGTGAGCAGAGGAATGTGATATACTTCTACAAACCATTGCCGTTACCAGCTTTATTCACTTTTTCTAGTGTTGTTTTTAATTCAAGTACATTGTGCATATCCGGTTAGGACATCCATCAGATGTTGTGGTGCAAAATTTTTTGGGACTCTCTAAGAAATCTATAACTGTTACTGCTCCTTGCAACATATGTTTACGTGGCAAGCAAACTCATGATTGTTTTCCTTTGAGTATCAATAAAGCATTTGTCATTTTTGATTTAATTCACTGTGACTTATGGGGGCCTTACAAAACTTTATCCACTATTGGTGCTTCATATTTTCTTACTATATTGGATTACTATTCTAGAGCATTTTGGATCTATTTGATTGCTTTGAGAAAAGCGACGTTGCTTCGTTTTAAAAGATTACTTTGCCATGGTTAAAACTCAGTTTCGTAAAAAGTAAAAGCAGTTCGTAGTTATAATGGCACAGAATTTCTCTGTTTCTAAAATCAGATTTTTCCACGCATGGAATGATGCACCAAACTACTATTGCTGGCACACCTCAATAAAATGGTCGAGTGGAACTCAAGCATTGTCATATCTTGAATGCTTGCTTGGGCCTTGCATTTTAAAGCTAACTTGCGTATAAAGTTTTGGGGAGTGCGTCTTAACGGCAGGATATTTTATCAATCGCACCCCCTCTACTATGTTACATGGAAAAACGCCTTATGAATTGTTACATGGGCACAAGTTATCCTATTCTCACATTTAAAGTTTTGGATGTTTAGCCTATGTACATGATCATGACCTACCTAAAGATAAATTTCGTGCCCGTGATCGAGTCCGTGTCTTTCTCGGTTATCCCTTCAACAAGAAAGCTTGGCATTTTTATGATCCGTAAAAGTAGAAATTTATTTTGTCCAGATATATAATCTTTGATGAGACCAAGTTTCCTTTTAAAGATAATTCGAATACTCCAAAATGTACTCCAAATTTTTTCCAATCTTACAATTTTGGGGAACAACTTTTGGGCTCCTCAAACCCGAGCCCCCAAGACAAGGAAAGTAAAATTATGCTTGGGCAGCCCCAGGAAGCCTACTCCCCAGCCCAGCCCAACAGTACTCCATCCAATTGGCCACTTTCATTCCAGCCCATCTCCAGTCCAGCTTCAGCATAGGAAGCTTCACTCCAGTCCAGCGGGCCATACTCTCTCGTGGCCCAATCCAACAGCCCAGATGCTAGCCCTCTTTTCGCAGCCCAGACTTCCTTCAGCAGCCCAGCTGCGAGACGCTAGGCCTAGCCCACCTACCGAGTCCACCTACTCTGGTCCAACTACCATCCCTCTCGCAGCTCAGCTCCTGCACCTTCTCCTAGCCCAGCAAATTCTGGGTCCTCCTCTGCGCAGTAGTCTGCAAGCCCACCAGCATCATGCCTCGGTCGAAGCCTCCATCCCCTCCAGCTATACTTGGTCCAAGAAAAAGTACTTGACTTAAAATTATCCCAGCTCGGCTCTAAGATTTTGACTGTAATGTGATCTAGAAGTCTTCCATATTCTCTTCTTTTGCTCTATCTCCCTCCTTGGCTCTCTCTGGCAAGTCTCATTATCCTATTACAAACTTTGTGAACTATGGAAACTTTTCTCCCTCACATCGGCATTTTCTAGCATCCGTTACTACAGAAATGGAAACCACCAAATACTTTGAGGCTGTTTCTAATCCCAAATGGTGCATTGCCATGCAAGAAGAAATTAATGCCTTAGTACAAAATGACACGAGGTCCTTGACAACCTTGCCTTCCGGTAAACGTGCACTAGGGAGTAAATGGGTTTTTTCATATCAACTATAGAGCAAACAGTATCATTGAGAGGTATAAGGCCCGTTTGTTAATTTTGAGGAATACACAAACAGAAGGTATTGATTTAACGAATACTTTTTCCCCTGTTGCAAAAATGATTACTGTTTGAACCTTGCTTTTTGTTGTTACCGCTCGAAACTGGCCAATACATAAGATGGAGGTACATAATGCTTTTTCTCCATGGAGATTTAAAAGAGGAAGTTTATATGCGTCCCCTGCCTGGTTTTCGCCCTTCTCTCCCAGGCCAAGTTTGTCGATTAAAGAAGTCCTTGTATGGTCTTCGCCAGGCTCCTCGATGTTGCTTCTCCAAGCTCACTGCCACTCTCCGTAAGTGTGGTTTATTCCAGTTCTATGCGGATTATTCTCAGCCCCAATATTTTCTTGTGTGCTCTCACATATGTGGATAATTTATTGATTACTTTGGAAATTCATTGTCCTTTATTATGAAATTTAAAGCCTCCTTAAATGCGTGCTTTCACATGAAGGACTTAGGACCTCTAAAAATTTTTTTGGTATCGAAACGAACACGAAATCCTTCCGGTTTATTTTTTTGTCAACATAAGTATACTTTAGAGGATTCTCTCTGAAACTAGCTCGCTTTCAGGGGCCAAACCGGTCTCTACTCTTATTGAACCCAATCATCGGGTTGGCAAGGCATCCGATCCTTATTTTGATTAACCGGATCGCTATCGTAGACTTATTGGTAAATTGATCTCTCTTGCTCTTACTCGACTCGAGCTCACCTATGCACTTCACACACTTGCTCGCTTTATGTACGCTCCTCGCTTTGACCATTGGAATGCTCGCTCTCCTTGTGGTTCGGTATCTCAAAGGAAGTCTTGGTCATGGCATTATTCTTTAGACTCGCTCTCCTCTTTTATTGACCTCAAACTGACTTTGATTGGGATACCTGTCCAATTACTTGCCATTTTGTTACCGAACATTTTATTTCTCTGGGCAGTTCTTTTATTTCCTGGAAAATAAAGAAAGAACATACTGTTTCTCGTTCTTCTACTGAGGCCGAATACCGCTTTATGGCTATCATTTTGTGTGAGTTAAAGTGGTTATCTCGCTTACTTCGGGATCTTCACGTTCTTGTCACTCGTCCTATTCTGCTCCATTGCGATAATCAGCTGCCCTTCAAATCGCGACTAATCTCGTCTTTCATGAAGCAGACTAAGTATATTGAAATTGATTGCCATTTTGTCCGGGATATGTTCTAGGCCAGTTTTATTTCTCCCTCCTATATTCGTGGCGAGTTCCAACCTGCTGATATTCTCACTAAAGCTCTCCATCCAACTCACTTTCGTCAGCTAGCGAGCAAGTTGGTCATTTACGATCTCCATGCTCCAACTGGAGGGGGAGTATTAGGATCATATTTAGACATTTTCATATTTAGATATTTCTATATATTTATATAGAAATTTCCATATAGTTATAAATCCTAAGCTTTGTAAACTTTCCTAGTTGGTTTATACTTCCAAAAATTAATAGCTAGACTAGAGGATTTGTAAGCAAATATATAATGTAATTATTTCAACATAATAAAACAGAAAACATTGATTATTTTCCCCACTAGAAACTTTCATAGTGTCTTGTGAGATATTTTATATTTTTCCCCTGTTATTGCTTGGTGGGCTATGAATTCTACTGTATCTCCAGCTAATGAATTGTAGATTCTTCAGTAGTGAAAGAAAGAACTATTTAGGAATTTTAATGAAAAAGATAATTCAATAACTATATTTTTCAAGATTTTGTGAACTTTTATGGAAGTATATTTTTGGTAGACTTATTTAATTTAGATCTTTAGCCTCTAATTCTATCTTACACAATAATTCTGTAGGTAATGTTGTTGCTAAGTTGAAACTAGAAATAATTCTACACTACTTTTTTCTTTCATTTTTATATAGACTTCTCTAAATAAAAATTAGATTTTGATGATAAAATTTGAATCGACTTAAAATAATAATAATAATAATAAGCATCTCTTGCTTCTACTCTAAACTATCACCCTCTTTCAAAATGGGGAAATAAAAAAAAAAAAGAAAAGAAAATGATTTGCAACCCACTGCAATGTTTATTTTCTTTTTTCTCGTTAAAAAAAAAGTTATTTTTTTATCTTATCTAAGGAAGTTATTTTTTTATCTTATCTAAGCTTGATATTGATGTAATATTAGTGCATGGTTTATAATTATTTCACACACTACATGCAAAATTGCAAATGATCTCTTATCCCATTTATAGATATTTGTCATTAAAAAATTCGCAAAAATCCAAGGAAATATATATTTATATATATACGTATAAGTCAAAGTGTCAAAACCGAGCATCAACCATATTTAATGCACTGCCAAATCCTATTTTTCTTCCTTTGATAATTTAATGAACCATATATTTGTTTTCCTGCCAACCATATAGACCCTAAAACCCTAAATAATTTGAATTCTAAACCCTAAAACTCTAACATTGAAACCTTAAAACTCTAAAACTATTGGATGTCTAACCCTAAAACTCTAAAACCCAAACATTGAAATATTAAAACCTTAAAACCCTAACATGCCTAACCCAAAAACCCTAAAATCATAACATTGAAACCTATAACCCAAACCCTAAATCCCTAAACCATAAAAAAACCTTAGAAAGTGTGTAATAGTACATTACTTGAAATATTTTACTTTAAACCTAAACCCTAAACCCTAAACACTAAAACCCTAACATTGAAATCCTAAAACCCTAAAACCCCAAACCCTAAAAACCCTAAAACCCTAAACCATAAACCTTAGAAAGTTTGTAATAATACTTTACTCTAAATTTTTTTACTTTAAATTCTAGACCCTGTTTTTAGAAAGTGTATAACTAAAGACCCTAAAACCCTAAAACCGTAACATTGAAACCCTAAAAC
Organism: Catharanthus roseus; assembly: GCA_028651295.1. Taxonomy (NCBI): domain Eukaryota; kingdom Viridiplantae; phylum Streptophyta; class Magnoliopsida; order Gentianales; family Apocynaceae; genus Catharanthus; species Catharanthus roseus. The sequence goes on from JAPQWS010000132.1 coordinate 7,047, forward strand.
CCTAAACGATAAACCTTAGAAAGTGTGTAATAATACTTTACTTTAAATATTTTACTTTAAATTCTAAACGCGTAAAGTTTAAATTTAGAAAGTGTATAACCCCAAACTCTAAAATCCTAAAACCCTAATAATCAAACCCTAAAACTCTAAAATCATACCATTGGAACCATGTAACCTAAATCCTAAATCCCTAAACCACCCGATCTTAGAACTAGGCAATACACTTTACTTAAAATATCTTACTTTAAATTCTAAACATGTAATGATTTAAATTTAGATAGTGTATAATATATATCTAAAACCCTAACACCTTGTGATATAATGTAGATGGAAGAAGTCCCAGCACATGCGCATCCGGGTCCCATTATCCCTGATTTATTGACGAGGCAAAGCAAGAGCATAGGTCTACAGTGTAGACATTTTGGTCGCAATCTATTTCAGTCTTACAGTATGGCTCCCCATAGATTGATTGATATTATTGATAGGACGGGGTAGGGAGAGTTTTTAGATGTGGTTACATAGGTCTTGACAACACACTTATTACTGCTTTAATTGAGCGTTGGAGGCCTAAGACCCACACATTCCACATGACTTGTGGTGAGGTAACAGTCACTCTATAGGATGTGCACGTCTTATAGTGTTTACAGATAGAGGGGTTGCCTGTTACAAGTCCTAGTTGGAGTATACATCAAAAGCAATATTGGATTGTGATGATTGAGAGACTTATTAGTGTCTTACTTACTTTTTCGGATATAAGGTGAAGAAGGAACCTTTAGAGGCTTAGATTTTGAGAGAGTTCACCGGATCAGAGAGTGATGATGACCTTATCTTACATGCCCAAGGATTTATTTCCTTACTTCTTGGAGGTCATACGCTCTCTAATATGTCGACAACTTGATTCATATCTGGTACATTAGTTTGTTGGAGGATTTTGATGCCATCAACACTTACAAATTTGAAGGAGTTGTGTATTAGGGGTTTTTATATAGGCATCTATGCTCGACAACTTTAAGGGTACACGACGGATTGGAGGATCCCTCATGCTATTTCGGACTTAGGTTTGGTCGTGTATTCCTATATTGCATCCACAGCTAGATCGACATGTGGAACTAGAACCTCTTGCTCCACTTGGTTTTATGTGGTGCACATCATTTGATTTCAACCACTGCTTACGCATGTCCTACTTTCGTATAGAGATCGGTTAGATTTTATGCCATTGATCGAGTACGACTTTAAATTAAATTTTTTTACTTTCTTATTACATTTTTTTATACGATTGTTATTTAAATATTTTAATTTGTCTGTACGGTTGTATGGCTACCATATCTTGACTCGTTGTCCCGGTTCTATCCGACTTGTGGCAGGGCGGAGGTACCACTCGTATGTTACGAGATAGTGGAGTATCACCATCTCGGGCATGCGATGTGATAGTTTGGACGTGATCGGCCTATACCTTTTGCCTCGTGATACTTGGTTGGATCTACATCGACTACCGCTCGCAGAAAATGATCAAACAAATTAGGCGACGCAACATGCTAGTCATGTGGAGGTCCCGGTATCACCGGAGACAGACACATTAGGGATAGCCTTGTTTTACTCGTTGAGGATCTATCATCACCACGAGATGATTACATTAGATGGTATTGGATATCACGCGAGTCTACATCAACAATCCAACATATCGTAATACTCAGATTATTGGATACCCTCTTGTTGGGGTCGATAGACAGATGATGGTAATAAAATGTTTATTTATCTTTTATGTATCTAATTATTTTTTTAGACATCCAAACTGCAGGAGGTAGATGACATGACTATAGGGGTGTTGGAGGGACCACCATCATCTCCGACACTGTATGCTAGTGTCATGAGGAAAGTCTAGACCATCATTTGTAGGTGCATGGTTCTTATTGGTGATACGTTGGGTTGCACCCCTTGTGAGCATGATATTCAGCAGATATTTACATTATAGCCATCGTGTTTTCGTCATCGAGAGCCTATACCGGAGTGTGGTGCGCGTGGAGTAAAGAGGGGCGCTCGTAAATTGCCTAGTGGCAGGGCCCGTAAAGGATGAGCTCCTACCCTTCCACATCCGGGTGGACGAGGACCTACAGACCCTGGACATGGAGGAGAGAGAGATAGAGGATCTGGAGGACTAGGACCTGCAGACCCCAGACATGGAAGAGAGAGAGAGCTGGAGGATTCGAAGGACAGGGACATGGACATCCGGGGTTTTACGTTCCACAAGACCCGTTCGACAACCCGACCTAGATGCTACGACATTTAGTTTAGGTTTGATGCCACTTGCTCAGTCACGTCCGAGTGCAGGAGGTACATCATATGCACCACCACCTTCGGGTGCAGTAGGGTGTTCATTTGATGCACTTCCACATCCGAGTATAGTAGGTTGATCTGTATCGCCTATGCCTAAATCTCGTGCATCTTCTTCCAATTCATATGAGCAAGCTGATGAACCAACGAATGACATTACACCAGCACAACAACTTGGGCTTGGACATCGTATTGGTAAAAAAAATAACTAGATTTATGCCATCTCATTTGGCGCTAGGGTTTAGGGTTCAGTTTTTTATATATATTATGATGTAAATTATTTCTTTATATTATGATGTAAATTATTTCTTTATATTATGAGGTAAATTATTTCTTTATAATATGGTGTAAATTATTTTTTTATATTATGATGTAAATTATTTCTTTATATTATGATGTAAATTATAATTATAATTTTGTTTAAAAAAAGACAGATATTTTTTTATTTAACTTATTTGATGTATATTTTATGATAATAATTACAACTATTTTAAAAGTGAAATGTTCTTAAAAGAGGAATGAAGAAATAATTTAAGGAATTTTAAATTTTTGCTACTTGTGGTAAATTTTACTAAAACAATTTACAATCATTTTAAGTAAAAGATTTATAAAGAAGTAATTAGAAGAAATTCAAAGAAAAAATATCTTTAATAGAAACCCTAAAATATTACAACACATTGAAAAAAAAGAAACTTATACATTGCTTGAACTGGGGTTATTACAATTTTTCCTACTTTGCCCTGGCATTCGACATCTGCTACATCTTGGGGGAGAATCCGGATTTCGATAATTCATTTTCGCCCGAAACCTTGTACCCTTTTTTCTACCTCGTTGATTGTTCATGTTTGGAGGATAGAAAGTTAAATCATAAGGAGCATCTCTCCAAAAGTCCTCGTACCTAACAAGGTAAAAATTGGATTGGTAAGTTTCTCGTGAATATATATCCGACACATAAGCATTTGGTCTTGTACCATTATCTCTGCAGACTGCATTAGCATGAGAACAAGGCAATGTATATTCTTGCCATTTGCCACAACTGCACGATTTTTCATTCATGTTTAAAGTATAAACGTTGATTCCAGTTCCATCAAGGTGTATCAGATATTTAACCATGTAAATACCTTCTCATTGGTTGTATGTTGTAACTGTGTGGTCTCTTGATTTTAATTCAATCCAAAGAACTTGTCAAAAACTCTTATTGGAAATGGATGCACACAATTTTTGGCCTCTTCACAGTGTTGGTTGAAGTACTTAACAAGTTTGTTGAATATTAATTCAACTAGGGCTTTTAAAGGTAAGACCCTAGCTTTTTTCAAGACACTGTTAAGTGCTTCTGAAATGTTTGTTGTCATCATTCCGTGCCTGTGCCCACCATCATGCAAGAGTGTCCATTTCTCCAGGTCTATCTTTACTAAATAAATGTAAGCTTCAACATTTCTTTTTTGAATTTCACCCATCATATAGTTAAATTTCTACTGCTTAACTTCCGTTCTGGCCTGTCACATTAAACTTTTTAATTCGCTATTCTTAAAGGTCTTGGTAAAATTTACCCGAATATAGCATAGACAAAACCTATGAACCGCGAATGGAGGTTGCCACATAGCTTAATTTTGTGTAGCAGATAAAATACCTTTGTAGCGATCGGATATTAAACAAACATGCAGATCCTTGATACATGTTGTCGTAGAAGTTTGAGGAACCAATTTCAACTTTCGGACGACGCTTTATCAACGATTGCAAATGCAAGGGGAACCAAACTGTTATTCGCATCCCATGTGCTTGCAATTAATAGTACGCCTTTATATGGTCCTCGAAGATGAGTGCCATCCATAGAAATCACCGGCCGACAATGTTGAAATCTATTTATACAAGGCGAGAAAGACCAAAAAAAGAAATTTAAAAATCTATTTCGGGGACTCGCTCGTTCTATGATTCAAGAACTCATACACAGCTTCCCTGGATTTGAATCTTACATTGCATGGAGATATTTGGGTAAAATTGAAAAAGTTATCTCCCCAAACTGCCGAATACCCTCTCTATTGTAAATTTCCGAGCATACCATGCCCTCTTATATGTACAACCCATCTGAAGTTTTACTTGCACTTCTTGGATGACCTTCAACAAAGGGATCTCGGGATCGTTAGCAACAAGATGTGATATTAGTTTTGAAATAAATTTTGAAGTCATATTTTGGTGCTTGTTTTGATGAACATGTACAAGGCATATGTGTTTCTTGGTGAATCTGGTTATTTTCCAATGACCATGAGTTGCTTTCTTCTTTATTTGTTTGTACCATGCACAATAATTAGAGTCAATGTGATGATAACATTTCGCCGTCATTGATTGCTCTTATTTTTAACAACTCTATACTCTCGTCCAGTCTGAATAGACCATTTCTGAACTGCACTAATTGCTTAGATTTTGTAAACAAATCTCATGCCTGATTGAATATTAGTCATTGCATCGCTCCAATCTAGCAATCAAATAGTGCCTGATTCGATGAGGTTATCTATTTGCTCTCCCGATCCCATATCCGTAAATGCTCCAGATCGTGTATAAGCATATGGAATGTTACTCGAACCATTGGCTACTCTACCATGGATTCACCGTAGTTGAAGATAGAGGGTTTACGGGAGTGCTAATGTTATCTTCCTCATCATTATCATCATTGTCGTCGTCGATTCAAATGATACGACATAATCTTTATCAGTGTCGTCATTGTCATCATCATCTTCCTCTATTGATGGATACAACATTGATGGTTCATCGGAAACCATCTTTGTTATTGCCGTGACATGTTGAGGAATGTCTGGATGATCCTCTTCAATTGACACATTTGTGTGCTGGACTTCTGAAAATGTCTTTGATTGGATCTGTTCGAATTCAACTAGTACGTGAATCCCTTCCTTTTATATATTAGGGTTTATAATCCATAGGTAACGTATCTCATCATCGTTGTTCATGCTGTACAAAGCAAAATTAAACGTTTGATACTCTTCATGGAATAAAGGCACCCTCATTGTCATTCGAACCCACCAAAGACTTGGATCCATTTCTTGATGCTTCAATATTTTCCTAACAAGTTCATCATGTGTTACCATTCAGGTAAAAGTCCAAGTTTTCTATGATGCTCTAGTGAAATAAGGACCATACGCATCTCTTGCATGCTCTGAATCCCAAAATAATACAACTCTAACGGGTGAGTTGCATCCATGTTCATTGTTTATAAGAAGTGTGAAGGAAAGGGTAACAATGTTTCTGAAATAGAATAGGAAGAAAATGTTGTGAAAGTTATTGTGTGATCACCAAATTCGGGGTAGGAGTCCTTATATATAGGGTTTCAAGCACCTTTCAAAACCGGTTGAATTATTTTGATTTGTCTATTGATCACATATGGTTGTCAGAAATAATTCAAAACTGCCGAAATTTATTTTCGACTTGTCAAATCTTTACATGGGCATGTCGGGAATAAGGCAATAAAGTTGTCAAATTATTTCCGACTTATCGATTCTTAACATGGGCATGTCAGAATAAGGCAATAAAGTTGTCAAATTATTTCTGACTTGTCAAATCGGTGGAAGGATAAGAGGAGAGTTGCAACAGCGGTAGAAGGAGAAGAGAAGCGAATAAGATAATTATTGATGATAACACATGTGCGTTATTGTTGACGATAAGCACATAAAGTGTGTTATGATCAACATATAAGAATTTTTGTGATTTCGATATCGCACACGGCATGTGTGTTATCGGTAAAGATAACGCAAATAGAGTGTACGTTATCGAGCTACCTAAGCCGCTCCCCGCTACATCCGCTATCACATCATTAATCAAGATTAATCTTGAGATTTAACTACCTATTAGAAATAACGCACATGGCATGTGTGTTATCATTAAAGATAATGCACACGCTGTGTGCGTTATGGGCCCATTAAGAAGTTCAAAACAAATTTGTGGCCACTTTAGTGAAGTTTTTGAAAAACTCGGCCAATTATTTCAAAAAACCCATTGATATGCGTCCCTATGTAATTGTATATATGTTTGATAGTATCATGGAATGAAAACATTGAGAGATTCCTTCATGGTATCGGACATAGAATAAAAATTCTCGTGATTGTTTTTCCTCTCGCTTGTTCTCTTCAAACCATTACTACCGATACAACAAAGAAGGTAGCTAATACTCTCTATATATAACATACCCAAATTCACCATATTCTATCCCAAGTTTAATGGAGAAAACTTCGGAGCATAGGCATCCGTCCCTGAAAACAGCCTCCAAGCAAAGGTTAAAATGGTGTTCCTTGAAGGAACCACTGCTCGACCAACAGATGAGGCTAGGGCAGTGACATGGGATCACTATAATTCTTTTGTGAAAGCGCAGATAATGTCCTCGGTAGAGACGAAATTTCGAGGCATGTTAACACAAGCCCGAACTCCCAAGGATGTGTTTGAAGTCCTAAAATCTAGATATGGTGCAACAAGTGTCACAAAGTATTTGTAAAATGGAAACTTTGTGGGATGAATTGGAGAAGTACGTTCCAATACCTATATGTGCTTGAAAGGAGACCACCAAAACTATTATGCCACAACGAGAGGAAGAGAAAAAGTATTAGTTTCTATTGGGTTTGAAAAACAAGTTTGGTACCATGAGAAGTGAACTTTATATGATGACCCACTTCCAAGTTTAGATAAAGTTTTTTTTGAATGCACTTTGTGAAGAAAAAACACCATAACATGGTGGCTAAACCCGAAATAAAGATTGAAGGGTCTGCTTCGCCATCAAGGTAAGTTTTCGCCCCACATGTGAACATTATGGGAAACCGGGGCACCAAAAATTTGATTGTTGGACCCTTAATGGCTGACCAACAGATACAGAAAGGGAAATAGGGTGGTCATACCTTTGGAAGAGGCAGAGGTCGTGGTAGATTTGCGACAATGAACCATGTTGCAATAGTCAATCTTGATGACCAAATTAGAGGGAAAAGAATTGCCATGACAGCAGTCGGCAATGGTGCAACGTTTGACAAAAATAATATAAAAGAACTTGCACTAGAGGTAGCAAATCTCTTAAGGGAAGTGTGTTCTAACCTCGATATTCTGGTAAGAAAATTCTAATTTCTTGGACACCAAATAATGGAGCAAATCATCACTTGACTCATTAGTTAGGTGTTCTGGAGAATTTCCAATGGTTGGAGTAACCTATATACATTAGTCTACCTAATAGTTCCAATATAAACGTGACAAAATTTGGCCAAATAAAAGTAAATGATGACATTACTTCGGCAAAGTTTTTTTATAGTCCTCTCTTTAAATGCAATCTTATTTCCATTCCTCAATCGACTCGAGAACTTGGTTGTCATGTAACTTATTTGGATTTTACTTGTTTCATTTAGAATTAAACCAAAAGAAGGGACGATTGGTATGGGTGAAGTTTATAGTGGGGTCTATCGTTCAAAGCACGTAGTCAAGATTTCATGGCAGCAATGACATTAGTGTTAGAGGCTCGGTTATCACATCAACGGCTTGTTCATCCCTCGTGTTTGTTAAATTTTCCTTTGGATAAACAATTTCTGTTTCATGCACTATTAATTCTTGTGATTCTTGTCATTTGGCAAAAGATACTTGAGTTCTTTTTTCCACAAGCACAAAAGAAGCTATTTCCTCTTTTGAACTCATTCATTGTGATATATGGGGCAAGTACAACACTTAAGAAAATAATTTTTCTTTACCTAATCACTCCACTACACTAGTTCCAGTAGTTCTTCCACCTAAACCTCCTGAAGTTGTTCGTTGTTCTGAGCATCACCGAACGACTCCCACTCTCTTGAAGGATTATGTACTGTCATGCAATTGCCCAAGACCTCACTGAACTTCGTCCTTTGGCCAACTCCTTAGGTACGTCATATCCTCTCCAGAATTATGTTACTTATAACCATTTTTCTCCTACATACAAGGCTTATCCTGCAGTTGTATCTTTCACCATTGAACCATACTCATATTGCAAAGCTGCTCTTAATCCTAAATGGTTGCCGCCATGCAAGATGAAATTCACGCCCTTGATCTCATCTGCACTTGGAGATATGCTTTTCTTCTACTTGGCAAGAAGCCCATTAAACGCAAAAGGGTGTACCGCATTAAATATAAATCTGATGATATTATTGAACAGTATAAGACCCGTCTTGTTGCCAAGGGTTGCTGTCAGGTCAAGAGGGAGGATCTCCTTGATACTTTTGCAAATTGCAAAGATGACCACCGTGTGATGTTTATTGGCCTTAGCTCCAAACGATAGGGATGGTTTTTAGATTAAATGGATGTAAATAACGTGTTCTTGCATGGTAACTTCACCGAGGAAGTATACATGGAATCTCCTTGTGGAGGGAAATACTCCACAACTGGGTTATTGTTGCCGTCTCCAAAAATCATTATATGGACTCCGACAAGTAGGAAGGAATTGGTTTGCTAAGTTGACTTCCACTCTTCTGCGCTTTGGTTTTAAACCAGTCACTTTTAGGACATTCTTAGTTCGTTTATAAGATAGGTGAGACATTTTTGGCTATTTTTGGTCTATGTAGATGACAATATACTTGCAGGAATTGATCTAAAGAAGAATGAAGAAATTAAGTACTTAGATTCTAATTTCAAAATCAAAGATCTTGGAAATCTGAAACTTCTTAGGTATTGAAGTTGCACGTCCTTTGCGTGGTATTTTTCTTTGACAAAGAAAATATGCATTCGTCATTCTCAAGGAAAGTGGTCTAACCGAGCAAAGATTAGTGTTATACCAATGGAGCAACAACATAAATTGTCTACAAATGATGGAAAGCCTCTCAATGGCCCAGAAAATAGAGACATCTTATAGGAAGGTTGTTGTATCTCGCTATCACCAAGCCAGACATTGCCTATTCATTACACATTTTAAGCCAATTCTTGCAAAATCCGAGGACAAGATGTTAGGAAGCAACATTGATGGTTATCAGATATGTTAAAGGAAGTCTAGGACGTGGATATTACTTTCAAAAGAAAATTCAGATTTGGACTTGATTGCTTATTGTGATTCATATCACGGTTTATGTTTGATGAATTGAAGATTAATTATAGGTACTTTATACAGCTCGGAGGTGCTCCAATTTCTTGGAAATAAAAGAATCAACAAGTGGTTTCTAGATCGTCCGCAGAAGCAGAGTATAGATCCATGGCAAACACCTGCAAGTGAAATAATGTGGTTGTGTGGGTTGTTTGCAGCTTTATAGGAGTTAAGTTGGAAGCAACAAAATTACATTGTAATAGTCAATCCAGTGTTTCACGATAGGATGAAACACATTGGAATATATTTCCACTATGTTTCAGAGAAGCTACTTAGTAGAGATATTGCTACTTATCACGTTGGTACAAAGTAATAATTAGCGGATTTATTGACTAAAGCCTTGAATGTACATCAATTTAAATATCTAGTTAACAAGTTAGGCATATTGGATCCCCATATACCAACTTGAGGGGGAGTGTTAAAGCACATATCCATGTATATCTTTAGGAGATTTTTTTCTTGATATGATCATTATTTATGGTAGGAGATTAAATAGTGTCACACTAATTGATTTGAGATATCCTTGTGATATCCCTCTAACATCATGCATTTCCCATTTGTATGCTTCCCTATGTAATTGTATATATGTTTGATATATGGAATGAAAACATTGAAAGATTCATTTAGTTTCACAGTCTACTTTCTCAATTTTAGGGTCCATATGGATTGGACTTAAAACATTTGAAAAAAATATCTTACCTAATTTACATAAAAGTAATTTTTTTAAAATTTATGTAGTCCAAATTTAAAATACAAAGTTTTTTCCTTCCTTACACCAAATTCAAATGGCTCACCATTGGGCTTTTTTTGTCCTTTTGGAGGATGATAAGCGATGGATTATTTGCGTCATGAATAGGGGTTATTACCCAACTTACATGCAAACCACATCACAATGTGTCTCGCTAAGCAAAAAATACTTAGGCTCTACATAGATACAATTATATTGGGATCTAATTGTATCCAATATTACTTCGATCTTGGGCGTGCACAATGTTCCACAAAGCATAGATACTCCCTTTTGAGGCATTAATCGAACGTAAAATCTACAAAAGATGAGAAGTCAAAATCTCCATGGAAGAACCATTTGGGGGTTCCGTTTGCAAGTATGCCCAAAAAAGACTTCTTGTTAATGTAAAATTCTATACTTTATGGGATAAATATAAAATGATCTTTATGATTATTTATTTGTTTGTTTCATGTATTTGCTATACACATAAACTCCATGTACTTTAGGTAGGTGATCCATGTGTTGGGTCGTGGATGGTTCATAGTAAGGTACGGATGTTGTTACTTAAAGTACAAGTAATTGTGTTCTTAGCCGGTCAATGGAGTTGAGCATAGCATTGAATTGAAGGTCATTGTCTAACAGTCTTCTTGATGGATGATCGGACCTTACATCAATGAGTGGTCTTCTCATGACTATTATACAAGTATTCTTATCTATCAAAAACTATGCAAATATGCTTTGACCATATAGAACTAGACCCGTGATAGAGGTTCTCTAGAAAGTACTATAAAAGAAAGAAGCCTAGTCTATCACAGCTTACATCGTGGACGAGTACTCTATTGGTTAGAGTACGAATTGGCAGCTTTTTGTTATAGTTTCAAACCTATCAAAATCAACTTTTATGCAAGTGTACTTATCGAGTGCATTAAGTCAAGGAAAGTTCTCGGATTGTTGAACTTTCGGACAGCCCAAACACTAGTACTAACTACATCTCTAATATTTAATTAAATAAAACAGACTTGAAAGATTTTTAAAAATAAAGAAGACAATTAAAAAGATAATTAAAAAACTAGTACAAGGTTTTAAATCAAGTTTGGAAAAAAAGATATTTCAATGGTAGAATCCCCCGAACCTTTATTTAATTTTATTAAAAAAATCATTGTAATTAATTATAAAAAGTCGTTGGTTGGATCTCACTCAAACATTGGATAATCATAATCTCTAGGCAAAGACCCTCCTATTCACTTACCGATTAGAGAGGAATTTCTTCTATTCCTAACCCTAGTTATGAACAAATTATAGATTAGGAGTGAATATTTGTGACCTAAGAATCGTAATTAGTATCTCTATTCAATTACCAATCTCGTTATTCAATTAAAGCCCTATGTTATCCTCCTTTTCTCAATTACAAACAACCTTGCAAAATTAATAATATCGCAAAAATTGGTAAACAATCACAACAGCTTGTATAACAACCACACAAGAATCAATAATCGTAACATGAAATTCAATTAAAACAAAAAACAAAGTATTCTAGGGTTCATCCCTATTCAAACAAAAAGAATAATTAGCCACTAAACGTATTCATAATCCACAAATTCACGAAATAGAAAGACTTTAGGAAGCTTAGGAGAAGAATCAATGACTCCACAATTCCGATGAATGATCGAGCTCGTCTAGTCGCCCAAAGAAATTCCAAAATTGTCTCCAAATCGGTCTTCAAGAACTTCTTTACAATATGAACAATTGAATCAAAAACTTTAGCGATTAAATAATCTAGCTAATGAGGGGGTTTAAATAAGGAAGATTTTCCCCTTTTCTTCTTCTAAAAACGTTTCTAAACCTCTTCTAAAAAGAGTTGAAATCAAAATAAAATAGGCAAGTAAAATAAAGTACAACAGCAAATCTCAGAAAATTGCAAATAAGCCTCTCTGCGCGACTTTTCGGATCAGGAAAGTCCAGCTTTTCGGATCTAAAAAGCTTATGGAAACTCTTCTATTTTTGGTGTAGCACTATCCGGAATCAGAAAGTAACTATCCGAATCCGATAGCATAGTATTTCTAGCATTATTTTAAAGCTGCGTTTTGTTCTCCATTTTACTTTGTTTTGGCTCCAAAGGCCTTTGTTTCACTTTGTTTTTAACATCTTCTTAATACCAAAGGTACCTATAATAATAAGAGAAGAAACAGTGTTCGATAAGTTCATTTTATAAGCAATTGAACTAAAAAACCGATAAAAACAAAGTAGCATTGAAAAAGGTAAAAATAGACATATCAAACTCTCCCTCACTTAATCTTTGGTCATCCTCGAGCAAAGGGAAAACAACAATAATATTAAAAACAAAGAAACAAACTAACAAAGCCCTTTTTGTTCATCTCACGATTGTACTTAACACGTGAAACAAGCCCTTTAAACCCCTAAATTAACCAAAGAGGATAAGTAAAGTCTCGTGAGGGTTTGTAGACGACACACCCATGAAGTCTAAACACAATTACAAAAACAACTTAACTTAACAACTTTACAAAAGTTTAAAATCAATAAAAAGAATATAGTCTGGCCACCTTCAAACATGGCAACGGAATCATAACCGCAAAAAACTCATCAAGGCACAATTCATAAGTTAACTAACACATCCAAGGTTTCGTTTTAGCATATATGAATAAATAGTGTGTGTGTGCATACTAATGTTTTAGCTGTTTTTCACTCAATTTTTTAAGCTGTTTGCACTCAATTCTCATGAAAAACACTTTACCTCACAAAAAAATCCCACAAACCCATTAAAACTTTCCAATTTTCATCAATCATTCAAATATAAAGGAAGTGTATACATGAGAAAAAGAGGATATATGCATATTTAAGAGAGATGAAAGGCTTATAATTTGTTTTTTTTGATAACTCATTGTTTTTCTCTCTTTTTCTTGCTTTTCTAATTTTTCTCTCACTTTTTACATCTTCCTCATCTTTTTTCTCTTTTTTTTTTCAACTAATGATTGATGGAATACAAGCTTCTCTCACAAAGGATTTCTTTTCTTAACTATTTTTCTTTGAACAAAAAAATCACTCCTTTGTGTTTTCTCTCGTTTGATTGATTTCTCACAAAAATTCCCAAAATACACATTCCTCTCAAAAAATTTCTTTTCTCAAACTTTTTCTCCCACACTTATCTCGATGCTCACTCAAAATGACTCAAAGGTATATATCATTAGCTTATCAACCGAGGGTTTTATATTTAAATGTGAGTTTAAAGACAAAAAAAAGGAAGGGAACGAATCCCTTAGGCATGAAGACAAAACAAGATTACTAAGGATTTAATGTTAAATGAATTGGTAAGAAAAGGTCAAACTAATCAATGAAGGCCTAGGACCATCATCTCCGGGATCAATCTAAATAAGACTCACAAGATTCTCAAAGCATATTTCTACTTCACAAACAAGGCATTGTGCATAAACGCCATTGATAAATATTACTTAAATAAAAAGAATGATGCTGAGTTAAACTCAAGTATTATGCCTATTCCAAGTTTCAACAAGTTAATGCATTCATTTCCTATTCTATCGAGTGACAAAAACAAAATGAAAAATCTTTTTTGGTTTTTTTTTCAAGCATGATAAAGACAACTATTTACAAGAAAAGCAACAAAATATTTTTTTGAGAATTTTCAAAAATTTTTCACTATTTTTTGGAGTTTTTGGAATTTTTTAATTTTTTTTAATTTTTTTGTAAAATTAAACAATAAACAAACTTAAGAAAAAACTAAGAAACAACTAAATACCCTCACACTTAAAAGCACATTGTCCTTAATATGGGGGTGAACAAAACTAATACCAAGAGCTAAAAACGCAAGATAGATAAATTAAATGACAAAAAGAAATAGAAAAGCAAGAACTAGCTAAAACAACTAAAATAAAAAACAAAGCACAAAGAAAAATACTAGACAACTAAAAGGAAAACTAAAGTATGAAAACGAGAAGTAAAATGAGTAGGAAGAAGAAAACTCCCTGGAGGGCCGATCTGCCCTTTCCTTCTCCGCCGCCACTTGGGCCTTCATTAGGACATATTCGCCTGTAGATTTTTTATAATAACAACTATTGTTGGTTGAGCATCTCATACTAGCGGTCCAATTGTGACATAATATTGTCGATGCTAACTTGCATCTCCGTTATGGATGCCCGAATGGAAGGGTCGGATTCCTCATACTCTTCATCACTGCCTTCATCAACATCTTCACTACCTTCTTTTTTCTCCTCAACCTTTCCTACCACTGTCTTTCTAGGACATCTTTTGGGTCTTGTATGCTCAAAAACAAAAACTTCCTACTGGCCTAGCCTGTATTTTGAGACCCATCTCTTCTCTGTCTCGTTTACTCAAAACCACTTCGAGCATGGACGCACCAGGAATAATATCTGAAGCATCTGTAAGCATTGGCTACTCACCTGAAATATCAACATTAAAGTGACCAAAGATGTCTGTAAGTAGCAAAGGAAAGCTAAAGATATGTTTAGACTTGTTAGTGCTAATCTTATCTCGCATACAATAGATGATAATAAAACCTAAGGAGACAGGAGAAGCTGAGAGCAATTTATCTATAAGACAGATATCAATAACCCTCTACTCATTTAGACTTTTTCTAGATCTGGGGACAAGATTGGTTGCAATAAGACTAGATACGACTCTCATTCTAGTGGTGAGGTGATTGGCATTCCAAATGTTTCTTAAGTGCCTGGTATTGGGGTGGGGTCGGATTCCTATTCTATCACATACAACATCGTGGTTCCATTCATAATCTCCTAAAACAATTCTAGAAGTGGAGCCAAAGGTAATGGTTGGGCCCACACTAGGAATGGAAGCAATACGAAAGAGGAGGGCCGATCAAAACTAATATTAATACCTTGACTACAGATTTAATGTTCAAGTGGTTCTTATTATTTTTCGGCCAAATGTTCGAATAGAACTCTTTTACCAATGACGATAGTAGGCTCCACTTTGATTAATCATGCTACTCCATTCTAGACCATTAAAAACATTAAAAATTTCTAATTGTCTATCAAAACCGGATCTAGGGTTCATTCAAACTCAATTTTGTTGTCTTTTCTTTTTTCATATCATACCCTACAAGACCTATCTGTGATTCTATTTGGAAGAGGAGGAATAAGAGCGATGATATGTCCATTTTTATATGTGTTTTCACAGTATTTAATCTTCGGTTTTCAAAGTATTTTATAGGTAAAATGGAATATTTACCCATCGTTTCTTCTCTTTGTATTATAGGTATGTCTCGGATGAGTTAGAAGAATGAGTGAAGTGAAACTAGAATATATGGAGCAAGAACAGATGAAAAAAAAAGGAAGAGGCGCCAAAATTCCAACACCAGCTAGACGCGGCCACATTATCTAGCTGAACCCAGTCAAAGTAGCAAACAAAAGGGATATTTTAGCAAGGTTCTGCCGGACTCGAGCAGTTGCATAGAGGGACTTGAACTTCAATTTCCTGAGCTCTTTTTAAATAGTATTTCAACGTATTTTTCATTATCATCGGTTAGGGTTATTAGAGGGTAGAAAGAGGCAATTTTTGAGAGAAAATCTCTCCTAAAAACTTCCTTTAATCTACTTAGATCATTAGTTTAGTTTGAATTCTTGGGTTTCAATAGTTGAATTGAAGGGTTTTCTTTGGAGCAATTATGGGATTTTTCAAGTGAATCGATAGTGGAGTTCGAGTGACATTCCGAATCGTGGAAAAATCAATCATAGACCTAAGCTTTCAATTCCCTTGTCTTTTCATGGATTTTGTTATGAATTTATGTTTATTGTCAATGATTAGTAGCTAAGTTTTAATTGTTTGAAGGGGGTTGAACCCTAGATTGGATGATATGTTTCTTTGATTAGTTTTTATGGACATTAGGTGTTTGTTTTCAATTGGTTATTGTTCATTTACTTATTTGTTTGTTCGGTTTTCGTGGAATCATTTAATTCACAAGATAAATTGGAATTGACATAGGAAGATTAATCTAGGGTAATTAATTTAACAATAAAAGAGGGTGATTAAGTAGGGATATTAATTACACTTTTAGGTCCCTAATTCACATTTAATCGTTAAGCGTTCATATTCAGGTAGAAAGAGAAGATAATCTTCTCTAGGGTTAGTGACTAGAGTGGATTTTTCCTATAGATAGGGATTTCCTCAGCTTATGTGTGAGAACCAACCATTACTTTTCAAACATTCTTTTCTTATTAATTCCAATTGGAGTAGTTGACAAATCTAGGGGGATTCTATCATTCAACTCTTTTCCAGTAAAATCTTTTCAAAACTAAGCTTTTAATCCTAGTTTCTAAGTTTACTTTTCTTTGGATAAACCTTAGAAATACAGTTAGTATTGTAGCTTCTCCATCCCCAGAGTTCGACAACTAGAGAATTCTCTAGTATTACTCCAATAGGTGCACTTGTTTGTTAGGTGATTAATTTTAGAGTAGTCTCATATTATCAAGCTTTTGGCATCAGTTATCGGGGACGATAACTTTAAGAATGGCATTTATCTATTACTTTAATTGTTTACTTCTTGTTTCTATTTTTTAATATTTGTTTCTTTCTTTATTCTTATCTGCGTTATTGTTCTTGCATCTTTTGATTCATATGCCTTATTTATGTGAAAGTTGTGTTCTTGCTATTCTTGGGTACTTATTTGTGTTCTTGTTCGTTTCAGGTCTATGATGAACTAGTTTATACCCCGTCGCAACTGGGTGATATAGTTCCATATGACCTAGACATTGAACCTACGTTACGGAGTGTCGGTCATGCCATAAGGTTCGAAACAATGAATAACACAATAGTTACTGTGGACAAGACGGAGAAGGACCAACACGATCCACCACCACTAACTCCTCCAGTAGTACTACCTCCACCACCTCCAATGGCAGAGAGAATGATGGTAGATTATGCTTGAACGTGTATCATTGGGGCACAGTTGAGCATTGCTAGATTGGCAGTTCAAGCTCATAACTTTGAAATCAACCCCGATGTGACCAGATGGTGCAAAACAATGTGCAATTTGATGGACCTTGGAAGAAGATCTTAATGCGCACATCTCCAACTTTTTAGAGGTGTGTGATACTTTCAAAATTAGTGGACTTTCGAACGATACCATTTGGCTTCATCTTTTTCCCATTCTCTTTCAGGGGCAAGGAAAAACCATGGTTGAAATCACTACCTTCCAGATCTATTACTTATTGGGATTCATTGGACGAGAAATTTTTGGGAGGGTACTTTCCTCTTGGCCGAACTACTAAGCTTAGAAATGAAATTTTATCTTTCAAGGAAGTTGATGAGGAGATTCATTATGAATCTTTGGAAAGATGGAAGGATTTTCTTAGGAAGTTCCCGTTCTATGGCCTGCATTTGGATATTCAGATCTAATCCATTTACAATGGTGTTTCTTTTGGGGCTAGACAGTTAATAATGCTTCAGCGGGTGATTCCACAGATAGAAAGACTCTTCGTAATGAATAGATACACTTACGACCAAGGGCGGCCTAAGTCTGTCAGGGTTAACAATATTGATGCACTTACTACGATGGAGTCCAGAGAGGCAATCATCGTTGAGTAGAAAATCTTAATTTGGCACCTCCATAAATGAGTCATCCGCAGGTTGTGTATTGTGCTTCTACGATGGAGGGCATCCAAACCATGAGTGCGCTAGTGTGGTTACTACTCTTGAGCACGTGGATCATCCAGGGGAATAGGCAAGGTAAAAAATCTATAAACAAACACCTACAACCCTTGATGGAGGAATCACCCCAACTTCTCATTGGGTAACCAAGAGAAACTGATATGAATCCTCTTTTTTCTTGTTGATTTTGATCCAAATCCTTCCCAAGATCACCTCCTCTTGAATTGAGGATTTTGTTGTTCCATACTCTAATAGAAAACCTATGGGAAACAAGTCTCATAAACCTAACATTGAGAAGTTTAAATCTTTCCTAAATTGACGGGAAAAACCTTGAGGGAACTATAATCTCAAAACCCCTACCACACAATATAGAAGACCTTAGAATCAATTGAATCAAGAACAAGAACTATAAACTCTATCAACCTAATGTAATTCAATTGCTCACTACCAAAGACATTAACCCATAGTGACCTAGCTAAGTAAGGGAAGAACCCTAGAGACTAAGAGAGTTTCTCTCTCAAGAATTTCAGCAAAAATTCATTCAACTTCCAAAGTTAGTTACAAATTGTTATAATGGGTTATTTATATGTATCAAGCCTTAACCTAACTAAACAAGTGTTTAAGGGCTTGAGTTACTCATAAACCCCTTGATTAAAAGCTCTAAAATCAACTTGCATTACAAATTCCTGCCCAAAAGGGCGATTAAGCCTTGCCACTCCCGAGACCTACCGGCAATAGTAGGTCCACCTAATGGGCGTGGTAGGTAGTTAAACTCCAAGGATTTTCCAAACAGAAACCTACCAACGATGGTAGGGGTGACCCTGCCGCCAGCAGTAAGGTACCAGCTTTCCATACTTAGCCCAAATTCATCCCAGCTTACCCCTTGATTGATCCTTGGCAATTGAACACATTGTAAACAACTTAGGATGCTTCTATTGAGCTTCAAACTCTCCATCTGTGCTCTTCAAAGCTTCTATTATATGAACAATTATGTCGTTGTCTTCTTGATTGTCCTCTTGAAGCTTGAGCCTCTTCCTTTGCGCTCTAGTCATTGGTCATTTCTTTACTTCCATTGATGATGGACTCATGCGGTTCATATCAGCTGCCCTACCTTTGCAAAGATTTGTCCTTGAATCTTCACCTACATCAAAAGGATATAAATTGGATACGTTAAAAGTAGTGGTAACATTATAATCACCCGAAAGATCAGTTCTATAGGCTTTATCATTACAACGCGTCAAGAACTTAGAAAGGTCCATCACGACGGGAATCAAGCATGCCTTTGCGTTGAGAAGGAAAACATCCTTCGAAGATGCACCCAAACCCAATCTCCGGGTTCAAACACAACACGTTTCCTCCAACATTCCATTTTGCCACCAACTTCTTGTTACTAGACTCAATAGCTTCATGCACTTTGGCATGAATGGACTTGACAAGCTCCGCTTTCCGTTTACCATCCAAGCTCACAACATGATCTATAGGTAAAGGAACAAAATAAAATAGAGTCAATGGATTAAAACCATAAGCAATCTCAAATGAAGAAAAGGAAGTAGTAGAATGTTTAGCCCTATTGATAAGCAAACTCAATGCGGGGATAACTTCTTCCCATTGGCGCAAATTCTTCTTAAGGATGGTCCTAAGAAGTTGTCAAGGTGTAGAATACAACAAATTAGTACCGAGTTTCCTCCACAAAACACACCAAAAATGAATAAGAAATTTAGTGTCACAGATCCGAAAACAATGGTTCTTAGATTTCCATGGAACCAAACAACCCAAGTAAAGAATAAGTTTGCTACATGGCTAGCATTATCGGTTTTCTTGCAAGGTATAAAATGAGCCATTTTAGAATATTGATCTACCGTTACAAAGATAGAATCCATTCCTTTAAGAGTTTTAGGTAAAAAAAGAATAAAATCCATAGAGATACCAACCCAAGGCACTTATAAAGGAGTATGAAGACCATGAGGCAAGCAAGTAGATTTAGCCCTTTTACAATCCAAGCAATTTCCAAAAAACTTTTCAACATCTTTGCTCATATGAGGCCAATAGAAATGCTCATACAAGTTGTCATAAGTTTTAGCAATACCAAAATGCCCCATTAAACTACCACAATGAGCCTCTTTAACCATTAACAACCTATTAGACCAAGATGGAATGCACAATTTACCCTCACAATAAAGAAAACCTTCATGAACAAGGAGCTTATCACTAGGTACGAGCAAGTAATTCTCATATATATCCTTAAAATCATGATTACTAGCATATAACTCTTTAAGCATCTCAAAACCAAGAATTTGAGCATCCAAAGTAGAGATAAGAGTGTACTTTCTTTGAAATGCATCAATGTTTTCTTTACCTTTCTTGTAACGAATGATGTATGGAAATGTCTCAATAAACTCCATCCATCTTGCATGTCTCTTGTTCAAATTTTGTTATCCTTTGAGAAACTTCAAGGACTCATGATCAGTATACACCAAAAACTCCTCTGATCACAATTTATATTGCTAATGCTTCAATGTTCTCACTAGTGCATAGAGCTCCTTGTCATATATTGCATAATTCAATGCCACACTAGTCAATTTTTCACTAAAGAAAGCTAAGTGTCTCTTGTCTTGCATCAAAACTCCTCCAATGCCAACACCCGAGGCATCACATTTTATCTCAAACATCTTCTCCAAATTTGGTAGTGCAAGCAAAGGTGCACTACTCAACCTTTCCTTCAACAAATTGAATGCCTTCTCTTGAACCTCCTCTCACTTGAATCCATTCATCTTCTTAATAACATCTGTTAAAGGACTAGCAATGGTGCTAAAATCCGTAATGAACCTCTTATAGAAACTCGCCAATCAATGGAAACTTCTCACTTTGGATGTAGTCTTGGGAGTAGGCTACTCCTTGATCGCTTTAACTTTCTCTTGATCCATTTGAAGGCCTTTAGACCTCACCACATAACCTAGGAAAGTCACTTTTTCCAAGCAAAACTCATGTTTTCCAAGGTTAGCGTATAACTTTTCAGTTCTCAAAACTAACAAAACTTGTTTAAGATGATGCAAATGATCTTCACAGGTCATGCTATATATCAATATATCATCAAAATAGAAAACAACAAATTTACCAATGAAATTCCTCAACACATGATGCATAAGTCTCATGAATGTACTAGGAGCATTAGTTAAACCGAAAGGCATGACTAGCCCCTCATAAAGGCAAAAATTAGTTTTGAAAGCCGTTTCCCACTCATCACCTTCCCTCATTCTAATTTGATGGTGATCCAATTTTAAATCAATCTTTGAGAATATTTGAGAACCATGCAACTTATTAAGCAAATTATCTAATCTAGGAACAGTAATGCCTATACTTGATAGTTATGTTATTAATGGCTCTACAATCAACACACATAAGCAATGTAGCATCTTTCTTAGAACTAATAAAACAAGAACGACACAAAGGCTTAAGCTTTCTTTTAAATAGCCTTTGGAGAGCAATTCCTCAACTTGTCTCCTTAGCTCATTGGTTTCTTTGGGAGGACTTCTATAAGCCAGTTATTTGGCAACATTGTTCCGGGTACCAAATAAATTTGATGTTCAATCCCTCTCAAGGGTCGAAGTCCACCGGGCATATCTTCGGGAAAAATATCTTTTAACTCTTCTTTTCTATAGCATTAGACAAAGAAGACAAATGATCATTAGTAGAAACAAATGTTCCCTTGCAATAGAGAAGTAACACCAACTCCTCTTTTTCAATGGCTTCTATGATCTCACTCTCTTTTGCATAGAAGCATCTTTTCCCTCCCTTGCAACTATCACTCTTCTTCTTGTCTTTCTTCACTTTTTCCTCTCGAGATTTTTTCCCCGACTCAATTCTTTTCACTCAATTCCTTTTCCCTCTTCAATACTCTATTTTTTTTCTCACTCTCTATTCTCTCTTTTCCTCTCATTTTCTTTTGTTCAACAAAGACTTGACTAGGAGTCAAAGGATTCAATATGAACTTTTCCCCATCCTTTTCAAAGGTTTATAATAAGTGCATTTTTTTCTATATTTTTCTATATATTAATTTCATCATTTTCGATGTTTTTAATATGTAAAAGTATATGTTTGAGCTGAGTATCTCTTACTCATGTCAAGTTACCCTCCGGAAGTAGAAACGATGAAAAGAAAATGAAAATGGACAAAAACGAAGCAAAAACGGAAGCCGCCGGCAAAGTAGCAGCACCTATCGCGGATGGCAGGGCAACCTACCATTGACGGTAGGTGCCGAGAATGGCAAAGAAAGTTGTAACCCGAGACCTACCGTGGCCGGTAGGCCTCAACCAACCATCGGCAGCAGGTAGACTGGCAAGGGGCGATTGAAATCATTTTCAAACTTGATTTTCTTGATTCCTACTCTAACTTTAGCTTGGATTTCTTGTATTTTTACCTCTATATATGGGGCTTTTATGCAACCATTGTAACATATGATTTAGATAGTTTAATAGACAATTACATTAGATTAGGATAGATTAGATTTAGGTTAGATTAGATTTTATATTAGGAGTAGATTATTTAGGTTAGATTAGTTAAATACTCTTTAAATTCCGGCTTTTATATTTTTTTGGTTAGAGAATTTCAAGTTTTGTGCAAGATTTACTTCCTTGGATTCAGAAATTAAAGGCTTTGATTCAAGATTTCGTTCTTCGACTTGGTGACTCGAGAGATGATCTTAGAAGATGTTCCGGATTCGACTTCGGTTTCAAGACTTAATCCTAACCTTTCTTTTACTTTTCTTGTTCTTGAATTCTTTAATTAAATTTCAGTTTTATTAATATGAATAGTGAATATTTTTTCTTGTTTGGATTTTGGGTTGGACCCTAGTTCTTGTTTATGAAGTTCTTGGTTTGATTTCTTGATTTTGATGCTTGTTTTAATTTAAGGTGTCTTCCAATTGTGTTTCTTGTTAATTTAACTGTCGCGAGATTAGATCATTCACAAGGTTGTTTGGAATTGAAAAAGGAAGAACAATCTAGGGCAACCAATTGGAGGTTAATTGGGGCAATTGACTAGAGATATGATTTTGCCCTTTTAGGTCTTTTTAATCACCTAAGTTTATGGCACTAATAATTTTTAAGGGAGAAAAGAGATTTTCCTCTGAGAGTTAGTGAGTAGGGTGGCTTTCATCCTAGAGATAGGGATTGCTCGATTTTTGAGTGATGATCCAACTTACTTAATTCAATATATGACCATCTGTATACATTATTAAACCTGCAATTTAAACAAGAAAACAAAAACAAAGGACCTCCCAATCACTCCCTAAGTGTTTCACTCTTTGATGATCACACAACTTCACTCGTGTTTATACTCTTATTGGCTTTTATCAAGATAGGCTCACCCTCTTGCCTTTTCCAATCACTCAAAACTCAAGTCTCTTTATGATCCTCCCCACTTCTTAGCCAACTCAAACCAAGAGCATCAATTCCAAGCAAGAAAACATCAATGCACTTAGTTGGAAGTGTTCAAAGACGCAAAGTATCAAACACTTCATGTGTAAGAGTTTCAAAGAATTCAATCTATGGAAATGAGCCAAAAAACTTAATTGATCATCAACAAATGATTAAATAACACAAGGAAAAAAGTAAAAGTAAAAAAAAAAGAAAATCAAAACAATTAGATTAAGCAAAAAACATAAGAGTACTTGAACAAAAATTTTTGGGAAACAAGGGATAATGACACCATGACAATAAAACGATGATAACTAAGACATGACACAAAAAAAATCAGATGAGACCAATGCATGAAGATTTCTTATTGAAGTAGGATGAGATTGAGCACATATTTCAATCGATTTGGATCGAGTATAACACAATTTATGATCAGATTTATCAACAAGTTTTCTACAGATCACGAATCCGAAACACATTCCACAATTCAATTCAATTCAGCAACCACATGACCTCCAAATTGAGCAAAACTTATTTAAAATGAATCTCAACCCAAATGAGATCATCTCCATAAAATTTCATCAAAAAATTCGCACAATAAACATTCCATTTTTCAATTGATTTTCGCAACAATTTTTTTTTGTAATTTTTCTGTACTCCATTTTGCATGATCTTCATATAATTTTGTTTGATCATCATGTACTTTCACTTTTTTATTTCATGAATTGAAATCACTTACAAGACAAAATGACCTTCAATAGAGGTTGCTCTGGTACCATTTTGATATGAATCCTCTTTTCCTTATTGATTTGGATCCAAATCAATAAGCAAAAGAGGATTCATATTAAAATGGTATCCTTCCCAAGATCACCTCTCCTTGAAGCACCTATATTGAGTATTTTGTAGCTCTACACTCCAATGGAAAACCTGTGAGGAACAAGTGTCATAAGCCTAGCATTGAGAGGCTTAAGTCTTCCCTAAATTGAAGCAAACACCTTGAGGGAACTGTGACCTCAAAACCCCTACAACACAATATAGGAGACCTTGGAATGAATTGAATCAAGAACAAGAACTCTAGACTCAATCAATGAAAGGAATTTTAGATGATCAATTGAATTCCATAGATTCATCAACCTAACTCAATTCAATTGCTCAATACCAAGGACATTAAACCTTAGTGAGCTAGCTAAGCAAGGGAAGAACCCTAGAAATTAAGAGAGTTTCTCTCTCAAGAATTTCAACAAAAATTTCAATTTCCCAAAGTTAGTTACAAATTGTTATAATGGGGGTATTTATATGTGACCACCCCTGAACCCTAACTAAACAAGTGTTTTAAGGGCTTGAATTACTCATGAACCCCTTGATTAAAAGTCTGTAAAATCAACTTGCATTACAAACTTTCTGCCCAAAAGGGCAGTTAAGCCTTGCCATTCCTGAGACCTACAGCGGATGGTAGGTTAGACCTACCGGGCACGGTAGGTAGTTGAACACCAAGGATTTTCCAAACAAAAACCTACCAGTGATGGTAGAAGTGACCCTGCCCCTGGCAGTAGGGTGCCAACTTTTCATACATAGACAAAATTCATCCCAAGTTGTCCCTTGATTGATCCTTGACAATTGAACACATTGTAAACAACTTAGGATGCTTCTCTTACGTTTCAAACTCTCCATTTGTGCTCTTTAAAGCTTCCATTATATGAACAATCATGCCGTTGTCTTCTTGAAGATTGAGCCTCTTCCTTTGCGCTCTAGTCATCGGTCCTTGCTTTGCTTCCATTGATGACAGAATCATCCGATTCATATCAGCAACAATGGCCTTCGAATCCACCAGGTTTTCAAACGTTGCCATATAATGTACCCCTTCTAAATTTGCCACGAATGAAATCCAATTTGGAAGATTTAATGAAGAAATTAATGAGTGCAACATATGCTAGAACAAATAGTATAGAAGCTGCTAAGAGAAACCAAGAGGAATCTATCCATAATCTGGAGAAGCAGATTGGGCATTTTGTTAAGTTAGTGTCTCAAAGGACTCGGAACTCTCCCGAGTAATACTGAGTTAAACCCATGAGGGCATGTCAATGCTATATCGGTGAGATTTGATGAGGAGATTACCCAAAAGGAGAAAGTAATAATCATCCCGGGAAAAGTGTTGTAATAAGAAGACATTGGAGATATTAGCCACTCCTAAATCCAAATAAATGGAACCAAGCAAAGAGGGAAACAACGAGAAGCCAATTGTTGTAGTTTACAAGCCGAAAGTCCCTTATCCAGCAGCCCTTGTTCATGACCATAGCAAGGATGAAATGAAGAAATTTGGGGATACGTTTAAGAAATTAACTATTAACTTACCTCTGTGTGATTTACTCTTGCAAATGCCGAAGTATGCAAAATACTTGAAAGAGATGCTTACAAGCAAGAGAAAGATTTACGAAGCATCTACACACACCTTGGGTGAGGAGTGCTTGGCGATTCTCATCAACAAAGAGAGGCTACTAGAGAAGTTAGTAGACCCAGGGATTTTCTCTTTCCCTTGCATGATTAGAAGTTTCATGTTGGTAGGACTTTAGCCGATGTAGGCGTTAGTTTAAATGTCATGTCTTATACCATCTATAAGAAACTAGGCCTAGAGAACCCAACTCCTGTTAGGATGTCTTTGAATTTGGTTGATAAGAGCATTAGGCATCCTAGAGGAGTTGTGGAGGATGTTTTGATATAGTTCAAGGACTTTGTTGTCCTCGATATAGAGGAGGATGTAGACTTCCCTTTAATTCTAGGGTTCCCATTTCTATCTACTTCTAGGACGTTAATAGATATAGAAAAGGGGAAGTTACTTATGCATTTTGGTAGAATGAAGTTGTTTCGAAATTTCCACTAACTCTAACACCCTCTTCCAATTGTAAAGACCCTTTGTTTTGCATTACTCATAGTAATCATGATGTGTCTTATTCTTTGCAGGAAACTAAGTCATCGTGGAAGGAGAGCCCCAAGGCATCCAAAAGCGAAGGGAAGCATTCCCCTCAAAAATTGAATAAGGTATTGATGAAGCAGGTGCCAATTCGGCACTTGGAAAAGCAGAAGATCTCATATTCTCATGATCTTATAGGTGCCGAAGGCACCTAAAAGTATTGCATACTTTTTATGTAGAATTTGTTGTACCATTAGTTCATGATTGAGTTTAATTTTTCAATATTGCATTTTGCATGCTTCGATTTTTCTCATTTGGTATTTGGTTTTGTGAATATTTTTCTTTTTTGTTTCATTTGTTTTTCTTTTGTGTAAGTTTTTTGAGGTGAAATTAGGAGGTTATTGTGCAATCTTCATGGTCTAAATATGTTTTATATCATGTATGCAGGTTGCACAAGGAGAAATCGCACAAAAACGGAGAAAAGAAGGAAAATCTTGAAATTGTTTTTAGCCCCGGCAAACCCGCCATTTGCACGGCTGGACTCGGCCAGACCAGATTGATGCGCATATTTAGCTTCCAAAAAGATACTCTAGACAGCAGCCACCCCCAGTCGCACGCAGTATGTTGTTTAGGTCGCGGGTTTCGGGTCCTTTTGTCGGATACAAGTTGGGTTTAATTCAAATACCCCAATATTTAAGCATAATTTTCCCATTTTCCCCCAAATTGAAATCAAAATTCCTAAGTCTTCACCCCTCATCTACCTCTCGACTCCCTCTTCGATTTCTCATTCGTTCACCATCGTCCAACATCTTCTGCATTACCAAATCTCCTCCTACCTCCAAATTCTCTTATCCTTCTTCACCTCTCCCTTTCTGCTTCACCTTCATTCTTTTTCTTCTTCTCCACAGCAAGTCCTCACCACCGTAACACCCCAACAATGGTATTGGCCCCTCTCGATTCACAACCACCACGTCTTTTCTTCTTTTTCTTCTTTTCCACCTTGCACTTTTCCTCTTCTCCTATCTGCTTCCACCCTCCTATCCTACCATAACCACATCACTGCCACAGTCACCCTCTCCTCCATTCTTGTTCCCTCATTCCTCACCACATCGTAACCTCTTCGTTGTCCCCTATTCTACCCCTCAATTCTTCTCTCCCCTTTCTCTCTTATTCTTAATTTCCTTCTCATCAATCCTAATTCATCATCATTATACTTCCGGTTGGAAACCTCACCATAAAGTAGCATGACATACCCATTGTTGGACTCTATTGGCCAAAAAAAAAGAAAAAACTTATGAAATATTGCCAACAGGGATCGGCATATACTAGTGTAACCCGATTGGATAGAAGAATACCTTCTAGTGAGAATAAAGCCAATCTGCATAGGTCTTTCGCTGTTTCAAAGCTTCATCCTATACTAGTTTCTAAGTGACAAACACCTTCATGAACAATACAGATACTAGCCTCTCAATTCCAAAAATTGTTCTAAACAATCAACTATATTTTTGGCAAACTTTGGTAGAGGTAAAATGGCTAACCGTCCAAACTTGGCCAACATGGCCTATAAATAGATCAGAAGCAAAACTGCATGACGTAGGAAAACCAATAAGAAGGAAGAGACATGGTGATTACCAAATACCCATATTCTACCATGATATAGAATAGTTGTAACTTCCATCGCCACATCTTCCAAGAAGTGGATTGGTGGAAACTTTCATGGTGACTACCTGGTGGTTACCAATTACACGTTTTCTTCCATGATATGGGTAGTTGTAACTTCCATCACTCCTAAATGTCCATGCCATCTCTAATCATCCAACGGTTGGATAAGTCTTATGAATAATAAAGTGAAATAATATATGTTACTTATTAGATAAAGTAAAATAATTACTTCATAACTTTCTAAAGATAACTTATCAGCGAATCTGGCTAGTTCCATGATCCCTTTGTGTGGGTTCAATGAACCTGGGCACATTCTAGGTTCATTGGATATGGATATAGTGCTCACTAAATTCGTCTATGCGTGCGATCCTGTAGGTTCACTTAACATTGATAATGGACCAAAAATAATGTTGTAAACATTATCCACAAATCATAAGTGGCCTCTAGCAAGACATTATGATTACCCAAGTTAAGCAAAATGCTGATACGCTTTAACCTAAAATTAGTTTTAATACTTAGTCATTTTGTCACATGATATCCTAATTAAGCATAAGGCATGGACAGAGTCATCCTTATATAACTTAAAATAGCCATTTAGTTGATCACCAGGTAGACTGTTCTGTTAATAATATTAATAACCCCTTATTCATATATGTTTGAGCGTGGCCATGCATAATTCTTTAGTCTTCCATATCAAAAGGACCATAGATATCTCTCTCTAATAGGAGATGAACAAATCCCTTTCACTATCTCTCATATTCAAGCCGTTGACAAAAACTATGCTCAACCAATAAACATAATTATCACTAGTTAAAAGTGATGTTTGACTATGTCAAAACATAGTTCTCGCCATGCAAGAAATAATAGATACGTAAGGTCAAAGGACACCCAAATATAAAACTGAGAAAGAAATGATAATGACTTAAGCCTATGTAGTATTTCTTCTTCTTTTCAGGTCATGTCCAATACATTATTCTCAGTATGTATTTATTATTTGATTTTATGTCTCATATACAAGATCAGTAAAACTTTATCATCAATTAGACTTCATACTAGTTTTTGTTCAACAGTACAAGATATGATAAAACTAGGGACAAACAAGAACAGTATTTTATTAGCAAAAAGGTTTTACTATCAAGTCACATACTTGATGACCAAAAGCCTAAAATATAATCCAAAGTACAAGCCTTAAATACACCAATTACAATGTGAGTCAATTGATCTAGAGTATATAGCTAATAATCTCTCACTTGCCATAGTTTCGATTAGACATGACTCTCAAACCCATTGACCTAACATAACCCTCATGCTTAGGTTGTGGGAGTGGCTTCTTCAATAGATCTGCAATATTGTCATTGGTTCTACTTTGCAAATTTTCACGTCTCCACATTCAATATTTTCTCAAATAAGATGGAACATCTAAGAATATGTTTGGATCGTTGATGAAATCTAGGTTTCTTAGCTTGTACAATGGCTCTTGTATTATCAAAATAAAGGTCCACTGGGATCACAATGCTAGGAATTACTCTTAGTTAATAATGAACTTTCTGATCTAAATTGGCTCTTTGGGTCGCATCAAAAGCAGCCACATACTCGATCTCGTAGTAGAATAAGCTACCGTAGCTTGCTTTGAGCTTTTCTAGCTCATATCACGTCCATTCAAACAAAACAGAAAACCAGATTGCGTTATGAAATCATCTACATTAGTCTGAAAGCTAGCATCTGTGTAACCATTAGCAACCAACTATCTTTTTTGTCCTCCATAGACAAAAACATATCTTTAGTCCTTAAGTACATGAGAATGTTCTTGACAAGAGTCCAATGTGGCTCAACAGGGTTTGACTGGTATCTGCTAGTCATGCTAAATGCATATGAGACATGAAGTCGTGTGCATAACATGACATACATGATAGACCCAATTGCGGAAGTGTATAGTATTTGGCTCATGCGCTCTCTATCCTGGGACTTTGAGATTTGCTTAATTTAATGCCATGTGACATTGGCAAGAATCCTCTTTTAGAATCTTACATACTAAACCTTTTCAGTACTTTGTCAACATATCCACTCTGACTCAGGCCAATTAGCCTTTTAAATCTATCTCTATAGATCCTAATGAGTAGAATATAAGCTGATTCACCTAAGTCTTTCATTGAGAAACACTTCCCCGATCAAGTTTTCACTTTCCCAAGTGGGGATGTCATTTCCAATTAGCAAGATGTCATCAACATATAGTACTAAGAAAATTATTGCATTTCTAGTAACCCTTTTGTCTATACAAGGCTCATCTTTATTCTTGATGAAATTGAATTCTTTAATTGCTTCATCAAAACAAAGATTCCAACTCCAAGATGCTTGCTTTAATCCATAAATAGATCTTTGAAGCTTACACACCTTTGCAAAACTCGAAGGATGAATAAAACCCTCAAGTGGTGTCATATACACATTCTCAAGAAGATTTCCATTAAGAAACACAGTTTTAACATCCATTTGCCATATTTCATAGTTATAATATGCTGCAATGGCAAGAAGAATTCTGATCGACTTAAGTATCACAACTGGAGAAAAGGTTTCATCATAGCCAATACCATGAGTTTGTCTATATCCTTTTACTACCAGTCTTCCCTTATATATATATGCACATTACTATACATGTCAATTACCATTCATTTTGATCGATAAGATAAACATTATGATCATCGAGTCACAAGAAAGCCATATCTACGTGGCGCTTGATGAATCCTACCCGATCCCGTGTTGGGACTTATGTTAAGGGTTTGGGCTCATCATGAACACTTAAGTCCAATTGCACTTAGTTCAGAAAAAATTATGGTTCTCAAATTTCTTCGAGATAAATATTACTCCCATTAATTCTTCTGGAACTAAATTCCCTTTCGAGGAAATTTCCATTTCGAGCAACAAACACTTTGGTTTTTGATGGAAGATAGAAATAATGTCCTTTAGTTTCATTAGGATATCCCACAAACAAACACTTATCATATTTAGGTGCGAGTTTTTCAAATGATAATCTCTATATATAAGCTTCGCATCCCCAAATGTTAAGAAATGATAAATTA
This sequence comes from Catharanthus roseus, assembly GCA_028651295.1. Taxonomy (NCBI): domain Eukaryota; kingdom Viridiplantae; phylum Streptophyta; class Magnoliopsida; order Gentianales; family Apocynaceae; genus Catharanthus; species Catharanthus roseus. The sequence goes on from JAPQWS010000132.1 coordinate 37,903, forward strand.
GGTCATTTCTTAGTCCATTTCTCATATGATGTCTTCGAACAACCTTAGATGGAACTCTATTTAATACGAATGCAGCGAGTCTCTAAAGCATACCCCCAAAAAAGAAATTGGAAGATCTGTTTGACTCATCATTGATCGAACCATATCTAATAGTGTCTAATTTCTCCTTTCAAATACACCATTCCATTATGGTGTTCCTAGTAGAGTTAATTGTGAGACTATCCCGCAATGTTTGAGATGTTCGTCAAACTCTTGGCCTAGGTATTCACTACCCTGATCTGATCAAAGTAATTTGATACTCTTTCCAAGTTGATTATGTACTTCATTTTGAAAATCCTTAAACTTTTGAAAGGAATTAGATTTATGTTTCATTAGATAGACAAAGTCTTATCTACTAAAATCATCTTTGAATGTAATAAAGTATTGAAAACCTCTTCTAGCTTGTGTGTTCTTTGGTGCACATACATCAGTATGTATGAGTTCCAATAAATAAGTAGTTGTTTCACTCTATCTTGTAAATTGACAAGAATCCCATGTTTCAGAAGACTTGAAGTGAATTGAAGTTAAAAGCTTATCTTGATGGTTTAGATATACACTTCTCATTTATATGGCCTAGACAACAGTGCCAGAAGTAAGTTTGATTTAAATCATTGGATTTAATTTCTTCGTATTTATGTTATAGATTGTCCTACTATTGGAATATGTAGGTTAAGAATGTAAAGTCCATTGAGGAATGAGGCATCTCCGTAGAAAATACCATTCTTACAAATGGAGCATTTATTATTCTTAATAATAAATTCAAAACCATCAATATCCAAACAAAAAACCGAAATGATATTCCTACTCATAACTGGAACATAAAAACAATCCTTCAACTCAATAATAAGCCCACTAGGCAAAAACAAATAAAATGTCCCTATAACTACTGCAGTAACTTTTGCTTGATTTGCAACTCGAAGGTCCACTTCTCCTTTTGCAAAGATCTACTCCTTTTGAGCCCCTGCACATTTGCACAATTGTGAGCTCCTTATCTGGTATCTAATACCCATGAAGTAGGAGTAGACATATTAATTTCTATAACAAAAATACTTGAAGCAGTAGGCTCACTGTCCTCTTGCTTCTTCTTTTCTTTCAAGTAGAGCTTGCTCTTCTTTAACTTCCCTTTTTGAAGCATCAAAACATTGAGAGTAGATTTCCTAATATTTTGGCCAGCCTGCTTGAGCATCCCGTGTAATTCATTTATAGACCTTTCCATATTACGCATGTTAGAATTTAAAGATGCCAAGATCATATCAGTGGCTATGTCATGACTAAAAGGTGCTCCAAGTTTTTCAAACGAACAAAATAGCCGTTCATTTTAAGGATATGAGCACTAATTGAGGTGCCTAGGGCCATTTTAAGCTATTTAACACCTTAATGGTAAGATACCTTTCTTTATGTTCTTACCCTTGGAATATTTCCTTGAGCTTTTTCATCATCTCGTAAGCTTCAACTTCCTCGAATTTCTTTTGCAAGTCAGGGTTCGTCTGCTATTATATGCCCTAGATAAATTGACTTACATATTAATATCTATGAGGCATGTATATTAAATTGTATTTTATGATCTTGGTCATCAAGTATGTGACTTGATAGTAAAACAATTCAGGCTAATAAAATACTGTTCTTGTTTGTCCCTAGTTTTATCACATCTTGTATTATTAAACTAGTATGAAGTTGATTGATGATCAAGTTTTACTGATCATGAATATGAAATATAAAATCAGTTCATAAATACATATTGAAAATATTGTATTGGACATGACCCAAAGTGAAGAAGAAATATTGCATGGGTTGAAGTCATAAATATATCTTCTCAGTTTTATGTTTGGTGTCCTTTGACCTAATGTTTCTAATGCTTCTTGCGTGGGGAGAAAATATATTTTGACACAGTCATACATCCCTTTTATTCAGGTGTTATTATGACTATTGGTTGGACTATTTTCTTGTCATGGCTTGAATATTAGAGCTAGTGACAGGGATTTGTCCCTCTCTTATTAGAGAGAGATATCCATGAGCCCCTTGATAAGAAAGACTGGAGATTACGCATGGCTATGCTCAAATAAGTATTAATAAGGTGCTATTAATATTATTTACTGGAAAAGTTTGTCTGGTGATCAAGTAAATAGTTAATTAAGTTTTATAAGGATGAATCGGTCAATGCCTTATACTTAATTAGGATCTCGTGTGACAAAGGACTAATTATTTAAAAAATGATGTTAGGTTATAATATCCTTTACTTAACTTCGGTCGACATAATGTCTTACTAGAGGCTACTTATGTTTTGTGGAAAAATGTATGGGATATTTTTATTCACTCCAATGTTAAGTGAACCTACAGGGTCACATGCATAGACAATCTTGTAAGCATGATATCCACGTTCAATGAATCTAGATAGTGTCCAGATTTATTGAACGTATACAAATAAGGAATCAGATTCCGTGTTGCAATTATTTGGTAAGTTAACAAGTAACTCATTTATTTATCAAATAAATTAAATTAATTACTTAATATTATTCATCCAACTATTGGATTATTATAAGAATACTCGGGCAAGATTAAAACTGTCATTGGATGACAATTAGGGTTCTGATGTTGACAGTTGTAAAAGGTTATGTTAACCTTTTTTTGCAAATGTCTTCTTCTTATAAAAACAAAGCTTTAACCCTAGAACGGTGAGAATTGTATCTTGCCTCTCTCTCTCTGAAATTCCAACGTATTACCAGATAGCTAGGCTTCATCCCGAATAGTTTTCAGAACGCCGAAGGGGCTAGCATCCCGATTGCTTGTAGAGGAGGTCGTCGTGTGGATACCAGTAGTGGGCCAAGCATAAACAGCAGTGCCCCCATACCTAGCAGCATCAAACATTGAGGTAGTTTTCTTTCCAAATCAGTTTTTTCTGGTATGTGCTGATCCTGTTGGTGGTTTTCATAGTTTTACTTTATTATTTTTTTGTTTACGAAATTTGCAACATCATCGTGGAAAACATAAGACATGTCATGTTATTAGAGTCATCCTCATGCTTACTCCAAACATGTTTTTCAACTCTAGGGATATTATTAGCTGGTTCATTAGGGATTAGATTCTCAAGGACATACAACCTTTTTTCTTACTTAAAGACAATCCTTAAATTTTGTGCCCAATCAAGGAAGTTTTTGCCACTAAGGTTATCCTTTTCAAGCCGATCACAAAGAAGTGTTTGAATTATTTGAAGCCATTATCTACATAAAGTTGGCAAAGTAAATATTTAAATGATGCATAAACTTCCACTAAAAATTCTCAACACTTGATATAGATAGTGGGTAGAAAATTATCCATTTTATATTAATCATAAGATTTGGCTTATCATCCATAATTAAATAAAATAGATTAATGGGATCGGCATTTTTATGTCCTAGCAAAATCTCATATGATGCCCTAAGCTCAACACTGTTTTGATAGCCTAGTTAAGTAAAACTATTTGAAGCATATGGAAATCACTATTTTCCATCTTCCCCTACTTAGGTAAACACTTATCTCATGCTCGGCAATGACACGAGTATGATAATCCAAGTATCGAGGAGTGCTTTAGATTATGGGAGGCATTGTCTGACTTAAATCTTTATATAGTTTCAAAAATACTTTCCTCCTTTTAAAAGCGGTTTGGCATGTATATAAAAGATACATACTAAGAATCACATGCTAACAAAAAGCATAAATAAAAACCTTTCATAGCATGGCCGCAATCCTATATTTACTCCCACAAGCGTCATGGAAGTCAAGGTCAATCTAGGTAAGCCTTCATCTCCATGAGCTTACCTCCAAAATCTTGACCTTCTTGTCTTGGTACGTATGATGTGATCTCCAAATACATGAATAGGAAATAAGAAAACCTATTCTAGTAAAGCTTTTTTACAATTTTACGATAATGAAAAAATGAGACGCGAGTCAGTATTTAAAACTTTACAAACCAATATAAATAAATAAGACCTACAAAACACATGAGGTATAGGGCCATGCTATGCACTATGTATCCAAAACATATATAGAAACTTGCCAAAAATAAAAGAACGAGAAGGAGTCTTAGGGACAATTCCCTAAAACAAAAAAGCGGTCTCGCTGGCTGGACGGTGAGTGGCCTTCTCATATTCTGTTATACATATTAATGCGATTAAATAAACAAAATATTGCTATAGTTAAATTGTTTGGCGCTGTACAATCGTGTAGTTAAAATATTAAACTAATATATAGAATCAAATAATTTAATGTTTAATTTTTAAACATATTTTCTGGCAGCATGATTATCAGGGTTTATAATAGAAACGACTCACTCAATAAGTTAGAAAGGAAAAATTGTTTTTCTTTCAGGGGCATCGCCCCACTGAGACCCCGCAAGGGTGCTGCCCCTTGACTGCATCCACTGTTTCCTAGAAACCTCCTCATTGTTTTTGGCATGTTTCTTTCTATATTTAGATGAATGGTGCATAGCATGACCCTTTACTTCTTGTGATTGCTTGGTTTATTTTGTTCTTGGGTTGTAATGTTTTATATCAAGTGTTGAATATTTCAGGGAAAGTTAATGCTTCTTATATTTATTTTACTTTGCAAATTCTATATAGATAATGGCCTCAAACAATTCAAACACCTCGTTGCAATCCGTGCTTGAAAAGAATAAGCTTACCGATACTAACTTTCTTGACTAGGCACGAAATTTAAGGATTGTCCTTAAACAAGAAAAAAGGCTATATGTACTTGAGAACCCTATCTCTAATCAACCAGCTAACAACGCTCCTAGAGTCGAAACGGATACTTATAGTAAGCACAAAGATGATTCTAATGATGTTACATGTCTCATGTTGACTACGATGGAATCTGAGTTGCAAAAACAATTCGAGGAAGTTGAGGCTTATGAGATGATGAACAGCTCAAGGAAAGGCTCCAAGAGCTAGCATGTCAAGAGAGGTATCTTATTACTAAGGCATTTAATAGTTGCAAAATGACCCCAGGCACTTCAGTTCAGTTAGTGCTCATGTCCTTAAGATGAAGGGTTATTTTGATTAGCTTGAAAAGCTTGGAGCACCTATTAGTCATGACTTGGCTACTGATATGATCTTGGCCTCTTTGACTTCTAAATACGATCAGTTTATCATGAACTTCAATATGAATAATATGGAAAACTCCATAAATGAATTGCATGGGATGCTCAAGCAAGCTGAGCAAAACATTAGGAAATCTACTCCTAATGTTCTTATGATTCAGAAGGGACAGTTCCAAAAGAAAAAGGGAAAGGGAAAGGTGAAAGATATGGCCAAGAAAGGCAAAGGCAAGTAGAAGCCCAAGCCCAAGGCTAAACCACCATTAGAAGGGACTTGCTTCCACTGCAACAAACCTGGTCATTGGAAGAGGAACTGCAAGCTCTACTTGGAAAAAAAGAAGAAGCAAAAGGCCAGTGAGACTGTCATTTCAGGTATTTTTATTATAGAAATTAATGTCTACTCCTACTTCATGGGTACTAGAAACCAATGTGGAGCTCACATTTGTGTAAATGTATAGGGACTCAAAAGGAGTAGATCTTTGGAAAAAGGAGAGGTGGAACTGCTAGTAGCAAATGGAGCAAAAGTTGCTACTGTAGCTGTAAGGACATTTGATTTACTTTTGCCTAGTGGGCTTATCATTGAACTTAAAGAATGTTATTAAGTTCCTGCTATGAGTAGGAACATCATTTAAGTTTCTTGTTTGGATATTGATGGTTTTTAGTTTAATACTAAGAATGATAAAAATTCTACTTATAAAAATGGTATTTTCTATGGGGATGCCTCTTTATTTGTATAGGATTTATATTCTTAACCTACATGATTCAATTAGTAAGCCCATCTAAATACAAAAAAATTTAAATCTAATGATTTAAATCAAACTTACTTCTGGCATTGTCGTTTGGGCCACATAAATGAGAAACGCATATCCAAACACTATCAATATGGACTTTTAACTTCATTCGACCTTGAATCTTATGAAAAATTATTCTTGTTTATTGGGAAAAATGACTAAATCCATTTACAGGACAAAGTGAACAGGCTACCGACTTATTAGAACTTATACATACAGATGTATGTGGACCAATGAACACACAAGATAGAGGAGGTTTCAGTACTTCATTACATTCACAGATGGTTTAAGTAGATATGGTTATGTCTATCTAATGAAATATAAATCTGATTCCGTTCGAAAGTTTAAGGAATTTCAAAATGAAGTATAGAATAAACTTGGAAAGAGTATCAAATTACTTTGATCAGATTGAGGTGGTGAATACTTAGGCCAAGAGTTTGATGAACATCTTAAAAATTGTGGGATAGCATCACAATTAACTCCACCAGGAATACCACAACGGAATGGTGTGTCTGAACACAGAAATCGAACTCTATTGGATATGGTTCGATCTATGTGAGTCAAACAGATCTTCCAATTTCTTTTTGGGGGTTATGCTCTAGAAACTACTGCATTCATATTAAATAGAGCTCCATCTAAAGTCATTTAGAAGACACCATATGATATATGGACTGGGAAACAACATAGTTTAGCATTTCTCATAATTTGGGGATGTGATGCTTATGTGAAGCGATCATTATCCAAAAACTAGCACCCTAATCTGATAAGTGTTTGTTTGTGGGATTTCATAAGGAAATTAAAGGATACTTTTTCTATCTTCTATCTGAAAACAAAGTGTTTGTTGCTCAAAAGCGAAATTTTCCTTGAAAGGGAATTCGTTTCCAAAAGAGTTAGTGGGAGTAGAATCCATCTTGAAGAACCTCAAGGGCAGCAGACTATTTTTTAACCAAGTATGGACATTTAGTAGGACTCATGTATTCATACTGAGCCCGAACCATTAACACAAGGCCCAAGAAGGTCTGGTAGGATTCATCAAATACCACAGAGATATGGATTTCTTGTGACTGAGGATCATAATGTTGATCTTATTGATCAAGGTGAACCAAGTTCCTACCAAGATGCTATTGATAGTCCGGAATCTAGCAAATGGCTAGAAGCTTTGAAATAAAAAATGCAATCCATTCATGACAATTAAGTTTAGACTTTGATTGATCCACTGAAGGTTGCAAGACCATAGGGTGTAAATAGGTTTTCAAAAAGAAAACTGACATGGATGGCAATGTGCACACTTACAAAGCACGAATGGTAGCAAAAGGTTATAGACAAACTCATGGTAATGACTATGATGAAACCTTTTCTCTAGTTGTAATGCTTAAGTAAATCAGAATACTACTTGCCATTGCAGCATATTATGATTATGAAACATGGAAAATGGATGTTAAAACTGCATTTCTTAATGGAAATCTACTGGAGGATGTGTATATGACATAACCGGAAGGTTTTATTCATCCTTCGAATTCTGGTAAAGTATGTAAACTTCAAAGATCCCTTTATAGCTTGAAGCAAGCATCTCGAAGTTGGAATCTTCGTTTTAATGAAGCAATTAAAGAATTCAATTTCATCATGAATAAAGATGAACCTTGTGTGTACAAAAGGGTTACAGAAAATGTAGTAGTCTTCTTAGTGCTCTATGTCGATGACATCTTGTTAATTGGAAATGACATCCCCACTTTGCCAAGTGTAAAAACTTGGTTGGAGAAGTGTTTTTCAATGAAAGATTTAGGCGAAGCAGCTCTAGGCATTAGGATCTATCGAGATAGATCTAAAAAACCTAATTGGCCTAAGTTAAAGTGGATATGTTGAGAAGGTATTGAAAAGGTTCGAGTATGCAAGATTCTAAGAGAGGATTCTTGCCGATGTCACACTGGCATTAAACTCGAGTAAGTCTTAAAGTCCTACCACAAGGGAGGATACGAGAATGCATGAGTAAGATTCCTTACGCTTCCACAATTGGGTCTATTTTGTACGCCATGTTATGCACTCACCCGGATGTCTCGTATGTATTAAACATGACCAGTCGATTCCAGTTAAAACCTAGTAAACCATATTGGACTGAAGTAAAAAAACATTCTTAAGTACTTAAGAAGGACTAAAGAGATGTTTTTGATCTACGTAGGTAAGGAAGGAGAGCTTGTTATAAATGGTTACACATATGCTAGCTTTCAGACTGATGTAGATTATTTTAGATTGCAATCTGGATTTGTATTTTGTTTGAATGGAGGTGTTGTGAGTTGGAAAAGTTCAAAGCAAAATGCCATGGCCGATTCTACTATAGAGCTCGAGTATGTGGTCGCTTTCGATGCGACCCAAGAAGGCAGTTTGGATCAGAAAGTTCATCACTAAACTAAGTGTGATTCCTCCCATTTTGAACCCAGTGGACCTATATTATGATAATACAGGAGCCATTGCAAAAGCTAAGGAACCTAGATCTTATCAATGATCCAAATATATTCTTAGGCATTTCTATCTCATCTGAGAAATCATTGAGCGTGGAGATGTAAAAATTTACAAAGTAGATACCAATGACAATGTCACAGATCCATTGACAAAGCCACTCCTACAACTTAAGCATGCGAGCCATACTAGGTCAATGGGTTTGAAAGTCATGTAAAATTCGTAGTAGGGCAAGTGGGAGATGGTTAGTATATGCCCTAGACCAATTGACTAACATATTATAATTTATGAGACATGTATATTGAATTGATTTTATGCTCTTGGTCATCAAGTATGTGACTTGATAGTAAAATCCTTCTTGCTAATAAAATACTATTCTTGTTTGTCCCCAGTTTTATCACATCTTGTATTATTAAACTAGTATGAAGTTAATTGATGATCAAGTTTTATTGATCATGAATATAAGATATAAAATCATTTCATAAATGCATATTGAGAATATTGTATTGGACACGACCCAAAGTGAAGAAGAAATATTGCATGGGTTTAAGTCATAAATATTTCTTCTCAGTTTTATATTTGGTGTCAAAGTTTCCAATGCTTCTTGCAAGGGAAGAAAATATGTTTGGACATAGTCAAATCACTTTTAGTTAGGTGATTATTATGACTATTGGTTGGGCTATTTTCTTGTCATGGCTTGAATATTAGAGATAGTAAACGAGATTTGTCTATTAGAAAGAGATATCCATGGGCCCCTTGATAAGAAAGACTGGAAAATATGCATGGCCATGCTCAAATAAGTATTAATAAGGTGTTATTAATATTATTTACGGATACAATTTTTTTGGTGATCAAGTAAATGGTTAATTAAATTTTATAACAATGAATCGGTCCATGACTTATACTTAATTAGGATATTGTGTGGCAAAAGGACTAAATATTAAAACTAATGTTAGATTATCATATCCTTACTTAACTTGGGTAACCATAATGTCTTTCTCGAGGCCACTTATGTTTTGTGGATAAATGTCTGGGACATTTTTATTCACTGCCAACATTAAGTGAACCTACAGGGTCATACGCATAGACAATCTTGTAAGCACGATGTCCACGTTCAATTAATCTAGATTGTGTCCAGATTCATTAAACGTATACAAATAAGGAATCAGATTCCTTGTTTTAATTATTTGTTAAGTTAATAAGTAACTAATTTATTTATCAAATAAGTGAAATTAATTACTTAATATTATTCATCCAACTATTGGATGATTATAAGAATATGGACGAGATTAAAACTATCATTAGATGACAATTAGGGTTCTGATGTTGACAGTTGTAAAAAGTTATGTTAACCTTTTTTGCAGATTTCTTCTTCTGATAAAACAAAGCTTTAACCCTAGAACAGTTAGAATTGTATCTTGCCTCTCTCTCTCTCTCTCTCTCCAAAATTCCAACGTATTACCAGATAGTTAGGATTCATTCTTAATAGTTTTCGAACGCCGAAGGGACTAGCGTCCCTGGTCGCTTCTAGAGGAGGTCGTCGTGGCGATACCAATAGAGGGCAAAGCGTAAACAGCAGCGCCTCTACACCTAGCGAGCATCAAACATTGAGGTAGTTTTCTTTCCAAATCGGTTTTTTCGGTATGTGTGGATTACATTAGCAGTTTTTGTAGTTATGTTTTATTATGTTTTTTGTCTATGGAATTTCCAACATCATTGTGGCCAACATAAGACATGCCACGTTATTAGAGTCATCCTTATGCTTACTCTAAACATGTTTTTCGACTCTAGGGGCATTATTAGCTGGTTCAACGGGGGTTGGATTCTCAAGGACATATGGCCTTTTTTCTTGCTTAAGGACAATCCTTAAATTTCATGCCCAATCAAGAAAGTTAGTCCCACTAAGGTTATTATTTTCAAGCAGATCACAAAGAAGTGTTTGAATTATTTGAAGCCATTATCTACATAAAGTTTGCAAAGTAAATATTTAAATTATGCATAAATTTCCACTAAAAATTTTCAACACTCAATATAGATAGTGCGTAAAAAATTATCCATTTTATATTAATCATAAGTAAGATTTGACTTATCATCCATAATTAAATAGATTAATGGATCGACGTTTCTATGTCCTAGCAAAATCTCATATGATGCCCTTAGCTCAATAGCCTAATTATGTCAAACCATTCAAAGCATATGGAAATCACCATTTTCCATCTTCCCCTACTTAGATAACCACTTATCTCATGCTTTGGCAATGAGACAATATGATAATCTAAGTATCGAGAAGTGCTTAAGATTATGGGAGGCATTATATGACTTAAATCTTTATATAGTTTCAAAAATATTTTCCTCATTTTAAAAGAAGTTTGTCATGTACATAAAAGATATATACTAAGCATCACATGCATAACAAAAAGCATAAATAAATACCTGACATAGCATGGCCCCAATCATATATTGACTCCCACAAGCCTCTTGGAAGTAAAGGTCAATCTAGGTAAGCCTTCATCTCTATGAGCTTGCCTCCAAAGTCTTGACCTTCTTGTCTTGTTACGTATGATGTGATCTCCAAATACAAGAATAGGAAATAAGAAAACCTATTCTAGTAAAGCTTTTTTACAATTTTACAATAATGAAAGCTGAGATGCAGGCCGTATTTAAAACTTTAGAAACCAATATAAATAAATAAGACCTACAAAACATATGAGATATAGGGTCATGGTATGCACTATGCATCCAAAACACATATAGAAAGTTGCCAAAAATAAAAGAACGGGAAGGAGTCTTATGGACAATTCCCTAAAACCAAAAAGCAGTCTCAGTGGCCAGACAGTGAGTGGGTCATGGGACATCTTTGCGGGGTTTTTACTTTGGGTAGCTACATTGAAAAGAAAAAATAACTATTTCATTTTTACTCATTGAATGAGTTCATCGCTTTAAAAACTCGAATCATAATTTCTCCAAAAATCATGCTTAACAATTAAACAATAAATTTCAATTATGTATTATAGTTTACGATTTAAACTAAAATCCTATTCATACTTGTTTATCTTAAACATGATTGAAACATAAAACACTTATGTTTTATTTAATCAAATTAAACATAACGAATTTAACTTAACCACATGACAAAAAAAACATTTCGATTGGAGCATCAAACAAATTTCATACCACTTATCAAATAAGCATAATTAGAAACCTTATTATGAAACTGAATATGAAAACAACACATGTAATCAAAGTGGTAACAAATATAATAAGAAAAGTATACACGAGGCTCTATTACCACTGTTGGGCTCCGTAGGCAAAAACAAAAACAAAACTTACGAAATACCGCCAACAAGATCTGCATATACTAATTTAACTGATTAGATAGAAGACTACCTTTCAGTGAGAACAAAGTCGATCTGTGTAGGCTTTGTTGTTTCCAAGCTTGTCCTCTACTAGTATCCACACGACGAATACCTTCCTGAGCAATCAGGATGCTAGCCCCTCAATTCCATAAATTGTTCTAAACAATTAACAATATTTTTGGAAAACTCTGGAAGAGGTAAATGGCGAACCATCAACACTTGACCAACATGGCGTATAAATAGATGAGAAGCATAATCGCATGATATATGGCAAACAACAAGAAGGAAGAGACACGGTGGTTACCAAATGATATGGGGTAGTTATAACTTCAATGGCCATGTCTTCTAAGAAGTGGAGTGGTGGAAACTTCGATAGTAACTACCTAGTGATTACCAACTACCCATGTTCTTCCATAGTGTAGGTAGTTGTAACTTCCATCACTCCCAACTATCCATGTCCTCTCATAATCATCCAACGGTTGGATAAGTATTATGAATAATAAAGTGAAATAATGTACATTATTTATCAGATAAATAGAATAATTACTTCCTAACTTACCAAAGATATCTTATTTGTGAATCTAGATAGTTTCATGATTCTTTTGTATATGTTCAATAAACCTGACACATTCTAGGTTCATTGAATATAGACATACTGCTCACAAAATTCACCTATGCGTGTGACCCAATAGGTTCACTTAACATTGGTAGTGGACCAAAAATAATGTTCTAAACATTATCCACAAATTATAAGTGGCCTCCAGCAAGATATTATGATTACCCATGTTAAGCAAAATAATGATACGGTTTAACCTAAAATCAATCTTAATGCTTAGTCCTTTTGTCACACGATATCCTAACTAAGCATAAGGAATGGACTGAGTCATCCTTATATAACTTAATTAACCAATAAGTTAATCACCAGGTAGACTGTTCTGTCAATAATATTAATAACCCCTTATTAATATATATTTGTGATGTAAATCGGTTAGACATGCAAGAACATCAAGGAGTTGTGACAAGAGCGAAGGCAAGACAACTAAAGAGTCACAATGATCAAATTGAGCAAGAGAAGTTTCAAGGCTTAAATTTTGATGTCAATTTTGATGTCCAAGACTTTATGGGGATTAAATTTTGATGTCCAAGACTTTATGGGGCAATATCCTAATTTTTTGAATAAGTTAGAAATTGAAAATTTACCTTGGTAGATAGTTGGAATCCGTTTTTGCCCAAGCTGAAAAATTGTCTCCTGCTTTTGGCAATGTGTTGACTAGTGCTCTAGATAGTCCAAATGCAATTAAAACACCTCTATTGTCTTATCAAGTGTATGTATAGGTTATATCTATCCTTTGGGCTGAAAATATGAGAGGGAAAAATTCCTATTTTCTGCCTCAAGTCTCTATAAATATGTAGTCTTCCATTTTGAAGAGGAAATCAATAAATTTTTCAAGACAAAGGTTCTTTTCTTAGTGTTCTTAGTTCTTAGCTTAGTTTTTCTATCTTATTCAAGGGTGAACTTCCTTGAAAGAAAAAAAATCAGTTTGAAGACTTGTTGAAAGTTCCAAGAGCTTCAAGGTTGATCATAAAAAAAAAATTCCTTCATACTAGTTACTACACTCTTGTAGAAAACTAGTCTTGAGTTCTTCTTCTTGTTTCATTGAGGTCTAAGGTTTAAAATACCTTAGGTTGCTTGAACTTTGAAGAAAAGATTTTGTTTAAACCTTCTTGAGGTCTTGGATTTGATATATCCAAGGTTGCTTGAAGTTTAACATTTTCAAGTCCTTTCAAAGGCACTTTCTTCTACTTATTACACTTGTTTTGTTTGTTCTCTCCCTCACTTCTTGGACAAAATTTTATGCCCTTGAAGATCATTCCACATCATTTGGTATCAGAGCCACCTTCAAGTAAGTGTTTTTGAGATATCTTACATACAAATACAAGACAAAAGAGAAAAGAGACAAGATTGCTGGAAAATGGTATCACAAAAATAGAATGCTTGAACGACCGGGAATATGACTAGAACTTTGCAATATTTTTACATGGAGTTATACTACATTGACTTGGGAAACAAATGAAACAAGTTTCATCTAATTTGGACTTCATTTGATATCTCAAAATAGTCAAAACTTGAAGGTGTACCTGGCTTTTCCGCAGACAAAAAAGTACTGAAATGATCTGAGCATATCTTCCTTTTTACTTATCCTTTTTCTTTGATTATTGAGCCTAAACTCAAGTAGTTTGAGTGAGGATTCTTTCTAGACTAACCTCATTCAATTTCAACTTGTGGTTAAATACCAGTTTTTAAAACAAGCCGAGTATGTCATCTACTCTGCTTGCTGGAAACTTTTGTTGTGTATTCTTTTGTGTTCTTGAAGTGTCCTAGCTTTGTGTTTGTATTTGTGGTCGAATTTTCAGTACTTATTTCTTCATTTGGTCAATCTACTATTATTGACTCAAATGCTCTTGGAAATGTTGTTGAACTTCCTTAAAATGAATGGATGACTCAATATCATTTTCCTTGCTTCTCATATTTCTCAACTAGTTTTTGTTTGTGATTTTTTTTATTTTGGTTGTTTTAAACTTGAGTAGAGGTGTTAAATCTTTGTTAAGAACCCATAGAACTCTTTGAGACTTGAACCTTTAGAAAAAGGCAAGAGTTGTGAGAATATCCTCAAAAAGGCCAAAGAGAGTTAAACAAGAGAGTTTTGTGAGGTAAACACTACCAAGATGTCAACCCAAGCTCAAGCACCAACTCCTTTTGGAGAAGAGTCTAGCAACTCCCAACATGATGACCCTTTGAGGCTCATAATGCAAGAGTTACAATCCCTAAGAGATGAGATGAGGGATATTAGAAGGGATATCACTAATCTCTCTAATCAACAAAGGGAGGTTAGTCATTATGGTAGTCTCAATATTACTACCACAAGGAGCAATGGACCACTCAATTGCTCTAGGACAACCGAGTTCCACCAACCTCCACATTTTGATGAAGAACTTCATCCACCTCCTTACGGTGGTAGAAGAGGCGGTTTTGGAGGAAGAGGCATGCCTAGACACTTTGAAGAAGTTCCAAAGCCACAAGCTAGGCATGGAGAGCCATTATATGATGATCATGAACATGTTCCATTTGTTGCAAACCGTGGAAGAGACCAAGGTGACCAAACCTTGGACCGAATAAAGTGGAAGCTCCCTAGTTTTAAGGCTGAGAATGACCCTAACATTTTCTTAGATTGGGAGAGGCAAGTAGAAAACATGTTTATGTTGAAAAATTGTAATGAGTTCTTAAAAGCTAGACTTGTAATAGCCGAATTTTCCGGCTATGCTTTACATTGGTGGGACAGGGTAGTAAACCAAAGAGTTAGAAGTGGTAGACCACCGGTTGATACTTGGAGAGAGTTAAAAGCTTTGATGAGAGAAAGATTTGTGCCCGAGCACTACTATAGAGAGCTTCATTATAAGCTCATGACTTTAAAACAAGGTGCAAAAAGTGTAGAAGAGTATAGACAAGAGCTTGAGCTCTACATCTTGAGGTTGAACTTGGAAGAAGACAAGGATGCTTCAATGGCTAGGTTCCTTAGTGGTCTCAATAGGGAGATAGCCAACCAACTTGAGTTGTATCGACATACAACTTATGAAGACATGTGCCACCTTGCCAACAAGATCGAATCACAAAGGAAAAGGAGTGGGATGATGCGATCCTCATTTCCCAACCAAAGACAAGTTGCAACAACAAAACCACCTACTTCCAACTTCAAGCCATGGCCAAATAAGGAAGAGGCTCCTAGAGGTACTTTCCAACCTCCAACCAAACCAAAGATGGAAGAGAGAGGTAAAATCATTTCTAACCCTCCAAAGTGCTTTAAATGTAATGGTGTAGGACATTATGCAAGTAGTTGTCCGACAAAGAGAGCTTTGATCTTTAGGGAGGATTTGAATGGTTGGATTGAGAAGGAGGAGGATGAAAGTAGCGAATGTGTTGAGGGTGAAGAAAATGGTGAGGATGATGAACATGTTGATTTGAATCCTTTAGGAAGTGATGACGATGTCTTGAGCTTAGTTACCATAAGAGCACTAAGCGCTCAAACTTTTGATGATAACATGATTGAACAAAGAGAAAACATCTTCCATTCTAAATGTAAAGTTGAGGGAAGGATTGCCAACCTTATCATTGATAGTGGTAGTTGTGTAAATGTGGCTAGTGCTTATCTTGTTGAGAAGTTGAAACTACCTACTACAAAACATGATAAACCCTACAAACTCCATTGGCTAAATGATAGTGGAGAAATTAAAGTATTGATACAAGTAGTGGTACCAATAGAAATGGGAGCTTACAAAGATGAGATACTATGTGATGTGGTGCCCATGCAAGCATGCCATCTTCTCTTGGGAAGACCTTGGCAATTCGATAGAAAGTCCCTCCACAATGGGGAGAAGAATACTTATTCTTTTGTGAAGGATGGAAGAACATTCACTATGAATCCTCTTACACCTCAACAAGTGAGAAATGAACAAAAAAAGATGAGGGAGAAAGAGAGGGCCGAAAGTGTGCTCAAAAGGAAAAAAATTGGGAAGGGAAAGAGAGTTAAGGAAAAAGAAAAGAGTGATGAAAAAACAAGAGTGAAAAGAAAAAAGAGTGACAAAAAAAAAAAAGAGAGTGAGATGAAAGAAAAGAATTGTTTCTTTGCAAACCTAGTGAGGTGATTGAAGCAATTGAAAGAAAAGAAGTGGTATTGCTCTTTTATTGTAGGGAATCTTTTACTTCATCTAAAGAACACTCACCCTCTTTTTCAAGTGAAATTTTGCAAGTTATTGAAGATTACAAAGACGTATTTCCCGATGAGATGCTCGGAGGTCTTCCACCAATTAGAGAAATCGAACACCAAATCGATTTTGTCCCCGGGGCGGTCTTGCCAAACCGACCGGCCTATAGGAGTCCAACGGAAGAGACTAAGGAGCTAGCAAGTTGATGATCTAATTTCAAAAGGGTATGTGCGTGAGTCCATGAGTCCTTGTGTGGTTCCGGTTTTGCTTGTTCCAAAAAAAGATGGTACATGGAGAATGTGTATAGATTGTAGAGCCATAAACAACATTACTATTAAGTACAGGCATCCCATACCTAGACTTGATGATTTACTTGATGAGTTGCATGGTTCTAATCTGTTCTCTAAAATTGACTTGAAATTCGGATACCATCAAATTAGGATGAGAGAAGGGGATGAGTGGAAAACCGCTTTTAAGACTAACTTTGGTTTGTATGAATGGATGGAGTTCATTAAAACATTTCCATATGTCATCCATTACAAGAAAGGTAAGGAGAATGTGGTGGCCGATGCTCTATCTAGAAGGTATACTCTCTTATCCACCCTTCAAACAAAAATTTTGGGTTTTGAAATGCTTAAAGAAATGTATTCTAGTGATCATTACTTTAAGGAAATTTTTGAGAAATGCTTGTTAGCACCTTTTGGAAAATATTTTTTGCATGAAGGATTTATTTATTGTGAAGGTAGATTGTGCATACCATCTTGTTCTACTAGAATTCTACTTGTCAAAGAAGCACATTATGGGGGTTTAATGGGACATTTTGGTGTCACTAAAACCTATGAAATTCTTCATGAACATTTTTTTTTGCCACATTTAAAAAGAGATGTAGAAAGATTTGTAGGAAGTTGTATTGAATGCAAGAAAGCTAAATCTAGAACTCTTCCACATGGACTTTACACACCATTAGAAGTTCCTAAAGAACCTTGGGTTGATATTTCTATGGATTTTATTCTTGGTTTACCTAGGACCTCTAAAGGTACGGATTCTATTTT
The DNA here is from genome assembly GCA_028651295.1 of Catharanthus roseus. Classification (NCBI taxonomy): domain Eukaryota; kingdom Viridiplantae; phylum Streptophyta; class Magnoliopsida; order Gentianales; family Apocynaceae; genus Catharanthus; species Catharanthus roseus. Next base: position 55,427 of record JAPQWS010000132.1, read on the forward strand.
TGTTGTTGTGGATAAGTTCTCTAAAATGGCACACTTTATTCCTTGTAGGAAATCCGATGATGCTAGTCATGTAGCTAGCTTGTTCTTTACTTGGATAGTTAGATTCCATGGAATTCCAAGGTCTATTGTGTCGGATAGGGATACCAAATTCTTGAGCCATTTTTGGAGAGTTCTTTGGAAGAAGCTTGGTAATAACTTGCTTTATTCTACAGCTTGCCATCCACAAAGGGATGGACAAACCGAGGTAGAACAATTGGCCAACTTCTAAGGGCTGTTTTGAAGAAGAAATTGAGGCAATGGGAGGAGTGTTTGCCACACATTGAATTTGCTTATAATAGGGCACCTCACTCTACTACTTCTCATTCTCCATTTCAAGTTGTTTATGGTTTTAACCCTCTAACTCCCTTTGATTTGGTTCCTTTGCCTATAGATCAAGCACTAAGCAAGGATGCAAGCAAGAAGGCTGATTTTGTGAAAGCAATTCATGCAAAGGTCCATGAAGCCATTGTCAACTCCAACAAAAAGCTTGCAGAGAAAAGAAATGTGGGAAGAAGAAAAGTGGTATTCAAACCCGGTGAATGGGTTTGGGTGCATTTTAGAAAAGAAAGATTTCCCCAACAAAGAAAGTCTAAGCTTGATGACAGGGGAGATGGGCCATTTCAAATCCTTGAGAAAATTAATGACAATGCCTATAAAGTTGATCTTCCGGGACATTATAATGTTAGTGCCACTTTTAATGTTTCCGATCTCTCTTTATTTGATATAGGTGATGGAGATTCGAGGACGAATCCTTTTCAAGAGGGGGAGGATGATGTGAATCGGTTAGACATGCAAGAACATCAAGGAGTTGTGACAAGAGCGAAGGCAAGACAACTAAAGAATCACAAGGATCAAATTGAGCAAGAGAAGTTTCAAGGCTTAAATTTTGATGTCAATTTTGATGTCCAAGACTTTATGGGGATTAAATTTTGATGTCCAAGACTTTATGGGGCAATATCCTAATTTTTGAATAAGTTAGAAATTGAAAATTTACCTTGGTAGATAGTTGGAATCCCTTTTTGCCCAAGCTGAAAAATTGCCTCCTGCTTTTGGCAATGTGTTGACTAGTGCTCTAGATAGTCCAAATGCAATTAAAACACCTCTATTGTCTTATCAAGTGTATGTATAGGTTATATCTATCCTTTGGGATGAAAATATGAGAGGGAAAAATTCCTATTTTCTCCCTCAAGTCTCTATAAATATGTAGTCTTCCATTTTGAAGAGGAAATCAAGAAATTTTTCAAGACAAAGGTTCTTCTCTTAGTGTTCTTAGTTCTTAGCTTAGTTTTTCTATCTTCTTCAAGGGTGAACTTCCTTGAAAGAAAAAAAATCAGTTTGAAGACTTGTTGAAAGTTCCAAGAGCTTCAAGGTTGATCATAAAAAAAAAATTCCTTCATACTAGTTACTACACTCTTGTAGAAAACTAGTCTTGAGTTCTTCTTCTTGTTTCATTGAGGTCTAAGGTTCAAAATACCTTAGGTTGCTTGAACTTTGAAGAAAAGATTTTGTTTAAACCTTCTTGAGGTCTTGGATTTGATATATCCAAGGTTGCTTGAAGTTTAACATTTCCAAGTCCTTTCAAAGGCACTTTCTTCTACTTATTACACTTGTTTTGTTTGTTCTCTCCCTCACTTCTTGGACAAAATTTTATGCTCTTGAAGATCATTCCACATCAATTTGAGTACACTACAAAAATATAGTCAATTACTGATGGCAGAAATTGTCAGCGTATTGTTGGTATGGTCCTATTACCAATAGGACTCCGACAAAAACAAGTCCATCAGATGTTTTTCGTCGGTAACAACAGCTACCGAAGGAAAGTCGTCGCAAAGTCTTGTTTCCGAACAACTTACCGACGGCATTTTTGTTTCCATTTTTTTTATTACCGACCAATGTGTTTCGTCGGTAACAAACACCGACATACTTAGCAACGATAATAGTTTCCATCGTTACTTTCCACCAACGGAATTTACCGACAAGTTTTTGGTCAGTAGTAAAATGAAAAAAATATTAAAAAATACTTTGTAGTGGTATGCCGTCGGTAAATACATTTTTTATATTGTTTAAAAACGGAACTGAAACTTCCTAAAATGCAGAAAACCCAACAGCAGCAATATAAACTATTCATAAACTAAATGTAAAACATCCATCGAAGATAAGAAACCCATAAACTAAATATATTATCTATAAACCAATCCCAAACATCCATGAAATGATAAAAACATAAACATCTATCAAACGTAAAAAACATAAACATCCATCAAAGTTTATATATAATCAGGAGGCCTATATAATATCTCTAGAGGATGGTGGAGCACCATCTATAGGGTCAGGTAAAGGAGAGGTGGGTCCGGGAGCATGAATAGAATGGGGGAGTACTAGAATCTCGAGTCAGCACCTCGGAGGTCCTCATTACTACTACTGAAGTCAATGAAGATATGGAAGGATCAACACTTATTGTAGCTCTAACAAGGGTCATTATTGGCAGAATGGAGTGTAGGCCAGGTGGTTATTTTCGACTGCCGCTTCATGCACTCGTAGAATGCAGCAGATGCTCTGGAAATAGCATCCTCCACCCTCCACATAAGCCTCTGCTCGTGATCCAAGCAACAAGGCGCCAACGCAACTGCGACTCAGATGCTCTCGGCTATGAGATGAGCTGCCTCTAAACAGGCTCCATTCTAACGGCTGTGCTTGTCCCACAAACTACAATGGCTATCAGTTGGAGGTCATCAGGCATAGCAGTACCCAATGCCTCATCATCTTCCTTGGCCTTCCTCTGTTGCTCGTGAAATTTCTCCTAGAATATAAAATGTTCGCTAAATTTGACATTTGTTATAGAACATTATATACACCTAAAGTTTATAAGTTATCAAACATTATATAACCTAATTAAACACATACCTCTATTGTGTGTATAATGTAGAGTATATCACCAAAATCCTTACGATAAAACTATAAGAAATAAAAGAGAATAATATTAAATTTTAAACTTAAACTGAAACTACTTAAGCTAAAGTCCTAATTGAAAAGTATAATATTTTAACAACTTAAACTACGTATACTTAAATCTACACTTGTTTAAACTACTAACTACTATATCATATATAATCACTTGTTTCCTCTTTTCATTCTATAGATGTCTTCTTAAACACTACACAAGTCAAGCCAAGTATATCATTATTCCATTCTATTTCACTCGATTAGACGTGATGAATTATAGTACTAGAGCTTCTTAAATAATTAGAGAGATGAATTAAGTTTGTATAAATAAACTTTATTAGGAAAAACTTAGTTTTATAATCCAAATTTCTCTTCCTTTGACTTACTAAAAGAGAGAAAATACGATAATGTTATAAATCTTTCAATAAACAAATTATAGTAGTAGAAAAGATATCGAAATGGAATCTTTCGAAAATTTTAATGTATTTATTATGTTAATGATATTAATTATAAAATGTTTAAGGTATTTGTTTGTCACACGAGGCGTCCAAAAACAAGGAAATGCTTAAACTCTTTCTATTTCATACATTTGTCTATGAGTTTATGTTTTAGAATTATGTTTAGCGGCTAACTTTATTTGTGTTTAATATAGGGATGAACCATAGAATTCTTTGTTAATGTTTTATTTGAATCTCTTTTTTTTATTATTTAATTCTTATTTGGTTGTTATTCAATTGTTGTGATTGTTTATCGATTTTCCAGGAATTGGTAATTTTGCAAGGTTAATTGGACTCTGACCAAGGAAAATTAATCTCCTTAATTGAATAATAAGAATTGGTAATTGAGTAGGAATACTTGTTATGGTTCTTAGATAATTTAAAATCACTCTAATTCATAATTCGTTCATAATCGGGTTAGGGTGAGAAGGAATTCTCCTCTAAACAGTTAAGTTGAATAGGAAGATATTCACCTAGAATAAGGATTATCTGAGTTTTGAGTGACATCCGACTAACGAGTTTTAATAATTAATTATAACGATTTTTTAAATAAAATTAACTTAATTTCTAGGGGGATTCTACCATTTAAACATTCTTTTCCAAATTGGTTTTTAGAATTTTCTTAATTATTTTCTTTATTAGTTTAACTAAATTTTAGTTGTTTCTTATTTTAAAAACCCTTTTCCAAAGTTTTATTTAATTAAACAGTAGAGATATAGTAAGTACTAGTGCTTGGTTGTCCCGAGAGTTCGACAATCTAAGGGCTTTCCTCACCTTATTACACTGATAGATACGCTTGCCTAAAAGTGAAATTTTGTTAGGATAGAAACCACCCATCAGAGAGAGTGGATCCCCTGTCTAATGCTAGGAGAGGTTTGGAAGCCCTCTAAATTTTTGCCATTCCACAAAAATAGATAAGGAGACTATCAAAGTACATATTTCCAAAACAGAAAAAGATAAAAATGTCTCGTCCCTTTTCCCCACCCTCGCTCTAATTATAACATATTTCAAAGTCTCTTCCTTTTTCCATCTTCATCTGATTAAACATATTTCTAAGCATTCTAAGGCCCTCTATATGTACATAGAGATATTTGGATAAGAAGTATAAAGTTACGACTCTAATAGAGTTCTTTAGAAAATTTGAATTTTTAGAACTTTATAAGATTTGAGATATGATATTAACTGTTTAAGAAGCCATGCAAGATCAATGAAGCCAATCAATCTTAACTACCTGATGAATTGAGAAGCCATTCTTCTCAATATTATCCAAGTGGTAATACTATAGAAATCTACCCCAAATTATAATATATTTATATATATTAAAGTTATAAAAGATCTCACATAAAAAGATACATTCTTTTCATAATCTTTAATTTGGTATATGTCCAAAAGAACTTATATTTTTTACTAGATGGAACTATGTAGTCAAAGGAGTCTTTACAAATTTTTTTCCCCCCGACTTTTTGACTTATCCCATTTTTAGTATATAAATTTGTATAATTTATATTATGAGCCTTTAAACTTTTAATATTTCTTTCAAAAATCCTTCTAAGGCCCCCTAAACTCTTTAACTTATTCCAATAAGGTGTGCATATATATGTGTGTGTCTGTGTTTGTATTTGTATAAGTTTACATTATGAACCCCTCCAAATATTTGTTTTTACTTTCGAAAATCCTTCCAAACTTTAGACTCTATTTGAATTGGTTTCTAATTTGAAAGAAGTGTGTTTTTATTTTTAATAGGTTTTGTAAAAATTAGATTATTTATGAGAGGAGTGGTAGAATTCAAAGTGAAAAAAGTAAAAAAGAAAAAAAGGAATTGAAAACTTGCCCACTATGAAGAGGAGAAGTCATCACATCGCCATTACCTTAGGCTAGTTTGGATGGAGGGATTTGGAGAGAAGAGAAGAGAAAGGGAGAAAAAAAGAGTTATCATCTCTTATTTGAGAGTTTTTAATGGGAAGAGAGGAGAAGAAATGGAGAAAAGTGGGGATGAAAAATGACACTCTCTCCAAATTCTCTCTCCTCAAGTAGGATGAAAGGGAAGGAAATGAAGAAAAAGATTATAAAATATCTATTATATCCCTAAAACTAATAATAAATTACATAATTATTAAACATTTTATTCTCTCCACCTAAATGATATTTTTATTAAAAAGTATCTTCCTCTCCACTTCTTTTCAAACTTCTAAATAAGAAAATCTCACTTCTCTCCAATTCCACCCAAAACTGCCAAACAATATTCGAATAAATCACATCACTTTCTTTTCTTTTCTCTCCTCTCTTCCCCTCTTCTTTTCTTTTCTTTTTCCTCCTAAACTCCCAAACTAAACCTTAGAATTTAGTCCCAACTCGCAAATGCTAGTTCGCCACTATTCTTGATTAATTCCGCCCCTTTTAGTGTGAAAATATTCATTTTCGTACCTATTTCTCATCAGTAATTATCAAATAAAATAATGTAAAAAAAAACATAGCTAAAACCCTCAAAAGTGCTGCAAACCAGGGTCCAAGGAAGAGTTTTATATTTCTCAGAAAGCTTGAAAATAATCCATTGAAAACCTAAAGAAAAAGAAAAGAAAGTCATCATAATTTTTCACAAACAATTTACACTTTTCCTTTTACCTATAACTATTTTCTCATTCAATTATATATTGGATATAATTTTCAATTGATTAATTATATCAAATTAGTGAATACAAGACGGAAGATGGCACTCTTAATACATTTTCCATTACGCAAAGGGGTATTTTGTCCATTAAAATATAACCTCGACCCAAATTAGTTTCAAGTCAGCCCGACTCATGATTTTGTTTGGAGATACTGTTTCATTCTTCCCCACATGTTCGGGTCGGGTGAATTTAAGGAATTGAAACTAATTTGGATCACGTGTTACATTTCAAGAATTGACAAAAGTGTCTTTCTAGTCAGTGGTCTGTGTCGTCTTCTGCTTTATATTTATCATTTTCTTCTTGCAGAATATGGTGTGTTTACTAATTTGAGAATATGGTGTATTTACTAATTTGATAAAATCACTCAATTATTGGAGTATTTTTTTTATAAAATATTTACATATAAATTAAATGTTAAATGTTTGTGAGTAAAAAAAAAAGAAAAATTTGTTAAATTGTTTATAGGATTCTTAACAAAAAAAGGAAAGAAATTGAGCTGTGATGATTCTAAGAGACATGTCATATGACTTATGGGTGACCTTATCATTATTAAACGCATCATAATTGGACTTTGGACAACCTCAAACGGTACGCTAATCTACTTTCAAGTTCTAACCGACGTGTCAATTTGGATAAGAGCTCCCTGCATCCCTTTGGGGGGGAGGGAGGCGGGGGGGGAGAAGTAGAGCTCCTACATTTCTATCCCGGGACAGATACTACGCTCTCATTTATTGGCCCTCCGGGGTATGATATTTGCATTTCAAAATAATATTGAGGCTTCTTTTGAGACGTGGTTCCACATTCCTTACTAGCGTGTGGTTTTGGCTAATTCGGACAAATCTTTTGTGTGGCTCTTATGGGATTCGTTTGCCGTTTGAGAGTCTGCCTTTTTACACGCCTTTGGCCTAAACTATTTTGAGGGGCAATTTCACAATTTGTCACACATGACAAACGTAATTTACTTGGCAATAATTATTGGGACAATAAAATTACCTTTAGAATCTAAAAATTTAGTGCACAAAAAAAAATTTATTTTCCACCAAAATTTTTTTTCTCTCCACCCTCACTCTACATCCATTACATCCAATCTCAAGTCTAAAAAGATCTAACTGCTAAAATTAAAAAAAAAAATTAGTCAATGTATATTCATTTATTTATAATGTTATCAATTTAAAATTAAAAAAAAATGCGCCGAATAAAAAAATGGCCAAAATTGAACTAAATTTCGCCCAACCTAGTGAAATTGTTCATAGAATTTCGCCAGGTCAAGCGGAATTCTATGGACAATTTCGTCAGACTGGGCGAAATTCAGCCCAAAATTCCGTCAGCTTGGGCGATTCTCCTTATTTTCTAAAAAATTTGTGTATATTTATTTATGTTATTTAGTTTTGTGTTTATAAATGTTTAAAATTATGTTTATTTGTTTATGCTATTTAGTTTTTTTTTTGTTTACGAATGTTTAATTTTATGTTTATTTGGCTTGTTATTTAATTTTTTTATTTATAATACATGTAATTAGTTGTTTAAATATTTTATTTTATAATTATTTGTTTAATATAATTATGAATTATGTTTACGTGAATAATTTGAGTTTAAATGTTCATTAATTATTTTCTTAGCATAAGCGTTACAATTATTCATGTTTATATTTTAAATTAATTTATATATTTAGGTGAATTAACTTTATTTATTTAGTTTATAGTTTAGAAAAGAAATGGTGATGGTAGATTTAGAGTATGGTGTTTAGGTTAACTAAGTACATTATATAGTAAATAATAAATTGATATAATAATAGATATTATTTAATAACAAAGTATGAAGTAATTAATTTTAAAAGATTAATGAATAATTTTTAAATAATAATTTAAATAATGATATTTAAATAATAATAATTTAATAGTGATTTAAATAAATAATAAGTAATAACACATAAGAAACAGTAATAATAATTTCAAGAATAGGATGCAACCTTTTTTAAATAGTAATTTAAATAAAAATTACACTATCCACATAATAACTATTAATAATAATAATAAATAATAAAATAATATAAATGAAATAATAAATAATAAAATAATGTAAATTAAATAATTAATAGTGATTTAAATTAATAATAATTAATAATACATAAAGAGTATTAATAATTTAAAGAATAGGGTTCAACCCTTTTTAAATAGTAATTTAAATAATAAATAAGTACACTATTCACATAATAACTATTATTATTAATCATTAAAAATAATAAAATAATATGAATGAAATAATAAACTATTTAAAAATAAATGATAAAATAATAAAATTATATAAATTATATAATTAAGAAATATAATTTAAATAATAGAAAATTATAAAGAACGAAGTTAAATAATACAATATTAAAAATTTATACATGTAATAAAAAGATTTGAATAATATAAAATATGAATTAGGCAAATATGTAGATAATTATTTATGATTATGTTCGGAAATTTACTTAGATGGTTAAGGACGGAGCACCTAGGGGAGATGATGATTTAGGTCCTATGGCAAACAGGACCGGTCAAGTTCAGGACTGTACAATCACTGCTTCATCCCGTGGTATGAGGGGTTGCCATAGTACCTCTAACAACTCTAGTACTTCTGGCCCACTTGGACATGGGATATATTATTACCCTAGTGTACCAGGGTCTTCTACCCAACCACCTCCTATACCGACTAGGACTCGTCTTCCTCTTCCATCACACAATCCATACACTTCGATACCTTATCAGTTATATGGATCATCTTCACAGTACCATATATCTGCATTTTCTCAGCGCCACCTACATCTTGTCAGAACTAAATTCCAGGCACCATTAAATGAGGTTAGGGGTACAGGGGTGCAGTTGGGGGCTGCTTTTTTCGAGTAGACTGTTTTCAGGAGTCCTGCCCGACTCATCTTACAGCATAGCTGATTATACAACCACTGATTATGGTATTCCGTCATATCCACTTTGTTTAGGGAGGAATACTGGTAATCTAGGGTTAGAGGGAGACAGGGTTTGAGGGCTATGATGACACCTAATCGCTCCATATTGGGGGGTAGGATGTTGAGGTTGAGGGAGAGGGTGATGATGTTGGCATCACTGAGGGAGAGCGCAATGGTGATGAGGATGAGCCTATATCTGTGGCTCCTGCATCGTCATCCGAACGCAGGATAGGACCGAGGAAAGGTAAAAGGTTGACTAACAGGTCTATCATAAGTAAGTTTACTAGGTCTCGATAAAAAAGACTCGATAAGTTCATTCCTCCTACTACGGCTTCACAGAAGAAAAAGGTAAAGCATGCAGATTGGGAGCAGATAGGATCAGCTAAAGGAGGTCCACAAGATGTAAAGCTTATTCCTTCATACAGTGGGCATGTTGCTGGTTCTATATGGCATAGATAGGTCAATTATACGTTAATTACTGCTCAATTTCACAATTATTCTTCATCTTATTATTTAATATTTTTATTCAATTGTTTTTTTAATATGCAGGAGTGAGGTATATGGAAGTCGTTGTCGCACTTTGTTTCACTCACAAGTTTGGCACATAGTTTACGAGAGGTGATGGAGTTGGCAAAGGATAGAGGACTCATCCATTTGAGGTCTTGCATGTTCTAGCACCCCCATTCAGCGCTATTATCTGCTTTTGTTGAGAGGCGGCAACTAGACACCAACAGCTTCCCTATGCCCTTCAAAGAGATGACTATTACTTTACATGATGTGGAGTTGATACTGGACATACCTGCTTAAGATGGTGTTGTGGGTGTTCAGTATTCTCGGGAGCAGCTAGTCGGGATTGTTCAGAGCGAGTTAGGTTTTACTTACACTGATGGTGGTATAAATACATTAGGAACTTGCATACGTTGCAAAGGATCCCAATAATGGACTTTCCCCGGATTTGAGAGTTGCATGTTATCTTGTCTACCTACTTGGTAGTTCTCTCTTCACTTATAAGAGTGGGAACATCGTGCATGCCAAGCTTTGGCCGATTGTAAAGAATGTTCAAGGATGTGGGAAGTTGGAATGAGGTAAGGCGACCCTGGCGTTCTTGTATCGGAATCTTGGTCAGACCTCGCGTGTAGATGCGAAGGAGTTAGCTGGTTGTTGGTCATTTCTTGAGGTATTATTCACTTTCTTCATATTATATTTAATCATTATCTTTAAAAAAATATATTTTATGGTTGTATGTATATGCTATACTTTTCATTTCATTTCATTATTTACATATGTTTTTTATGTGTTTATTAGGCCTGAATATGCATGTACTTTCCTTTGTTTGCCCCAACAGTGAGACCAAGAGCGAAGTTGGGTAAGCCCTATATCCAGCGTTACGAAATGCTGGGTACGAAATCTAAGCATAAGTTGTTAAACATCCACCTACAGTTAGATGTCATGACTGTGGAGGAGGTACGTTGGAAATTGTATAAGCCTTCAAAGATACAGGACCTATATGTTTCTACTTGGCATGGCATGCTTGCATACTACGATTATATTGAGCCAAACATACCCGATAGAATTGTCTGATAGTTTGGGTGACAGCAGTGTATTCCAACACATCCTATTAGACTATTGGAGGCTCACAGGCCAGCTAATAACAGGATGTACATAGTGAAGAACATATTCATAGAGGCCTTGTGGCTAGAGGCACGATCACATCTACGTACGGAGTCTTGGACTAGTGTGCCTGTCATACCCTCGAGTTGGTGCTCACATGACTACATGCTATGGTTTATCCGTCGCACTCATTCTAGGATACAGAATTGTGACAGAATTTCACATGGCATACGGTACCCGACACCTGGTAGGCCATCACCTTCGGTTGTCCTCTACATGATAGCTTCTTACATATATCCCGATACACGTGACCCAAATGGGATGTACAGACAGATATGTCGTATCATGCAAGAGTTTTATCTTCGTAGTGATTAGCACTTCATATTTATGTTTTTATCTTCTATTAGTTTATCATACATGACTACATGCCATGGTTTATCCGTCGCACTCATCCTAGGATACAGAATCGTGACAGAATTTCACATGGCATAAGGTACCCGACACCCAGTAGGCCATCACCTTCGGTTGTCCTCTACATGATAGCTTCTTACATAGATCCCGATACACGTGACCCAAATGGGATGTACAGACAGATATGTCGTATCATGCAAGAGTTTTATCTTCATAGTGATTAGCACTTCATATTTATGTTTTTATCTTCTATTAGTTTATCGTACATATTTCTATTACGTGCTTTTATTCGATCTTGTGGACCCTTTTTTTTATTATGTATTCAGTATTATTATGTATTCGTATTATTATGTATTTAAGTCTTGGGTTTCTGTGATGCTTATTTCTCTATGTTAACATTTTCATGAGATGACTAAGATTTAAATATTTTAATAAATTTCTAGAAGTAAATATTCTTTTAAATGCTCCTTAAAAAGGCAAGACATATGATGATGATTCAAAATAAAATTAGAAGAAGGCAACAATAAAGTTAATTGCAATAATCACTAAACGTTATCGTAAATAGGATTCCTGTTGGATATGCTCTAGCATATCTCGTATTCCAATATGCAATCCTATCCATCAAAGGATCAAGTCAGTCATTGACGCGATCATTATAGTGATATTGCCACTGCACGTGTAAAGGTGGTAATGAGCAGTTCTCTTGCATGTGCAACTGTAAAACACAATAAATACATAATATGAATTATGATCATTAGAGAGATTTTAAACTTAAAAACAGCACGCGAAATAAAGTTTCACCAACCGTAATAAAATGCTGATAATCTGCTAAGTGACCGATAACGATCATACCTCCGGTCTGATCCATCTGCGAGTATAAGGCAATATAGTTGTGGAACCTATCTATTCAATTAAAACCACACACAAATTGAATGCATTTGCAATGACATAAAGAGAATCAGGTGTATCCTACTAATATGATGAAGGCGCATGTCCTTCTTGCCACTAACATTTGTGTATAAGTTCATAATATTGTTCCACTGATCCAAAGAGTGTAACGTACATTATGTTCCAACTCAAAAGACATTCGCATACAGACCTCAACCCACTGATGTTCATCTCCATACATAAGTAAGCTTCGACCCTATATCCACAATTTCCATCCCCTTCTACGTTCTTCCAGTTTTTAATGAAAGGAGAAACGAAACATGAGAAAACATCAAGGTAAGGGAATGTAGATCCAATAGATGGATCTATAATCAAGCCAGGTAATGATAAACTCCTTCTACTACTAAACCCTCTACTTTTACCCCTTGGAGCTCAAGGCGGTCTACCTCTCCCACGGGATCCCGAACTAGATCTTGATCCAGATCCGCTTGGCTTCTGTATCTTTCTATGTGCAACAGATAAGATAAGTGCTCCCAATATGACTTATCCATTTTCGTAGAGTCAATCTTGCATCGTCCTTTGGTAACCCGTAACCTCGGGGGCAGATGTCAATGACATACCAGGGATCTGAGGGTAAAACAGGACTTAAAACCCCTTTTGCAAGATGAGGCATCTCCCTAACTTTGGATATTAGTCCTGTACTGATTTGATCTAAAAGAAATGCAAGATTTCACATCTCAGCATCCATGTCCTTCTCTTGAGGAAGATGGATGGGTCTCCCCCCCCCCAAATTTCTAGTGCTGTCCAAAAATAGTAAATGTCGGACAAATAAATAGGGAGAAGGTATTTGTACTGTGTAATTAACTTGCATGAATATAGCAGTCTGTGTGATGTCCTCAAATAGTGTCTGCACTTATTCTTTGGATCATCAATGATCTCTGAAGCTCTCTTTAACTCAACTCAAATCTTATTCAATACCACAAGACTAATGTTTTTACTTATATTTTTCAATATCGTATTACTTTTGGCATTATACTTTTCTTAATCTAAAAAATTTAACCTTCAATCAGAATTGATATTAAGGAACACTATGTCCGAATCTCCATGGCATGTTGAAAGCCACTGCTTCAAAACTGAATATTCACTCTCAACTCGAATAGTGGTAGCTACCCCGAAATGGCGATACTTTACTTGTCCAAACTCTGAAAAGCTTATGCGCAAGAGGATTCAACCAAGTATTAAACAAACCGGTCTTTTTTACCACTTCATCTTCAAATTATCCAATCTTTTATAGTAATCCGCCTCATTGATTTCATAAAGCAATTTGTGCTATGTGCCATTTATGAACCGTGATGCCACCTCTCCATTTTTAATCATCTCAGTTAATTTTGCCAAGACATTTTGATCAATGTGCCGTTTACATAGCTGTGGTATGATCTATTGAATACCTCCTCGATCACATGCATTATACCACTTTCCCTATCTGTAATAATCACTACTGGTTCATGTGCAATATTATCTTCCTCATTCCCTTCTAACACTGCCGATGTAAAATATAAGTATTTAATCTGTTCAAGCACCCATCTATACATTGTAACTTACTCATTCCGCATGAATGCAATTGCTATAGTGAAGTTCTTATCGGTTGGAGTCATCCCGACATCTTGCAACAATGGCATATTGTACCTAAGTAATAAAATAAAATTTAATACTTACAAACTTAAATATCATGATTTAAAGTTAATTCCATACTAAATTATTAAACTTAAACTAAAGTAATAAATTTCGTTTTAATTCATTTAAATATTAATTAAATAATAACAAATTTGAAAATAGGTTTTATATACGAAATCAACCCTAAACCCTAAAAAAAGTAAACTAAACATAAATTAAAGTATATACTAACATATTAAAATTACCTCAATATAAATTAATAAAAAATTAACTAATTTAATATAAATGTTTATTAATTTATTATAAATATTGGTTAAACGATCACGATTCTCTTGAAAATAATATTAATATTTTAACTTAAACAATAAATATATATATTTAATATTCACATCTACACTTAACAGAATAAATTAAAATAACTTACTTGTTTGTTTTATATGTCGTATCCATTATCAGTACATATGGTCACGTCTTGATCATTTGAATCAATATCGAGTGTGCAACAACAATATTACTGAGCATGTCGCTCTCGTCACAATTTCTCTAGAAGACTGTATAACCTCGTTGAGCACTTAACAAAGCACTTCCTCTATTGTATTGCGCCCCTGCATCATTTTCTTCTTCATCTTGGCAAGAACGTTGTATATAGTCTGTACATTACATAAATCATATATATTACATTATTAAACCCTAAACACAAATTTAAAAATATTTTAATAACCTAATAAATATAACATGACATACCTCATAGCACAATCCGGATTTTGTTTTCGAAAAAATCGTAACATATTACGAGGTGGCATATGACTCTTCATAAATTGCTCGTTTTGTTTCAGTTGCTCCTCCATCAGTCTTGCAACCCAAGCTTGACCGTGATGATAGACACCTATTGCATGGTTTTTCGCCTTTCTATCGTGTATGAATAATTGTCACTTTTCACTCGTGGCCATTTGCTCGCATTTTAATTTAAAGGGACAACCACACTTTTTAGTTTCATAAGGGCCCTAACTTTTTATGGAAACTTCTTCTTTTTCATCATCAACTCTCGGGTTCGTTTTCGTTTTCTTTACACTTTCATGCTCGCAAGTGTAACATACGGTCAACGGTCGGAAGTTCTTGATGTCAAATATCAAGTGACACCTAAATATGTATCACTTTCATCGCCATTTCTTTTACCCATTCCACCAATTCTATTTCTAAATTAAATAACCGATCAATTACAAATAATACCCATGATCCACATATTCTTCCGGTTCTAAAAATTGTTCGAATGTATTCGGATATGCGTTAGTATGTTATATTAAAATATAATATGAAACAAATTAATAATTCATCTTATATTATTAAAAAATTATAAAAAGCATAAAAATAACATTTAAAACATTAAAAAAAAAAAAGCCATTGACATGAGTTTCTTCCAGGGTAGGCAAAATTCTCTAAGAAATTTCGCCAACTTGCGCAAAATTTGTTCTAAACATTTCGCTAGGTTGTGCAAGAATTTCGCCCATCTAAGAGAAAATCGTGTTAGTTGCGAAAAAATTAAATTTTTGATATTTTTTTTACCTCAAAATCGATATTTTTTTGGAAAAAATCTTCAAAATCATCCATTTCTATCTTCAATTTGTGTCAAATGTGAAAGATTTGAGTTTGGAATTAGAGAGAAGTTAGAGAAAAAAAAAATTGATCGGAAAAAAATAAATTTTTTCGCGCTAAACTTTAAAATTCTCGAATTAATTTTATTAACTTTTTAAAGTATATTATTTACTTAGAAACTTACTTGTACAAATAGGAAGCATGAAGGACATTTGGTGTTGAGAGATAATTAGAATGAGTCAAAAGAAGAATTAGAGTATATTTGTTTATTATATTATATCTATTTTTTGTTTATTATATTATATCTAATTATTGTTAGTAGACTTGAGTTTTATGGGTTTCTTTTTCTTTTTTTTTTTGGGGGCTAGGTAAGACTTGAATTTTATGTTATGTTAATGTGTAGTAAAATCTTGTCTCCCACCTATTAATGTAATTTATTTTCTATTATTTTAATACTACTACTGATCCAAGAGAAAAGAAAAAGAGAAAAAATGTGCATTATTTTTCTTTTAGTTGCTATGTATTGGAACACTTTTGCAGAAAATACTTTGAAATGAATAATAAATTGTATTTCTTTTATGAGATACACCTTAAAATATGGATTGGATATTACAGCAAAATGCAATAAAAAAATTTTCATTTTGAACCCACATTAGTTCTCTCACAAACAGCAAAAAGTCTCGAACTCAAACTATATCCAGACAAAAACAAAAACAAGAACTATCTCCTGAAGAAACTAAAATGAATATTAATATTATTAAAAAAAATACAGCTTCTCAAAACCACTTCTACTTCATTCTCTATTACTTATGTGCTTTATTCTCTATTACTTATGCACTCTTTTATGTAATTTTAAAAAAATTGATTAAAAGCAGTTAATTATTTAAAAAATAATAATAATTTTTTATTTTTAACAATATTAATAATCTCTAATTTTATAAAAAATACCTTCATAATAGCTTTTTCAAAAGTATTTTGTTTTTTATTTTTTTTAGTCAAAAACTGAAAATAAATAGTGCTTGAAAAAAGTTTATAGTTTGAAATAAATTGAGAGGGCTCAAGAGAACCAAAATAAGGCTAAAGAGAGATATTGCAGCATAGTTTTCCATATACAAACAAAAAAAGTGACTCCACAAAGGGCTTTAACTAAAGCTGGCACAAACTCTTAACAACGGCCATGAACTTTGCTGGCTCTCATAACTTACCAGCATTCACAGTTCAAGAAATGCCCCTCCAAAGTCTACCAAATACTAATTCAAGTCCTCCTGTGTTCTTCATTCATTTCCATATCAATAATTACAAAATTCTCACAAGATCTAAAAGCCAATGATCATACCATTATTACCCTTAGGCTGTTGCATTGTCTCCTCCTGCAAGAAGTGCTTCTGAACTATCTCCTCTGCCCCAAGCTTTCCGTTTCCAGATTCTCTCAACTTCTTCGAATGATAAACCCTTGGTCTCCGGTACAAACACAATCACAAAGATGAAAGCAATCACAGCTACCACAGCAAAGACCAAGAAAGTTGAACCAACGCCTAAAGCAGAGGCAAGAGATAGAAACGTCTGTGCTACTAACAGATTTGACACCCAGTTTACAGTTGCAGCCATGCCTCCACAAGTTCCACGGTAAATCTCCGGATATATTTCTGAGTTAACTGCCCATGGTACCGGGCCCATTCCCGGAGAGAAGAAAGCAATGTAAAGCGCCAAGCCAAGAATAGCTAGCCATCCGTAGAGTCCATTTGTATGATCAGATGATCGCAACATAAATGAGGCCGAGATCAGAATCAGCGACATGATCACTCCTGATAAGCTAGTAAGAACTAACTTCTTACGTCCAAAGCGGTCAATAACGTAGATTCCAACAATTGTGCCCAGAGCATTTAGTGCTGCTACAATAAGGGATAAAAGAAGTGCTAATTGATTGGATCGAAAACCTGCCATCTGCACAATTGTTGGCCCGTAATACATAACTGTGTTGCAACCAGTTAACTGCTGAAAAGCCTGCATCATCAAAAACACAATATCAGTGATAATCCAACAGGAGTCTAGTGAAACCCTATTTGCAGTCCTGTAGAAAGAGGAGGGAGGGGGCGGGATGGGGGGACTTGATGAAAATGGGAAAACAATGAAATTTATTGGAAAATTTGAACATTACCTGAAGTCCACCTCCGGCAAGAAAAAGCAAGTCTAATCTCTTTAGATTTGAATACATCCCAGAATCTGACAGATTGCTTTCTTTGGCGTTCTTCTTCCAAAGTCACAGCAAGCCGATCAATTTCCTCCTCTAATCGGAAAGGATCATAAATTTTGGAAAGGACAACAATGGCTTCAGCTTTGTCCTTCTGCAGCGTTATCAATAAACTTGATTAGCAGTGAAACATCCAAGATGAAATACTTATGCAGGTAAAACTTAATTTTCAGAAGATGGAGAACCTTTAGGTAAAGCCAGCGAGGAGATTCCGGTAAAAAAACCATGAGTGAAAACTGAATGATAGCTGGCAATGCGGAAACTCCGAGCATCCATCGCCATGTCCCTGGGACCTGCTCAGTCATTCAAATGATCTGAAGCTTTAGAAATAATGTAGAAAATAAAAAAAGTAAGATCATACAATCAAGAAAGCCCGAGTTGACACGCGATAGAACTAAAGAAATCTTTTTTATTTTCTTTCCTAAAATCAGAGTAATTATTCCCTTTTGTTTTTGATCCCCTTCTTAAAACACTTTCTTGGGGAGTAAAACTATGAATGTTGCATATTGGTATAAAATGTTCTAATTTGAAGTACACCTTAACTAAATACAAAATAAATAGTGAAAACAACTAAGATATCAAGTGTTCTTCCTTTAGGTCAAGTTTAAAGCAAAGGCACCACAAATATCATAGAGGGAGTAATTCATCTACAGGAGAAACAACATAACAGTAAACAGGGAAAAAAAAACCAACACATCAATGAAGTTCCTAAATACTCAGGCACAAGTTCCTTATTTAACTCGGAGTTTTAAGTCCACTGAAACTGCAATCAAAGTTTCCACACCATAAATTGTGGGAAAATGGTGCTTATGGGAGGATCATTAGCTTCTGCGTAATATTTGTAAAATAAGACTAAAGAAAGCAATAGCCAGAGAGCAAGTTTACTGAAAAAGCAAATTTACTCAATATAAATTGTATTGTTCGTCCGTATTTTAAAATCCTATGAAAATCAGTGTTTATACAAATGATGACCCTGCCACTTCTTGCCACAACATTCCAAGTAGACTAAATGGGTGATAAAAGGAACAGATAATGACTAGTTTAAGGATTTAAAGTTCCCGACAATAACAAAGAAGTACATTAAAAGATACGGAAAAGGGCATTGGGATTCAAACCAATAGGGCTTTGTTCACTTTTAAATATAATTTGAGATTAAAGGGGAAAACAACCATGTTCCGTCCAGCAATCGAAACTTATATAATGACGAAATTGTCTATGAAGGAAACTGATAAAGGAAAATGGAGCTACTGATGGCGAATAATTCTTAGGAGCCAGTGTTGACATTCCAAGTAGGAAAGGGTTAGCATGTTAAGTAACATTTAGGAAGTCTTATGGTTATCTATAGAGTCACATCTCATATCTTCATTCCCACCCAGACACACCCCTGCTATGCAGCAAAAGGGCCATGGAATGCAAACTGAAGCATCAATCATTCTTCTAATATGCAAATGATGCCACTACAAAGCTCAGAATGAAGAAATGCAAATGTTTCTATCAACATGAACATTAAGCAATAGATAGAACATAATCTAAAATCATGGATACAGACAATCAATCAAGTGCAAATGTCAGAATCCACACTACAAAGCTCAGAATGAAGAAATGCAAATGTTTCTATCAACATGAACATTAAGCAATAGATAGAACATAATCTAAAATCATGGATACAGACAATCAATCAAGTGCAAATGTCAGAATCCACATATCCAACTAAATAAAGACTAAAATAAGCAAGAGAAGGAAAGAAAAATTCCTCCCACTGATGGCTACTCATTGCGAGACATATAATGCAAGGCCCAAATTCTATCTGGATCCTTCCTCTTCAAAACTGCACAATGGAACACCTTTCATGCCATCGACATTGTAATAAGTATAAATCAAATGCAAATGCATCCTTTATGAATACCATGGAAGATGCGGATCTCAAAAAAGAATCTCTATAAGAGTCCAATTAAAAGGAAAAGAAGGAAAATGGACTTATTCAACAAATTGTAATTTCTTCAATTTCTAATATAAGAACTCTTGCTTCATTGGAGGTTATAATACTATGAAAGACCAATACTTTTCTCAAACTAATGCTTACCGATGAACTGTGAAGGTTATTATTTGCTCCATATGCAAGTAACAACTTTCAGCCTGCCACTACTTAAACAATAGACATGAACCATTTCCATAAAGTTTTCAAAACTCAAATCAACAAAACCCTTGGTATTCAACTAACAGAAAAAGAGGTAAAATTTTAAACAGTGATGTGCGCATGTCTCTTCATCATTTGGTAAAGGGAAAAATTTGAATGGTGAAAGGCCTACCAACAAATGGACCATAACAAAATATAAAAGTTAATCTTTACAGATCTAATTATCTAGAAGTTCAATTCCTGAAGTATATATATATATATATATATATTAACTTCTCCAAAGCATTTTACTTTTGGTTTGAGCAGATGATGAGCAACTCACCTTACTCAGGCACAAACCTCGGTAGGGTTAATTCAACAATCACTATAGTCAATTTGAACCACAATGCAATGGTAACATGTTATCTCATCTTTAAACAGAAGAAAAAATACAGGCAAGGAAGATAAGCGGGTGGGGGGGGAGTTTGCGGGAATGTGAAGCAAAGGAAGATAAAAGGACTAACCTCAGTGAAAGCAAGATTTATAAGGTAGGAAAGAAATTGTCCACCAGTAATCATAAGCACATTTGTAGCAACAAGGCCTCCCCGAATTTCAGATGGAGCAGCTTCAGCAATATAAACAGGAGCAGTGACCGAGGCCACACCCACACCCAAGCCAACCAGAAGTCTACCGAATATAAGAAGATATGGACCTGGCGCTGCAGCCATCATAAGGGATCCAAGTGTAAAAACAACATCAGCAGAAAGAGTTGCTTTTTTCCTTCCATACACATCACTGATCCACCCTCCAGCTGCAGCTCCAATCATTGCACCAACCAAAGCCATGCTAACAATTGTTTCCTGCAAGTTGGAAGAGAGGAAACAGTGCTAATTATAATCCTAGAAAAATCTGGAATGTTATGAAGCACGACTAATATTCATTTTGGTCCGTAAACAAAGTTCTTTCCCCATGTGATGATAAATGCAGTCAGATCAGGGTTTACTGCCAATTCATTTGTAACCCAAAACGCACATATTAACTTTCTCTTCTCCACTCTGAATATCCAGGTCAAGAAGCGTAGAAAACAGTAAACATTGCTCACCTGTAGGAAACTACTTTGATTAACTTCGGGAAAATCATCTTTGATATACAAAAGAGCTCCTGATATGACCCCTGCAACCAAATGAAATATTCCTCGTAAGATGCATTTGATGTAAAAGGAAATGATAAAGACAATGCTTTGTCAAGAATCTTCCATGATGGTAGAAAAGGAAACCCCCAAGATCAACATGGAAGAACCAAAACACATGAAAAACTTTTCATATATTTGCGCATGTTCAAGCAAATGAACTATTCAAATACTACGTGACATATTATAGAACTAGAAGATCACGAGCAAATTATATGAAAATCATATGTAGAAGAGAAGCAGAAAGTCCAAAAATTCCATTAGATTCCCCATTTTACCAAATTTAAACGAGGCTGAAAGTTTCCACTCATAAAACATAAATGTTGAAAGCATATTTTTAGGACTATTTGGATGCTAAAAATAAATTTCTCTAGCTTATACTCGGATTTATGAATGAAAATCAAATCAAAGGTCTAGATTACACAAAAAGAATCATAATTAAAAATCTTTTAAGAATAAATCATAAAATCTAAAGTAAAACAAGAAAGATTACCATTTTCAGTTTCAGATAGAAAATAAACTTTTAGAAAAAATTACAAGATATTTGTTATTTCATCCTTGTTAAGTCAGTAAAAATTCGTCCATAGGTTGATTATTTTTTAGTACCTTCTCGGAGATATGAATCAAACCACTCACATGTCTTCTAATAAAATTTCATGGGTTGCTTTGAATAGACTGTGCCAAAATATCCACTGAATGGTTGATTTACATTTTCCATTAGTTCAGTTGGATATGAAATGTCCCAGGATTCAACCCGTTGCCTGTGTAAAGCAATAAAAATAGATTGAAAGCGTGACAAGGAAGAGGACTGGCTGGAGGTTGGGAAGGTGCCGTAAGAGGCGGACATCTCGACCACCAGCAAGCAATTCAACTTTGAGGCCGCCCGCCGTCTTTTAATATTAATAATCCCGACCATCACCAGTCAGATAAGATTTGGGCCAACCGTCCAATTAGTCTACCGTTTTTTCTTTTTTTCTTTTTTTTGAAGGGTGGGGATTAAATTGATCAATGAAATTCACAGATGGAGATGAATGGTGTCTAACTACTACAATTACAAACAGCAAAAGAACAAAAAACAAGAGAGCAAAAATACAAATTGGATTAGATAAATTTACCAGTGTCATATCCGAAGAGTAGACCACCAATTCCAGCAACAACAGCCAAGCCCACCACATAAGAGTTGCTAAAGTAGGTTATTTTGCGATTCCCTTTATCTAAATACCCTGAACTTCCTGGTATCGACACGATCGTCATCTTCTTTTATGTGAAAAAATCTCACCGACACTCTAATTTCAGTAATTTCAAGTTCTCTTGAACTAATTTCCAACTTATTATTGTTATTATTATTTTGTTTTTCTCAAGAACTATAAAAAAAAAAAGTTGCCCAAAATTCTCTTTTTTTGGGATTGATTCTCTCAAATGCTGCAGCCAAATAAAACTAGAATATTGTTTAGATTAAAATCTATAAACCCTTCAAAACTTTTTTAACCAGAGAAAGAAAACCCCCCCGCCCCCTCAAAACTACCTATCGTGGAGCAAATTTTAGAAACAACAGAAATAGAAACAAAATCTGCTTTCCTTTAACAGAAGGAGAGAATTGAGAAGGCAATCCAGTAGATTTTCTGCAGAAAACTTTGTCCTCTCCCTTTAAAGGACTTCGAAGGACAGAATATAAAGGATTTCTGCAAAAAAAAATTCGACTTTCCAGAGAAATTGAGTCCAATTCTTTTTAAAAAATTTGAAATATGGTTGATTTTTTCTGCGGGGAAATGCTTCTACTTCCGAAACGCACACGTGAGGAAGAGAAATTGGGGACTTCTACTGCAGAGCTTTTTACGCAATGGTTGTTGGTTGGAAGAAGAGAGCTGAGAGACTGAAATGGAGGAGAGGACACTTTTATAACCAAGTTTCAGTTTTCACCTAAGATAAAAGAGGATGAAGACGGAAAGACTTCGTTAACCATGGGGCGAGTCACCTTCCTAAAAATTTGGCAGTCAAATAAGAAATACTTGATGGATAGCAGATGAAGAAAAATGCAAAATGAGATTTGCATGCTTTTCTTTGTTAAATCATAAATGTCTTTTGCAAAAAAAAATAATAACAATAAATTAAAAGGTTTTGACCATGATGTTGTTGGTTTGGTTCGAGAAAATGAAAGGTTGAAGGAGAAATGTACTTGGTCTATAGATACAATGAATTACAAAAATAAATAAATAAAAAGATACAATGAATTAAATTATGCATATAGTGGAAAAACAAGAATAAAATATCATTTTAGACGGAGAAATGTTGACATTTTAAAAACAGTTTTAATTGCAGTTTATACTTTTTTCTTTTGAAATGAAACTCTATAAATTGTAACAAACTTTTATAAAATTGTTGAAAATTTTAAACCGAATAACAAAATATAAATATAAACTAAGAAAAGAAAAGGGTAGACACACAAGAGAAGTGTAGAAAATAATAAAATCTTTTTATTTCATCCATCAATTATACATCAACACCTTGTCATATGTATTGGCGAAAGTAGAAGAATAAATGAGGAGATAGTGAGGTACATGTGATAGAATTTTATCCCTTAATAAAGATAGGATAACCTTAATTATAGAGGATGATTAATCATCTACCTTTAAATAGATAAGATGAAATTATCTCATAATTGAATTATCTATTTTTAAATAGACATTCACTAAATATATAATAATGATTTCATAACATAAACAATGTAATGCTAATCTTGTGTTAAAAAAAATAATAATATTTGACCATGAGGACTTGTCGAAAGATAAGAGCGAGGCTTCTTGATAAGGTTGGGAGTTCAAACTCCTGCATAACATAGGTTGTCGCTACCTTTTACGAGGTATATTTCTCCTTTTATCACGGTTGTGCTTAATTTGATTGATATTGCCTTTAAAAAAAATATATATGATGTTGATGTAATATCCATCATTGTGTGACACCTCTTGTACTAAAAAAAATTATAATATTTCTAAAATATCACATTCCTATATTCTATTTTAGCATTTAACTAATGTATTTACTATTATGAATTATTAAAATAGTTGATGTCCATACATAGAACTTCCACTTCACATTTGTTACCTCTCATTCAACTCTCTTTACCCTCATTATCATGTAACCTATTAAATTTTCTTTTGTAATAGATGAATAACATTTATAGGTCATATAACATACAATGTGGTGTAATGATCCTTCAGCCTATAAATAGAGGCTAAGGTGAAAGATGAAAGGATGAATGGAAACATAGAAGTAAAAAGACTCTTCCATATTTTTGTTGCGTTCTTTGATCGTCTCCTCTACGTTTCTACTTCTAGTTTTGGCATAGTAGTTATATTTTTTATAACACGTTATCAGCACGAAACTCTTACAAACTGAAAGACAATTTTTTAGGTGAGTTGAGTAAGTTCATTTCTTTATATTATGTTTATAGCTTACCTTCCAAAACTTGAGATTGTAGTTATTGATATTACTAGAAAGAATTATATGTCCTGAGTACTAGATGCTGAAATTCATCTGATACAAATGGACTTGGAGAAACTATTAAACAAGAAAGTCAAGCCACAAGCCAAGAAAAAGCTTAAGTAATGATTTTTTTCTCCATCACCACCTTGATGAAGGATTGAAAATGGAGTACTTGGCGGTGGAAGATCTATTTGTCCTATGGACAAGTTTGAAGAAAAGGTATGATCACCAAAAAATGGTTATTTTGCTAAGAGCTCGTTATGGTTGGATGCTTCTATATTTGCAAGACTTTAAAATAATAAGTGAGTATAATTAAGAAATTTTCCGAATCAGTTCTTCAATTAAAATTATTTGGTGAAAAGTAACCGAAGAAGATTTATTGAAGAAAACATTCTCCACTTTTCACGTATCAAATGTGCTCCTACAGCAGCAATACCATGAAAAAAGTTTTAAGAAATATTCTAAACTGATTTCATGTCTTCTTGTTGCTAAAGAAAATAATGAGCTCTTATTGAAAAATCATGAGTACCATCCAACTGGTGTTGTTCCATTTTCTGAAGCAAATGCAACATCTATGCAATTTAATAATCGAGGGTTTAGTCATGGCAGCGAACGTGGACGTGGTCGAAACTGTTATAATGGTCGTGGTGGTTATAACAAAAATGTTATTAACCACTAGAAGCTGGAAAATAGTGATGAAAAGGATGGAAACAAAAAGAAAGGTGATAACAAATGTTTTCATTATGGCATGAAAGTCGGGCTGTAAACTATTGAAATTCGTTGGCAAAAAACAAACAAAATAAAAACTACAAAAATCCACCAACAAGATCCGCACATACTAGGAAAACCGATTGGATAGAAACTACCTCAATATTTTCTGCAATTAGGTGTTGAGGCACTGCTGTTTACGCTTCGCCTTTTACTGGTATCCACGCGGCAAACTCCTCTGCAAGCAATCTGTATGCTAGCCCCTCCTGTGTTATGAAAACTATTCAGAACTAATCCTGACTATCTGGTAATACGTGAAATTTTAGAGAGAGGGAGGCTAGATACTATTATCGCCGCTCTAGGGTTAAAGCCTTTTTGTTTTTAATCAAATGAAGACAGCTACAAAATAAAGGTTAACATAACCTTTTATAGCTGTCAATATCAGAACCCTAATTGTCATCGGATGACAGTTTTAATCTCGTCTGTCTATTCTTATAATTATCCAACGGTTGGATGAATAATATTAAGTAGTTAATTTCATTTATTTGATAAATAAAATTAATTACTTATTAACTTACTAAATAAATACAATATGGAATCTAATACCTAGACCCGTATACCAACATACCCGTTATAATAAAATAATTATATATTTATATATATTATATTATATTCATCTTTTTTTATTAATACATAATTTATACATTTAAGATATTGAGTGGTTTCTTTTCTTAGTTTAGAGAAGAGAAGAGAAACTTTCTTCATAGTTCAGAGAATAGAAATTTTCTTCAAGATTTCTTCTTCTTCGAGACATCAGTACTACTGTTTTCTTCGTTAGATGTTTCTTATGGACTTGTTTCTCTCATTCAAAATTTTATACCAGTGGTTGTTTATTCCAAAGGGAATAACAGAGGCATGAATTTTTAAGGTTAGATTTTCTGAAAATTATATATATTTGTTTAACAAGGAAAAAAATAGAAAAATGTCACACGGGTACGGGTATACTCAAACCCTACCATAAACCTTGGAGGGTCGGGTCTGAGTCCATAAATTTCATACCTAGAGGGTATGGATTTAGGTTTGGGTCCATGTTTCACTATAAGGGTCTGGATATGGGTCTATGTTTTACTATAAGGGTCTGGTCTGGGTCTGGGAGTACTCAGAGAGTCTAGACCTGTTTACACCCCTACATGATAGGCCATTAGTTTCGTACTTTTCGTACACCAAAACATCTTGTCAATCTCTATCAAGAATTATTGAAGAAGGAGAATATAAGATAGAGACAAGTTTTGTTAGTAATGATGTTTGTTTTTAGCGTGGTTACGTGGACAATGGTTTACTAATTTTACTTCTTTAGATGTTGCTGATTTTCTTATTAATCACTCTGAAGGTGATACTAGTCTCTTGTATAGTGATGGAAATGTCCAAAGAGTAGTTTTGTTTTTATATTTTTATTTTAATGTAAATAATTTTCATTTAATGTTTTTCAATAAAATGTTCTTATTAGTTTTTACCTTTAATATTCTTGTAACTTATAAATATTATATTAAAGAAAAAAAAAATCTCATTTGGAATTCTTATTTCGTTTGAAAAAAATGAATGGTTCAATGATCAATGACAAAAAAATGTGTTTGGCAGACAATACAACAACACACTCCATATTTAAAGATAAGAAATATTTTTCTTATCTTATAATGAAAGAAACCCCTATTAGTACTATTTCTGGTATAAAATTAATTGAAGGCTCCGAAAGAGCAAATGTAATTCTGCCAGGAGGAACAAAATTTTGCATTGAAGATGCATTATTTTCTTCAAAGCATCAAAGGAATTTGTTAAGTTTTAAAAATGTCCGCCAAAATAGATATCATATTGAGACATATAGTGAATGTAATATTGAATACTTATACGTTACAAGAATCATTTTTGAGAATAAAACTATATTAGAAAAATTGCCTTCTTATTCTTCTGGGTTGTATTACACACATATTACTGTAGTAGAAATTTATGCAACGTAAACTCGGAGTTTACTAATTTTAGTAATTTTGTCATTTGGCATGACTGGTTGGCCATCCCGTTTCTATAATGATGCAAAGAAGTGGAGAATTCATGTGGTCGTTGTTTGAAGAGCCAGAAGATTCTTCAATCCAATAAATTCTCATGTGCTAATTGTTCTCAAGGCAAATAGATTATAAGATCATTACCAACAAAAATTCGTATAGAATCTCCTAAATTTTTAGAACGCATACATGATGATATTTATGAGCCTATTCACCCATTTCGATATTTTATGATTTTAATTGACGCATCAATGAGATAGTCACATGTATGCTTGTTATCAACTCGCAACCTGGCATTTGCGAAGTTATTAGCAGAGTTAATTCGGTTACGAGCACATTTTCCAGATAATCCTATCAAGACAATTCGTCTCGATAATGCTGATATGTATACAATCTTTTAATGATTATCGTATGTCTATTGGGATAAAAGTTGAACATCTTGTAGCCTATATTTATATACAGAATGGTATGACAGAATCGTTTATTAGATGGATTCAATTAATTACAAGACCATTGCTTATGAGAACTAAACTCCAAATATCTACTTGGGTACATGCTGTTTTGCATATAGTAGCATTAATTAACATAAGGCCAACGAATATCATGAATATTCTCCCCAACAATTAGTTTTTTTGGTAATGAACCAAATATTTCTCATCTTAGAATTTTTAGATGTGCGGTCTATGTTCCTATCGCTCCAGTACTACGCACAAAGATGGGACCTCAAAGGAGGTTGAGAATATATGTTGGGTTTGAATCTCTATCAATTATAAAATATTTTGAACCAAAAAATGGAGATTTATTTACTACTCGTTTTGCTGATTGTCATTTTGACGAAGTATTTTTCTTGACATTAGAGGGAGAAATAAAACATCCGATTTAGAAAATAAGTTAGAGTGAATTATTATTATCTAATCTTGATCCTCGTACTAGGAAATGTGAACTAGAAGTTTAAAAGATAATTCATTTGCAACGTTTAGCAAATCAATTGCCAGATGCTTTCATTGACCCAAAATGTGTGACTAAGTCATATATACTGGCTCTTAATGCTCCAATTCGAATTGATGTCCCTGAAGGACCTTCTACTACTGAATTAAAGGGACATTTAAAAAGTGGTAGACCCATCGGTTTCAAAGATAAAAATCCTCGTAAAAGAAAAGGAACAAATAATCAAGTTGGCAAAATTGAGGTAATTGAAATTCTAAAAGAATCTTTAAAGCTGAAAACTCCAGAAGATTTTCCCGACATGACAGATAATAAACGTCCAGAAGAAGTTCAGGTACTTGAAAACAATTATGAGATCTCAATTAATTATGTCATGACTAGAGAAAATAGAATTGATCAATAATAAACGTCGATGAAAAATTGCCTATGTTGCAACAGTTAATATCACGAATGACATGAGGATCATGAACCAAAGTCTGTAGATGAATGCAGACATATAAATAATTGGACATAATGGAAAGGCGCAATTCAAGCAGAACTAGATTCACTGCCCAAATGTAAAGTTTTTGGAAAAATAATACGCACACCTAAAGATGTGCAACCGGTAGGTTTTAAACGGGTACTTCTGCGAAAGAAAAAATGAGAAAAATGAAATCGTGTGATATAAGGCACGACTTGTCACACAAGGGTTTTCCTAAAGACTGGGTATTGACTACAAGGAGACATATTCTCCGGTGGTGGATGCAATAATGTTTCGTTATTTACTAAATCTGGCAACAGGTGAACGACTTGGAATGCGTCTTATGGATATTGTAACAGCCTATTTGTATGGCTCACTCGATAATGACATTTTCATGAAAATTCCCGAAGGATTTCAATTGCCCAAGGGACATAATCCCAATTCTCAGAACTATATCCAATTAAATTGCGTAAATCTTTGTATGGCTTAAAACAATCTGGATGAATGTGGTATAACCGTCTCGGTGATTATTTGATAAAAAAAGGTTATATGAATGTCCCATTTGTCCATATATTTTTATTAAAACATCCAAATATGAGTTTCGTATAATTGTAGTTTATGTTGATAATCTTAATATCATCTAAACTCCTGAAGAGGTTGAAAGAGTTGCTACTTGTTT
This sequence comes from Catharanthus roseus, assembly GCA_028651295.1. Classification (NCBI taxonomy): domain Eukaryota; kingdom Viridiplantae; phylum Streptophyta; class Magnoliopsida; order Gentianales; family Apocynaceae; genus Catharanthus; species Catharanthus roseus. Next base: position 84,587 of record JAPQWS010000132.1, read on the forward strand.
GATGCAAGATTTGAAATGAAAGATCTTGGAAAGACAAAATTTTGTCTTGGTTTACAAATTGAGCACTTAGAAAATGGCTTTTTTTGCGTTAGTCCACGTATACAACTAAAACGTTTAAAATATTTTATATGGATAAAGCACAACCTTTGAGTACACCTATGGTTGTAAGATCTCTTGATATGTATAAAGACCCTTTCCAGCCTAGTGAAAATAATGAAAATCTACTTGGTCCAGATGTACCATATCTTAGTGCTATTATGGCATTAATGTATTCTCGCTAGTCACACAAGGCTCGATATATCATTCTCTATAAATTTGCTAGAAAGATATAGTTCTTCAACTACTCGAAGGCTTTGGAATGATATTATACATATATTCCGCTACCTTCAAGGTACAATAGATATGGGTCTTTATTATCCTAAAGAATTAAAGTCTGATTTAATAGGGTATGCCGATGCTAGAAATTTATCTGATCCACATAATGCTTGATTGTAAATAGGTTATCAATTCACATGTGAAGGTACAACTATCTCGTGGTGCTGTATGAAGCAAACTTTAACTGCCACTTTTTCCAATCATGTTGAAATCTTAGCAACTTATAAAGCAAGTCGAGAATGTGTTTGGTTAAGATCTATGATTCATCATATTTAAGGATCATCCAGTTTAAATTTGGATTAGAGAGTTCTCTTCTACCTTGTTCGAAGATAATACTGTATGCATTGCTCAATTGAAAGAATGATATACCAAATGTGATAGAACAAAACACATATCACCAAAAATTCTTCTTTACTCATAATCTTCAAAAGAATGGTGAAATTTGTGTTCAACAAATCTGCTCAAGTGACAATCTGCCAGATTTATTCACTAAATCATTGCCGACTTCATCTTCTGAAAAATTAGTTTACAAGATTGGAACGCGACGACTAAAAGATTTCAAGTGATGTACTCAACAGAAGGAGTAAATATACACTGTACTCTTCTTCCATTGACCAAGATTTTATCCCACTGGATTTTTCTTGGTAAGGTATTTAACGAGGCAATGCCATACTCAGAAGATGTAATCTTTCTCCTTCACCAATTTTTATCCCACTGGGTTTTTTCTTAGTAAGGTTTTAACGAGGCAATGCCATAAAATGGACATCCAAAGGGGAGTATTATGAATTATTAAAATAGTAGATGTCCATGCATATAACTCCCACTTCACATTTGTTACCTCTCATTCAACTCTCTTTACCCTCATTATTATGTAACATATGAAACATTCTTTTGTAATAGATATATCACATTTATAGGCCATGTAATCTATAATGTGGTGTACCAATCCTTAAGTCTATAAATAGAGGTTAAGGTGAAAGATGAAAGGATGAATGGAAATAGAGAAGTGAAAAGGCTCTTTCATATTTTTTTTATGTTCTTTGATCATCTCCTCTAAATTTCTACTTTTAGTTTTGGCATAGTAGTTATATGTTTTATAACAATTACGATATATATAAACCTTCCAAGTTTGCTCTAATAGGAAAAAAGGTACATTGAGAAAAATTTTCCAAATTAGAAAGTAACATTGGTGAGAAATGAAGCATAACTTGCTAGACTATTAGCTACACTGTTATGATCTCTTACAATGAGAGACAACCTTGACAAGGAACTAAGTTTAATATACTCTTAAAGGACTCGCACATAAAAAAGTCCATAATGATAAATCTAGCACTAGCAAAACTGGGTCCCGCCTGCCAGGTGGATTATCCATAGAAAGTTCGTTTATGGATTTATAATATTAGGCTCGTTTTGAGTGTGGGCTTTTTAGCCCTGACTGCTCGGCTCCGAATATTTGTGTCGAGGTTGCGGGCGACTTATCTTGTTATTGCTCTTATATATATATATATATATTTTAATTTAGAGATTATATTACACATAACTCTAACTCAATCATTCTTACTTCACTTTAGCAGCCTCCACCTCCACCCACCATCACTATACTAACACAATATATACACCTCACAGTCACGGACTCATAACTCACACCCTTGCACAACTGCCAATAGCAATCCTGCCCTACTACTACCAACTTTCGCCGCCCATACCCATCGCACATAAGTACACCATTAGTGGCACACTTCAAGTTGCTTCCAAAGTCAGGAGCAAAAGGAATATACTTTGGATCAAGTTGTTGGAAGTATGATGTATGTTATGGCCGGCATGCGTCTTAATATTGTTCATGCAATGAGTGTTGTCAGTCGATTCATGGCTAATCCCTGCAAAGGAGCATTGGAAAACTATTAAGTGGATTCTGCAGTGTCTTAAAGGTGCTATAGATTTGGGTTTGACTTATGATGGATATTCATATAATCAAGATAGAATTACTGGTTATGTGGACTCTAATTATGTTGACGACTTATATAAAAGGCAATCTATCACCAGATATGTCTATATTTTATTTGGAGGTGCCATTAGTTGGAGGCCTGTTGTAGTCTACTAATGCTTTATCTATAAGTGAAGCTTAGTATATGGTATTATTTGAAGTTGTAAAAGAAACTTTATGGATGAAAATCTTGGTTAGAGGTTTGGGTTTGGAAGATCAAACTTCGGTATTTTGTGCTATTCAAAGCGCTATTGAGTTGTTTGAGAACCAAGTGTATCATGAAAGGAACAAGCACATTGAAATTTCACTTTGTGAGAAGTAGCATGGCGACGTGGCTATTGAGAAGGTTGATATAAAAGATAATCTTACTGATATGTTGACAAAGCCAGTTTCGATTTCCAAGTTCTAATGTTGTTTGATTTGGTTGGTGTTTTAAATGGTTGTCACCATTTGAGTTTATTTGGAGAAGGTGGAGAAAGTCAGAACTTATTTGAAGTGTTATTCTAAATACAAGTCAAGGTGGAGATTTTTTAGAGGTTGACTTGGATTCCTTATTCAAGTTAAATATTCATTAGAGATTTACTTAGATTCCTAAGCCTAATTAATTAGGATTTGGGAACTCCTCTTATATGTAATCCCGCATTACTTTCCTCTTTTATTACTCCCCAAATAAGGGGGCTTAGGTTAAGTCTTTTGGAGTTTGAGGAATATTTGGCCCTTAGCCATTAAATAATTCTAGGCTTTAGTTTAAGTTAATTATTTTGGGAAAGTAGTTTTAGTTGGGTTTTATGCTTTTTTGGGCTTTATGGGTTTGAGAGAGTTTTCTCTATTTGAAATTCTCCAAAATGATTTAGTGCATTGATAGAGCCAGAAGTTCTGTTTTCATTGACAGGTGCTGCATTGGCCAGAGGCGGCCCGGGAAAGTGCTGGCAACAACAGAAAGGAAGGGGTTGGCTGGACTCACACAAAGGGATTTCCGCGATGCACTGCACTAACGAAAAACTTGAGGACTTCTTACACTAGGATTCCATCCTACACGCACTGTTTCAGGTACCAATTGTCCTTTCCTTACTCCTCAATATAGTTGCAGGTAGTCTTCCAGGTGGGATCACAACTCCTTCACGTCGAAAACATCTCTTTGAATTCGGTTACTTGCTTCACCGGCGAAGCTGCTAATATTCATATTACAACTTGGGACATAGAAGCATTCCTATATTCCCTTTAAGTACCAACAAGCAGATGTACGTACAAGCGAAAAACCAGACCAATGAACCGAAAGACCGGAGATTTTTTAGATCAGAACGTGAATTCTGAAAATAGGCCCCTGTAGCTGAAATGGCTAGCAAAGATTAGGATTGGTTGTAACAAGGACCAAATTATCACATGCCCCCCTTTGTTATTACAACCTTATTTTTTTGATGTCAAAGACCAGGAGCTATGCGCAAATTCTCATCGGATCTCATATGAGTTTTGCTCGGCCTTGCAAAATTTTCGGTTGTACCAGCCAATTCAAATCTACGTGATATTGTCAAGACTTGGGAACCAGCACCGTATTTGTCGACTCTGCCTGACCAATTCGGTTAAGGGTCCAATGCTTTTTGTTTTCCTTATCACCTGCTTTAAGGTCATGTGTCGAAAGGATATGCCCTGATTGCCTTTTCTCTTTCACCTTGACAAAAAATAGTGTGAAATATTGCAAATAAAGTAAAAACAGCTCCCATAGAAAGTACATAATGGAAATTTGGAGTCCTTAGGTTTCCGAAATAGTGTAAGAAGAAAAATGCCAAAAAAATATTACTTCTCTCCCGGTAATGGACGTAGGGTCGATTCACCTAACTATATCATTTTTTTTGTGTCTTCTCTTTATTGATTTCATATTATTTTTTCTGTGTTATCTTGTTTATTTGTTTCAGGTCCAACAAGTCATTATCAAAGCTTGGTTGGTTCAAGACGTGATGACTAGATAAACGTCAAGCACGACATCAAAAAACTTGTTCTGACTCTTTTTTTTTTTTTTTTTCTTTGGCAAAGGAGGATGAAAGAAATCTTGACGTAGATAGATCTCGAGAATGCGCTGCTCAAAGTCTATAAAAGGCTAGCAAGCATGTCCAACGAGGATAAAGAGAGAAAAAATGACAAAGTAGTCAACCAAATTCTATTACATCTCTCCAATGAGATTCTGTAAAACTTCCACACAAAAACGTCTGTAACAACTTTATGGCAACAGTTGGAAGAAAAGTGCTTGAAGAAGAATTTCACCAACAAACTTTGCCTAAAGCAACAACTTTACTCCTTGAATTAAAGAAAGTTAAATCTCTGCAATCACATGTTGAAGAGTTCAAGTCCATTTTTCCAGATTTGAAGAAGTTACACTTGAAGTACGAAAAAGAAGACTTGGCTCTCCTATTATTGTCTTCTTACCTTCACAATTCAAGCACTTAAGAGACACGTTGCTCTATGTTAGTATATGCCCTAGACTAATTGACTCACATTTATGATTTATGAAATATATATTTTGAATTGTATTTTATGCTCTTGGTCATAAGTATGTGACTTGATAGTAAAACCCTTATAGCTAATAAAATAATATTCTTGTTCGTCCCTAGTTTGATCACATCTTGTACTATTAAACTAGTGTGAAGTTAATTGATAATCAAGTTTTACTGATCATGAATATGAGATAAAAAATCAATTCACAAAATACATATTGAGAATATTGTATTGGACATGACCCAAAGTGAAGAAGAAATATTACATTGGTTTAAGTCATAAGTATTTCTTCTCGGTTTTATATTTAGTGTCTTTTGACCTAATGTTTCTAATGCTTCTTGCATGGGGAGAAAATATGTTTTGACATAGTCAAACATCACTTTTAATTAGGTGATTATTATGACTATTGGTTGGCCTATTTTCTTATCATGGCTTGAATATTGGAGATTGTGAAAGGGATTTGTCCCTCTCTTTTAGAGAGAGATATCCATGGGCCGTTTGATAAGGAAAACTGGAAAATATGCATGGCCATGCTCAAATAAGTATTAATAAAGTGTTATTAATATTATTTGTCGAACAGTTTGCCTAGTGATCAAGTAAATGGTTTATTAAGTTTTATAAGGATGACTCGGTCCACGCCTTACACTTAATTAGGATATCGTGTGACAAAAGGAATAAATATTAAATCTGATGCTAGGTTATTTTTACTTTTACTTAACTTGGGTAAGCATAATGTCTTGCTAGATGCCGCTTATGTTTTGTGAATAAATGTCTAGGACATTTTTCATTCACTGCCAACGTTAAGTGAACCCACAGGGTCACACGCATAGACGATCTTGTGATCATAATGTCCACGTTCAATGAATCTAGATTGTGTCCAGATTCGTTAAACGTATACAAAAAGGGAATTAGATTCCATAGTGTATTTTCTGGTAAGTTAATAAGTAACTAATTTTATTTGTCGGATAAATAAAATTAATTACTTAATATTACTCATCCAACATTTGGATGATTATAGGAATAGACGGACGAGATTAAATTGTCATTAGATGGCAATTAGGGTTCTGATATTGATAGCTATAAAAAGTTATGTTAACCTTTTTCTTGGTAGCCATCTTCATCTGATTAAAAAAAAAAACCCCTAAACCCTAGAACAACGATAATAGTATCTAGTCTCCCTCTCTCCGAAATTCCACGTATTACCAGATAGTTAGGATTAGTTCTGAACAATTTTCAGAACACAGGAGGAGCTAGCATCCCGATCACTTGCAGAGGAGTTCGTCGTATGGATACCAGTAGAGGGCGAAGTGTAAACAACAGCGCCTCCACACCGAACAGTAAAAAAACATTGAGGTAATTTTTATCCAATCGGTTTTTCTAGTATGTGCAGATCTTGTTGGTGGATTTCCGTAGTTTTATTTTATTTGTTTTTGCCTACGGATTCCAACACTCTACGGTCTTGACATCATCAAATTAGAAGATGTTCAAGAAGTATTATTGAGCAAAGAATAAATCGATGGAGACATTAGTGGTTCTACTTCAAAAAATGAAGGAGATGGCCTTGTAGCTCGTAGCGGAAACACCAACAAAAACTTGATAACAACAAGCAAAGATCGAGGTCAAAATTAAGATACAGAGATGTTATATGCCATTATTTCAAGAAAAGAGGCCATATCAAGAGGCAATGCTACAAGTTGAGACAAAGTAGTCAAAGCAAATAACCAACGCACAAGCAGAAAGAAGACTCTGATATTGCACATGAAGAAAGCGATGGAAGTGTCTTACTAGTGAGGACTAATAAACCATGATCGTCCAGTGAGGGGGTTCTCGACTCTGGCTGCTCTTGTCACATGCGCTGCAATAGAGATTGGTTTTCAAGTTATGAAGCATTTGACAATAATGTTGTACATATGGACAACAATGCATCATGGAAGGTTGCTAGAAAAGGAACAATCAAGATGAAGATGCACGACAACATTATTACGACAGACATCAGATATGTTCCAGACTTGAAGAAGAACTTAATTTCTATGGGCATGCTTGATGCTAAAGGATATAACTTCAATGGTTAGCAAGAAGCTTTAGTAGTAAAGAAAGGAAGAAAAGCTGGCGGCAATTTATGCATTTTGGAAAGGCTCAACAGTAGTTGGTCCAGCTACAGTTTCTTCATCAGATATAGACTTCACCAAATTATGGCACATGCGATCGAGGCATATGAGCTTGAAATGTTTGACAATCTCAAGTAAAAAGGGTCTTCTCTGTAGTCAAACTACAATTGACATGGACTTCTACGAGCATTGTCTTTGGGAAGCAAAGAAGAGTTACCTTTAGCAAAAATGTACACAAAACTAAAGGAACATTAGATTACATTTATTCGGATCTTTTGGGTCCTTTAAGAGTTCCTTTGTTTGGTGGAGCATAATACATTTTAACCTTCATCAATGATTTTTCAAGTAAGCTTTGTGTGTTATTCCTGAAGGAGAATGATGATGTGTTTACAAATTTCAAGTAGTGTAAAACAATGACTGAGCAGTAAATTGGTAGATACATCAAGCGATTACGTATCAATAATGGATTAGAATTTTGTTCAAGTGATTCAATGACTTTTTAAGAAAGAAGGCATTGTGCAGCATTTAATGGGTCAGAGTTTGGAAAGAAGTAAGCAAATATTTGGATTCAACATTTTAGTAGGGATATCATATTTGATGAAATGAGTATGGTGAATCCAAAGGATGAGAACTCAAGTACAAAACCTACAAATATTGAAGAGACATCTGGAACAGTGGAGATCAAGACTCAGAGACAATTACAAGTCTTTTCAAATCAATAAAGTCCAATTGATGATGGAGACAAAGGACAAAATGAAGAGCAATATTCTATTTCTAGACATCGTTTGAAGAGACAAATTAGATTCTCATAGAGATATGTCGATCCAAACTTTGTTGCATACACATTATATTTTGCTAAGATACTTGTTTTTCTGAGGAACCTACAATATTTGATGAAGCTATGCAATCAACTCAAGAAGGAAAAATGGATTAGCATAGAGATAGAAGAAATAAAGTCCTTGCACAAGAAGAAGACTTGGGAGTTGGTGACACCTCCAATAGGTAAAAAGATCGTTGACTGTAAGTGGGTTTTCAAGAAAAAACTCAAACTGCAGAGAATAAAGTGAAGTTACAAGGCAAAACTTGTTGCAAAAGGCTGCACTCAGAGATATTGAGTGGATTTGAATAAAGTGTTTTGACCTGTTGTTAAGCAAAGCTTGATCCGAGTGTTATTGTCTTTGGTTGCTAAGTATGATCTTGAATTTGAGGAACTTGATGTGAAAGCAACCTTTCTTCATGGAGAACTTGAGGAAACCATCTACATGAAACAACTTGAAAATTTTGAGGTCTGTGGAAAGGAGGATTATGTATGCTTCTTGAATAGTCCCTTTATGGATTCAAATATTCTCCAAGATACAGTGATATAAGTGTTTTGATTGTTTTATGACTAAGATAAATTTCAAGAGAAGTGATTATGACACGTGTAAATTATCAAAAATATTTCGATAGTTCCTTCATGTACTTGTTACTTTATGTTAAAGATATGTCGATTGCTAGAAAAAACATTGATCATGTGAAAAAGTTGAAAGCTCAATTAAGAAGAATGATTTAGGTGCTCCCAAGAGAATATTAGGCATGGAGATTCACATAGATTGACAAGCGAGAAAGCTACGTTTATCTCAGAGTCAATACATTAAGAAAGTTCTTGAACATTTTGGAATGGAAAGGGAAAAACTAGTAAGTATGCCACTAATTACACCCTTCAAGTTGTGAGGAAAATTATCTCCAAAGCCAGATGAGGAAAAGGAATCCATGTCTGGTGTTCCTTATGCTCAAAATTTTTGGGAGTTTGATGTATGTTATCGTCTGCATATGTCTTGATGTTGCTCGTGCATTAATTGTTATTAGCCGATACATGGCTAATATTAGAAAGAAGCATTGGCAAGGTGTTAAGTGGATTCAAAGATACTATAGATTTGGATTTGACTTATGATTTCATCTACTCAAGATGGAATTACTGGTTATGTGGACTCCGATTATGTTGGTAACTTAGATAAAAGACAATCCATCACTAGACATGCCTTTAACTTGTTTGGAGATGTCATTAGTTGGAGAGCTGTGTTGCAGTCTACTGTTACTTTATCTACAATTGAAGCTAAGTACATGACACTATCTCAAGCTGTGAAAGAAACTTTATGGTGAGAGGCTTGGTTAGAAGTTTGGGTTTGTAAGATCATACTTTGGTATTTGTGATAGTCAATGCGCTATTGAGTTGTTTTAGAACCAAATGTATCATGAAAGGACTAACCACTTTGTGCGAGATTGTGTTTCATGTGGCACCGTGATTGTTGAGAAGGTTGATACAAAAGACAATCTTGCTGATATGTTGAGGAAGCTAGTTCTATTTTCTAAGTTCAAGCATGGTTTGGATTTAGTTGGTGTTCTAAATGGGTTACACCATTTGGGTTTATTGGAGAAGTTGGAGCAAGTCAGAACTTATTTGAAGTGTTCTTTGAAAATACAAGTCAACGTAGAGCTTTCTTAGAGGTTAACTTGGATTCCTAATTCAGGTTGAAGATTTATTAGAAATTGACTTGTATTCCTAAGCCTATTTAATTAGGATTTGGGAACTTCTCTTTTATGTAATCCCATATTGCTTTCCCATAAAATTTACTATTGTATTACTCCTTATATAAGGGGGCTTAGGTTAAGCCTTTTAGAGTGTGAGACTACTTGTGTTTTAGCCATTATACATACAAATTTCGGGCTTTAGCCTCATTTATTTATTTTGGGAGAGTAGTTGTAGTTGGGCTTTAGGGATATTGGGCATTGTGGGTTGAGAGAGATTTTTCTCTATTTTGTATTCTCCAAGATGAGTTAGTGGGTTTTCTTTCTCCTCTACCGGTGGACATAGGTCTATTAACCAAACCGCGTAAATTCTATGTATCTTCTGTTTATTGCTTTCATATTAAATGTACCTATTCTTTTAACTTAAGAAATATAGATGAAATTTTTACATGATTAACTTCTCTTCAACCTCTTTTTCTCTCTAATTGTTCTTCTTTTACAAACCCTAGGTTTGCTTTTTCTTCATGGTATGAGAGTAGTAGTTGCTTTGATTTTGTTTCTGATCATTAATTCTCTTTCACTATTGAATTCTGTTCCTATTGTTCAGTTTCAATATTTGATTTAGAGTATTTCTTTTAAGTTCAAAGCATCTTTGAATTAGTGTTCAAAGGTGCTTTGTTTGATTTGAAGGATTTTTCTGGTGATTTCTCAACCGTTGATAACAATTACAACTGAATTAGAGTGGAGTGTACATCATCCTTTCTACATTCATCTAAATAAAAACACAAATTAGATATTTGCAGAAATGCTTTTGGATGGAGGTAATTACCATACTTGGAGTAGAGAACTAAGCATAACTTTAGGTTCTAAGAAGAAGTTGCGGTTTATTGATGATGCTAGCAGTATTGAAATTCCTAAATATGGTGACAAATTATTTGAGGCTTGGGTTTCACATGGTTGCACAAGTCTGTGAATACAACTATTAGGTAGAGTGTAATATGGATTAATTTTGCTAGAGAAATATGGAAAGATTTACAGCTAAGATATGATAGAGAAGATCATGCTATAGGTTGTCTGATATCCTTGAGGCGTTTCATGCACAGAAACATGGCAGTTTATCAATTGATGACTATTATACAAGGTTGGAAATTCTATGGAATGAAATCATTATGTCGAGGCCAATTCCTTGCAAATGTAAGCCTTAACCTCCTTGCACTTGTGAGGTTGTTAAGAAGGTCAGAAGAATGTTAATGCAAAAATGTGATGAAATTTGTAAAAGGATTAAATGATTCCTTTGAGTGTATGAGGTCTGAAGGCTTACTGCTTGAGCCATTACGAGATACAAAATTGGCCTTTAATATGGCAATTACTCATGAAAGGCAGCAAGCCTGTGCAACTGTTATTCCTCAAGTTAGTTGGCACAAGGACCAGTAAATCAGGAGATGAGTAATTTTATAATGTAGAGTTATAATTTTCAAAATGAGAATGTAATGCCTTATGCCAATGTTGTTAATTACAAGAATGTTAGTTAGAATAGATGATTAAAAAGGTTCAATGGGTAGAGGAAAGTTTATTATTGTACATTCTGTAATAACACTGGACATACCATGGACAGATGTTATAAAAAACATGGCTATCCTCTTAACAGTAAGTTTAAATGAAAGGTTGATATATGAAGTAGCTTTTGGTACAAGAAATATGGGATTAAATGGCAGTAAGGCCCTTGTTGGAAATATTATTAACAATGGTAATAATACGCATGGTCTGTTACTGAGTAGTGGATAGCATGTGATTGATGGTAACCAATGGAATTATTAATCACAGAAAGTTCGGAATATACCTCATCATACTAGTGTAGTGAACGGATTAATGTCTAACTTGAGTATAGAACAATTTAAGAAGTTGGTGTATCTCTTAAAGAATACTCACATGAATACTGGTGTAGCTATTGGGAATTTAGCAGCTATCAATCCTTTGGTAAATCAGACCATGGCTTTTCAAACTACTAACAGTGTCATAGGTAATGCTATGCACCCTCTTTCAAAGTTTTGGATATTAGATTCAAGGGAAATTGATCATATTAGTTGTTCTAAATCTTTCTTTACATCTTGCATACTTGTCATTGATGAGTTTGTTCAATTACTTAATCATTTAACTATCTCTGTCTCACATACTAGTGCATTAAATGGCTCAATGTCTAACTTGAGTATGAAAAAATTTTAAAAATTGGTGTATATCTTAAACAATACTCACATGAATACTGGTGTAGCTATTAGGAGTTCAGCAGCTATCAATCCTTTGGTAAATCAGACCATGGCTTTTCAAACTACTAATAGTGTCACAGGTAATTCTATGCACCCGCTTTCAAAGTTTTGGATATTAGATTCAGGGGAAAATGATCATATTAGTTGTTCTAAATCTTTCCTTACATCTTGCATACTTGTCATTGATCAGTTTGTTCAATTACCTAATCATTTAACTATTTCTGTCTCACATAAAAGAACAATAGAGCTTAATCATTTTCTTGTTTTAAAAGATGTTCGGTGTGTTTGTCAGTTTACTTTTAATCTTGTTTCCTTAAGTAAACTAACTTTATAGGACTCTTGTGAGGTGATTTGTTATTCCTCCACTTGTATTATTTATGATCATACCACCAAGAGGAACATTGGATCAGTTAAATGAGAAAACGGACTATATGTTTTAGATCTGTTTACCTTCTTTTTTCTTCAATAACCAAATCAAGTGTTTCTTCGATTAGTAGTGATTCTTCCGATAAACATATACAATTCGATCCTAAAGAGGTGTAAAAAATGATTTGGTATTATAGGTTAGGACATCTTCCTTTTTTTTTTATTAGAAAAGGAGAGAGATAGATAGATTAATCAAAAGTATTACAAACAAGTCTAATAGAAGTTTTCCCACGGGTATCATCGACTAAGTGGCCACAAAAGGGACCCCACCTCCGCCGACGGCCATAATCTGGTAACATCCAAGGATCAAGCAGATAGCGGAGGAGGTTGCAGCAGCACCAAATGGAGCCAATGAGTTTGTGTAAGATCAATGTAATTATTAAAGTTTCAGGGATATTTTGTTAAGTTTTTATAAGTGAGGGGTGCCTTGGGAGATAATTAAGAAAGTGAGGGGTATAAGTGATAGTAGTAAGAGTTAAGTTAGTAATACGATCGTTTAAGCCAGTTTTTGCGTCGTTATTTTCAGAAGACGAACAAGGAGCAAAGAACAACGAAGAAGAAGGTCTAGGGTTAGAGAATTCAGACTCTGTAACACCGATTTGAGGTTAGTTTAAGTGATCAAATCCTTTTCTAGACTATGATAGGGTTTTAGATTATTTTATGAAACTAGGGATTTACTCAAGGTTAGGGTTCATTTTTATAAGAATTTAATTGCTGGAATTTTTTACTAAGTAATGTTTTTGGGTGTTCAGGATTATTAGAAGCGTGTTGATACAATTCCATTGGTGCTTAACTTGGTTGGGTTGATTAGTGTGGGAGGTAAGAAAATATAACTCATGTGTAACTTTCTGAACAACCTGTTTAATCAGCATTTTTTGGATAAATTATTATTATTTATTGCTCTTATATTTGTATATAAATGGAATTGAGTGTGTATTTTGTATGTTGTTACATATCAGAATTTGTATGTGTTCATGTATAGACGCAAACCCCCCTCGTTACTATACGTGCGTGACCAAATGACTTTAAATGAGTTGTCTCTGACTTATGCTTTAATAGTTGCTTTTTTATATTCCTAAATGTAAAGTTTCGACCAGGAACTAAGGGGATATAATACCTAGAAATCCATTTGTTCAGCCTTTTTCGAATTTGATATAATAATTAGGAGACTGATATCAGTGATCAAAGAGAATTGTCTAGCATAAGTAACTTGCATGCACGATAAGTTTTGTTATTTTTAGTGTAATATATATTCGTTTGTAGCAACTTTGGTGCTGTTTGCTTAATCATGAAGTTTAAATTATTTCTGTAGCATCTACAATATCTTGGAGTCCTCTTTGAAGTGTTAGTCAAGGTGGTTTTGGATTAAAAATAGTTCAAAACTCTCAGTTAAAAATAAGCTTTTCGCTGAAAAATTTTTGCAATTATATGGGAATTTTCTGCAATACTTTCCACTATGTTTTTGAAGCTTTTGAAGAGTTTTATCCTAGGTATGGTATAATTTGAACATAAAAGGCTATAGTTAAACTTAATAAACATTATTAATAAACATTACTATTCTCCTCTAAAAATGATAAAACTCCTTATGAGATTCTTCATTCTTCCCAGCCTTCTAATAAATCTTTAAAGGGATTTGGTTTGTTTAGCCTATGCATGTGTTTATCTAGGGAATTCCTCTGTAACTAAAGTTACTTTCTTCTTAATTCACATACACAAAATACTTTCATCTCCAAAGATGTGCATTTTGTTGAGTACAACTTTCCATCTAAACAACCACCTTGTCTCCCTAAGCATTCTTCTGATTCTATTGTTTCTTTGTCTTCTAATTTACAATAATTAATTCTGCTATATTTGTTAAGGATTGGAGTATATAGTTCCTTTTGTCCCAGCAACTTCCAATTCTACCTCACAAGATCTTAATACTGCAGTTGAAGAACTAAAATAATCTCATAATTCTAATCCTGTTTTTCATGATACCCTTATTTTACCTTCTGCTTGTTCTTTTATCTAATGTCTCTGATTCTTTGAATTCCACTTCTCATAATTTACCAAATTATGAATTGAGAAGATCTAGTAGAGACATGTATTGTCATCTTACTTCTCTTATTATGTATGAGAGCTGCCTAATTCTTCTTCTATTACATCTCCACGTACTCTTGCCACTGGTTTTTTCATATGAACAATTGACCCTAGAATACAAGTCTTTTGCTTGGTAAGTAAGGCTAGTGGAAGAACCTATACCAAGAGGCTGTTAAGCTTTTTGAATGCCAACATGCTATGAAATTTGAACTTAATGCATTGGAGGAAAATAAAACCTGGACTATTACACCTTTACCTGTTGGAAAGCGTACTGTACGGTGTAAATAGATTTTTAAAGTCAAATACAAATTTCATGGGATATTAAAAGGTAGAAAGCAAGTCTGGTTGCCAAAGGATATAACCAACATTTTGGGATTGATTACTTCGACACTTTCAATCCAGTAGCTAAGATGACAACCATTAGGTTACTCTTAGTTATTGCAACAGCCAGGAGATACATAGTACATCAGCCGGACATCAATAATGCTTTTTTGTATTGGGGATTTATGTGAAGAAGTCTATATGATTCCACCTATATTTTGGAATGCCCAAAAAGACTTCTATTTGATGTAAAACTCTTTACTTAATGGAATTAATATGAAATAATCCTTATGATCAAGTATTTGTTTGGATAAATTTATTTATTACACACATATAAGGTCCACTTACTTTAAGCAGGAATTCCATGTGTTGGGTCGTGCTTCACAGTAAGGTGCGGATTGTTGTTACTTAAAGTATAAGTAACATTGTTCTTGGCAGGTCAATGCAGTTGGGCATGCCATTTGAATTAAAGGTCATTGTACCTTAGATCAATGAGTGGTCTTCTCATTACTGTTATACAAGTATGCTTAGAGCATATAGAACTGGATCTAGTGATAGAGGTTTTCCATAAAGTACTGTAAAGGAAAAGAAACCTAGTCTATCACAACTATAGCATTGGACCATTACTATATGGTTAGAGTATGAGTAGGTGGTCTAGCGAAGCTAAGCTCCTTCTGCTTAGATGTGTTACACAGGTAAGGCTTCTAGCCATGAAGTCAATAATCCTAGTACATTGGGTAGTTGGAATTAGTTATTGAAGATGGAGTCGTATAATAATTTCTATGGGATTGTGCGGGATAATCGACCAAGCTTGGGAAATATCTTTGGATGTTTGCTTTAGGGTAGCTTCCTAAGATAAGAAGAAACATCTTGAGGAGTTATTGATTATCGGACTAGACATCTTAGGATGGTAGACATAATTGATGAAGGAGTTAGTACATTAAACCTATACTCAATGATGGGTGCTACGTAGAGTGGGTATTGATGTGCGCTTACTATCCTAGCGAAATTCCATTTTTAGCAGTGTACCTATCAATGTAAGATGGTGAGAAAAGTCCCAGATTGTCGAACTCTTAGGACAACACTAGTGCTTACAACGTTCTACTGTTTAATTAAATAAATTTTTTGGAAAGTTTTAAATTAAGAAATAACTAAAAAAGTAATTAAAACTAAACAAGAAAACTATTAAGAAGTTTCTAAAAATAAATTTGGAAAGTAGTGTTTAAATTGTGGAATCCTCCTAGAACCTTAAATTAATTTTAACTGGAAAAATGTTGCAATTAATTATTAAAACACGTTGGTTGGATCTCACTCATATGTCAAATAATCCCTATTCCTAGGTGAAAATACTCCGATTCACTTAACCGTTTAGAGAAGAATTCCTTCTCACCCTAACCCATTATGAATGAATTCTGGATTATAGTGATTTTAGGGATCTAAAGACTGTAACAAGTATTCCTACTCAATTACTAATTCCTATTATTCAATTAATGCTCTAGAATAAGTGGTTAGAGTCCAATTAAACTTGCAAAATTACCCGCGTAAACAATTAAACAATCACAACAATTGAATAACAATAAAATAAGAATTAAGTAATTAAAAACAAGAAATTCATAACATTAACCAAGAATTCTAGGGTTCATCCCCATATAAATATAAAAACAAATTAGCCGCTAAATATAATTCTAAAACATAAACTCATAGGCAAATTAGAACTTTAGTAGAATCCTTTAAGGATTAGGATTTTAGTTTAATCCTTTAAGGTTTAGGATTTTGCTTCTCTTTTGTCTATATATAGAAGAGCCACACAAGAAGGGTGGAGGGGAAGATCAAGGAAAAAAGAGGAGAGCTGCAGGGGGAGACAGCGGCAGCTGTGCAAGCAGTTGCCCGAGCTGCAATGAGAGAAAAAGAAAAGCAGCCACAAGACGGCCACAATTTGAAGCAGCAAATCTAAGGAGTAGCAGCAAAAAATTAGTTGGAAGAAAAAGCCAAGATCTACAAATTGGTTCCTTCTTTTCCTTTAGCCATGAACTAATTTTACTTTTAGAATCTTGATGAAACCCAAGCCATGTGACTTTGGTTTAATTTATTTTGGGAGATTTATTATTTTATTTTTGTGATTACATATCTTGGGATGTTTCTTGGTCTTATGCAATTAATTCTTTGTGATTGTTCTTGTAGAATAATTATTTAGGTTAATTGGTATGTTTATCCATGCTTAATTCTTGTAGTCTTGAGTATGAGAGATATGTGATATTTGCAAGTATATTGTGGGTTTTAGAATTGAATAGTTCATGCTAATGGTTAGATGGATTATGTCACGCATTTAAACACAATATATTTCTTTAGTGAATCGAAGCTTGTAGCCTAGGTGGTCACCACTTAAAGTCTAATCTTTTCTCCTAAAAAAATTAAATCATTGTTATATAGTTTAGTGGTGGATTCAATGTTCTAAATCATCTCATTGGTTAAACTCTTGTTACTTTTAGTTTATTTATTTTATTTATTTATTTTAATTAATTTAGGAATAAGTTTTAGATAATATAAATTTATTCTTCTTTTTATACAATTAATTTAGGAAGATAATAATTTTAGTAGTTAAGCCTTTCTCAGTGGTTCGATACCCTGATACTTCCATATTACATTGATCTTGTGCACTTGCAAGTATTGGGTTAAAACTTTGTTATAAAAATCCCGATCAAGGTCCAAAAAATAGTTCACTGTGTCAAAAAGCTTAGCAGAAGCTGAGTATCGAGCAATAGCGATGGTGACCTGTGAGTTGGAATGGGTGATATATTTGTTGAGTGATCTTTACATTCATCAATCACAACCTGCTCCCTTCTTTTGTGATAGTAAAAGTGCATTACACATTGCACAGAACCCAATGTTTCACAATTGCACGAACATATTGAAATAGATTATCATGTTGTTAGGATAAAGTATCTTATTGGTGGTTTAAAGCTTATGTCTATTTCCTCACAAAAGCAATTGTCTGATGTTTTTGCGAAGGCTCTAGGAATAGCCGGAATTAAGTATTCTATTGCTCAACTTGGAGTCACTATAAAAAATTTACCTATCGTGAGGAAGCAAAATTTTTCATTGTAAGTCAGCTTTCGGGATGAAATTCATTTTTCACTGTATTTCATTTGTCTAAATAATTAAAAAAAATTTCAAATTATCATAAAGTAAGGTATGAAATTAAACCTAATTATCAAAATAAATTCATGAAAATAATACGTCACCCTAATATCACATTTTAAATGCAAAAAAAAAAAAATTATATACATAAAATTATCAAATTTGTACAAATTTATTAATAACTATAATTTCAAACCCAACTTTCACCAAAAAAAAAAAAAATGAATGTAAAATTTTGGATTTTAATAATAGATTTTTTAAGTTTTGTATTATTTAAATTTTACAATTTTTAAGTTACAAAAAAAAGTTTCCATATTTTCTACTGTTTACAAAAAATAAAAGTTAAAAATACCGAATTACAGGTTGCTATATTTTCTAATATGCAAAATAATTATCTAAATAATTAAAAAAATTTTCAAATTATCATAAAGTAAGGTAAGAAATTAAACCTAATTATCGAAATAAATTCATGAAAATAATACATCACCCTAATATCACTTTTTAAATGCAAAAAACAATCATATACATAAAATTATCAAATTTGTACAAATTTATTAACAACAATAATTTCAAACATAAATCAAAACCCCACTTTCACCAAAAAAAAAAAAAAAAGGATGTAAAATTTTGGATTTTAATAATAGATTTTTAAGTTTTGTATTATTTACGTTTTAGAATTTTTAAGTTACAAAAAAAAGTTTTCATATTTTCTACAGTTTACAAAAAAAAAAAGTTAAAAGTACCGAATTATAGGTTCCCATATTTTCTACTCAATAAATTATACGAAATATGCAAAATAATTATCTAAATAATTAAAAAAATTTTCTAATAATCATAAAGTAAGGTAAGAAATTAAACATAATTATCCAAATAAATTCATGAAAATAATACATCACCCTAATATCACTTTTTAAATGCAAAAACAATTATATACTTAAAATTATCAAATTTGTACAAATTTATTAATAACAACAATTTTAAAAATAAATCCAAAACTTAATTTCACAAAAAAAAAATTCAAATTAATAAATAAAATTCATAAAAATGATTAGCAAACAAAAAATAACAAACTCAAACACACAATAATTAAAATTAATAAATAATACACAAAAAAATTTAAATAACTAAAAACTTACCGAAAATTTAATATGCAGCTCTACTTTACCGTTTTCCACTCCAAATCTGTAATAACTTTCGTACTCCAAAGAAAGTCTCGCAGATTAACTAATTTTTAACTATAAATTTCGAAATAAAATACACATTTATTAGAAGAAGAGAAGTCAAACATAATAATAAGAAGTAAGAAAATAAATGAAGATTAAAATAACTTACCGAGCAGTGGCGGAGGATGCTGCATAAAAATTGAAAATAGAGAAGGCTGAAAAAAGGAAGAAGAATGAGATGGAGAAGTCTGAAAAAAATAAGAAGAATGAGGGAGGAAAGAGAGTGAATAGGTTGATAAAAAAAATACAGTAAGAAGAAATAAGGGAGAAGGAAGGGGGGAAGAATAACTAGGCTGAAAAAATAAAAAAGAAGAAGGAGGGGGGCGGCGGCTGCTAGGGTTTTTTTTTATAAGGTGATAACGCACAGATTGTGCGTTATCTAGCTTAATAACACATAATGGCTGTGCGTTATTAAGCCTGATAACGCACAGTCATTGTGCATTATCACCACGTCAACGCTAGATAGGATCCACGTCATTTTTTAACGCAATTAGCGCGGCTTAAGGGATAATGCATAACCATTGTGCGTTATCATCTTTGATAACGCACAATCTCTGTGCGTTATGGCCTGAGTCGGAAAAAAAATTTTGGCCACTTTAGCACCCAATAATGAAAATTGGGCCCAGCCCAGAAAAAAGCCGATTAAACTTCATTATGAAAAGTCTTAGTGATGAATATTAGACTTTTAGTGACAAATTTTTTCTCTAAATTTCTTTTTGTTTTTTTTTTTTTGTTTTTTGTAGTGAGTGGTGAATTTGTTGTGAGGGACCTATTGTGGGGGGTGTTGAAAATAAAGATGAAAAGAAGAAGCAGAGCTTGGAGAAGAAGTTCATTGAAAAAAGAGCATGTAGTTGAGGTGTGTAAAATGAATAAAGGCAAGCAAAAGAAAGGAGATTTCAACAATGAATGTTTCAAGGAGTATAAAAGAAAAGGAGTTCCCATCTTTGATAATAAATAAATAAATTAATTAATTAATAAAATGAGTTCAATTAAGTTGTACACCTCACCTTCAACAAAAGCCAGCTGGCATTTTCTGAGTTGTCTTTCATTAATCTCGTCAACGTAGGGAGTAGCAATGTTAATGCATTTGTACATATATTAGATTAGAAGGGTAGTTAATTGAGATAGTTATGAGAGTTTTTCTCAGAAACTTGTATACATATTTACTCGAGCTTCTCTTTTCACTTAAGAAATACAGATGAAACTTTTACATGATTTACTTCTCTTCAACCTCTATTTCTCTCTCAAATTTCTTCTTCTTTTACAAACCCTAGGTTTTCTTTTTTTTTTTTTAAATATTTTACACATTTATTTTATAAAATTTAATATTTTTTATTTTTGTTATTTTTTATAAAAATAAATTTCTGTGCCTGCCACAACATGGACCATATATGGTTTTTTTTTTTTTGAATAGGTCGTATATGAATTAACAATATGTTTCACTACTCCAATGGCATCTCTTGTATTCTATGAAGAATAGTACACTATAATCAACAAAAGAAATAATAAAATGATCTTGGTGAATAACACGGTTCTTGATAAACCAATCATAAGCTGGAGAAAGTTATTTGAAAATTAATTGGACATTCTTATTTTAGTAGCATTAATAAACTAAAGTCTCAAAAATAACTTTCACGCTTAAAATTTGGAATAGTAATTTACTTTTAAAATTTACAAGCATTCCCTTTCATATATTTTTCTCTCTTTTCAGTGAATAAATATCTCTTTTTATAACTAATTACATTAGATTTATCGTTCAAGCCCTAAAAGCAAATAAGTCTTACTCAAGAAAAATATTTTGCACTCCTTTCTACTTAACATTCTCATTTTATCCTTTTTTTTTTTTTTTGCTAAATTATTTTATCCTCATTTAACTAAACACTTAGGCCACTAGTGTAGATTCTATGGAAATTACTATTAAAAAGTATTTTAGTACATGCTGTTGAGAATCCCACATCGGCTAATTAAAGAAAAGAATTACCCCTTATAAAGTCTTGGGCAGTCCTCTCCTCTTGAGGTACCTTTTGGGGTGAGTTAGACCCAAGCCCAAATTTTAACATGATATTAGAACTAGCTGTTGAGAATCCCATATCGGTGAATTAGGCACAAACTCAAATTTTAATACTATCTAATATTAATTTAAATTTCTTTATTACTTTTTTCATAAAAACCACATCTTATACTATTAAGAATCTCAAAGATACGAACGTTAGGGTACAACAAATCGACTATAATACTATGCTATACCCTACAACTCAATATTTTCAATTAAAAATTATCAGGGGCAGACCAAAGAAATAAAACTATTTACAAAAAATAAACAAAGGCTCAATGTAGTTGTAGGCTGATTCCCGAGCCTAATACAATGTCCAAATCCAATAGGGCAAGAAGCCTAAAGAACTAGGGCACCAACCGAAATGAAAGAACTAACCCAAGCAGCTTCTCACCGTAAACGCCTGCACATGTAATCCGTGACGAATATCGATAGGTTAGCCACCACATATCCTGTTGCCTCACTGTGCAAATCAATCGCTCACCCTAAAGATATTGAAACTAAGCAAGGAAAGAAGAACACTCTCAGTCAAAACACTTCAGTCATTAGTCGTCAATAAGAATAGCAAAGCAGTCATTGCAAAACCCAAACCCCTATAGATCCCCGTTACCATATGTTGTTTGCTTGCTGCAACAAAGACGGCCCGAAAAATGCACAAACCAGCCATAAATAACACTAGGGCAAACTAAACCACAAGCCAAACTATTTACGGAGAAGAAAACATCGAGGAAAGAAAAGCATAAAACAAAGGAGCCCAAAAAACAAAAATGGCGCATAAACTCCCCTATTTCCTCTCCACGAACAACTAAACGAAGGACAAAAGTGCACCAAAAATCACATAATTACAAATCCCAAAAAAATATTAAAACTTTAAAATCATAAAGAGTATTGGGGCTTAAACCAAATTGGGCCTCTAATCCATTGGAATAGACAATGGAGGTGAGTCAACGACTCGCTACCTCTAGGATCGCCAGGGTTGCCGCCTTAGGAGAGGGAGGCTCTAATGCACCTTTCACATATTAAAAAGGGTTGAGTCCAAAAATCCTCTCAAAATTAGGGAGTTTGGTCGACTAAGGTCCTGAACTATTTTTTTTGGACAAGTTACCTCCCAATCTTCTTCGACCATTAACAGTTAGTGGAGTAAGCCTATAGTTCTTAAAATATCCTTTAATTACTAGAATAAAAAGACCGAATTACAACTAATTGGTCATATCGATCCAATCAGTCAAAGAATTTGCGAACAATTCTTGACCATTTGTTCCATTTGCGACCGAGAAATCAAAATTATTAGGTTGAAAATTTTAAAGTCTTCGAACTTCAGTGGTTTCCAAACTTAAATCATTGAAAATTTTCACTCAATTAAGGGATATTTTAGGGATTATAGGCTGACTTCCATTAAGTTTTAACGGTAAGGGAAGGTTTGGGGTAACTTGTAGCGAAAAGGTTCAGAATCTTATTTGACCAAATCCCCTAACTACGAAGTTTTTTTTTTTATTTTTTCCATAACCCCATTGGAAATTTCTTTATTTTTTGTTCGAGTGGTTATTTCTTTCTTTTTTTTTTTTTTCAGAATAATTGATTATTATCTTTTGGGTTAGTGATATAATACCACCTCGAAGTTAGGGGATAAGAGTACTTTACTCCCTAAACTTAAAAAATATGCACTTTACCCCTTAAAGTCAGTAGCCAATGGGCAATTTAAGTAAACTTTCCAAAATACCCTTAATATAAGTTATGATTTACAACAAAATACTTGCATAAAGTTCAATGTAAAATTATTTTAGTCCTTATCATAATTTATAGTTATAATTTATTACAACATACTTCCATAAGTTTATAATAATATTATTTTAGTCTATATTCTTTAAAGATTAGTTATTTAACTTTAGAAAAACGGAATTATTTAAGAAAAAAATGTGGTGATTTTAAATTTAATTCAATAAAAAAATAAAATATTTTCTTATAAATAAAATATAAGATTTTTTTCAACTTTAAATATGTATCTTGAATTTTTTTAGTAAAAAATTTAACTTTTTAAGATTTGTAATATTTCTTGTAATAAGGATCAAAATAATAGCTTTAAGCAAATTACTAAAAAATAGATGAAAATCTAATTTTTTTCTTTGAATAAATGCTATTAAATTTAATATTTATTATAATAGATTAGTGACAAATCATAATCTTTTATGTTTTAGGAAAATAAATATTTTTGAGTTAAATAATTAAATTTTAAAAGAATGTAGACTAAAAAATATTATTTCGAACTTCATACAAATATAAAAATATATTGTAATAAACTACAACTATAAATTATAGTATGGACTAAATTGAATATTACATCAAACTATAGGGGTTAATTTATAACAAATTACAACTTATATGAAAGATATTTTGGATATTTTACTCAAATCTATCATTGAAATGCATATTTTTTAATTTTAAGGCCTTACCCCCTTATTTCACATGGTATTTTACTATTAAACCTCATTTTTTTAAAAATTATAACAATCCTAAATAGTTCTATTCCATAACCAACTCTTTTTTATTTTATTATTTTTCGAGAGGGTAATCTAATTTATTTATTAATTTGAACCCATATTTTTTCTTTGGAAGGATGGTGATTTTTTATATATAATTTTTGTAAGCTAGTGTGGTGATGTCTTATTAGTGAACCCGAAGATTTTCTCTCTCTAGAAATTCCTACATTAACCTACAACATTTTTCTTCTCCCGGTATGAGAGGTGGCCTCTCCTGGGGTGGCCTCAGCCACCACTCCCATCAATCACCGGAGATATCAAATCTATCAGAATGTGATGCGAAGAAGTCCAAATGTTAAGTGAATCTAGATTTGAGCACAACAGAAGATACTATGATGGAGGAAACTCCACTTGCGCATGAACACTATGTCAGACATAGAGTCAGAGGTTGATCCTACAATGGATCTGTACAATTGGAGATGATGAAGATGAAGAAGAGGAAAGAGAATGGTTTCAGGATGATATGGAAGGGGATACTGAAGAAGAGTACCGTTGGCCTAAAATCAAAGTGTCCAGAGAAGAGAGAATGAGGTAGTGTAAACCTTGGAAAAGAGCGTTGGTGTTTCAGGTTTTGGGAAGAAACATATCGCTTAATGTGTTAAAACAGAGACTCCATGACCTATGGAAAATGGAGAATGGATTCCAACTAATAGATGTCGATGGCGGGGTATTTATTGTCAGGTTCTACACACGTGATGACTACCTTCGAGTACTTGAAGACGGTCCGTGGATTATACTTGGTCATTATTTGAGCATGAGCAAATGAAAGCCCAATCTCAGGCCTTCCTTGGAAGAGGTCTCATCCACTATGGTCTGGGTGAGGCTTCCTGAGCTCGTCATTGAGTTCTTCAACAAGGAGCTGCTACTTAGAATTGGTAACCACATTGGAAAGGCCATCCAAGTAGACCTCACAACTATGTCTCAGATGAGAGGTAAGTTTGGCCGCTTGTGTGTGCAAATTGATCTTAAGAAACCTTTAATCCCTATGGTGCGTATAATGGGGCATGATTAGAGAATTGAATATGCGGGAATGCACCGGATCTACTTTGAGTGTGGACAATATGGTCACAGAATAGAGGGGGATGTCTGGGAAAAATGTCAGCAGCAAATAAGATAGGAACGACATACCAGACATCTCGAGGACCACAGAAAAATACTCGTTCAAAAGAAGAAAGTGCAGAAAATCCTTTCGGTCTGTGGATACTTGCAACATCAAGATGACGCCGAAATTCTTCTATCCGGAATACAAGATTTGGTCGGATCTATGAAACAGGGTCTTTAGAACAACAACAGATGAACAGGCCCGGCTCGATACCCAGCAAACGGATTCTCAAGTGGTAGAGCTCGAAGGGCCAAATAGTGGGCCAGATCAGTAGCTGATGTCAGAGGTGTGTGAAGTACAAAATAGAAGTCTCCAGAAGATGAATATGGGCAGGAAGGGATCTCAATTTAAAGTGTTTCCAGATGATTTAATAATGGAAGAGGATCCGCTGGTGGAAGTCCAAGCCCTGAAGGGTAGCCTTCAACTCAGTACCAAGCCCAACAACCCACTTAAGACCTTCAGCTAAGGCCAAAAGTGGAGGTATTGTTATTGGGCCCAAGGTTAAAACTGGATAGAGCCTAGTGATCCAAAAGAGAGATAGTAACAAATGGAGCTGGTGATGTTTCTGGAGGGCAACCCTCCATTAGCGACGGTCATCTCTCCCGTAAGAGACAATCCTTCAATTTAATATTTATCCATGATAGTTGTTTGTTGGAATTGCCGTGGAGCGGCTTCAAAAAAATTTTTTGAGACATATATTAGATATAAAATTTACATAAAGACCAGTTGTTCTTGTTAGAAAATAAAGTCCAAAGGGATAGAGCTCAAAGAATTCTAAGAATGGGAGATTTAGATAGTTTTGTAGCAGCGAAAGCTAGAGGTTTTGCAGGGGGTATTTGGTGTTGTTGGAAATCTACTTTTGAACTTCAAATGCTATCTAAAAATGATTAGTGTGTTTCGCTCGATGTCATAAAAGGAACTAAAGTGGCTTGGTTGGTAACAGCGGTCTATGCCTCTCCAATTTCCAAATACCGAGAAGAATTATGGGGCTATTTAAATTAGATTGGTAATCGAATTGAAATTCCCTGGGCGCTAGTTGGGGACTACAACCAAATTATTCTTGAAACAAAGAAAATTGGGGGTAAGAATAGGTGGAGGAACACAATAGGATCTCTGTGGAAATTAATTAAAGATTATGATTTTGTGGGTCTTGGTTTCTTGGGTACCAAACTCACATTGACAAATTCACGTTGGGGTGAGGACAACATAATAGAAAAAATTGACTGTGCTTTCTGTAACCAAGCTTGAAACATCAAGTTTTCCTCAGAACCTCTTACACACCTTCCCAAGACCAATTCAGATCGTTGTCCATTATTGATCAACACAGAGGGCATTAAGTCAAGGCCAAGGGGTAGTAGACCTTTTCAATTTCTAGAAGCATGGATGAAATGCAACAAATTCAGGAACTTCTTGGAGGAAGTATGGCAAGGGCGGATGAGGATCTCATTCATAATATTAGTAGATTCCAAACAAAAATCTGGTTGTGGAATAAACATGTATTAAAAAACATTTACAATAGAAAAGCATGTGTTTAGACCTAATGGAATCCAGAGGTCCTTAGTTGACGGCTCCTCTGACTACTTGATGAAATTAGAATATGAGCTGTTGTAGGAATACAACCAATTACTAAAATACGAGGAGTCATACTGGTGCTAGAAATCCAGAGTTACATGGTTAAAAATCGACGAGAGAAATACCAAATTCTTCCACTAAACGATTGTGGCAAGGAGGTGGAACAACATCATAACTAGACTAAAAAACGATTTTGGAGAGTGGATTGACAATGAATAGGAATTGGCAAAAATGGCAAAAAAGTTCTACGAAAATCCTTACACACAAGGGAAAGGTTCACCAATTGATGAGGGAAATTTTGATTTCCCTACTTTGACTCATAGGGACCACAAAAGTTTAAATAGGAAGGTGTCTAAATCAGAGATCAAAATTACTATGTTCCAGATGGATGGCCTTAAACCTCTTGGACCTGATGGCTTATCTTCATGCTTCTACCAACAAAACTAGGATATAGTAGGAAAATACGTTATCAGTTTTGTCACTACAACCTTTGAGAAGGGAAGCTTCCTAAGCAGCATGAATGAATCCCTTATAGCCTTGATACCGAAACAAGAGGGGTCAGAGATGATGAACCGCTTCAGACCCATCGCACTATATGGTGTAGTGGCTAAACTAATCACTAAGATTGTGGTAAACCGCTTGAAATCCTTGATGGAGAAACTGCTGGGTCCGAATCAAGCAAGTCTAATACCAGACAGACAATCATTAGACAATATGATAATTTTACAAGATATTATACATTCTATGAGGAGAAAAGTTGGGAGGAAGAGATCAATGGCTGAGAAAGTGAATTTAGAGAAAGCTTATGACAGAGTTAATTGGGAATTTTCGGAGAACATGATGAAAGCAGCTGGTTTGAGCAGAAGCTTTATGAATTGATATTGTTTTGTATTAAATCCACAAAGCTATCAATCTTATGGAATGGTAATAAGCTTGAGGCTTTCACGCCTCAGAGAGGTCTAAGACAAGGAGATCCGCTATCTCCTTATCTTTTTGTGTTATGCATGGAGCTGTTAAGTCAAACTATTACTAAAACAGTGAGAGAAGGAAGGTGGAAAGCTGTCAAGGCCTCTAGAAATGGAGCCGGGATATCCCATGTGTTCTTTGCAGATGACCTGATACTATTTGGGGAAGCCTCAGAAAAACAAGCAAAATTGATAGTTGAGATCATGGAGGAGTTCTGTGGTAAGAGTGGGCAAAAAATAAATATCCAAAGTCCAAACTATTTATCAATAGCAATACAACACAATAGATTAAAAAGAAAGTACCCACAAACTTTTGAATTTCTATTACAACTGACTTGGGAATGTACTTGGGAATGCCTATCATTCACGGAAGGAAATCTAAAGTGTTGTATAAGTTTATTTTAACTAAGGTAAGAAAGAGACTAAGTGGCTAGAAGAAGAGATCTATTTCCCGGGCAGCAAGGTATATCTTAATATAATCTATAACAACTTTGATTCCTATGTACGCAATGCAAACAATTCAATTGTCGAAAGGCGGAGGAATTAGAAAGCTTGAATAGAAAGTTCTTTTGGGCCGATGAGGATCATAAAAGAAGACTCACACAGTTGGTTGGAGCACTATTTGCAGAAACAAAGGTGAGTGTGGCCTAGGTATTAAGGATTTGGAACACATGAATATATCCCTTTTGGCTAAACTTGCTTGGTTAATGATATCAAATCCAAAATCGTTGTGGGCAAAGGTTCTATGGAAGAAGTATGGCTCCCCTTGTGCAATAGAACATCGAATGCCAACATTTCACATGCCTGGAGAGCCATTCTTATTGGCACCTATATCCTTCAGAAAATTGGCTGAACCCTGGAACAAGAAGAGGTCAAGTTGATATAAAGGCAGTAAAAGTAAAGGACTGTATAGTGAAATTCACTCATCTCTGGACACTAGTAATGAAGACAATGGATGGAGAGAAATTTGGAAGGTTAAAGGACCTTTGAGAACTAATTTATACTTATGGTTTGTCAGACACAACAAGTTGACCTTTGCTGATCGGCTATGTAGAAAGAAGATTCTGGCAACTACTTGTTGTCTGATTTGTTCTGTGGCAATTGAAAACAGGGCTCATGCGCTAAGAGAGACTATAGCTGCGCAAAGAATGTTTGGAATAAACTCTATCCTCCTAACCATACACAAGAATTTTGGCTGGATAGTGATATTAAGAGATGAATTGATCTTAATTTGCATCTACACAACTCTGTCAATAGAGATGTGATACTATGGAAGTTGATTTTTTGTGTCAGTCTCCAAGTATGAAACTGATATACCTCCTTCCCCCAGTGAAGATCTAGCTTTTTTCATTTTGTACAGAGTTAGGAAAATGTTTTTGACTAATCAAAGTTCTGATATAGATGATTACATAGAGAGTAAAGTGGAGGAATACACTAATGTATTGAAGAGATAATTTTTTCCCGCTCTATATATTTATATATAATATATTGCTTCCCTTTACAGAAAAAAAATAATTTTGTATAAAAAATTTGAGGTTTCTACATTTTATTGGGGAGTTGAATAAACCCATGGACTGGACCCATAAAATTAATGAATAAAAAGAATAAACCCATAAAATAAAATAGAATTAGGATAATGTGGATAATGAATTGCGGTTCACAAAATAATGGGAAAAGATTACAAAAAATAAAATGGCAATAAAAGCAATAAGGACAAAGAAATAAAAAAAAGTAGTGATACATTGTACAAATAAATAATCTATGCGGACCAAATCATGTGTTATGTTTGGTAAGAATTCATGAAACATTTGAACTTTAGGACCAACAGATTGATACTGTGTCCATGGATGTCTACCACGTGTCCCTGCTGATGTGATCTTTCACGTTGTTTTTATCCTAGTTTGTCCACGTCTGCGGAGGATTTGTTTTACTCGCTTTCTACGACGCCAACGCATCTGATAGTGGGGCCAACGATATGATAGAGCCAAGTGCATGGTTCTGGTTGAGAGATAAAGACACGAGTTCTTACTGAGAGTGGTATTGTTATTCGTGGGGCAAAAGTTCTATGTCGCTTTTGGGAGCTAAATGGGCACGTTTTTGAGTTTGATTGGAGGCGCATTTTTAGGGTCTGCGTAATGGCTCTTAGTCATAAAATGGTAATGAGGGTTAATACACGTTTCTGGTTGATAACGACTTTAAGATTGAATGTTTTGCAATGATCACAAGTTAGCTTGATTGACGACCACCCCACAAACTCAACAGGAAATCATTCAACAGCATATCAGTATGTTTATCTACTTGATCAAGAAATAACAATGTCTATATGTAATGTATATATGTTGTGAGGGTTTGTTCTCGAGGCAATTTTGTTGGTCATATTTCTCAAATTTTTACCATTAGATAATTCATTTTCTTTTTCTCACTTGTATTATTTCATTAATATTCATTTTTTTTTGTCACGTTAATATAATATTTAATAACTTTCTATTCTGTTCTTTCATAAAAAATAAATTTTAATTTTTTAATTTTTTTCTAATATAAAAATTTATAAAATTAATAATGTGCCATACACAAAAAAGAATTTAAAATTTTTTTCAAATATCTAAAACGTGACAAATAAAACTAAAAATAGAGGAAGAATATGCTTTTGAGAGAAAGCATATTATTTCTTTTATACACAAACTAAAATGCTTGTCTTTTACATCCATAATTTAAGGTAAGATTTTATTTGATAAAATTAAAAATCAAAGTATGAAGTTTGAATTGTTTAAGTTTTGAATTATGAATCTTTAAGTTTGAACACTACATCTGAAGACAGAAGTATGAATCTAAATGCTGAATTAATTAATAAGTGGTAATTATATGTATAAAAAACGTGTTATAGTTTGGCAAACAATAAATACTTTTCAGATTTCAGAGTTAGGTCCTATCTGTTAAATTAAGTCACCTCTTAAAATTAATTAGTGAAAAACTTATTGAATTAAATGTGTTTGATAACTGAAATTGTTAATCGCTTATTAAAGTGGTCACAATTTTTCTTTTGTTCCAAATGGGGCTATAACGCACACAACTTGTGCGTTATCTTTAATGATAACGCACATGCCGTGTGTTATCTCTTATCAGTAATTAAATCTGAAGATTAATCTTGATTAATGATGTGGCAGCGGACGTGGAAGAGTTGTGGCTTAGGTGGTAAATAATGCACATTGTATGTGCGTTATCAAGCACAATAAAACACACTGAATATGTTATAGTTCGTGATAACGCACATACCGTGTGCGTTATCAACACCACAAAAATCCCTAAACCCTGAATGTCGTCTTCATTTTCCTCTTCTCATTCTCCCCGTTGCAATGCAAATTTCTTTCTCCTTCCCTATCGATTTCGGCTTCCTTCTAAGTATTTTTAGCTATTGTCTTCTTCTCTTCATTCTCCCTTCCAATGTTCCCGCCACTGCAAGCACTCCCGCCGCCACAAAGTTCCATCTCTACCGGTCACAACTACCATCGGCAAGCCCTCCTCGACGGCCCAATAGTTTCTGGTAATTGTTGAACTTTTACAGAAGTAATTTAGGTTCGTTATTGTGCTCTGTGTTGTCTATCTTTTGTAAATTTCTTGCTTCATTTTGAAAACTATTCTTTTTTTACTTTTTTGTTTTTTTGTGTATGTAGTTTGTGACCTTCAAATTTATACTTTAATATCTACTAGTGTATTAATGATCATATCTAGACATTTCCATATTTTCATATTTCTATATATTTATATAGAGATTTCCATATACTTATAAACCCTAAGCTTTGTAAACTTTCCCAGTTGGGTTATACTTCCAAATTTTAATAGCTAGACTAGAGGATTTGTAAACAAATATAATGTAATTATTTCAACATAATAGAATAGAAAATATTGATTGTTTTTCCCATTGGAAACTGTTATGGTATCAGAGCCTTTCGTCTAAATTCTTATAATGAGTTACGACAAGGAAGATACTGGCAGTGTTGACAACAACATGATTGAAGAAAGCCATGTTCACAAAATAAAAAAAGATGCCTATTATTTGGCGTCGTCTGACAGTCCTGGGCTGATCATAACGACAGTCCAATTGAAAGAAAATGATAAAGACAATAATTACGTTGAATGGGAAAAAGTCACGCGTTTGGCCTTGCGTTCAAAGAAAAAATTGGGTTTTGCCGATGGAACAATTCACATTCTAGAAAAAGATCCTGACAAAGAGGAAGAATGGTGGGAAATTAATACACTGGTGAATTCTTGGTTCTCAACACTATTGAGCCCTCTTTTCGATCTTCTATAAATTACTCTGAAAGAGTTGATGCATTATAGACAGGGTTAAAGGAAGGATTTTTAGTTAGAAACGGACCACGAAATATAAACTGAAAACCGCGTTGCCAAATAGTAAATAACGAGGAAATTCAATAAATGTGTATTTTTCGCGTTTAAAAAAAATTATAGGACGAGTTAGAAAACTATACTCAACTTCCCTCCACTACTGATATAGAATCATTGGCCGTGATTATAAACGAAAGGGAGGAAGAAAAAGCTTTCCAATACTTAATGGGATTAAATAATGCCATTTATGATACCGTCCGCTCCCAATTAATTCAACAAGAACTGGTATTGAGGGTGAGAACAATTCTGGCCAAAATATGCAAAGAAGAATATCATAAAAATCTGGCTCGAACTAAAGACACCGGCAGTGATAGCTTCGCTTTTGCCATTGTCAAACCGAACAACTCAAGGCTTACCTGCACTCTCTGCCACCGTAGCGGACACGACATCAGCGGGTGCTTCCATTTAATCGGCTACCCAAACTGGTGGCCAAAGAATTTAGCCGGCACCAGTGGAGTTCAGCTCGGTGGATGAAACTCGGCCGCTAATCGCGGTTGTCGCGGAGAAAGCGTCAGGACAACAAATCCTGTAGGAAGGGGAGCAGCAAACTGCGGCAGGGGCAGCTCCACTCGAGGTTGCCGTTTTTCTCCTGGCCAAGCTGTTGCCAGAACCCAGTGGACGCTGAACGAAAGTAGCAAAGAATGATGGGCACACGTTGCTGCAACAGATGGAGGTTACTTCAATGGAGGTGGTAGTAGCAGAATTGGAGTTGGGAATAACTTTCCCAATTTGAGGGTCGACCAATGGTCAACTTTGTTGACTCTCTTAAAAAATTCTAATTCCAGTTAGCCTAATAAACTCTCTGGTATGGAAAATTTATGGATTTTGGATTCGGGCTATTCTCATCATATGACTGGTAGAAAGATTTTTTTAAAAATTTAAATACTATTCATCCATATACTGTTGGAATGCCTAATGGTGCTAAAGAACTTGCTCTGCAAGAAGGAATGATTTCTTTAAACCCTAGACTTACACTCCTTCCTTAGTGTGTTTTTAATTCTTGAGCTTAAGTTCAATTTAATTTCATTATCTCAATTGACATGTGATTCGAAGTATTTTATCACTCTCTCTTCTAATTTGTGTGATATAGAATGTACCTCGATGAGGCCGATTGGAGTGGGTGAGCAGAGGAATGTGATATACTTCTACAGACTATTGCCGTTACCAGCTTTATTCACTTTTTCTAGTGTTGTTTTTAATTCAAGTATACTGTGCATATCCGGTTAGGACATCCATCGGATGTTGTGGTGCAAAATTTTTTGGGACTCTCTAAGAAATCTATAACTGTTATTGCTCCTTGCAACATATGTTTACGTGGCAAGCAAACTCATGATTGTTTTCCTTTGAGTATCAATAAAGCATTTGTCATATTTGATTTAATTCACTGTGACTTATGGGGACCTTACAAAACTTTATCAACTATTGGTGCATCATATTTTCTTACTATACTGGATTACTATTCTAGAGCATTTTGGATCTATTTGATTGCTGAGAAAAGCGACGTTGCTTCTGTTTTAAAAGATTACTTTGCCATGGTTAAAACTCAGTTTCGCAAAAAGTAAAAGCAGTTCGTAGTTATAATGGCACAGAATTTCTCTGTTTCTAAAATCAGATTTTTCCACGCATGGAATGATGCACCAAACTACTATTGCTGGCACACCTTAATAAAATGGTCGAGTGGAACTCAAGCATTGTAATATCTTAAATGCTGCTTAGGCCTTGCATTTTAAAGCTAACTTGCCTATAAAGTTTTGGGGAATGCGTCTTAACGGCAGGATATTTTATCAATCGCACCCCCTCTACTATGTTACATGGAAAAACGCCTTATGAATTGTTACATGGGCACAAGCTATCCTATTCTCACATTTAAAGTTTTGGATGTTTAGCCTATGTACATGATCATGACCTACCTAAAGATAAATTTCGTGCCCGCAGTCGAGTCTGTGTCTTTCTCGGTTATCCCTTCAACAAGAAAGGTTGGCGTTTTTATGATCTGTAAAAGTAGAAATTTATTTTGTCCAGATATATAATCTTTGATGAGACCAAGTTTCCTTTTAAAGATAATTCGAATACTCCAAAATTTACTCAGGATTTTTTCCAGTCTTACAATTTTGGGGAACAACTTTTGGGCTCCTCAAACCCGAGCCCCCAAGACAGGGAAAGTAAAATTATGCTTGGGCAGCCCCAAGAAGCCTACTCCCTAGCCCAACCCAACAGCACTCCATCGAATGGGCCACTTTCATTCCAGCCCATCTCCAGTCCAGCTTCAGCATAGGAAGCTTCACTCCAGTCCAGCGGGCACGTATAAGTCAAAGTGTCAAAAATGAGCATTAACCATATTTAATGCACCGCCAAATCCTATTTTTCTTCATTTGATAAATTAATGAACCATATATTTGTTTTCCTGCCAACCATATAGACCCTAAAACCCTAAATAATTTGAATTCTAAACCCCAAAACTCTAACATTGAAACCTTAAAACTCAAAAACTATTGGATGTCTAACCCTAAAACTCTAAAACCCAAACATTGAAATATTAAAACCCTAACATGCCTAACCCAAAAACCCTAAAATCATAACATTGAAACCTATAAACTAAATCCTAAATCCCTAGACCATAAACCTTAGAAAGTGTGTAATAGTACTTTACTTTATATGTTTTACTTTAAATTCTAAACCCGTAAAGATTTAAATTTAGAAAGTGTCTAATCCTAAAACCCTAAAAACTTATCATTGAAACCCTAAAGCCATAAAATGATAACATTGAAACTCTATAACCCAAACCCTAAATCCCTAAACCATAAAAAACCTTAGAAAGTGTGTAATAGTACATTACTTGAAATATTTTACTTTAAACCTAAACCCTAAACCCTAAACACTAAAACCCTAACATTGAAATCCTAAAACCCTAAAACCCCAAACCCTAAAATCCTAAAACCCTAAACTATAACCTTAGAAAGTTTGTAATAATACTTTACTCTAAATTTTTTACTTTAAATTCTAGACCTGTTTTAGAAAGTGTATAACTAAAGACCCTAAAACCCTAAAACCGTAACATTGAAACCCTAAAACCCTAAACGATAAACCTTAGAAAGTGTGTAATAATACTTTACTTTAAATATTTTACTTTAAATTCTAAACCCGTAAAGTTTAAATTTAGAAAGTGTATAACCCCAAACTCTAAAATCCTAAAACCCTAATAATCAAACCCTAAAACTCTAAAATCATACCATTGGAACCATGTAACCTAAATCCTAAATCCCTAAACCACCCGATCTTAGAACTAGGAAATACACTTTACTTAAAATATCTTACTTTAAATTCTAAACATGTAATGATTTAAATTTAGATAGTGTATAATATATATCTAAAACCCTAACACCTTGTGATATAACGTAGATGGAAGAAGTCCCAGCACATGCGCATCCGGGTCCCATTATCCCTGATTTATTGACGAGGCAGCAAGAGCATAGTTCTACAGTGTAGACATTTTGGTCGCAATCTATTTCAGGCTTACAGTATGGCTCCCCATAGGTTGATTGATATTATTGATAGGACGGGGTAGGGAGAGTTTTTAGATGTGGTTACATAGGTCTTGACCACGCACTTATTACTGCTTTAATTGAGCGTTGGAGGCCTAAGACCCACACATTCCACATGTCTTGTGGTGAGGTAACAATCACTCTATAGGATGTGCACGTCTTATAGGGTTTACGGATAGAGGGGTTGCCTGTTACAAGTCCTAGTTGGAGTATACATCAAAAGTAATATTGGATTGTGATGATTGAGAGACTTATTAGTGTCTTACTCACTTTTCCGGATATAAGGTGAAGAAGGAACCTTTAGAGGCTTAGATTTTGAGAGAGTTCACCGGATCAGAGAGTGATGATGACCTTATCTTACATGCCCAGGGATTTATTTCCTTACTTCTTGGAGGTCATACGCTCTCGAATATGTTGACAACTTGATTCATATCTGGTACATTAGTTTGTTGGAGGATTTTGATGCCATCAACACTTACAGCTGGAGGAGTTGTGTATTAGAGTTTTTATATAAGCATCTATGCTCGGCAGCTTTAGGGGTACACGACAGATTGGAGGATCCCTCATGCTATTTCAGACTTAGGTTTGGTCGCGTATTCCTATATTGCGTCCACAGCTAGATCGACATGTGGAACTAGAACCTCTTGCTCCACTTGGTTTTATGTGGTGCACATCATTTGATTTCAACCAGCTGCTTACGCATGTCCTGCTTTCATATAGAGATCAGTTAGATTTTATGCCATTGATCAGGTACGACTTTAAATTAAATTTTTTTACTTTCTTATTACATTTTTTATACGATTATTATTTAAATATTTTAATTTGCTGTACAGTTGTATGGCTACCATATCTTGACTCGTTGTCTGGTTCCATCTGACTTGTGGTAGGCAGAGGTACCACTCATATGTTACGAGATAGTGGAGTATCACTATCCCGGGCATGCGATGTGATAGTTTGGACGTGATCGACCTATGCCTTCTGCCTGTGATACTTGGTTGGATCTACATCGACTACTGCTCAGAGAAAATGATCAAACGAATTAGGCGACGCAACATGCTAGTCATGTTGAGGTCTGGTATCACTGGAGATAGCACATTAGGGATAGCCTTGTTTTACCTGTTGAGGATCTATCATCACCACGAGATGATTACATTAGATGGTATTGGGATATCACGCGAGTCTACATCAACAATCCAACATATCGTAATACTCGGATTATTGGATACCCTCTTGTTGGGGTCGATAGACAGATGATGGTAATAAAATGTTTATTTATCTTTTATGTATGTTATTTCTTTATAATTCTTTTCTAATGATTTTTTTAGACATCCATGCTGCAGGAGGTAGATGACATGACTATAGGGGTGTTGGAGGGACCACCATCATCTCCGACACTGTATGCTAGTGTCATGAGGAAAGTCTAGACCATCATTTGTTGGTGCATGGTTCTTATTGGTGATACGTTGGGTTGCACCCCTTGTGAGCATGATATTCAGCAGATATTTACATTACAGCCATCGTGTTTTCGTCCCCGAGAGTCTGTACCAGAGTGTGGTGCGCGTGGAGTAAAGAGGGGCGCTCGTAAATTGCCTAGTGGCAGGGCCCGTAAAGGATGAGCTCCTACCCTTCCACATCCAGGTGGATGAGGACCTGCAGACCCCGGACATGGAGGAGAGAGAGATGGAGGATCTGGAGGACTAGGACCTGCAGACCCCAGACATGGAAGAGAGAGAGAGCTGGAGGATTCGAAGGACGGGGACATGGACATCCGGGGTTTTACGTTCCACAAGACCCGTTCGACAACCCGACCTAGATGCTACGACATTTAGTTTGGGTTTGATGCCACTTGCTCAGTCACGTCCGAGTGCAGGAGGTACATCATATGCACCTCCACC
Source organism: Catharanthus roseus (assembly GCA_028651295.1). Classification (NCBI taxonomy): domain Eukaryota; kingdom Viridiplantae; phylum Streptophyta; class Magnoliopsida; order Gentianales; family Apocynaceae; genus Catharanthus; species Catharanthus roseus. The sequence continues at coordinate 121,573 of JAPQWS010000132.1, forward strand.
TTCAGGTGCAGTAGGGTGTTCATTTGATGCACCTCCACATCCGGGTATAGTAGGTTGATCTGTATCGCCTATGCCTAAATCTCGTGAATCTTCTTCCAATTCATATGAGCAAGCTGATGAACCAACGAATGACGTTACACCAGCAGAACAACTTGGGGTTGGACATCGTATTGGTAAAATAAATAATATGGTGTAAATTATTTTTATATTATGATGTAAATTATTTCTTTATATTATGATGTAAATTATAATTATAATTTTGTTTAAAAAAGACAGTATTTTTTTATTTAACTTATTTGATGTATATTTTATGATAATAATTACAACCATTTTAAAAGTGAAATGTTCTTAAAAAAGGTATGAAGAAGTAATTTAAGGAATTTTAAATTTTTGCTACTTGTGGTAAATTTTACTAAAACAATTTACAATCATTTTAAGTAAAAGATTTATAAAGAAGTAATTAGAAGAAATTCAAAGAAAAAATATCTTTAATAGAAACCCTAAAATATTACAACACATTGAAAAAAAAGAAACTTATACATTGCTTGAACTGGGGTTTTTACAATTTTTTCTACTTTGCCCTGGCATTCGACATCTGCTACATCTTGGGGGAGAATCCGGATTTCGGTAATTCATTTTTGCCCGAAACCTTGTACCCTTTTTTCTACCTCGTTGATTGTTCATGTTTGGAGGATAGAAAGTTAAATTATAAGGAGCATCTCTCCAAAAGTCCTCGTGCCCAACAAGGTAAAAAATGGATTGGTAAGTTTCTCGTGAATATATATCCGGCACATAAGCATCTGGTCTTGTACCATTATCTCTACAGACTGCATTAGCATGAGAACAAGGCAATGTATATTCTTGCCATTTGCCACAACTTCACGATTTTTCATTCATGTTTAAAGTATAAACGTTGATTCCAGTTCCATCAAGGTGTATCGGATATTTAACCATGTAAATACCTTCTCGTGGGTTGTATGTTGTAACTGTGTGGTCTCTTGATTTTAATTCAATCCAAAGAACTTGTCAAAAACTCTTATTGGAAATGGATGCACGCAACTTTTGGCCTCTTCACGGTGTTGGTTGAAGTACTTAACAAGTTTGTTGAATATTAATTCAACTAGGGCTTTTAAAGGTAAGACCCTAGCTTTTTTCAAGACACTGTTAAGTGCTTCTGAAATGTTTGTTGTCATCATTCCGTGCCTGTGCGCACCATCATGCAAGAGTGTCCATTTCTCCAGGTCTATCTTTACTAAATAAATGTAAGCTTCAACATTTCTTTTTTGAATTTCACCCATCACATAGTTAAATTTCTACTGCTTAACTTCCGTTCTGGCCTGTCACATTAAACTTTTTAATTCGCTATTCTTAAAGGTCTTGGTAAAATTTACTCGAATATAGCATAGACAAAACCTATGAACCGCGAATGGAGGTTGCCACATAGCTTGATTTTGTGTAGCAGATAAAATACCTTTGTAGCGATCGGATATTAAACAAACATGTAGATCCTTGATACATGTTGTTGTAGAAGTTTGAGGAACCAATTTCAACTTTCGGACGATGCTTTATCAACGATTGCAAATGCAAGGGGAGCCAAACTGTTATTCGCATCCCATGTGCTTGCAATTAATAGTACGCCCTTATATGGTCCTCGAAGATGAGTGCCATCCACAGAAATCACCGGCAGACAATGTTGAAATCTATTTATACAAGGCGAGAAAGACCAAAAAAAAAATTTAAAAACCTAGTCCGGGGGACTGCTCGTTCTGTGATTCAAGAACTCATACACAGTTCCCGGATTTGAATCTTACATTGCATGGAGATATTTGGGTAAAATTGAAAAAGTTATCTCCCAGCTGCCAAATACCCTCTCTATTGCAAATTTCTGAGCATACCATGCCCTCTTATATGTACAACCCATCTGAAGTTTTACTTGCACTTCTTGGATGACCTTCAACAGAGGGATCTCGAGATCGTTAGCAACAAGATGTGATATTAGTTTTGAAAAAAATTTTGAAGTCATATTTTGGTGCTTGTTTTGATGAATATGTACAAGGCATATGTGTTTCTTGGTGAATCTGGTTATTTCCCAATGACCATGAGTTGCTTTCCTCTTTATTTGTATGTACCATGCACAATAATTAGAGTCAATGTGATGATAACATTTCGCCGTCATTGATTGCTCTTATTTTTAACAACTCTCTACTCTCGTCCAGTCTGAATAGACCATTTCTGCACTGCACTAATTGCTTAGATTTTGTAAACAAATCTCTTGCCTGATTGAATATTAGTGATTGCATCGCTCCAATCCAGCAATCAAATAGTGCCTGATTCGATGAGGTTATCTATTTGCTCTCCTGATCCCATATCCAGAAATGCTCCAGACTGTGTATAAGCATATGGAATGTTACTGAACCATTGGCTACTCTGCCATGGATTCACTGTAGTTGAAGATAGAGGGTTTACAGGAGTGCTAATGTCATCGTCCTCATCATTATCATCATTGTCGTCGTCAGATTCACATGATATGACATAATCTTTATCAGCGTCGTCATTGTCATCATCATCTTCCTCTATTGATTGTTACAACATTGACGGTTTATTGGAAACCATCTTTGTTATTGCCGTGACATGTTGAGGAATGTCTGGATGATCCTCTTCAATTGGCACATTTGTGTGCTGGACTTCTGAAAATGTCTTTGATTGGATCTGTTTGAATTCAACTAGTACGTGAATCCCTTCCTTTTATATATTAGGGTTTATAATCCATAGGTAACGTATCTCATCATCGTTGTTCATGCTGTACAAAGCAAAATTAAACATTTGATACTCTTCATGGCATGAAGGCACCCTCATTGTCATTCGAACCCACCAAAGATTTGGACCCATTTCTTGATGCTTCAATATTTTCCTAACAAGTTCATCATGTGTTACCATTCAGGTAAAAGTCCAAGTTTTCTTTGATGCTCTAGTGAAATAAGGACCATACTCATCTCTTACATGCTCTGAATCCCAAAATAATACAACTCTAACGGGTGAGTTGCATCCATATTCATTGTTTGTAAGAAGTGTGAAGGAAAGGGTAACAATGTTTCGGAAATAGAATAGGAAGAAAATGTTGTGAAAGTTATTGTGTGATCACCAAATTCGGGGTAGGAGTCCGTATATATAGGGTTTCAAGCACCTTTCAAAACCGGTTGAATTATTTTGATTTGTCTATTGATCACATGTGGTTGTCAGAAATAATTCAAAACTGCCGAAATTTATTTTCGACTTGTCAAATCTTTACATGGGCATGTCGGGAATAAGGCAATAAAGTTGTCAAATTATTTCCGACTTATCAGTTCTTAACATGGGCATGTCGGGAATAAGGTAATAAAGTTGTCAAATTATTTCCGACTTGTCAAATCGGCGGAAGGATAAGAGGAGAGTTGCAGCAGCGGTAGAAGGAGAAGAGAAGCGAATAAGATCATTACTGATGATAACGCATGTGCGTTATTGTTGACGATAAGCACAGAAAGTGTGTTATGATCAACATATAAGAATTTTTGTGATTTCGATAATGCACACGGCATGTGTGTTATCAGTAGAGATAACGCAAATAGAGTGTGCGTTATCAGTTACCTAAGCCGCTCCCTGCTACATCCGCTATCACATCATTAATCAAGATTAATCTTGAGATTTAACTACCTATTAGAAATAACGCACATGGCATGTGTGTTATCATTAAAGATAATGCACAAGCTGTGTGCGTTATGGGCCCATTAAGAAGTTGAAAACAAATTTGTGGCCACTTTGGTGAAGTTTTTGAAAAACCTGGCCAATTATATCAAAAAACCCATTGATATGCCTCCCTATGTAATTGTATATATGTCTGATAGTATCATGGAATGAAAACATTGAGAGATTCCTTCATGGTATCAGACATAGAATAAATTTTTTTTCCTCTCTGCTTGTTCTCTTCAGCCATTACTACTGATACAACAAAGAAGGTAGCTAATACTCTATATATAACATACCCAAATTCACCATATTCTATCCCAAGTTTAATGGAGAAAACTTCAGAGCATAGGCATCTGTCCTTGAAAACAGTCTCCAAGCAAAGGTTAAAATGGTGTTCCTTGAAGGAACCACTGCTCGACCAACAGATGAGGCTAGGGCAGCGACATGGGATCACTATAATTCTTTTGTGAAAGCGCAGATAATGTCCTCGGTAGAGACGAAATTTCGAGGCATGTTAACACAAGCCCGAACTCCCAAGAATGTGTTTGAAGTCCTAAAATCTAGATATGGTGCAACAAGTGTCACAAAGTATTTGTAAAATGGAAACTTTGTGGGATGAATTGGAGAAGTACGTTCCAATACCTATATGTGCTTGAAAGGAGACCACCAAAACTATTATGCCACAACGAGAGGAAGAGAAAAAGTATTAGTTTCTATTGGGTTTGAAAAACAAGTTTGGTACCATGAGAAGTGAACTTTATATGATGACCCACTTCCAAGTTTAGATAAAGTTTTTTTTGAATGCACTTTGTGAAGAAAAACACCATAAAATGGTGGCTAAACCCGAAATAAAGATTGAAGGGTCTGCTTCGCCATCAAGGTAAGTTTTTGCCCCACATGTGAACATTATGGGAAACCGGGGCACCAAAAATCTGATTGTTGGACCCTTAATGGCTAACCAACAGATACAGAAAGGGAAATAGGGTGGTCATACCTTTGGAAGAGGCAGAGGTCGTGGTAGATTTGCGACAATGAACCATGTTGCAATAGTCAATCTTGATGACAAAATTAGAGGGAAAAGAATTGCCATGACGGCAGTCGGCAATGGTGCAACGTTTGACAAAAATAATATAAAAGAACTTGCACTAGAGGTAGCAAATCTCTTAAGGGAAGTGTGTTCTAACCTCGACATTCTGGTAAGAAAATTCTAATTTCTTGGACTCCAAATAATGGAGCAAATCATCACTTGACTCATTAGTTAGGTGTTCTAGAGAATTTCCAATGGTTGGAGTAACCTATATACATTAGTCTACCTAATAGTTCCAATATAAACGTGACAAAATTTGGCCAAATAAAAGTAAATGATGACATTACTTCAGCCAAAGTTTTTTATAGTCCTCTCTTTAAATGCAATCTTATTTCCATTCCTCAATCGACTCGAGAACTTGGTTGTCATGTAACTTATTTGGATTTTACTTGTTTCATTTAGAATTCAACCAAAAGAAGGACGATTGGTATGAGTGAAGTTTATAGTGGGGTCTATCGTTCAAAGCACGTGGTCAAGATTTCATGGCAGCAATGACATTAGTGTCAGAGGCTCAGTTATCACATCAACGGCTTGTTCATCCCTCGTGTTTGTTAAATTTTCCTTTGGATAAACAATTTCTGTTTCATGCACTATTAATTCTTGTGATTCTTGTCATTTGGCAAAAGATACTTGAGTTCTTTTTTCCACAAGCACAAAAGAAGTTATTTCCTCTTTTGAACTCATTCATTGCGATATATGGGGCATGTACAACACTTAAGAAAATAATTTTTCTTTACCTAATCAATCCACTACACTAGTTCCAGTAGTTCTTCCGCCTAAGCCTCCTGAAGTTGTTCGTTGTTCTGAGCATCACCAAACGACTCCCACTCTCTTGAAGGATTATGTCTGTCATGCAATTGCCCAAGACCTCACTAAACTTCGTCCTTTGGCCAACTCCTTAGGTACGTCATATCCTCTCCAGAATTATGTTACTTATAACCATTTTTCTCCTACATACAAGGCTTATCCTGCAGTTGTATCTTTCACCATTGAACCATACTCATATTGCAAAGCTGCTCTTAATCCTAAATGGTTGCCGCCATGCAAGATGAAATTCACGCCCTTGATCTCATCTGCACTTGGAGATATGCTTTTCTTCTACTTGGCAAGAAGCCCATTAAACGTAAAAGGGTGTACCGCATTAAATATAAATTTGATGATATTATTGAACAGTATAAGACCTGTCTTGTTGCCAAGGGTTGCTATCAGGTCAAGAGGGAGGATCTCCTTGATACTTTTGCAAATTGCAAAGATGACCACCGTGTGATGTTTATTGGCCTTAGCTCCAACAAAGGGATGGTTTTTAGATTAAATGGATGTAAATAACGTGTTCTTGCATGGTAACTTGACCGAGGAAGTATACATAGAATCTCCTTGTGGAGGAAATACTCCACAACTGGGTTATTGTTGCCGTCTCCAAAAATCATTATATGGACTCCGACAAGTAGGAAGGAATTGGTTTGCTAAGTTTACTTCCACTCTTCTGCGCTTTGGTTTTAAACCAGTCACTTTTAGGACATTCTTAGTTCGTTTATAAGATAGGTGAGACATTTTTGGCTATTTTGGTCTATGTAGATGACAATGTACTTGCAGGAATTGATCTAAAGAAGAATGAAGAAATTAAGTACTTAGATTCCAATTTCAAAATCAAAGATCTTGGAAATCTGAAACTTCTTAGGTATTGAAGTTGCACGTCCTTTGCGTGGTATTTTTCTTTGACAAAGAAAATATGCATTCGACATTCTCAAGGAAAGTGGTCTAACCGGAGCAAAGATTAGTGTTATACCAATGGAGCAACAACATAAATTGTCTACAAAAGATGGAAAGCCTCTCAATGGCCCAGGAAAATAGAGACATCTTATAGGAAGGTTGTTGTATCTCGCTATCACCAAGCCAGACATTGCCTATTCATTACACATTTTAAGCCAATTCTTGCAAAATCCGAGGACAAGATGTTAGGAAGCAACATTGATGGTTATCAGATATGTTAAAGGAAGTCTAGGACGTGGATATTACTTTCAAAAGAAAATTCCGATTTGGACTTGGTTGCTTATTGTGATTCAGATTACGGTTTATGTTTGATGAATTGAAGATTAATTATAGGTTACTTTATACAGCTCGGAGGTGCTCCAATTTCTTGGAAATAAAAGAATCAACAAGTGGTTTCTAGATCGTCCGCAGAAGCAGAGTATAGATCCATGGCAAACACTGCAAGTGAAATAATGTGGTTGTGTGGGTTGCTGCAGTTTATAGGAGTTAAGTTGGAAGCAACAAAATTACATTGTAATAGTCAATCCAGTGTTTCACGATAGGATGAAACACATTGGAATATATTGCCACTATGTTTCAGAGAAGCTACTTAGTAGAGATATTGCTACTTATCACATTGGTACAAAGTAATAATTAGTGGATTTATTGACTAAAGCCTTGAATGTACATCAATTTAAATATCTAGTTAACAAGTTAGGTATATTGGATCCCCATATACCAACTTGAAGGGGAGTGTTAAAGCACATATCCATGTATATCTTTAGGAGATTTGTTTGTTTCATTTATTTGCTATACACACATAAACTCCATGTACTTTAGGTAGGTGATCCATGTGTTGGGTCGTGGATGGTTCATAGTAAGGTACGGATGCTGTTACTTAAAGTACAAGTAATTGTGTTCTTAGCCGGTCAATGGAGTTGGGCATACCATTGAATTGAAGGTCATTGTCTAACAGTCTTCTTGATGGATGATCGGACCTTACATCAATGAGTGGTCTTCTCATGACTATTATACAAGTATTCTTATCTATCAAAAAAAAAAAAAAAAACTATGCAAATATGCTTTGACCATATAGAACTAGACCCGTGATAGAGGTTCTCTAGAAAGTACTATAAAAGAAAGAAGCCTAGTCTATCACAGTTACATCGTGGACGAGTACTCTATTGGTTAGAGTACGAGTTGGCAGTTTTTGTTATAGTTTCAAACCTATCAAAATCAACTTTTATGCAAGTGTACTTATCAGTGCATTAAGTCAAGGAAAGTTCTCGGATTGTTGAACTTTCAGACAGCCAAACAGTAGTACTAACTACATCTCTAATATTTAATTAAATAAAACAGCTTGAAAGATTTTTAAAATAAAGAAGACAATTAAAAAGATAATTAAAAACTAGTACAAGGTTTTAAATCAAGTTTGGAAAAAAGATATTTCAATGGTAGAATCCCCCTGAACCTTTATTTAATTTTATTAAAAAAATCATTGTAATTAATTATAAAAAGTCGTTGGTTGGATCTCGCTCAAACATTGGATAATCATAATCTCTAGGCAAAGACCCTCCTATTCACTTACTGATTAGAGAGGAATTTCTTCTATTCCTAACCCGGTTATGAACGAATTATAGATTAGGAGTGAATATTTGTGACCTAAGAATCGTAATTAGTATCTCTATTCAATTACCAATCTCTGTTATTCAATTAAAGCCCTATGTTATCCTCCTTTTCTCAATTACAAACAACCTTACAAAATTAATAATATCGCAAAAATTGGTAAACAATCACAACAGTTGTATAACAACCACACAAGAATCAATAATCAGAACATGAAATTCAATTAAAACAAAAACAAAGTATTCTAGGGTTCATCCCCATTCAAACACAAAGAATAATTAGCCACTAAACGTATTCATAATCCACAAATTCATAGACAAATTCATGAAATAGAAAGACTTTAGGAAGCTTAGGAGAAGAATCAATGACTCCACAATTCCGATGAATGCTCGAGCTCGTCTAGTCGCCCAAAGAAATTCCAAAATTGTCTCCAAATCGGTCTTCAAGAACTTCTTTACAATATGAACAATTGAATCAAAAACTTTAGCGATTAAATAATCTAGCTAATGAGGGGTTTAAATAAGGAAGATTTCCCCTTTTCTTCTTCTAAAAACGTTTCTAAACCTCTTCTAAAAAGAGTTGAAATCAAAATACAATAGGCAAGTAAAATAAAGTACAACAGCAAATCTCAGAAAATTGCAAATAAGCCTCTCTGCGCGACTTTTCGGATCAGGAAAGTCCAGCTTTTCGGATCTAAAAAGCTTATGGAAACTCTTCTATTTTTGGTGTAGCACTATTCGGAATCAGAAAGTAACTATCCGAATCCGAATAGCATAGTATTTCTAGCATTATTTTAAAGCTGCGTTTTGTTCTCCATTTTACTTTGTTTTGGCTCCAAAGGCCTTTGTTTCACTTTGCTTTTAACATCTTCTTAATACCAAAGGTACCTATAATAATAAGAGAAGAAACGGTGTTCGATAAGTTCATTTTATAAGCAATTGAACTAAAAAACCGATAAAAACAGTAGCATTGAAAAAGGTAAAAATAGACATATCAAACTCTCCCTCACTTAACCTTTGGTCATCCTCGAGCAAAGGGAAAACAACAATAATATTAAAAACAAAGAAACAAACTAACAAAGCCCTTTTTGTTCATCTCACGATTGTACTTAACACGTGAAACAAGCCCTTTAAACCCCTAAATTAACCAAAGAGGATGAGTAAAGTCTCGTGAGGGTTTGTAGACGACACACCCATGAAGTCTAAACACAATTACAAAAACAACTTAACTTAACAACTTTACAAAAGTTTAAAATCAATAAAAAGAACATAGTCTGGCCACCTTCAAACATAGGCAACGGAATCATAACCGCAAAAAACTAATCAAGGCACAATTCATAAGTTAACTAACACATCCAAGGTTTTGTTTTAGCATATATGAATAAATAGTGTGTGTGTGTGTGTGTGTGCATACTAATGTTTTAGCTGTTTTCACTCAATTTTTTAAGCTGTTTGCACTCAATTCTCATGAAAAACACTTTACCTCACAAAAAAATCCCACAAACCCATTAAAACTTTCCAATTTTCATCAATCATTCAAATATAAAGGAAGTGTATACATGAGAAAAAGAGGATATATGCATATTTAAGAGAGATGAAAGGCTTATAATTTGTTTTTTTTTTTTTGATAACTCATTGTTTTTCTCTCTTTTTCTTGCTTTTCTATTTTTTCTCTTACTTTTTACATCTTCCTCATCTTTTTTCTCTTTTTTTTTTTCAACAAATGATTGATAGAATACAAGCTTCTCTCACAAAGGATTTTTTTTCTTAACTATTTTTCTTTGAACAAAAAATCACTCCTTTGTGTTTTCTCTCGTTTGATTGATTTCTCACAAAAATTCCCAAAATACATATTCCTCTAAAAAATTTCTTTTCTCAAACTTTTTCTCCCACACTTATCTGATGCTCACTCAAAATGACTCAAAGGTATATATCATTAGCTTATCAACTGAGGGTTTTATATTTAAATGTGAGTTTAAAGACAAAAAAAGGAAGGGAACGAATCCCTTAGGCATGAAGACAAAAAAAGGTTACTAAGGATTTAATGTTAAATGAATTGGTAAGAAAAGGTCAAACTAATCAATGAAGCCCTAGGACCATCATCTCTGGGATCAATCTAAATAAGACTCACAAGATTCTCAAAGCATATTTCTACTTCACAAACAAGGCATTGTGCATAAACGCCATTGATAAATATTACTTAAATAAAAAGAATGATGCTGAGTTAAACTCAAGTATTATGCCTATTCCAAGTTTCAACAAGCTAATGCATTCATTTCCTATTCTATCGAGTGACAAAAACAAAATGAAAAATCTTTTTTGGTTTTTTTTCAAGCATGATAAAGACAACTATTTACAAGAAAAGCAACAAAATATTTTTTGAGAATTTTCAAAATTTTTCACTATTTTTGGAGTTTTTGGAATTTTTTAATTTTTTTATTTTTTGTAAAATTAAAGAATAAAAAAAACTTAAGAAAAAGTAAGAAACAACTAAATACCCTCACACTTAAAAGCACATTGTCCTTAATATGGGGGCGAACAAAACTAATACCAAGAGCTAAAAACGCAAGATAGATAAATTGAATGACAAAAAGAAATAGAAAAGCAAGAACTAGCTTATACAACTAAAATAAAAAACAAAGCACAAAGAAAAATACTAGACAACTAAAAGGAAAACTGAAGTATGAAAACGAGAAGTAAAATGAGTAGGAAGAAGAAAACTCCCTAGAGGGCCGATCTGCCCTTTCCTTATCCGCCGCCACTTGGGCCTTCATTAGGACATATCCGCCTGTAGATTTTTTATAATAACAACTATTGTTGGTTGAGCATCTCATACTAGCGGTCCAATTGTGACATAATATTGTCGATGCTAACTTGCATCTCCGTTATGGATGCCCGAAAGGAAGGGTCAGATTCCTCATACTCTTCATCACTGCCCTCATCAACATCTTCACTACCTTCCTTTTTCTCCTCAACCTCTCCTACCACTGTCTTTCTAGGACATCTTTTGGGTCTTGTATGCTCAAAAACAAAAACTTCCTACTGGCCTAGCCCCGTATTTTGAGACCCATCTCTTCTCTGTCTCGTTTACTCAAAACCACGAGCATGGACGCACCAGGAATAATATCTGAGGCATCTGTAAGCATTGGCTACTCACCTGAAATATCAACATTAAAGTGACCAAAGATGTCTGTAAGTAGCAAAGGAAAGCTAAAGATATGTTTAGACTTGTTAGTGCTAATCTTATCTCGCATACAATAGATGATAATAAAACCTAAGAAGACAGGAGAAGCTGAGAGCAATTTATCTATAAGACAGATATCAATAACCCTCTACTCATTTAGACTTTTTCTAGATCTGGGGACAAGATTGGTTGCAATAAGACTAGATACGACTCTCATTCTAGTGGTGAGGTGATTGGCATTCCAAATGTTTCTTGAGTGCCTGGTATTGGGATGGGGTCGGATTTCTATTCTATCACATACAACATCGTGGTTCCATTCATAATCTCCTAAAACGATTCTAGAAGTGGAGCCAAAAGGTAATGGTTGGGCCCACATTAGGAATGGAAGCAATACGAAAGAGGAGGGCCGATCAAAACTAATATTAATACCTTGACTACAGATTTAATGTTCAAGTGGTTCTTATTATTTTTCAGCCAAATGTTCGAATAGAACTCTTTTACCAATGACGGGTAGAAGGGTCCACTTTGATTAATCATGCTACTCCATTCTAGACCATTAAAAATATTAAAAATTTCTAATTGTCTATCAAAATAGGATCTAGGGTTCATTCAAACTCAATTTTGTTGTCTTTTCTTTTTTCATATCATGCCCTACAAGACCTATCTGTGATTCTATTTGGAAGAGGAGGAATAAGAGCGATGATATGTCCATTTTTATATATGTTTTCACAGTATTTAATCTTCGGTTTTCAAAGTATTTTATAGGTAAAATGGAATATTTACCCATCGTTTCTTCTCTTTGTATTATAGGTGTGTCTCGGATGAGTTAGAAGAATGAATGAAGTGAAACTAGAATATCTGGAGCAAGAACAGATGAAAAAAAAAGGAAGAGGCGCCAAAATTCCAACACCAGCTGGACGCGGCCACATCATCTAGTTGAACCCAGTCGAAGTAGCAAACAAAAGGGATATTTTAGCAAGGTTCGACCGGACTTGAGCAGTTGCATAGAGGGACTTGAACTTCAATTTTCTGAGCTCTTTTTAAATAGTATTTCAACGTATTTTTCATTATCATCGGTTAGGGTTATTAGAGGGTAGAAAGAGGCAATTTTTGAGAGAAAATCTCTCCTAAAAACTTCCTTTAATCTACTTAGATCATTATTTTAGTTTGAATTTTTGGGTTTCAATAGTTGAATTGAAGGGTTTTCTTTGGAGCAATTATGGGATTTTTCAAGTGAATCAATAGTGGAGTTCGAGTGACATTCCGAATCGTGGAAAAATCAATCATAGACCTAAGCTTTCAATTCCCTTGTCTTTTCATGGATTTTGTTATGAATTTATGTTTATTGTCAATGATTAGTAGCTAAGTTTTAATTGTTTGAAGGGGGGTGAACCCTAGATTGGATGATATGTTTCTTTGCTTGGTTTTTATGGACATTAGGTGTTTGTTTTCAATTGATTATTGTTCATTTACTTATTTGTTTGTTCGGTTTTCGTGGAATCATTTAATTCACAAGATAAATTGGAATTGACATAGGAAGATTAATCTAGGGTAATTAATTTAACAATAAAAGAGGGTGATTAAGTAGAGATATTAATTACACTTTTAGGTCCCTAATTCACATTTAATCGTTAAGCGTTCATATTCAGGTAGAAAGAGAAGATAATCTTCTCTAGGGTTAGTGACTAGAGTGGATTTTTCCTATAGATAGGGATTTCCTCAGCTTATGTGTGAGAACCAACCATTACTTTTCAAACATTCTTTTCTTATTAATTCCAATTGGAGTAGTTGAAAAATCTAGGGGGATTCTATCATTCAACTCTTTTCCAGTAAAATCTTTTCAAAACTAAGCATTTAATCCTAGTTTCTAAGTTTACTTTTCTTTGGATAAACCTTAGAAATACAGTTAGTATTGTAGCTTCTCCATCCCCAGAGTTCGACAACTAGAGAATTCTCTAGTATTACTCCAATAGGTGCACTTGTTTGTTAGGTGATTAATTTTAGAGTAGTCTCATATTATCAAGCTTTTGGCGTCGTTACCGGGGACGATAACTTTAAGAATGGCATTTATCTATTACTTTAATTGTTTACTTCTTGTTTCTATTTTTTAATATTTGTTTCTTTCTTTATTCTTATCTGCGTTATTGTTCTTGCATCTTTTGATTCATATGCCTTATTTATGTGAAAGTTGTGTTCTTGCTATTCTTGGGTACTTATTTGTGTTCTTGTCCGTTTCAGGTCTATGATGAACTAGTTTATACCCCGTCGCAACTGGGTGATTTAGTTCCATATGACCTAGACATTGAACCTACGTTGCAGAGTGTCGGTCTTGCCGTAGGGTTCAAAACAATGAATAAAACAATAGTTACTGTGGACAAGACAGAGAAGGACCAACACGATCCACCACCACTAACTCCTCCAGTAGTACTACCTCCACCACCTCCAATGGCAGAGAGAATGATGGTAGACTATGCTTGAACGTGTATCATTGGGGCACAGTTGAGCATTGCTAGATTGGCAGTTCAAGCTCATAACTTTGAAATCAACCCCGATGTGACCAGATGGTGCAAAACAATGTGCAATTTGATGGACCTTGGAAGAAGATCTTAATGTGCACATCGCCAACTTTTTAGAGGTGTGTGATACTTTCAAAATTAATGGAGTTTCGAACGATACCATTTGGCTTCATCTTTTTCCCATTCTCTTTCAGGGGCAAGGAAAAACCATGGTTGAAATCACTACCTTCCAGATCTATTACTTATTGGGATTCATTGGACGAGAAATTTTTGGGAGGGTACTTTCCTTTTGGCCGAACTACTAAGCTTAGAAATGAAATTTTATCTTTCAAGGAAGTTGATGAGGAGATTCATTATGAATCTTTGGAAAGATGGAAGGAGTTTCTTAGGAAGTTCCCGTTCTATGGCCTGCATTTGGATATTCAGATCTAATCCATTTACAATGGTGTTTCTTTTGGGGCTAGACAGTTGATAATGCTTCAGCGGGTGGTTCCACAGATAGAAAGACTCTTCGTAATGAATAGATACACTTACGACTAAGGGCGGCCTAAGTCTGTCAGGGTTAACAATATTGATGCACTTACTACTATGGAGTCTAGAGAGGCAATCATCGTTGAGTAGAAAATCTTAATTTGGCACCTCCATAAATGAGTCATCCGCAGGTTGTGTATTGTGCTTCTACAGTGGAGGGCATCCAAACCATGAGTGCGCTAGTGTGGTTACTACTCTTGAGCACGTGGATTTCATCCAGGGGAATAGGCAAGGTAAAAATCTATAAACAAACAACTACAACCCTTGATGGAACTTCCCATTGGGTAACCAAGAGAAACTGATATGAATCCTCTTTTTCTTGTTGATTTTGATCCAAATCCTTCCCAAGATCACCTCCTCTTGAATTGAGGATTTTGTTGTTCCATACTCTAATAGAAAACCTATGGGAAACAAGTCTCATAAACCTAACATTGAGAAGTTTAAATCTTTCCTAAATTGACGGGAAAAACCTTGAGGGAACTATAATCTCAAAACCCCTACCACACAATATAGAAGACCTTAGAATCAATTGAATCAAGAACAAGAACTATAAAATCTATCGACCTAATGTAATTCAATTGCTCACTACCAAAGACATTAACCCATAGTGAGCTAGCTAAGCAAGGGAAGAACCCTAGAGACTAAGAGAGTTTCTCTCTCAAGAATTTCAGCAAAAATTCATTCAACTTCCAAAGTTAGTTACAAATTGTTATAATGGGGTATTTATATGTATCAAGCCTTAACCTAACTAAACAAGTGTTTAAGGGCTTGAGTTACTCATAAACCCCTTGATTAAAAGCTCTAAAATCAACTTGCATTACAAATTCCTGCCCAAAAGGGCGATTAAGCCTTGCCACTCCCGAGACCTACCGGCAATAGTAGGTCTACCTACCGGGCGTGGCAGGTAGTTAAACTCCAAGGATTTTCCAAACAGAAACCTACCAACGATGGTAGGGGTGACCCCTGCCGCCAGGCAGTAAGGTACCAGCTTTCCATACTTAGCCAATATTTATCCCAGCTTACCCCTTGATTGATCCTTGGCAATTGAACACATTGTAAACAACTTAGGATGCTTATATTGAGCTTCAAACTCTCCATCTGTGCTCTTCAAAGCTTCTATTATATGAACAATTATGTCGTTGTCTTCTTGATTGTCCTCTTGAAGCTTGAGCCTGTTCCTTTGCGCTCTAGTCATTGGTCCTTTCTTTACTTCCATTGATGATGGACTCATGCAGTTCATATCAGCTGCCCTACCTTTGCAAAGATTTGTCCTTGAATCTTCACCTACATCAAAAGGATATAAATTGGATACGTTAAAAGTAGTGGTAACATTATAATCACCCGAAAGATCAGTTTTATAGGCTTTATCATTACAACGCCTCAAGAACTTAGAACGGTCCATCACGACGGGAATCAAGCATGCCTTTGCATTGAGAAGGAAAACATCCTTCGAAGATGCACCCAAACCCAATCTCCGGGTTCAAACACAACACGTTTTCTCCAACATTCTGTTTTGCCACCAACTTCTTGTTACTAGACTCAATAGCTTCATGCACTTTGGCATGAATGGACTTGACAAGCTCCGCTTTCTGTTTACCATCCAAGCTCGCAACATGATGTATAGGCAAAGGAACAAAATGAAATAGAGTCAATGGATTAAAACCATAAGCAATCTCAAAAGAAGAAAAGGAAGTAGTAGAATGTTTAGCCCTATTGATAAGCAAACTCAATGTGGGGATAACTTCTTCCCATTGGTGCAAATTCTTCTTAAGGATGGTCCTAAGAAGTTGTCAAGGTGTAGAATACAACAAATTAGTACCGAGTTTCCTCCACAAAACACACCAAAAATGAATAAGAAATTTAGTGTCACAGTCCGAAACAATGGTTCTTAGATTTCCATGGAACCAAACAACCCAAGTAAAGAATAAGTTTGCTACATGGCTAGCATTATCGGTTTTCTTGCAAGGTATAAAATGAGCCATTTTAGAATATTAATCTACCGTTACAAAGATAGAATCCATTCCTTTAAGAGTTTTAGGTAAAAAAAGAATAAAATCCATAGAGATATCAACCCAAGGCAATTATAAAGGAGTATGAAGACCATGAGGCAAGCAAGTAGATTTAGCCCTTTTACAATCCAAGCAATTTCCAAAAAACTTTTCAACGTCTTTGCTCATATGAGGCCAATAGAAATGCTCATGCAAGTTGTCATAAGTTTTAGCAATACCAAAATGCCCCATTAAACTACCACAATGAGCCTCTTTAACCATTAACAACCTATTAGACCAAGATGGAATGCACAATTTACCCTCACAATAAAGAAAACCTTCATGAACAAGGAGCTTATCACTAGGTACGAGCAAGTAATTCTCATATATATCCTTAAAATCATGATTACTAGCATATAACTCTTTAAGCATCTCAAAACCAAGAATTTGAGCATCCAAAGTAGAGATAAGAGTGTACTTTCTTTGAAATGCATCAATGTTTTCTTTACCTTTCTTGTAACGAATGATGTATGGAAATGTCTCAATAAACTCCATCCATCTTGCATGTCTCTTGTTCAAATTTTGTTATCCTTTGAGAAACTTCAAGGACTCATGATCAGTATACACCAAAAACTCCTCTGATCACAATTTATATTGCTAATGCTTCAATGTTCTCACTAGTGCATAGAGCTCCTTGTCATATATTGCATAATTCAATGCCACACTAGTCAATTTTTCACTAAAGAAAGCTAAGGGTCTCTTGTCTTGCATCAAAACTCCTCCAATGCCAACACTCGAGGCATCACATTTTATCTCAAACATCTTCTCCAAATTTGGTAGTGCAAGCAAAGGTGCACTACTCAACCTTTCCTTCAACAAATTGAATGCCTTCTCTTGAACCTCCTCTCACTTGAATCCATTCATCTTCTTAATAATATCTGTTAAAGGACTAGCAATGGTGCTAAAATCCGTAATGAACCTCTTATAGAAACTCGCAAATCAATGGAAACTTCTCACTTTGGATGTAGTCTTGGGAGTAGGCTACTCCTTGATCGCTTTAACTTTCTCTTGATCCATTTGAAGGCCTTTAGACCTCACCACATAACCTAGGAAAGTCACTTTTTCCAAGCAAAACTCATGTTTTCCAAGGTTAGAGTATAACTTTTCAGTTCTCAAAACTAACAAAACTTGTTTAAGATGATGCAAATGATCTTCACAGGTCATGCTACATATCAATATATCATCAAAATAGAAAACAACAAATTTACCAATGAAATTCCTCAACACATGATGCATAAGTCTCATGAATGTACTAGGAGCATTAGTTAAACCGAAAGGCATGACTAGCCCCTCATAAAGGCAAAAATTAGTTTTGAAAGCCGTTTCCCACTCATCACCTTCCCTCATTCTAATTTGATGGTGATCCAATTTTAAATCAATCTTTGAGAATATTTGAGAACCATGCAACTTATTAAGCAAATTATCTAATCTAGGAACAGAATGCCTATACTTGATAGTTATGTTATTAATGGCTCTACAATCAACACACATAAGCAATGTAGCATCTTTCTTAGAACTAATAAAACGAGAACGACACAAAGGCTTAAGCTTTCTCTTAAATAGCCTTTGGAGAGCAATTCCTCAACTTGTCTCCTTAGCTCATTGGTTTCTTTGGGAAGACTTCTATAAGCTAGTTATTTGGTAACATTATTCCGGGTACCAAATAAATTTGATGTTCAATCCCTCTCAAGGGTCGAAGTCCACCGGGCATATCTTCGGGAAAAATATCTTTTAACTCTTCTTTTCTATAGCATTAGACAAAGAAGACAAATGATCATTAGTAGAAACAAATGTTCCCTTGCAATATAGAAGTAACACCAACTCCTCTTTTTCAATGGCTTCTATGATCTCACTCTCTTTTGCATAGAAGCATCTTTTCCCTCCCTTGCAACTATCACTCTTCTTCTTGTCTTTCTTCACTTTTTCCTCTCGAGATTTTTCCTGACTCAATTCTTTTCACTCAATTCCTTTTCCCTCTTCAATACTCTGTTTTTTTTTTCTCACTCTCTATTCTCTCTTTTCCTCTCATTTTCTTTTGTTCAACAAAGACTTGACTAGGAGTCAAAGGATTCAATATGAACTTTTCCCCATCCTTTTCAAAGGTTTATAATAAGTGCATTTTTTTCTATATTTTTCTATATATTAATTTCATCATTTTCGATGTTTTTAATATGTAAAAGTATATGTTTGAGCTGAATATCTCTTATTCATGTCAAGGTACCCTCCGGAAGTAGAAACGATGAAAAAAAATGAAAATGGACAAAAACGGAGCGAAAACGGAAGCCGCCGGCAAAGTAGCAGCACCTACCGCGGATGGCAGGGCAACCTACCATTGACGGTAGGTGCCGAGAATGGCAAAGAAAGTTGTAACCCGAGACCTACCGTGGACGGTAGGCCTCAACCAACCATCGGCAGCAGGTAGACTGGCAAGGGGCGATTAAAATCGTTTTTGAACTTGATTTTCTTGATTCCTACTCTAACTTTAGCTTGGATTTCTTGTATTTTTACCTCTATATATAGGGCTTTTATGCAACCATTGTAACATATGATTTAGATAGTTTAATAGACAATTACTTTAGATTAGGATAGATTAGATTTAGCTTAGATTAGATTTTAGATTAGGAGTAGATTATTTAGGTTAGATTAGTTAAATACTCTTTAAATTCCAGCTTTTATATTTTTTTGGTTAGAGAATTTCAAGTTTTGTGCAAGATTTACTTTCTTGGATTCAGAAATTAAAGGCTTTGATTCAAGATTTCGTTCTTCGACTTGGTGACTCGAGAGATGATCTTAGAAGATGTTTCGGATTCGACTTCGGCTTCAAGACTTAATCCTAACCTTTATTTCACTGTTCTTGTTCTTGAATTCTTTAATTAAATTTCAGTTTTTATTAATATGAATAGTGAATATTTTTTCTTGTTTGGATTTTGGGTTGAACCCTAGTTCTTGTTTATGAAGTTCTTGGTTTGATTTCTTGATTTCGATGCTTGTTTTAATTTAAGGTGTCTTCCAATTGCGTTTCTTGTTAATTTAACTGTCGCGAGATTAGATCATTCACAAGGTTGTTTGGAATTGAAAAAGGAAGAACAATCTAGGACCAATTGGAGGTTAATTGGGGCAATTGACTAGAGATACGATTTTTCCCTTTTAGGTCTTTTTAATCACCTAAGTTTATGGCACTCATAATTTTTAAGGGAGAAAAGAGATTTTCCTCTGAGAGTTAGTGAGTAGGGTGGCTTTCATCCTAGAGATAGGGATTGCTCGATTTTTGAGTGATGATCCAACTTACTTAATTCAATATATGACCATCTGTATACATTATTAAACCTGCAATTTAAACAAGAAAACAAAAACAAAGGACCTCCCAATCACTCCCTAAGTGTTTCACTCTTTGATGATCACACAACTTCACTCGTGTTTATACTCTTATTGGCTTTTATCAAGATAGGCTCACCCTCTTGCCTTTTCCAATCACTCAAAACTCAAGTCTCTTTATGATCCTCCCCACTTCTTAGCCAACTCAAACCAAGAGCATCAATTCCAAGCAAGAAAACATCAATGCACTTAGTTGGAAGTGTTCAAAGACGCAAAGTATCAAACACTTCATGTGTAAGAGTTTCAAAGAATTCAATCTATGGAAATGAGCCAAAAAACTTAATTGATCATCAACAAATGATTAAATAACACAAGGAAAAAAGTAAAAGTAAAAAAAAAAAAGCAAATCAAAACAATTAGATTAAACAAAAAACATAAGAGTACTTAAACAAAAATTTTTGGGAAACAAGGAATAATGACACCATGACAATAAAATGATGATAACTAAGACATGACGCAAAAAAAAATCAGATGAGACCAATGCATGAAGATTTCTTATTGAAATAGGATGAGATTGAGCACTTATATCAATCGATTTGGATCAGTATAACATAATTTATGATCAGATTTATCAACAAGTTTTCTACAGTCACGAATCCGAAACACATTCCACAATTCAATTCAATTCAGCAACCACATGACCTCCAAATTGAGCAAAACTTATTTAAAATGAATCTCAACCCAAATGAGATCATCTCCATAAAATTTCATCAAAAAATTTGCACAATAAACATTCTATTTTTCAATTGATTTTCGCAACAATTTTTTTGTAATTTTTCTGTACTCAATTTTGCATGATCTTCATATAATTTTGTTTGATCATCATGTACTTTCACTTTTTTTTTTTTCATGAATTGAAATCACTTACAAGACAAAATGACCTTCAATAGAGGTTGCTCTGGTACCATTTTGATATGAATCCTCTTTTGCTTATTGATTTGGATCCAAATTAATAAGCAAAAGAGGATTCATATCAAAATGGTATCCTTCCCAAGATCACCTCTCCTTGAAGCACCTATATTGAGGATTTTGTAGCTCTACACTCCAATGGAAAACCTGTGAGGAACAAGTGTCATAAGCCTAACATTGAGAGGCTTAAGTCTTCCCTAAATTGAAGCAAACACCTTGAGGGAACTGTGACCTCAAAACCCCTACAACACAATATAGGAGACCTTGGAATGAATTGAATCAAGAACAAGAACTCTAGACTCAATCAATGAAAGGAATTTTAGATGATCAATTGAATTCCATAGATTCATCAACCTAACTCAATTCAATTGCTCAATACCAAGGACATTAAACCTTAGTGAGCTCGCTAAGCAAGGGAAGAACCCTAGAGACTAAGAGAGTTTCTCTCTCAAGAATTTCAGCAAAAATTTCAATTCCCAAAGTTAGTTACAAATTGTTATAATGGGGTATTTATATGTGACAACCCTGAACCCTAACTGAACAAGTGTTTTAAGGGCTTGAATTACTCATGAACCCCTTGATTAAAAGCTGTAAAATCAACTTGCATTACAAACTTTTGCCCAAAAGGGCAGTTAAGCCTTGCCATTCCTGAGACCTACAGTGGATGGTAGGTTAGACCTACCGGGCACGGTAGGTAGTTGAACACCAAGGATTTTCCAAACAGAAACCTACCAGTGATGGTAGAAGTGACCCTGCCCCTGGCGGTAGGGTGCCAACTTTTCATACATAGACAAAATTCATCCCAAGTTGTCCCTTGATTGATCCTTAACAATTGAACACATTGTAAACAACTTAGGATGCTTCTCTTACGTTTCAAACTCTCCATTTGTTCTCTTTAAAGCTTCCATTATATGAACAATCATGCCGTTGTCTTCTTGAAGATTGAGCCTCTTCCTTTGCGCTCTAGTCATCGGTCCGTGCTTTGTTTCCATTGATGACGGAATCATCCAATTCATATCAGCAACAACGGCCTTCGAATCCACCAGGTTTTCAAACATTGCCATATAATGTACCCCTTCTAAATCTGCCACGAACGAAATCCAATTTGGAAGATTTAATGGAGAAATTAATGAGTGCAACACATGCTAGAACAAATAGTATAGAAGCTACTCAGAGAAACCAAGAGGAATCTATCCACAATCTGGAGAAGCAGATTGGGCAATTTGTTAAGTTAGTGTCTCAAAGGACTCGGAACTCTCCCGAGTAATACTGAGTTAAACCCATGAGGGCATGTCAATGCTATATCGGTGAGATTTGATGAGGAGATTACCCAAAAGGAGAAAGTAATAATCATCCCAGAAAAGTGTTGTAATAAGAAGACATTGGAGATATTAGCCACTCCTAAATCCAAATAAATGGAACCAAGCAAAGAGGGAAACAACGAGAAGCCAATTGTTGTAGTTTACAAGCCAAAAGTCCCTTATCCAGCAGCCCTTGTTCATGACCATAGCAAGGATGAAATGAAGAAATTTGGGGATATGTTTAAGAAATTAACTATTAACTTACCTCTGTGTGATTTACTCTTGCAAATGCCGAAGTATGCAAAATACTTGAAAGAGATGCTTACAAGCAAGAGAAAGATTTACGAAGCATCTACACACACCTTGGGTGAGGAGTGCTTGGCGATTCTCATCAACAAAGAGAGGCTACTAGAGAAGTTAGTAGACCCAGGGATTTTCTCTTTCCCTTGCATGATTAGAATTTTCATGTTGGTAGGACTTTAGCCGATGTAGGCGTTAGTTTAAATGTCATGTCTTATACCATCTATAAGAAACTAGGCCTAGAGAACCCAACTCCTGTTAGGATGTCTTTGAATTTGGTTGATAAGAGCATTAGGCATCCTAGAGGAGTTGTGGAGGATGTTTTGATATAGGTCAAGGACTTTGTTGTCCTCGATATAGAGGAGGATGTAGACTTCCCTTTAATTCTAGGGTTCCCGTTTCTATCTACTTCTAGGACGTTAATAGATATAGAAAAGGGGAAGTTACTTATGCATTTTGGTAGAATGAAGTTGTTTCAAAATTTCCACTAACTCTAACACCCCCTTCTAATTGTAAAGACCCTTTGTTTTGCATTACTCATAGTAATCATGATATGTCTTATTCTTTGCAGGAAACTAAGTCATTGTTGAAGGAGAGCCCCAAGGCATCCAAAAGCGAAGGGAAGCATTCCCCTCAAAAATTAAATAAGGTATTGATGAAGCAGGTGCCACTTCGGCACTTGGAAAAGCAGAAGATCTCATATTCTCATGATCTTATAGGTGCCGAAGGCACCTAAAAGTATTGCATACTTTTTATGTAGAATTTGTTGTACCATTAGTTCATGATTGAGTTTAATTTTTCAATATTATGTTTTGCATGCTTCGATTTTTCTCATTTGGTATTTGGTTTTGTGAATATTTTTCTTTTTTGTTTCATTTGTTTTTCTTTTGTGTAAGTTTTTTGAGGTGAAATTGGGTGGTTATTGTGCAATCTTCATGGTCTAAATTTGTTTTATATCATGTATGCAGGTTGCACAAGGAGAAATCGCACCAAAAACGGAGAAAAGAAGGAAAATCTTGAAATTGTTTTTAGCCCCGGCAAACCCGCCATTTGCACGACTGGACTCGGCCAGACCAGATTGATGCGCATATTTGGCTTCCAAAAAGATACTCTAGACAGCAGCCACCCCCAGTCGCACGCGGTAGGTTGTTTGGGTCGCGGGTATCGGGTCCTTTTGTCGGATACGAGTTGGGTTTAATTCAAATACCCCAATATTTAAGCCTAATTTTCCCATTTTCCCCCAAATTGAAATCAAAATTCCTAAGTCTTCACCCCTCATCTACCTCTCGACTCCCTCTTCGATTTCTCATTCGTTCACCATCGTCCAACATCTTCTGCATTACCAAATCTCCTCCTACCTCCAAATTCTCTTATCCTTCTTCACCTCTCCCTTTCTGCTTCACCTTCATTCTTTTTCTTCTTCTCCACAGCAAGTCCTCACCACCGTAACACCCCAACAATGGTAGTGACCCTTCTCGATTCACAACCACCACGTCTTTTCTTCTTTTTCTTCTTTTCCACCTTGCACTTTTCCTCTTCTCCTATCTGCTTCCACCCTCCTATCTTGCCATGAAACCACATCACTGCCACAGTCACCCTCTCCTCCATTCTTGTTCCCTCATTCCTCACCACATCGTAACCTCTTCGTTGTCCCCTATTCTACTCCTCAATTCTTCTCTCCCCTTTCTCTCTTATTCTTATTTTCCTTCTCATCAATCCTAATTCACCATCATTATACTTCCGGTTGGAAACCTCACCATAAAGTAGCATGACATACCCATTGTTGGACTCTATTGGCCCCAAAAAAAAAAAAAAAAACTTATGAAATATTGCCAACGGGATCAGCATATACTAGTGTAACTGATTGGATAGAAGAATACCTTATAGTGAGAATAAAGCCAATCTGCATAGGTGCTGCTGTTTCAAAGCTTCATCCTATACTAGTTTCTAAGTGACAACCACCTTCATGAGCAATACGGATACTAGCCTCTCAATTCCAAAAATTGTTCTAAACAATCAACTATATTTTTGGCAAACTTTGGTAGAGGTAAAATGGCTAACCATCCAAACTTGGCCAACATGGCCTACAAATAGATCAGTAGCAAAACTGCATGACGTATGAAAACCAATAAGAAGGAAGAGACATGGTGATTACCAAATACCCATATTCTACCATGATATAGAATAGTTGTAACTTCCATCGCCACATCTTCCAAGAAGTGGAGTGGTGGAAACTTTCATGGTGACTACCTGGTGGTTACCAATTACACATGTCATAAGACATGTCATGTTATTAGAGTCATCCTCATGCTTACTCCAAACATGTTTTTCAACTCTAGGGATATTATTAACTGGTTCATTAGGAATTAGATTCTTAAGGACATACAACCTTTTTTCTTACTTAAAGACAATCCTTAAATTTTGTGCCCAATCAAGGAAGTTTTTCCCACTAAGGTTATCCTTTTCAAGCAGATCATAAAGAAGTGTTTGAATTATTTGAAGCCATTATCTACATAAAGTTGGCAAAGTAAATATTTAAATGATGCATAAACTTCCACTAAAAATTCTCAACACTTGATATAGATAGTAGGTAGAAAATTATCCATTTTATATTAATCATAAGTAAGATTTGGCTTATCATCCATAATTAAATAAAATAGATTAATGGGATCGGCATTTTTATGTCCTAGCAAAATCTCATATGATGCCCTAAGCTCAACACTGTTTTGATAGCCTAGTTAAGTAAAACTATTCGAAGCATATGGAAATCACCATTTTCCATCTTCCCCTACTTAGGTAAACACTTATCTCATGCTCTGGCAATGACACAGTATGATAATCCAAATATCGAGGAGTGCTTTAGATTATGGGAGGCATTGTCTGACTTAAATCTTTATATAGTTTCAAAAATACTTTCCTCCTTTTAAAAGCGGTTTGGCATGTATATAAAAGATACATACTAAGAATCACATGCTAACAAAAAGCATAAATAAAAACCTTTCATAGCATGGCCACAATCCTATATTTACTCCCACAAGCGTCATGGAAGTCAAGGTCAATCTAGGTAAGCCTTCATCTCCATGAGCTTACCTCCAAAGTCTTGACCTTCTTGTCTTGGTACATATGATGTGATCTCCAAATACAAGAATAGGAAATAAGAAAACTTATTCTAGTAAAGCTTTTTTACAATTTTACAGTAATGAAAAATGAGACGCAGGCCGTATAAAACTTTACAAACCAATATAAATAAATAAGACCTACCAAACACATGAGGTATAGGGCCATGCTATGCACTATGTATCCAAAACATATATAGAAACTTGACAAAAATAAAAGAATGAGAAGGAGTCTTAGGGACAATTCCCTAAAACAAAAAAGCGGTCTCGCTGGCTGGACGGTGAGTGGCCTTCTCATATTCTGTTATACATATTAATGCGATTAAATAAACAGAATATTGCTATAGTTAAATTGTTTGGCGCGTACAATCTGTGTAGTTAAAATATTAAACTAATATATAGAATCACATAATTTTAATGTTTAATTTTTAAACATAATTTCTGGCAGCATGATTATCAGGGTTTATAACAGAAACAACTCACTCAATAAGTTAGAAAGGAAAAATCGTTTTTCTTTCGGGGGCATCGCCCCACTGAGACCCCCGCAAGGGTGCTGCCCCTTGACTGCATCCACTGTTTCCCAGAAACCTCCTCGTTGTTTTTGGCATGTTTCTTCCTATATTTAGATGAATGGTGCATAGCATGACCCTTTACTTCTTGTGATTGCTTTGTTTATTTTGTTCTTGGGTTGTAATGTTTTATATCAAGTGTTGAATATTTCAGGGAAATTTAATGCTTCTTATATTTATTTTACTTTGCAAATTCTATATAGATAATGGCCTCAAACAATTCAAACACCTCGTTGCAATCCGTGCTTGAAAAGAATAAGCTTAGCGATACTAACTTTCTTGACTAGGCACAAAATTTAAGGATTGTCCTTAAACAAGAAAAAAGGCTATATGTACTTGAGAACACTATCTCTAATCAACCAGCTAACAACGCTCCTAGAGTCGAAACAGATACTTATAGTAAGCACAAAGATGATTCTAATGATGTTACATGTCTCATGTTGACTAGGATGGAATCTGAGTTGCAAAAACAATTCGAGGAAGTTGAGGCTTATGAGATGATGAACAGCTCAAGGAAAGGCTCCAAGAGCTAGCATGTCAAGAGAGGTATCTTACTACTAAGGCATTTAATAGTTGCAAAATGACCCCAGGCACTTCAGTTAGTGCTCATGTCCTTAAGATAAAGGGTTATTTTGATTAGCTTGAAAAAATTGGAGCACCTGTTAGTCATGACTTGGCTACTGATATGATCTTGGCCTCTTTGACTTCTGAATACAATCAGTTTGTCATGAACTTCAATATGAATAATATGGAAAACTCCATAAATGAATTGCATGGGATGCTCAAGCAAGCTGAGCGAAACATTAGGAAATCTACTCCTAATGTTCTTATGATTCAGAAGGGACAGTTCCAAAAGAAAAAGGGAAAGGCAAAGGTAAAAGATATGGCCAAGAAAGGCAAAGGCAAGCAGAAGCCCAAGTCCAAGGCTAAACCACCATTAGAAGGGACTTGCTTCCACTGCAACAAATCTGGTCATTGGAAGAGGAACTGCAAGCTCTACTTGGAAAAAAAGAAGAAGCAAAAGGCCAGTGAGACTGCCATTTCAGGTATTTTTATTATAGAAATTAATGTCTACTCCTACTTCATGGGTATCAGAAACCGGATGTGGAGCTCACATTTGTGTAAATGTGTAGGGACTCAAAAGGAGTAGATCTTTGGGAAAAGGAGAGGTGGAACTGCTAGTAGCAAATGGAGCAAAAGTTGCTACTGTAGCTGTAGGGACATTTGATTTACTTTTGAGTGGGCTTATCATTGAACTTAAAGATTGTTATTAAGTTCCTGCTATGAGTAGGAACATCATTTAAGTTTCTTGTTTGGATATTGATGGTTTTTAGTTTAATGCTAAGAATGGTAAAAATTCTACTTATAAAAATGGTATTTTCTATGGGGATGCCTATTTATTTGTATGGGATTTACATTCTTAACCTACATGATTCAATTAGTAAGCCCATCTAAATACAAAAAAATTTAAATCTAATGATTTAAATCAAACTTACTTCTGGCATTGTCGTTTGGGCCACATAAATGAGAAACGCATATCCAAACACTATCAATATGGACTTTTAACTTCATTCGACCTTGAATCTTATGAAAAATTATTCTTGTTTATTGGGAAAAATGACAATCCATTTACAGGACAAAGTGAACGGGCTACCGATTTATTAGAACTTATACATACAGATGTATGTGGACCAATAAACACACAAGCTAGAGGAGGTTTCAGTACTTCATTACATTCACATATGGTTTAAGTAGATATGGTTATGTCTATCTAATGAAATATAAATCTGATTCCGTTCGAAAGTTTAAGGAATTTCAAAATGAAGTACAGAATAAACTTGGAAAGAGTATCAAATTACTTTGATCAGATTGAGGTGGTGAATACTTAGGCCAAGAGTTTGATGAACATCTTAAAAATTGTGGGATAGCATCACAATTAACTCCACCAGGAATACCACAACGGAATGGTGTGTCTGAACACAGAAATCGAACTCTATTGGATATGGTTCGATCTATGTGAGTCAAACAGATCTTCCAATTTCTTTTTGGGGTTATGCTCTAGAAACTGCTGCATTCATATTAAATAGAGCTCCATCTAAAGCTGTTTAGAAGACACCATATGAGATATGGACTGGGAAACAACATAGTTTAGCATTTCTCATAATTTGGGGATGTGATGCTTATGTGAAGCGATCATTATCCAAAAAACTAGCACCCTAATCTGATAAGTGTTTGTTTGTGGGGTTTCATAAGGAAATTAAAGGATACTATTTCTATCTTCTATCTGAAAACAAAGTGTTTGTTGCTCGAAACAGAATTTTCCTTGAAAGGGAATTCGTTTCCAAAAGAGTTAGTGGGAGTAGAATCCATCTTGAAGAAGCTCAAGGGCAGCAGACTATTTTTTAACCAAGTATGGACATTTAGTGGGACTCATGTATTCATACTGAGCCCCGAACCATTGATACAAGGCCCAAGAAGGTCTAGTAGGATTCATCAAATACCACAGAGATATGGATTTCTTGTGACTGAGGATCATAATGTTGATCTTATTGATCAAGGTGAACCAAGTTCCTACCAAGATGCTATTGATAGTCCGGAATCTAGCAAATGTCTAGAAGCTTTGAAATAAAAAATGCAATCCATTCATGACAATTAAGTTTAGACTTTGATTGATCCACCTGAAGGTTGCAAGACCATAGGGTGTAAATAGGTTTTCAAAAAGAAAACTGACATGGATGGCAATGTGCACACTTACAAAGCACGAATGGTAGCAAAAGGTTATAGACAAACTCATGGTAATGACTATGATGAAACCTTTTCTCTAGTTGTAATGCTTAAGTAAATCAGAATACTACTTGCCATTGCAGCATATTATGATTATGAAACATGGAAAATGGATGTTAAAACTGCATTTCTTAATGGAAATCTGCTGGAGGATGTGTATATGACATAACTGGAAGGTTTTATTCATCCTTCGAATTCTGGTAAAGTATGTAAACTTCAAAGATCCATTTATAGCTTGAAGCAAGCATCTCGAAGTTGGAATCTTCGTTTTAATGAAGCAATTAAAGAATTCAATTTCATCATGAATAAAGACGAACCTTGTGTGTACAAAAAGGTTACAGAAAATGTAGTAGTCTTCTTAGTGCTCTATGTCGATGACATCTTGTTAATTGGAAATGACATCCCCACTTTGCCAAGTGTAAAAACTTGGTTGGAGAAGTGTTTTTCAATGAAAGATTTAGGCGAAGCAGCCTATATTCTAGGCATTTGGATCTATCAAGATAGATCTAAAAACCTAATTGGCCTAAGTCAAAGTGGATATGTTGAGAAGGTATTGAAAAGGTTCAGTATGCAAGATTCTAAGAGAGGATTCTTGCCGATGTCACATGGCATTAAACTCAGTAAGTCTTAAAGTCCTACCACAAGGGAGGATACAGAATGCATGAGTAAGATTCCTTACGCTTCCACAATTGGGTCTATTTTGTACGCCATGTTATGCACTCACCCAGATGTCTCGTATGTATTAAACATGACCAGCCGATTCCAGTTAA
The DNA here is from genome assembly GCA_028651295.1 of Catharanthus roseus. Taxonomy (NCBI): domain Eukaryota; kingdom Viridiplantae; phylum Streptophyta; class Magnoliopsida; order Gentianales; family Apocynaceae; genus Catharanthus; species Catharanthus roseus. The sequence continues at coordinate 151,160 of JAPQWS010000132.1, forward strand.
AACCTAGTGAACCATATTGGACTGAAGTAAAAAACATTCTTAAGTACTTAAGAAGGACTAAAGAGATGTTTTTGATCTACGTAGGTAAGGAAGGAGAGCTTGTTGTAAATGGTTACACATATGCTAGCTTTCAGACTGATGTAGATGATTTTAGATCGCAATCTGGATTTGTATTTTGTTTGAATGGAGGTGTTATGAGTTGGAAAAGTTCAAAGCAAAATGCCGCGGCCGATTCTACTATAGAGCCTGAGTATGTGGCTGCTTCTGATGCAGCCAAGAAGGCAGTTTGGATCAGAAAGTTCATCACTAAACTAAGTGTGATTCCTCCCATTTTGAACCCAGTGGACCTATATTATGATAATACAGGAGCCATTGCAAAAGCTAAGGAATGTAGATCTTATCAATGATCCAAATATATTCTTAGGCATTTCTATCTAATCTGAGAAATCATTGAGCGTGGAGATGTAAAAATTTACAAAATAAATACCAATGAAAATGTCACAGATCCATTGACAAAGCCACTCCTATAACTTAAGCATGCAAGTCATACTAGGTCAATGGGTTTGAGAGTCATGTAAAATTTGTAGTAGGGCAAGTGGGAGATGGTTAGTATATGCCCTAGACCAATTGACTAACATATTATTATTTATGAGACATGTATATTGAATTGTATTTTATGCTCTTGGTCATCAAGTATGTGACTTGATAGTAAAATCCTTCTTGCTAATAAAATACTATTCTTGTTTGTCCCCAGTTTTATCACATCTTGTATTATTAAACTAGTATGAAGTTAATTGATGATCAAGTTTTATTGATCATGAATATAAGATATAAAATCATTTCATAAATGCATATTGAGAATATTGTATTGGACACGACCCAAAGTGAAGAAGAAATATTGCATGGGTTTAAGTCATAAATATTTCTTCTCAGTTTTATGTTTGGCGTCAAAGTTTCCAATGCTTCTTGCTAGGGAAGAAAATATGTTTGGACATAGTCAAACATCACTTTTAGTTAGGTGATTATTATGACTATTGGTTGGGCTATTTTCTTGTCATGGCTTGAATATTAGAGATAGTAAAAGAGATTTGTCTATTAGAAAGAGATATCCATGGGCCCCTTGATAAGAAAGACTGGAAAATATGCATGGCCATGCTCAAATAAGTATTAATAAGGTGTTATTAATATTATTTACGGAAACAGTTTTTCTGGTGATCAAGTAAATGGTTAATTAAATTTTATAACGATGAATCGGTCCATGACTTATACTTAATTAGGATATTGTGTGACAAAAGGACTAAATATTAAAACTAATGTTAGATTATCATATCCTTACTTAACTTGGGTAACCATAATGTCTTTCTCGAGGCCACTTATGTTTTGTGGATAAATGTCTGGGACATTTTTATTCACTGCCAACATTAAGTGAACCTACAGGGTCATACGCATAGACAATCTTGTAAGCACGATGTCCATGTTCAATTAATCTAGATTGTGTCCAGATTCATTGAACGTATACAAATAAGGAATCAGGTTCCTTGTTTTAATTATTTGTTAAGTTAATAAGTAACTAATTTATTTATCAAATAAGTGAAATTAATTACTTAATATTATTCATCCAACTATTGGATGTTTATAAGAGTATGGACGAGATTAAAACTATCATTAGACGACAATTAGGGTTCTGATGTTAACAGCTGTAAAAGGTTATGTTAACCTTTTTGGAGATTTCTTCTTCTGATAAAAACAAAGCTTTAACCCTAGAACAGTTAGAATTGCATCTTGCCTCTCTCTCTCTCTCTCTCTCTCTCTCTCTCTCCCTGAAATTCCAACATATTACCAGATAGTTAGGATTCATTTTGAATAGTTTTCAGAACGCCGAAGGGACTAGCGTCCTGGTCGCTTGTAGAGGAGGTCGTCGTGGCGATACCAATAGAGGGCAAAGCGTAAACAGCAGCGCCTCCACACCTAGCAGCATCAAACATTGAGGTAGTTTTCTTTCCAAATCGGTTTTTCTGGTATGTGTGGATTCTGTTAGCAGTTTTTGTAGTTATATTTTATTATGTTTTTGTCTATGGAATTTCCAACATCATCGTGGCCAACATAAGACATGCCACGTTATTAGAGTCATCCTTATGCTTACTCTAAACATGTTTTTCGACTCTAGGGGCATTATTAGCTGGTTCATTGGGAGTTGGATTCTCAAGGACATATGGCCTTTTTTCTTGCTTAAGGAGAATCCTTAAATTTCATGCCCAATCAAGAAAGTTAGTCCCACTAAGGTTATTATTTTCAAGCATATCACAAAGAAGTGTTTGAATTATTTGAAGCCATTATCTACATAAAGTTTTCAAAGTAAATATTTAAATTATGCATAAATTTCCACTAAAAATTTTCAACACTTAATATAGATAGTGCGTAAAAAATTATCCATTTTATATTAATCATAAGTAAGATTTGACTTATCATCCATAATTAAATAAAATAATTAATGGGATCGACGTTTCTATGTCCTAGCAAAATCTCATATGATGCCCTTAGCTCAACACCGTTTTGATAGCCTAGTTATGTCAAACCATTCAAAGCATATGGAAATCACCATTTTCCATCTTCCCCTAATTAGATAACCACTTATCTCATGCTTTGGCAATGAGACAATATGATAATCTAAGTATCGAGAAGTGCTTAAGATTATGGGAGGCACTATATGACTTAAATTTTTGTATAGTTTCAAAAATATTTTCCTCATTTTAAAAGAAGTTTGTCATGTACATAAAAGATATATACTAAGCATCACATGCATAACAAAAAGCATAAATAAATACCTGACATAGCATGGCCCCAATCATATATTGACTCCCACAAGCCTCTTGGAAGTAAAGGTCAATCTAGGTAAGCCTTCATCTCTATGAGCTTGCCTCCAAAGTCTTGACCTTCTTGTCTTGTTAATTATGATGTGATCTCCAAATACAAGAATAGGAAATAAGAAAACCTATTCTAGTAAAGCTTTTTTACAATTTTACAATAATGAAAGCTGAGATGCAGGCCGTATTTAAAACTTTAGAAACCAATATAAATAAATAAGACCTACAAAACATATGAGATATAGGGCCATGCTATGCACTATGCATCCAAAACACATATAGAAAGTTGCCAAAAATAAAAGAACGGGAAGGAGTCTTATGGACAATTCCCTAAAACCAAAAAGCAGTCTTAGTGGCCGGACAGTGAGTGGGTCATGGGACATCTTTGCGGGGTTTTACTGGGTAGCTACATTGAAAAGAAAAATAACTTTTTCATTTTACTCATTGAATGAGTTACTGCTTTAAAAACCTGAATCATAATTTCTCCAAAAATCATGTTTAACAATTAAACAATAAATTTCAATTATGTATTATAGTTTACGATTTAAACTAAAATCCTATTCATACTGTTTATCTTAAACATGATTGAAACATAAAACACTTATGTTTTATTTAATCAAATTAAACATAACAGAATTTAACTTAACCACATGACAGCAAAACATTTTGATTGGAGCATCAAACAAATTTCATACCACTTATCAAATAAGCATAATCAGAAACCTTATTATGAAACTGAATATGAAAACAACACATGTAATCAAAGTGGTAACAAATATAATAAGAAAAGTATACACGAGGCTCTATTACCACTGTTGGGCTCCGTAGGCAAAAACAAAAACAAAACTTACGAAATACCGCCAACAAGATCTGCATATACTAATTTAACTGCTTAGATAGAAGACTACCTTTCAGTGAGAACAAAGTCGATCTGTGTAGGCTTTGTTGTTTCCAAGCTTGTCCTCTACTAGTATCCACACGACGAATACCTTCGTGAGCAATCAGGATGCTAGCCCCTCAATTCCATAAATTGTTCTAAACAATTAACAATATTTTTGGAAAACTTTGGTAGAGGTAAATGGCTAACCATCAACACTTTACCAACATGGCCTATAAATAGATGAGAAGCATAATCGCATGATATATGGCAACCAACAAGAAGGAAGAGACACGGTGGTTACAAAATACCCATGTTTTCCCATGATATGGGGTAGTTATAACTTCAATGGCCATGTCTTCTAAGAAGTGGAATGGTGGAAACTTCGATAGTAACCACCTAGTGATTACCAACTACCCATGTTCTGCCATAGTGTAGGTAGTTGTAACTTCCATCACTCCCAACTATCCATGTCCTCTCATAATCATCCAACGGTTGGATAAGTATTATGAATAATAAAGTGAAATAATGTACATTATTTATCAGATAAATAGAATAATTACTTCCTAACTTACCAAAGATATCTTATTTGTGAATCTAGATAGTTTCATGATTCTTTTGTATATGTTCGATAAACCTGACACATTCTAGGTTCATTGAATATAGACATACTGCTCACAAAATTCACCTATGCATGTGACCCAATAGGTTCACTTAACATTGGTAGTGGACCAAAAATAATGTTCTAAACATTATCCACAAATTATAAGTGGCCTCTAGCAAGATATTATGATCACCCATTTTAAGCAAAATAATGATACGGTTTAACCTAAAATCAATCTTAATGCTTAGTCTTTTTGTCACACGATATCCTAACTAAGCATAAGGAATGGACTGAGTCATCCTAATATAACTTAATTAACCAATAAGTTAATCACCAGGTAGACTGTTCTGTCAATAATATTAATAACCCCTTATTAATATATATTTGTGATGTGAATTGGTTAGACATGCAAGAACATCAAGGAGTTGTGACAAGAGCAAAGGCAAGACAACTAAAGAGTCACAAGGATCAAATTGAGCAAGAGAAGTTTCAAGGCTTAAATTTTGATGTCCAAGACTTTATGGGGATTAAATTTTGATGTCCAAGACTTTATGGGGCAATATCCTAATTTTTGAATAAGTTAGAAATTGAAAATTTACCTTGGTAGATAGTTGGAATCCCTTTTTGCCCAAGCTGAAAAATTGCCTCCTGCTTTTGGGAATGTGTTGACTAGTTCTCTAGAATAGTCCAAATGCAATTAAAACACCTCTATTGTCTTATCAAGTGTATGTATAGGTTATATCTATCCTTTGGGCTGAAAATATGAGAGGAAAAATTCCTATTTTCTCCCTCAAGTCTCTATAAATATGTAGTCTTCCATTTTGAAGAGGAAATCAAGAAATTTTTCAAGACAAAGGTTCTTCTCTTAGTGTTCTTAGTTCTTAGCTTAGTTTTTCTATCTTCTTCAAGGGTGAACTTCCTTGAAAGAAAAAAAATCACTTTGAAGACTTGTTGAAAGTTCCAAGAGCTTCAAGGTTGATCATAAAAAAAAATTCCTTCATACTAGTTACTACACTCTTGTAGAAAACTAGTCTGAGTTCTTCTTCTTGTTTCATTGAGGTCTAAGGTTCAAAATACCTTAGGCTGCTTGAACTTTGAAGAAAAGATTTTGTTTAAACCTTCTTGAGGTCTTGGATTTGATATATCTAAGGTTGCTTGAAGTTTAACATTTTCAAGTCCTTTCAAAGGCACTTTCTTCTACTTATTACACTTGTTTTGTTTGTTCTCTCCCTCACTTCTTGGACAAAATTTTATGCTCTTGAAGATCATTCTGCATCATTTGGTATCAGAGCCACCTTCAAGTAAGTGTTTTTGAGATATCTTACATACAAAAAAAAAAAAAAAAAAAAGAGAAAAGAGACAAGATTGCTGGAAAATGGTATCACAAAAATATAATGCTTGAACGACCTTGAATATGACTATAACTTTGCAATATTTTTACATGGAGTTATACTAAATTGACCTGGGAAACAAATGAAACAAGTTTCATCTAATTTGGACTTCATTTGTTATCACAAAATAGTCAAAACTTGAAGGTGTACCTAGCTTTTCCGCAGACAAAAAAGTACTGAAATGATCTGAGCATATCTTCCTTTTTACTAATCCTTTTTCTTTGATTCTTGAGCCTAAACTCAAGAGTTTGAGTGAGGATTCTTTCTAGACAAACCTCATTCAATTTAGACTTGTGGTTAAATACCAGTTTTCAAAACAAGCCGAGTATGTCATCTACTCTGCTTGCTGGAAAATTTTGTTGTGTATTCTTTTGTGTTCTTGAAGTGTCCTAGCTTTGTGTTTGTATTTGTGGTCGAATTTATTTCCTTTTTCAGTACTTATTTCTTCATTTGGTCAATCTACCATTATTGACTCAAATGCTCTTGGAAATGTTGTTGAACTTCCTTAAAATGAATGGATGACTCAATATCATTTTCCTTGCTTCTCATATTTCTCAACTAGTTTTTGTTTGTGATTTTTTTTTATTTTGGTTGTTTTAAACTTGAGTAGAGGTGTTAAATCTTTGTTAAGAACCCATAGAACTCTTTGAGACTTGAACCTTTAGAAAAAGGCAAGAGTTGTGAGAATATCCTCAAAAAGGCCAAAGAGAGTTAAACAAGAGAGTTTTTTGAGGTAAACACTTCCAAGATGTCAACCCAAGCTCAAGCACCAACTCCTATTGAAGAAGAGTCTAGCAACTCCCAACATGATGACCCTTTGAGGCTCATAATGCAAGAGTTACAATCCCTAAGAGATGAGATGAGGGATATTAGAAGGGATGTCACTAATCTCTCTAATCAACAAAGGGAGGTTAGTCCTCATGGTAGTCTCAATGTTACTACCCCAAGGAGCAATGGACCTCTCAATTGCTCTAGGACAACCGAGTTCCACCAACCTCCACATTTTGATGAAGAACTTCATCCACCTCCTTACGGTGGTAGAAGAGGCGGTTTTGGAGGAAGAGGCATGCCTAGACACTTTGAAGAAGTTCCAAGGCCACAAGCTAGGCATGGAGAGCCATTATATGATGATCATGAACATGTTCCATTTGTTGCAAACCGTGGAAGAGACCAAGGTGACCAAATCTTGGACCGAATGAAGTGGAAGCTCCTTAGTTTTAAGGGTGAGAATGACCCTAACATTTTCTTAGATTGGGAGAGGCAAGTAGAAAACATGTTTATGTTGAAAAATTGTAATGAGTTCTTAAAAACTAGACTTATAATAGCCGAATTTTCCGGCTATGCTTTACATTGGTGGGACAGGGTAGTAAACCAAAGAGTTAGAAGTGGTAGACCACCGGTTGATACTTGGAGAGAGTTAAAAGCTTTAATGAGAGAAAGATGTGTGCCCGAGCACTACTATAGAGAGCTTCATTATAAGCTCATGACTTTAAAACAAGGTGCAAAAAGTGTAGAAGAGTATAGACAAGAGCTTGAGCTCTACATCTTGAGGTTGAACTTGGAAGAAGACAAGGATGCTTCAATGGCTAGGTTCCTTAGTGGTCTCAATAGGGAGATAGCCAACCAACTTGAGTTGTATCCATATACAACTTATGAAGACATGTGCCACCTTGCCAACAAGATCGAATCACAAAGGAAAAGGAGTGGGATAATGCGATCCTCATTTCCCAACCAAAGACAAGTTGCAACAACAAAACCACCTACTTCCAACTTCAAGCCATGGCCAAAAAAGGAAGAGGCTCCTAGAGGTACTTTCCAACCTCCAACCAAACCAAAGATGGAAGAGAGAGGTAAAATCATTTCTAACCCTCCAAAGTGTTTTGAATGTAATGGTGTAGGACATTATGCAAGTAGTTGTCCGACAAAGAGAGCTTTGATCTTTAGGGAGGATTTGAATGGTTGGATTGAGAAGGAGGAGGATGAAAGTAGCGAATGTGTTGAGGGTGAAGAAAATGGTGAGGATGATGAACATGTTGATTTGAATCCTTTAGGAAGTGATGACGATGTTTTGATCTTAGTTACCATAAGAGCACTAAGCGCTCAAACTTTTTATGATAACATGATTGAACAAAGAGAAAACATCTTCCATTCTAAATGTAAAGTTGAGGGAAGGATTGCCAACCTTATCATTGATAGTGGTAGTTGTGTAAATGTAGCTAGTGCTTATCTTGTTGAGAAGTTGAAACTACCTACTACAAAACATGATAAACCCTACAAACTCCATTGGCTAAATGATAGTGGAGAAATTAAAGTGTTGAGACAAGTAGTGGTACCAATAGAAATGGGAGCTTACAAAGATGAGATACTATGTGATGTGGTGCCCACGCAAGCATGCCATCTTCTCTTGGGAAGACCTTGGCAATTCGATAGAAAGTCCCTCCACAATGGGGAGAAGAATACTTATTCTTTTGTGAAGGATGGAAGAACGTTCACTATGAATCCTCTTACACCTCAACAAGTGAGAGATGAACAAAAAAATATGAGGGAGAAAGAGAGGGCCGAAAGTGAGCTCAAAAGGAAAAAAATTGGGGAGGGAAAGAGAGTTGAGGAAAAAGAAAAGAGTGAAGAAAGAGTGATGAAAAACAAGAGTGAAAAGAAAAAGAGTGACCAAAAAAAAGAGAGTGAGATGAAAGAAAAGAATTGTTTCTTTGCAAAACCTAGTGAGGTGATTGAAGCAATTGAAAGAAAAGAAGTGGTATTGCTCTTGTATTGTAGGGAATCTTTTACTTCATCTAAAGAACACTCACCCTCTTTTTCAAGTGAAATTTTGCAGGTTATTGAAGATTACAAAGACGTATTTCCCGATGAGATACCCGGAGGTCTTCCACCAATTAGAGGAATCGAACACCAAATCGATTTTGTCCCCGTGGCAGTCTTGCCAAACCGACCGGCCCATAGGAGTCCACCGGAAGAGACTAAGGAGCTAAAAAGGCAAGTTGAGGATCTAATTTCAAAAGGGTATGTGCGTGAGTCCATGAGTCCTTGTACGGTTCCGGTTTTGCTTGTTCCAAAAAAAGATGGTACATGGAGAATGTGTATAGATTGTAGAGCCATAAACAACATTACTATTAAGTATAGGCATCCCATACCTAGACTTGATGATTTACTTGATGAATTGCATGGTTCTAATCTTTTCTCTAAAATTGACTTGAAATCCGGATACCATCAAATTAGGATGAGAGAAGGGGATGAGTGGAAAACCGCTTTTAAGACTAACTTTGGTTTGTATGAATGGATGGAGTTCATTGAAACATTTCCATATGTTATCCATTACAAGAAAGGTAAGGAGAATGTGTGGCCGATGCTCTATCTAGAAGGTATACTCTCTTATCCACCCTTCAAACAAAAATTTTGGGTTTTGAAATGCTTAAAGAAATGTATTCTAGTGATCATTACTTTAAGGAAATTTTTGAGAAATGCTTGTTAGCACCTTTTGGAAAATATTTTTTGCATGAAGGATTTCTTTATTGTGAAGTTAGATTGTGCATACCATCTTGTTCTACTAGAATTCTACTTGTCAAAGAAGCACATTGTGGGGGTTTAATGGGACATTTTGGTGTCACTAAAACCTATGAAATTCTTCATGAACATTTTTTTTTGCCACATTTAAAAAGAGATGTAGAAAGATTTGTAGGAAGTTGTATTGAATGCAAGAAAGCTAAATCTAGAACTCTTCCACATGGACTTTACACACCATTAGAAGTTCTAAAGAACCTTGGGTTGATATTTCTATGGATTTTATTCTTGGTTTACCTAGGACCTCTAAAGGTATGGATTCTATTTTTGTTGTTGTGGATAGGTTCTCTAAAATGGCACACTTTATTCCTTGTAGGAAATCCGATGATGCTAGTCATGTAGCTAGCTTGTTCTTTACTTGGATAGTTAGATTCCATGGAATTCCAAGGTCTATTGTGTCGGATAGGGATACCAAATTCTTGAGCCATTTTTGGAGAGTTCTTTGGAAGAAGCTTGGTACTAACTTGCTTTATTCTACAGCTTGCCATCCACAAACGGATGGACAAACCGAGGTGGTAAATAGAACAATTGGCCAACTTCTAAGGGCTATTTTGAAGAAGAAATTGAGGCAATGGGAGGAGTGTTTGCCACACATCTCTAACTCCCTTTGCTTTGGTTCTTTTGCCTATAGATCAAGCATTAAGCAAGGATGCAAGCAAGAAGGCTGATTTTGTGAAAGCAATTCATGCAAAGGTCCATGAAGCCATTGTCAACTCCAACAAAAAGCTTCTAGAGAAAAGAAATGTGGGAAGAAGAAAAGTGGTATTCAAACCTGGTGATTGGGTTTGGGTGCATTTTAGAAAGGAAAGATTTCCCCAACAAAGAAAGTCTAAGCTTGATGATAGGGGAGATGGGCTATTTCAAATCCTTGAGAAAATTAATGACAATGCCTATAAAGTTGATCTTCCGGGACATTATAATGTTAGTGCCACTTTTGATGTTTCTGATCTCTCTTTATTTGATATAGGTGATGGAGATTCGAGGACGAATCCTTTTCAAGAGGGGGAGGATGATGTGAATCGGTTAGACATGCAAGAACATCAAGGAGTTGTGACAAGAGCGAAGGCAAGACAACTAAAGAGTCACAAGGATCAAATTGAGCAAGAGAAGTTTCAAGGCTTAAATTTTGATGTCAATTTTGATGTCCAAGACTTTATGGGGATTAAATTTTGATGTCCAAGACTTTATGGGGCAATATCCTAATTTTTGAATAAGTTAGAAGTCTAAAATTTACCTTGGTAGATAGTTGGAATCCCTTTTTGCCCATGTTGAAAAATTGCCTCCGTCTTTTGGCAATGTGTTGACTAGTGCTCTAGAATAGTCCAAATGCAATTAAAACACCTCTATTGTCTTATCAAGTGTATGTATAGTTATATCTATCCTTTGGGCTGAAAATATGAGAGGGAAAAATTCCTATTTTCTCCCTCAAGTCTCTATAAATATGTAGTCTTCCATTTTGAAGAGGAAATCAAGAAATTTTTCAAGACAAAGGTTCTTCTCTTAGTGTTCTTAGCTTAGTTTTTCTATCTTCTTCAAGGGATTACTTCCTTGAAAGAAAAAAAATCACTTTGAAGACTTGTTGAAAGTTCCAAGAGCTTCAAGGTTGATCATAAAAAAAAATTCCTTCATACTAGTTACTACACTCTTGTAGAAAACTAGTCTTGAGTTCTTCTTCTTGTTTCATTGAGGTCTAAGGTTCAAAATACCTTAGGTTGCTTGAACTTTGAAGAAAAGATTTCGTTTAAACCTTCTTGAGGTCTTGGATTTGATATATCCAAGGTTGCTTGAAGTTTAACATTTTCAAGTCCTTTCAAAGGCACTTTCTTCTACTTATTACACTTGTTTTGTTTATTCTATCCCTCACTTCTTGGACAAAATTTTATGCTCTTGAAGAGCATTCCACATCAATTTGAGTACACTACAAAAATATAGTCAATTAGTAATGGCAGAAATTGCCAGCGTATTGTTGGTATGGTCCTATTACCAATAGGACTCCGACAAAAACAAGTCCATCAGATGTTTTTCGTCGGTAACAACAGCTACCGAAGGAAAGTCGTCGCAAAGTCTTGTTTCTGAACAACTTACCGACGGCATTTTTGTTTCCTTTTTTTTATTACCGACCAATGTGTTTCGTCGATAACAAACACCGACGTACTTAGCAACGATAATAGTTTCCATCGTTACGTTCCACCAACGGAATTTACCGACGAGTTTTTTGTCAGTAGTAAAATGAAAAAAATATGAAAAAATATTTTGTGGTGGTATGCCGTCGGTAAATACTTTTTTATATTGTTTAAAAACGGAACTGAAACTTCCTAAAATGCAGAAAACCCAACAGCAGCAATATAAACTATTCATAAACTAAATGTAAAACATCCATCGAAGATAAGAAACCCATAAACTAAATATATTATCTATAAACCAATCCCAAACATCCATGAAACGATAAAAACATAAACATCTATCAAACGTAAAAAACATAAACATCCATCAAAGTTTATATATAATCAGGAGGCCTATATAGTATCTCTAGAGGATGGTGGAGCACCATACATAGGGTCAGGTAAAGGAGACGTGGGTCCAGGAGCATGAATAGAAGGGGGGAGTACTAGAATCTCGAGTCAGCACCTCGGAGCTTCTCATTACTACTACTGAAGTCAATGAAGATATGGAAGGATCAACACTTATTGTAGCTCTGACGAGGGTCCTTATTGGCAGAATGGAGTGTAGGCCAAGTGGTTATTTTCCACTAGCCGCTTCATGCGCTCGTAGAATCCAGCAGATGCTCTGGAAATAGCATCCTCCACCCTCCACATAAGCCTCTGCTCGTGATCCAAGCAACAAGGCGCCAACGCAACTACGACTCAGATGCTCTCGGCTATGAGATGAGCTGCCTCTAAACAGGCTCCATACAAACGGCTGTGCTTGTCCCACCAACTACAATGGCTATCAGTTGGAGGTCATCAGGCATAGCAGTACCCAATGCCTCATCATCTTCCTTGGCCTTCCTCTATTGCTCGTGAAATTTCTCCTAGAATATAAAATGTTCGCTAAATTTGACATTTGTTATAGAACATTATATACACCTAAAGTTTATAAGTTATCAAACATTATATAACCTAATTAAACACATACCTCTATTGTGTGTATAATGTAGAGTATATCACCAAAATCCTTACGATAAAACTATAAGAAATAAAAGAGAATAATATTAAATTTTAAACTTAAACTGAAACTACTTAAGCTAAAGTCCTAATTTAAAAGTATAATATTTTAACAACTTAAACTACGTATACTTAAATCTACACTTGTTTAAACTACTAACTACTATATCATATATAATCACTTGTTTCCTCTTTTCATTCTATAGATGTCTTCTTAAACACTACACAAGTCAAGCCAAGTATATCATTATTCCATTCTATTTCACTCGATTAGACGTGATGAATTATAGTACTAGAGCTTCTTAAATAATTAGAGAGATGAATTAAGTTTGTATAAATAAACTTTATTAGGAAAAACTTAGTTTTATAATCCAAATTTCTCTTCCTTTGACTTACTAAAAGAGAGAAAATATGATAATGTTATAAATCTTTCAATAAACAAATTATAGTAGTAGAAAAGATATCGAAATGGAATCTTTTGAAAATTTTAATGTATTTATTATGTTAATGATATTAATTATAAAATGTTTAAGGTATTTGTTTGTCACACGAGGGGTCCAAAAACAAGGAAATGCTTGTCCAATCGGCATTATTTTAAGTTGGCTAAAAAAATGAGTATATTATTGTCATTTTAATCATAAGAAAAGTCTATTGTGTATTTGATGTAATATGAGGTTATTTTTATAGCATATTGTTGAATTAATCTTTAATTTTCTAATCATTTCATTTTATTAGCTACGAAATAGTAGTAGTAGCACATTATTATACCAAAGATGTATTTGAATCGAAATTTAAACTCAAAATAATTTGATTTTTTCATTTTGAACTTTATATGTATCCCTCACATAGTCCATTCATTTCTCACTCTTAACTTTTTTCAAACTGAACTTCAATACAAATACACCTATAAGAGAATCAAATAAATAGACTGATATTACTCTTGTTTAAATAAAATATAATAAGATGCAATCACGTATCCTAGTTTGGTTTCATATTGATATTTCGAAGAATAAACACTTAAATTTATCGTGAAAACTATTAATTTAATCCAATTTAAATTTGCACAAGAAATTCAATCTCCATTAATTTTATCAATTTATATGTCATAATTCTATACTTTTTGCTTCAAAAGTCCTAATACAAGACAAAAGGATGAGATGATAAACAATATTTATAACTCCTTTGTCAAATTTTTGTTTGATATATCTAGTGAAAAGTATTACAAAACAATTAAAGGGGCAAGGCAACATTTAAGATTTGATTTGCAAATCATGTAGTTTATCAAAAGTATTATCATTCGTTTTGTTTTGTAGTGGTAATAAGAACAAAGAAGTCATGAGATACTTGAGAAAATAAAGAGGGACAACTACAAACAAAAATGATATCAACAACTTTCCCATGTTGATAAAATATTTTTGAGAGACACATATTTTCCTAAAAAAACCCTCTTATTTATATGCATTCTCTCATATATAATTAGTCATTTTCAAATATGGATTTTGAATATTCACACATGTTTAACATACTTGGGAATATTCACAATCTTGGAAAGTCTTTATTGTAAATAATAGTTATGGTTTTGACATAAATAGTAGAATCTCCTAATTAAGGTGATATATTATTAATGGATATATTTTAGGTTGATTACACTCAGTAGATTAGGAAAAATCACAGTAATATCAATCTGCACTTACAATCCTCACAACCATTTACTCATGAACCAGAGAATTATTGATGTTTGCGTTAATTCATAGCCAATTTTGTTGATTAACAATGTTAGTCAAAACCATTTAAGAAAAACTAATCCATAAATCCACTGAGAAAAACTAATCTAATCAAAGACGTTTATAGGTAACCAGAGAAGTCATTTTTAGTTTCATCAGTAAAAACATAATAGCAACCCTATTTGAATCATCGAAATGCCTAAAAGAAAATAAACCGCAAAAGCTAACACTATAATTCAATCTGTAAGTCTCCCGACAAAATCCCATTATCAAAACATTGACCATCTTCAATATAACAAAAATCACCCTATACAAGATTAACCATAAGCACGAAAAATTTATATAAAAAAAATCCCAGAACAAGAAATCGAAGAAAGTGGCACAAAGAAACACAAAAGACAAAAAAGAAATGCCCAAATCAAATAGAGCAGCAGCAGCAAAATAAATAAAAAAAGAACTTACTGTTAATGCAATTAGATGGAGCAGTGGTGGCAGCGTCAAAGCAGCGGCACCATCTGAATGAGTTTTGCACAAGAAGAAGAAGATGAAGAAGAAGGAGAAGAAGAAGAAGAAGAAGAAGAAGAAGAAGAAGAAGAAGAAGAAGAAGAAGAGAGAGAGAGAGAGAGAGAGAGAGAGAGAGAGAGAGAGAGCGAGAGAGAGAGAGAGAGAGAAAAGAAGAAGAAGAAGAAGAAGAAGAAGAAAAAGCTTAGCGGTCGGTCATCATGGAAGCAGCGATAGAGTCGTTGAAGGTCGTCCTTCATCGGTGAGTCACGGGAAGGTTGGAGGAAGGAAGGTTTTGATTGGGTTTAGGGAGAGAATGAATTGGGGAAGAATGGTTACTCCCGATTTTGTATCATCTGGGAGTTTGTTATCGGTGGCATATCTGTCAGCCTCTCATCGGTCTTTTGGCCTATTACCGGCAGCTTGAGAGGATGGCCGATATATCCGTCGGTAGCAAAATCAAGTATCGACGAATTGTGATGGTCGTCGGTACAAAAGTCTTATCGATGGATCCTGTCGTCGATATTACTCGTTGTTTTTCGATGTGAATCCTCCCTCCTAAATTTTTGGAAAAATTTAATATTAGACCGTCGAAATGGATATCGTGTCGATGATCTGTTGGAGATTACCAATGGTGTAGAAACCGTCAGTAATATCCATCGGTAAATGCCTGGTTTTTTGTAGTGGCATGGCCATGCATAATTCCACATTCTTCTACATCAAGGGGCCCGCAGATATCTCTCTCTAACTAGAGATGGACAAATCCCTTTCACTATCTCTCATATTCGAGCCATGACAAAAACCATGTCCAACCAATAGACATAATTATCACTCGGTTAAAGGTGATGTTTGACTATGTCAAAACATAGTTCTCGCCATGCAATGAATAATAAAGACATGAGGTTAAAGGACACCAAATATACTTATATCTCATATCCATGATTAGTAAAACTTGATAATCAATCAGACTTCATACTATTTTTTCTTCAATAGTACAAGATAAGATAAAACTAGGGACAAAGAAGAATAGTATTGTATTAGCAAAAAGGTTTTACTATCAAGTCACATACTTGATGACCGAAAGCTTAAAATATAATTCAAAATGCATGTCTCATATAAATCAAATACAATGTGTGTTAATTGATCTAGGGCATATAACTAACACCCATAAGCAGTAACATCGTTGTGTTTGTTGCCGAGCCCGAACAACATGGACAAAGAACCCTTGTTGTGCAACTCTCTGTTCACAAATAGAAATGGCGCATTGAAAGGACTAAGGTTTTCTCAAATATTCTGTTTTCTTAGTCTTTAATATCTAGATGTTATCGTTTACAAATGATGATGTATTGTCAGTTTCAATCTGTTACAACCTACGCACACACGAGCAGCACTGTCACTTCCAGAAATTTTGACTAAGTTTTCCGTCACTTGTTTTATTTGCTTATTAAAAATTTTCGGTGTCTTATTTGTCTCCAATTGTTAAGTTCTTGTTGTTGGGAAATTCTTTGACGAAATTGGCTATATTTGGTTGTAGATTTGATTCAATATCTTCCCAAGATCACCTCCTTTTATGAAGAACCTCTATTAAGGATTTTGTAGTTTCAACACTCTAATAGAAAACCTACGAGGATCTAAACCTCATAAACGCAATATTGAGAGGCAAAATTCATTCCCAATCTGATAGAAAGAACCTTGAGGAAACTAAGGCCTCAGAACCCCAACTACACAAACTAGAAGACCTAGGATTAATTGAATCTAAGAACAAGGACTTAAAGACACAATTAAAGAAAGGAATTGGATGATCAATTGATTCCATAGATTCATAATCTAAGGCAAACAATTGTTCACAAACTAATGACATTAACCATTAGTGAGTAACTAAGAAGGGTGAAGAACCCTAGAGACAAAGAGAATCCTCTCTCATAAATTTCATCAAATTCATCAAACTTAGTTACAATGAGCTTACAATGGGGTATTTATAGGCTAAGGTCTAAACCTAAGCTATCTACTGATTAATGGCTTGAAAATACCCATAAAGCCCTTTATTAAAAGCTGGAAAACAAGTTCAAGCAATAAAATTCCACCTAAAGATTAGGTGATTTCCTTCCCAGACCCTATTGTCGACGGTAGAGGGGAAACCTAATGGACATGGTAGGGTGTGTTCTTCCAAGTGATGTGCCAGCAGAAGCCTACCGGCAATAGTAGGGGCAAGGCTACCATCGGTGGTAGGGTACACTTCTCCAATACTTCACCATTTTCACCTCCAATTTGTTCCCTTGAATGATCCTTGTTAATTGAACTAATTGAGAACAAATTGGAAGCCTTTCTTTGATCTTCAAACCCTTCAAGCTTGTTCTTCAAATCTTCCTCCATGAAAACAACCATGCCATTATCCACATTTCCATCATTATTTTTTATCTTCTTCGGCCTTGCGCTAGTGAATGGTTCATGTAATAAATCTTTAGCTTCTTGGCTTTCCCAGTTCACATTATCCACCCTTATTTAAAAAGATGCATCCTTGAATCTTTATCTATATCAACAAAGACATATCAAAACATTAAAGGTAGTACTAATTGAAATTCAACCGGAAAAGTAATTATAGAAGCACTAAAGCATTCATAAATATGCAAACGTGCTTCGGCATGGGCATCAAGTGTAGGTTTATGTTTGGAAGAACATCATTCGCATCCAAGAGATCCCAACCAACCTCCGGGATCAAAGACTAATCGTGTCATTCCGAATTTCTTGTGGCTAACTTCATTAGCCTCATGATTACCGAAATAGATAAACTCAACAAACTACATTTTAACCTTCCCATCCAAGCTTAAGGCACGATCTATAGATAAAGAAAGCATATCAAAAGACATTAGAAGTTTGAAATCATAATCAACCTTTAAAGAAGAATAAAGAGTAGTAGAATAATAAGCTTGATTGGAAGCAATCTTAATAATGAGTAAACAAATTTACCATGTAGATCCGGTCTTCTTCTTGGGTACATCCATAAAAAGACTAGCTAG
The DNA here is from genome assembly GCA_028651295.1 of Catharanthus roseus. NCBI lineage: Eukaryota > Viridiplantae > Streptophyta > Magnoliopsida > Gentianales > Apocynaceae > Catharanthus > Catharanthus roseus. The sequence continues at coordinate 168,878 of JAPQWS010000132.1, forward strand.
CATGCCAAGTGCCTTGATGTAGTTCTTATGAAATCTTGTTAATCCATGGAAGATTCGCTCGTCAAATGCATTCTTGGAAGTAAACCAATCTTTGATTGCTTGCACCATATTCCTATCCACTTGGAAACCTTGAAAATTCACTACATAGCCTAGGAAAGTACCATGTTCCACACAAAACTCATATGTCCCAAGGTTAGCATGTGATTTCTCATTTCTCAAAACAACCAAAACTTGTTGAAAATGCAATCAATGATCTCCAAAGGTTTTGCTATCATTCAAGATCTCATCAATATAAGCCACAACAAATAAAGAATCCATGCCTTTTAAGAAACCTAAGTAGTCCAAATATAAACTCCATAGATAGGTCTACACAAGGTTCTCTAGGCACATTCAAAGAAATATAATGTCCATGTGGCAAAGATGTAGAGTTAGCTCTTTTATACTCTAAGCAATTAACAATAAACCTTTCTACATCATTTTTCATGCCAAGCCAAAAGGAATGCGCATATAAAATCACATAAGTCTTGGAGATATCAAAATAATCCATCAAATGACCACAATGAGCTTCTTTAGCTAATAACAGTCTAAAGTAACAAAAAGGAACACACAAATTACCCTCATGGTAATGAACACCATTATGTACATGGTACTTAGCATTATACACAACCAAACATGCTTCAAATATATTCTTGAATTCATTATCTCTAACATGTAAATCCTTAAGCATCTCAAAAATAAGGAATTGAGCTTGTAAAGTAAAGAATAGAATGTACCTTTTTGACAAAGCATTGGCTACTAGATTTTCTTTACCTTCCTTGTATCAAATGACATTTGAAATTGTCTTTGTTAATTTCATTCCTCTTGCACACCACTTGTTGAGCTTTTGTTGTCCATTGAGAAACAATGCATAGAGCTCCTTGTCATGAATAGTATATCTCAATGTCGCTCCAATCACCCATTCAATTTGATGTTCCATTTCCTTCAATGGAGAGAGTCCACTGAGTTCCTCTTTGCAATAGAGAAGTGAAACCAACTCATCTTTCTCAATGGCTTCTATGAACTCACTCTCATTGGCATAGAAACATCTCTTTTCTCCCATAGTATTGCACAAAATGAGGTGAGAAAATGTAAGCATGAAATTTCCAAATTTCCAAGATGGTCTACATTTTTCTTTGGAAATCTATCAAAGAACTCTTTAAAAATTAGATGAATAAACAATGTCGCTTCAAATTCATGTTTCAAATTAATGCACAAGAGTTCTTTGGAAATCAGTCAAATCACATGAGCAACTTTAAACGCCACTCTTTGAAAGGCCCCTATGGTAGTAAAGATGTCCAAAAGCAAAATCTTTGCAAACTTGTTCAAAGGCTTCTTTTCTCAAATTAGATATTTCAAATGCCAAAGAATTAATTTTGAACAACTCAAGATTAGTTCCCATTTGGCTTTCAAAATCTTTCAATAAGAGTTCCTTGAAATGAAAATGATAAAATTGGAAACCAAATGTATTTTCAAATAAAGTGTTCAAGGATGTAATGACATTTACAAGCTTTTGTTCATAGCAATGGAATTTCACTTGGTCATCCAAAAAGAGCAAGGATAGATTTAAAAAGTTAGCTCCATCAAAGTCATTCATGAAAGTCTCAAACCAGGTTAAAATAGAATCATAATTGTCAACATACTTTTCATTACACTTTTCATGAAATACAACAAATGAGGCACAATTAAACTCCAAGAAGCCACAGACTTTAGCATAAAAGGAAGAATCATCATGGACCAACTCACAGCCAAAACAAGATGGTTCACCACTAACAACATTATTCACAAGTTGGTTTTTCAAGAGATCATAAGAAGAAACACACTAAGAAGTAGAAGACGCAACTAGGAAATGACTACCACCAAAAGAGATCACGCAGGTATCTCTAATTATGCTCACATAAGAAAGATAAGACTCTAGAAACAACTTTAATTGCATAAAAGAAACTTTATAACACATGAGAGAAGGATTAAGAGATAAGCTTATTGGTAATTCTTCAAGAATAGCTCCAAGCTCTTTCTCCATGTTCCTTCCTTTGTCTTCAATTCCTAGCACATAAGAAACATAATTAGCAATGCTGAAATGGCATTTATCAACTCTAGGAATTGCACAAAAATTGGAATTAAACTCTATAAGTTTTTTCTTTTCCAATAAAGTTCCAAGAGAGTTGAGAAAGTAAAATTGATATACATTTTCCTTGAAAACAAGTGAAAACAACTTAATTTCCTTAAAATTGATCTCAAAGCTAAAGAATTAGAGGGAAAGAAGTTTATGGTCTTGTAGGCAAGTTTTCCTCCTTCATCCTTGCTTGAATTTTCAATATTCTTCACACATAAGAATTCATTAGCAAAGGAAGAGTTAGTTTCATCAGCATAAAAGTTCACTTCCTCACTCTTTTCAAGTACAACTATCCTCTTTTCTCTTTGCTCTTCTTTTTCACTCTCTTGTTTTTCAATGAAGAACTCATTTTCTTTTACTCTCTCACTTTTTCTGAAACTCACTTTCTTTCTCTTTTGAACACTCAAAATGTTCACTCTCTTTTGAAATGATAAAGATGGAATCAAAGATACATAATCTCTCTACTAATCTCCCTTTGTTTTCCACTCTTTCTTTTTTCTTAATATCATTACAATCTTCCTTTTCAATGCTCTTCTCATTTATGTTATCACAAGAATCCTCATTAGATGTCTCTTCCACATCATGAATTACAATATTTCTTTCAACTACCTCTTGAGCTTGTGGAAGCTCATTTACTTTTGAAAATTCTTCAATCATTGATGGTTTTAAGGTTTGTACCTTTGCAACTCCTTGAGATGACATGGAAAGTTGTTTTTCTCCACATCTTTCAGCCTTTATAATGCTATTTTCCTGTTTCTCTTGATCAAATATTGTTACCCTTTCTTTCAGCTTCTTTTACTCTTCATAAATTCTGTGAGGCGCCAAAGAATTTAGAATGAATCTCTTGCCATCTTTAGTGAAGTTGTAAGAATGCTTGTGCCTATTGTATTTAGCTTCCCTATCATGTATCCAAGGACTTCCAAACAATAAATGACCTGCTTGCATGGGTGCTACATTACATAACACATCATCTTTATATATTCCTTTAGAAATAGACACCCACACTTGCTTAGTGATATTATCTCATCATTATCATTTGGCCAATACCGCATGTAGTCTTAGGATGTTCAAGAAGAGGCAAATTCAACTTTTCCACAAAGTAAGTACTAGCCACATTAGCACCACTACTACCATCAACAACAAGATTAGCTAACTTTTCCTTCCATAAGGCATTTGAGATGGACTGCATTCTTACTTTCATTCTTCTTCCCATAGATATTTTCATCATATAAGCTCTCAAATTGAACTTCTCCACCATAACTATGATGATACATTTCATAACAATCATGAGGACTATGCTCATAATTATCATATCTAGTATTAACTCTTCCATTACCCCCATAATTATCCTAAGAAGTGTGCTCGTAAGATTTAGTATAAGTAGAGAAGTTACCAACTCCATTATGTCTTTTAGAAATGAAGTTTCCATGTCCATGGTTGCTTCCAATATAAGCATTGACTCTATTGCCACCACTATGATTGAAATTATGCATATCTCTCGCAAGCTTAGATTGATAATCCTCTTGTTTGCTATTTGCTTCAATCCTTTTTCATGATGGATTAGATCAATTTTACTCCATTTATTTATCATTTATACCTGAAAATTAAACAAAACAAAACAATACAAAGGACCTCCTAATCACTCCCTAAGTGTTTGCCCTCTTTTGATGATCACCCGGTTCACTCATGTTTAGCACTCTTAATCGCTTTTATGAAGATAAGCTCACCCTCTTGGCCATTTCTAAACACTTAACACTCAAGTCTCTATTTGATCCTTCAAAATTCTTAACCAACACAAGCCAAGAGCAACAATCCCAAGCGAGCAAATTAATCAATGAACTTAGTTGGATAAGTGATCAAAGAGGCAAAGTTTCAAACACTTGAGATGTAAGAATTTCAAAGAATGTAATCTATGGAAAAGAGCCAACAAACATCATTGATCATCAAGAAAGGAGTAGAAACACACAAGAAAACAATTAGAGGTAAAAAACAAAGCAATTCAAAACAATTTTCCATGAAACTAGGATAATGAAACCCTGACACTAAAACGACGATAGCTCGAAAACTACAAATCCAAATCCGATGAAACCAATTCATGAAGATTCCTCATTTGACTAGGATGAATTTAAGGACACATTAAGTTCTAATTGAATCAGTATAACACAAGATATACTCAGAGTAATCAACACTTTTTCAGCATTCGCGAATCCGAGGCATATTGAACAATTAAATAAAATTGAGTAATCAATTGAACTCCAAATTGAGTAAAACTCATATAAATTGAATCCTAACTCAAAGAGGAACATCTCCATCGCAAATAATCAACAAATTCTCACATAATTCATTTCATGTTTCAATTAAATTTTGGATTGATTTTCTTGTACTTAATATTGCATGATCTTCATGTAACTTTGTTTGATTATCAAGTACTTCTTCTTCTTTTCTTTTTTTTTTCTTTTTGATTTTCAGCAAATTTAAAAAACTTACAACTTAAATTGACCTTCAATTGAAGGTTGCTCGAATACCACTTTGATGTGAATCTTCAATTAATTGTAGATTTGATTTAACAACTTCCCAAGATCACCTCATTTAATGAAGAACTTCTATTGAGGATTTTGTAGTTTCAATGGTCCAATAGAAAACCTATAAGGATCTAAGCCTCATACACCCAATATTGAGAGGCAAAACTCATTCCCAATTTGAAAGAAAGAACCTTCAAGAAACTAAGGCCTCAATACCCCAACTACACAAACTAAAAGACCTAGGATTAATGTATCTAAGAACAAGAACTCAAACTCTCAATTAAAGAAAGGAATTGGATGATCAATTAGTTCCATAGATTCCACAATCTAAGGCAAACAATTGTTCACAAACTAAGAACATTGACCATTAGCAAGCTAATTAAGAAATCATCTTTCATAAATGTTAGCAAATTTATCAACGTTAGTTACAATGAGCTTATAATGGGGTATTTATAGGCTAAGGTGATGTGAACCGATTAGACATGCAAGAACACCAAGGAGTTGTGACAAGAGCCAATAAACAACTAAAGTGTCACAAGGATCAAATTGAGCAAGAGAAGTTTCAAGGGTTAAATTTTGATATCCAAGACTTTATGGGGCAATATGCTAAAGTTTTGAATAAGTTAGAAATTGAAAATTCACCTTGGTAGATGGTTGGAAGCCCTTTTGTCCAAGCTGAAAAATGGCCTCCTATTTTTGGCAAGTGTTGACTAGTGCTCTAGAGTAGTCCAAACGCAATTAAAACACCTTTATTGTCTTATCAAGTGAATGTATAGGTTATATCTATCCTTTGGGCTGAAAATATGGGAGGGTTTGAATATGCCTTTATGGGGCTTAAATTTAGGACTTAAATTTTGAGGCTTAAATTTTGGGCTGAAAATATGAGAGAGTTTTTCCCTCAAGTCTCTATAAATATGTAGTCTTCCATTTTGAAGAAGCTAATCAAGAGATATTTCAAGATAAAGATTCTTCTCTTAGTATTCTTAGTTCTTAGCTTAGTTTTTTTCTATCTTCTTCAAGAGAGAACTTCCTTGAAAGAAAAATCACTTTAAAGACTTGTTGAAAGTTCCAAGAGCTTCAACATTGATCATCAAAATTCCTTCATACTAGTTACTACACTCTTGTAGAAAACTGGCCTTGACGTCTTCTTCTTGTTTCATTGAGGTCTAAGGTTCAAAATATCTTAGGTTGCTTGAACTTTAAAGAAAAGATTTTGTTAAAACCTTCTTGAGGTCTTGGATTTAATATACCGAAGGTTGTTAGAAGTTTAACATTTTCAAGTCCTTTCAAAGGCACTTTCTCTCTTTTACTTGTTACACTCGTTTTGTTTGTTCTCTTTGTCACTTCTTGGATGAAATTTTATACTCTTGAAGATCATTCCATATCATAAGGTCTAAACCTAACCTATCTAGTGATGAATGGCCTCAAAGTACCCATAATGCCCTTGATTAAAAGCTGGAAAACAAGTTCAAACAATAAAATCCTGCCTAAAGATTACAAAGGTCGTTTCCTTCCCGGACCTTACCGGCGATGGTAGAGTGAAACCTACTGGATGCGGTAAGGTGTGTTTTTCTAAGTGATGTGCCAGCAGAAGCCTACTAGCGACGGTAGGGGTAGGACTATCGTCGGCGGTAAGGTGCCCTTCTCCAATACTTAGCCATTTTAATCTCCAATTTGTTCCGTTGAATGATCCTTTGAACAAATTGAAAACAACTTGGAAGCCTTTCCTTAATCTTCAAACCCTTCAAGCTTGTTCTTTAAAGCTTCCTCCATGAAAACAACCATGCCATTATCCATACTCCCATCATTATCTTTGATCTTCTTCGACCTTGCACTAGTGAATGGTCCGTGTAATAAATCTTTAACTTCTTGGCTTTCCCGGTTCACATCATATTAGCTTAATAATGTACTTCTGTGCATACCTTAAGAGTTACCTTGTCATGCCTTGAGACAAAGTTGTATCTAGCTTAGGTTGACCTCGAAGCTGATTTTGTCTTAGGCCTTCTTTGACCCATTTGATCCTTTTTTACCTACCCTTTGATGTTAAATCCTCAGTACCCTTTTTTAGCGTAAATTGCATAAGGGTTTCAACCCTTCTTTTCTTTGTTTTTGAACACACACAAAAAATTTAAACCCTCATTTTTGAGAGCTAATAAATTTTGGTATCTTTACGTCGCTTTTTAGTGAGGTACATATATAAGTGTGGGGGAGAAATTGGAGATTATTATTTTATGAAAGGGGCATTTGGGAAAGTTTGTGAGAAAGAAATCGAAAGGGGTTTGGAGTGAAATGAGAAAATTCTACATAGTGAGCAAAGCTGGTTGATGTTGTGTAAAATCAAAGCAATACAAAAGGGATGTGATCCTACTTATTACAATGAAAGGCAAGTGGACCTAACAAAATAGAGATGAGTTTCAACCTGAGTGTCGAATCTCTCAGGGTGCAGACAAAGATTCAAGTACTAATCGTGTTTCTATGTCTAGTCAGAAAAAGATGATGTCGTTGAAAACGAGAAATAAAAAAAAGTAACTCAATTAAAAGAAAGAAAATAAAAACAATTTAAAAAGAATTATAAAGACAAGAGCTTGGGTTGGTGGAATCCCCCTAATCCTTGTTACTAATTCAATTGGAAAAACTTTAATGAAAACGATGTTGAATTAATTAAGTTAGGTCATTATTCAAAATCGGGAAATCCCTATCTCTTGGATGAAAGCCACCCTACTCACTAAACCCTTAGAGGAAAATATTTTTTCTCCCTAACAAACTTTGAGTGCCTTAAACTAGGTGATTAAAAATACCTAAAAGTGTAAAATCATATTTCTAGTCAACTGCCCAATTAACTCCCATTTGTTTGCCCTATATTGTTCTTCCTTTTTCAATTCCAAACAACCTTGCGAATAATCTAATCTCGCAACAGATAATTACAAACAAACGCAATTGGAAGACAACTTAAATAAAAATAAACATCGAAATCAAGAAATTAAACAAAGAACTTCATAATCAAGAATTAGGGTTCAACCCCAAACCAAAAAATAAAACTACCACTATTCATATTAATAAAACTGAAAATTAACATAAAATTCAATAACAATAAAAGGAAAAGAAAGCTTAGGATTAAGTCTTGAAGCTACAATTGAATCTCGAACATCTTCTAAGATCGTCTCTCGAGTCACCAAGTCGAAGATTGAAATCTTGAACCAAAGTCTTCAATTCTTGAATCAAAGAAAATAAGTCTTGCAAAAATCTTGAAATTCTATAAACTAAAGAAAATATAAAAGCTGGAAATTTAAAGAGTGTTGAACTAATCTAACCTAATTAATCTGCTCTTAATCTAAACTAATCTAATCTAAACTAATTACGTCTACCACTTGTTACAATAGCTGCAAATAAACCCCCTTATATAGAGTTGAAAAATACAAGAAAGCCAAATCAAAATTGGGGAAGAAAACAAGAAAATCGAGTTTGAATCGGACTTGAATTGCCCTTGTCAGCACTACCTACAGTCGATGGAACCCGCGAGGCCTACCTTCTGCAGTAAGTCTCTGTCTTGCCAATGCCTGCCCTCCTCGGTCCCTTCCGGTGATGGTAAGTCAGCCTACCTCGCGCGGTAGGTGTTGTATTTTTGCCGACGACTTTGTTTTTCATCATCTTCGCTCTATTTTTGTCCGTTTTTGTTTCCATTCATCGTTTCTACTTCTGGAGGGCACCTAAGACAAGAATAAGAGGTATTTAGTTAAAATCTATACTTTACATATTAAAAACACCGAAAATGATGAAATTAATATATAGAAAATATAGACAAATATGCATTATCAAATACCCCCACCCTTATCTGTTGCTTGCCCTCAAGCAACACAAACTAAACAGACAAACAAAGGATAAAAACTTTAATAAACGACAGAAGCCTGAATATAAACCTTAAGAACGATTACAGGCATTGGTAGCTCAAAATAACCAAAACAAACTCAACAAAAACAAAATAAAAAACTAAAATTGATCATAATAAAAATAAAACTTAGAAAAATAATAAAAGATAAAATCACTTCAATAGAGTATTTCACACTCCAACTCCAAAGATATCTAGAAATAGACAACTACAAAATCACTAAGACCACCATAAGGTACTAAAAAACATTACCGATCAAAGGGTGTATGTGTGATTTTGCTCATGCCATCTTTCACGAAAATATTTTCAAACACAATGCACACAATTCATACTTTTTCTATCACTTGCCACATTAAAGTCTATTTTAGGTCGTTCTAGGATTATGTAGGACTTTTTGGCTTGTAATGTTAGGCTAAAGACATAAGTAAGGTTACAAACGAAGGTAAAAGGAAACAAAAACAAACGAGATAGAGTTAATGCAACCGGAAGGATAAGATAATGAAATGAAAGGAACTCTTTTCAGCCGTCGCTTTCACTCTTTCATTCATCTTTGTTCAACTTACTTTATTCTTCTTTTTTCTTATTGCACAACCCACCTAACAACATATTTTTCTGAAGATTTTTCAATAATAACAAAAGTAAGAGAGATAGATGCTTGAATTTTTCTCCAGATTTTACTATAAAATAAAAAAATCATCTTTTTTCTTCGTTTTTTTTCCATTTTTTCATTTTTTTGGCTTTTTCTCTTTTTTCAATTTTTTTTCTTTTCAAGCATCAATATTTTTCTTTCTTTTTTTCTCTCTTTTCAAGTCAAAATCACTGAATACATGAAATTCCTCAAAACTACCCTTTCTTTTTATACAATAGGCTTTTCTTTCCTTCTTTCTTCACCCCTTTTTCCCCCACACTTATTCATTTCTTTCACTCAAGATGGCCAAAAGTCCATACGAACCAATAGCTCACAAATTGAGGTTCACTCAAAATGGCCAAAAGTTTATACTAACTATTAGCTCCACGAATTGAGGTTCTATATAGTGAGATTAAAAGAACAAAGAAAAGAAGAGAGTATAATCCTTGGCATGAAGGCACAAAAAGGAAACTAGGGATTAATTTCATAAAGGATATATGGTAAGAAAGGAACAAACGGTTCAAAGAAAGCCTGAGACCATCATCTCCAGGACCATCCTAGACTAGACTTCTTTGCTTTTAAAGATAGACAAATCATGAAATTGCAGGCAAAGTTCAAAACTTATTGTCATAGTGCTAATATCCCAAGATTTTGAAGCTTCTATTACTCAACAACATCCACAAGTGCATGAAGACCATTTATTAAGTAAAAAGCTTAGAAGGTATGGTTTTCAGAGTAATTATGTAATTTACCTTGTTTGAAAAACCTAAAGAATTTTTCAGTTTTAAACTCTATCAAAAGTGATGAGAATAAAATATTTTTTGGATCTTTAAATACGAAAGTAAGAAGAAAAGAAAATGAAATATTTTTGAAATTTTTAAATTTTCTGATTTTTTTGGAATTTTTAGAATAAGATACTAACAGGAAAAAACTTTTAAAAGAACAAAAACAAAAAAGAGACTAACTGAAAAAAAATTGAAAAACAAGAATTACTCCCCACACTTATAAACACATTGTCCTCAATGTGGGGGTCATACTAAAAGAAAAACAAAATACACGCATACATGGGACGCAATCTCGTAGATATAAAGCGATTAAAGCATATCAAGAAGCCATCCCCACAAAAAGAGAAAAATAAGAAAAAAGAAGAAAAAAAATAAAATAAGAGAGAGTTCCAATTGTGGTTAGAGAAGTTATCTTCTGGTTGTTTGAACAAACAACCCTTGCTGGTTCCTCCAGAAGAATTTTTCAGCATTTGCCATTACCAGTAGACCTACAGCTGACGGTAGGATAGAGCCTACCGTCTGTGGTAAGCTTCTGCCTCCAAAAGATGCCAATGTAAACCACCCTACTGCCGATAGAAGGGTAGACCTACTGTTTGCAGTAGGCTTCCTACCTACGGAATGCCTTTTGTTGGGTATAATTTAGCTTCCAGGCTTAGTTTTAGCCGATCTCCAGACACTTTTGATGCGTAGGGGTGGTCTTAGCACATTAAGAACTCTCCTAAAAGACTATTACGTCACTAAAAACAAATGGTTAATACGAATTAAACAAAATGGAATATGGAAAACAGGGCAAATAAAGATACAAACATAATTTACAACATGGTAGGACAACCAATCTTACTCATCTTAAAGAACGAGAGATGCTTTTGGAATGATTCCTACGTCTTCACCGAAATATGGTTTAAGGCAATGGACATATACCTTAAACGTCCCTTTAGTAGGAAGTGTTATCTCTATTGTGTCGCAGGGAAAAACTTTGCTTACTGTGAATGGTCTAGAATATCATGATTTGAGCTTCCTAAGGAAGAGGCGAATGCGTGAATTGTAGAGGATCATGGCATCTTCTTTGAATTACTTTTTGACCAGATGCATATCGTGCCATCGCTTCATCTTTTCCTTACAGATGTTAGAATTCTCGTAGGCTTGTAATGTCGATTCGTCAAGCTCATTTAGCTAGAGTAGCCTTTGTTTACCTGCACCAATATAGTTAAATTTAACTAGTTGAATCACCCAATAAACTTTTTGTTCAATTTCGATAAGTAGATGACACGATTGCCATAAAGCAAACGGAAAGGAGTGCAACCGATTGGTGTTTTATGAGCAGTTCTATAAGCCCAAAGGGCATTATCTAATATAATAATCCAATCCTTTTGAGTACGATCAATGATCTTTTCAAGGATCCGTTTAATCTCCCTATTCACTACTTCTACTTGGCTCTAGTTTGAGGATGATAGGGAGTAGCTAGCTTATAAGTTACTCCTACTCTCTTAAGAACTTTTTCTAGTTGTTGGTTACAAAAGTGAGAACCCCTATCGCTTATTATGACTCTAGGGACACCAAAATGAGAAAATAGCTTTTTTAAGAACTTAACCACAACTCCATCGTTTTTAGGTAAGGTTTGAGCCTCAACCCACCTAGATACATATTCAACAGTGACCAATATATAATGATTACCAAAAGAATTAGGGAAAAGACACATAAAATCAATATGCCAATAGTCAAACACCTCACACACTTGGAAAGTATTCATAAGGCATAGCATTGCATTTTGAGATGTTACCTGTGCGTTGGCAATCGTCACATTCCATTATACACCTTCTTGTATCATTAAATAGGGTCGACCAATAGAAACCTGATTCAAGTACCTTTTGGGCAGTTCTATTGACTTGATAGTGTCTGTCCACTGGGCCTTTATGACAATGGTTTAGGATTTCCTCTTTTTTAGGGTAGGCTACACATCGTCTAATTATTATTTAGTCCGAATAGTGGCAAAAAAAGTATGGTTCCTCCTAAAAGTAGTACTTTAGATCTGCAATGAACTTCTTCCTTTGATGTGTATTTCCTGCAAGTATAATATTTGAAACAAAATAATTAGCTACATCAGTATACCGAGGTGAATCATCATTGATAGTTTTACAAAAAAGGAGTTGTTCGTCGGGGAATTTGTCGTCAATTTGGTCTTCATCTAAAGGTTCTAGAACAAGATTTTCCAAGCTAGAGAGATGATTGGCTACCAAATTCTCAGATCCCTTTTTGTCTTTAATCTCCAAGTCAAATTCCTATAAAAGAAGTATCCGTCTAATAAGTCTAGGTTTTGCATCATTCTTTGAAAGGAGATACTTCAAAGCAGAGTGGTCAGTATAGACTATGACTTTTGAAAGTATTAAATAAGGACAGAATTTGTCAAACACGAATACTATTGCAAGCAACTCCTTCTCCGTTGTTGTGTAATTTGCTTGGGCATTTGTTAGAGTTTTTCTTGCATAGTATATTGGTTGGAAAGCTTACCTTTTCTTCAGCCTAAAAAAGCACCTATAGCATAGTCACTGGCATCACACATCAATTCAAACACGGAAGAGACCAATCTGGAGAGATTAAAATTGGAGAGTTCATGAGCTTTTTTTTAAGCAGATTAAAAGCATCTAAACAATTTCATCAAAATTGAAAGGTATATCTTTCTCAAATAAAGCAGAAAGAGGTTTAGAAATTTTTGAAAAATCTTTTATAAATCTTATATAAAACCCTGCACATCACAAGAAACTCCTAATCGCTGTCGCAGAGGAAGGCGGAGGCAACCTTTCAATTGTCTCTATTTTAGCTCTATCTACCTTAATGCCATTTTTAAAAATTTTATGTCTTAAGACTTTTTCTAAATTAGACAACCTGAAAATGATATTTTTTCCAATTTAAAACAATGTGAGTTTTCTCACATCTTTTTAAGACTTTTTCTAAATTAGACAAGCAAGCATCAAAAGAATTTCCAAAACAAGAAAAGTCATCCATAAAGACTTCCATAACATCCCCCACCAAACCTTAAAAATAGCAATCATGCAACGTTAAAAAGTAGCAGGAGCATTACAAAAATCAAAAGCCATATGTCTGTGTATGAATATACCGTATGTGAATGTGAAAGTTGTTTTCTCCATGATCTTCTGTAGCGATGGGAATCTGAAAGTATCCTGAGAATCTGTCGAGAAAACAATAGAGCAGATGGCAGGCTAACCTTTCTAGCATTTGATCAATGAAGGGAAGAGGGAAGTGATCCTTTCGAGTTGCCTCATTCCACTTTCTGTAATCTATGCACACCCTCTATCTAGTGATTACCTTTGTAGAAATTAACTCGTTTTTGTCGTTTGCCACCATAGTCATTCCACCTTTCTTTGGTACAACTTTAACTGGACTTACCCAAATGCTGTATGAGATAGGATATATGATTCCAACATCTAGGAGTTTTATAACTTTCTTCTTTACTACTTCTTGCATGTTTAGATTCAATCATTGTTGAGGTTGAATCATGGGCTTAGAATCCTCTTCTAATCTAATCATATGAGTGAAGAAGGAAAGATTAATTCCTTGAATATTTGCTATCTTCCAAGTGCTAGCTTTCTTCCGTAATAGACCTCGTTTTTTAGCGGCTCAAATTGGAAGAAATAATGACCGGGAGTGTTGAATTTTCCCCAATAAAAGCATATTCCAAGTGATCTTGCAAGGGCTTAAGTTCTAATTTTAGGGATTCTTTGAAAGAACTCTTAAGAGAGGGTTTTGGAGGTACCTTTAGTTCTTCTTTCGTAGTGGTGGTCTTTTCCTCCTTCATTTCATCTAATTTCTCATTTAGAACTCAAGCTTCCTTAGAATCCACTTTGGTTTGGGAATCTTGTTGCAAGGCTATAAAAAATGGTCGTCCTCGACAAATTCCTGCATATGAATAGATATATAAGGATCCATAAAATCTACCATAAAGCAAGTATCGTCATGATCTCCCATTCTACGCATGGCATGGGAAGTCTTAAAACCCTTTTTTTCCCCCTAATCCAAGGGACTACTTCCCTTCCCCTATATCTAAGAGAGCCTCAGCAGTTGCTAAGAAAGGGCAACCTAAGATGAGTGGGACTTCAATGTCCTCACTTATATCCATAATCATAAAATTCGTCGGGAGCACTAAGTCCCCTACCTTTACTAACACATATTCTATAATACCTCTAGGATATTTCCTATATCTATCCGCTAGTTGAATACTTATCCTAGTAGGTTTAGGCTTTCCCACTCCTAATTTTTTAAAGAAATCATAAGACATGAGATTTATGCTAGCACATAAATCAGCTAAAGCTTCAGAAACATTTATATCTCCTAAAGTACAAGGAATAGTAAAACTCCCTGGATCCTTTAGTTTTTTGGGAGCTTTTGTTTAGGATTGAAAATTGCCGAACACTCCCCATTCATTATTACTGAAGAGATGTCCTCCAGCCTCTTTTTTCTAGAGAAGGCTTCCTTTAAAAAGGAATTTGCATTAAAAACATCTACCAAAGGTAAGTTAGTATGCAATTGTTTAAAGATTTCTCGAAACTTACCATATTGTTCATCTTATTTTGCCTTTAACACCCTTTTTGGGAATAGGATAGGAGGTCTATATGGTGGAGGGGCTGCTGTTCTCTTTTCTACTTCTTTTTGTTGATCTTCTTTTTCCTTAGGGGGTGTGGATTCCTTTTGTCCTTGGGCCCTTCCTATATCTTTTCCATAATTGCTGCAGGTGCTAACTCTCTCCCACTTCTCAAGGTGACTGCCCCTGCATCTTCATTGACTTATTAATAGGAGGACTTTCTATGATCGTACATGTCAATTTCCCAATTTGATTTTCCATGTTCTGGAGAAAGGCGGTTTTGCTCTGTTAAACCTCTTCCATACTTTTTACCCCATTATTTGCTGAATTTACGTACTTTGACACAAGATCCTCCAAACTAGGTGATGGAGATAGTGGATTTTGGTCTAGACTTCTCTTTTGAAAACTAAGGGGTAGTTGTTGTCTTCTTTGATTATCGCCATTCTATACAACCCCCTGGTGATTTCTCCAACAAAAACTATCTTGATTAGGATATGTATTGTATCTTCCCTAATTTCCTTGGAGCATTGCCTATTGATGATATGTGTTTTGAGGTCTAACAGCCATGTTCTCTATCCCTTGTTATAATATTGCCACAACTCCTAATTTTTTAAAGAAATCATAAGGCATGAGAATTATGCTAGCACCTAAATTAGCTAAAGCTTCAGAAACATTTATATCTCCTAAAGTGCAAGAAATAGTAAAACTCCCTGGATCCTTTAGTTTTTTTGGAACTTTTGTTTAGGATTGAAAATTGCCGAACACTCCCCATTCATCATTACTGAAGAGATGTCCTCCAGCCTCTTTTTTCCAGAGAAGGCTTCCTTTAAAAAGGAATCTGCATTAAAAACATCTACCAAAGGTAAGTTAGTATGCAATTGTTTAAAGATTTCTCGAAACTTACCATATTGTTCATCTTACTTTGCCTTTAACACCCTTTTTGGGAATAGGATAGGAGGTCTATATGTTGGAGGGGCTGCCGTTCTCTTTTCTACTTCTTTTTGTTGATCTTCTTTTTCCTTAGGGGGTGTGGATTCCTTTTGTGCTTGGGTCCTTCCTATATCCTTTTCCATAATTGCTGTAGGTGCTAACTCTCTCCCACTTCTCGAGGTGACCACCCCTGCATCTTCATTGACTTATTAATAGGAGGGCTTTCTATGATCATACATGTCAATTTCCCAATTTGATTTTCCATGTTCTGGAGAGAGGCGGTTTTGCTCTGTTAAACCTCTTCCATACTTTTTACCCCATTATTTGCTTAATTTACGTACTTTGACACAAGATCCTCCAAACTAGGTGATGGAGATAGTGGATTTTGGTCTAGACTTCTCTTTTGAAAACTAGGGGGTAGTTGTTGTCTTCTTTGATTATCGCCATTCTGTACAACCCCTGGGTGATTTCTCCAACAAAAACTATCTTGATTAGGATATGTATTGTATCTTCCCCAATTTCCTTGGAACATGGCCTGTTGATGATATGTGTTTTGAGGTCTAACAGCCATGTTCTCTATCCCTTGTTATAATATTGCCACAAGTCGGGCTTCTATGTCATCATTAACGCCCATGTCTTATAGTCCAAAATCTGAAACGAATAATTAATCATAATATTTTGCACAAGCTTCAAAATCTAATGGACAAATTTCCCCAAGTTCATACCAGGAAAAACTCAACAAGAATGCAAAAAAAGAGCTATGATTAAAGTATTAAAATAAACGATATTCCTTAACCTTGCCTTTCTCCGGCAAAGACGGCATAAACTTGATATCGTGTAAAATCAAAGCAATAAAAACGGTATGTGATCCTAATTACGACAATACAAGACAAGTGGAATGAAAGTGCATTTTTGTCTATATTTTCAATATGTTAATTTCATCGTTTCCAGTATTTTTAATATATAAAAGCATATATTTTAGCTAAATATCTCTTATTCTTGTCTAGCTACACTCCGGAAGTAGAAACGATGAAAAGGAAAAGAAAACGAAGCAAAAACGACGGAAACAGAAGCTGTTGGAGAAACAGGCAGCACTTACTGTGGATGGCAAGGTAACCTACCATCGATGGTAGGTGCTAAGGATGGCTGGGCAAAGTGCAACCAGAGACCTACTGTGCATGGTAGGTCTCAACCTACCGTCGAAAGTTGGCAGGCATTTCTTGATTTTCTTGATTCCTACTCCAACTTTAGCTTACATTTCTTGTATTTTTACCTCTATATAAAAGACTTTTATGCAGGCATTGTAACATACAATAGATACACAACTAGATACAATGTAGAATAGTTAGAATAGATTTTTTTATATTAGATTAGATTTTAGACTAGGAGTAGATTAATTAGTTTAGATTAGTTAAACACTCTTTAAATTCTAGCTTTTAATTTTTCTTTAGTTATAGAATTTTAAGTTTTGTGCAAGATTTACTTTCTTGGATTCAAGAATTGAAGGGTTTGATTCAAAGATTTCAATCTTCGACTTATTGACTCGAGAGACTATCTTAGAGGACGTTCGGGATTCGACTTCGGCTTCAAGACTTAATCCTAAGCTTTCTTTTATTTTTCTTGTTATTGAATTTTCTTTAATTAAATTTCAATTTTTATTAATATGACTAGTGAGTAGTTTTTCTTGTTTGCATTTGGGGTTGAACCCTAATTCTTATTTATGAAGTTCTTGGTTTGATTTCTTGATTTCGATGCTTGTTTTGTTTTAAGTTGTCTTCCAATTGCGTTTGTTTGTTAGTTTCATTGTCGCGAGATCAGATTATTCACAAGGTTATTTGGAATTGAAAAAGGAAGAACAATCTAGGGCCACCAGTTGGGGTTTAATTGGGGCAATTGACTAGAGATAAAATATTGCACTTTTAGGTCTTTTAAATCACCTAAGTTTATGACACTCACAATTTGTTAGGGAGAAAAGAGATTTTCCTCTAAGGATTAGTGAGTAGGGTGGCTTTCGTCCTATAGATAGGGATTGCCCGACTTTTGAAAGATGACCAAACTTAATTAATTCAACGTGGTTTTCATTAAAGTCTTTTCCAATTGAGCTAGTAACAAGGATTCGGGGGATTCCACCAAAACAAACTCTTGTGTTTAATAATCTTTTAAAATTGTTTTATGATTTCTTTTATTGTTTTTAAGTTTCTCTCAACGACAACCTTTTTATTCGGCTAAACATTAGAGACACAAGTAGTACTTGAACCTTCGTCCGTCTCTGAGAGATTCGACACTCGGCTTCAACTCACCTCTACTTTGTTAGGTCCACTTGTTTAGCATTATAGTGATTAGAATTCTGATTTTTATTTTTACACATCAAGTTTTTGGGCGTCATTGCCGGGGATGGAAAGTTTAAGGAAAATTGTTTATTTGGTGTTTTAGTCACTTTTGGATTTTATTTTTTTGCTTTGTTCTAATTTATTGTTGCACTTGGGTATTTGTGGTATGGATGTTGTATATTTGTTTTATTACCTTTGGAACCTGCGTTAAATTGCTTACCCAATTGGTTGTTTCAGATAAGATACGAATACTGATTACACCATGGAATACCGATGGGCATTAATGTTAGAACAAAGAGTGGAGAACATGGCCTTTTAATCTCAATATACATACTATCAATTGGCCATGTTCCATGAAAACTAGAAGGGATATGATATGTATTTCGACCAGTACCAGTCAAAGCGGAGGACTCAGTCGACACTCCTTAGGGAGACTATAGTCAATATTCCATGTACGATAATGCTCTAGCGGTACACTTATCACCCCCATGACCTAATCTAAAAGATCTCTTGTCGAATTATATCGATTCGGCGAATGCCGAGGTGAAAAGAATGGAAGCAGTTCTAAGAAGCCAAACGTCTTCCTTCCAAGACATAGATAATCACATCGAAGTAATAGCAAAGAGGATAGTTGAAAGACCATTCAGTAATATACCTAGTAATACGGTTCCTTTGTAGGATGTAGAAGAACAAGTGTTAATGTTTCCTATGTTTATGGATGACGATGTTGAAATTGCTCAAGGACCGGAGGAGTCCACTTCCAAGGATTTCAAGAACCTCTACTAAACACAAGTGAAGTGGAAGAAAGTAAAAAAGATGAGTGCCCACTAGAGAATAAAAATGAGTTTGAGAGAGAGTGAACCAGAAAAGGAAAACGAGAAGTTTGCAGAATGTCAAGAAGATTATAAAGAAGGGAGACAAGAAATGGAGATAGACGATATTAAAAAGAGCGAGGGAGTAAACCACCTTACTCACGAAACTACCTTATTTTTGTTGATAATTCTTTATGTATGCCGGACTTGTGCAAGCGACTCGAGGAGAATAATGAGGAGAGGAAACCTCTTATGGAGTTGAAAGGAAAATCCGAGAACGTTAACAGAGAACAATCCTCATGCTATGAAATAGCACGAATGAGTTTTTCTCCAATCTTACCCCTCATTAATCTTCTATTTTCCTTTAAAGAGTTGAAATTATTTAACATCTTTCTAAAACTCAATTTTAAAATTCTGATTTCTCATCTTACATGGGGTTTCAAATTCTTTCACTTCCATTACAAGGAGTTTCTTTTTCTTTTCCTTCTTTTATTTTATGTCTTCTTATTCTCTTTCTTTTCTATTTATGCTTTCTTGTTTTATTTCATGTTCTATTTCCTGCACTTCAATTGTCTTTTTTCTTTTATCTGTTTTATTTTTGTGTGGGGATGGCTTTCCGATATGCTTTAATCGCTTTATATCTACGGGATTACTTCCCATTTATGTGTTTTTTTTCTTTTTGTTTAACCCCCACATTGAGGACAATGTGATTTTAAGTGTGGGGAATGGGGGGATTTTAGTTAATTCATGTTTTTGTTAGTCTCTTATAAGACAAAAATAAAAATAAAAAATTTTAAAAATTTCAAAACATTTTACGTCTTTTTCTTTTTATCTTTCTTATTTAAAAATCCAAAAATCTTTTTATCACTTTTGATAGAGTTTATAACAAAAAATCCTTAGGTTTTTCGAAAAAGGAAAATTACTCTATTACTTTGAACACTATATTTACTAAAGTTTTTACATGATCAATGGTTTTTATGCACTTGTGAATGTTGTTGAGTAATAGAAATTTAAGAAACTTTAGTAATTAGCATTTTGATAATAATTTCTAAACTTTGCCTGCAATTTCATGATTTATCTATCTTTAAAAGCAAATAAGTCTAGTCTAGGATGATCCCAGATATGATGATCTTAGGCCTTCTTTGAATCGATTGTGCCTTTCTTATCTTATATCCTTTATGAATTTAATCCCTAGTTCCCTTTTTGTGCCTTCATGCCAAGGGTTATACTCCCTACCTCACTATATATAGAACCTCAATTCGTGAGCTAATGGTTAGTATATGCTTTTGGCCGTTTTGGGTGAACCTCGATTCGTGAGCTATTTGTTAGTATAGACTTTTGGCTGCCTTGAGTGAAAGAAACGAATAAATGTGGGGGGTAACAAGGGTGAAGAAAGAAAGAAAGAAAGAAAGAAAAGCCCTAATGTATAAAGAAAAAGGGTATTTTTGAGTATTTTCATATGTATTCGGTGTTTTTGCTATTGAAGAGAGAGAGAAAAAAAAATCTTGATGGCTTGAAGAAAAATAGAAAAAGAGAAAAAGCCAAAATGGATGAAAATTTGTCAGAAAAACAAAGAAAAATATATGTGCTTTATTTTATAGAAAAATCTTGAAAAACTCAAGCATGATCTCTCTCTAAATTACTTTGGTCATTATTGAAAATTTTGAGAAATTTATGTTATTAAATAGGGTTGTTATAAAGAAGAATGAAGTTAGTTGTACAAAGATAAGTGAGAAAAGTGAAAATGTGGCTAGAAAGTGTCCTTTTATTTCATTATCTTATCCTTTCAGTTCCGTTAGCTCTATCACGTTTATTTTTGTCTCCTCTTACCTTCGTTTGTAACCTATTTATGTCCCTAACCCAACTTTACAAGCCAAAAAGTCCTACCTAATCATAGAAGGACCTAAAATGGACTTTAAAGTGGCTAAGTGATAGAAGAAGTATGAATTGTGTACATTGTCTTAGAGAATATTTCTTATTGCTAATCACTTAAAATTTCTCTTTTTCTGTGAAAGATGGCATGAGCAAAATCACACTTACACACTGTTGATTGGTAATGATTTTTGTAGCCTGTGGTTAACTTAGTAATTTTATCGTCTGTCTATTTTTTATGTATCTTTGGAGTTGGATGTTGATGTACTCCATTGAAGTGGTATTATTCTTTTTTTAGTAAGTTTAAACTTTTTTTTCTTTAATTTTTATTTTTGAAAAGCTTGTTTTGGAGTATAAATGTTTGAAATCGTTTTTGAGTTATATATTTTATTCAGCTTATATCATTTTCGTCTTCAGCATGAAAAGTTTTTATATCCTTCACTTTACCCTTTTAGTTTGTGTTGCTTAAGGGTAAGCAATGGACAAGTGTGGGCGAGGCCTGCCGTCTGTGGTAGGTCTCTGTCTTGCCAATATCTGCCATCCTCGGTACCTACCGGCAATGGTAGGTCAGGCTACCTCGTGCACTATGCGCTGTATTTTTGTCGACGGCTTTGTTTTTGTTATTTTCACTCCGTTTTAATCCATTTTCATTTCCTTTTCATTGTTTCTACTTTCGGAGGACACCTAAGACAAGAATAAGAGGTATTTAGCTAAAATATATACTTTTACGTATTAAAAACTCCGAAACCGATGAAATGAACATATAAAAAATATAGACAAATATGCACTTATCACTTGTAAATTCTCATCCTTGTTTTGTTGAAAAAGAAAGAAGAATAAAATGAAAATATGAGAAAAAGAAGAAGAAAAAAAAAAAAGAGAGAAAGAAAAGAAAAAGTGAATATTTGAAACATCTTTTGTAAGCTTCTTTCATAAAAAAAAAAATGGTCATATACTTCTTACTATAGAACTTCATATGGGATTGAGAATAGTTGAGAATGTTAGGTGGGTTGTGCTTTGTTGAACATGGTGCAACAAATGAGAGGTTAAGTGCTTAGGGGGTGAAGGGTAAAAGAGAATGAAAAGTAACTTGATAGTTTTAGATTAGACATCGATGTTGTTTTCTTTTCGGCTGCTTTAAGCTCTACTCCTTTGATTTTTGTTTTTCCTTTCCCTTCATTTGGTATCTTTTTATGGCCCTAGCCGACATTACAAATTTTAAAGTCCTACCTAATCCAAGGATGACATTAGCTGGACCAACTAGATAATAGGAAGTGGAAAGTTGAGTTGATGGGCATTGTCGTTGAAGTGCATTGTTTTAATTTCCTGGCATTCTCTTTGCATTTTTTGAAACTTGAGATAAGTAGTCACATAAACACACACCTCTTTGATTCATAATCGTTTACATGAGATGTTTGGTGGATCACTTAAGTTTTGTAACTTGTACTTGAATAAGTTTTGTGTGATTCTTGTAAAGTTTAGACTTGTTCTATTTGGTGATGTCATTTTCTTTAAAGTACTTTAGATTGTTTGTTTTGCTTTAATTATTTTGGTGATGTTTGAGTCTGTCATTTGATATGCCCCGGGATGAGCACGAGGACATGGAATCTTCTAAGAACTAGTTAAAAGGTCGATGGCAAGGAAGATAGAGGAGAACAAAGAAGTGGTGGCTTTGCTCGGGAAGTACTTTCAAGATTTTATATGAAATGCATTGGAAGGAGAAGATGTAGACCAAAGAGGCATCAAATACTCCTAATGTTCATGGTGCATAAGAAGGAACCAAAAGAAACAAATACGAAAGACTTAAAGGGCTCAAATTGTAACTGCCCTCAAGAAAACAGCCTACCATTGACAGTAGGGTTGGACCTACCGTCGTTCCAAGAAGGCAAGTGGACAAAGCATATCGCTAACGGTAGGTCGGGACCTACCGTCGACGGTAGGTCTTGGCTACAGCTCTCAATTATTGATTTTAAGCTTATTTTGACTTCCCAACTTGGTTTCTTAACTCCTAGACTTGTAATTAAGATGCCTAAAGTGCCCATTTATCTCCCTTAAGTCTAATTAGCAGCTGGGCTTGTTATTAATACTTGGAGTACTGTATATACTCTTCTGCCAACTATTTATGAGAACAATGAATGAAAATTATTGAGTTGAGATATTTTGAGAGAGAAACTCCAGTTTCTAGTGTTTCTTCGTCTTCTTTGAAAATTAAGTGTTCTATTTGTAATCTAGGCACGTTATTCTTGAATTAGAATTCAAGAGTTCTTGTTGTCCCTAAATCCTATATTCCCTAAAGGTACTAACTCTTTAGTTAGTGTTGTTAAGGATTAGGTATTCCTTGTGAATGAGGGATAGGTTATAGTTCCTATAACTATTTTTGATTCCTTTTCTAGAAAGGAAGTTTTTATGTTTACTTTACTGCAATTTTTCTTTTCATCAATACAAATTTTCCATTTCAACCATTCAAGTTCCTCGTGAAGAGAGAAGGTTCTTGGGGAAAGGAAGGACCTAAACAAGCCTAGAGGAGTTCATATCATGTGGTATCTGAGCTAAGCTCTCTATGAAGGAAAAATTTATTTTTTTTATTGTTGAATCTCATTTATACAAAAGCTAATCGAAAGAAATTGAAAAAAGGCTTGAATCTAGAATTTTCGGACAGAAAAGTACATGTGAAAAGATTTAGATGAAAAATGTAACAATGAAATCCAAATTGTTTGGGAGTTTTCTCATTTGAAACCTTATCGAATTATGATTCTTTGGAAATAAAATTGAGTTGATTTGGAGCTATTTTGTTGGTGAATTGAGTAAAAAGTTGCAAACTATCCAGAAATCGTGGTTGTAGAAAGGTTTTGAGTAATTCATTTATTCCTTGTGTTATACTACTTAGTTTTGATCAAAATTTGTGTCTAAACTCGTCCACAACGAGTGAGGAATACTTCTAGGCAATTTTTATCTGATTTGTAGTGAAACCCCCAACCTCTCCGCTAGGTTAACTTTACAGAGTAAGGTACCAGTGTGCCTCTCAGCACTATTCTACAAGCCCCTAAGCTAAGCAAATTTGAATAACACTTAGAAACATATATACATATACTATACAGTAGGAAAAAAAAAAGTAAACTGAATATAAAAAAGGACGACCATTACATAAGGTTCAGGGAAACTCCTTATAATCTCTCTAATATAGAAAATAATTTACAAAACAAAAACAACAAGAAAGGATGTTACAAAAACTGGTCGAGTATAAAAAAACTTATAAATATCCTTCCCAAAAAAAAAAAAAAAAAAGATGACTATACACAGCTTGACCCAATCCAAATCTCTACATGGGTACTTTAACAACTTACTGCACCGTTTCTCGTCCTGAGTTATCTGGAAAAAAATAACATTTAAAGACGTGAGCGCGAACACTCAGTGAGTCCATGTGTGTGTGTGTAATTTTGTGTTACTCTTAAAAATAATTATGTAATTTTACAAAATAGTTCATGCAATGTTATAAGAAAGCCTTTTCCTTAGCTATTTTAAAAGTGTCGACACCTGAACCTATATGTGGGGTTTAAATACGATTGGGAACTCTGAGCGAATTAAGATACATCAATGTAGCTTCTATACCCGAATTCAAAATTCATGCTAGGTGAAAGTCGAGCTCCACGGACAGAATTCGGAACCTAAGACAAGGTCATCGTTCCGGCATCCTGTACTAAGTACTAGCCAAACAACTTACGAGCGCTTGGTTTCTTAACCACCGCACTCTCCAATCACATAAAACCAGGCTACAGATCTTGGGGCACGTACAAGGTCTGCCCTGAGACCAACCTTAGTTTCAAACCCCTCTTAACTTTCCACAAGGTGGCCGTCCCACCGCAGAATATGATGCAATGTCTGACTTAATAGCGATTGGGCCAAACCCTCGAAGGTATTACGCCCTCTCTCAAATGGATCCATCTTACAAAGTTTCTAACCGTTCACGTCATTGAAAGAGGCCCTAGCAAGGGCGACTAGCCACATACAATGCAATCCTCTGATGCTTCCAAATACATATAAACTATCAAAAACTTCATCCCTGGTCAGATGGGTTTTCCATGTACATTTACAATTCAAAAGGCCACCCACTCGACCGTTTACATAAATTTAGGTTATAACCGCTTTTAGAAAAACAAAATTCTCATCCACCTATCATGACATGCATATGCAGCTTTTATAAATATGCCAACTTTATATCCACTTAGTCCAACCATCCAACTAAAAAACATCGGACATATTTATTTTGTAGTAATAGTAACTTTTCTTTAGAACAGACATGACCATCCATTTTTTTTTGGCAAAGTAGGCGCACTTATACAGAGCGGTGCTCCTATGCATTTGTAAGGTACAAGCTAAACACGGTATAGAGAACATCTCCGATTTAAAAGAACACCAAGTTATATCGTCTCAAAAGCAGCAAACATTTTATAACAAGCTTAGCAATATATATATATATAAATTATAGATATCTCAAACAACATTTGTAAAATATTTAGATGAGATTTGTGGTCTCACCTGAGTGTTAACCTGGTGCAACGATCCTACAAGTACAATAACAACAAAAACAAAGAAAACACTTAATTACGAACCCCAACGCTTTTCTATTCGCCACCAAATATAATTATAAATATCTCCTTGAACCTAAGATACATATACACATATACTAACCTACAAGGCCTAGAATTCTTAAATCATATGAAAATAATACTTAATAGGGATTAAACCAACATATACACTAAAAATACATACTATACTAAAAGTAATTAATCAACAGTCAAGAATAAACTCACAACTACAATATATACTAAAAATCCCTTTAAATTATTTAAATATTGAGAAATATACCAAGGAAATTTTGTTTAAAAAAAATGGAATTAAATAAAGTGAACTCAAGAGACTAAAATTAACTCAATAGTACCCTAAGCCAAACAAACCCTAAATATTTCTTCTTAAGAACCCATAATCAAACCCTATCTTTATTCAAGTAAATAGAAATAAATCTAAGAAACAAGAAAAAGAAGAACATAACTATTATACTATATACATATATCTGTGTGTGTGTGTGTGGGTGTGTCGGTTAGAAGAAACAAACAAAAAAACTAAAAAACATATAAAAGTAAATTCATCATGCACAAAAGCTAAAAAATACATGAGAAGCGAAGGAAAAAGAACTAAAAGAAGAAAGATCACCTATAGCTTTTGTGCTTCCTGTAAGTGCAAGAAATGAGGGGGAAAAAACACCAGGGCCTCATATATGTATATATATATATATTTAGATAGGGGTGGGAGGCTTCCTTATACTATAGGCTCACAATTGTTAAACCAAGCTTGACAAGTGGCAAAGGTAAGGCTTACTCACCCTTTTTTTTTATAAAAAAAAAAAAAAGAAAGAAAACTACTACTACTCCTAGAAGTACTAATAAAAATATATCTAATATTGTCCCACAAAAAGAATTATATTTGGATCCAAATGTTATTTTTTTCAAAACATCTTTTTTAAACCGGATACCATTTTATTAAATTCACTACTTCAATCCTTATATAAGAATATCAGGTATTTAAATCTCTAAAAAAAAGTGCATACTACTCACACTAATAATAATCCTTGTAAAGATACTTATAAACTCCACCAACAAAACTTGTCTTAATAAAAATTTACTCTCCTTCCTAAGCATCTACAAAAAATATCGTTAAGTTCCAAACACTTTACTCTACTATGTCAGACCCCAAACTCTATGTTCATGATGCCTACTTTTTAAAGTCATGCAAGGTGCTTACCGGGTAAGGCGTTATATTCTATTCTCCTTTCAAAAAAGTTCGTTCTAGAAATTCACAATCACATACCTATAAGTTCCGTGTACTTCTTTTTCATGTACCCCTCAATTTCCCAGGTTGCCTCTTTAATTCCATGATGTCTCCATACAACTTTACACATTAGAATCTGTCTTCCGCGTAACTCTTTTGTGCTTCGCTCCATTATCTCAGTTGGTTTTTCTTCGTATGACAGATTGGCTCGTAACTCCAATTTATCATCGTTGAGAACATGATTAGGTACGGGATGTACTTCTTTAATTAGGATACATGAAACACGTCATGTATGCTCATAAGCTCTCTTGGCAAGGCCAGCCGACATGCCACTTTACCAACCTTATCATTAACTTTAAATGGATCTGATATATTTGAGACTTAATTTTCCTCCTCTAGGGTATCTAAGCTTCCCACGATGAGGTGTAAGTTTTAGAAAAACTCTGTCTCCCACCTTAAACTCCAAATCTCTCCTCAGATTGTCAGCATAGCTCTTCTGCCTACTCTTAGCCATTCGAAGCCGATCTTGAATTATCTCAACTTGTTTTTGCGTCTCTTCCAACTCTGGCATCAAGTTCTTTTGCTTCCAGTGAGACCAAACTCTAACCTCATCCCAATAAAAGGGTTTTCTACATCTCCTACCATATAATGCTTCAAATGGTGCTATCTCTATCGATGAGTGGTAGCTATTATTGTAAGCAAACTCAAAACAAGAAAGATTGTCAATCCACTTATTTCCAAAATCTAAAGCGCAAGCTCTCAACATGTCCTCTAGGATTTGAATCGTTCTTTCAGACCGTCCATCAGTTTGGGGTGTGTTGAGGTACTATAACTCAAATCGGTTCCCATAGCCGATTGAAACTTGGGCCAAAACCTTGAAGTGAACCTTGAATCTCAGTCACACACAATATTAACATGCACCCCATGAAGTCATACAATCTCTTCTACATAGATTTGTACTAACTTATCCAAGGGGTATGTCATGTTAATTGGGATGAAATACACCACCTTCGTTAATTAATCAACGATCACCCAGATAGCATCCTTATATCCCTTGATTCGGGGCATCCAGTAACAAAGTCCATCGTCACATGATCCCATTTCCATTTTGGGACAGGTAATGGTTGTAATAGTCCTACTGACTTTTGATACTCTGCTTTAACCCTTTGGCATGTAAGACAAGCTACCACATACTCAACAGTTTTCTCTTCATTCCACTCCACCAAAATATTTGCTTTAAGTCTTTATACCTCTTATTTTCACCGGGATACATAGTGTACTTGCTTCTGTGTGCCTCTTCTAGTATTTTATGCTTATGTTCGGTTTCATCGAGTACGCACAATCAATTCTAAAAGTACAAGTTCCCATCGATTTTTAATGTCCAAAAATCCATTAATTTCTTAGCTCCCACACGGTTATTAAATTCCTGGAATCTCATGTTATCATTTTGGGTGCTTTTAATATCTTGTTGCAGGGTATATGTTACGCTAAGATTTGATATCTTTGCCTTTCCACTTAGAGCATCCACCACCATATTCGCTTTTCCCAGATGGTAGTTAATTTTGCATCAATTTTCCTCCAGCAACTCCATTTATCAATGTTGCCTCATGTTTAAATCCTTTTGGGAAAACAAGTACCTTAAACTTTTATGATCTATAAAGATCTCATACTTTGCCCCGTATAAGTAGTGTCGCCAATTCTTAAGTGCAAATACAATAGCTGCTAACTCCAAATCATGTGTTAGATAATTTTGTTCATGATCTTTCAATTTTAGCGAAATATAAGCTATGATCTTCCTCTCTTGCATCAACACGGCTACTAGGCCTTCCCTTGAAGCATCTGTGTATGTGGATAACTCCTCGTTCGGATTGGGTAATGTCAAAACTAGGGCGAAGTCAGTCGATGCTTTAGTTCCTTGAAACTCCTCTCACACTTCTCCGTCCAGTCAAACTCGGTTGCTTTTCTGGTTAATTGCATTAAAGGTCCAGAATCCTAGAAAAGTCTTTTATGAGTCTCCGATACTATCCTACCATACCCAAGAAACTACGTACTTCGGTTGGGATTTTGGATTGTGCCCAATGGGTCATTTTCTCCACCTTCACCGGATGTACTGAGATCCCTTCCCGAGTTATAATATGTCCCAAGGAAGTTATTTGACTCATCCAAAACTCACACTTGCTGAACATGGCGTACAACTTATGCTCTCTAGGATTTGCAACACCCTTCGCAGATATTGTTTGTGTGCTTCAGGGTTGAGTGAATAAATAAGAATATTATCAATGAAAATCACCACAAACTTATCCAAGAAAGGACAAAAGATCCTATGCATCAAGTCCATGAATGTCGCAGGTGCATTGGTCAACCCAAACTGCATAACAACCCAAATGGCATTCATAATGCCAATATCATATGTTGAAACCGTCATCGGAATACTTTTTCTCTTATCCTGACTTGATAATACCCTTGTCTTAAGTCCAATTTGGAATAGCATCCTGCTCCTCGAAGTTGGTCAAATAGTTCATCAATAAGTGGAAGTGGGCACTTATTCTTAACCTTCCCACTATTCCAGCCTCTATAATCTATACACATCTGAAAGGTCCCATTCTTCTTCTTCACAAACAAAACTGGCGCACCCCAAGGAGATGTACTCGGACGAATGTATCCTTGCTGCAACAGTTCCTGTAGTTGCTCTTTCAACTTTCTCAACTCTTCCTATGCCATCCGATACGAGGTTCGAGATATTTTGTTCAGTACTGGTGTCAATTCTATGCCGAACTCCACTCTCCGTTCTTAGGGAAAAATTGTTAACTCAGGAAAAATATCCATAAACTCTTTCCCCACAAGTACTATTTCTAACTTCACCTCTTTCCTAGGCTTGTTGAGTAAATATGCATCCTTTCCGTAGTAACTTTCTGGCTTTTATGCTGGATAATAAGGGATTCTCCTATTTCGTTCTATTCCCTTGGAATTCAAGGATTGACATATTTGGTCGACTAAATTTAACAAACTTCAGTTGGTAGTCTACCTGAGCGTAATGTTTAGACAACCAGTGTGATACCCTGTACCCTTCCGCTAGGTCAACTGCAGCTGGGTAAGGTATCTACATGCTTCTCGGCACTGGACTTACAAAGAAAACATAAAGCTAAAATACATCCTGGAGAAACTAGAGCACATCCCGCTAAACTATGCAGCGGAAGAAGAAAGAAAGATATGAATATAATTTTATAACCAAAGCTTCTCAAACATATACATAGGTTTAAGGCCATGAGGCTACAATCTTCATAGATCAAAACCTTATGGCTAAAGGTGAAAGCCTTCATAATACTGCATCCAGTGGCCCCACAATAGCTCAACTAATCAGATTGGGTCACCAAGTCATTTGAAAAATGGAAGAAAACATTTGAAAGGCATGAGCGATGGGCGCCCAGTGAGTTCACTTGCACGTGTGTTTTCTATGAGTCTCCCATACGGGTAAAATACTTTTTATAAAATAGTTTGACATGCCAAAAGAAATAGTAATTTCATAAAAAAATTGCATGTATGCAAGTTATAAATACTCTGAAGGGTTCGGGCGCAGCCAGGAAGTCTGAGCGAATCAAGACACATCGGTGCTACTGCGACACCGAACTCTTAGAACCATACATGCACCATGATAGGTTCAATGGACAGAGTCCGGATCCAAAAACAGGGTCATTAGAACAAATTCTGGTATCCCGTAGTCAATACCAGCCTGAACTCCAAAGCACATTGTACGAACGTTCTATTTTTCAACCTCACACAACATATATACCTACAGGTAACGAGCCATGGGGATACCTACCAGGCCGCCCTGTCTACCCTAGCTGGTGAGCCCCTCCAGA
The DNA here is from genome assembly GCA_028651295.1 of Catharanthus roseus. NCBI lineage: Eukaryota > Viridiplantae > Streptophyta > Magnoliopsida > Gentianales > Apocynaceae > Catharanthus > Catharanthus roseus. The sequence goes on from JAPQWS010000132.1 coordinate 199,078, forward strand.
CCCAACCTGGCAGGAAATAGCCACTATCACAGAGCATGATACGGAGCCAAATGCAATACCGCTTTGTGCCTAACTCTCAACGGTACTACGCCATTTGTCAACTTGATCCAGATCAAGAGTAACACTACCAAGCATGTTGTTCGGGGGACTAGCCATGCACAGTATAAGTCCTGTTGACATGTTGATCAAAAACATATTCCAAGCCCCCTTTTTGCTGGATTAGGGTTTTAATTTATTTTTATAAAATCTTAGGCCTTCTCTCGGCCACACAAAACTCTTCAGGTATCGAAAAATCCCTATCCGTCAGGAAAAACTCGTAGCCATGACAAATGTATCATGCATACAATTTTGTAAAACTCATGAAAACATTTGTTTTTCTCAAAACATTTATCTTCCAAAATCATGTTCACCATTAAATCATGCATATGTGACTTTAAAGCATATTATTGGGTATAAAATAGGTTATGCCAATATGCGTATGAAAAATCATGATAGATATTTCTAGAAAGGAAATTATTAAATACCTCCCGGAATTTAAAGTAATATAAAAATAAAACCGAAGAGAAATATTCTTTAAAAAGAAATAGTTAACATTTTTAAATCATAATATAAGAATGTTTAAAATGAAAGTATTATGAAAATTTTTTAATAATTCAAAACCCTTTATAAGAATATTTAGAAAATATGTAAAGTATTATTTTCAAAAAGAAATAATAAATATTTTAGAGATAATTTTAAATCTCAAAAGCTTATAAGAATATTTAAAATATTTAAAATATTATTTCCAAAGGAAATAATAAATATTTTAAAAATAATTTTTCCAAATAAATAATATATCTCAAAATCTTTTTAAGAAAACTTGAAGTATTTAAAAAATATTATCTCCAAAAAGAAATAGTAAATATTTTAAAAATAATCTCTCAAAATAATTTTAAAACTTAAAACCTTTTAAAGAATTTAAAATACCATAAAAACATTATTTCCAAAAAGAAATAATAAATATTTTGAAAATGATTTCTCAAAATAATTTTAAAACTCAAAATCCAAAATAAAAGGATTGTAAAAATATTTCTATTAAAAGCATCATGAAATCCGGCACTAACTTAAAACACATTTTAGTGCCATAAAAGAATATTTGAAACATAAATATTTTAATAACCTACCACATTTTTAGAATAACCCGTAATATACCATCGGTAAAGAGATTTTGTAGCTTTGTCAAGGACCAACAAGGAAGAAATATGCTCTCAGGAAATTAATTAGATTTTCTGTAAAAGAAAAAGGGTTGGTGAACTCACCTGGAGTCGTGAAGTAAATCAAACCTACAAATAACAATTCCAAACTTAATAAAATAATACAATAAAAAAAATATAAACTTGACCCCAAGATGAACCTAGGGTTCACCTAAATTTATCCCAAACCCGAAGAAATTCTAAAAATAACTTCGAGAAATAAATTCATAATAACTCTTTAAGAATTATGGGCTCCCAAAATAAATCTATAACAATTCCTACACGTTTCTATTATTTTGGAAGAATATAACCTTATATAAGATTTCTCCTAAATAGGGAATAATAACAATAGTAGAAAAATAATAAATAAATAGATAAAACAAAAGAATTCTTACCTAGAGAGAAGGAGAAAACCGAGAGAAAAAATAAGAAAGAGAAATAGAAAGTGTGGGGGGAGAGAGAGAGCGCGCCGAGAGAAAAGAGAGAAAGGAGAAGGAAATAAGGAAAGTTAGGGAAGGGAGAAGTGCTGGAGATGACCGAGGGAGGAGAAGAAGTCTAGGAAAAATTGAGGGAGAAATAAGGAAGAGATAATGGAAGAGAAATTGGGGTATGGTGGGGAATTTTTCACCCACTTGAGCCCTCCTTATATAGCCCTCTTTGCATGATTTTGTTTTCAATGCATGAGACACATGGCACTTGCTAGCCATGTGTCACTTAGCCTCTAGTCCACATGTCTCCACCTTCCATGTGTCTCTCATTCTCCCTTCCACATGTCACTACCAGCTTATTATATATAGTCCCTCAACTTTCTAAGTCTTCTACGTTGGCCCCAAATTTTAGGAATGATTAAAAAATCCATTTTAAACTTAAAATCTCAATCTCGAACTTAACTAATAATTCTAAAATATGCCTAAAAAGTTTTCTAACAAAAAATTCTTCCTTAAATTTTCCAAAAATTACCAAATAACCCCAAAACTTTCTATTCTTTATCAACTAACCCCGAAACTTTTGTTTGAACTCACCGCAACTTGTGTTAATTTTGAGGTGCTTAGTCGGGATGTTACAACAAGTCCATCCCTAGTATCACGTCATATCCCTCAAATTTTAAGGAAATCAAGTCACCGGATAACATCACATTCTCGAAATAGATGTCACAATCTGGGTACTTTACCTCAGTTGCTTTACTTGCGCCCATAGGAGTACTAAGTATCAACTGATAATGCATGGCAACAAAAGGTATATGAATATGGTTTATGAAAGGTATGCTCACAAAGGAATGCATATCTACAGGATCAATAGGTATTTTTGCTGGTTGAGAAAAGATTTGAATTGTACCCTAACTACCTCAGGTTCAGTATCTACGGGCTGCCCATCTAATGCATAAACTTTTGCCTTCACTTGCGGCTGATTATTCTTCTCTTCTATCGCTCCTCTCAAAACCGAGGGTCAACCAGCTCTTTTGAAAGTCTCTGGTGGTGCTTGCTGCATCTTAGGGCACTGCTCCCTATTATGTCCGGGTTTCCCTCACCGGTAGCACAATCTTAATTTTTGATAACATGTTTCTGCAACATATCCACTTCGTCTACAATAGGTGCATACTCCGTGAACACCTCCAAGTGTTAGTGTTTGACTGCTGCAGGCTCTCTCTTTCTCTCTCTCTCTCTCTTTCTCTCTCTCTCTCTCTGGTAGACACCTATCCGGAGCATAACCCTCCACACAAGAAGATTCCTCACTCGAGGTATTCCTTTTTGTGTGGACAATAGGTGGGATACTACAGGACGATTCATAAGACTATAGATGTATTGGATTGGCAGAGGGGTGATTGGCAGAAGTTTTGTTACTTGATAATTCCTTACTACCCCTCAAATAAAAGGTTTCGACCTCAAATAAGGTCAAGGGAATTGCCACGATAAAGCAAAAAGTTGGATCGAGTATTCATGTTTAATTCACTGGTAGAAACCTGAGCAATACCGAGGTAGATCCGAGAGAGCAGCACTTAGCACTTCTACTCAAAGTGTCCAGAGGACTTGCCTTCGTTAGAACTTGGCCTTCCCCAAACATATTCTCCCCACTTAAGAATAAATCTCTCCTCCTCGCCGTCCTTCTCATCGCCCTCATCACTATCTGCCTCTATTTTCTGTCCTTTGTTCACCTCGAGGCCTCTTTGAATCTCCAAATTTCTAAGGTCCTTGTCCAGGACGTTTATATGAGGATGCAGCTTGGCCAGTGGCTACTTTCCTTTGCATAACTGTCTAATCTACCATCTCCGTCCATGTGGTGGCTTCCACTACTGCTGCAAATCCCATCGGTAGTAAAGTAGCCAAAGCTTGTTGCAGCTCAACCCTTAATCCCTTTACAGACTATCGTGTCTTGTTTTCGTTAAGGTCTATGAACAATAGACAATACTTAGCCAACCTGTTGAATTTTGTCATTTACTGTGCAGCTGTCAGGTTACCCTGCCTCAGTTGTTGAAAACTCGTCCTCTCATTGTTCGTGAATCTAACAAGGTACGTACTCCCTTTTGAACTCTTCTTGAAAATCATTCCAAGTCCATGGTTGATCCTTAAGTACACGAGCTTTAGAAGATCTAAGCCACGAATCTTTTGCCACTCCTCAAAGTTTGAAGGTTGTAAATGTTACTCTCATAACATCATCATAGTTAAGGGCATCATATATGTCGATCAGCTACTCGAGAAATAATTCAGCTTTTATTTCTCGTTCAACCTCTCTGTAGAATTCTGGAGGTCGAAACTTAAAAAAACCAACACTTCATCCGCTCCAGTTGCAGGTACTCGTTCATTCCTCCTATTCCTATTGAAGTTTCTAATAACTCTGTTATCTTGACCATAACATTCTCAATTATTGCATGTGTAGCTTGTTTCAGACGAGGTGTGGCCTTCCTTACTGGCTCAGATTGTGTATTTTGCAAATTTTCAAATGTGGCCTCCTCCACTCGATTAGGAGATCGTGAACTTAACATTCTTCTAAAGAACAACAAGTCCCAGCACTAATAAAACTTTGATTTCGTAGATATACCATAACAAGCATATATAAAATCACCACAAGCATGAAGATATAAACATAACTACGTACATATTTATATATACTAAAAAAAGAAAATTGGTGTTTACTCCATATGGTGATGCCTCCACGCGCTATCCAAATACAAATAGATCATCCTAGGCCTACTACCAAAATATATAGCCAGTTCACTATACATAACCAAAACTCAAGATCTCATATCTATGATCCTAAATCTACCGCACCAAGTAGTAGTGAAAATGTCATCCATGACTGTCTGAGTAACTAAACTACACAATATCCTGATAACCAAACCAAAGTCTACCTCAGTCTAGTGCGGCTGACTATTGGAACACCCTGGCCGGTCCTCAAGCTCAACATGAGCCATATTAGCAGAGTCTCTAATGGTGCCAAGAAACTGGGTAGAGAAACGCCAAAACCAATCCCACTCCTCTATCAGCTCGACGATCTCTCTCTCTCTCTCTCTCTCTCTCTCTCTCTCTCTCTCACGTCGCATGCGCCTATCTTATTCGAGCTAGCTCAATCTCCAATCTATTGCCTTCGGCATCTTCTGCTGTCAAGCCTGATGAGTAGAGTAAAATAAACTATCTATCTGTGGAATCTCACTCCTCAGCTCTGTAATGTGCCGAGCCACATCCTCATTCCACTGCTCGCACCACATACAATATCCACAGAAATCTGTTCCCCAAACTCGCCCAACAGTGGTATTGACGGGAAAGAGGATGATGACTTCGCAGGCAAGATAACAGTAGGTGATACTACTAACAGAGGACCATCTGCGATAGGGGTGCCCATCCTCTTAGTCTCAGCCAGTGCCACTCCGTCTAGCTCCGCCACCATCCCCGAATCTAACTCGGGCTCGGTGGGATCCTTCTTTATCTCTACCCTAACCGCTACCCCCTGTGCCGCGATTCCCTTTACAAAATCACTATCAGAAAGATAAACTACTAGAACCGGGCCTCTCTCTAATATAATATCTCTAAGGGAATAGGATGACGACGATGCAGCCCCGCGGGGCCCGCCTATAAGCGTGACCTTATGGTATACCCACCTATGTGAATCTCTCTCTCCCTCTCTCTCTCTCACGTCGCATGCACCTCTCTTATTCGAGCTAGCTCAATCTCCAATCTATTGCCTTCGGCATCTCCTGCTGTCAAGCCTGATGAGTAGAGTAAAATAAACTATCTATCTGTGGAATCTCACTCCTCATCTCTGTAATGTGCCGAGCCACATCCTCATTCCACTGCTCGCACCACATACAATATCCACAGAAATCTGTTCCCCAAACTCGCCCAACAGTGGTATTGACGGGAAAGAGGATGATGACTTCGCAGGCAAGATAACAGTAGGTGATACTACTAACAGAGGACCATCCGCGATAGGGGTGCCCATCCTCTTAGTCTCAGCCAGTGCCACTCCGTCTAGCTCCGCCACCATCTCCGAATCTAACTCGGGCTCGGTGGGATCCTTCTTTATCTCTACCCTAACCACTACCCCCTGTGCCGCTATTCCCTTTACAAAATCACTATCAGAAAGATAAACTACTAGAACCGGGCCTCTCTCTAATAAAATCTCTCTAAGGGAATAGGATGACGACGATGCAGCCCCGCGGGGCCCGCCTATAAGCGTGACCTTATGGTATACCCACCTATGTGAATCTCTCTCTCCCTCTCTCTCTCTCACGTCGCATGCGCCTCTCTTATTCGAGCTAGCTCAATCTCCAATCTATTGCCTTCGGCATCTCCTGCTGTCAAGCCTGATGAGTAGAGTAAAATAAACTATCTATCTGTGGAATCTCACTCCTCAGCTCTGTAATGTGCCGAGCCACATCCTCATTCAACTGCTCGCACCACATACAATATCCACAGAAATCTGTTCCCCAAACTCGCCCAACAGTGTTATTGACGGGAAAGAGGATGATGACTTCGCAGGCAAGATAACAGTAGGTGATACTACTAACAGAGGACCATCTGCGATAGGGGTGCCCATCCTCTTAGTCTCAGCCAGTGCCGCTCCGTCTAGCTCCGCCACCATCTCCGAATCTAACTCGGGCTCGGTGGGATCCTTCTTTATCTCTACCCTAACCACTACCCCCTGTGCCGCTATTCCCTTTACAAAATCACTATCAGAAAGATAAACTACTAGAACCGGGCCTCTCTCTAATATAATCTCTCTAAGGGAATAGGATGACGACGATACAGCTCCGCGGGGCCCGCCTATAAGCCTGACCTTATGGTATACCCACCTATGTGAATCTCTCTCTCCCTCTCTCTCTCTCACGTCGCATGCGCCTCTCTTATTCGAGCTAGCTCAATCTCCAATCTATTGCCTTCGGCATCTCCTGCTGTCAAGCCTGATGAGTAGAGTAAAATAAACTATCTATCTGTGGAATCTCACTCCTCAGCTCTGTAATGTGCCGAGCCACATCCTCATTCAACTGCTCGCACCACATACAATATCCACAGAAATCTGTTCCCCAAACTCGCCCAACAGTGTTATTGACGGGAAAGAGGATGATGACTTCGCAGGCAAGATAACAGTAGGTGATACTACTAACAGAGGACCATCTGCGATAGGGGTGCCCATCCTCTTAGTCTCAGCCAGTGCCGCTCCGTCTAGCTCCGCCACCATCTCCGAATCTAACTCGGGCTCGGTGGGATCCTTCTTTATCTCTACCCTAACCACTACCCCCTGTGCCGCTATTCCTTTTACAAAATCACTATCAGAAAGATAAACTACTAGAACCGGGCCTCTCTCTAATATAATCTCTCTAAGGGAATAGGATGACGACGATACAGCTCCGCGGGGCCCGCCTATAAGCCTGACCTTATGGTATACCCACCTATGTGAATCTCTCTCTCCCTCTCTCTCTCTCACGTCGCATGCGCCTCTCTTATTCGAGCTAGCTCAATCTCCAATCTATTGCCTTCGGCATCTCCTGCTGTCAAGCCTGATGAGTAGAGTAAAATAAACTATCTATCTGTGGAATCTCACTCCTCAGCTCTGTAATGTGCCGAGCCACATCCTCATTCCACTGCTCGCACCACATACAATATCCACAGAAATCTGTTCCCCAAACTCGCCCAACAGTGGTATTGACGGGAAAGAGGATGATGACTTCGCAGGCAAGATAACAGTAGGTGATACTACTAACAGAGGACCATCCGCGATAGGGGTGCCCATCCTCTTAGTCTCAGCCAGTGCCACTCCGTCTACCTCCGCCACCATCTCCGAATCTAACTCGGGCTCGGTGGGATCCTCCTTTATCTCTACCCTACCCACTACCCCCTGTGCCGCTAGTCCCTTTACAAAATCACTATCAGAAAGATAAACTACTAGAACCGGGCCTCTCTCTAATATAATCTCTCTAAGGGAATAGGATGACGATGATGCAGCCCCGTAGGGCCCACCTATAAGCCTGACCTTATGGTATACCCACCTATGTGAATGATGTGCCATCTAATACCTACAAAACAATATCTTAGGGTCAATACTAACAAGTAAAATCACATGGTTAGCATGAAGGTTTAAGCAATTAGCTCTTATGGCTTCTCTAGGATGCAACGATTCGAACCTTGTATCGAACTTAGAAGCTCTGATACTATTTGTGATATCCCCAACCCCTCTACTAGGTTAACTGCATACTAGCGTGCCTCTCGGCACTACACTACAAGCTCCTAAGCTAAGCAAACTTGAATAACACTTAGAAACATATACATATACTATGCAATGAATAAAAAGAGTAAACTGAATACATAAAAGGGCGACAATTACATAAGGTTCAGGGAAACTCCTTATAACATCTCTAAATATAGAAAATACTTTAGAAAACCAAAACAACAAGAAAAGATGTTACAAACTCATCGAGAATAAAAAAACTTATAAATATCCTTAAAAAAAATCAAGACGACTATACACAGCTCAACCCAATCCCAAATCTCTGCGCGAGTACTCTAACAGCTTACTGCTCCATTTCTCGTCCCGAGTTTTCTGTAAAAAAAACATGACCTTTAAGGACGTGAGTGCGAATGCTCAATGAGTCCACATGTGTGCGTGATTCCGTGTTACTCTTAAAAATAATGATGTAATTTTACAAAATAGTTCATGCAATGTTACAAGAAATCTTTTTCCTAAGCTACTTTAAAAGTGTCAGTACCTGAGCCTATATGAGGGGTTTGAACACATTTAGGAAGTCTGAACGAATCAAGACACATTAGTGCAGCTTCTAAACCCGAATTCAAAATTCATGCCATGCAAAAGTCGTGCTCCACGAATAGAATCCGAAACCCATAACGAGGTCATCAGAAACAAGTTCCGGCATCGCGTAGTCATTACCAGCCAAACAACTTGCGAGTGCTTGATTCCTTAACCACCACACTCTCCAATCACATAAAACCAGGCTACAGATCTTGGGGCACCTACCAGGTCCGCCCTGATACCAACCTTAGTTTCAAGCCTCTCCTAACTTTCCACAAGGCGACCATCCCACCAAAAAATATGATGCAATATCTAACGTAATATCGATCGGGCCAAACCCTCTGTTGTATTACACCCTATCTCAAGTGGATCCACCTTCTAGAGTTTCTAACCGTTCACGTCATCGGAAGAAGCCCTAGTATGGGGGACTAGCCACTTACAGTAAAATACTCTGCCGCTTTCGAATTCATATAAACCTATCAACCTATGCATTTGTTCCATAATTAAATTGAGCACTGAGTCATTTCATATTAAGTCTATTAAATCATATATTAAATCCAATGGGCCTCATTAAATATAAGGAAATAGGTCAGCCCAACACCAATGATGGGTCACTTAGCAGCTGGTATGTGATATATTGTCTATATTTCTTTTTTTTTTTTAGGAATAAATATTGTCTATATATTTATATGTTACTTTCATCGTTTTACGATGTTTTTTAATATATAAAACTCATATTTTAGACTAATCCTTTTATTCTTGTCTTAGGTCTTCCCAAAGAAGAAAATGATGAAAAGAAACAAAAACAGTGTGAAAATGATGAAAAACGAAGACGACGACATACATGAAAAAGACCTACCGCCTGAGGTAGGCCAATCTACCATCAGCGGTACAGGGCATATAGAAGCAAATTGCACAGAACCCTACCGCAGATGGTAGGGCTCGACCTACCGTGCACGATAGGTCCCAGCTGTAGCAGTTTTAATCCATTTTAACTCTATTTAATGTAATTTTTCCTTCATTAGTTGAGAGTTCAACCACTAGGCTTAGGGAGGTAATTAGGGGCGAACTTAGGTTAGAAAATTCCCCCAAATTCATCCTCAATTGGGTAGGAAATCAGTAGAGAAATAGAAATTGAATACTTAGAGATCAAGATTTGAAGATTCAACTGTTAGTATATGCCCTAAGACCAATTGACTCACATTTATGATTTATGAAGCATGTATTGTTTGAATTGTATTTTATGCTCTTGGTCATCAAGTATGTGACTTGATAGTAAAACCCTTATAGCTAATAAAATACTATTCTTATTTGACCCATGTTTATTACATCTTGTAAACTAGTGTGAAGTCGATTGATGGTCAAGTTTTACTGATCATGAATATGAGATATAAAATCAATTCATAAATACATATTTAGAATATTGTATTGGACATGACCCAAAGTGATGAAGAAATATTGCATGGGTTTAAGTTATAAGTATTTCTTCTCAGTTTTATATTTGGTGTCCTATGACCTAATGTTTTTAATGTTTCTTGCATAGGGTAGAAAATATGTTTTGACATAGTCAAACATCACTTTTAATTAGGTGATCATTATGACTATTGGTTGGCTTATTTTCTCGTCATGGCTTGAATATTGGAGATAGTGAAAGGGATTTGTCCCTCTCTTTTTAGAGAGAGATATCCATGGGCCCCTTGATAAGAAAGACTAGAAAATATGCATGGCCATGCTCAAATAAGTATTAATAAGATGTTATTAATATTATTTGTTGGAACAGTCTGCTTGGTGATCAAGTAAATGGTTAGTTAAGTTTTATAAGGATGACTTGATCCATGCCTTATACTTAATTAGGATATCGTGTGACAAAAGGACTAAATATTAAATCTGATGCTAGGTTATTATTACATTTACTTAACTTGGGTAAGCATAATGTCTTGCTAGAGGCCGCTTATGTTTTGTTAATAAATGTCTAGGACATTTTTCATTCACTGCCAACGTTAAGTGAACCTACAGGGTCACACGCATAGACGATCTTGTGAGCATAATGTCCACGTTCAATGAATCTAGATTGTGTCCAGATTCGTTGAACGTATAAAAAAGGGGAATTAGATTCCATATTGTATTTTCTGGTAAGTTAATAAGTAATTAATTTTATTTAATCGAATAAATGAAATTAATTACTTAATATTACTCATCCAACCGTTGGATGATTATAGGAACAGACGGACAAGATTAAACTGTCATTAGATGACAGTTAGGGTTTTGATATTGACAGCTATAAAAGGTTATGTTAACCTTTTCTTGGTGGCCATCCTTTATCTGATTGAAGAAAAATAAAACCCTAAACCCTAGAACGGCGATATAGTATCTAGTATCCTCTCTCCGAAATAAGACCGATTACCAGATAGTCAGGATCAGTTCTGAACAGTTTTCAGAACACAGAAGGGGCTACCGATCGCTTGCAGAGGAGTTCGTCGCGTGGATACCAGTAGAGGGCAAAGCGTACAAAGCTGCGCCTCCACAACGAACAATAAAACCCAGAGGTAATTTCTATCCAATCAGTTTTTCTAGTATGTGCAGATCCTGTTGGTGGATTTCCGTAGTTTTATTATACTTTGTTTTTGCCTACGGATTCCAACAGTGGTATCAGAGCCTCGTACATACTAGTTTTACTTATTTTATCTGTTACCGCTTTGATTACATGTGTTGTTTTCAATCGGCCTTATAGTAAGGTTTCTGATTAGTGTAATAATAAGAGTAAATTGAATTATAGGATTCGCATATATCATATTCTGTTTTACTTATTAATGCGATTAATTAAACAGAATGTTGTTACTGCCAAATTGTTTGGCATACAGACTGTAATCTGTGCAATTTAATTGTTAAACTAATATGCAGAATCACATGATTTAATGTTTAACTGTTAAACAAAATTTCTGGCGGCATGATTTTAGGGTTTCTGACGGCATTAACTTATTCAATGAGTCAGAAAGAAAATTCGTTTTTCTTTCCGGGGGCGCTGCCCCCTGAGACCCCCGCAAGGCCGTTGCCCCTTGACCTCGCCCGCTGACCGGGCAGCGGGACCGTCGTTTTCTTCCTGGGGCTTCACCCCCGGAACCCACCTTGTTGTTTCTTTGCATGTTTCTTCCTATCTTTAGATGCATGGTGCATAGCATGGCCCTTTACCTTTTGTGATTGATTGGCTTATTTTGTTAATGGGTTGTATGTTTTTAAATACGGCCTGCATGTCGTTGTTTTCATTGATGTAATATTATCAAGCTTTACTAGAATAGGTTAATTTTATTTCCTATTCCTGTGTATGTTTTCTGTCCTATGTAACAAGATTAGAAGGCCAAGACATTGGAGGCAAGCTCATGGAGATGAAGACTTACCTAGATTGACCTTTGACTTCCATGAGGTTCGTGGAAGTCAATATAGGATTGGGGCCATGCTATGACACGTTTTATTTGATGTATATATTATGCATGTGATGTTTAGTTTATTTCCTTTTATTTTTGGATATATGTTTTGTGAAATAATATACAAATAAAAGGAAGAAGGTTTTTGAAACCATGTAAATATTAGTTCGTAAAATGCCTCCCATGATCATAAGCACTTCTCCATGCTTGGATCATCATTGTGTCTCATTGCCAAAGCAAGAGATAAATGGTTATATAAGTAGGGGAAGATGGAAAATGGTGATTTCCATATGCTTGGAATGGTTTGGCTTAACTAGGCTATCAAAACGGTTTTGAGCCTAGGACATCATATAGGATTTTGTCGGTACATGTATATGTAAATCCCATTAATACATTTTTCTCTAATTATGGGTGTTAAGCCAAAGCTTACTTATGATTAGAATAAAATGAATTTTTATACCCATGATTTATATCAAGTGTTGAGTATTTCAGGGAAAATTTAATGCTTCATTTATTTAATTTTACTTTACAAATTCTATGTAGATAATGGCCTCAAACAATTCAAACACATCGTTGCAATCCGTGCTTGAAAAGAATAAGCTTAGTAGGACTAACTTTCTTGATTGGGCACGAAATTTAAGGATTGTCCTTAAACAAGAAAAAAAGCTATATGTACTTGAGAACCCTATCCCTAATCAACCAGCTAACAATGCCCCCTAGAGTCGAAAATGATGCTTATAGTAAGCACAAGGATGATTCTAACGATGTGACATGTCTCATGTTGGCTACGATGGAATCTGAGTTGCAAAAGCAATTCGAGGAAGTTGAGGCTTATGAGATGATAAAACAGCTCAAGGAAATGTTCCAAGAGCAGGCACGTCAAGAGAGATATCTTACCATTAAGGCGTTGAATAGCTGCAAAATGACCCCTGGCACTTCAGTTAGTGCTCATGTCCTTAAGATGAAAGGGTATTTTGATCAGCTTGAAAAACTTGGAGCACCTGTAAGTCATGACTTGGCTACTGATATGATCTTGGCCTCTTTGACCTCTGACTATGATCAGTTTGTCATGAACTTCAATATGCATAATATGGAAAAGTCCATAAATGAATTGCACGGGATGCTCAAGCAGGCTGAACAAAATATTAGGAAGTCTACTCCTAATGTTCTGATGGTTCAGAAAGGGCAGTTCAAGAAGAACAAGGGAAAGGGAAAGGGAAAGGGAAAGGATATGGCCAAAAAGGGTAAAGGCAAGCAGAAGCCCAAGCCCAAGGTTAAACCACCAAAGGAAGGGACTTGCTTCCACTGCAAAAAACCTGGTCATTGGAAGAGGAATTGCAAGCTCTACTTGGAAGAAAAGAAGAAGCAAAAGGCCAGAGAGACTGCCGCTTCAGGTACTTTCGTTATAGAAATTAATATGTCTACTCCTACTTCATGGGTATTAGATACCGGATGTGGAGCTCACATTTGTGTAAATGTGCAGGGACTCAAAAGGAGTAGATCTTTGGCAAAGGGAGAGGTGGACCTACGAGTTGCAAATGGAGCAAAAGTTGCTGCTGTAGCTGTAAGGACATTTGATTTACTTTTGCCTACTGGGCTTATAATTGAACTTAAGGATTGTTATTATGTTCCTGCTATGAGTAGGAACATCATTTCAGTTTCTTGTTTGGATATTGATGGTTTTGAGTTTAATACTAAGAATGCTAAAAGTTCTATTTATAAAAATGGTATTTTCTATGGGGATGCCTTTTTATGTAATGGACTTTACATTCTTAACCTACATGATTCCATTAGTAAGCCCATCTATAACATAAATACAAAGAAATTTAAATCTAATGATTTAAATCAAACTTACTCGGCATTGTCGTTTGGGCCATATAAATGAGAAACGCATATCAAAACTCCATCAAGATGGACTTTTTATTTTCATTCGACCTTGAGTCTTATGAAAAATGTGATTCTTGTTTATTGGGAAAAATGACTAAAAAGTCCATTTACAAGGCAAAGTGAAAGGGCTACCGATTTATTGGAACTTATACATACCGATGTATGTGGGCCAATGAACACACAAGCTGAGAGGAGGTTTTCGAGTATTTCATTACATTCACGGATGATTTCAGTAGATATGGTTATGTCTATCTAATGAAACATAAATCTGATTCATTTCAAAAGTTTAAGGAATTTCAAAATGAAGTACAGAATCAACTTGGAAGGAGTATCAAATTACTTCGATCAGATCGAGGTGGTGAATACTTAGGCCAAGAGTTTGACGAACATCTAAAAAATTGTGGGATATTATCACAATTAACTCCACCAAGAACACCACAATGGAATGGTGTTTCTGAATGCAGAAATCGAACTCTATTGGATATGGTTCGATCTATGATGAGTCAAACAAATCTTCCAATTTCTTTTTGGGGTTATGCTCTAGAAACTGCTGCATTCATATTAAATAGAGTTCCATCTAAAGCTGTTCAGAAGACACCATATGAGATATGGACTGGGAAACAACCTAGTTTAGCATTTCTCAAAATTTGGAGATGTGATGCTTATGTGAAGCGATCATTATCTGAAAAACTAGCACCTAAATCTGATAAGTGTCTGTTTGTGGGATATTCTAAGGAAACTAAAGGATACTACTTTTATCTTCCATCGGAAAACAAAGTGTTTATTGCTCGGAACGGAATTTTCCTTGAAAGGGAATTCGTTTCCAAAAGAGTTAGTGGGAGTAGAATCCATCTTGAAGAAGCTCAAGGACAGCAGACCATTTCTGAACCGAGTATGGATACTCAGTTGGACTCACGTATTCATATTGAGCCTGAACCTTTGACACAAGGGCCAAGAAGGTCTAGTAGGATTTCTCAGATACCACAGAGATATGGATTTCTTGTGACTGAGGATCATAATATTGATCTTATTGATCAAGGTGAACCTAATTCCTACCAAGATGCTATTCATAGTCCTGAATCTAGCAAATGGCTAGAGGCTATGAAATCAGAAATGCAATCCATGCATGATAATCAAGTTTGGACTTTGATTGATCCACCTGAAGGTTGCAAGACCATAGGGTGTAAATGGGTTTTCAAAAAGAAAACTGACATGGATGGCAATGTGCATACTTACAAAGCACGATTGGTAGCAAAAGGGTATAGACAAACTCATGGTATAGACTATGATGAAACCTTTTCTCCAGTTGTAATGCTTAAGTCAATTAGAATTCTACTTGTCATTGCAGCATATTATGATTATGAAATATGGCAAATGGATGTTAAAACTGCTTTTCTTAATGGAAATCTACTAGAGGATGTGTATATGACACAACCTGAAGGTTTTATTCATCCTTCGAATTCTATTAAAGTTTGTAAACTTCAAAGATCCATTTATGGCTTGAAGCAAGCATCTCGAAGTTGGAATCTTCATTTTGATGAAGCTATTAAAGAATTCAATTTCATCAAGAATGATGATGAACCTTGTGTCTACAAAAGGGTTACAGAAAATGCAGTAGTCTTCTTAGTACTCTATGTCGATGACATCTTGTTAATTGGGAATGACATCCCCACTTTGCAAAGTGTAAAAACTTGGTTGGGGAAGTGTTTTTCAATGAAAGATTTAGGCGAAGCAGCCTATATTCTAGGCATTAGGATCTATCGAGATAGATAAAATGCTTATTGGCCTAAGTAAGAGTGGATATAATGACAAGGTACTGAAATGGTTCAGTATGCTAGATTCTAAGAGAGGATTCTTGCCAATGTCACATGGCGTTAAACTCAATATGTCTCAAAGTCCTACCACAGGGAGGATACATAACGCATGAGTAAGATTCCTTACGCTTCCGCAATTGGATCTATCATGTACACCATGTTATGCACTCGCCCAGATGTCTCGTATGCATTAAGTATGACTAGCAGATTCCAGTCAAATCCTGGTGAACCGCATTGGACTGCAGTAAAAAATATTCTCAAGTACTTAAGAAGGACTAAAGAGATGTTTTTGATCTACGGAGGTCAGGAAGGAGAGCTTGTTGTAAATGGTTACACGGATGCTAGCTTTCAGACTGATGTAGATGATTTTAGATCGTAATCTGGATTTGTGTTTTGTTTGAATGGAGGTTCTGTGAGCTGGAAGAGTTCAAAGCAAGATACCGTGGCCGATTCTACTACAGAGGCTGAATATGTGGCTGCTTCTGATGCAACCAAAGAGGCAGTTTGGATCAGAAAGTTCATCACAGAACTAGGTGTAATTCCTAGCATTGTGAACCCAGTGGACCTATATTGTGATAATACTGGAGCCATTGCACAAGCTAAGGAACCTAGATCTCATCAACGATCCAAGCATATTCTCAGGCGTTTCCATCTCATTCGAGAAATTATTGAGCGTGGAGATGTTAAAATTCGCAAAGTAGACACCAATGACAATGTCGCAAATCCATTGACAAAGCCACTCCCACAACTTAAGCATGAGAGTCATACTAGGTCATGGGTTTGAGAGTCATGTCAATTTGGTGGTAGGGCAAGTGGGAGATTGTTAGTATATGCCCTAAGACCAATTGACTCACATTTATGATTTATGAAGCATGTATTTTTTGAATTGTATTTTATGCTCTTGGTCATCAAGTATGTGACTTGATAGTAAAACCCTTATAGCTAATAAAAAACTATTCTTATTTGTCCCATGTTTATTACATCTTGTAAACTAGTGTGAAGTCGATTGATGGTCAAGTTTTACTAATCATGAATATGAGATATAAAATCAATTCATAAATACATATTGAGAATATTGTATTGGACATGACCCAAAGTGAAGAAGAAATATTGCATGGGTTTAAGTTATAAGTATTTCTTCTCAGTTTTATATTTGGGGTCCTTTGACCTAATGTTTCTAATGTTTCTTGCATAGGGGAGAAAATATGTTTTGACATAGTCAAACATTACTTTTAATTAGGTGATCAATATGACTATTGGTTGGCTTATTTTCTCGTCATGGCTTGAATATTGGAGATAGTGAAAGGGATTTGTCCCTCTCTTTTTAGAGAGAGATATCCATGGGCCCCTTGATAAGGAAGACTGGAAAATATGCATGGCCATGCTCAAATAAGTATTAATAAGGTGTTATTAATAATATTTGTTGGAACAGTCTGCTTGGTGATCAAGTAAATGGTTAATTAAGTTTTATAAGGATGACTTGATCCATGCCTTATACATAATTAGGATATCGTGTGACAAAAGGACTAAATATTAAATCTGATGCTAGGTTATTATTACATTTACTTAACTTGGGTAAGCATAATGTCTTGCTAGAGGTTGCTTATGTTTTGTGAATAAATGTCTGGGACATTTTTCATTCACTGCCAACGTTAAGTGAACCTACAGGGTCACACGCATAGACGATCTTGTGAGCATAATGTCCACGTTCAATGAATCTAGATTGTGTCCAGATTCGTTGAACGTATACAAAAGGGGAATTAGATTCCATATTGTATTTTCTGGTAAGTTAATAAGTAATTAATTTTATTTAATCGAATAAATGAAATTAATTACTTAATGTTACTCATCCAACCATTGGATGATTATAGGAACAGACGGACGAGATTAAACTGTCATTAGATGACAGTTAGGGTTTTGATATTGACAGCTATAAAAGGTTATGTTAACCTTTTCTTGGTGGCCGTCCTTTATCTGATTAAAGAAAAACAAAACCCTAAACCCTAGAATGGCGATATAGTATCTAGCCTCCTCTCTCCGAAATACGACCGATTACCAGATAGTCAGGATCAGTTCTGAACAGCTTTCAGAACACTGAAGGGGCTAGCATCCTGATCGCTTGCAGAGGAGTTCGTCGCGTGGATACCAGTAGAGGGCGAAGCGTACAAAGCAGCGCCTCCACAACGAACAATAAAACACAGAGGTCATTTCTATCCAATCAGTTTTTCTAGAATGTGCAAATCCTGTTGGTGGATTTCCGTAGTTTTATTTTACTTTGTTTTTGCCTACGGATTCCAACATCAACATCATAATTTCGGGCTTCAATTGGGTGACTCGAGAGACGAGCTCGGGCGACGTTCGGGATTGCGATTTCGGCTTCAACTTCTGCCTAAGTATTCTTTTCCTTCTTTTTTTACTGAAATCAATGTTTAATTTTAGTTTTAATACAATGATTAGTGAGTAGATTTTTTATGTTCGGATGAGGTTCAAACCCTAATTCTTGATTATGATGTTCTTGGATTACTTTACTAAATTCGATGTTTGTTTTCAATTGACTTGTCTTCCAATTATGTTTTGATGCAATTTAATTGTCACAAGATTAGATTTATCGCAAGGATGTTCAGAATTGAAAAAGAAAGAACATTCTAGGGCAACAAATTGGGGTAATTAATTAGAGATATGATATTGCATTTTTTGGTCCTTTAAATCACCTATAACTACTGCACTCATAATTTGTTAGGGAAAAAACATATTCTCCACTAAGAGTTAGTGAGTAAGGTGGCCTTTACTTAGAGATAGGGATTGCCCAATTAGTTGTGATGACCCAACTTGGTTAATTCAACATTGTTTTTTATAAAGTTTTTCCAATTGAATTAGTAACAAGGATTAGGGGGATTCCAATATCCAAACTCTTGCTTTAATAGTTTTTTTTTAAAATATTTGGTTGTTTCTTGTTGTATTTACTTTGGTTTATAAACCCTTTTTAAGCTTTTTAGTTTATACTTCTACAAACCATTCTTTAGGCTAAACATTAGAAAAACAGACTAGTACTTGAGCTTTTATCGTTCCTCGAGATTCAACACTCAGGTGTAGCTCGATTACTACTGTAATAGGTCCACTTGCCCTGTAACTTTAGTTCTTAGTAGTTCCTCCCATTGGTTTTAAAACAACATCAAGTTTTTGGTGTCGTTCCCAGGGAACGGCAACTTAAGGAAAATCATTTTATTTAGTGATTTAGTCAAATTTTTTTGTTTTCATTGTTTTGCTTCATTTTGCTTTGTTCAATACTTCTGTTTTGCTTGCTTTGCTATTAGTGGTATGAATATTGGAATTCAGCTTGTTACTTTTGGAACCTGTGTTGATTGCTTATTTTAATTATTTGTTTTAGGTTGTGGAATAAAAAAAGATACCAATGACGCCATGGAAGATCGACTGGCAACAATATTAAAATAAAGGATGGGGAACACGGCTTTTATACCTCAACATACGCATCATCAGCAAGCTATGTCCCAAGGAAATGGGCAGAAGTACAACACGTATCCTACCTAGTACAGTTCGGGTTGGAGGAATCAATCAAATATTCCCGGGAGAGGTCAAAGTTAAAGGAGACAACAACAACCCCTAGGCTTTCAGAGTGGAGGTTTTACCCTATCGTCAACATATAATCATACTCCATCGGTACATCCATCACCCCCACAGCCTAATTTGGAAGGTCTCATTTCACATGTATCAATTTGGCAGATGCCGAGAGTGAAAAGTATGGAAGCAGTCCAAAGAAGCCAAACAGCTTCCATCCACAACATGGAAGCAGTCCAGAGGAATCCACTTCCCCAAAAGAGAAGGAGGTTCTGCAAAAGGAAGTAGAAAAGAGGAAGTCATCTCCTTCACTATACAGGCCTCCTATTCCATTTCCACGGAGAGTGTGGAAGGCAAAGCAGGATAAACAATATGGTAAGTTTCCAAAAATCTTTAAACAATTACATATTAACTTACCTTTGGTTGATGTTCTAATGCAGATGCCTAAGTACACGAAGTTCCTAAAAGAAGCTATCTCTGGAAAGAAGAGGTTGGAGGATATCTCTTCGGTAATGGTGAATAAAGAGTGCTCAGCAATTCTCAACCCCAAGGAAAAGCTTTCAGGGAAACTAAAGGATCCAACGAGTTTTATTATTCCTTGCATTTTAGGTGGTATAACTCTTTATAGGGCTTTAGCTGATTTAGGGGCTAGTATAAATTTATTGCCCTATGATTTCCTTAAAAAATTAGGAGCAGGAGAACCTAAACCTACTAGGATGAGTATTCAACTTGTGGATAGGTCTACTAAGTATCCTAGAGGTATCATAAAGGATGTGCTAGTGCAAGTAGGGGACTTGGTATTCCCGGTTGACTTTTTGATTATGGATATAAGTGGGGACATTGAAGTCCCGCTTATTTCTGGTCATCCTTTCCTCACCACTGCTAGGTTCTAATCGATGTGAGTGAGGGAAAATTGACCCTTAGGTTAGGGGAGGAGGAAGTTATTTTCAGACCTCCCGATGCCATGTGTAGATCTAGAGATCATGATAATACTTGCTTCATGATAGATTTAATTGATCCTTATATCTTTACTCACGTGCAGGAATTTATCCAAGAAGATTCCCTAGCGATAGCCTTACAACAGGATTCCCAATGCGAGGTGGATTCTGAGGAGGTTTGGGTTTAACTTGATAAATTAGATGAATCAGATGTGAAGAAGACCACTACTGTACAAGAGGATCTAAAGGTACCCCTAAAGCCTTCTCTTAAATTCTCACTTGAAGAATCCCCGGAGCTAGAGCTAAAACCATTGCCGGATCACCTGGAGTATGCTTTCCTTGAGGAAAAGTCGACGCTCTTAATCATCATCTCTTCCAAGTTAGGCCGGCCCCAAAAACTATCCTTGCTGCAGACTTTGCAAAAATACAAGAAAGCTATTGCTTGGAAAATAGCAGACATTCAAGGAATAAGTCCATCCTTATACACCCATAAGATTAGACTAGAGGAGGATTCTAAGCCTGTAATTCAACCTTAAAGGCGATTGAATCCGAACATGCAAGAAGTGGTGAAGAAGGAGGTGATGAAACTCCTAGATGTTGGAATCATATATCCTATCTCAGACAACACTGGGAATTTAATTTGGAGATAAAAAATAAGAAAGTAGCTGAAAATCTAGTGGTCGATCATCTTTCAAGATTAGAGAATCCCGGTTTAGAACCGCTGGACTAAGAACATATTGACGACACATTCCAAGATGAACAACTTCTTTCTTGTAAAGCTTTCGTTGATGACTCGCCTTAGTATGCCGATATAGCTAACTATTTGGTTTCCAATGTTATGCATACAGGTAATACTCAGAAGAGGAAGAAGTTCTTTGTAGACTTGATGTACTATTTTTCGGAGGACTCATACCTCTTCTGTATATGTGCTGACAAAATTATTCGATAGTGCGTGGCTTAGCCTGAAATAGAGGAAATCATGAATCATTGTTACAAGGGTCCAGCCGACGAACATAATCAAGTTAACGTGACTACTCAAAAGGTACTCGAGTCGGGCTTTTACTAGCCGACTTTGTTTAAGGATGCAAAAAGATACGTTATGGAATGTGACAGTTGTCAATGCATAGGTAACATCTCAAAATGCAATGCTATGCCTATGTTTACTTTCCAAGTTTGTGAGATGTTTGACTATTGGGGTATTGATTTCATAGGCCCTTTACCTAATCCTTTATGTAATCAGTATGTGTTTGTCGCTGTCGAGTACATATCTAGATGGGCTGAGGCTCAAGCCTTACCTATGAATGATGCTAAAGTCGTGGTTAAGTTCTTAAAAAAAATTATTTTCTCATTTTGGCGCCCTAGCTATTATAAGTGATAGGGGTGCTCATTTTGTAACCAACAACTCGAAAAAGTAGTTAAAAGATTAAGAGTAACTCATAAGTTAGCTACTCCCTATTATCCTTAGACTAGCGGTCAAGTAGAAGTAATGAATAGGGAAATCAAATGCATCCTTGAGAAAATCATTGATAGTACCCATAAAGACTGTAGTATTAAGTTAGATGATGTTTTTTGGGCCTATAGAACAACTTACAAGACCCCAATCGGTTTTACACCCTTCCGTTTACTCTATGGGAAGTTGATATATGCATAATTGTCTATATTTTCTATATGTTAATTTCATCATTTTCGGTGTTTTTAATATGTAAAAGTATATATTTTACCTTAATATATCTTATTCTTATCTTAGGTGCCCTCCGGAAGTGAAAAGGATGAAAGAAAATGAAAACGGACCGAAAACGTCGAAAACGGAGCCGTCGGCAACGAGACAGTAAACTTACTGTGCGACGTAGGCTGCCTTACCATCGCCAATAGGTTCCCTGGCAAGCAATAGGCACAGTAGATAGAGAGACCTACCAGCCCTACCATCGGCAGTTGGGTAGGTTGGCAAGGGCGATTGAATAAAAAACAAACTCAGTTTTCTTGCATCTTATTCCAATTCCAGCTTAGTTTTCTCGTATTTTTCGCCTCTATATAAGGGGTTTTTTTTTTTGTAGCTATAGTGAAAGAAGAACTTGGATACAAAATTAGAGATACCTAATTACTTTGTAAACCATATTTACTAAATTCCTTACATGATCAATGGTTTTTATGCACTTGTAAATGTTGTTTGAGTAATAGAAACTTAGGAATCTTGGGTTATTAGCATTATGATAATAATTTTTGAACTTTTCCTACAATGTCATGATTTTCCTATCTTTAAAAGCAAAAAAGTCTAGTCTAGAATGGTCCCAGAGATTATGGTCTTGAACCGATTGTGCCTTTCTTGCTATTATCCTAAATGAAGTCAATCCCTAGTTCCCTTTTTGTGCCTTCATGCCAAGGGTTGTACTCCCTTCTTTTTTTGTTCTTTAAACCTCACTATATAAAACCTCAATTCGTGGAGCGAAGTGTTTTATATCCTTTTAAGCTATTTTGAGTATGTGAAGCAAACAAGTGTGGGGGTAAAACGGGTGAAGAAAGAAAAACCCTGTATAAAAGAAAAGGTATTATGGATAATTTCATATGTTCAGTGCTTTTGCTATTAAAAAGAGATAAAGAAAGAAAAGTAATTGATTCTTGAAAAGAAAATATATATATATATATAGAAAAAAAATGAATAAGCCAGAAAATGGGGAAAATGGCAGAAAACAAAGAAAAAAAGACGAGTCTTTATCTTATAATAATTTCTTGAGAAAAATCAAGCATCTATCTCTCTTATACCTTGGTAATTCTTGAAAAATTCTTGAGAAAGTATGTTGTTAGATGGGGTGTACATAAAATAAGAATAAAGTAAGTTGTACATGGGTGAGTGAGAAGAGTGAAAATAGCAGTTAGAAAATGGTTATTTTATTTCGTTATCTTTTTCTTTCGGTTGCATTAGCTCTATCTCATTTGTTTTTGTCTCCTTTTACCTTCGTTTGTAACCTACTTATATCCCTAGCGTAACATTACAAGCCAAATACTCTTAACTAACCCGGGAATGACCTAAAATGGACTTAGGAGTGGATAAATGATGGAAAAAGTATGAGTTGTATGTATTGTATTTGGAAGTATTTCTTTTTGCTAATCGCTTAACATTCCTCTTTTCCTGTGAAAGACGACATGAGCAAATCACACATGCACACCTTTCATCGGTAATGAGTTCTAGTTACATGTGGTGGACTTAGTGATTTTGTCGTTCGTCTATTTTTTATTTATATTTGGAGTTGGGCAGGAATATACTCTATTAAAGTGGTTTTATCTTTAATTTTTATTAGTTTTTGTTTTTGTTTCTGATGAGTTTGTTTTGGTTATTTTCGCTACCAATACTTGTGATCGTTTTAAGTTTTTAACTATTTATTCAGCTTATGTTGTGTTCGTGTTATGTCTTCCTAGAATAAAAGTTTTTATATCTTTCGTTTTGCCTATTTAGTTTGTGTTGCTTGAGGGCAAGCAACGGATAAGTGTGGAGGTATTTGATATGTGCATAGTTGTCTATATTTTTCATATGTTAATTTCATCGTTTTCGGTGTTTTTAATATGTAAAAGTAGATATTTTAGCTTAATGTCTCTTATTCTTGTCTTAGGTGCCCTCTGGGATTGAAAACGATGAAAGAAAATTAAAATGGACGAAAACGGAGTGAAAACGACAAAACGGAGCCGTCTGCAACGAGACAGCCAACCTACCGCAAGAGGTGGGCTGCCCTACCATCGCCGGTAGGTTCCTTGGCAAACAACAAGCATGGCAGATAGAGACTTATCACAGACGGTTGGTCTCGCCCTATCGTTGGCAGTAGAGTAGGCTGGCAAGGGTGGTTGAATATAAAATAATCTCGGTTTTCTTGTATCTTATTCCAATTCCAACTTGGTTTTCTTGTATTTTTCACCTCTATATAAAGGGTCTTTTTGCATCTATTGTGAAAGGAGAAATTAGATACAAAATTAGAGATACTTAGATAGATTAGTTTTAGATTTTAGAATAAGATTAGATAAATTAGTTAGGTTAGATTAGATTAAACAATCTTTAAATTCCAGCTTTTATACATTCAATTAGTTGGTAAAGTTTCAAGATTTCTGCAATTTAGTTTCTTGGATTCAAGAATTGAAGACATAATTTAAAGATTTCGATCTTCAACTTGGCGGCTTGAAAGACGAGCTTGGAAGATGTTCGGGATTTCAATTGCGGTTCGATTTCAATCCTCAACTTTCTTTTCCTTTTCTTGATTATTGAAGTTTATGTTTTATTTTAGTTTTATTATAATGAATAGTGAGTGGTTCTTTACCATTTCGATTGGGGTTGAACCCTAATTCTTGATTATGAAATTCTTGGTTTAAATTCTTGATTTTGATGTTTGTTTTGATTTAAGTAGTCCTCTAATTGTGTTTGTTTGCAATTTTAATTGTTGCGAGATTAGATTAATCACAAGGTTGTTCGGAATTAAAAAAAGAAAGAACGATATAGGGCAATCAATTAAGGGTTAATTGGGGCAATTTACTAGAGATACGATTTTGCACTTTTAGGTCTTTTTAATCGCCTAATTTTATTGCACTCATTATTTGTTAGGGAGAAAAGAGATTGTCCTCTATGGGATAGTGAGTAGGGTGGCTTTTGCCTAGAGTTAGGGATTGCCCGATTTGAGTGATGACCCACTAAATTAATTCAACAATGTTTTCATTAAAGTTTTTCCAATTGAATTAGTAACAAGGATTAGGGGGATTCCACCTTCCAAATTCTTGCTTTAATTAATTTTAAATTGTTCTTTACATTGCTTTTTTTCTTTTAATTGATTTAATTTTTTTTAGTTTTATTTCAACGACATCTTCTTTTCAGACTAAACATTAGAAACACGATTATTACTTAAGCCTTTTCCATTCCTCAAGAGATTCGACACTTGGGTTGAAACTCACCTCTACATTTTTAGGTTCACTTACCTTGCATTGTAGTGATTAGGGACATCGTGTTTAAGTTTTACATACATAAAGTTTTTGGTGCCATTGCCGGAGGACGGTAGATTAAGGAAAGTCGTTTATTTAGTACTTTAGTCATCTTTTTTTTTTTTTTTGTTATTTTACTTTGTTTCATTGTATTGTTGCACTTGTGTGTTTGTGGTTAGATGTCATGTATTCAACTAATTACTTCTAGAACTTGTGTTAATTGCAAATTCAATTGCTTGTTCTAGCTTTTGGAAAGTACGAAAGGAATACCAATGATATCATGGAAGCCCGATGGGCATCGATGTTAGAACAAAGAGTGGAGAACATGGCTTTTCAGTCTCAATATACGCACTATCAATCAGCCATGTTCCAAGAAAACTGGCAGGGATACCATACGTATCTAACCAGTACAGTTCGGAATGAAGGACTCAGTCGAACGATCCTTGGGGAGATTATGCTCAATATTCAACATACAATTATACTCCATTGATACACTTATCATCTCCAATACCTAATTTAGAAGAGCTTGTTTCAAAGTATATCAATTCGGCAAACATCGGGGAAAAAAGAATGGAAGCAGTCCAGACAAGCCAAACGGCTTCCTTCTATGACATGAAAAATCAAATCGAAACATTAGCAAGGATGATGGTTGAAAAACTACCTAGTAATGCACCTAATATCACAGTCACTTTGTGGGATGTAGAAGAACAAGTTATGACATTTCCCATGCTTATGGATGACAAGGATGAAATTGCACAAGAACAGAAAGAGTCCACTTCCCAAAAATTTCAAGAACCCTCTACCAAATACAGGGGTAGTGGAAGAAAGCAAGAGAGATGAGTGCTTGCCAAAAAATAAGATTAAGTTTGAGGAAGGTGAGCCAAAAAAGGAAAATGAGAGTCTCCTACAAATTCAAAAGAGTCATATAGAAGAGCGATGAGAAACAATGTTAGAGACCATCGAAAAGAATGAGGAAATAAATTCCCTTACTAACGAAACTAACTCTTTCTGTGTCGCGTCGAGAACTCCTTTTGTGTGCAAGCATCAAGGAAGCAACCCAAGGAGAATGACGAAGAAAAGAGGTGTCTCATGAAACTCAAAGGAAATTTTGAGAGGTCTAAAAGAAAACGACCCTTACACTGTTGAAAATCACGAATAAGTTTTTCTTCGACCATAGCTCTCATTAATCTTCTGTTTTCCCTTAAAGAATTGAAATTGTTTGAAATTCGTAATATCTTCCTTGAGCTCTGTCTAAGGTTTTTAATTTCTCTTCTTGTGATGGGTTTCAAATTCTTTCATTTTCATCACGAGGAGTTTTCCTTTTTTTTATGGTCGTTTATTTCTTTTTATGTTTTTTGGTTTTATTTCTTGTTTTATCCTCTGCTCTTTATTTGTTTATAGTTTTTAGTTGTTTTACTTTCATGTGGGGATGGCTTCCTGATATGCTTTATTGTTTTATACCTACGGGATTTCTTCCTATGTATGTGTTTGTTTTTGTTTTCCTTTAGTGTAACCCCAACAATAAGGAAAATGTGATTTTAAGTATTGGGAGGAGGGGGGGGATTTTCGTCCTTTTAAGTTTTTTCTTTTAGTCTCTTTTAGTCTTTTTCGTTCTTTTAATTTTTTTTGTTAGTCTCTTATTCGAAAAATTAAAAAAAAATTAGAAAATTTAAAAAATTCAAAAATATTTTTTAGTTTCCTTTTCTTTTTACCTTTCATATAAAAATGCAAAAATATTTTTTTTATCACTATTGGTAGAATATTAAATTGTAAAACATTTTAGGTTTTTCAAAAAAAGACATTACCTAATTACTTTGTAAACCATATTTACTAAATTCCTTACATGATCAATGGTTTTTATGCACTTGTAAATGTTGTTTGAGTAATAGAAACTTAGGAATCTTGGGTTATTAGCATTATGATAATAATTTTTGAACTTTTCCTACAATGTCATGATTTTCCTATCTTTAAAAGCAAAAAAGTCTAGTCTAGAATGGTCCCAGAGATTATGGTCTTGAACCGATTGTGCCTTTCTTGCTATTATCCTAAATGAAGTCAATCCCTAGTTCCCTTTTTGTGCCTTCATGTCAAGGGTTGTACTCCCTTCTTTTTTTGTTCTTTAAACCTCACTATATAAAACCTCAATTCGTGGAGCGAAGTGTTTTATATCCTTTTAAGCTATTTTGAGTATGTGAAGCAAACAAGTGTGGGGGTAAAACGGGTGAAGAAAGAAAAACCCTGTATAAAAGAAAAGGTATTATGGATAATTTCATATGTTCAGTGCTTTTGCTATTAAAAAGAGATAAAGAAAGAAAAGTAATTGATTCTTGAAAAGAAAATATATATATATATATAGAAAAAAAATGAATAAGCGGGAAAATGGCAGAAAACAAAGAAAAAAAGACGAGTCTTTATCTTATAATAATTTCTTGAGAAAAATCAAGCATCTATCTCTCTTATACCTTGGTAATTCTTGAAAAATTCTTGAGAAAGTATGTTGTTAGATGGGGTGTACATAAAATAAGAATAAAGTAAGTTGTACATGGGTGAGTGAGAAGAGTGAAAATAGCAGTTAGAAAATGGTTATTTTATTTCGTTATCTTTTTCTTTCGGTTGCATTAGCTCTATCTCATTTGTTTTTGTCTCCTTTTACCTTTGTTTGTAACCTACTTATATCCCTAGCGTAACATTACAAGCCAAATACTCTTAACTAACCCGGGAATGACCTAAAATGGACTTAGGAGTGGATAAATGATGGAAAAAGTATGAGTTGTATGTATTGTATTTGGAAGTATTTCTTTTTGCTAATCGCTTAACATTCCTCTTTTCCTGTGAAAGACGACATGAGCAAATCACACATGCACACCTTTCATCGGTAATGAGTTCTAGTTACATGTGGTGGACTTAGTGATTTTGTCGTTCGTCTATTTTTTATTTATATTTGGAGTTGGGCAGGAATATACTCTATTAAAGTGGTTTTATCTTTAATTTTTATTAGTTTTTGTTTTTGTTTCTGATGAGTTTGTTTTGGTTATTTTCGCTACCAATACTTGTGATCGTTTTAAGTTTTTAACTATTTATTCAGCTTATGTTGTGTTCGTGTTATGTCTTCCTAGAATAAAAGTTTTTATATCTTTCGTTTTGCCTATTTAGTTTGTGTTGCTTGAGGGCAAGCAACGGATAAGTGTGGAGGTATTTGATATGTGCATAGTTGTCTATATTTTTCATATGTTAATTTCATCGTTTTCGGTGTTTTTAATATGTAAAAGTAGATATTTTAGCTTAATGTCTCTTATTCTTGTCTTAGGTGCCCTCTGGGATTGAAAACGATGAAAGAAAATTAAAATGGACGAAAACGGAGTGAAAACGACAAAACGGAGCCGTCTGCAACGAGACAGCCAACCTACCGCAAGAGGTGGGCTGCCCTACCATCGCCGGTAGGTTCCTTGGCAAACAACAAGCATGGCAGATAGAGACTTATCACAGACGGTTGGTCTCGCCCTATCGTTAGCGATGAGAGTAGAGTCGGGCAAGGGTGGTTGAATATAAAATAATCTCGGTTTTCTTGTATCTTATTCCAATTCCAACTTGGTTTTCTTGTATTTTTCACCTCTATATAAAGGGTCTTTTTGCATCTATTGTGAAAGGAGAAATTAGATACAAAATTAGAGATACTTAGATAGATTAGTTTTAGATTTTAGAATAAGATTAGATAAATTAGTTAGGTTAGATTAGATTAAACAATCTTTAAATTCCAGCTTTTATACATTCAATTAGTTGGTAAAGTTTCAAGATTTCTGCAATTTAGTTTCTTGGATTCAAGAATTGAAGACATAATTTAAAGATTTCGATCTTCAACTTGGCAAGTTGAAAGACGAGTTTGGAAGACGTTCAAGATTTCAATTGCGACTTCGATTTCAATCCTAAGCTTTCTTTTTCTTTTCTTGATTATTGAAGTTTATGCTTTATTTCAGTTTTATTATAATGAATAGTGAGTAGTTCTTTATTGTTTAGATTAGGGTTGAACCCTAATTCTTGATTTTGATGTTTGTTTTGATTTAAGTTGTCCAATTGTGTTTGTTTGCAATTTAATTTTCATGAGATTAGAATAATTGCAAGGTTGTTTGAAATTTAAAAAGGATGAACGATCTATGGCAATAAATTGGGGGTTAATTGGGGCAATTGACTAGAGATACTATTCACTTTTAGGTCTTTTTAACCTACTTTTACTGGGCTCATCATTTGTTAGGAGAAAAGAGATTTTTCTCTAATGGTTAGTGAGTAGAGTGGTTTTCACCTAAAGATAGGGATTACCTGATTTGAGTGATGACCCAACTTAATTAATTAACGTCGTTTTTATTAAAGTTTTCCAGTTGAATTAGTAACAAGGATTAGGGGGATTCCACATTCCAAACTCTTGCTTTAATTAATTCTAACTTGTTTTTTACATTGCTTGCTGTCTTTTAATGGATTTAATTATTTTTTAGCTTTATTTCAATGACATCTTCTTTTTAGACTAAACATTATAAACATGACTAGTACTTAAGCCTTTTCCACTCCTCGAGAGATTTGACACTCAGGTTGAAACTCACCTTTACATCGTTAGGTCCACTTGCATTGCATTGTAGTTATTAGGGACATCCTATTTTAAGTTTTACACAAATTAGAAGTCATGTCATTCACCTCTCGAAGTTGAGTATAAAGCTCATTAGGCAATTCAATTAGTTAACTTTGACTATATTCGTGCAGGTAAACAAAGGTTACTCCAGCTGGATGAACTCGATAACTGGTGATTACAAGCATATGAGAACTCGAGTCTATACAAGGAAAAGACGAAGAGATGGCATGATAGACACTTTGTCAAAAAGGAATTCAAAGAAGGAGATTCCATAGTCCTCTACAACTCCCGTCTTTGCCTCTTTCCTGGGAAGATTAAATCTCGGTGGTGTGGATCGTTCACCGTAAGTAAGGTTTTTCCTTAAGGCACCATCGAGGTAACACACCCTACGCAAATAAATTTAAGGTAAACGACCATCGCCTTAAAACCATATTTCGGTGAGGGAGTGGGAACCCTTCAGAAGGAGACCCTCGTCCTTCCAGACAAATCAGATTGGCCATAATAACATGTTGTAGTTTGTGATTGTATCATTAACTTTCCCTGTTTTCTTTGCTTGTCTTCGTTGAATAATATTAATCGTTTGTTTGTGGTGTTGTGAAAGTCCCTTGGGAGAGTTACTTGCATGCTTATGCTATACCTTGTGCCTTGAAATATCATTGGATCAGTCAGGAGTGAAATAGGGGTGAATTGCACCCCATGGAGTACTTTCCAGCAGAACCCAACCGCAGACGGTAGGGTGCCCTACCACACGCGATATGGTCAAAACTAGAGAAATCCTCCTAGGCAGAAGCCTACCGCGGACGGTAGGCTTGACCTACTGCATGCAATAGGTTCTTCGATGTTTTTCACCTTAGAGGGACAGAAGCCTATCGTGGATGGTAAGCCCGACATACCACACGCTGTAGGGTCCCTTGGCAGCCATGCTTTGAAAAATTTTAGAGTGAAACGTCCTAGTGGAGCCTCAACGATACGTCATTCAAGGAAATGGCTCTTACAAAAGCCAACACGAGTTGTTTGTTCAAGTAACCTTCCCTAAACCTTTCAATTCCATTTTTCTTTCATTTCTTTTCTTCTATCTTCATATTTATTCCTTTATGTTTCATTACAGTTTTTGTTTCCTTCTCTGATTTTATCTTTCTGTGGGATGGCTTCCCAATATGCTTATTCGCTTAATATCTGTAGGATTACTTCCTATGTATGTGTTTTGTTTGTTTTTCTTTGTTCTGGACCCCACATTGAGGAAAATGTGGTTTTAAGTGTGTAGGAGGGGGGCGGGTTATGTCTTTCTATTCCTTTTCTTTCTTTCTTATGATTTTTAACTTTTGGTTTCCTATTTGAAAAATCTCAAAAAAATCAGAAAAATTGAAAACTTAAAACTTTTATTTCCTTTCCTTTTTCTTATACTTAGAAAAAGAATCCAAAAAGATTTTGTGTTGCCACTTTTAGTAGAAAACATAACTGCAAAACCCTTTCATTTTTTGAAAAGGCCTATTACTTGATAACCTTGGAAACCATATTTATTTGATATTCTTACATGATCAATGGTTTCCAAGCACTTGTAAGTGTCGATTAGTTATAGAAGCCTAGGAATCTTAGGGGATTAGCACAGTGAGAATCATTCTTGGGTCTCTGCTTGCATTCTTATATTTTTCTGTCCTTGGAAGCAAAGAGTTTTAGTCTAGGGTGGTCCCGGAAATGATGGTCCTAGGCCTTCATTATACTGTTTGTGAATTTCTTTCCAAATACTTATATGAAATCAACCCCTAATTCCCATTTTGTGCCTTTATACCAGAGTTTCAATCCCTTCTTTTCTTTGTTCATTAAAACTCACATTACATAAAACCTCAATTCGTTGAGCTAATGTCCTGAATATCTTTTTAACCATTTTGAGTGAGGAAAATAGATAAGTGTGGGGGTAAAGGAGTGAAGAAAGAAAAGGTTGTCTTTGAAAAGGATATTTTGGGTATTTCATTTGTATGGTACATATGGCTGTTGAAAAGAGAGAAATAAATTGATGCTTGAAAAAATAAAACAAATCGCAGAAAACAAAGGAAAACTATGAGTGTTTATTTTATCGTTGTAATTAATTCTCGTAAATATCGAACATCTCTCTCATATACTTGGGAATTCATGCAAATATTAAGAAGTATGTTGTTAGGTGGGGTACACATTAATGGAACAAAGTAGACGTTCAAGGGTGACTAAGAAGAGTGAAAAGCGGCTAGAAAGTTGTTCTATAAATTTCTCATCTTTCTTTTCATTTGCATTAGCTCTATCTCAATTGTTTTTGTTCTTTATTTACCTTTGTTTGATACCCTATACATGTCCCAAGCCTAACATTACAAGCCGAAAAGTCCTACCTAATCTTGAACGAACTAGAATAGGACTTCGAGTGGATAAGTGATAGAAAACATTAGTTTGTTGTGTATCGTCCTTTAGAGTATATTTCACTGTGCTAATTACTGGATATTCCTTATCTTCTACAAAAAAAAACGGCATAGCAATACACACACCATTAATCCGTAATGTTTATTAATCACCTGTGGTGGAATTGGTGATTCTAGTCATTCATCTCTTTTGATTTGCCTTTAGAGTTGAGTAGTAAAGTGTTCTATTGAAGTGGCCTTTTTCTTAGTTTTTGTTTGTTTTTACTTTTGTTTTGTTTTGTTTGTGTGCAATTTCTCCTACCATGTCTTGTAGCCAATCTGCAATCTTAATTGTCTTAGGTCGGTTTTTCTCATTTTTTGTTTATCGTCTTTCTTAAATAAAAGTTTTAAACTCCTCTGTTTGGTCTGTTTAGTTTGTGGTGCTTAAGGGCAAGCAATAGATAAGTGTGGGGATATTTGATATGTGCTATATTGTCTATATTTCTATATGTTATTTTTATCGTTTTACGATGTTGATAATATATTCATATTTTAGACTAATATCCTTTATGCTTGTCTTAGGTGCTTTCGAAAGGAGGAAACAATGAAAAGAAACGAAAACGATCAAAAGATAGATTGAAAACAATGAAAATCTAAGCCGATGGCATACATGAAGAAGACTCTCCGCTTGAGGTAAGCCAACTTACCGTCAACGGTAGGTCTTGTAGCAAAAGCAAAGTTTGGACAAAAACCTATGGCGATGGTAGGCTACCCCTACCATCGATGGTAGGTCCTAGCCACACAAGAGCAAATTGGATAGAACCCTACCACGGATGGTAGGGCTCGATCTACCATGTGTGGTAGGTCCCAACTGTAGCACTTTTCATCCGCTTTTAACTATATTTTGTGTAATTTTTCCTTAATTAGTTTAGAGTTCCACCATTAGGCTTAGGGAGGTAATTAGGGGCGAACTTAGGTTAGAAAATTCCCCCAATTCGTCCCCAATTAGGTAAGAAATTAGTAGAAAAACAGATATTGAATATTTATAGATCAACATTTAAAGGTTCAACATTATAATTTCAGCCTTCAGTTAGGCGACCTGAGAGACGAGCTCGGTCGACGTTCGGGATTGCGATTTCGGCTTCAACTTCCTTCTAAGCTTCTTTTCCTTCTTTTTTACTGAAATTAATGTTTAATTTTAGTTTTAATATAATGATTAGTGAGTAGATTTTTATGTTTAGATGAGGGTTGAACCCTAATTCTCGATTACAGTGTTCTTGGATTAATTTACTGAATTTGATGTTTGTTTTCAATTGAGTTGTCTTCCAATTGTTTTTTGTTGCAATTTAATTGTCGCGAGATTAGATTTATCACAAGGATGTTCAGAATTGTAAAAGGAAAAACATTCTAGGGCAACCAATTGGGGGTTATTTGGGGCAATTGATTAGAGATATGATATTGCAGTTTTAGGTCCTTTAAATCACCTATAATTACTGCACCTCTAATTGGTTAGGGATAGAAGAGATTCTCCTCTAAGGATTAGTGAGTAGGGTATCCTTCACCTAGAGATAAGGATTGCCCAATTAGTTGTGATGACCTAATTCGGTTAATTCAACACGTTTTTTGTAAAGTTTTTCAAATTTAATTAGTAACAAGGATTATGTGGATTCCAACATCCAAACTCCTTTAATAGTTTTTCAAAAATATTTGGTTGTTTTTTGTTTCATTTACTTGAGTTTATAAACCTATTTTTAGATTTTTAGTTTATTCTTCTTCAAACCATTTTTTAAGCTAAACATTAGAAAAAACGATTAGTACTTGAGCCTTTATCGTTCCTCGAGATTTAACACTCGGGTGTAGCTAAATTACTACAGTGATAGGTCCACTTATCTATTATTTTAGTTCTTAGTAGTGCATCCTATCCTTTTTAAAACAACATTAGTAGTCAAGCAACCCAAAGTTCCATCTCCGTTTATAAATAAGGGTCATCTCCAAGGTTGAGGACGCATTTCGAAGAAGGCATTCAGAAGATCATTCAGAAACATATTCAGAAGAGACTCCAACTTCAGGCAAAACTCCCAAAGACTCTCCTCAAAGGCTCTACAACAAAAGCCTTCCTCGAATCATCAAGTGTTTTCCGTGTTCTTCATCTGAAAGAGTAAAAAAGTATCAAAAACTTAGCAATCTGAGATCAAGCTTCCAAACCCTCGTTAATCATTAGTGTTCATCCAATTTAAAATAAGGCTCTCAAGCCCTTGATTCACGAAGTCTTCTAGAACATTTCCATAGGAAACTTCATTACAAGTTGATGACTCTCAAGCAAGGAGCCAAAAGTGTTAAATATAATAAACAAGAATTGGAGTTATATCTCTTGAGATTGAGCATGGAAGTAGAAAGATGTATCCACGGCTAGATTTCTAAGTGGACTCAACAGGAATATAGCTAATCAACTTGAGTTGTACCCTTTTTCCACTTATGAGGAGATGTGTCATCTAGTGATTAAGATTGAAAGTCAAAGGAAAAAGAGTTGATTCATGAAAACCTCTCCCTTCTTCAAGAGGTATTGCTATTAAACCTCAAGTATCTACTTACAAGGGGTGAACAAAGAAGGATGACGCACCTAAAGTGCCTTTCAAGGATAATTCTAAACCTAAGGTGGAGGAGAAAGATAGATTGACCACTAATCCAACCAGATGCTTTAAGTGTAATGGTGTGGGACATATAGCTATAAATTGTCCTACCAAGAGGACTTTGATCTTTCATGAAGACTTGAATGTTTGGATTGAAAAGGATTGTCTTGAAGATGTTTTTTATGAAAAGGATAGTCAAGAAGATGAAGTCCTAGGTAAGACTACTCTAATACCGAAAAAGATGCTTTGAGTTTGGTGGCTATAAGGGCTTTGACCACACAAGTCATTGATGAAAATCCAAGCATTCAAAGGGAGAATACCTTTCATACTGAATGCAAGGTGGAAGGTGGACTTGTTAACCTTATACTTGATAGTGGTAGTTGAACCAATGTAGCTAGTCTCTATCTTGTGGAGAAATTGAATTTGCCTACCTTTAAGCATCCAAATCCTTACAAGTTGCATTGGTTGGGGAGATTAAGGAATAGAAGCAAGTGAAAGTTCCTATTTTCTTGGGATCATACAATGATGTAGTGGTATGTGATGTGCCTATGCAAGTGGGCCACTTGTTTGGTCGTCCTTGGCAATTTGATAGGAAAGCCATTCACCATTGAGAGAAAAACACTTATACTTGTGTAAAGGATGGCAAATCCTATACCATCAACCCTTTATCCCCTCAACAAGTTTGTGAAGAGCAAAGAAAAATGAGAGAGAAAGAGAGGGTTGAAAATGAAATGATGAAAAAGAGTATGAGGGCAAAAGAATAGAGAGACAAGATGTGACTGAAGAAATATTAAGAGAGGAAAAAGTGAAGAGCGGCAAGAAAACGAGTGATCAAAAGAAAAAGAGCTACAAAAGAGAAAAGAATAGTAGAATGAGTTTCAATGAGGAATAAAGTGTTATTGAATCCATTTCTACTTCATTGGAAGAGTGTGAATGTAAGAAGAGTGTTGTGAGCACAAAACAAAAGTGAGGGAAAAACAAAAGAAAGTGCGGGAAAAGAAAAAGAGAGTGTGTGCTTGATTAAAAATCATGAGCGTTTTAAAGAAGAACAAGTGGAAGAAAAGCAAGATGAGATTGAAAAGAGTGAAGAAACAAAGGAAGAGATGAGCTCAATTATTTTTCAGGGAGATAATGAGAGGAAATGAGAGAAGTTGTTGTGACATTAGTTCACCATTAAACTTACTTTCTAATGAGGAGGTGAACTTGTTTACTAATTCCATTAACCATTTCCTTGCTTGTCTTTCTCCAAGTGTGCAGAAATTTGATGCTCAAAACATGGGAAATGAAGGAAGTCTTGGCTACAAGCTCTACAAAACTATAAACTTCCTTCCTTCCACATATTTCTTGTCTTTTGATCTCATAATAAATTAATCTAATAGTTGTTCTTTTTCTCTCTTTGTGATAAGATTCAATCTCCATTCTTCAACTTCTCAACTACAACTTGTGGAACAAAGCTAAACCCTTTAATGGAAGCCAAGAAAAAGGCATGGGAAAGGAGCTTAGCATTGGCTACGAAGACACATCAATAAGAATTTATTTAAACCGTTTTTTTCTTATGCCATGAGTTATCTTTTAAGGAGTTAAAAGTTGTTCTAATAATTTTATGCCTCTTGACTTTAGTTGGAAATATGATGGTTAATCCTTTCACTTAGGAACTAGCTATTGATAGTGCTCATATGTCTAAGTACTCTTTTCTACATGCTTATCTTGAGAAACAACTTTTGGTTAGTGTTGCTACAATTAAAATATCTTACTATGACTTGGAGTTGTTACATGATAATCTCTTCTTTGATCTTATTGTCGCTGATGACTTTTTTTCTTGTGCATCTATGTGGATTAAGATTCATACCTTCCTTGGATCTTTTGTTGAAAATGGTTATGTTGAGAAAGTTAGTTGGTTCTCTTGTTCTTTATGTGGTGTTTTACATGCTAAGCTTAAAGGGGAGTTTGTTGAGAATTGTGATTATGTGTCATCTTTTCTTTATGCCTCTATGAAAATTTTTTATGGATTTATTCCTTCCATTAAACTCTTGCGCTTTGTAAGTCATGGTGAATAAAAGGTTTTAATTGTTGATGAATTTTTGAAAGCTTTGTTGTTTGAAAACATTCATGGGTTTCAATTCTATCATTTTCATTTCAAGGAACTTGTGTGGTTGCTAATTGATTCACTAAAGTTATGCTAAATTTGTTTACTTAAGCAATCTCTTATATCAATTAATTGTTTATGGTTTGGTATTGTGAACCTGAAAGACCAAATGTCATCATATAAGCACAATGGACATGAAGAAACTAACATAAAATGAACACACATATTTTTTTGGAGCCAAAAAACTTGACAGAAAAAGGAATTAATTAGTTTTAAAGTTAAGTAGTACCAACCATAGCTATCGACCCTCTCCATTCACCCACCAACATTCAGCCAATAAATATGAACAATCGGTTGGTAATATTTTTGGAAATTTAATTCATTTAAATCAGGAAAAAAAGTTAGCGACTGACTGTATTGATCGGTGAATCTAACAAATCGGTTGGTAAGTTTTTCCGACTTACGAAATTTCGGTCAAATTTCCTCCCCGACCACCAAGTACCCGACCTTCATTGGTCGGTAATTTCAAATTAGCGACCGATTATTGACCGAATTGTCGGTTGGTAATGGCTCTCTCTCTTGTAGTGTTCTTTTTTTATTTGTTAATTGTTTTTAGTAGTTTCTTTATTTTTAAAATTCTTTACAAAACGTTTTATTTAATCAAATAGTAGAGATGTAGGTAGTACTAGTGATTGCCATCCCGAAAGTTCGAAAAGCCAGGGATGTTCCATGCCATATTACACCGATAGGTACGCTTGTCTAAATGTGAAAATTTTTTCGGATAGAATTCGTACATCATGCTTTTGGCGCAGTTGTTGGGGACGGTAACATTAGGAATGCTATTTATTTACTAACTTAATTGTGTTCATTTTATTTGTTTTTATTTCCCTTTTGATTGTGGCTATAGTTAGGATTCTTTGCTCTTATTCTTTTATTCTCTTAAATTCGCCATTTCGTTATTCATCCGTTGTACATTCTTTTCGACTAATTTATGCCCTGTTGGCAATAGGGTGAATTGGTTGAATTCGATCCAGAAATTGAAAAAATGCTGCGGAAAGGTCGCCGCTTTATCAGTTTTAATATAACGAATAAGATGGCGTTAGTGGTTGTAGACAAGGCAAAAGAAGAGGCCTCAAGGGATCCACGACCTCCAATGACAGAACGTATCTTGGTAGACTATGCTACACCGTCCATCACTGGGACGAGGCCAAGCATAACAAGACCAGCGGTGGATGCCAATAATTTTGAGATTAAGCACAATATCATAAAGATGGTGAAAAATAATGTTCAATTTGATAGGCTACAAGACGAAGATCCCAACGCACACATTGCCAATTTCTTGGAGGTGTATGATACTTTCAAATCAATGGAACGTCGGAGAATGCAATTAAACTTCGTCTATTTCCATTCTTCTTAAGGGATAAGGACATGTCGTGGCTCAAATCGTTACCTCCGGGTTCCATCACAACTTGGGAATCTTTGGCGGAGAAATCTCTTAGAAGGTATTTTCCTCCAGGACGTACTGTAAAATTGAAGAATGAAATCCTCTCATTCCAACAAGCTGATGCAGAAAGTCTCTATGAAGCATGGGAAAGGTGGAAAGAATTGATAAGGACATGCCCATATTAAGGTTTGGACTTGGGAATCCAAATCCAATATTTCATAACAGTATTAGCTTTGGAGCTAGGCAGCTAATAGATGCTTCCGCTGTCGGATCTATCGATAGTAAAATGCCCTAACAAGTATATGACCGAATTGAAAAAATTGCATTGGATAGATATACTTGGGGGACCCAAGACCAAGAGCTGAAATGCCAGGAGTATAAAGTGTGGAGACGCTAATATTTATGGGTTCAAGTTTGGCTGTCATGATTGATAAGAAGTTTGAAAGATTAAATCTGTCATCTTCATCGACGAGCCCACAACAAGTAATGTTCTAATTATGAATGCTCTAGTATGGATACTTCTGTGGCAAGTAGATTATATCCAAGGAAATAAGCAGGGAAGAGCTCATATTCCAATACCTATAACACTGGATGGCGTAAACACCCTAACCTCTCATGGAGCAATCAAGGGCAACAAAGACCACAAAATCCTCCAAGATTTTAGATTTGCAGACCGACACAACCATTTCCCTACTATATACAATCGCTAAATCCACCATCGAAGTCCAATCTTGAGGATATGCTTTTCAAATTAATGTGTGCAACTGAGGCAAGAATGCAAAATCGAGATGCCCCCATGCGGAATTTGGAAACTCAGATTGACCAAATGGCTAAGTTGGTCTCCGAAAGACCTCAAGGAACTCTTCCAAGCAATATGGAAGTAAACCCGAGAGAACATGTAAACGCTGTCTTGGTAATCTACAATGAAGAGAATCCTGAAAAGGACAATGATGGTGACTCAAGGAACAAGCTCCATGAAAAAAGAGATGAAGGCACTTAATATCCCCACATCCCAAGAACAAGTAGAGAACCAAGAAAAAAGTTGAATATGGGACCGAAAATTGAAGCTTACAAGCCCAAGATCTCTTATCTAGTGGCCCTTAATCTTGATAGAAGCAAGGATGAGATGAGAAAGTTTGTAGATATCTTTAAGCAATTAAAAATTAACATACCTCTCTGTGATTTTCTTTTACAGGTACCCAAATATGCTAATTATCTTAAAGAGATGCTTTCAAAGAAAAGGAGATTACACAAAGTATCAACATACACTTTGGGTGAAGAATGCAAGGAAATACTAATCAACAAGGAAAAGTTACCACAGAAATTAAACAACAAAGGGAGTTCTTCTTTCCCTTGCATGATAGGCGATTTCCAATTGATAAAACATTAGCCAACCTAGGAGCTAGCACAAACATTATGTCTTATAATATAGTTTAAAAGTTAGGTCTGGGAAACCCAACACCCATTAGGATGTCCATAAGTTTAGTGGCACCTAATAGGGAGTATCACAACCCTTTGTATTTTATTTTAGTGCCTTTTAGTGTAATATAGTTTCGTGTTATATTTTTACTTTTTTTGTTTCGTTTGTTAATTTTTCATTTTTAAGTTGTAAAGATGAGTAGGAGAGTAATTAATATCCCTAAAATACATTTATCGTACTTTATATTCTGTGTGCAGGGCAAAGAGTTGGAAAAACGAATAGGAATGGACGAATTTAGAAATTCACAGACCAGACCATGGCTTCTCGGATCCATAAAGAAGATCAAAACATCAGAAATATTACGCCGACACTATCCAGATTCGGAAACTCTCACTATCAAGGTCTGGATAGTCGGGAACCATTTAGGTCGGGTTGGATGCTGCCCGGTTGGCCCGTTTTCAACTCCCAGCCAATTTCTCCTCATGCCCTTACTCTCATAAATCCCTAACCCTTCTTCCCCAACCTTCCTCTCTCGTCTCATCTCCTCTCCGGCATCAACTTTGATCATCACTTCGTGTTCTTCTTTTCTTCTCCTGCTTCTTGTCTTCCACTTCTTCCCCTC
This sequence comes from Catharanthus roseus, assembly GCA_028651295.1. Classification (NCBI taxonomy): domain Eukaryota; kingdom Viridiplantae; phylum Streptophyta; class Magnoliopsida; order Gentianales; family Apocynaceae; genus Catharanthus; species Catharanthus roseus. The sequence continues at coordinate 239,325 of JAPQWS010000132.1, forward strand.
CTTCTCTTCCCCTTCTCTCCTCTGTCATTCTACACCATTGTCATTCCCCTTCCCCGTTTTGTTTCCCTACTCCCTTAACATCTTTCTTCCCCTTCCCCTCTTTTTTTTTTTCTTCTGTTGTTTTCTTTCCCCTCTTCCAAGTTCTCACGTGTTGGAATCCGTAAGCAAAAACAAAGTAAAATAAAACTACGGAAATCCACCAACAGGATCTGCACATACTAGAAAAACCGATCGGATAGAAATTACCTCAATGTTTTGATTGTTCGTTGTGGAGGTGCTGCTTTGTACGCTTCGCCCTCTACTGGTATCCACGCGACGAACTCCTCTGCAAGCGATCGGGATGCTAGCCCCTTCTGTGTTCTGAAAACTGTTCATAACTGATCCTGACTATCTAGTAATCGGTCGTATTTCGGAGAGAGGAGACGAGATACTATATCGTCGTTCTAGGGTTTAGGGTTTTGTTTTTCTTTATTCAGATAAAGGACGGCCACCAAGAAAAGGTTAACATAACCTTTTATAGCTGTCAATATCAAAACCCTAACTGTCATCTAATGATAGTTTAATCTCGTCCGTCTATTCCTATAATCATCCAACGGTTGGATGAGTAATATTAAGTAATTAATTTCATTTATTCTATTAAATAAAATTAATTACTTTTAACCTACCAGAAAATACAATATGGAATCTGATTCCCCTTTTGTATACGTTCAACGAATCCGGACACAATCTAGATACATTGAACGTGGACATTATGCTCACAAGATCGTCTATGCGTGTGACCCTGTAGGTTTACTTAACGTTGGCAGTGAATGAAAAATGTCCTAGACATTTATTCACAAAACATAAGCGGCCTCTAGCAAGACATTATGCTTACCCAAGTTAAGTAAATGTAATAATAACCTAGCATTAGATTTAATATTTAGTCCTTTTGTCACACGATATCCTAATTAAGTATAAGGCATGAATCAAGTCATCCTTATAAAACTTAATTAACCATTTACTTGATCACCAGGCAGGCTGTTCCAACAAATAATATTAATAACACCTTATTAATACTTATTTGAGCATGGCCATGCATATTTTCCAGTCTTCCTTATCAAGGGGCCCATGGATATCTCTCTCTAAAAAGAGAGGGACAAATCCCTTTCACTATCTCCAATATTCAAGCCATGACGAGAAAATAAGCCAACCAATAATTATAATGATCACCTAATTAAAAGTGATGTTTGACTATGTCAAAACATATTTTTCTCCCCATGCAAGAAACATTAGAAACATTAGGTCGAAGGACACCAAATATAAAACTAAGAAGAAATACTTATAACTTAAACCCATGCAATATTTCTTCTTCACTTTGGGTCATGTCCAATACAATATTTTCAATATGTATTTATGAATTGATTTTATATCTCATATTCATGATCACTAAAACTTGACCATCAATCAACTTCACACTAGTTTAGAAGATGTAATATACTAGGGACAAATAAGAATAGTATTTTACTAGCCATAACGGTTTTACTATCAAGTCACATACTTGATGACCAAGAGCATAAAATACAATTCAAAAATACATGCTTCATAAATCATAAATGTGAGTCAATTGGTCTTAGGGCATATACTAACAATCTCCCACTTGCCCTACCACCAATTTGACATGACTCTCAAACCCATTGACCTAGTATGACTCTAATGCTTAAGTTGTGGGAGTGGCTTTGTCAATGGATCTGCGACATTGTCATTGGTGTCTACTTTGCAAATTTTAACATCTCCACGCTCAATAATTTCTCGAATGAGATGGAAACGCCTGAGAATATGTTTGGATCGTTGATGAGATCTAGGTTCTTTAGCTTGTGCAATGGCTCCTGTATCATCACAATATAGGTCCACTGGGTTCACAATGCTAGGAATTACACCTAGTTCTGTGATGAACTTTCTGATCCAAACTGCCTCCTTGGCTGCATCAGAAGCAGCCACATACTCAGCCTCTGTAGTAGAATCGGCCACGGTATCTTGCTTTGAACTCTTCCAGCTCACAGCACCTCCATTCAAACAAAACACAAATCCAGATTGCGATCTAAAATCATCTACATCAGTCTGAAAACTAGCATCCGTGTAACCATTTACAACAAGCTCTCCGTCCTAACCTCCGTAGATCAAAAACATCTCTTTAGTCCTTCTTAAGTACTTGAGAATGTTTTTTACCGCGATCCCAATGCGGTTCACCGAGATTTGATCGAAATCGCTAGTCATGCTTAATGCATACGAGACATCTGGGCGAGTGCATAACATGGCGTACATGATAGATCCAATTGCGGAAGCGTAAGGAATCTTACTCATGCGTTCTGTATCCTCCCTTGTGGTAGGGCTTTGAGACTTACTGAGTTTAACGCCATGTGACATTGGCAAGAATCCTCTCTTAGAATCTTGCATACTGAACCTTTTCAGTACCTTGTCAATAAATCCACTCTGACTTAGGCCAATAAGCTTTTTAAATCTATCTCGATAGATCCTAATGCCTAGAATATAGGCCGCTTCGCCTAAATCTTTCATTGAAAAACACTTCCCCAACCAAGTTTTTACACTTTGCAAAGTGGGGATATCATTCCCAATTTACAAGATGTCATCGAATAGAGTACTAAGAAGACTACTGCATTTTCTGTAACCCTTTTGTAGACACAAGGTTCATCCTCATTCTTGATGAAATTGAATTCTTTAATTGCTTCATCAAAACGAAGATTCCAACTTCGAGATGCTTACTTCAAGCCATAAATGGATCTTTGAAGTTTACATACTTTACTAGAATTCGAAGGATGAATAAAACCTTCAGGTTGTGTCATATACACATCCTCCAGTAGATTTCCATTAAGAAAAGTAGTTTTAACATCCATTTGCCATATTTCATAATCATAATATGCTGCAATGGCAAGTAGAATTCTAATTGACTTAAGCATTACAACTGGAGAAAAGGTTTCATCATAGTCTATACCATGAGTTTGTCTATACCCTTTTGCTACCAATCGAGCTTTGTATGTGTGCACATTGCCATCCATGTCAGTTTTCTTTTTGAAAACCCATTTACACCCTATGGTCTTGCAACTTTCAGGTGGATCAATCAAAGTCCAAACTTGATTATCATGCATGGATTGCATTTCTGATTTCATAGCCTCTAGCCATTTGCTAGATTCAGGACTACGAATAGCATCTTGGTAGGAATTAGGTTCACCTTGATCAATAAGATCAATATTGTGATCCTCAGTCACAAGAAATCCATATCTCTGTGGTATTTGAGAAATCCTACTAGACCTTCTTGGTCCTTGTGTCAAAGGTTCAGGCTCAGTATGAATACGTGAGTCCAACTGAGTATCCATGCTCGGTTCAGAAATGGTCTGCTGTTCTTGAGCTTCTTCAAGATGGATTCTACTCCCACTGACTCTTTTGGAAACGAATTCCCTTTCAAGGAAAATTTCGTTCCGAGCAACAAACACTTTGTTTTCAGATGGAAGATAAAAGTAGTATCCTTAGGATATCCCAAAAACAGACACTTATAAGATTTGGGTGCTAGTTTTTCAGATAATGATCGCTTCACATAAGCATCACATCCCCAAATTTTGAGAAATGCTAAACTAGGTTGTTTCCCGGTCCATATCTCGTATGGTGTCTTCTGAACAGCTTTAGATGGAACTCTATTTAATATGAATGCAGTAGTTTCTAGAGCATAACCCCAAAAAGAAATTGGAAGATCTGTTTGACTCATCATAGATCGAACCATATCCAATAGAGTTCGATTTCTGCGTTCAGACACACCATTCCATTGTGGTGTTCCCTGGTGGAGTTAATTGTGATAATATCCCACAATTTTTTAGATGTTCGTCAAACTCTTGGCCTAAGTATTCACCACCTCGATCTGATCAAAGTAATTTGATACTCCTTCCAAGTTGATTCTGTACTTCATTTTGAAATTCCTTAAACTTTTGAAAGGAATCAGATTTATGTTTCATTAGATAGACATAACCATATCTACTGAAATCATCTGTGAATGTAATGAAATAATGAAAACCTCCTCTGGCTTGTGTGTTCATTGGCCCACATACATCAGTATGTATGAGTTCCAATAAATCGGTAGCCCTTTCACTTTGCCCTGTAAATGGACTTTTAGTCAGTTTTCCCAATAAACAAGAATCACATTTTTCATAAGACTCAAGGTCGAATGAAGATAAAAGTCCATCTTGATGGAGTTTTAATATGCGTTTCTCATTTATATGGCCCAAACGACAATGCCAGAAGTAAGTTTGATTTAAATCATTAGATTTAAATTTCTTTGTATTTATGTTATAGATGGGCTTACTAATGGAATCATGTAGGTTAAGAATGTAAAGTCCATTACATAAAGAGGCATCCCCATAGAAAATACCACTTTTATAAATAGAACTTTTACCATTCTTAGTATTAAACTCAAAACCATCAATATCCAAACAAGAAACTGAAATGATGTTCCTACTCATAGCAGGAACATAATAACAATCTTTAAGTTCAATTATAAGCCCAGTAGGCAAAAGTAAATCAAATGTCCCTACGACTACAGCAGCAACTTTTGCTCCATTTACAACTCGTAGGTCCACCTCTCCCTTTGCCAAAGATCTACTCCTTTTGAGTCCCTGCACATTTACACATCCACATCCGGTATCTAATACCCATGAAGTAGGAGTAGACATATTAATTTCTATAACGAAAATACCTGAAGCGGCAGTCTCACTGGCCTTTTGCTTCTTCTTTTCTTCCAAGTAGAGCTTGGAATTCCTCTTCCAATAACCAGGTTCATTGCAGTGGAAGCAAGTCCCTTCCTTTGGTGGTTTAACCTTGGGCTTGGGCTTCTGCTTGCCTTTACCCTTTTTGGCCATATCCTTTCCCTTTCCCTTTCCCTTGTTCTTCTTGAACTGCCCCTTCTGAACCATCAGAACATTAGGAGTAGACTTCCTAATGTTTTGTTTAGCCTGCTTGAGCATCCCGTGCAATTCATTTATGGACTTTTCCATATTATGCATATTGAAGTTCATGACAAACTGATCATAGTCAGAGGTCAAAGAGGCCAAGATCATATCAGTAGCCAAGTCATGACTTATAGGTGCTCTAAGTTTTTCAAGCTAATCAAAATACCCTTTCATCTTAAGGACATGAGCACTAACTGAAGTGCCAGGGGTCATTTTGCAGCTATTCAACGCCTTAGTGGTAAGATATCTCTCTTGACGTGCCTACTCTTGGACTGTTTTATCATCTCATAAGCCTCAACTTCCTCGAATTGCTTTTGCAACTTAGATTCCATCGTAGCCAACATGAGACATGTCACATCGTTAGAATCATCCTTGTGCTTACTATAAGCATCCTTTTCGACTCTGGGCGCATTGTTAGCTGGTTGATTAGGGATAGGGTTCTCAAGTACATATAGCTTTTTTTCTTGTTTAAGGACAATCCTTAAATTTCGTGCCCAATCAAGAAAGTTAGTCCCACTAAGCTTATTCTTTTCAAGCACGGATCGCAACGATGTGTTTGAATTGTTTGAGGACATTATCTACATAGAATTTGCAAAGTAACATTAAATAAATGAAGCATTAAATTTTCCCTGAAATATTCAACACTTGATATAAATCATGGGTATAAAATTCATTTTATTCTAATCATAAGTAAACTTTGGCTTAACACCCATAATTAGAGAAAAATATATTAATGGAATTTACATCTAAGTGTACCAGCAAAATCCCATATGATGTCCTAGGCTCAAAACCGTTTTGATAGCCTAGTTAAGCCAAACCATTCCAAGCATATGGAAATCACCATTTTCCATCTTCCCCTACTTAGGTAACCATTTATCTCTTGCTTTGGCAATGAGACAAAATGATGATCCAAGCATGGAGAAGTGCTTATGATAATGGAAGACATTTTACGACTTAATTTTTTTTTTTTTTATTACATGGTTTCAAAAACCTTCTTCCCTTTTTATTTGTATATTATTTCACAAAACATATATAAAAAATAAAAGGAAATAAACTAAACATCACATGCATAATATATATACATCAAATGAAACGTGTCATAGCATGGCCCCAATCCTATATTGACTTCCACGAGCCTCATGGAAGTCAAAGGTCAATCTAGGTAAGTCTTCATCTCCATGAGCTTGCCTCCAATGTCTTGGCCTTCTAATCTTGTTACATAGGACAGAAAAATATACATAGAAATAGGAAATAAAATTAACCTATTCTAGTAAAGCTTGATAATATTACATCAACGAAAACAACGACATGCAGGCCGTATTTAAAAACATACAACCCATTAACAAAATAAGCCAATCAATCACAAGAGGTAAAGGGCCATGCTATGCACCATACATCTAAAGATAGGAAGAAACATGCAAAGAAACAACAAGGGGGGTTCCGGGGGTGAAGCCCCCGGAAGAAAACGGCGGTCCCGCTGCCCGGTCAGCGGGCGTGGTCAAGGGGCAGCGGCCTTGCGGGGGTCTCAAGGGGCAGCGCCCCCGGAAAGAAAAATGATTTTTCTTTCTAACTCATTGAATAAGTTAATACCGTCATAAACCCTAAAACCATGCCGCCAGAAATTTTGTTTAACAGTTAAACATTAAATCATGTGATTCTGCATATTAGTTTAACAATTAAATTGCACAGATTACAGACTTTATGCCAAACAATTTGGCAGTAACAACATTCTGTTTAATTACTCGCATTAATAAGTAAAACAGAATATGATATATGCGAATCCTATAATTCAATTTACTCTGATTATTACACTAATCAGAAACCTTACTATAAGGCCGATTGAAAACAACATGTGTAATCAAAGCGGTAATAGATAAAATCAGTAAAACTAGTATGTACGTGGCTCTGATACCACTGTTGGAATCCGTAAGCAAAAACAAAGTAAAATAAAACTACGGAAATCCGCCAACAAGATCTGCACATACTAGAAAAACCGATTGGATAGAAATTACCTCAATGTTTTGATTGTTCGTTGTGGAGGCGCTGCTTTGTACGCTTCGCCCTCTACTGGTATCCACGCGACGAACTCCTCTGCAAGCGATCGGGATGCTAGCCCCTTCTGTGTTCTGAAAACTGTTCAGAACTGATCCTGACTATCTGCTAATCGGTCGTATTTCGGAGAGAGGAGACGAGATACTATATCGTCGTTCTAGGGTTTAGGGTTTTGTTTTTCTTTATTCAGATAAAGGACGGCCACCAAGAAAAGGTTAACATAACCTTTTATAGCTGTCAATATCAAAACCCTAACTGTTATCTAATGAAAGTTTAATCTCGTCCGTCTATTCCTATAATCATCCAACGGTTGGATGAGTAATATTAAGTAATTAATTTTATTTATTCTATTAAATAAATTTAATTACTTATTAACCTACCAGAAATTACAACATGGAATCTGATTCCCCTTTTGTATACGTTCAACGAATCTGGACACAATCTAGATACATTGAACGTGGACATTATGCTCACAAGATCGTCTATGCGTGTGACCCTGTAGGTTCACTTAACGTTGGCAGTGAATGAAAAATGTCCTAGACATTTATTCACAAAACATAAGCGGCCTCTAGCAAGACATTATGCTTACCTAAGTTAAGTAAATGTAATAATAACCTAGCATTAGATTTAATATTTAGTCCTTTTGTCACACGATATCCTAATTAAGTATAAGGCATGGATCAAGTCATCCTTATAAAACTTAATTAACCATTTACTTGATCACCAGGCAGACTGTTCCAACAAATAATATTAATAACACCTTATTAATACTTATTTGAGCATGGCCATGCATATTTTCCAGTCTTCCTTATCAAGGGGCCCATGGATATCTCTCTCTAAAAAGAGAGGGACAAATCCCTTTCACTATCTCCAATATTCAAGCCATGACGAGAAAATAAGCCAACCAATAATCATAATGATCACCTAATTAAAAGTGATGTTTGACTATGTCAAAACATATTTTTCTCCCCATGCAAGAAACATTAGAAACATTAGGTCGAAGGACACCAAATATAAAACTGAGAAGAAATACTTATAACTTAAACCCATGCAATATTTCTTCTTCCCTTTGGGTCATGTCCAATACAATATTCTCAATATGTATTTATGAATTGTTTTTATATCTCATATTCATGATCACTAAAACTTGACCATCAATCAACTTCACACTAGTTTACTAGATGTAATATACTAGGGACAAATAAGAATAGTATTTTACTAGCCATAACGGTTTTACTATCATGTCACATACTTGATGACCAAGAGCATAAAATACAATTCAAAAATACATGCTTCATAAATCATAAATGTGAGTCAATTGGTCTTAGGGCATATACTAACATCACGCACACACCAACACTCATCTTCCTCATTTTCCTTTCTCTCTCCATTCTCGGTAGTAATAGTGAGGAGGAACCAGTGACATAAGATGAAAAGGCATGGCCCTCAAATTTCGGCACTCCAGAGGTGACAGCTCGTTCAAAGCAAGCCGGGATAAGATTTTTTCTACCCTCTCTTTTCTTATTGATAATTATATTATTGTCAATTATTTTTGTTGGGGGCACAGGCTTAAGTAATCTAAATTCACTCTATAATTGTGCTTGTTACTTTTGTTGAATTATCTGTTTTGAGGGTGCAGCTTTTTTTTAATTGCATAAATTATACACTCATCACGCATGGGCAACAGTTTTTTGTTTTTCATTATATTAGTTTGTTTTAACCATTGTTCTGTTTGTTGGTTTGGTTGTGTTTTGTGTTTCCCGTGTTGTTGGATTTTTGTTGCCTAGTTACATTAGCTTTGACCTATCTTCTCACCACCTCCCGCTCATCGCTATGTCTCATAAAGCCGCTACTTCTTCTTTGTCCCAAAAAGCTTGGATAGCTAACCCGAACTCTCCCAAAAATGTCCCTCCTATTCCCCCTTTTTCAAACAGAATGACAGATAGGTCGAATAGCTTTTGGTATGACAAAAAGAAAAGTAATAGGATTGAGCCTAAAAGAACCCTTGACCTCATCTTTAATACACAATTAGAAATTTCCAATCTTTTTACGGGGCTCAATGGGGTAGTATGATCACTAGGAGTGAAATTTATTATCCCTCTTCAGTTAAAGAGTTCTATACTAGTATCACTCAGAAAAGCAATAAAGATCTCATAAACATTAAGACCATTGTTAAGGCAGTAAACATTAATCTTGATCGGACCCTCCTCTCTTACATTGCTTCAATACCTAATGAGAGTCTAACTATTACCTTTGGCTCCATTTCCTGCATTATTTTCAGTGATCAGGCATGGAAACATAGTGTGGTGAGTCATAGAATAGGAATTCACCCTAGGCCGAATAGCAGGCATTCTAGAATATTTGGAATTCTAATGATCTTTCACCTAGAATGCAAGCCGTTTCTGGTTTATAGGTAGCAATCTTGTTCCTAGATCTCACAAAAAATCTGAATGAATTACGAGTCATAGATATCTACCTTATGGATAAAATTCTTTCAGCCTCTCTAGTCAATCTTGCCTGCATTATCATACATTGCATGTGTGACACGATTAATACTGACAAGGCTAACCGCGACTTTAGCTTTCCTTTACTCTCACGGATATATCTCATCACTTTAACTTTGATTTTTCAAGTGAGCATCAAATTATTACAAATGCATCCGATGTCATCTCTAGCCTATCCATCTCCCAAAGCGGTTTGAATATAATGAGATGGAAAAGAGATGGATCGCCAAATCGGAGGTAAGTCGCAGGAAGATTTTAGTCATGAGAGTAAAAGACTTGCCCGATACCCCAGAAAGCAGTAGCCGAAGAGGAAGATGAAGGGGATGAGGAGGAAGAAGCCAAGGACAGTGATGAGGAGTACGAGGAGTCCTAATCCTCTCTCTGAGAAATCCTCGAGCAAATATAAATTTGGTAGATCCAATATTCAGATGCCTTAGCAAATATTCAGGCAACACTCAATCTCAAAGAGTTTATGATGACGAAAAATTTACGGGCACCTATTTTAAGATGAAGGAATGAGTGGTGGAGGAGGTGGCCGGCCCACTTGTTGAAGATAAAAGTACATCGAACCCGGGCGAATCGGTCCTCTACGGAGTTTTTTTTCTAACTCCCTACTCACTTTATTTCTTATTTTCGCTATCTTTTCTTATTTAGCTTGATTTTATGTGTTTTTGTGTTTCGCTTTTATTTTCTTTGTTTGTTCGTTTCATACCTTTCAATCTTTTTGTCTTATTTTTGTTCCCCCACATTGAGGATATGTGGTTCTAAGTGTGTGAGAGTTTCGTTGTTCATTTTTGTTGTTTTAGTTATTTACTTTATTATGGCTTTATTGCTTTGTTTTTTTAACTAAAAATCCACAAAATTGAAAATTCAAAAAACTCCAAAACCATGGAAAAAATTTTTAAATTAAAAAAAAAAATCATTTTGTTTGTTTTGTTTAAAGTTATTTGTTGTCAGTAATCAGTTTTCAAAAAAACCAAAATATTTTCCCTTTATTTATTGTCACTAGAAAAGTACGAAAAGAGGTGCATTTAACTTGTTAAGACTTGGAATAGGCATAGTACATAGTTTAACTTCGTATCTTTCTTTTGTTTATGCCGTCTGAATTGATGGTTTTATGCACAATGCTTTGTTTGTGGAGTAGAAAAATATTCTTTTAAGAATCTTGTGAAATTGCCTAATGTAATTTATTTTCAAGCATCATTCTAGAATGTGCTTTTTTCACACCTTGAAACGAATAGTCTAGTTTAGGTTAACCCTGGAGATGATGATCTTAGGCCTTCTTTGATCCGTTTGAACCTTTCTTGCCTATCATTTAATGCTAAATTCGTAGTACCCCTTTTGAGTTTCATGCCAAGGGATTTGCTTCCTTCTTTTTCTTTGTCTTTAAACTAACATTTAAATATAAACCCTCAATTGATGAGCTAATTATTCTATAGTTTTGAGTATGCTTGAGTGAACATCACAGATAAATGTGGGGAAAAGAGTGAGAAAAGAAAATTATGAGAAGAATGGTATTTTGTGAAACTTATGTGAGAAAGAAATCAAATGAGAAAAAAGAAACAAAGCAGTGATGGTTTTTTCAAAGAAAAAAATATGAGTGAAAGAAATACTTTATGAAAGAGCTTGTTTCCATCAATCATTTGTTGAAAAAGAAAAAAAAATGAGGAAGATGAAAAAATAGTGAAAAGAAAAAGAGAGGAAATAATGAAAAGAAAGAAAGAAAAATAGGGAAAAAGAATGAGTTTAAAAGACAAATTATAAGTCTTGTATCTCTTTAATTATAGCTTCTATTCCTTTCTTCTCACATATATACTTCCTTGATTTTGAAGATTGATGAGAATTGGAAATTTTTACTGGGATTTGTGTAATTGGATGAAAAGTAGAGTGGTTTGTGAGATTTTGAGTGAAAACGGCTTAAATGTTATAGATAACTTTGAGTTTATTTCCCTTTTTGTTGCATTAGCTCGTATTCTCTTTCATTTTGTTTCCCCTTTACCTTTGTTTGATAACTACTTATGTCCCTAGCCTAACATTACAAGCTTGAAAGTCCTACCTAATCGGGGATGACTTTAGCTAGAACATGGAGTAGAGAGGTGTTGAAACATTTAAGCATATAGAATATAGCTTAATAGAATGAATCATATGGTTAATTTCTTGACATTCTTTTTGCATATTATCGAAACTAAACATAAGAATGCACACACACACCGTTGGTTCGTATGGGCTAAAACAGAATGTTAGATGTGTTAATTGGATTATTAATCGTGCCTTGATAAGGTCTGACAGTTTTGTAACTCTTGGTTATGTTTGAGAGGGGCATTTCTTTGTCCTTTTATGCTCTTAGTTTTTGTAAAATTAGTTCGTTTTTGTAAAGCCTTAAGTCTTTGTTTTGTGACTTTGTGGGTATGTCGTCTGCAAACAATCACGAGACCTTACTCGTCCTCTTTGGTAACTTAGGGTTTTAAAGGGCTTGTTGCACGTGCTAAGTGCAATCGTGAGTCCTACGAAATTGGCTAGTTAGTTTGTTTTTGTTTTCTTTTTCTTTGTTGCTTTTAGCCCTTTGCTCAAGGATGATCAAAGATTAAGTGTGGGGGAGTTTGATATGTCTATTTTACCCTCTTAAGTTTTATCGTTTTTATCGGTTTTTTAGTATAATTATTTATAAAATGAACTTATTGAGTATTTTTTCTTCTTTTATTGTTCTAGGTACCATCAGAATAAATATATGTTGAAAATAAGCAAAAACGAAGGAAACGAAGAATAAGCAAAACCTAATGCTAGAAAAACATCACTATTCAGATTCAGAGAGTGACTATCAAGTTCTCGATAGTTTTCTGCCAAAAGAATAAATCATTCCAAAAGCCTTTCGGATCCAGAATGTCCTGTAGGTGTATTAGGCAATTTTCGGAGCTTTTCCTTTTTGTACTCTATTTTGTTTCCCTTTTGTAATTTGATTCAAAACCTTTCTAGAGTAGCGTTTGGAGAGATTTTTTTCCAATATAAACCCATTAGATAGGTTGATTTCATTAGCTTAGGATTTAGTTTCAATTCCATATTTTTGTAAGAAGATTAGAAGACCCAATTTGGATGCAATTTCGGAGTTTCTTCAGGCGACTTGGAAGACCAGCTTGGGCATTCACTAGGACCATGTAGTCTTTGTTATGTTTCTTAAGCTCCCCAAACTTATTCTATTTGATGAATTTGTCTATGAGTTTATATTTTAAAATAATGTTTAGTGGCTAATTTTATTTGTATTTGAATAGGGATGAAGCCTAGAATACTTGGTTAATGTTTTATATGAATTTCTTGTTTTGATTATTTAATTCTTGTTTGGTTGTCATTCAATTTTTGTGTTTGTTTATTGATTTTTCAAAGATTGGTAATTTCTTAAGATTAATTGGAATTTGAAAATGAAGGTTAATCTACGTCATTAATTGAATAATAGGAATTGATAATTGTGTTTATATACTAATTACGATTCTTACATAATTAATTATTCACTATAATATTTAATTCATTCATAATCAGGTTAGGGTGAGAAAAAATTCTTCTCTAAACGGTTAAGTTGAATAGGAGGATCTTCACTTAGACATAGGAATTATCCAACAATAGAGTGAGATACAACCAACGAGTTTTAATAATTAATTACAATGTTTCTAAATAAAACTAACTTACTGTTCTAGCTGGATTCTACCATTTAAACACTCATTTTTCCAAATTTGATTTTAAAACCTTTTTAATCATTTTTTCTTAGTTGTTAATTGTTCTTAATTGTTTCTTTATTTTTAAAATTCTTTTTGAAATGTTTTATTTAATTAAACAGTAGAGACGTAGGTAGTACTAGTGCTTGGCCATCCCGGGAGTTCAACAATCCGAAGACTTTTCTTGCCTTATTACACTGATAGGTACACTTGTCTAACGTGCAAATTTCTCGTATGCAACCAGTCTGTGCAGGTGCAAAAAAGTTTCATTCCTGTTGCCAAAACTTTAGAAGACTGTCCAGTGGTCCTTACCCCTTTCTTATTAGGCCTTTCTTATAGATGCCTCGTGCAAATCATATAAACTAAATTCAGCGCGTCCTCTTTGGCTAGTGCTACTTTGGGCTCAGGCAGATTTTCCTGAGAAAGCCGCTCGAGAACCTCTGACCCCTTATACCTTGGCAAACCTTTGCCGAATTTTGTTAGGATAGAAACCACACATCAGTTTTTACCCCAGTGTATGCTTCTCTTAATGCTTCAATTAGAGAATCTCTATGGAAATATATTATGAAGTTGGGTATGTGTATCGAATCCACCAGGTTCATTATGGGGGATATGAACCAGCCCCAGTGTGTGCTTATCTTAATGCTTCAATTAGAGAAGTTCTTAGGATAGAAACCACACATCAGTTTTTACCCCAGTGTATACTTCTTTTAATGCTTAAATTATAGAAGCTTTATGGAAATATATTATGAAGTTTGGGTACGTGTATCTAATCCCCCTAGTTCATTATGGGGGATATGTACCAGCCCCTAGAAAGTAGGGACAAAACAGGAGGAAGACCTGTTAAAAAACCTTAAAGGGGGGAGGGGGTGAATAAGGTTTTTGCATAATTAAAACCTTTTTGTACAATTATTAAATAGAACCTCCAATTTTGTTTGAAGAAGAATTTAATAACTCTTTTGATAAAATTCCTAGCCAAACAAAATCTATTTTATGAACAAGGATTAAACAATAAACATAAAGATAATGTGTATACTACAAAAGAGAGACAAAGGATTTATAGTGGTTCACTCTTTCAATAGAGCTACATCCTCTACATTGAGATTAACTCAAAGATTTCACAAATTCACTAAACACAAGTTTTTACAAAGAAACCACAATGAGGATCACCCTTCAAGGGTTTTACACACAAATCTCAAAGTTCACAAAACAAAACAATATAACAAAATATCAAAGGATCACCAAAAAGGGTTTTTTCACAAAATCTTTGATCACAAATTAAGATAAAAGAGTAGAGATGGAACAATATTACCAAAGAAGCTTGATAAGAGAAAGATACAACTTTGTTCAATGATTCTACAAGCTTCCTTTTGCTCCTTTTTTGAAAGATGATCAATAAATGTAGCTCCAAGGAGTTTTTCTTTTTGTTTTTGTAAGATAAAGAAGGTTTAAAATGTGCTCTTTAATGCTCTTAAAATTGTCCTTAAATATTCTTCAACTATTAATATTTATGGTTGATCAATATCCCTTTTATATGTGAAGGTAAAAAACTAGCCATTACTGTCAGCAGCTACAGTCATTTTTTTCCAGTAAAAACAGAAACCGGACGACTGATTTTCAAAAGTGGACGTCCGATTCTTGATGAACTGAAAATCGGATGACCATATTTCAAAATAGGACGACCGATTTTTAAAGGCTTGAAAAAATCGGATGACCGATTTTAAAATCGGGTGACCGATTTTCTTTGTGAAAACTGGAAATTCAGACATCCAATTTTCTAAGAAGTAGAGAATTGGATGACCGATTTTTAGACATAGAACAAAAAATTGGACAGCCAATTTTCCTGTAAAACATAGATGTTCCTTCACTTCTTGATACAACTTTAGAAAAGTGTAATACTTTTAAATCATCAAAGCTTTATCAAGAACACTTAGTTTTTCAAGGATAATTTGTCAAAAATATTTCTTCTAAGGAGCTAACATAATTGATCAAGAATCAAAGAAACAAGTTAGGGACTTTTACATAAATACTGTATAAGTTATCCCTAACCATTCTTCTTGTCTTCATGTTTTTTAACTTGATCACCTCATCTTCATAAAATCTTGTAGTCTTTAGTGATCTTTAGCTTCTTTGTAGATTACCCTTGAGACTTCTTTTGTGTATCTTTTGTTCTTCTTATAAAGCTATTTCTAATATCACAAAGCAGAAGTTAATCATAATCAAAACATTACAAATGTGTCCTTAGGGCTTACACCTGTAATTAAGTTGGAGAAAGAACCAAGTGCTTTGGGAAACCATTGGTCGGTGTCAGCTCATGGATATCCACTTCTCTGGTCCAGAATATACTTGGTCAAACAAAAGGTTCGGCAGGGCATTGATCAACGAGAAGATCGATAAGGCATGGTGCATTGGAGCCTAGAGATTGAGCGCTTTTAATCCTAGTCTTTAGCACTTGCAAAGGTGTATTCGAATCACCACTCTTTGTTGCTCACAAGAAAGGCAAGGTTGTATAAGGGTAGGGGTGGGTCTCGGTTTAGGGTGGAAATAAATTTGCTCAAATGGCAAGACTTCAAGGAGTTAGTGGAAAAAGTATGGCAAGATCACCATGAGGACCCTAGGAAAACAGTCAGCATGTTTACAAACAAGACAACTAGGTGGAAAGAGTCAGTAAAAAAGGGGTGCTCCCAAGAAAAAGAGACGATGCTTATCTTGGCTAAGAAGGATTCAAAATATTCTAGCACATTACCATTTCTAACCACATAATCGCATTGGAAGAGGAACTCATCACTGAATACAAGGATCTACTTCAGCAAGAAAATGACTATTCGTATCAAAGATCAAGGGACTAGTGGCTGAAACAAGAAGAAACTAGTACTAAGTACTTTCACACTTCAGTGGTTGTGGAAAGGCTAGAAAGAAAGTGTGAAGGCTAACTAATTCATTTGCTAAGTGGGAAGAAGATGCAGAGACCTTGAAGGACATGGTAGTTAATTTCTATAAAAATCTATACACTTCTGATCCAATTGAGTCCTTTAGAATTGAGGAGTGTCATTTTCCGAGCCTGTCTAGGGAGGAGAAAAGGAGAATCCATAGTATATTGCGGCCCTTGAAGTCAAATATGTTGTATTTTTCAAATGGGGGCCCTTAAAGCTCTTGAGCCAGATGGATTTATGCCAAGTGTTTTCCAAACATTTTGGGAAGCTCTCGATTCTTCAATTGTTTAGATGGTTAAAGTGGCCTCTGCCAAAGGACAGTTTGAGGAGAAATAGAATAGGCCACTCATTTCCTTGATTTCTAATATGTGCTAGATTATTATATTTCTATATGTTATTTTCATCATTTTACGATGTTTTTAATTTATAAAATTCAAATTTTAGACTAGTAACCTTTATTCTTATCTTAGGTGCTTCCCAGCGGACAAAACGATGAAAAGAAACGGAAACGGTCGAAAAAAGAGTGAAAACGACGAAAATGAAGCCGACGACACCAAGGAAGCTGACCTACCGCCTGAGGCAGGCCAACCTACCGTCAGGGATAGGTCTTGGAGCCACAAGCAGAGGAGGAACAGAACCTTACCGGTGATAGTAGGCTACCCTACCGTCGATGGTAGGTCCTGATCTAACAAAAGAAAAAGGAGACAGAACCCTACTGCGGACGGTAGGGCTCGACCTACTATGCGTGGTAAGTCCCGGCTGTAGCAGTTTTAATTTGTTTTTAACTCTATTTAATGTAATTTTTTCCTTTATTAGTAGAGAGTTCCACTATTAGGGCTTAGAGAGGTAATTAGAGGCGAACTTAGGTTAGAGAATTCCCCCATATTCATCCTCAATTAGGTAAGAAATCAATAGAAAAACAGAAATTGAATACTTATAGATCAAGATTTGAGGATTTAACATCATAATTTTGAGCTTCAATTGAGCGACTTGAGAGACGAGCTCGAGCGCTTCGGGATTGTGATTTCGACTTCAACTTCTTCATAAGCTTTCTTTTCCTTTCATTTTACTCAATTCGATGTTTAATTTTAGTTTTATTACAATGATTAGTGAGTAGATTTTTTGGATGAGTGTTGAACCCTAATTCTTAATTACAATGTTCTTGGATTAATTTACTGAATTCGATGCTTGTTTTCAATTGAGTTGTCTTCTAATTGTGTTTTATTGTAATTTAATTGTCACGAGATTAGATTTATCAAAAGAATGTTCGGAATTGAAAGGAAGAACATTCTAGGGCAACAAATTGGGGGGGTTAATTGGGGCCATTGATTAGAGATATGATATTGCACTTTTAGGTCCTTTAAATCGCCTATAATTATTGCCCAACTAGAGCCCTCAGTCGAAAATTTGATATCCCTATAACTAAGGATATGGACCAATATTTAGGCATCCCACTCATCCACCATTAGGTTACCTCGAGAATGTTCGGTTTTGTAGTGGAGAAGGTAAGAATTGGAAAGTACCACATCAACCATACCTGTTACAGTATGCAGGTTGTGAAGTTGCCTGGTGGTGTTATATTTGAATTGGAAGTTTTAAAAGGCACTTCTTTGGGGGAGAGCAGAAAGTTACTCTCTAAGCTCAAAGCTTTATCAAACCTTTAAATTCCTACGATGGAGCCACATAATTTATAGGATATCAATGTTCAGGCCTTCTACCACTTCGACTAATACGGATGCAGCTCAATCAACTTAGTGCCCCCAGAGGTTGTTGTAGTACTACTTTGAATTTTCTGTTTGGTTTTTCAATAAGTAGTCAGCTGCGGACTCAAGAGTCTCCTGAGCTATTGGCTTTTCTTAGAAAGATCTTCTCTCTTCCTTGAGCAGATTGATTGGGGAGAGGGGTGTCTTAGCATTAGACGTTTAAAGGAAACAAATCAATCATTTTTTACTAAGTTGATGAGGAGTCTTCACCAAAAGAAAGGGGAGCTATAGGTGGATGTCCTAAGAACAAAATATGGGTAGGCTGGTGAATATTGAAAAGGACAGAGTCACAAAATTATTTCCTACACTTAGAGGAGTTTATTTGCTAGTTTCGAATAGTTAAAGGAACATTTCACTTGGCTTGTGAATAATGGTAGAGCTGCTAATCTTTTGTCAGATACTTCACTACTTCAGGAAGCTCTGGCCAACTGAGTGGATCAGTTAATCCCAAGAAAGAAGGCTAGGAAGAAGGTTGGCAATATTGGGACCTTGGCACAAGGACTTGGCATACTGCTTCTTTGAGTGTGTGGTTATCCCAAGAGGACATTGAGACCTTGAGCAAGGTGAGCCTGGCTGAAGGTGAATTGAAGGATAAGATTAGACGGAGTCCATCTGCCAAAGAGGAATTCTCTACAAAGTCAACTATCTTGAGGGTATGCAACTTTGAGGACAAAGAAGCCCATCAAAGGCGGCGGAAAATATGGGATTTCAAGAGCCCAACCCGAGCATCCATGTTCTCTGATTCGCAATCATGGAGATTGATGACAAGGTAGATCTTGTTCGAAAGGAGTATTTGTGACTCACAAAGTTTCTCATGTGTGAGAAGGATCCGGAGCAAGAATTACACATATTTCGAGACTACAATCGGGCAAATGAAGTGTGAAAGTTACTGATCAATCTAACTTTTTCGAGAGAATTCTAATCCCACACTAAATGCTCTAAGCGGATTGTGACCAATCTGATAAAGAATTGGGGCTGGGGTATTAAGGAAGGGAAATAAAAATATGTCTTTAGGAAGACGTTATATAAGTTATGGTATAAAAGAAATATACATATTTTTGTACCCCATAATGAAGTTCTTTTTGAGATTTTTGTGCAGCAAGGTAGAGATTGGGGGATGGAGCTCCTGAATGCTCATAAAATAGAAAGATTAATTGTACAATTTGTTTTGTGTTGGATATAATACATTGTTATTCACAAAAAAAAAAAAAAGAAGAATATACATTGATACCTTTTAAGGGGAAAAAAATAAAAAATAGTCCGTTTATGCTCCCTAAAAAAAATAAAAAATATTTCTTGGACACCCTGCCTACTCATCTATATACTAGGAAAATGTCTTTCCCTCTTAGAATTCCTTCTTCCCTTCCGTTATTTTCCGCGCGAATCAACAAAATAAAAATGCCGCAAACTAGTTTTTCATCCAAAACCCAAAACCCAACAACTCGAAACAAGAATCCAGGCAAGAAGTTGAAAAAAGCATTCAGGGTTTTTGGGTTTTCTTGTTTTAGTGTTTTTGTTGGGTTTTTATTGGCTCTTGCAATGCTGTTCTGGTAAAAAGTGATGATCTTTTTCGATTTTCAGGGAACGAGAATGTAAATGCTGGGTCTAAAACGGAGCTTCAAGTCTTCGTTAGAAAAAAGAAAGTGGAAAAGAATGTAGAAGTTACAGCTAAGGAGGATATCACGGAAGAACATGTGCAGCAGAAGGTAAAAATTGATTCTTTCTTTCATTTCTTTTCCGTTCTACTCTTTTCCCTTTCAATGTACGGTCATTTATGGTGTTCAGTATTTATATAACTTTTCACCCATTTTCATACTTGTTCTGGGTTTATAATATTTTAGGGCAATTATTATGAAAAATGTCAACCCTAATTTCGTCTTGAATGATTGGTTATGGTGCAAATGTTTAAGTTATTTGAAAAAAAAAAAATACAACTATATGAATTAGCTTATTTGTGGAAACATGTGTTAAAACTTTGTTTGATCATGCGAGCAGCTGGTATGGGAAATTTACAACCTGTTGGTTCTAGCCCCCAACTGAAGTGTACATTTTGGTATCAGACCCTAACTGAAGTTTCATTTTACTGCAAGTTCTCAAAGTTGTGTGGATGATATTTTTCATGAACTATATGCTTAAAAGCATGTTAATCTAGGATAAAAGTTGCTCATTCCTTTGTAACAACTAGCCTTTTGATTCTGTTGGCACTCTGTAGGTTCAGTAATTGATTGATATTTTGAGTGAACAGTGATCTGTAAGCAGTTCATTTTTCTGTTATATTTGAGTTGGATATATTGAACTATTCCTGTAAAAGACTGGGTTATCTACTGTATTGCCGGTTTCTGAACTTTTTGACCTGGAAAAGTATGTGCACATGCTGAGATCCTGATGCCAAATTTTAGTCCTACATCTTGAGTGTTTAGGATATTTCTTATACTTATACTGGGGAGAGGTGTTTGAACTTTGAATACCTTATGGTCAAGGCTGCTTCAATTGAAAAACAATGTTTCTTACATTAGTTATTTAGTTTGTAATTGATGGATTTATGCAGCTTTGCCGCCCCCTTGACATTGAAGATTTTGCATATGGAAAAAGTTGTGGCTATTCCTGGTCAAGTAAGTCTTTGAGGCCATTTCTTTTGGTGTTCATTGGATACAATGGCATTTCTGAGCTAGATAACTCCTTTTCTCTTTTACTTGCTGAAATTAGTGGTTAGAACAGAGGTTCCTACTAATATTTTATTAGACACTATCTAGATGCTCTCATGCATGTGAAGAACCATATAAGAAAAGAGATGAGGTAGTTTGAAGGGCCATGTTACATTAACATCTCAACAGTAACCTCATATTAAGTCAAGTTGCTTGTTGAGATAATATGACTTGAAAAATGCATTATATTTAGTGGGATGCTGTAAAGCACCACTTTTCATGATTAATGATCTTGAAATTAAAAGTTTAAGAATCAACATTATCGAACTCTCATAACACCTCAAAGAGTAAATGATGAATATAGAATAGCAGCATTATTACTTCTCTATGATGCATTATTGGACTTCAAAGATGCATACTGATAATCAAGCATCTCATACAAATAGGTAAAATTGCATAAATTTAACTATCCTTTCTTTTGAATAGTTAGCTCACCACTTTACTATTTCTGTAGCTCCGTAATATCATAACTTTGGGTTTAAGCTGCAATTAAGTAAATGTAAATACAGTGTGTTTGGTTTCTTTTCCCCTAAAGGATAATGCACTACCTTCCTCTATGATAGTTAATAATATAGCTGCATGTATCATTATTCTGTCTAAGAATCAGATCTGATTAACCTTTTTAAAGTTTCGTATATCTTAAGTAATAGATATTAACATGCATCGCATGCTCTTATTGTTTTGCTTTTGCTTGACGGTAACGTACTAATATGATTACCAAAATGATTTTGGTTTAATAGATTAGCTATTAACCTGATTATTGTATATTGCATTGCAATATAACACTTCTTATTTAGTTATCTATTTTTTTTGGTGTAAAGGATAGCTGTAGAATAGACATTCCAAATGGTAGTGCACGCATTTTATGGCGTCATTGCAAGGGTGGTATTTCTTATTCTTAGCTTTGTATCGAGAATATCATTCAGCAACCAATAGAGGTATAAATGAAGAATCTTATTTATCATGAAGGTGCTTGTAGGGTATCGAACACCAAAGACTATCTATGAGTTTGTCAGCTAAAAAGAGGAAAATGTTATACTGGATGTGTAATGGGTTGAGTATATCCCAATTTTTTCATTGTTTTGATGACTAAATGCTTTTTTGACATTGCTAGAACTTTTGCTTCCAGTTCTAGGATTCTTTTCCAAGCAAGACTTCTATGCCTCAGTATTTGTTGGTACTTTATTACTTATTATTTTTATTGTTACTGTGTTATTTCTTTCATTTTTGTTTGTCTGTTTGTACTCTATATTCACTCATGGGTATGTCAGGGGCTGATAGTTGGAAAGCTTTGCATTTTTCTCACCATGCTGTTACTTGATGACATCTATCTCAACATTTCTGTATTATTGAACTCTACCCACTAAATTGTTGCAGCACTACCACCTGATAACTGGGAAAGGGTTCTTGAAGGAATTCGAAAAATGAGGTCATCTGAAGATGCACCAGTAGACTCCATGGGGTGTGAGAAAGCTGGTACTTCTCTTCCTCCCAAGGTAATATTTTCGTGAAGGTTAAGTGCATGCAATCTCATGGTAGGATGTTTCAAATAAAGTACTATGTGTGTTGTATGGTATTATTTTATATTATTATTTGCGATTTCCTTCCTGAATACTCAATGTATGCTCTGTTCCTTATAAATGTTTGTCTTATTCCTTGAACGTTTTTCATTTTTTTCCTCGTGATTCACACTTCTCACACTTCTTTTAGCTTGGATATTTTACTTTTTTAATTTTCTAAAATTACTTGTATTCTGTAACATACTTTGGTGTCATGAGATGGTGAAAGATGAACAGATATTGAGAATGTGATCTATCTCGCCTAAACATATTTCCTTGTTCTCAAAGAATCTTTGCAAATAAAGATACACCTCCCTAAACTAGTGGTAAATCAGTATTGTGTTATTATATGAATTTTTTGCTTTCTTTGGTGTCAATGGGTTTCCTGTTCTTACTCTTAAACAAAGATTTGAAGATAAGCTGATATTTGAAGATTGTGAACATGTGTAATACTCTTGTAATGATTTTTTCTAATTCCCTTTTCTTTTCTTTTCCAGGAAAGAAGATTTGCTGTTTTGGCATCTTCACTTCTATCAAGCCAAACCAAAGATCATGTGACTCATGGCAAGTTGTGGTCATAGCCATATTGTTCTCGTTACCTTACTCCATTGAACTAGATTTTTTTCCCACCACATTTGAAACATTGAAGTGTTAAAAGATTGCTCATATTCAATTTGTTTTTCCTTATTTATTGATAGTTAAATAGACTCTTGGCCAATTACCGCTAGTTTTGGTTTGTGGAAGGGGAAGGAGAAGGGAGGGGAGGGGGGAATGTCACCTTTCACTCTCACTAGGGGAAGTATATTCCTTTACTTCCAATATGTTTGGTACGTGTGGAAGGGAGGTAAATTTGATTTACTTGTAGTAAAAGTGAGAGGTAAATGTTATTTATTATATTTTATTTAAGATAGGTATTTAATAATATGAATTATATAAGGATAAAATTGTCGTTTTACTATCATTTATGTCCTGACGTGAAGGGAGAGCTCTCCCCCTCTTGTCATTAGGTCATGCATAATAGTGAGCAATTCTTTTCCCCCCTTCTTTTTGGGGTATAAATTAATGTTTTGGGTAATACAGACAGTCATGCAATTGGAGTTTTCTTTGTTAGGAAATGCTGGAACCTGAAACTAATAATTGTCTTTGTTTGTTTTTTTTTTTTTTTAAAAAAGCTGAGGTAAATAATGATTTTATGAGTACTTATTTGAACAAATATGAAGAAGATATCTTTTGGTGTGCTGTTTATTTCTCTCTCAATTCTTCAGCATTGTCTTTTTGTTTGTTTGCATTGGTGAATCTTAAACATATTCTTACCTTACTTGAAGTGAATCTGCCTCCCAAGATATCTTCTCTCTTGCAAGGAACTAGAGGCTATTAGTTTCTTTTTGTTCTATGCTTGAGTTTTTTAGTAACTGTTATGGTTATGCAGGAGCTATCCAGCGGCTGCTTCAGCAAGATCTGCTCACACCAGATGCTGTAGACAAGGCTGAAGAAGCTACCATTAAGAGCCTAATATATCCAGTATGTCATCTGAGTTTGTTGCAAGCATAAGATTTCACTCATTCATCTAATTACTTCATTTAAGCCTCTCTGACTGAAAACAATGAATTTCCAACGCTGTGTTAAAATGTCTGCACACTCTTGATTGTTGATAATTTAACTTATATAATCTCTTTGTCCAGAGAAAATATACTTTTATCAGTTGATGTGAGTAACATGGGGAATTTTTTTGCATCTATTCTGACAAGGTCGGGTTCTACACCAGAAAGGCCGGAAACTTAAAGAAAATTGCAAAAATTTGCCTATTGAAGTATGGTGGTGATATTCCTAGTACATTGGAGGAGCTGCTGCTACTTCCAGGGATTGGCCCAAAGATGGCTCATTTGGTAAGATAACGTGCCCTCTTGTTCGATCATCCCCATTGGTTGCTCTTTTGAGTATCTACATTTGCCTTGGCCTCTAGGTTATGAATGTCGCCTGGGATAATGTTCAAGGGATATGTGTGGATACACATGTACATCGTATCTGTAATCGGCTTGGATGGGTATCACGCCCTGGTACAAAACAGGTAAAGTTCTGTTTGTGTACTGTAAAAGTTCTCAAACAAGAGTTCCATTCCCCCTACTCCTATTGCAGGCAAATCCCGTTAGTACGTTAGCTGTGTTTGACATATTTGTTTTTCTTTAAATATGAGATTGACCATGTCGATTATGTGCCTCGTTCTTATATCTTATACACGGCATGCATAGAGCTTCTGGCCTTGTACTCCTATTAGTACTCCTATTAATTATGCATAGCTTAAGGAGATAGGGCCGTGTTGAGAATATCTGGTTCCTCCAATGCCCCATTTTGGATATATTTCTGCCTGGAGGTTCTGTTACCATTGTGGAGAGAAAGGTTGCTCTGGTTAGTGGTGTGGGAGACCATTTTTTTCTCTTTTACAATTGGATGACTTATTATCTTATATCTGTCCACTATAATCTTACATAGGTTCCAATATCTTTTGGCATCCATGTTAATTAAAGATTTCTAACTAACAGGAAGCAGTCACATAGATCATGGTCTCATACACTTCCCCTGGCAATGTGGATTTGCCAATTTTTTCATTACAACTGATAGATTTCTTATAGCCCTCTTATAATATCACTTAGTAAGAGATAGACTTAGGTCAAAGTACGTAGTAAATATGAGTAGAGCACAAAAGTTACTGCTGCACTCATCCATTACTTAGCCAAAAAGTTCAAAATTGCAATAATACTATCAATCACTTAAAGCCATTGGTGGAACTACCCTAGCCCCTCCGGCTGTGCCATCGCCTGATGTAGTTTTGCCATGAATAAATTTTCAGCCCCCCCACACACACACACACCGGCCATTTGTTTTTTAATCAATAGAGATAGTGGATAAAGCTTAGTCAATGCAGAAAGAATGAGTTGGGAGACACAGGAAAGAGTATATTGGTGAATTAGTCAAGAATAAGAGGTACAGGGGGAGGATTGGGGATGAAAGGCGCCACTGAAGGTTCCTCATATAATCTTCCTGCTAAGAGACGATTTGGTTGTTGTGTAGGAGTGAGAGTATGCAGATTTATTTTATATTTCTAACTAAAAGTTCAATTTTCTTTCCCCATCCAAAGGTGTATTTATGTACACCTTGGAAGTCACAGTGCTTCTTTTAACGCCTTCAATGTGAGTTGAACTGTTGCGACATTTTGAGTCTGCTCTGAAGTGGAAGGACAAATTGGTGGATTTGCTCTGTAAAATGAGCTCGGTCTTGATAATTTAGTTGTGTAATGGAATTGAAAACGAAGAATTCATGGTTTAATTTTTTTAATACATTGGCAGAAAGGATGTGGTTCAAACTTATCACCTATGTCTTGATAGTCTAATAAAGAGTGTTTCATCATTGAGTTACTACATCCGGTTAGAAATACAAGTCCTTTGGGACTTATGCTCATGGATTTAAAACAAGATAACTTTTAAATCAAAGTAGCATGCCTTTAATAGATGAGGAGAGAGATTGAGAATAGGGGTGAATATAAATAGATAGATGAGTACAGATTTAAGAAAATGAAATAAATGTTCATTAGAAAGTATGAAAGGACTTATATTTTTACTATCCTTATCCACCACCCTTAGGACTTATATTTCTGACCTAAAGTAGTATTTCATTACCGCGCATTTCTTATCTAGTTAGTATTTTCCTGTGCTGATTTATAATTGAGGAGTAATTTATCTGTGACCTCATGATCTTAATGATTTTTTAGCCTCTATATTATGATAATTAAGGGAAGGAATTCCATGTTACCTTTAGAATGGGTAATCCCGATGAGCAATTGATTCTAATATCATTTCTATTTCTTACTTCTTTATGTCGTTGGCTTTAGTACATTAATAGTTAGTGCAAATATTATAGCTTAGGGATTTCATTCTTTTAATTTAATTTGAAATATTTGATTATTATTTAATGATTTTACTATAGATAAATTTATTAAAAAATAAAAGGAGTTTTCTAAGCTGATTGAAACATCTGGATTTTTTAGTTAGTTTTGCCCCTCCAGGATTTTAAACATGGTTCCGCCACTGCTTAAAGCAAAGAAAATATCTTCAGTTCATGTTTTTTCCTTTTCTTTTTTGAGAAGGAAATTTTGAAGAGATTTGAGAAGTCCCAAGAATTTGAATTTGACGGTGTTCTTTTTACTAGAGTTAATAGAAAATTGAAGTACCAAAAGTACTAATACTTCTGAGTTGTGGGATGTCAAAGTTTCCTTGGCCTTAACAACACAGGATTAGCAAATTCCATGATTTTCATTCAAAGATAATTCTTATCTTGTGCTTATCGCTATATTTTGTACCTTCTTTCACAAGTTATTTAAACACTGAAGAATTTTCATGGAAATTGCATTCGAGGAATTAAAAATCGGGAATTTGTGAAATCCTTGATTTCAAAATCACATGATAAGAACTCGCCCTTCAGAAAATTGCTAGAGTTACTAACCATAGCTCTCAATCTGTAGAAAACTTCATCGCCAGAGGAGACAAGGGAATCGTTGCAACTGTGGCTTCCAAAGGAAGAATGGGTCCCAATTAATCCACTTCTGGTGCGTACTCCACTCTTTTACATGTCTGAAAGAAATGCTTGAGCGAAAATCCATCTTTTCTGCTTGTCTCCCCACTTGCTTTGGCAAAAACTTCAAAGTTCTAGCACGTTATCATTACATATGTACATTGCATAATGCTTAATCCCAGATAAAGGATGCAAAAACTCAGATTTTCCATTTACCTTCTTTTAAGTTTTGTTGCATAGAGAACTGTTGAAGTTTCTCTTCCATCTATGTTTGAGCTTGTAAATGCACTAACTTGCGAGAGTATATATTTCGATACATATCTATGCTTTATAGAAATCTCGATATTTGTGCATCATTTTACATTTTGCTTTCTTGTGATGTACATATCACTGAAATTTAGATGATCAGGTTGGCTTTGGGCAGACTGTCTGTAGTCCATTAAGACCTCGCTGCGGGATATGTATCATAAGTGAATTTTGCCCTTCTGCATTCAAAGAGGGCTAAAGCCCCTCATCTACTCCGAGGAAGCCCCGTCTGAAGTAAATTTTTGCTAGTTTTCAGCATACGTTTATTCATAGCTCTTCTGCTACTGTCTTCTTCTTTTGGCTTAGGAGAGAGAACTTCAAATTTGATTTTGTGGCTCAATTGGCCAAACCTGCAAGTTTACCTCCTTTTTGCTCTTTTCGTGATGACTTAGGCGGTTGAAGCAATTGCCTTATTAGGATTTTCTTCATTGTATCTTTCTCTTCACATATTAATGTAAAATGATGGTACACATTTTAATTTCGCTTGGGGTATTTGAAATGGTTGTTCAAAAATTCATCAACTCGAGTTTGAGCTCTTTTTTTTTAATTAATTAATTAATTAATTTTTTTTATGGGCGAGCATTGCAGAAAATTAGGGTGCATTTAGATTTGAGTTGAGATTAAAAAAGTTAAGATCTCTTAAAAAGTAAACTTTTTTGGAAAGAAATTGTAGGGTTTAAGTTTAAAAAAAAAATATTTTCATTTTAAATTCCAATTCAAATGGCACATTTAGCCTTCGTTTGGTTGAGGTGAAATCAAGGAGAGGTGTGGGAGAGGATGTAAATCAAGATGTAAATATCCCATTTATTTGGTTTGGTTGCAATATAAAAGTAGTGGAAATGGAAATGAGGGGAAGTTTCTCCCTCCACATCAGCAAATTAGACGAATTGGAATCCCAAAATGCCTTTCTGGCTATTCCTCAATATTCACCGAACGTGAGAAAATCATCTGTTTTCGGAAGAAATCGAAGAATTTTTGGGAATCTTACAAGATCTGTTCGTTCTTTTTTCTCTGATAGATGGTTAGAACTTCATCTGATTTCGCATCCTACGGAGAGGTCCACTAGAGATTCGAATTGGAACGTAAATGATGTTAAAAAATTAATTTTATCCTCTTACAAATTAATTTACTATAAATTTATTCTAAACTAAACTCCTACCTCATATATATAACATTCCTAACTTCCTTCCACTTTTCTTCCCAACCAAATGGAAGGAAGTAAACATGACTCTTAAATAATTAGAAAATATCCTTAAAAACACTTAAAATGGAGTTTGCTAGCAAAAATAATGAGCTGAAAAGTTTTGAGGCTAAAGTGTAAAATCTAAAAAGTTTGGCAAGGCAGTCGGGGATGAGCGAACCGGCTCCTGGTTGGCGTCACGGAAACTCTTGGCATTCAGCACTGGTTAGCTTCGCTACGATCCGGTGCCAGATCCACAAAATGGGCATACGTTTCATCGTGTTTCAACTATTCTCCTTTGTTTTGCATCCTTTGAGCTGATCCTGAGCTTTATTCCAATTGAGAAAAACTCAAAAATTGTCTTAGAGCTTCCTAGCTTGTAATCGGTCCTTTTTAAATGACGTCGGTGTTGTTGCTTTGTCTCTCATCATTCTGTATGCAGGGGTCCACACTTTAATAAATATGGGTCCTCATTTTTATTCCTAGGGGTCCTTAGTTTATAACTAAGGTCCATGCATTCAATCTTTCTTGGCCAAATGTTTTTTCTCTACTTTGATGCTTTGTTGATTTTTATTATTAAATTTTATGGTACTTTTTATGTTTTTAATTGTCATATTTCTTTAAATATAGTTGAGAAGTGCTTCATGGTAGGTTAACATGTTTTCCATATTCTATAAGTAGGAGTCCTTATTTTTATAACTAACGATCCTTATTGTTATAGTTGTGGGTCCTTATTTTATAACTAAGGGTCAATGAATTATTCTATGCTAGTCAAGTGTTATTTTCTATATGTAGATGTTTTTGTTTAATTTTATTATTGAATTTTATGGTACTTTTTTTATGTGTTTTAACTCTCATATTTATTTGAACATAGTTGAGAAGTGTTTCTTGTTATGTTAACTTTTTTTCACATTCTGTAAGTAGGGATCTTTATTTTATAACTAAGGATCCTTATTGTTATACCTAGGGGTCCTTACTTTTATAACTACGGGTCCATGCATTATTCTGCATTCTGGAGGAATAAGGGTTTATACTTACTATGGACAACCCGTCTCTCTATTCACTCCTGCCCCTGTAGTACCTCATTCCGTCCCTCTTGTTCCTCTTGAAGCGGCCCTCACCACTTCCCAACTCTCATCTTCTTAGCCATTCTCTTCTCAACGCTCTTTGTGTCCTTCCCCCTCTTTCACTGACCATACTTTTCAGTATCTCCAGCTTATTCACTCAGAGGTTCAGCGGCAGGGGTGGATGCTCACCCATTTATACCAGTATACATTCCCTGGTGAGCACCCGAGTTCTTCAAGTGACGAGGAGGGTGAGGATGATGATGCAGAGGATGACGATGACGGAGACGGAGATGGCAATGATTGAGAGGTCGAACACCTCCTCTACCTGAAAAGCAGGGAAGTCTCGTGTCTTTTCCCCTTTTCTTTTACATTGAGGACAATGTGGATTTTAAGTGTAGGGGAGGTGTCTTTTGTTTTTTTTCTTGTTTTCTTTGTCTTGTTTTTCTTTGTGTTATTTTTTGTTATTTTTTATGTGTGTCCTCATTTTTGTTTTTACAATTATTGTTTCACTTTAAAAAAAAATCCAAAAACATTTTAAAAATTGCATGAAAAATTTTTTTAAAAAAAAGAAAAAGTTGAAAAAACAAAAAAGATGATTTCATTGTGAGAATGTTTTCTATCAAGTATTCTTTTAAAAAATTTCTCGAATGGGACTAAGACAAAGTGTTAGCTGTTGAGGTTTAAGTCTTGATTATTGAAATATGTTTCTATATCTTTTATAACTCTCACACAGGTTTGAACTGTGCACAATTGGTCATGTTAGTGTTTAACAAATCCTTCACAATTGTTTTTATTACATAAACTTGACTGGTTGCCCACATACATGGTAACACTCACTTGATTATCCTTCGAGGCGAAATAGAAAGTTTCTCCTTATTTTGTTGACCCGATTGAGCCTATCCTATTAACGTTAAATGCCTAATGCCCTTTTTGAGTTTCATGCCAAGGGATTTACTCCTTTCTTTTCTTCATCTTTTAAACTCACATTTAAATATTTAAACCCTTGATCGATGAGTTAATGATCTAAACTTTTAAATCATTTTGAGTGAGAATCACAAGATAAGTGTGGGAAAAAATAGTGAGAAAAGATATATTTGACAAAAATGGGTGTTTTTGGGAACTTTTGGTGAGAAAGAAGTAAATGAAAGAAAAAGATACCAGGCTGTGATTTATGTTTCGAAGGAAAAATAGTATGAAAGCAAACTTTTGTGAAAAAATTTGTTCTTTATTAATAATTTGTTGAAAAAAGAGAAAAAAGGAAAGAAAGGGATGAAGAGAAAAAGAAAAAGAGAGGGAAAAAAGAGTGAATTATTAAAGAAAGGAAAATCATAAGTCTCTTTTTTGTTTCCTTCTTCTCACATATATCCTCCTTTGAGTTTGAGAGATTGATGAAAGATGAAAAGTTCTATGGGTTTCTTTAGGTTTTAAGTGTGAGGTAAAGCGTTCGCGAGGTTTGAGTGAAAACAACCTAAAAAGTTATAGATAACTTTGATTTTTTCCTTTTCGGTTACATTAGCTCGTATTCTCATTCTTCTTGCTTTTCATTTACTTTCGTTAATACCCAGTAATGTCCCTAACCTTAAATTATAAGCTTTAAAGTCCTATCTGATTTAAATTGAGTTTTGGGGAACCTTGATTAGTGGAGAGAAGGTATGAAAGTGAGCTTATGGCATGTAGGTTTGCAATTGTATTTTCAAATTTGTGGTTTGTAACTCTCGTTTAGTATTTGATTTACACATTCTTATGGCCATGTTACACTTTACATAAGTCGTGTTTTTTGTTATGGGAGATAATTGATTACATGTTCTTGCAAGTCTTGTTTAAAACAAAGGTGGTTTGATGCTTTGCTTTTCTAAGTTTTAGAAGCTGATAAGGGGGACTTGATTTAAATTTTTCTCTACTTTGTTTGTGTGACTTTGCTTGAGGACAAGCAAGATTCTAAGTGCAGGGGAGTTGATATTTGGCTAAGTATACTAGTTTTGGGGTATTTTTATTTATGATTTTACGTAAATTCTAGTGTAATTTTGGCTTAATTTGGAACATATGACCTCCGTCTGCACTTTTATGAACTTTCAAGACTATAGTGAAGATCAGTTGGAATTAGAAGGACTTAAATGCAATTTCCTAAAGCTTTTCCAAGGATTTTCAAGAAGAAAAGGAATCGACGCCAGATCCATCAAAACCGGCATTGGATTTATGTAAAGGTGGACAATTTCTTTCCCGAGGTTTCCATGGCGTGAACACTGCCACGAATCCTTCGGACAGTTTTGGATTAAAGAAAACCGGCGCTAGAGGTGATTGAAGGTGTTGAAAAATCTGTCCTGAGGGTTTCCACGATAGGAATACTGCAGCGGTTATTTGCAAAGGTTTTGTGCTAAATAGATCCGGCGTTGGATCTATCAAACCAGCGCCAGAATTGTTGAAGTTGGACTTTCCTATTATTTTTTAGAATTTTTGTTTAAGTAATTTTAGAGTTTTAGTTTTAGTAATTTCTTTTTTTGGTTTTATAATTTCTTTTCAAGGTTTGTTAACCACTATTTAAATAAAGGGATTTAGGTTTTAGTGTAGAACATCTTTTGATGAAAACTCGAAAGACGGTTTCAGAGCAGCTTTTCAAGCTTCTTCTTAACTCTAGACTTTTATTGTTTTATGGATTTGTTTGTGATTTCAAGCATGAGTATGAGTAGATAAGTTCTTTGTGACTAAGGCCTTCGATTGAATCTCGAAACTTTTATGTCATCGTTGTTTTTATTTAAAGGATTTTATCTTTGAACTTGATTGATTAATTATTAGTACTTGTTCTTAATTCTTGAGATTTTGTGATCAATTATTGCATGTTCATAAATTGCATATAGATACTGAGAAGTACTAGATTTGATTGGATTAGGGTAATGGCAACACATTATAAAACTGACTAGAGATAGATTCAGTTTCTGTGTGCGGTTTCTAATAAGTCGGAAAAAAAAGTTAGGAAAGGTCCGCAGATGTGAATGTGGTTTCGATAATTAAAATCACGTAGAGATAAGATTGGTTTATTAGCGAGATTAGGAACTTTCACCAATAGATGGGTCTAGCTTATGTTAAAGAATTCCACAGTTAACCAGATTAAGACCTAATCAAGAGCAAACCAACCATAGGCATATAAAATGAGTAGACTGGATTAGGGATACCTTAGGCCATTTTTAATCACAAACTTTTCTTAAACACTTTTCAATTATTGTTAGTTTTAATTATTAGTTTTCATTAGTGCAAATCAATCAAGTTTATTTTTGTTTAAGTCTTGTTATTAAGTAGGCGATTGTCTAGTTAGATAATAGTCCTCGTGGGACGATCTTTAGTCACAACTTTATTACTTGCCAGATATTTGTGCACTTGTAAATTTCATAACACCCACCTATCTCTCACCTAAATAGGACCTACCAATGAGCAACAATAGCTATAAAGCTATGACCTCTTGAATAAAAGGAATTGGAGATGAATTCAAGAAGCCCTTGAAAATCCATTCAAGAAATTTTCAATCTAATCAACTAATTAAACGCCTTTGTTGAAAGGTGAAAGAAGAAGAAGAACCCTTGAAAGTTCGTATTTAGGTCTATCATGCGTTTAATTAGATTTCTGTGTCAGTATGAGCAGTCAGTGTGATAGTAGTAAATGAGCACAACACACATAACACAACAAATTGGTAAAAGTTCTGCCTAAGCTTACGTCTATGAGGCCACGCCCAAAAAAGCAATCCACTATAAACTGATAGCACAGTACAAGAAACACCTAGGTCTTTAACACAACTAATGTTTCCCTAGGTGATCTGATGCAAACTCCCTTTGCACACTGTACATTTGAACTCCTTTCAACTCTTCAAGGCTCCCCTTGGTATGTGGCTGTTTTTGCTTGAACTCCCTGTGATCCTTCAACACTGTTGAACAACAACAAAGCTTCTTTCCCATGAACTTAGTTTGTCTTCAAAGAAAATTCCAATGCTTGATGTTAGTAGAACAACACTTAACAATAGAGAATAGTCATGGTCTTCAAAGCATATGGATGCATAAACTTGAATCCCATGAATTGTTGTTTATTTGCTGAATGATGAAA
This sequence comes from Catharanthus roseus, assembly GCA_028651295.1. Lineage (NCBI taxonomy): Eukaryota > Viridiplantae > Streptophyta > Magnoliopsida > Gentianales > Apocynaceae > Catharanthus > Catharanthus roseus. The sequence goes on from JAPQWS010000132.1 coordinate 272,744, forward strand.
CTTATATGATCAAAGTGTAACCCTAATCTTTACCAAATACTTCTTTAAATACTTAGGGTTCTTTCACGCATTAAGCTATCCTAAATCCCTTCAACAATCAGATCTTTTTGATACTCAAAGGATTTAGTTTCCTTAACCATTTAGACAACACTTAAGGAAGTAGGAGCCTTGTGATCTTCATATGACATGTGGGGATCTTCAAGATCTTCAAGAACTATAAAACAATTCTAATACAATCTTTAAAGAAAGATATTTCGTCAGTTTTATGATCAATGTAATAAAGAGTATCTTGTCCATGAGGAGGGAGAGGTGAATTTATTAGGAATTTAAACACTATGTCACTATCCCCCACCCTTAGGATAAGCTTTCCCTTTTCCATATCAATTAATGCCCTCGATGTACGCAGGAAAGGGTGACCCAAAATGATAGGGAAGTCTACCTCTTCCTCCATATCTAAGATGACAAAATCAACATGAAAGACGAGGTCCTTAACCTTGATTACTACATCTTCTATGACTGTCCTAGGATGTCTTACATTCTTATCTGCCAAATTAATGGACATCCTAACAGGTCTCGATTTTCCTAGGCCTAGTTTTTGACACATGGCATATGACATTACGTTTATACTACCGCCTAGATCGTCCAATACCTTATCAACTTTAATACTACCTATAACACAAAGGAAAGAAAAACTCCCTGGGTCTTCTAACTTCTGCAGTAGTTTCTCCTTATTAATAAGGATGGCCGAACACTCTATTCCCAGGACATGTGTTGATGCATCATGCAGTTTTCTCTTTTTAGTCAGCATTCCTTTCAAGTACTTAGCATACTTGGTACTTGCAAAAGTAGATCATACAAAGGTCAGTTTATTTTCAATTGTTTAAATATTTCGACAAACTTGCTCATGCTACCTTGACTACGATCCCGAACAAGTGCCTTTGGGAATGGAATTTTTGGATTGTAACTAGCATTTGTCGGCTTCCTCTTTCCTTTGTCTTCCTTCCGCTCTATATCTTTCTTCAGCTCTGCTTCTTTAATCCCCATAATATTAGATGACCGCTCTTCCTTTTCACTATAGTTCTTTTCTTGTACGATCATCTCTTTCTTTGCTGTAGGTATCTCCTCATCAATTATCACCGAGATAGCATTTACATGCTATCTCGGGTTCACTTCTGGGGGTTTCCTGGGAGAGTTCTCGGAGTTCTCTCATGCACAAGCTTAACCAGTTACCCAATCTACTTTTAGGTTTTGGATCGAAGCTTCTTAATTCCTTTGGGCTGCTTCTATTATTTCCATCTGGTTGTGTGTGGCGCTCATAAATTTTACCATCAGCTCTTCCAAGTCAGTCTTTGCAGGTGGAAGATGATTTTGTGGAGTTGCTTCATAAGGAAATGGCGGAGGCGGTCCCTTATTTTGAAATCTTGGGGAATGTTGTGGTCTTGACTGTCCTTGACCACACCAAGAGAAGTTGGGATGGTTTCACCCCCCAGATTGTATGTATTTGCATAGGAGTTGTTACCAGGTCAGTTCCCCTGTAAAAAATTGACTTGTTTCATCGGCCCTTCCATACTTGGCTATTCATGATTTGGAGGTCCACCGCTGCAGAAATCGCAAAACATAAATGTTTGATTACCTTTGTTTGATGATGTAGTGGTTAGGTTCCCATTTTTCTGCTCTATCATGGTAGTTAATTTAGCTTCCATAGCAGAGATCGCATCCATATTATGTACTCCAGCCATCTTCGGCTTTGATCGCTGCCATCCCCAGGTATAGAGCTGTTTATTGCTATTTGTTCAATCAGGTCGTATACCTATTGAGGGGTCTTATGATCTGTGGACCCTCCAGCTTGGGCGTCTATTAACTGTCTCTCACTGAATGAGACTCCGTTGTAAAAGCTTTAAACCTGGATCCCCAAATCTAATCCATGGTGTGGACATTTCCTTAAAAGCTCTTTTCATTATTCGCAAGCCTCATAGAGGCTTTCTCAGTCTATTTGGTGGAATGACAGAAACTCGTTCCTTAACTTTGTTGTCTGACCCGGAGGAAAGTACCTCCCCAGGAATTTTTCTCCCAATGAATCCCATGACGTTATGGATCCCTACGGCAATGACTTAAGCCAGGACTTCACCTTCCCCTTGAGAGAGGATTTGGAAAAGATGAAGCCAGATGGCGTCCTCAGAAACTCCATTAATCTTAAAGGTGTCGCACACCTCTAAGAAATTCTGACATGAGTGTTTGGATCCTCATCAGGAAGTTTGTCGAATTGTACGTTGTTTTGCAGCATTTGGATGATATTTGCCTTTATTTCAAATTTATTTGCCTCCATTCTTAGCTATGCTTGACTGCGTCCTAGAGATGGATGAACATGCATAGTCCGCCATTGGTGGTGGTGGTGGATGCGGTACAAAAAGAGGATTTACGAAAGGTGGTACTGCTGGTTCTTCCTCTATCTTCTTGGTGGCGACTGTTGTACTAGTGCCTACTGTTTCAAACCGAAGGGCACAGCGGCCGCCTCAATGGTATTAATTCACCCATTTTCTTTCATGGCATAAACTAGTACCAAACAACCTACAACAGAAAAAAATGTGGTCAATTCCAGAAGATAGAGCACAACACAAAAAGATAAACAAAAAATAACCGAATGATGTAAAGACAAAAAACAATTAAAACAAACAAAAAGAACAAGACAAGGGAAATAAAAATGACTAAAGCACTATAAAAACTATTTTGCTTAAGTTTTCGTACCCTTGCAATGGTGCTAAAAACATGATATGTTTTAAATAATCAATGGGATAAACTACTGAACTAGAATAACAGGCAAGTGGACCTATCACTGTAGTAATCGAGCTACACCCGAGTGTTGAATCTCAAGGAATGATAAAGGCTCAAGTACTAATCGCTCTTTCTAATGTTTAGCCTAAACGAGATAGATTGTTTTGAAGAAAACCAAACTAAAATACTAAAAACGAGTTTAATAAACTAAAGTAAACAAAGAGAGAAAATAAAGTGTTTAAAAAAACTATTAAAGCAAGAGTTTGGATGGCGGAACTCCCTAATTATCAAAGAAAAATTACATTAAATAGAGTTAAAACACATTAAAACTGCTACAGCCAGGACCTACCGTGTACGGCAGGTCGAGCTTTACCATATAAGTGGTAGGGTTTTGTTCCTTTTTCTTTTTGTTGTGACCAAGACCTACTGTCGATGGTAGGGTTCTGTCCATACTCTACTTGTGGCTCCTGGACCTACTACTAACGGTAGGTTGGCCTACCTCAGGTGGTACGTCTTCTCTATTTATGTGGTCGGCTTTGTTTTCATCATTTTCACTCCGTTTTCTACCGTTTTCCTTCCTTTTCATCATTTTCTCCATTGGGAAGCACCTACAACAAGAATAAAGAGTATTAGTTTAAAATATGCATTTTACATATTAAAAATATCGTAAAATAATAAAAATAACAAATAGAAATATAGACAAAATAGCACATATCAACCTACCATTTGGACCGTAGGCCTACTATTTGTATAGTAGGGTATCTTCAATTTCGGGTGAAATGCGTTGTTTTACTTGTTTCTTTTGCATATAGCTCAACTTTCAGCTTTCAGTTAAGGGTGGGTATTAATTTTCTTTTAAGGCCTAAGACTATAGTCAAAGTAGGTTTCAAACCTAAAGTGTTGGTAATACTATAAATGCCCCTTTATGCCTCTTTTGTAAGGAGAGATTTGAATGAATTGAATGAATGAATTGAGAGAGTTTCTCTTTATTGTTCTAGGGTTCTTCAACCTTCTTTGGCTATGTTCTTTAAGGGTTCTTTTCCCTAGTGACTGATCAATTGATTCTCTTAGATTAAAGGTCTATAGAAATCTAGTTGGTCATCTAATTCCTACTTTCTTTGATATTCACATTCTTATGAATTGTCTTTGAATTAAGGTCCTCTCTATACATGTTGATTAGTTATTGGGTTTAGTATACCCTATGTTGAATTGGATTATAGGGAAAGATCAATTTCATGGGTTCATGAGGTCTTAGCTATAATATAGCTATGTTTGCTTGAGGCTAAAATTGGTTAAGTCCTTCTTGGAGGGAAAGGTCCTAGGGATTGATTTGAAGAATTTATCTATTAAAGATCCATTCCATATCATTTGGTATTAGAGCTACTTTAAAGTAATTCAATTGTATTTAATTCTGCAAAAAGAGAAAAAAGGATATATGATGATCATAGAAAAATCCATGAAGGTCATGCAAAATTCATACAGAAAAATGATGTCCGAAAAATTTATTGAATTCGAGGTCTAATTGGACTTTTTGTGAGGAACTTTTTGGTGGATTTCTTCTTCTTTGAGTTGGGATCATTTACAATTAGTTTTACTCACTTTGGAGTTGATTTTGTTGGTTAATTAGATCAAAACTTTTGATCTGTCCATAATTCTTGGGTGTAGAAAACTTGTGCATTAATTTGTCTATATCTTGTTTTATAATGATTTAAATTGATCATGTTCTCTTCAAATTCATCCTTACCGACTTAGTACTCTTTCTAAAAATTTTTCACTAAATTTGGAATTATATTTCCTGTGTAATGCTAGTTTAAATTACAAGTTGTCATTGTCCCCTGTCTTCTGGAAATTTTGTTTTAGTACTCATTCTTCTTTTATTACCCTAATCTTGTTTTGTTTCTTGTTAAATTGAATTATAATAGGTTCTCTATGTGTTTCTTGTTTTGATGATGATCAATGATGTTTATTGTGTAACGCCCTACCCCGTAAGCACCTAGCATGACTTTAGAATTAAGAACGTGATGAAAATAGAGTTTTGATATATATGGTGGAATATAGTGTTTTTGGCACTTAGTAGTATTTTGGGGATATTTAGGAATAGAAATAAAATTTTATTATCTTATTGAGGTGTTATTATTAAGGTTTATAAGTGCCTTTAAGTGGTTCTTTATTTTTAATACCTACTATATTTATTTTAGAAATTTAAATACTTGGCATTTTCATATAGGAATTTAAAAAAAAAAAAAAAAAACAACTTAATTGTGAAGATTTCGGCCACCTCAACAACACATGTCACCCTACCAATTTTTTTTCTTAACCGCCTCATGACTACCGCCTCATGACTCCCAATGTTTTCTTTCTTTTTCTTTTCTTCCTAACTCTATATATATAGGCATGCAAGCCATGTCTTTCTTTAGGCAAATTCCTCAATCTTATATCTATCATTTCCTTTCTTGAATAAAAAAAAAAAGGGCAGCCAACCTTTCTCAAGTAAGTTATATATATTTGCATGGTTGCATGTTTGCATGTTTGCATGTTTTGCAAAGTTGCATGTTTTGTTTTCTTTTTTTTAGTTAGTTAGTTAGGTTATATATATATATAGATATATATGTATATATATAGTATATATATTTATTTATTCTCTTTAATATATAGTGAGATCTATTTCTAGTTAGTTTATATATTTTTTTTAGGCATTTATTTATTTTAAGATTTCAATATTTTAAATGGATTTTTAGTATAAAGTATATAGTTAATTATGGTTTCTTGGGAGAGTATATTTTTTTTAGAGTATAGGATTTTTCGATCTTTTTTAAAAAAAAAATTTATATAAGTATACGTATTATTATATTTATATACATCCCAAAGTCCATTTTATAAGATTTCGATATTATTTAGGGAATATGATTATTTAATCGATACCCAGGTATTAAGTATTTTTCGCATTATTATTTTGTAGGATCTTAGCACCAGATCTAAATCTAGGTGAGTCCACCAACTCCACTTTTATTTCAGATATTTTTTTTATATTTACAAAATTTTTGCTATTTTTTTTTCGAACAATATTTCTCAGCGTGTTTTTTTGGAGATGTTCTCCCTAATGTGTTACGTGTTTCGTAGAAAAATGCATAGGAGCGGTGCTCCAAATAGGTGTTTCTTTTAAAACAGATTATTATGGTGGTACATAAGAAGTATGCAGGTTTTTCGGAAATATTTATATAATGAAAAATGTTCTGACTTGAAAAGTTATGTATTTTTGACATACATGAATATAGATTTGACATTGGCAGATTTAACATTGGCATAATTTTGAAATTACATAAGCATGTGATGACTGGCGGATGAGGATTTTCTTTTGTGTTCTGAAATGTTTATGACTCGAATATGTTATTATGGCCTGGCAAATGGCCCCTTTGATTTGTAAATACATACGAAACCTCATTCCGACCAAGATTAAAGTTTATTGTTGATCAAGTGAACGGACGCGTTAGCGGATTGCACTGTACGTGGCTAGTCCCCGTACTAGGGCCTCTTCAGATGGCGTGGGACGGATTTTTGACTCTGAGGGTGGATCCACTTTAAGAGGGGCGTAGACCGCGGAGGGTGTGGCCCAATCGGTGTACGTGGACACCGTATCATGCTCTACGGTGGGGTTCGACTGCCTAGTGGAGAGTTAGGAGGGGCTCGACACTGAGGTTGGTTCCAGGGCGGACCTGGTAGGTGCCCCAGAGTCCGTAGCTTTGTTTTGACCGAGTGTTATGGGAGTGCGGTTGTTTGTAATCGAGCTCTCGTATATTGTTTGGGCTGGTATCGACTACGAGATGCCGGGAACTTAGTTCAGATGGCCTCGTTTCGGGGATCGGACTTTGTCCGTGGAGCCCCCATTTGTTGTATTACATGTTCTTTTAAAATTGGGCATAGAGCTGCGCCGATGTGTCTTGATTCGCTCGAGACTTCCCAGCTGCGTTCGAAACCCTCATGTAGGTTCAAGCATCAGTTTTGTTAAAATAGTAAAAGAAATATTTTTCTTATAACATTGCATGAATTGTTTTGTAAAACGGCATCATCCTGGTTTTAAAGGAAACACTACCGCACACACACACGTGGACTCACTGAGCGTTCGCGCTCACGTTTTCCATGTCATGTTTTCTTCTCAGATTAGCTTGGAACGGTCAGGGGTTCCGCGAGCCACTGAAGTTTTAGGCCAGGAGTTTTTGGATCAAATCTCCCCGGAAGGGCATAGAATTATGTTTTATCTTTTTAGACTCGAATCGTCTGTAGAGTTTCTTTTTATGTCTATGTAAGTGGTTGATGTAAGATTACTTTTGTGTTTATTATAAAACGGAAATGAGAAATTTTCTTTTATCCTATGTTTGAGCGCACCAGTAATATGTAATTTACTTAAGTATTCTGCGTACTTTGTGTATACCTGTTAGTATTATTCTAGGGTTTTGTTTTAGTGTGGAACGTATAAGTTAGTGCCGAGAGGCACGCAGATGCCCTACTCAGCCGCAGTTGACCTAGTGGTAGGGTTGGGGGCATCATAGGTGGTATCAGAGCCTTAGGTTCGATACTAGGTTTGAAACGTTGGGTTTTAGACAAGCTATAAGAGTTAACTGTGTAAACTTTAAAGTTAACCATATGATTTATTGGTTAGTACTGACCCTAAGATTTTGTTTTGTAGGTACTAGATGGCATATCCTTCTCATAGATGGACATACAGGGAGGGCACCCTCGTAGATGAGTCTAGCAGGACTACGTCATCATCATCCTCCTCATATTCCCTTAAGGAGATCATCCCAGAAAGGGAACCAATTCCAGTGATTGACCTTTCCGATGATGAGTCAGTAGAAGGACCAGAGATGGCACCAGTAGTGGCACCGGGAATAGGACACTGGAACATCAATAGAAGAAGACCCTAGCGAGCCCACATCGGACTCGAAATGACACACGAACCGGAGCAAGGGACACCGTCGATCACTCGGGAGTATGGGTACCTCTGTAGCAAATACTATGCCAGCAGCGGCATCCCCTACCCCTATTCCACCCGTGGCGTCCGTATATTCTTTTCCCACCATCACTACTTTGGGGTGGGGGTTAGGGGAGTATGATATTTGTGGTTCTTGCTCGTGGCGTGAGCAATGGGTCGAAGCCGCTAGCCGACGAGTTATAGCATTAAGAGAGGAGATCTCCCGAATGGACGCCTTATTCTATGCGGCACGCCGAGCACGACGACGGGGAGTCGGCGAGGGCCGCCATGTTAGAGGAGGAGTTAGCCCGGACGCGGGCAGCTCATGCGGCTCGAGAGAGAGAGATTTTGGAGGCGATTAATGAGCGGGGACCGGCTTAGGCGGTTTATTGCTCAGTTCCTTGGAACTACTAGAGATTCGGTGGATAGAGCACGTGATGAGCTGGAGTCTCGTCCGGGAGGTTCTGGTAGCCAGTGTCCTTAGGTGGAGTAGGTGTTGGATAGAGTACAGGTAGGTGTGAATATTTGATCACTTGGATAGGTACAAGTAGTATTTTTGTTGGTACTTGATGCAGTAGGTTTAGGATCATAGGTATGAGGTCCTCGGGTTTTGGATATGTATAGCAACCCGACCATATATATTTTTGGGAGGTAGGACCAGGATGATCTGATTGTATCTTGACACTACTTGTACCAAAAATCTTTATTTTGAGATATATATATATATATGTTTGTATGTATGCATTTGATGTTTGTGCCTGAGATGAATTTATGTTTACCTGTCGTAAAGTATCTATAATCGTAGATGTTTATTAGTATTGGGACTTTTTGGTTTTTAGAAACATGTCAGGTTCACAATCTCCCAACCGTACGGACGAGGTTATGTCAGAAAATTCTCAAAATAGACAGTCTGAACCTACGAGAGAGACCACTCCTCGTCCAGAACAAGCTACACACAAAGTAATCGAGAATTTTATGATCAAGATGACGGAATTATTAGAAACTTCAATGGCCACAAGAAGAAACGAACGAGTACCAGTTACTGGAGCAGATGAAGCATTAGAACGATTTCTTAAGTTTCGACCCCCGGAGTTCTATGGAGACGTTGAGCAAGAAATTAAAGCTGAACTGTTCCTTGAGTAGCTGAATGATATCTATGATACCCTTAAGTATGAGGATGCCCTGAGGGTAACGTTTGCAGCTTTTAGACTTCGAGGAATGGCAAAGGATTGGTGGCTTAGAGCTTCGAAGCACGGACACTTAAGAATCAATTATGGACTTGGAACGATTTTCAAGAAGAATTCAAAAAGGAGTATATACCTCGATGGGTTCGTGAGCAACGTGAGGATGAGTTTCGACAATTGAGACGAGGGGTAACCCTGACGGTTGCCCGATATACTGACAAAGTTCAATAGGTTGGCTAAGTATTGCTTAAGGTTGATAGACACTGATGAAAATAAGACGCGACAATTTGTGAAAGGATTAAGGGTTGAATTGCAACGAGCATTAGCTCCCTTGCCACCGATGGGATTCGCGGTCGCAGTTGAAGCCGCCACGCGAACAGAGATGGCTGATCAAGCGGTTATACAGAGGAAAACAGCCATTGGTTCAGCGATGGCTCCATATAAACGTCCTGGACAAGGACCATGGAAACCTAGAGATTTCAAGAGATCCCGTGGTGAACAAAGGACTGGAAATGAAGGCCGACCAACCCTAACCCCTGGAGGATCCCACAGAATATGTACATACTGTGGACGAAGTGGGCATGTGGCTGAAATGTGTTATCGGAAGTTAAGATTATTTTTCAAGTATGGAAAACCAGGACATACCCAGGACCAATGCCCTGAGATGCAACAAGTAACCCCGGAGATGTCCAGAAAAGCAGGCCGACCCCCGGTCATGAGAGGAACAACAGAAGGAAGGAATAATAAGCCACAAGTAAAAGCTAAAGTTTATGCACTGGATGGATCGCCCGTAGATACTGAAGCAGAAGTCGTCGAAGGTATGATAAAAATCTTTTCTCAACCAGCAAGAGTACTCATTGACCCTGGAGCTATGCATTCTTTTGTGAGTTTGCATTTCATAAAACATATTCCTATACCTCCTGTTAACATGCATTATCAGTTGATAGTTAGCACTCCTATGGGCGTAAATGAGATAACTGAGGTAAAGTACCCTGATTGTGACATATGTGTCGTGAATGTGATTTTATCTGGAGATTTAATTGCCTTACCATTGGAGGGATATGATGTGATACTTGGGATGGACTGGTTGTCTAAACATTATGCCCAAGTAGATTGTCGACGGAAGTTGGTTAAGTTTAGCCGACCGAGTATGCCAATCTTGGTGTTCCAAGGAAAGCGAACAAAACGGGAGAATCCCTTTTTCATGCGGCATGAAAGCCGGGAAAGTTGCTATGGAAAGGACGTCAAGGGTACTTAGCATATTTGCTCAACAAACCTAAGGAGGAGGTAAAATTAGACACGATGCACTGTAGTGAGGGAGTTTGTGGATGTTTTTTCTGAGGAGTTGACGACGCTACCCCCGGATCGAGAAGTGGAGTTTGGCATAGAATTGGTACCCGATGCTAAACCAATATCTCGAACTCCATACCGGATGGCACAGGGAGGAACTAAAAAGAGTTGAAAAAGCAATTACAAGAAGCTGATTGCGGCAAGGATATATTCGTCCCAAGTACATCTCCTTGGGGGTGCGCCGGTTTTGTTTGTAAAGAAAAAAGGATGGAACCACGAGGATGTGTATAGACTATAGAGGATTAAATAATGTGACAGTTAAGAACAAATACCCACTACCCCTCATTGATGAGTTATTTGACCAACTCCAAGGAGCGGGATGTTTTTCCAAATTGGACTTGAGACAAGGATATTATCATGTCAGGATAAGAGAAAAGGATATTCCAATGACGGCATTCAACACACGATACGGACATTACGAGTTTGTGGTTATGCCGTTTGGATTAACTAATGCACCTGCAACATTTATGGACTTGATGCACAGAGTCTTTAATCCTTACTTGGATAAGTTTGTAGTGATTTTTATTGATGATATTCTTGTTTATTCACCCAACCCTGAAGTTCATGAACAACATCTTCGAAAAGTGTTGCAAACCCTACGGGAGCATAAGTTATATGCTAAGTTTAGCAAATGTGAGTTCTGGATGAGTCAAGTTACTTTCCTAGGACATGTTATCACCCAGGAAGGAATCTCGGTAGATCCAGCGAAAGTAGAAGCAGTGACTTATTGGACACAACCCAAAACACCAACTGAAGTACGTAGTTTCTTGGGTATGGCGGGATACTATCGGAGATTTATAAAAGACTTTTCAAGGATTGCTGGACCTCTAACCCAACTAACTAGAAAAGCAACCAAGTTTGAGTGGACGGAAAAGTGTGAGAGGAGTTTTCATTATACACATATGCTTCAGGAGAAGGACTAGGAGCTGTGTTGATGCAAGACAGGAAAGCTGTAGCACATATTTCAAGAAAGTTGAAGGATCATGAACGGAATTATCCGACACACGATTTGGAATTAGCAGCCATCGTGTTTGCACTTAAGAAATGGCGACACTACTTGTATAGGGCTAAGTATGAGATATTTACTGATCATAAGAGTTTAAAGTATCTGTTTTCTCAAAAAGACTTGAACATGAGACAACGTCGATGGATGGAACTGCTGGAAGAATATCGATGTCCGATTAACTATCATCCAGGAAAGGCGAATGTGGTGGCGGATGCATTGAGTAGAAAAGCAAAGATATCAAGTCTTAGCTTAACATCCACCCTACAAGAGGATATTAGAACTGCCCAAAAGAGTAATAAGGAGTTCCAAGAGTTCAAGAACCGTGTGGAAGCTAAGGGATTGGAAGATTTTCGAACATTAGAAGCTGATGGGAGCCTGTACTTTCGGAATCGGTTATGTGTACCCAATGATACTGAACTTAAGCGCAAGATTCTAGAGGAAGCCCACAGAAGTAAGTATTCGATGCATCCTGGAGAGAATAAGATGTATAAAGACTTAAAGCAAAAGTTTTGGTGGAACGGAATGAAGAGAGAAATTACGGAGTATGTAGCGACTCGTCTTACATGTCAAAGGGTTAAGGCGGAACATCAAAAGTCGGCGGGACTACTACAACCGTTACCTGTTCCCGAATGGAAATGGGATCATGTGACAATGGACTTTGTCACAGGATTGCCCCGGACCAAGGGTTATAAGGATGCCATCTGGGTAATAGTTGATCGTTTAACAAAAGTGGCTCATTTTATTGCCATTAATATGTCATACCCTTTGGACAAGTTGGCACAGATTTATGTAGATGAGATTGTTCGACTTCATGGAGTACCTGTTGATATTGTATCCGATAGAGACCCAAGGTTTACCTCAAGTGTTGCAAACCCTACAAGAGCATAAGTTGTATGCTAAGTTTAGTAAATGTGAGTTCTGGATGAGTCAAGTTACTTTTTTAGGACATGTTATCACTCTAGAAGGAAATGTTGGACTCCGTAGGCAAAAACAAAATAAAATAAAACTTACGGAAATCCACCAACAGGATCTGCACATACTAGAAAAATCGATTGGATGGAAATTACCTCAATGTTTTGATTGTTCGTTTTGGAGGCGCTGCTTTGTACGTTTCGCCCTCTACTGGTATCCACGCGACGAACTCCTCTACAAGCGATCGGGATGCTAGCCCCTTTTGTGTTGTGAAAACTGTTCAGAACTGATCCTGACTATCTGGTAATCGGCCGTATTTTGGAGAGAGGAGGCTAGATACTATATCGCCGTTCTAGGGTTTAGGGTTTTGTTTTCTTTAATCAGATAAAGGACGGCCACCAAGAAAAGATTAACATAACCTTTTATAGCTGTCAACATCAAAAACCCTAACTGTCATCTAATGATAGTTTAATCTCGTCTGTCTATTCCTATAATCATCCAAAGGTTGGATGAGTAATATTAAGTAATTAATTTCATTTATTCGATTAAATAAAATTAATTACTTATTAACTTACCAGAAAATACAATATGGAATCTGATTTCCCTTTTGTATACGTTCAACGAATCTGGACACAATCTAGATTCATTGAACGTGGACATTATGCTCACAAGATCGTCTATGCGTGTGACCCTGTAGATTCACTTAACGTTGGCAGTGAATGAAAAATGTCCTAGACATTTATTCACAAAACATAAGCGGCCTCTAGCAAGACAGTATGCGTACCTAAGTTAAGTAAATGTAATAATAATCTAGCATCAGATATAATATTTAGTCCTTTTGTCACACGATATCCTAATTAAGTATAAGGCATGGGCCAAGTCATCCTTATAAAACTTAATTAACCATTTACTTGATCACCAGGCAGAATGTTCCAACAAATAATATTAATAACACCTTATTAATACTTATTTGAGAATGGCCATGCATATTTTCCTGTCTTCCTTATCAAGGGGCCTATGGATATCTCTCTCTAAAAAGAGAGGGACAAATCCCTTTCACTATCTCCAATATTCAAGCCATGACAAGAAAATAAGCCAACCAATAGTCATAATGATCACCTAATTAAAAGTGATGTTTGACTATGTCAAAACATATTTTCTCCCCATGCAAGAAACATTAGAAACATTAGGTCAAAGGGCAACAAATATAAAACTGAGAAGAAATACTTATAACTTAAACCCATGCAATATTTCTTCTTCACTTTGGGTCATGTCCAATACAATATTCTCAATATGTATTTATGAATTGATTTTATATCTCATATTCATGATCAGTAAAACTTGACCATCAATCAACTTCACACTAGTTTACAAGATGTAATAAACTAGGGACAAATAAGAATAGTATTTTATTAGCTATAAGGGTTTTACTATCAAGTCACATACTTGATAACCAAGAGCATAAAATACAATTCAAAAAATACATGCTTCATAAATCATAAATGTGAGTCAATTGGTCTTAGTGCATATACTAACAGGAATCTCGGTGGATCCGGCGAAAGTAGAAGCAGTGACCTATTGGACACGACCCAAAACACCAACTGAAGTACGTAGTTTCTTGGGTATGACGGGATACTATTAGAGATTCATAAAAGACTTTTCGAGAATTGCTGGACCTCTAACACAATTAACTAGAAAAGCAACCAAGTTTAAATGGACGGAGAAGTGCGAGAGGAGTTTTCAAGAATTGAAGAACCGATTGACGACGACACCAGTGTTAACATTACTAGATCCGAACAAGGAATTTTCATTATATACAGATGCTTCAGGGGAAGGTCTAGGAGCTGTGTTGATGCAAAACAGGAAGGTTGTCGCATATATTTCAAGAAAGTTGAAGGATCATGAACGGAATTATCCGACACACGATTTAGAATTAGCAGCCATCATGTTTTCACTTAAGAAGTGGCGACACTACTTCTATAGGGCTAAGTATGAGATATTCACTGATCATAAGAGCTTAAAGTATCTGTTTTCTCAGAAGGACTTGAACATGAGACAACGACGATGGACAGAACTACTGGAAGAATATCGATGCCCGATTAACTATCATCCAGGAAAGGCGAATATGGTGGCAGATTCATTGAGTAGAAAAGCAAAGATATCGAGTCTTAGCTTAACATCCACCTTACAACAGGATATTAGAAGTGCCCAAAACAATAATAAGGAGTTACAAGAGTTCAAAAACCGTGTGGAAGCTAAGAAATTGGAAGACTTTCAAACATTAGAAGCTAATGGGAGCCTGTACTTTTGGAATCGGATATGTGTAACCAATGATGCTGAACTTAAGCGTAGGATTTTAGAGGAAGCCCACCGAAGTAAGTATTCAATGCATCCTGGAGAGAATAAGATGTATAAAGACTTAAAGCAAAAGTCTTGGTGGAACGGAATGAAGAGAGAAATTGCGGAATATGTAGCAGCCTGTCTTACATGTCAAAGGGTCAAAGCGGATACATCAAAAGTCAACAGGACTACTACAACCACTACCTATTCCCGAATGGAAATGGGATCATGTGACAATGGACTTTGTCATAGGATTACCCCGGACCAAGGGATATAAGCATGCTATCTGGGTAATCGTTGATCGTTTAACAAAAGTGGCTCATTTTAGTGCCATTAATATGACGTACCCTTTGGACAAGTTGGCACAGATTTATGTAGATGAGATTGTCCGACTTCATGGAGTACCCGTTTACATTGTATCCGATAGAGACCCAATGTTTACCTCAAGGTTTTGGCCTAAGTTCTAGGCAGCTATGGGAATCAATCTAAGTTATAGCACCACAGCACATCCCCAAACCGATGGACAGTCTGAAAGAACAATTCAAACCCTAGAGGATATGTTAAGAGCTTGCGCCTTAGACTTTGGAAATAAGTGGGTTGACAATCTTGCTTGTGCCGAGTTTGCTTATAATAATAGTTACCACTCTTCGATAGGAATGGCACCGTTTGAAGCATTATATGGTAGGAGATGCAGAACACTTTTGTACTGGGATGAAGTCGGAGTTCGATCCCATTGGAGGCAAAGAAACTTGATGCCAGAATTGGAGGAGATGCAGAAACAAGTTAAGATAATTCAAGATCGACTTCGGACAGCTAAAAGTAGACAGAAGGACTATGCCGACAATCGAAGAAGGGATCTGGAGTTTAGTGTGGGAGATCGAGTTTTCTTAAAACTTACACCACATCGCGTGAAGCTGTGATATCCGAGGAGAGGAAAGTTAAGCCCCCGATATATCGGACCGTTTGAAATTATTGACAGGATTGGTAAAGTAGCATACCGACTCGCCTTGCCAAATGAACTGATGGATATACATGATGTGTTCCGTGTATCACAATTAAAGAAGTATCATCCTACACCTAATCATGTTCTCAATGATGACCAACTGGAATTACAAGCCGATCTGTCATATGAAGAAAAACCAACTGAGATTATAGAACGAAGCGTAAAAGAGTTACGCGGGAGACAGATTCCAATGTGTAAAGTGGTTTAGATACATCATGGGATCGAAGAGGCAACCTGGGAAACTGAGGAGTACTTGAGGAAAAAGTATCCAGAGCTTATAGGTACGTAACTATTCAATTTCGAGGACGAAATTTCTTTTAAGGAGGGTAGAATGTAACGCCCTATCCCGTAAGCACCTAGCATGATTTTAAAATTTCGGACGTAATAAAAATAGAGTTTTGATCTATATTGGTGGGATATAGTGTTTTTCGCACTTAGTGGTATTTTGGGGATATTTAGGAATAGGAATAAAATTTTATTATATTATTGAGGTTTTATTATTAAGTTTTATAAATGCCTTTAAGTGGATTTTATTTTTAATACCTAGTGTATTTATTTTAGAAATTTAAATACTTGACATTTTCATATAAGGATTAAAAAAAAAAAAAAAAAAAGAGCTTAGCACTTAAGGAATTATCGCCACCTCAAGCCACTACCCATCATTTACTGCCTTTTTTTTTCTTTTCTTTTCTTCCCCCCCTCTAGCCGTCTTATTCTCTATATATATGCATGCATTATCATTTTCTTTCTTTGAATCAAAAAGGCCCACCCATAATACTAATCTCAAGAAGGTGAGTTTGCATGTCTTTTTGTTTCCTTTCTTTCTTTTCTTTAGTTAGTTAAGTTATATATATATGTATATATATAGTATATGTTTGTTTGTTTTCTTTTTAGGAGTTAGATAGTTGTTTTAAATGGATTTTTAGTATATAGTATATAATTAACTATGGTTTCTTGGGAGAGTATATATATTTTTAAGAGTATAGGATTTTCGATCTTTTAAAGAATTATTATAGGTATATATATCATTATAAAGGTATCCTTATATAGGTATATATATATATATATACATCCTAAAGTTCATTTCGTAGGATTTCGATATTATTTAGGGAATAGGATTATTTGATCGATACCCAGGTATTAAGTATTTTCGCATTATTATTTTGTAGGATCTTAGCACCAGATCTGCATCCAGGTGAGTCCACAAACTCCATTTTTTTTCAAATATTACGAGACATATAAATATGTTTTTTTTAAACCTTTACAAAATATTGCTATTTTTGGAACAATATCTCTCAACATGTTTTTGGAGATGTTCTCCACAATGTGTTACGTGTTTCCTAGAAAAATGCATAGGAGCGGTGCTTCATATAGGTGTTTCTTTTAAAACAGACTATTACAGTGGTACATAAGAAGTTTGTTGGAAATATTTATATATTGGAAAATGTTCTAGCTTGAAAAGTTACGTATTTTGACATGCATGAATACAGATTTGGCAATAGCATAATTGTGAAAATTGCATAAGCATGTGATGATTGGTGGATGAGGATTTTTGGTGCTCTGAAATGTTTATGACTAGAATCTGTTATTATGGCCGGGCAAATGGCCCTTTGATTTGTAAATAAATATGAAAACCTCATTCCGACCAGGGTTAAAGTTTGTTGAAAATCAAGTGAACTGACGCGTTAGCGGATTGCACTGTACGTGGCTAGTCCCCCGTACTAGGGCCTCTTCCGATGACGTGGATGGATTTCTGACTCTGAGGGTGGATCCACTTGAAGAGGGGCATAGTACCTTGAGGGAGTGGCCCAACCGGTATTTATACGGACATCGCATCATGCTCTGCGGTGGGACAGTCGCCTAGTGGAGAGTCAGGAGGGGCTCAAAACTGAGGTTCTCCACAAGGCAGACCTGATAGGTGCCCTAGGAGTCTGTAGCCTGTTTTGACCAATGATATGGGAGAGCGGTTGCTTGTAATCGAGCGCTCATATGGTGTTTGGCTGGTATTGACTATGAGATGCCGGAACTTGGTTCCGATGGCCTCGGTTTTGGGATCCGGACTTTGTCTGTGGAGCCCCACTGTTGCATTATATGTTCTTTTAAATTTGGGGCATAGAAGCTACGCTGATGTGTCTTGATTGCGCTCGAAACCCTCATGTAGGTTCAAGCATCAGTTTTGTTAAAATAGTAAATGAAATATTTTTCTTATAACATTGCATGAATTATTTTGTTAAATAGCATCGTCATGGTTTTAAAGAAATTACTATCGCACACACACATGTGGACTCACTGAGCGTTCGCGCTCACGTTTTTTTTCCATATCATGTTTTCATCTCAGATTAGCTTGGAACGGTAAGGGCCCAGCAAGCCACTGAAGTTTTTGCCCAGAAGTTTTTGGATCAAATCTCCCTAGAAGGGCATATGTTTATGTTTTATCTTTTTATACTCACACCTTCTGTAGAGTTTCTTTTTATGTTGTTGTGTAAGTTTTTGATGTAAGATACTTTTGTGTTTATAATAAAACGAAAATGAGAAGTTTTTTTTTAAGATCCTGTGTTTTGAGCGCACTAGTAGTATCTAGTTTACTTAAGTTTTCCGCGTAATTTTTGTGTATACCTGTTAGTGTTGTTCTAGGGTTGTGTATTATTCTGAAGCTTATAATTTAGTGCCGAGAGGCACGCAGTTGCCCTACTTAGCCGCAGTTGTCCTAGTGGCAGGGTTGGGGACATCACATATCATATCTTTTACTTAACTTGGGTAAGCATAATGTCTTGCTAGAGGCCACTTATATTTTGTGGATAAATGTCTAGGACATTTTTCATCCACTTCCAATGTTAAGTGAATCTACAGGGTCACACGCATAGACGATCTTGTGGGCACTATGTTCACGTCCAAGGAATCTAGATCGTGTCTAGATTTGTTGAATGTATGCAAAAGGGATTTGACGACGTGTCCAGATTCTTTGTTGTAGCTATTTGGGTAAGTAACGAGTAACTAATTTGTTTATCAGATAATAAAATTAATTACTTAATATTATTCATCCAACCGTTGGTTATAGCAATAGGCAGACGAGATTAAAATTGTTGATAGATGACAATTAGGATTCTGATCTTGACAGCTATAAAATGTTAGGTTAACCTTTTGCAACTGACTTCTTATTTATTAAAAAAGAAAAAAAGCCTTAGAACGATCGTAATTGTCTCTTGCCTCTCTCTCCAAAATTCCAAAGAATCACCAGATAGTTAGGGTTAGTTCTGAATAGTTTTTAGAAAGGGGCTAGCATCCCGATCACTTGTAGAGGAGGTCGTCGCATAATACCAGTAGAGGGCGAAGTGAAGACAGCATCGTCTCCATACCTTGTAGCATCAGAATCGTTCAAGTAGTCTTTCTTTCCAATCGATTTTAGTGGTATGTGCGGATCCTATTGGTAGTTTTTCGTAGGTTCTATTATTATGTTTTTTTTCACTATAGAATCCTCCACTTATCTGTTTTTCCTCACTCAAAGTAGCTAAAAAGATATACGAACCATCAGCTCCACGAATTGAGGGTTATTTTTATTGTGAGGTTAAAAGAACAAACAAAAGAAAGGATTAAAACCCTTGGCATGAAGGCACAAAAAGTGAGCTAGGGGTTCATTTCATATAGGATATGGCAAGAAAGGCACAAATGGTACAAAGAATGCCTAAAACCATCATTTTCGGGACCACCCTAGACTATAATTCTTTGCTTCTAAGGACAGAAAAGCATAAACAAGCATGTAAAAGATAAGAAAACTGACTATCATTATGCTAATTTCCTGAGATTCCTAGGCTTCTATTACTAAACGACATTTACAAGTGCCTGAAAACCATTGATCATGTAAGAAAATTAGTAATTATGGTTTTCACAATGATCAAGTAATCCGCCTTTTTGAAAAATATAAAGAGATTTTGTAGTTATGTACTCTACTAAAAGTGGTAAAAACAAAAATCTTTTTTGGATTTTTTTGAAAATAATAAAATAAAAGGAAATAAAAGTTTTTGAATTTTTCAAATTTTCAGATTTTTTTTGGAATTTTCCAAATAAGAACTAAAAGTTAAAATAAAAGTGAAAGAGAGACAAAGAATAAAAAGACATAAATATCCCTCACACTTAAGATCACATTGTCAACAATGTGCAGGTCAGACTCACAGAAAAATTAATTAAAAAACATACATGGGAAACAATCCTACAGATAGTAAGCATATCGGGAAGCCATCCCCACACAAAAACAAAACAATGAAAAGAAACAAATAAAGGTAAAACTAATTAAACAATAGAAAAGTATAAAACATGAAGAAATGAAATAAAACAAGAGAACATAAAAAGAAAAGAAAATACAAGAATGAAAAGAAAAGAAAACAAAACAAAAGAAAAGGAAAGAATCCCTATTGCAAACCAAAGTCCGCGTCGCCATCTTCGCTGCTGTCCTGGTCGGGCATAATCTGCCACACAGGCAGGCCAGCATCACCTTATGCCAATCAATAGATGCCTTATGATATGCCAACTTGTCCGCATATCGGCGAGTTGACTCCATTATCTCCGCCAACTAGGCCCTGTTGATATCTTGAGTGACACGGAGCTGCTCAAAAGCAGTTTACATCTCTGTCTAGAATGAATCCATTGGGACTGTGGGAGGTGCATCCTCATCTGAGAGATCATAAGACTCATTGTCCTAGCTCTCCTCATAATCGGCGGCTCGTGAGGAAGTCGCCCCTATCCCGGTTTGAGTAGTTTTCTTTATTGATAAAAAATCTGCATAGTTGCATTCTTACAGGCTATCTTCCTCGGCTAAAAGTATCCACACTTTGTTCTTCTAGTAGCAGGAGTAGCCGCAGTCGTTAAATATGGTGAACTTAATTATCTGTGGTGTCCCTATTGATGATTTTCGTTCCCCTACAAAATTGACATTAAAAGAGGCAAAAACTTGGGAGTGTTCCCGGAGTTGTTTCAGATACTATCTTCACCAGTTGTCCAATCTGTTTTCCAAGTTTCTGATGGAGGCTTCTTGATTTCTTTGGGCTGCCTCGATGGTATTCATCCTATTATCGGTTGCACTCTTGAATTTTACTATCAATTCTTCCAAATTCTCCTTAGCCGGTGGAGGATGGTGTCGTGGGGCCACTTTATATGGCAATAGTTGAGGAGGACCCCAATTTTGAAAACCCGGGAGTTGATGTGGCCTTTTGTTGTCCTTGACCACCCCAAGAGAAGATGGGGTGGTTTCTCCACCCTGGATTATATGTATTGGAATAGGGGTTCTTATTGGGTCGGCTTCCTATACAAGATCAACTTGCTAAATTGGTCCTCCCATACTCAGGCATTCATGAATCAGATGCCCACTGTTGCAAAAATCACAAAAGATGATCGCTTAATTATTTTTTCTTGTTGATATACTGGTTCAGTTTCCTATTTTCTGCTTTGTCACGCAATTAATGTTGCTTCCATGGCCGAAATTGCGTCCACATTGTATACTCCAGCCAACCTTTAGTTTCCATCGTTGCCCACCCTAGGTATAACTGTTCATGGCAATTCGTTCTATCAGATCGTATACCTGTTGAGGGGTCTTGTGGTCTGTAGACCCACTTGAGGTTTTTATCAACTGTCTCGCCCCAAATGATACTCCATTGTAAAAACTCTAAATTCGTATCCCCAAATCCAGACAATGGTGGGGACATTTCCTAAAAAGCTCCTTCCATCACCCCCAGACCTCATAGAGGCTTTCTCTGTCTATTTGTTGGAACAAAAGAATCTCGTTCCTTAACTTTGCTATCTACCCCGGAGGAAAGTACCTCCCTGGGAATTTTTTTGCCAATGAATCCCATGGAGTTTTTTATCCTAACAAAAGTAACTTGAGCCAGGACTTCACTTTTCCCCTGAGAGAATGGAAAAAGACTCAGTTGGATAGCGTTTTCAGAAACTCTATTTATCTTAAAGGTGTCACACACCTCTAAGAAATTTTTGATATAAGCATTTGGATCCTCATCTGGAAGTCCGTCGAATTGGACATTGTTTTGCAGCATGTGTATTATATTCGGTTTTATGTCGAAATTGTTCGCCTCTATACTCAGCCTTGCAATACTCGACTACATCCCAGAGATGGACGGTCGAGCATAGTCCGTTATCATTTATTCTACCATAGGTGGTGGTAGAAGCGGTACGAAGAGAGGATTATTGATTGGTGCAACTGTTGGTTTGTCTTTCGCCTTTTCAACAGGCACCATTGCACTAGTGCCTGCGATTCCAAATTAAAGAGTGCGGTGGGCACCCTGCAGTATACGTTCTGGTTCTGGATCAAACGGTACTAATTCACCCCTTTTCTTTCGCGGCATATACTAACACCACACAATCTGCACAAATGGAAAAGTGATCAATTCCATGAAGATAGAGTACAATTCAAATATATAAATAAAAAATAACTGAGTGATACAAAGACAAAGACCAGTTTAAACAAAAAAATGAAAACCTAAAAGAATGAATAAAGCACTAAATAAACGACTTTCCTTAAGTTGCTGTGTCCTCAGCAATGACACAAAAACTTGATGTGTATATTTTAAAAACAAAGGAATGACTACTAAACTAAGCAGCAGGCAAGTGGACCTATCATTGTAGTAAATAAGTTGTACCCGAGTGTCGAATCTCTCGAGGAACGGTAAAGGCTTAAGTACTAATCGTGTCTCTAATGTTTAGTCTAAGAAAAGTTTGTTCAAAAAAGAATTGAACTAGTAAGGTGAAGAATGGTTTAACAACTAAAGGAAAAAAAGCAATAAAATCAATATATATAAACTTATAAAAGTAAGAGTTCGGATGGTGGAATCCCCTTAATCCTGGTTACTAATTCAATTGGAAAGCTTTACAGAAAACGAAGTTGAATTAATTAAGTTTGTTCATCACTATAAATCGGGTAATCCCTATCTCTAGGTTAAAGCCACCCTACTCACTAACCCTTAGAGGAAAATCTTTTTTCTCCCTAACAAATTATGACTGTAGTAAATTGAGGTGATTTAAGGGACCTAAAAGTGCAATATCTTATCTCTAGTGAATTGCCCCAATCAACCCCCAATTGGTTGCTATAAATAAAAAATTTCATCAAAGTACACAACGACAAATTTCCTAATGAATTCATGCAAGACATGATGCATCAATCTCATGAAGGTGCTAGATGCATTGATGAGACAAAAAAGCATGACAAGCCACTCATAAAGACCAACTTGGTTTTGAAAGCAATTTTTCACTCATCTCCTTCTTTCATTCCGATTATGTGAGAACCCAATTTCAAATCAATTTTAGAGAAAATCATGGAACCCTGCAATTCATTAAGCAAATTATCCAGTGATATGAATCCTCTTGTGCTTGAAGAATTGGATTCATATCTCTCCCAAGGTCTCCTCCTCAATTTTGAAGTACCTCTATTAAGGATTTGAAGCTCAAACTTCCAATGAAGAACCTGTGAGGAACAATGTCTCACAAATTTGTATGACCGGTTACAAGGTCATACAAAGAACCGGTTACAAGGTCGACGGCAAGGAAGATAGAATAGAAGAACAATGAAATGGTAGTTTTGCTCGGGAAGAACTTTCAAGGTTGTACGTGGAAATGCAATGGGAGGAGAAGATGTAGACCAAAGAGGCATCAAAATACTCCTAAACCTCGTGATGCACAAGAGGGAACAAAAAGAAGCAAGCGTGGAAGACAAAAAGGGCTCAAATTCCAATTGGATTCAAGAAGACACCCTACCGTTGATGGTAGGGCTAGACCTACCATCGCCGATAGGTCTCTGTTCAAGGGGTGCCAAGCGAACAACACCTACTGTCAATGGGCTGTCGACGATAGGTCTCTGTTGTAGCAACCATTTGAATATTCTAAGCTTATTTTTACTTCTAAACTTGGTTTATTAAATCCTATACTTGTAATTATGGTGGCCTAAGGGGCTCATTTACTTCCCTTAAGTTCAATTAGTAGCTAGGCCTTGCTGCTAATCACCAAAAAACCTATATATACTCCTTATGGCAGTCATTAGAAGGGTGTTAAACGAAATAGAAATTAAATAGCAGCTGGGGTTTTGGAGAGCTCCTTGGGCTTTTCTTAGGGTTTCTTCTTCTTCTCACTTCATTCTAGAGTGATCATCTAGTTAGTGTATTTAAAAATCCTTGAAAGGAAATTCAAGGGTTCCATTGATAATCTTCAATTCCTAATATACAAGAGGTAACTACTCTTTAGTCGTTGTTGCATGTGTTTAGGTCTCCTTTATTGTGAAGGATAGGTGAAGGTTTTCTAGCCTTTGTTGATTCTTCTACAAGGGAAAGATTAGAATCTTTCTTCGAAAGATGTTAGCTCCTTAACTAAGTGTTGTTTGAAAGGGAATCTTCTACAAAATTCTTATGACAAAGGGGACGGTTTTAGGGTTTCTAAAAATGCCTCTAACTTTTGACTTCTTATTTTTTGAGGATTCTTGTTTAACTTTCTTTCTGCATATCTTTGGTGAATTAGAAAACTTATCAACTCCTCAAGAAATCCTTAGAAGGTGAGTAATAGAAAAAGGCAAGAGGGTGAGATTCTTATTACAAAAGTTGAAGAGTGTGAGTGATACACGAGGGTTTAGCGGATCAAAGTTGAGAAATACACTAAGGGAGTGGTGAGGTCCTTTATTTTTGTCACATGTTTTCTATTTTGTGGGTGTCAATGTTATAATGATGTATGAATAGAACCAAAGAAAGTATGAGAAATACCATGAAGGCTCCAATCATGGTGCCCATACTCATGAAGGATATAACTTTCGTGCGTAGGAGAGAAATAATTGTGATGAAAAGTGGAGGTATTTAAGGAGTATGAATGCCTTTTATGGGAATGGAAGCTATGGTAATAAATCAATGGTTGATAGAAGGTTAATGTATAGGGGGTGACATTGTCGATAGAGATATGGACAGGAAGAATGGTGATGGAAGCTTGGTCTCAAAACATGATGGTAAGCAGGGTCATTGGTGATCATGAGAAATCTTGATTCTAAAGGCCTTGAAGGGATGCCTATTCATCAAAGGGAGAGATTGTTCCACAAAAGGTGCAGAATTGCCGACAAATCTTGTCACACCATTATTGATAGAGAAAGTGGTACTAGACATTGAGCTTACCTACTATGGAGCATCCTAAACCCTATTGCTTAAGGTGTTTAAATGGTCATGAAGAGGTGTGGGTTACTAGACAAATATGGGTATCATTTTTCATCGGAAGATATATGCATGAGATTCTTTGTGATGTTATTCCAATGAAAGTGAGCCACTTGATATTTGGACAACCATGGATAGATACAAAGAAGGCTTCCTGTGATGCCGTCAAGAAGACATACTCCATTTAAAGGGGTGGGCTTAAACATACCCTTAAGCTTCTCTCTCCTACTCAAGTGATTGAAGATCTAAAGAAATTAAAAGAGAGAATGCAAGGAGAACATGGACAACAAAAGGGTATTGAGATGGTGATTTGTGGGGAGGAAGATGATTGCTCAAAAGAAAAGAAGAAGAGATGTGTAGGAAAAGTAAGCATTGAAAGAAAAGAGAGAATAGTTGAGAAATTAAATATCTTTGGGTCCATCTCTCTTCTTTCAAGAGAGAGTGAGATTAAAGAAAAAGAACGAGTGGAAAGAAAAGAGGGCGTAGATGAAGAATCATGTTTCTTTGATTCCATTTCTTCTTTACTTGAGGCGCAAAATGACGGGTATGTAAAAGAAGAAGAGAATTGTCTTGACGAAATTGAGAGAACTAAAGAAATGAGTGAAGAAAAACGAGAGAATTCAAAAGAAGAGCTAGTTGTATTTGAAAATAGTGAGGAAATGATTTCTTTGCTAACCAAACTAATTCTTCTCTAATTAGGGAATTCTCTTTTGTGCAGAATTTTGGAGAACCAAGCAAGAATCAAGATGGAAGACTTGGATACAACTACATCAAACCAATAAGCTCCTTACCTTCTAACTCTTACTTGTGTTTTGTTATTTTCTTTAGGGAAATTAAGTTCTTCTCACTTATTTTAATAGAAAATGGAGATCATTTCAGTTTTCTTTACTCACTTGGAACTTCACTTGAAAAGAAATATTTTATTGAGTTTAATTCTTCATTTTCTAATATTTCTTAAAAAATTCCTAGAGTTCATGATTATAACTTCATCGTGGCTAATGAAGCTTCTTTTGTGCTAGGAATAGAAGACCAAGGAAAGAGCTCCTAGAAAGAGCTAAGCATCATCCATGGAGACGTAACAATAAGCCTTTCTCTTAACCCTTTCTCTTTATGTCATTAAGTTTCTTTAAGGGAGTTAGAGATGTTGTTAGTTTCTTATACCTCTCATGTGAACATGTTTGGAAAATTGTGTGCTATATCTCTTGATGGAAATTTATTTCATGCTTAAATGTTTAACTCCTTGTGTTTCTCTTGAAGATCAACTTGTGCGTAATGTGTTTAAGTGTCTTTCTTCTCATGCTTCTTTTATGAATCACTTGATACCTAGTGAAGCTAAGGTTGATCTTCATTGCTTTGAACATGAGAATTTACATGATGATTCCTTCATGGAACCTAAAGTGGTTGAAAGTTGGTCAACTTGTGTTGTTTTTGATGTTCTTCATGCTAGGATTGAGGGAAAGCCTATTGAGAGTAATGATTATGTATTAACCTTCTTTTCCACTTTCATGAAGGATCTTGATGGATTTATCCTTTCTACCCAACCTTTTTCCCCTTTGAGTGGCCAAATTGAATTTCTTTCCAATAAACATGTCTTATCTTTCTTTAAGGTTTTCATGAAAGATTTCATTGGGTTTGCCACTTGATGTGGAATGATCTTCAAGAGCATAAAATTTCATCCAAGAAGTGAGGGAGAGAATGCACAAAACAAGTGTAACAAGTAGGAAAGAGAAAATGCCTTTGATAGGACTTGAAAATGTTAAACTTCTAGCAACCTTGGATATATTAAATCCAAGACCTCAAGAAGGTTTAAACAAATCTTTTCTTCAATGTTAAAGCAACCTAAGGTATTTTGAACCTTAGACCTCAATGAAACAAGAAGACCTCAAGACTAGTTTTCTATAAGAGTGTAGTAACTAGTATGAAGGAATTTTGATGATCAACCTTTGTCTTGAAATATTTCCTGATTAGCCTTTACAAAATGGAAGACTACATATTTATAGAGACTTGAGGGAAAAAGGATTAGGAATGTTTCCCTCTCATATTTTCAGCCCAAAAATTAAGCACCATAAATTTAAACCCCAAAATGAAGCCCCACATTTAAGCCCCAAATTTAAGCTCCAAAGTGAAGCCCCAAATTTAAGGCATATTCCAACCATCTAGCAAGGTAAATTTTCCAATTTCTAACTTATTTTAAACTTTAGTATATTGCCCCATGAAGTCTTGGACATCAAAATTAAGCCCTTGAAACTTCTCTTGCTCAATTTTGTCCTTGTGACTCTTTAGTTGTTTTGTCTTGGCTCTTGTCACAACTCCTTGATGTTCTTGCATGTGTAACTGGTTCACATCATATTGATGCATGAGGAACTCTAGGAATCTTGCAACTACAATGTGGCTCCACCAATCGCTTTGCTTAAACAATTGTATCGTTTGATACTATGACTGGGTTTAGAAGTCTGATAATCAGACTTTCTAATTTCGAAATCCAATTTTTGTAACCCGTAGAAGATATTATTTAATCATCCTCCAAGTATCTAGCATTAGTTCCAAGCACCACTTTCTGCTTCTTAGGATGATAGAGATATTCTCCTATTCTAACCTTTTGGATATCCAATGTAGCATGATTTGATCTTGGATCTAGCTTGCTTCATTTAGTCAGTACATAAGCAAGATATATCCATATTTTAAGATAAGTCATACTGTGCTTGTGACCATTCCACATCGCATAGAGTGTCTTGTGTACAGACTTTGAAAGCACAAAGTTCAGAATTTATGCCTCAATTTCTAGGGCATCCAAAAAGAGATAAGTAGAGATGCATGAGACATCATGGTCCTTACCTTTTTCTTAAGTGTTCTTGTTCATCATTTCTGCTAAACTATTCTGCTACAGTATACGCTTCATGGTGGACTGAGAAATTATCCCATGATATACCAAGTAATCCTAACTAATTAAAGATGTACTCTCCATCACTTTATTATCTTAGTCCATTGATTTCATTTCCTGTTTGACACTCCACTTCTGCCTTGAACTCTGAGAAGATTTAGACTAGTGTCCTATCAGTAAACATAACAAAATCTGAGTAATCATCTTTTACGGTGATGAAGTACTTGTAGACTCTTGTACATGGTGTAGTCTTAGACCACATACATGGATATGACTTAGTATTTCCTTGGACCTTTATGCTTTATGGGTAAATGGCCTATTGGACATCTTTCCCACTAAGCAAGATTCATATTGAGGCCGCTGTTCCAATTTTAATGAGCCCAAAGGCCCATCTTGGATGAGTCTCTAAATCATAACTTAAGGTGCCATAAATACAAGTTTTCTGGAACAACACTTTCTGTTTTATTTTGTTCTAATTCTATGTTATTTAATTTGTTTCAGATAGGATATATTACTTTCCATATGCAATGCCTTAGCAAATGAACTTTCCATTTCTACTGATATAAACGTCAATGTGAAAATTCATTTAATATCCATCACTTATGAATTGGGAAATGAGAACAATATTTTCCTTAAAACTAGGTACATCTATAACATCCTTTACTCTAATATTTTTCTCAAAACTAAAAACTAAACAACATCTGCCACTGCACAAGCCCATATGTGAGCTTTAAATATAAACCGATAGACTAAGCTTCTGTTTACTGAGTCTCTTTATCCTTCTAAACACATATAAAGAGGTATGGACTTGGTGGCTCCTCAATATACTATTGTTGCAGATGGGGATCCTACCAACACAATATGACTTAAGAAAGATAATTGTATAGGTTGTAATGTTTGTAGCATGCTCGGGATAGTCTTGTTTCTAGTGATTTTTACATCATGTATGAAACATTTCATTTGGGCGCAGCACCGGGTTGAAGAGCATATGTTTACTTGTATCCTTCACATCTAACTCCATTTATAGCTTCTTTTTCTACTTGAGCTTCTCGGTATTAACCTTAGTTCTAGAAGAGAAATGACCAGAGAAAAGTGCCATAGATGTGAATCTATTGGGCCCAGATATTTCTCTAAGAGCTATGTCAAGATCATAAGCAATGGCAATATGCCTAGACATCAGGCTTAGAGTAGTACACATGGAAGCTAACACATAGTATTAGACTGTTTATTTGGGGCCTTCCATGTCTGTGTAGCTTTACACTCTTCTTAATTGGATTAATCCCCAATATTTAGACAGGGGTCTATCGGAAAATTCTTATACTAAACGGATTTGAGTAATGTGTACGAGTTCTTTTTCATTCCCAGTCAATTAGCCTTTGTAAGCTTATTCTCTAAGAGAAATACTCCCTAAGGACTAAAAGAACCTCCACTAGTCATTGAATGTAAAACACAAATGGAATAAAAAATAGTTGTATTCAAGCATTTAAACACACATATATCATTTCATAGAAATACTGTCTTTTCATATTATGCTGGATAGAAGATAACCCCTAATTTTGTCCATAATATGGTGGCTTAGCCAGTTGATCTATGGAGTGACATAATAACACCTAATGAACATGTTCAACTCTTAGAGTAAACGACATAGCTCCTTTGGGAGCTTAATGCCCTCTAAGTTGAGTGTATAACCATTACTTGACCAAACACCTACAGCTTGTATCTCAAGGATAGCTCCAATGTGGCTGGCCGCCAACTCATACAAACTACAAATAAGCCAGTGCTTGTATCTTCAATGTGGGTTGGCCAATCCTAACGCATGTCCATGGTTTTAGTCTTGAGTTCAACTTGTAACGTCTAAGTCACAGATGAACATCCTACACAAGGTCACTCCTTACGTCCTTTTATCCTAAAGTAGATGTGACCAACAAGAAAAGTAGATAAAAGAAAAAGTAAACACTTACGTCCTTTTATCCTAAAGTGGCTTTTTAATCCTACATAACACAAAAGAAATCGAGTTAAACTGTCTAGGGGATAAAACCAAAGCAATAAAAACCTATCTATCACAAGGTTTTGAACTCTTGGATCTTCTGATCTTGAACTTGGCAATGCATGACCATGAACACCTTGTTTGCCCGAACAATAAAACAGCTCATGAACCCAAATTCCTTGGATGGTTAGAGGCCCAAGGAAGTGCCAAGCCCGCTGCCTATGGCATGGGAATCCTCGGCAACCCGTGGACAACCTAAATAGTTCCACTTTGCGAAGTGTTGGGCAGCTTGCATTGCTGGCTATCCGGCAGTCCGTTTTGGGTCATTCAGTGATATGAAATTTGCAAAGAATCATATAACAATGTCCGCAGGAGCAACTAGTTATACTAGAAGATTGAAGACATCATGGTTGAAAGATTCAAATGAGAAATTCTGGGTTCAAATTGAAGGCTTGGAATAGTTTACAATACCACAATAACTTATTAAAGATATAAAAAGCTCAACGGAATCAAACTAGAAGATCTTGGCCATCGTAGATGACGAAAGAAGCAAGGAAGAGTTAAAAACATAGTCTATCGGCGACGGTAGGCTCCCACCCTCCTGTCCCTGGAGCGCCTCAGGCTAGATGGAAAAGAGAGTGGTCGGACCCAGCCGGGTCCAGTCCACATGGCATTGTCTAGTCCCTATTAGTTATTTTTTGGATTAATCCTTGGTTTCTTTATTTCCAAATTTTGCAATTAACATTGCCAAAGGCTATTTAGGACTTTTAAACACTAATTAGGTTTTGGAATAGGGTAGGGTTTTTTTATAAATACATCATTCTGCCTCCTTTGTAAGTAGTTAATGAATTATGATGATATGATATTCGAAAGTGGTTATTCCTGAGTTCTTGAGTTTTCAAGCTTTTTTCTAACTTATATCTAGGGTTTGATCATCCTTATGTTGATTTTATTTAAATCACTTGGATTGATCATAATTCCTTCTCTATGATTTATACAATCTTGTATTTGTCTTAGATTAGGGTATTCTCTATAAAAGCTAATTATGTGTTCGGTGCAGTGTAACCAATGTTGAATTAGAGTGTATGGGAAAGATTAGTAGCATGAATTCAAAAGATCTTAGCTTTGGTATAGCTATAGTTGCTTCAGGATGGAAATAATTAAGTCCTTCTTGGAAGCAAAGGTCCTTGGGATTTGAAGATTTGAAGAATTTAATCCATTGCACATCAAATTCCATATCATTCCGAGCTCTGTTTTTCGCCATATTATTGATCCTCGATCTAGTTATGATTTCTAGCCGTCCAGCATACAAATAATTTCAAAAATAGTACACCAAAAACAAAAAGCAAAACAGGAAAAAAGATTACAAAATCTTATACCTCCACTCGTGAGGTGTAAATCGATTTTCTTGTGGAATTAACGATGGAATTAAATGAAACAAAAAACAAAAGCCACCTAAGCCTATAAAAACAAGGCATACAAGAACTATAATCCTAAGAGATGGTGAGAAATGCCACAAACAGCCCCAAAAAACATATAATGAAAACCAATAAAACAAAAGGAAATAATATAGCTTAAAAAGCTACTTTTTTAATGTTTTAAACATACAACCTAGCATACTCCTAAGGTTAATCTGCATTGATACTATAGGCAAGATATAGAAGGGAAAGCAGAAGAAGAAAAAGGGCCCAAAAGATAGAACTTTTACACCTTTAAAGTCTACTTTACACTTCAGTTATCTGGAAATCGCGTACCCACCGGTTTAGTTTTCATTGATCGATTTTGCATCATTTTTAGAGTGGTATTTTAGTCTATTTTTCCAGAGATTCTCCTATTACTTTTCATGAAAAGCACAGACTTCCAAGTCTTCTAGAGTATCCTCTTTGAGCCCACAAGAACCTCCGGTGAAAGCGTGTAAAAGAGGCGAAGAATAAGAGACTTTTGTTTTAGAAAAACATGAAGAACAAGTGTTCTTATTTTTACAAAAACTTTCTGCCATATGAGAGGTAGAGAGGGCGGCGATTTCGTCCATAACAAGGACGAATGACTGAATTGGATAGTCTTTGTTTTAGAGGATCAACTTGTGTGAGATTCTAATAAGAAAAAACTCTCTAGAGATCACAACCAGCTCTCCAAGTATATCTAACTGACTAAGACTCAAAAGGAGGCTTTTTACACATGATAGCTGCCACCATAGGCTAAAAAAATCTTATTGATTTGGCCATGGGCGTCCAGTTTAGGCATTAGACTCTTTCGTTCAAACTCAAAACAAGCCCGGTCATCTCTATTTAGTCCAGTTATTTTTTAGCTTCTTTTAATTAAAAGAAATAATTAAAAACTCAATAACGGAAACCCAATTAATAAGAAGGTCTTTGATATTCTTATTTAATTAAATAGTTTGGCCCAACTTACTTAATAAATATCCAAGGCCTTATTAATTAAATAACCTTATTTCTTCTCAAATCCTATATTCTTGTGATGTGAAAATTTAGTCACCCAGCTATTTTGAGCTACTCCAGGGACCAAAGACTACATTATTTAGGGCGACTAAAATGGAAAAAATACCCTTATCCCGAGGTTCCTCTTACATTTGTTAAAGTTCTTACTCTTGTTTCTGGAGCTTTGGCCTCTTCCATTCTCTGCAACATTCACCTTTACATTCAAAGGATTCAACACCTTGCAGTTGGAATTTTTGTTTTGTTCTTCAATGAGAAGCCTAACAATAAGAACCCAAGGGATATCTCCTTGCGCTTGAGCTTGAGATAGTTCTTGAAATCCTTCAACCAAGAAGTTGTTGGGAACTATGCACAAAAAGACTTCTATTTGATGTAAAACTCTATACTCAATGGAATTAATATGATATAATCTTTATGATTGTCTATTTGTTTAGATGTATTTATTTACTATACACACATAAGGTCCACGTACCTTAAGTAGGCAATCCACGATTGGGGGTAAGCTTCACAGTATGGTGCAGTTGCTGTTACTTAAAGTATTAGTAGTATTCTTCTTGGTAGATTTAGGTATGCATTGAATTTAAGGTCATTGTATGACAGTCTCCTTTATGGAGGATTGTACCTTAGTTTAAGGAGTGATCTTCTCATGACTATTATACCAGTATGCTTGGAGCATATAGAACACGACCTCATGATAGAGGTTTTTTTTAAAGTACTATAAAGGAAAATAAACCTATTCTATCACAGATACAAAGTGGATGAGTACTCTATGGTTAAAGTACGAATTTGCAGTCTAGTCATGTTGTAAACTTGTTCTTCACTTTGGTTGTGCGATTCCATTGTATTGCTAGAACTATTGTTTCGGATCATGACACAAATTTTCTTAGTCATTTTTGGCATGTTTTGTGGAGGAAACTTAGAGTAACTTGTTGTATTTTACAGCTTGCCATCCATAAACCGATGGCCAAACAGAGGTTGTTAATAGAACCATTGGAGAACTTCTTAGGTCCATCCTTGAGAAGAACTCGCACCAATGGGAATATTATATATCTCACATCGAGTCTGCTTACAATGGAGCTCTTCATTCTACTACTTTTTATTCCCTTTTTGAGGTTGTTTATGGTTTAAATCCTTTAACATTTGATTTCGTGCCTTTACTTATATAGACCATGTCGTGAGCTTGGATTTAAAGAGGAAAGCGGAGTTTGTCAAGCCTATCCATTCCAAACTACACACAGCTATTAAGGCCAACAACAAGAAGCTAGTTGCTAAAAGAAATGTTGGAAGGAAACGAGTTGTTTACTTTAGAAAAGAACGATTTCCTTCTCAATGAAAGTCTAAGCTTGATGCCTGTGGCGATGGTCCTTTTCAAGTTCTTGAGTTTATTAGTGATAATGCTTATAAAATTTAATCTTTCGGGTGAATACAATGTTTGTGTCACCTTCGATGTTGTTGATTTATCTTTGTTTGATATAGGTGAAGATTTGAGGATGAATTATTTCAAAGGAGGGGCGGATGATACGAACCAGAGAGCCAAGAAGCTAATGAGTTGATGCATGGACCACTCACTAGAGTAAGGGCGAAGAAGATCAAGGCATATGATGGAAGTTTTGCTAAAGGTATGATTACATTCATTGAGGAAGCCATGAAGAACAAGAATGAAGGCTTTGAAGATCAAGGAGAACTTTCCAAGTTTCTCACGATCTATACTATAAGCAAGGATTATTCAAGGGAGCAAGTTGGAGGTGAAAAAGATCAAGTATATTGAAGATGAGGACCTACCATCTTTCTGGATGGGTTGGGAATTGAAGGTAACACCCTAGTGCGTGCGGTAGGATACAAGCTACCGTCGCCAGTAAGGTCTTGGTGTTTAGAGGTAATGCGATGTTTAGGCGGGATTTTGATGTTTGAACTTCATTTCCAGCTATTAAATAAGAGTCTAATGAGCATGTTAGAGGCCTTAGTCAATATTAAAGATAGGTTTAAGCCTTACGCTATAAATACTCATTTATAGGCTTACTTTCTAGGGTTTTTCAATCCATCTTTGTTAGCTTCTAAGGGTTTACTTCCTTCGGTTTGTGAACAATTGATTACTGAAATTGTGGAATCTATGGAAATAAATTGATCATTCTAATTCCTTTTTGGATTAATTCTAAGAGTTATTGATCTTATAATTGATTAAATGTAGGTCTTCTAGTTTGTGTAGTTTGGGTTTACAGGCCATAGTTTCCTCAAAGTTCTTGCTATCAAATTGAAAAGAGTTTTATCTCTCAATATTGAGTTTATGAGGCTTAGTTCCTCATAGGTTTTCTATTGGAGTGCTAAAGCTACAAAATCTTCAATAGAAATTCTTCATCAAAGGAGGTGATCTCGAGAAGGTGTTGAATGAAATCTACAATCAATTGAAAATTCACATCACTAATGGTCGAAGAAATTCGGGTTCATGGGCTGTTTTCAAGTTTCGGCCAAAGCAGAGATATTCATGGACATTTTTGCCAAAGATACAAGATAAAAACCATGTAATAGTTAGGATTTATTGATTTTGGTTTTTATCCCTTGAGATGGATTTAATATTTTTTGTTGTGTTTATTCATGATTAGAAAAACACTTTTAGATAAAAGGACACAATTATTTTTCTTTATACTTTTATCTACTTTTCTTGTTGGTCACATAAGCTTTAAGGAAATAAGAGCACAAAACAAGTTTCTTTGTTGCTTCTTTGTTTTCCGTGATATGTGCTATATATTTGTAACAACAAGGAAGTTCATATACAATGCATGAACTTGGTCAAAATTATTTTTCTTAAGAAAACTTCTAAAAGAAAGGTAATGTGTTTTCTTTAAGGTCTAAACCTTGGAAAAGTAAAATGATTTTAAAGTTACCAAGTCTCTAAAAGCTTTTAGAAAAGGCACATTTTGACAAAAACTCTTTTTTTTATAAAATATTGAGTGGGAGAGGGATTTTAACAATCCCGTGGCTTCTATTATTTGTTTACGTAACTAGTCTCAGATTTCCTCGTGCCATCCTGGGAGTGATCCCCTGCATGATGGTCTTCTTAGATTTAGACATTACAAGTTGAACTCAAGATTAAAAGTTGTGGATATTTATTAAGACCGGTCAGTTTGTAGTTGGAGGTACTAAAACGGGATTTTTCATAGTTCATATGAGGTGGCAGCCAGCCTATAGTTGGAGCTATCCTCGAGATATGAGCTATATATATTTGGTCACGTAATGGTTATCAACTCAACTTAGGGCACATTAATCTTCCAATAAAAGCTTTGATGCTCACTCTAAGGCTAAACGTGGTCATTAGGTGTTGTTATGTCACAACATAGATTAACACGCTAAGCCACCATATTAGGGACTATGAGTTAGGGGTTATCTTCCATCTGAGAACTAAATCACCTGAGATAACGCACAATGGTTGTGCGTTATCCGTAATCAGCGGCTTAAACCGCATTAAGATGAATGTTTACCGACGTGGTATAATGGTTAGGTGATGTGGCGCTGAGCTGTCGATAACGCACAACCGTTGTACGTTATCAGTTATAATAACGCATAACGGTAGTGTGTTATTAGTAGTGATAATGCACAATGACCGTGTATTATCACTCATAATAACGTACTACCATTGTGCGTTATTGTTAGTGATAACGCACAATGACTGTGCGTTATCACGTTATAAAACCCTACCCCACCCGCCGTGTCTCTTTCTTTCTTCTTTCTTCCTTCTTCTTTCTTCTTTATACTTCCTCCTTCTTTCTTCTTTCTTGTTTCTTACTTCTTCCCCAAAAATTTACTTCAGTCCTCCCCCAATATTTTCTTTTCTTGTTCATTTGTGCCGCTGCCATTTTCGCTGCTCCGCCGCCGCCTCTCTTGCTGGTCTGCTGGCGCCACTACCTGGTAAGTTCTTTTCCTCTTCCTTTTATTTTCTTCCTTCTTCTTATACTTGTGTCTTCTCTTCTTTTAATACTTTTGTATTTTATTTCGAAATTTACAGTAAAAATTTAGTTCAAGTTTGAATCGTGAGATTTTTCTTGGAGTAAGAAGGTTGTTAGAGTTTTAGAGTGCAAAACGGTAGACAGCGCTTATCAGTATGAAGGTGCATTTTTAATTTTTGGTAAGTTTTTATTTATTTAAATTATTTGGTGTATTATGTATTAATTTTACTTATTGTTTATTTGGGTTTGTTAATTGTTGTTTGTGAATCATTTTTATGAATTTTATTTGGATTGTCTGTTAATTTGAATTAATTCATTTTTGTGAAAGTGGGGTTTGAGTTTATATTTAAATTTGTTGTTATTGATAAATTTGTGCAAATTTGATCATTTTATGAATATAATCGTGTTTTGTATTGTAAAAGTGATCTTAGGGTGATAAATTATTTTGATGAATTTGTTTGGATAATTAGGGTATTTTTTTTACTTTACTTTATGATTATTTGAATTTTTTTATTTATTTAGATAATTATTTTGTATCTTTCTTACAAATTTTTTAGTAGAAAAGATGCGGACTTGGAATTTGGGTTTTTTTCTCCACTTTTTGTAATTAGTAGAACTGAAACTTGGAAATTTGGGGTTTAGTAATTAATTGTATGTCATTATCAATATGAATACTTTTATTTAAAAAGAAAATATACATGGAATAAACTCTAAAACCCTAATATTGAATTTACCAAGTAGTAAAATACTTAGTTATAAAATATAGCATCAATAACCCTAAAAAAATTATAAATTCTAAACTATAAATAATAAAAAAATTAAAAACCTATTATTAAAATCCTAATACATCAAACATTAAATCGTATGGCATATATTATAAAAACCTTAAAAACCCTAAAATTGATATTTTAAACATTAAACCGTAGAACTCTAAACTTTTTAACAGTAAACCCTAAGAACCGTAAAATTGATATTTTAAACATTAAACCGTAAAACTCTAAACTTTGTAACAGTAAACCCTAAAAACCCTAAAATCTTAATATTTTAAACATTAAACTGTAAAACTCTAAACTTGATAATAGTAAACCCTAAAAACCCTAATATCTTAATAATTTAAACATTAAAACGTAAAACTCTAAACTTTGTAGTAGTAAACCCTAATAACCCTAAAATTGATATTTTAAACATTAACTCGTAAAAATCTAAACTTCGTAACAGTAAACCCTAAAAACCTTAAAATCTTAATATTTTAAATGTTAAACTGTAAAACTCTAAAATTTATAATAGTAAAGCCTAAAAACCCTTAAATCTTAATATTTTAAACATTAAACCGTAAAACTCTAAAATTTGTAATAGTAAACCCTAAAAACCCTAAATTCTTAATATTTCAAACATTAACCGTAAATTATAAAAACATTAAAAACCCTAAAAATACTAAACTTGAAATGTTAAACATCATAAAACCCTAAAAACCCTAAAATAATTGTACCATAAACAACACACCTTAAAGAGTTTGGAATTATAATTTATTTAAAAAATTTTACTTTAATTTATAGATATTAACCGTAACTCAAACTGTAAATAATGTAGATGGAAGAAATCCCAGCTCACGTGCACTCAGGTCCCATTGTCCCTGATGTTTTGATAAAACAGCACGAGCATAGGTCTGTGTTGATATGGAGTGGGGATCATGAGACGTGTTTCACTGATCTTCAGTGTAGGCGTTTCGGTCGTAGTCTATTTCAGTGTTACAGTACGGCTCCCCGTAGGTTGGTAAAGCTTATTGATAGGACTGGTTTAGGGGGAGTGTTCAGATGTGATTACATTGGGCTCGACCACACTCTAATTATCGCATTAGTTGAGCGTTGGAGACTCACACATTTCACATGGCTTATGGTGAAGTCACAATAATCCTTCAGGATGTTCAGGCATTATAAAGTTTAGGGATAGACGGTTTGCCCAATACCGGTCCCAGTTGGAGTGTACACTAGAAACAATATTTGATTGAGCTGATCGAGAGAGTGTTCGGTTGTCTCTTAATCACTTTTCTGGTTACAAGGTGAAGAAGGAACCCTTGGAAGCTTGGATCTTGAGAGCGTTTACCGGCTTAGAGACCGATGATGACCTCATATTGCGCGCTCGTGGATTTATTTTTTTACTCCTTGGCAGTCATATGCTTCCCGATTTCTCAGGGAATTTGGTTCACGTGCGCTACCTCAGTTTATTAGAGGATATTGATGCTATCAGAACATATAGCTGGGGTAGTTGCGTACTTGGATTTTTACATAGGCAGTTGTGCATGGTAGCTTTAGGGGATGCACGACAGACAGGCGGAGCCTTAGTTATAGTAAAGATTTGGGCATGGATGCGTATAACTGTATTGCAGCCTCAGCTGATGACGGATGTTCAGGCCGATTCTCTTGCTCCACTTAGTGCTATATGGTGCACATTTTTTGACTGCAGCCAACTGCCCACGCACAAGCTAGTTACATACAGGGACCAGTTAGATTTCATGCCATCTGATCAGGTTTGCTTTAAAATACTTGTAAATAAAGAAACTTTTTTAAGCACTTAGATTTATATTGATTTTGAATTTTGACTTCACAGTTTGTATGGCTCCTTTATCATGACCGTTGTCTGGTTCCATCTGACCTGTGGCGGGCAAAGGTCCCACTCATTTGTTATGAGATAGTAGAGTATCACTATCCCGGGCATGTGATTCGTTAATTTACACAGGCTCAGCATATACCGGACGCATGTGATACTCGTCTTGATCTGCACCGGATTCAGCTCAGAGGGAATAACCACACTTATTGGGGACACAGCATGCTAGCCAGGTAGAGGCATGGCATTAGTGGGGACTGCACGCTAGGGATGGTCCTGCCTTGGCAGTTGAGGGGTTATCATACTCCAATGACGAGTTCATAAGATGGTATCGGGGAATCACACGGGTGTACATCGGAAATCCAGCTAATCAAAATACCCGTTCAATTGTGTACCAGCCTGCTGGGGTCGACAGACAGATGATGGTACGTTCTACAAATAAATTTTTTTTTGATATTCTTATGCATTCCATTTATTTATGATTGACTTCTAACGGTTTAATTTTTTTATTTATTTCTTTATTTTTGTTAAGACTTCCATGTTGCAAGAGGTGGATAACATGGCTTCAGTGGTGATACAAGAACCACCTTCATCTCCAACCTAAATGGATGTTTTTGTGAAGAAAGTGCAGACGACCATTCGGAGGTGCATGGTATCTATTGGCGGTACTTTCGGCTGCACTCCACCACAGCATGATATCCAACAAACATTCCCAGTACAACCATCGTGTCGCCGTCCCCAGGAGCTCGTACCGGACCGGGGTGCTCATGGAGTTAAGAGGTGCGCTCGTAGACAGCCTGGTCGTGGAGCAGGAGATGGACGCCCTCCTATCTTTCCTGTCCCTCCTTTTCCAGGCAGAAACGGACATGTAGACCCCGGACATGTAGAGGTGGGGAGAGGTGAGGGATCTGGAGGTGGATACCCTCCTATTGACCCATTTGACAGCCTAAACTTAGATATACCATCTTTTAGTTTGGGTTTGACGCCATCTTCCCAGTCACTTCCAAGTGGATTTGGGACATTGCAGATGCCTCCCCCTCCCGGTTTAAGGTTTGCCCCATTTCACTCACCTCATCATACATCTTTAGTGTTTTCTAGGTTTCGTGCACCCCCTCCTCCGGGCATAGCCGGTTCATCTACACCGCATCAGCCTGTATTGCAACCATGTTCATCTGATGAAGAAGAGCGGACGGATAACACGGATGATGTACAACATCTTGGATTCGGACATCGTGTTGGGAATAAGACAATGAGGTTCACGCCGTCCGACTGGCCATAGTTGTAATTAGTATTTTGGAATTTTCATTTTCTGTTATATGTAAATTACATTTCAATATAGAGTATTCAATTTTATGTATATTATTTATTATTTTTTTTATGTATATTATTGATTATTTTTTCTAATTATATTATTGATTACTTTGTTTTATGTATATTATTTTATAATATGGTATTTTTTGTAATAAAAGTATTTCTACTACTTACTTCGGTTGTACATTTTCCAATTTTAATTTGGTTTAAATAAAGGAAAAAACCACATTTTACATTTTGACAATTTCAATTTGGTGTAAATAAAGGAAAAATAAAAACCGAAAAAATAATATTTTTTACATTTTTCGTAACGCACAGCTGTTGTGCGTCATCTTGCGTGATAACGCATTACCATCGTGCGTTATCATTCAAGATAACGTACAACCATGCGTTATCTTCATGATAATGCACGGTCGTAATGTGTTATCGTTGAAGATGACGCACAATAGATTTGCGTTATCTTCAATAATTCAGCTCCCTCAACCTCAATAATTCACAACGCCTTCAATAATTCAGCACCTGCAACGTGTTGTCATTTTATTCCATTACTTTTGTACCCTAAACTGACAATGCCATGTGAACGCATGTGAAATTGCAAGAGAAATAATTCACTCTCGGCACTTCACCCTTAAACCTTTATATACACATACACACACTCTAAGAATGCTACTTCAGCTAAACCAACTTCTCAATAAGTTCCCGTTCATTCTTTTTCAATTCACAAATTACTTAACTTCTTTACATTTCATCCTCCTTAAACCCTAAACACATCCAGTTAAATCAATTTAAAATGGAAGCAATCCACCCTATTAGAATAATGCTATTTTGGGATTCTGAAATTGTAAGGGATGCACATGGTCCCTATTTTACTGGAGTAGTGCGGAAAAGTTGGACATTGCCAATGACCTGAATGATTTCACATAACGAACTGGTAAGGAAAATCTTGAAATACTGAGATATGGATCCCAATCTCTGGATTGTTCGAATGACAATGAGGGTGCCTTCATACTACGAAGTGCATCGTATGTTTTACATTAACTTATATAGCATGAATAACGATGAAGCAATGCGTTATCTATGGACTATTCCACCTCACCACGCGAAGGAAGAAATTCATATTCTCGTTGAATTCGAGCAGATCCAGCAACATAGTATTCCAATTACACATGACAGAAATACAACAAACATGACCGAACATATTACAGCAGTAACACATATGGTTTCTGATGAACCGTCTATGTTGTACACTACCGTTAATAACAACGACGATAAGGTTGATGAATCGGACGGAGATGATGCCGTTTCTAGTTAATCTGAATAAGATGATGACAATGACTCGGAAGAAGGAGAGTTACAAACTCTCCTAAACCTTGTAAATCCTGTAAACCCGAT
Organism: Catharanthus roseus; assembly: GCA_028651295.1. Classification (NCBI taxonomy): domain Eukaryota; kingdom Viridiplantae; phylum Streptophyta; class Magnoliopsida; order Gentianales; family Apocynaceae; genus Catharanthus; species Catharanthus roseus. Next base: position 314,034 of record JAPQWS010000132.1, read on the forward strand.
AACTGAAAACATAGTGCCCCAATGGGAGAGCAGCCAATGGTTCAGCAGCGCTAGGTATGACTACACATATTCTGGAGCATTCCTAGGTATGGGCTCGAGTTCTCCTATAGATGACCTTGTAGAATCTGGTACCATACAGTTACTCGATTAGAACGATTCCATGACTGACATATAGTTAGGGATGAGATTCGTTGACAAAGTGCAGGCAATAGGTGCGGTTCGTAAGTGATCCATTAGTGTGGGACGTGAATACGGAGTTGTGAAAAGTAAAAATGATACATGGACCGCGAAATGTTACCATCACAGTGATGATAATTACTGTTCATGGTACATTCGTATAAAAAAGAAAGCAAAGCACAGTCGATGGGAAATAACCAGATTCGTAAAAGAACACACATGCCTTGTCCAAATTGAACAAAACAAGCATAGAAACTTGTCCTCAAAATTTATTTCAATCTCAATATCACACCTAGTTGCCAACGATCCTGAGATACCTGTGTCAGGTATTGTTTCAAACAGGTTATACTTACAAGCAGGCATGGTATGCTCGAAAATTTGCCATATAGAGGGTTTTTGATAGCTAGGAAACAATCTTCAATATTTTACCGAAATACTTACAAGCAGTACAGGATTTATATCTGGGGACTTTATACGAATTTTTGCATCACAGAACAAGCAGTCCCCCTAATTATGTTTTCAAATTTGTTTTCTGGTGTTTCTCGCCATGTATAGATGGATTTCCATATTGTCGGCCGATGATTTCTGTGGATGGAACACACTTAAAGGGACATACAAGGGTTAATTGCAAGTAAGTGGGATGCCAATAATCACTTGTTCCCACTTGCTTTTGCAATTGTTGATAAGTAATCCTCCGAAAGTTGGAATTCGTTCCTTAAAAACCTGCGAGAATACATTGTCAAAGATCGCCACGTATGCCTCATTTCTGATCGCCACAAAGGTATTTTCTCTACTATTCAAAGTCAACCTTTATGGCAATCACCATTTGCAGTTCACTGGTTTTGTTTACGCCACATTCGAGCAAATTTCAACAAGACTTTTAAGAACACAAACCTAAAAAGCTTGATGTGGCAGGCTGGAACAGAATCAAAACAATGAAAATTTGACCGTGTAATAAAAGAGATTCAAGAAAGAAATGTGGATGCTTACATTTACTTGATGAAGTTGGGCCCAGAGAAATGGACACTGTTGCATGACGGTGGGCACAGACACGGTATCATGACAACCAACATTTCTGAAGCACTTAACAGTGTGTTGAAGAAAACTAGGGTCCTACCTTTAAAAGCCTTGGTTGAACTAATCTTCAATAAATTAGTTAAGTACTTTCACCAACACCGTGAAGAGGCTGAAAATTGTGTGCATCCATTTCCAACCCGAATTTTTGACAAGTTTTTGCGGATTGAAATGAAATCAAGAGAACACAAAGTCACAACTTACAATCCGCAAGAGGGAATATACATGGTCAAATCTCCGATCCAGGTTTCTGGTGTGGACAACAACGTCTATCCATTGCAAATAAATAATAAATCATGTAGTTGCGAAAAATGGCAAACATATACATTGCCTTGTTCTCATGTTCTTGCAGTGTGTAGAGAAAATGGGTCAAGAGCAGATACTTATGTGCCGGAGATATATTCGCGACAAACGTACAAAAGAACTTACCAAGCGAATTGTCATCCGGTCTTGAGTGAGAACTTTTGGAGGGATGTTCCTTTTAGTTTAACATTTTATCCTCCAATTATGAAAAAGGAACGGGGTAGGAAACAGGCCAAGTGATTTCAGGGGGAAATTGATTATAGAAATTTGGATTCTCCCCCAAGATATGGCAGATGTCGCATGTCGGGACATAATAGAAAAAATTGTAATAACCAAGGACCGAGCAATGTATAAGTTTGTTTTCTTGAAATTATTGTAATAAAACAGGTTTCTATTAATGAAAATTTTCTTTCAATTTCTTCTAATTACTTCACATTGCTCTAAATTTTTACAATATCTTTAGTATTACTTCAAATAACTTGTGATGAAATGGTTAAAAAGTTAAATATATTTTCCAAGAAAACGATATAATATTATCATAATAAATATGCTTAAAATAAGTTAAATATTATATATACAGTCTTTTTAAATAAATTTTACAATTATAAGTTTTGACAAAAATGTAAAGAAATTTTCATTTTTAAAAAAATTTTAAAAAAAATTAAAAAAAATAATAACTAACGTGGAAGATAACGCACAACTAGCATGCGTTATTGCTTGGTCATAACGCATATTGGTTGTGCGTTATTGGCCATATCGGCGGATTAGCGGGAGTAAGCATAAGTGGATGATGACGCACAATGGTTGTGCGTTATCAATAATGATAATGCACAACCGTTGTGCGTTATGGCCAGAATAAGGATTAAAAAAATGCTGAATTTGATGGATGGTGTATATAAAAAAAAATGTCATTTGAGAATTGCTTCCTAGAATTCCTTGTGGAATTTCTTAGTAACTTGGAAGACCTAGAAGCTATTGGGCAACTCTAGTGAGTGAGGGATAGTAAGAGGCAAGAGGGTGAGATTATTTTTACAAAGAAAATGAGTGATAAACACAAGGGTTGAGCGAATCAAAGTCAAGAGATATACTTAGGGAGTTATGAGGTCCTTTTTTCTTGTTTTTCCATGTTTGTACGGATTTGAAAAGCGATTAAATGGAGTACCCTTGGATTAACTCATCTTGGCAAAAGATGGAAGGCATGAGAAAACAAGAAATGCTATATTCCAAGCTTGCAAGGGTGGTACCAAACCCACATAATGGGGATGGCTATGGTGGCAATGTTTATGGTAGAAACAACCATGGAGATGGAAATTCTATCCCTAGAAGACAAATGGAAGTTGGTAACTTTTCTTCTCATGCTAGAAGTTTTGAACATGTGCCTTCTGATGATTATGGAGACTATGATGGAGTTAATGTTAGCTATGCTTGTTGTGAGAATAGTCCTTATGATTGCTATAAAAGGTATCATGATGGATTAAACTCTAGAGAGTGGAGTCGTGATAGAGGAGTATACCAAGAAGTTTGTTTGATAAAAATGTCTATAGGAATGATAATCAAAGAGAGCATTTGTTTTATACCAAGCGCAAGGTGTTAGACAAGATAGTGGTTCTTGCTATAGATAGTGTAGTCAAGTTATGTGGCTAGTACGTATCTTGTGAAGAAGTCGAGTTTGTCCCTTCTTGACCATCCTAGACCCTACGCATGTCAATGATTAGAGGGTGGTGTTGAAGTTAAAGTCAATAAGCAAGTATGGGTGCCTATTTCCTTGGGGTTTTCTAAGGGCGAAGTGTTATGTCACATAATGCCCATGCAAGCGAGTCACCTATCGTTGGGACAACCTTGGATGTATGATAGAAGAGCTAAACATGATGGAGTCAAGAATGCTATCAACATCACTAGAAATGACAAAAGAATCACTTTTAAGTTTTTGGCACCACACCAAGTATACGAGGAGCAAATGAGGTTGAAAGAAAGGTTAAGAATATTGGAGAACGAGAAAAGGGAAAAGAGCATCATAGAGGCTAAAATATGGGAAGAAGAGCAAGCATCAAGGAGGCTAAAATATGGGAAGAAGAGCAATTATCCATGTCATATCAAGTAACTGCAAAGGTGAGAACCATGAAGCCACCAAATGGTTGATGATCCTTCAAGAGTCAAAGAACTTTCACAAGCTACAATGGTAGTTGAAGAGAGTGATGGAACACATGTTGAGAAAGAGTCACCAATGAGGATCTTTGCGGTATCGTGACTAAAGAGGACATTGAAATGAAAGAGAGCATTGAAATTAAAGAAAAAGAACGAGTGGAAAGAAAAGAGAGCTTAGATGAAGAATCATGTTTCCTTGATTCCACTTCTTGTTTATTTGAGGAGCTTGAAAATGACGAGTGTGTACAAGAAGAAGAGAATGATCTTGAGAAAAATTAGAGAACAAAAGAAATGAGTGAAGAAAAACGAGGGGATTCAAAAGAAGAGTTAGATGTATTCGAAAAGACAGGAAATAAATTTCTTTGCTAACCAAACTAACTCTTCTCTTGTTAGTGAATTTCCTTTTGTGAAGGATTTTGGAGAACCAAGAAAGAATCAAGAGGGAAGACTTGGCTACAACTCCGTCAAGACAATAAGCTTTTTTCCTACTAACTCTTACTTGTGTTTTGTTATTTTTTTAAGGAAATTAAGTTGTTCCCACTTGTTTTCAAAGAAAATGGAGATCATTTCACTTTTCTTAACTCTCTTGGAACTTTCCTTGAAAGAAGATACTTCATTAAGTTTAATTCCATATCTTATGTAATTCCTAGAGTTGATGATTATGATTTCAATATTGCTAATTGTGTTTCTTGTGTGCTAGGAGTTGAGGATAGAAGGAGCATAGAGAAGAGTTTGGCCCTACTCTTAAAGACTTGTCAATAAGCCTATCTCTTAACCCTTCTTCTTTATGTTATGAAGTTTCTCTTAAGGAATTAAAGTCTTTGTTGGTTTCTTATACTTACCATGTGAGCTTATTCGGAGATATATGTACTATTGCTTTTGATGGGAATCTTTTTCTTCTTATGCATTCTATGTCCAAGTAACTTTCTTCTCATGTATCTTTTGAGAATCCATTGACGAGTAGTAGTGTTAAATTTTATCCTCCTTACTATGGTTTTGGTATGTTAGATGATACTTTCCTTGTTGATTCTAACATTATTAGTTTTGAGCTTGATTGTGCTTTATTGAGGATGTTGATTATGCGTTTCCTTTTCCTTGTTGTTCTCATGGGAAATTTTGATAGAGTTATTCATTTACACCAACATTTTCCACTCTTAAGTGGTCAAGTTGAGTTTTCCTATAATAGCATAAGTTTTCAACTGTTGTTAACTCTTTGAACTTATTATTCGAAAACGCCTTTGCATTCAAATTCTACCATTTACATTTCAAGGATTTCGTGTTGGGTTTTAGAATCAAGGTAGACTTAGGATTTGAACGCACTTGCAAGAATTTTGTGGTTGAGCTTCTTTATTACCGTATACCTTTCAAGGGGTGGTTTTTCAAAATTGTTCATTTCAATAGCTAGTTTTTGGAAAAGCTCTTGGGATACTTTCTTTAATAATGGATTTGATGGAACTTTCTTCTATCTTCTACCTTTAAAAGAGTTTTTAGCGAACATGGTCTTAGAGGAAGGTATAAAAATCTTGGAAAGCTGAAAATATTACGTCTACTTTTCCTCACCACAATTTTGAAGTGTTTGAATTTGAGAAACATAAAGTCTATTCTTTGTTTCCAAATGCTTGTGATTCCATGTCCAAGGTGCATTTCCACTATCACTATCCTTTTGAGGAGGAGACATCTCAGATTCATGATTTTTTTATTTAATTTTTGAGTTTGGTGAAGTTACTAGTTTCTATCATCACCTACCTTTTGCGGATATTATTGATTACGCCTTATATGGAAAATTACCAAGACAGTTGTTCCTAAGAAGCTTCATTTTAAACTTCTTCTCTATGTCTTTTGAAGGAACAAATCTTAGGGAATCTTATAAAGCAAGGGTGTTCTATGCATCATTCTTCCCTGAACAATCTTATCTTGAACTCTCATGCCTACAGATCTTTTGACTTTCATAAACCTTTTGAGGACGATTTGAATGACTTGATTTATTTAGGGTTGAAGTGGTTGGCTAATAAACTTCTTGCATTAATGATCTATTCTTGTCTAATTTTTGAGTGCTTTGGTCAAGCTTATAATATTATTTCTTTTAATGCTTCCTCTTCTAATATTGCTCGCCTCTTATGGTTCTTTGAAAGATTGGATTTGAGGACGAATCCTATTAAAGAGAGGGGGTATGGTATGACCCAGAATAAGCTTGAGAATGGGGGAGATCTAGACCGATTACAAGGTTGATGGTAACGAAGATAGAAGGGGAGACAAAGGAGTGGTGGCATTATTCGAGAAGAACCCTCGAGACCTTAATTGGAATACTTTGGAAGGAGAAAATGAAGATCAAAGAAGCACCAAGACGTTCCTAATACACATATTAAAAGAAAGAAAAACCAAAGGAAAAAGAGTGGAATACTTAGAAGGTTCAAAACCAGTAGTGTGGAAGAAAGAAGACCTACTGCTGGACAGTTGGACCTACCGTCACTAGTAGGTCTCTATTCCAAATAATGCTCAAGAAAACCCCTACCATCAGTGGTAGTTAGACCTAGAATTGCTGGTAGGTCTCCATTCAAAGAAAAACCAAGTGAACAACACATACCGCTAACAGTAGGTTGGGCCTACCGTCGATGGTAGGTCTCTGTTGCAACACCTATTTGTTGATTTTAAGCTTATTTTGACTTCCAAACTTGGTTTCTTAAATCCTAGACTTGTAATTAAGTGGCCTAAGTGCCCATTTAACTTCCTTAAGTCTAATTAGCAGCTAGGGCTTGTTTCTTAATTACTTAGAGCACTATATATACTTTTTTAGCAGCCACTTGTAGAGGATGAATGATGAATGAAATATATTGAGGCTTTTAGAGAGAAAACTAGGGTTCCTAGTGTTTTTACTTCTTCATTGTATATTAGTTGCTCCAACTTGTAGTTTAGGCAAGTAATTCTCGAAGGGAATTCAAGAGTTCCTGTTCAATCTAAGATCCTACATTCTCTAAAGATGCTAACTTTTTAGTTAGTGTTGTTACGGATTAGGTATTCCTTGTGAATGAGGGATAGGTGATAGTTCCTATAACTATTGTTGATTCCATTTCTAGATAGGAATTTTTGTGTTTATTTTACTCCAAGTTTTCCTCTCCTTTGACACCAAGTGGCCATTCAATCACTTAAAGTTCCTCTTGAAGAGGGAAGATTCTTGGGCAAAGGATGGAGACCAAAGAAGCCTAGGGGAGTTCATACCACAACAACCACCTGGAAGGACTCGCTTAATGTCATCCCTTTAGTAGGGATGTCTTGCAGATTCACTGGAAGTTCTTCCACCTGACTTATTACAATTTTAGAATCTATCATCATATAATCAAAGAACCATTGTACTACAAATTTCTTTGTGCCAGCATCACGATCTAACGATTTATGATCTAACAATTCCCATAACTCTTAAGCTCTTTTATAAGCACTATATAAATTATAGAATGAATCATGTAAAACGTTCAAAATATAATAACAATAAAGGAAATGCAAATTATTCCAAGCCTTAACTGTTGTCAACTTTTGCACATCAGCATCACCTTCTAGGACTTTGGGAGCAACTTTCATCAGAAATTTAACCTAGTTCAACGTAGTCAAGTAAAAGAGTATCTTTTGCTGCCATCTCTTAAAGTTGGTAACCACAAATTTTTTCGACTTTTCCCTATGACTAGCTGGAACAGTTGGAAAAGCAACAATAGCAACAGTAGTCGGGACAATTCTCGAACCACTCGCAAAATCGTCTGTATTAACAGTTTCTGTAACGATTGTTGCCATCATGAATACATGAACAGGTAGAAAAAGAGTTCGATTCTGTTTTAAGATTGTCGCCAAACTATTAACTACCACTTGTATTTCTAATTTAGAAAAATCCAACACAAAAATAATAGAAGAGAAAAAAATACATCAGAGATAATAATCAGAGTCTTGTGTTACTCATAATGTCCTTAAAACATATTCGTTCCATCCCAAAATAGTGGTTGAGGTTTTTTTAAATGTTTGTCGTCCCAGATAAAACAGGAACGTGGAATTTTATTCGCACCTCAAGCAATCTAATCAACAAACTAAGACATGGAACAAGAACACACTGTTTAAAACTATGTCACAGGAAATGAAACGTAGAAAGTTCAGAAATTTTGAGAAGACACAATTGTCCAGTGTCTAAAAGCTACTGGAAAACATCATATTTACAGGCAGAAGAAGTACACCCAACTAATGATAAAATGCTATCAGTTTTTATTTCCAGCATTCAAACATAATTAAAACAACTATTAGAATTTGAATATTCAAAAGGATACTACACCCCTTTTAATATAGCCTTTTAATTCCGTCTATTGTATTTGTTTCACGAGTTACAAAATTCAAAATTCAATTCATATTTCCATTGGAAACATTTATAACAATTAGCAAAACATGGTTTTGACTATACCTTATTTCTATTCAGCATTCGTGTCGCAAATCGTGCCCACATAGGAGTCATGCTTATCGGGTGTGGGATTTGCCACCCACTGGGCGTGCACATGCGAGGCATGAGTTTACCTTAGCAATTCAGCCCATACGGAGTAATCCTACTTATAAAGTGTGCCTCCTTTTCATACCTCTTCCATGTGGGATACAAATCCTACCATTCTAATACTTCACTTGAAAAACCAATTTCCTCATTCAAGCTACTTTTATAACCTTTATTATTACCAACAAAAAATTACAAATACGCTATTCCAAGGCATAGTAAATAAATCATTATAGGTATCCAAAATTTACATTTTACAAAAATGAATGATTGAGAATATCATAATTGCTTCATTCCTTATCTCTTTTACGACAATTTCTATCAAGTAATTAGTCTTTTTAAAGACAAAAAATGTGCAAGGCAATTGGGAAGGCATGACACATCTTCTAGGCCTACATATGAATCTTATCAGCAATATCCAATTCCTTAGTTTGCAAAAATAATAAACATTAGGAAACCATCCCCGTGCTAATTTAATTCTTCAATTCCCCAAAAGAGTTGTACTTTAATTCATTTTATGACAGCATGTTTGGTACGATGGAATGGATGGAATAGAATAACTTTTCCAACTTCTGTTTTTACTCCAGTGTTTAATATTCAAAATAAAAGCAGGAAAAGCCTTTCCACATGAACGCTGATTCCAAGCAGGAGTTGGAAAGGCCTTGCCACACTAAAACATATGGGAAGTTCTTTCAAGGAAAAGTGGGAAAGAAAAAAAATATTTTGTGCCTATTATACTCTCACAATATGTATGAAAAAGAAATATATTATTGTTTGGTTATGTTTCATGCATGGAAAAAAATTATTATGCTATACTTAGAACTTGTGTACAAATTTCATTTTTTTTTTCTTTTACTTCTTTATTTATATTTCATTGTATATTTATTCCTTCATGATATTTATTTTTTAAATATTTAACAATAATAATATCATGACATTAAAAGTCATGTATTTTGTATTCAATTCCGACATAGAATAATAGTTTTACCAATCATAGAAAGGGAATCATCATTCAATTACAACTTCTTGATCCAAACAATGGAATGGAAAGATGATTCCGAATCCATTTTGAGTGGAAAGGATTTTTTGGTGGAAACAGTATTCTTGTGATACATGCAAAATCAACTAGCAAGTATACTAGGCCTTAGTCTAGTAATAAAGTATCTTTCCCATGGAGAATTGTTATTGATTACCGAAATCTTCTAATCCTACTTTATCTAGCCAACAATAATGGATGAATTTTTAATTATAATTGAAATAAAAAAGAAATAAAATCATCAAATTACTCTAAACAAAGCTCTATATTCGATTTTTAAAATATCTAAGACACATGAGTTCACTAATTCCACCTTTATGTTTATTATCAATTAATCCATCTTATGTATCGAAATTGCCAATGAGTGTAGTTAATTGCTTAATACCTTTCTCCGATGTCAATTAAACCTATTCAATTAGGCAAATTGCTATTTTCCTATATGTACTTTAACCTCAAAGAATGCATTAAGAACCAACACTCACTTGTTGCACAAACCACACAGATATATTCCTATTCTGTATGTAATTTATTACTTTGTTGTTTGTTATTTTAATCTTTAAGTTAAGATATCTCTCTGAATCTCCCAACTTAATTGGTTTGATGTGGATCTTGAATTGATTGTAGATTTGATTCAACACATTCCCAAGATCACCTTCTTTGAGAAGAACCTCTATTGAGGATTTTGTAGTTTAATGGAAAACCTATGAGGATCTAAGCCTCATAAACCCAAAATTGAGAGGCAAAACTCTTTCCTAATTTGATAGGAAGAACCTTGAGGAAACTAAGGCCTCAATACCGCAACTACACAAACTAGAAGACCGAGGATTAATTGAATCTAAGAATAAGAACTGAAAGACTCAATTAAAGAAAGGAATTAGATGATCAATTGATTCCACAGATTCCACAATCTAAGGCATATAATTGTTCACAAACTAAGGATATTAACCCATAGCAAGCTAACTAAGAAGGGGGAAGAACCTAGAGACAAAGGGAATCCTCTCTCATAAATATTAGCAAATTCATTAATGTTAGTTACAAATGAGCTTATAATTAGGTATTTACAGGCTAAGGTCTAACCTAACCTATCTAGTGATTAATAGCTTCAAAAACCCACTAAGCCCTTGATTAAAAGCTGGAAAATAAGTTCGAACAATAAAATCCCACCGAAAGATTACAATGTATATTTTCCACTCCGAACCCCACCGGCAACTGTAAGGTAGAACCTACCGGACGTGGTAGGATGTTGGCTTCCAAACCGACTCCGTTCAGAGGGCTACCGACGACGGTAGAGGTACGGCTACCATCAATAGTAGGTGTGCTCTTCTCCAACACTTAGTCATTTTCACATCCAATTTGCTCCCTTGAATGATCCTCGCTTATAGTAGAGATTATGAACAACTTAGATGCTTGTCCTTCATCATCAAAGCCTTCAAAGCTTTTCTTTACGTGAAAATATTTAATCTCTTATATCAAAACATCCAAAGCCATTCGCAAAAATCCATCATTATATTTAATCTTCTTCTACCTTGCATTGGTGAATGGTATATGCAATAAATCGTTAGCTTCTTGGCTTTCCTGATCCGCATCATCCTCCCCTCCTTTGAAAATATTCATTCTCAAATCTTTACCTATATCAAGCAAAGACATATCAAAACATTGAAGGTAGCACTAGTTGAAATTCAACTGGAAAAGTAATTATAGAAGCACTAAAGCATTCAAGAATGTGCAAGACACTTCAGCATGGGCATCAAGCTTAGAATTGTGTTGGAAAGAACGTCATTCGAATCCAAGGGAACCCCAACCCAAACTTCCGAGATCAACGACCAAATGTTGGATTCTAAAATTCTTGTTGTTGGCATGAACAACATCATGATTCTTGGAATGGATACAAACTTCAAGAGAAGAATAAAAAGAGTAGTAGAATAATAAGCTTGATTGGAAGCAAACACAATAAGGAATAAACAAATTTTCCATATAAATATGGTCTTCTTCTTGGGTTCATCAATCAAAAGACTAGCTAGCAGGCTAAGTTCCTCGTTGAAGCTCTTATAAAAGCTTGTTAAACCATGAAAGATTTTCTCCTCAAAGGTACTCTTGGAAATAAGCCAATCTTGGATTGCTTGCTGATAAGGGCATAATTGTCTCTATTTTCTATATGTTAATTTCATCGTTTTCGATGTTTTTAATATGTAAAAGTATATATTTTAGCTAAATACCTCTTATTCTTGTCCAGGTATCCTCCGAAAGTAGAAACGATGAAAAAGAAACGAAAACGAATGAAAACGAGCAAAATCGACGAAAACGGAAGACGTCAGCAAAAAGGCAGCACCTAGTGCGGATGGCAGGGTAACCTATCATCGAAGGTAGGTGCCAAGGATGGCAGGGCAAGTGTAACCCGAGACCTACCGCAAGCGGTAGGCCTCATCCTACCGTCGGCAATAGGTAGTGCTTTCCTTTTCAAACTCAGTTTTCTTGATTTCTACTCCAACTCTAGCGTAGATTTCTTGTATTTTTACCTCTATATATAGGGCTTTTATGTAGCCATTGTAAGGGAGAATCATATACAATTTAGAACAATTTCGAATAGATTAGATATATAGGTTTAGGTTAGATTTTATATTAGGAGTAGTTTAATTAGGTAAGATTAGTTAAACACTGTTTAAAAATTCCATCTTTTATATTTCCTTTAGTTATAGAATTTCAAGTTTTGTGCAAGATTTACTTTCTTGGATTCAAGAATTGAAGACTTTGATGTTAGTATATGCCCTAGACCAATTGACTCAAGTTTATAATTTATGAAGCATGTATTTTGAATTGTATTTTATGCTCTTGGTCATCAAGTATGTTACTTGATAGTAAAACCCTTATAGCTAATACTATTCTTGTTTGTCCCTAGTTTTATTACATCTTGTATTATTAAACTAGTTTGAAGTTGATTAATGATCATGTTTTATTGATCATGAATATGAGATATAAAATCAATTCATAAATACATATTGAGAATATTGTATTGGACATGACCCAAAGTGAAGAAGAAATATTGCATGGGTTTAAGTCATAAGTATTTCTTCTAAGTTTATATTTGGTGTCTTTTGACCTAATGTTTCTAATGCTTCTTGCATGGGGAAAAATATGTTTTGACATAGTCAAACATCACTTTTAATTAGGTGATTATTATGACTCTTGGTTGGGCTATTTTCTTGTCATGGCTTGAATGTTGGAGATAGTGAAAGGGATTTGTCCCTCTCTTTTTAGAGAGAGATATCCATGGGCCCCTTGATAAGGAAGACTGAAAATATACGTGGCCATGCTCAAATAAGTATTAATAAGGTATTATTAATATTATTTGTCAGAACAGTCTGCCTGGTGATCAAGTAAATGGTTAATTAAGTTTTATAAGGATGACTCGGTCCATGCCTGATGCTAGGTTATTATTGCTTTTATTTAACTTGGGTAAGCATAATGTCTTGCAAGAGACTGCTTATGTTTTGTGAATAAATGTCTAGGATATTTTTCATTCACTGCCAACGTTAAGTGAACCTACAGGGTCACACGCATAGACGATCTTGTGAGCATAATGTCCACGTTCAATGAATCTAGATTGTGTCCAGATTCGTTGAACGTATACAAAAGGGGAATCAGATTCCATATTGTATTTTCTGGTAGGTTAATAAGTAATTAATTTTATTTAATCGAAAAAATGAAATTAATTACTTAATATTACTCATCCAACCGTTGGATGATTATTGGAATAGACGGATGAGATTAGATTGTCATTAGATGACAATTAGGGCTCGGATATTGACAGCTATAAAAGGTTATGTTAACCTTTTCTCGACAGCCGTCATCATCTGATTAAAACAAAACGCTTTAACCCTAGAACGGCTATAATAGTATCTAGCCTCTCTCTCCAAAGATTCGACACATTACCAGATACTCAGAATTTCTTCTAAACAGTTTTCAGAATGCAGAAAGGGCTAGCATCCTGATCGCTTGTAGAGGAGTTCGTCGCGCGGATACCAGTAGAGGGTGAAGTGTAAAGAGCACCACCTCCATACCTAACGGTAGAAAACATTGAGGTAGTTTCTATCCAATCGGCTTTTCTAGTATGTGCGGATCCTGTTAGTGGTTTTCCAAACTTTTATTTTGTTTTTTTAGCCTATGGATTCCAACATTTGATTCAAATTTCGATTATCGACTTGATGATTCGAGAGACGATCTTAGAAGACGTTCGGGATTCAATTGCATCTTCAAGAATTAATCCTTAGTTTTCTTTTCCTCTTTCTTGTTATTGAATATTCTTTATTAATTTTTTTAGTTTTATTTATAATGAATAGTAAGTAGTTTCATTGTTTGGTTTGGGGTTGAATCCTAATTCTTTATTATGAAGTTCTTGGTTTGATTTCTTGATTTCAATGTTTGTTTTAATTTAAGTTTTCTTCAAATTGCATTTGTTTGTAATTTAATTGTCGTAAGATTAAATTATTCGTAAGGTTGTTTGGAATTGATAAAGGAAGGAAAATCTAGGGCAACAAATTGGGGCTTAATTGGTGCAATTGACTAGAGATACTATTTTGCACTCTTAGGTCTTTTAAATCACTTAAGTTTGCTGCACTCATAATTTGTTAGAGAGAAAAGAGATTTTTCTCTAAGGGTTAGTTAGTGGGTAGGGTTTCATCCTAGAGATAGGGATTGCACGATTTTTTTACTAATGACCCAACTTAATAAATCTAAACATCATTTTCATTAAAGTTTTCCAATTGAATTAATAACAAGGATTAGGAGGATTCCACCAACCCAAACTCTTGTTTTTATTAATCTTTTAAGTATTGTTTTTATTATTGATTTCTTTCAATTGTTTTTATTATTTTTAAGCTTTTAATCAATGACAGCTCTTTTTTCCGGACTAGACAAAAGAAACATGATTACTACTTGAACCTTCATCCGTTCCTGAGAGATTCGACGCTCGGGTTGAAATTCATCTCTGTTGTGTTAGGCCTACTTGCCTTTCATTGTAGTAATTTGGATCAGATATTGTTTTATTATTTTGATTTTACAACACATTAAGTTTTTGGCTCAGTTGTCAGAAAACAACAAGTTTAAGGAAAATTGTTTATTTTGTGTTTACTCACTTTTGGGTTTTAGTTTGTTCTTATTTACTGTTGCACTTAGGTGTTTGTGGTATGGATATTGTGCATTTGTTTTATTATCTCTGGAACTGTGTCAAATTTCTTATCTAATTGGTTGTTGTAGATAAGATACGAATACTGGTTACACCCCGGAATACCGATGGGCATCAATGTTAGAATAAAGAGTGGAGAACATGTACTTTCAGTCTCAATATACATACTATCAATCGGACATGTTCCAAGAAAGATGGAAGGGATACGATACGTATTTACCAGTACCAGTCAGAGTGGAAGACTCAGTTCCTTGGGGAGACTATAGTCAATATTCGACATAGAATGATGCTCCACAGGTGCACCTATCACCCCACGACATAATCTAGATGATTTCTTGTCGAAGTATATCGATTTGGCAAATGCCGGGGTGAAAAGAAACGAAGCAGTTTTGAGAAGCCAAATGGCTTCCTTCCAAAATATGGAAAATCACATCAAACAAATACCAAAGAGAATCGTTGAAGAGCCACTTAGTCATATACCTAGTAATATGATCACCTTGCAGGATGTAGAAGAACAAGTGATAACATTTCTCATGTTTATGTATGATGATGATGAAAATGCTCAAGAACCAAAGGAGTTTACTTTTCCCGAGAAAGAGGAGGTTAAACAAGAAATAATAGAAATGAGGCAAGACGATCTCCCATCATTTGAATTACCTCCTCAAATTACAAGTGAAGTGGAAGAAAGTAAAAGAGATGAGTGCTTACCAGAGAATAAACACGAGGTTGAGAAAGGTGAACCAGAAAAGGAAAACGAGAATTTTGTGGAAAGTCTGGAGGATCATAAAGAAGGGCGACAAGAAAAATGGAGATAGACGATAATTTAAAGAGTGAGGGAGTAAACCCACTTACTCATGAAACCAACTTTGTTCTTGTTGATGATTATTTATGTCTTCAGGAATCGTGCAAGAAACTCGAGGAGAATGATGAGTATAGGAGACCTCTCATGGCATTCAAAGAAAATTTTGAGAACACTAAAAGAGACTAATCCTTATGCTATGAAAAGCACGAATGAGTTTTTCTTCGACCTTAACCCCTATTAATCTTCTATTTTCCTTTAAAGAGTCAAAATTGTTTGAATTTTATAACATCTTTCTCAAACTCGATTTTAAAATTTTGAATTCTCGTCTTACATGGGGTTTCAAATTCTTTCACTTCCATTACAAGGAGTTTCCTTTTCTTCTTTTATTTTCTGTCTTCTTAATTTTTCTTTCTTTTCGGTATATGTATTCGTGTTTTATTTCATGTTTTATTTCTACTCTTTATTTGTTTTTCTTTATCTTTTTAATTTATTTGTTTTATTTTATGTGGGATGGCTTCCCGATATACTTTATTGCTTTATATATCTTCGGGATTGCTTCCTATATATGTGTTTGTTTTTGTCTTTCTTTTAGTCTAACCCCCACATTGAGAATAATGTGATTTTAAGTGTGGGGGTATTTCTTGTTCGAAAAATTTAATTGTCGCAAGATTAAATTATTTGCAAGGTTGTTTGAAATTTAAAAATGAAGGACAAAATAGGGCAACCAATTAGGGGTTAATAGAGGCAATTGACTAGACATGTGATTTTCCAGTTTTAGGTCTTCTAAATCACCAAAGTTTATTACATTCATAATTTGTTAGGGTTAAAGGAGATTTTCCTCTAAGGTTTAGTGAGTAGGGTGGCTTTCGTCCTAGAGATAGGGATTGCCCAATTTTTGAGTGATGATCCAACTTAATTAATTCATATATCATTTTCATTAAAGTTTTTCCAATTTGAATTAGTAACAGGGATTAAGGGGATTCCACCTACCCAAACTCTTGTTTTTATTAATCTTTTAAGAATTTTTTTTATTATTGATTTCTTTTAATTGCTTTTATGTTTTTTAATCAATGACATCTTTCTTTTTCCGACTAGAAATTAGAAACACGATTAGTACTTGAACCTTCGTCCGTCCATGAGAAATTCAACACTCGGGTTTAACTCATCTCTATTGTGTTAGGTCCACTTGCCTTTCATCGTAGTAATTAGAATCACATATCGTTTTATTATTTTTATTTTATAGCATATCAAGTTTTTGGCGCCGTTGTCGGGAACGGCAAGTTTAAGGAAAATCGTTTATTTTATGTTTTTAGTCACTTTTGGGTTTTACTTTGTTCTGATTTATTGTTGCACTTCGGTGTTTGTCGTGTGGATATTATGTATTTATTTTATTACCTCTAGAACCTGTGTTAAATTACTTATCCAATTGGTTGTTTAAGGTAAGATACTAATACTAATTACACTATGGAATACCGATGGGCATCAATACTAGAACAAAGAATGGAGAACATGGCCTTTAAGTCTAAATATGCATACTATCGATCGGCCAAGTTGCAAGAAAACTGGAAGGGATACGATACGTATTTTGAGCAGTACTAGTTTGAGTGGAGGACTCAGTCGAACATTTCTTGGGGAGACTATAGTCAATATTCAACATGTGATGATGCTCCATCGGTGCACCTATCATCCTCACAACCTAATCTAGAATATCTCTTGTCGAAGTATATCTATTCGGCACCTAATCTAGAATATCTCTTGTCGAAGTATATCGATTCGGCAAATGCCGGGGTGAAAATTACGGAAGTAGTTTTGAGAAGCCAAACGGCTTCCTTCCAAAACATAGAAAATCACATCGAACTAATAGCAAAGAGGATTGTTGAAGAAGTGCTTAGTCATATACCTAGTAATACGATCACCTTGTGGGATGTAGAAGAAAAAAAGATGATATTTCCCATGTTTATGGATGACGATGATGAAACTGCTCAAGAACTAGAGGAGTTTACTTTCCCCGAGAAAAGGGAGGTTCAACAAGAAATAATGGAATGGAGGCAAGACTATCTCCCATCATTCGAAGAATCTCCTCAGGTTACAAGTGAAGTGGAAGAAAGTAAGAGAGATGAGCACTTACCGAAGAATAAAAACGAGTTTAAGGAACGTGAACCAGAAAATAGAAAATGAGAATTTTGTGGAAAGTCATGAGGATCATAAAGAAGGGCTACAAGAAACAGAGATAGATGATATTGAAAAGAGTGAAGGAGTAAACCCACTTACTCACGAAACTAACTTTGTTCTTGTTAATGATTCTTATGTCTTCAGGAATCGTGTAAGCAACCAACAAGAGAATTATGAGGAGAGGAGACCTCTCATGGAGTTCAAAGGAAATTTCGAGAACGCTAAAATTGACCAATCCTTATGCTATGAAAAAGCACGAATGAGTTTTGCTTCGACCATAACCCTCATTAATCTTCTATTTTCCTTTAAAGAATTGAAATTGTTTGACTTTTATAACATATTTCTGAAACTCGATTTTAAAATTTTCAATTCTTGTCTTGCGTGGGGTTTCAAATTCTTTCACTTCGATTACAAGGAGTTTCTTTCTCTTCTTTTATTTTCCGATTTCTTATTTTCTTTCCTTTTTGTTTATGCTTTCTTCTTTTACTTAATGTTTTCTTTTGTGCTCTTTATTTGTTTTCTTTTTCTTTTTCTTTTATGTGTTTTATTTTATGTGAGGATGGCTTCCCTATATACTTTATCAGTTTATATATCTGCAAGATTACTTCCCATGTACGTGTTTGTTTTTGTTTTTCTTTTAGCCTAACCCTCATATTGAGGACAATGTGATTTAAATGTGGCGGGGTACTTCTTGTTCTTTCAAGTTTTTTTCTATTAGTATTTTTTTTTGTTTTCGCTTTTGTATAAGTTTTTTCTTTTTCTTATTAGTCTCTTATTCTAAAAATTCCAAAAAAAATTAGAAATTTTAAATATTTGAAAATTATTTTATTTTATTTTCTTTTTACTTCCTTATTTAAAAGTCCAAAAATATTTTATTTTCATCACTTTTGAGGGAGTTTAAAACTTAAAGTTCCTTAGGTTTTTCAAAAAGGAAAATTACCTAATTACATTGAAAACCATATTTGCTAAGTTTATTACTTGATCAATGGTTTTATGCACTTGATAATGTTGTTGAGTATAGAAGCTTAGAAATATTGGGTAATTAGCATTATGATAATAATTATTGAATTTTTCCTGCAATTTCATGATTTGTGTATCTTTAAAAGCAAAGAAGTCTAGTTTAGGATGGTCCCGGAGATGATGGTCTTAGGCCTTCTTTGAACCGATTGAGCCTTTATTATCTTATATCCTATGAAATTAATCCCTAGATCCTTTTTTGTGCCTTCATGCCAAGGGTTATATTCCCTTCTTTTCTTTGTTCTTTAACCTCACTATATATAGAACCTTAATTCGTGAGCTAATGGTTAATATAGACTTTCGGCTGGTTTGAGTGAACCTCGATTCGTGAGCTAATAGTTAGTACAGACTTTTGGCCATCTTGAGTGAAAAGAACGAATAAGTGTGGTGGAAAAAATAGTGAAGAAAAAAAGAAAAGCCCTATTGTATAAAAAAAGGGTATTTTTTGGATAATTTCATGTATTCGGTAATTTTGGCTTGAAAAGAGAGAAAGAAAGATAAATAATGATGCTTGAAAAGAAAATTTGAAAAAAAAAGAGTAAAAGCCAAAAAGATGAGAAAAAAATGGCAGAAAAACGACAAAAAATATATGTGCCTTATTTTATAGAATAATCTTGAAAAACTTAAGCATCATTGCCCTCTAAATTGCTTTGGTTATTGTTGAAAATTTTGAGAAATATATGTTGTTAGATACTATAACGCCCTACCCATAGAATGACTTTTAAAATTTCTGGTATTCTGAAAGTAGAGTTTGGATATGATATAGTGAAGTATAGTGCTTTTGAACTGAGTGGTATTTTGGAGATGCTTAGGAATGAGAATAAAATTTTATTATATTAGGCCTTTATTATTGGGGTTTATAAGTGCCCTTAAGTGGGAATTTTTAGAATATCTAGTATTTGTATTTTAGAAATTTAAGTACTTGATATCCCATATAAGGTTTTAAAGTAGTGAGTAAAAAATAAAAAAAAATTAGAAAAAAACTTCACAATAAAGAAATTTCCACCAACTCACGATACACCCGTCACCCCACCATTTTTTTTTTCATTTCTTTTTTTTCTTTCTTTTCTCCCCTTAACCGACTTACTCTCTCTCTCTCTATATATATATATGTCATTCCATTTTTACTTTTGATGCTTTTTGGCAGCCATTTTAGCCTTCCAAATTGAGGTTAGTAATCTTGGCTTGTTTTCTTTTTCTTATTTTCCTTTCGTAGTTATAAATACATAAAAAAAACCCATTCCGACCAGGGTTAGAGTTCTGGTTATAATAAAGTGTTTGGAAGCGTCTGAGGATTGCATTGTACATGGCTAGTCCTCTGTACTAGGCATCTTCCAATGACGTAGACAGTTTCAAACTCAAGAGAGTGGATCCACTTGAAGAGGGGCGTAGTACCTTGGAGGGTTTGGCCCAATCGGTCTATGTGGACACCGCATCATGCTCTACGGTGCGGTCGGCCGCCTTGTAGAGAGCCAAAAACTAAGGTTGGTCCAAGGGCAGACCTGGTAGGTGCCCCAGGAATCTGTAGCTTGTTTTATCTAGTGATTGGGGGAGTGGGGTGGTTATATAAATCAAGCGCTCATATGATGTTTGGCTGGTATTGACTACGAGATGCTGGAACTTGATTTCGATGACCTTGTTATGTTATGGGATCCGGACTTTGTCCATGGAGCCCGACTGTTGCATTACATGTTCTTTTGAATTCGGGTATAGAAGCTGCACTGATGTGTCTTGATTCGCTCAGACTTTTCAGCTACGCTCGAAACCCTCATGTAGGTTAAAACATCAATGTTGTTAAAGTAAGAAAAGGAAAAAGAAGTGTTTTCTTATAATATTTCATGAACTATTTTTGTGAAACTGTATCAGCATTGTTTTAAAGAAATCACTAAAGCGCACACACACACGTGGAGTCACTGAGCATTCGTGCTCATGTTTTTCTATATCATGTTCTTTCTCAGTTTGACTAGGACGAACAAAGGTGCAGTAAGCCACTGAAGTTTTATGTGTAGAGTTTTCGGATCGAGTCTTTCCGAAAGGACCTGTGTTTATGTTTTGCTTTTCTTAGACTCAAGCCGTTTATAAAGTTCTTCTCTTTGCTTTGTCGTGTGGATTTGTTGATGTAAGATATTTTCATTAGAACGATCATAAGAAGTTTCTTAAACCTTGTGGTTTTGGGCATACTAGTAGTATTCAGTTCACTTAGTTTTTCGCTTCGTATTGTATACATATATACACTTCTAATTGTTCCCTAAGGTTGTCCTCTTGTTTTGAGACTTATAGTTTAGTGCTGAGAGGCATGCAGATATCATACTCAACTGTAATTGACCTAGTGGCAGGGGTGGGGGTATCATAGATATGGTTGTTAGAACAAAGAAAGTACAAAAATGCGAGTGAAAAAGTGAATACAGCAGCTAAAAAGTGTTCTTTTATTTCATTATCTTATCTTTTGGTTGTATTAGCTCTATCTCGTTTATTTTTGTCTCCTTTTACCTTAGTTTGCAACCTACTTATGTCCCTAGCCTAAAATTACAACGAAAAAGTCCTATCTAATCCAGGAACGACCTAAAATAGACATTAATGAGGCTAAGTGATAGAAAAAGTATGTATTGTGTGCATTGTCTTTGAAAATATTTCTTGATGCAAATCATCTAACATTCCTCTTTTTCTATGAAAGATTGCATGAGAATAATCACACACACACCCTTTGATCAGTAATGATTTTTAGTAACTTATGGTGGTCTTAGTGATTTTGTAGTTCTCTATTTTTGGATTATGGAGTTGGGTGGTGAATTATTCTATTGAAGTGATTTTGTCTTTTATTATTTTTGTAAGTTTTGTTTCTATTGAATTGAGTTTATTCTAGTTCTTTCGAGCTACTAATGTCTGTCATCATTTTTAAGGTTTTAACTGTTTATATTCAAGCTTATGTCATTTTCATGTTTTGTCTTTATTTTATTAAAGTTTTTATCCTCCATTTGTGTGTTTAGTTTGAGTTACTTGAGGGCAAGCTGTTAGTATATGCCCTAAGACCAATTGACTCACATTTATGATTTATGAAGCATATATTTTTGAATTGTATTTTATGCTCTTGGTCATCAAGTATGTGACTTGATAGTAAAACCCTTATAGCTAATAAAATACTATTCTTATTTGTCCCTAGTTTATTACATCTTGTAAACTAGTGTGAAGTTGATTGATGGTCAAGTTTTACTGATCATGAATATGAGATATAAAATCAATTCATAAATACATATTGAGAATATTGTATTGGACATGACCCAAAGTGAAGAAGAAATATTGCATTGGTTTAAGTTATAAGTATTTCTTCTCAGTTTTATATTTGATGTCCTTCGACCTAATGTTTCTAATGTTTCTTGCATGGGGAGAAAAATATGTTTTGACATAGTCAAACATCACTTTTAATTAGGTGATCATTATGATTATTGGTTGGCTTATTTTCTCGTCATGGCTTGAATATTGGAGATAGTGAAAGGGAGATATCCATGGGCCCCTTGATAAGGAAGACTGGAAAATATGCATGGCCATGCTCAAATAAGTATTAATAAGGTGTTATTAATATTATTTGTTGGAACAGTCTGCCTGGTGATCAAGTAAATGGTTAATTAAATTTTATAAGGATGACTTGATCCATGCCTTATACTTAATTAGGATATCGTGTGACAAAAGGACTAAATATTAAATCTGATGCTATGTTATTATTACATTTACTTAACTTGGGTAAGCATAATGTCTTGCTAGAGGCCGCTTATATTTTGTGAATAAATATCTAAGAGATTTTTCATTCACTACCAACGTTAAGTGAACCTACAGGGTCACACGCATATACGATCTTGTGAGCATAATGTCCACGTTCAATGAATCTAGATTGTGTCCAGATTCGTTGAACGTATACAAAAGGGGAATCAGATTCCATATTGTATTTTCTGGTAGGTTAATAAGTAATTAATTTTATTTAATCGAATAAATGAAATTAATTACTTAATATTACTCATCCAACCGTTGGATGATTATAGGAATAGACGGACGAGATTAAACTATCATTAGATGATAGTTAGGGTTTTGATATAGACAGCTATATAAGGTTATGTTAACCTTTTCTTGGTAGCCGTCCTTTATCTGATTAAAGAAAAACAAAACCCTAAACCCTAGAACGGCGATATAGTATCTAGCCTCCTCTCTCCGAAATGCGACCGATTACCAGATAGTCAGGATCAGTTCTGAACAGTTTTCAGAACACAGAAGGGGCTAGCATCCCGATCGCTTGCAGAGGAGTTCGTTGTGTGGATACCAGTAGAGGGCGAAGCGTACAAAGCAGTGCCTCCACAACGAACAATAAAAACATTGAGGTAATTTCTATCCAATCGATTTTTCTAGTATGTGCAGATCCTGTTGGTGGATTTCCGTAGTTTTATTTTACTTTGTTTTTGCCTACGAATTCCAACAATGGTATCAGAGCCTTGTACATACTAGTTTAACTGATTTTATCTGTTATCTCTTTGATTACATGTGTTGTTTTCTATCGGCTTTATAGTAAGGTTTCTGATTAGTGTAATAATCAGAGTAAATTGAATTATAGGATTCACATATATCATATTCTGTTTTACTTATTAATGCGATTAATTAAACAGAATGTTGTTACTGCCAAATTGTTTGGCGTGCAGTCTGTAATCTGTGCAATTTAATTGTTAAACTAATATGCAGAATCACATGATTTAATGTTTAACTGTTAAACAAAATTTCTGGCGGCATGATTTTAGGGTTTATGACGGCAATAACTCATTCAATGAGTTAGAAAGAAAAATCGTTTTTCTTTCCGGACCGCCGTTTTCTTCCGGGGACCCCCTTGTTGTTTCTTTGCATGTTTCTTCATATCTTTAGATGCATGGTGCATAGCATGCCCCTTTACCTCTTGTGATTGATTGGCTTATTTATTAATGGGTTGTATGTTTTTAAATATGGCCTGCGTGTCGTTGTTTTCGTTGATGTAATATTATCAAGCTTTACTAGAATAGGTTAATTTTATTTCCTATTCCTATGTATGTTTTCTGTCCTATGTAACAAGATTAGAAGGCCAAGACATTGGAGGCAAGCTCATGGAGATGAAGACTTACCTAGATTGACCTTTGACTTCCATGAGGCTCGTGGAAGTCAATATAGGATTGGGGCCATGCTATGACACGTTTTATTTGATGTATATATATTATGCATGTGATGTTTAGTTTATTTCCTTTTATTTTTGATATATGTTTTGTGAAATAATATACAAATAAAAAGGAAGAAGGTTTTTGAAACCATGTAAAAAAAAAAAAAAAATTAACTAAGTCGTAAAATGCCTTCCATGATCATAAGCACTTCTCCAGGCTTGGATCATCATTTTGTCTCATTGCCAAAGCAAGAGATAAATGGTTACCTAAGTAGGGAAAAATGGAAAATGGTGATTTCCATATGCTTGGAATGGTTTGGCTTAACTAGGCTATCAAAACGGTTTTGAGCCTAGGACATCATATGGGATTTTGCCGGTACATGTAGATGTAAATCCCATTAATACATTTTTCTCTAATTATGGGTGTTAAGCCAAAGCTTACTTATGATTAGAATAAAATGAATTTTTATACCCATGATTTATATCAAGTGTTGAATATTTCAGGGAAAATTTAATGCTTCATTTATTTAATTTTACTTTGCAAATTCTATGTAGATAATGGCCTCAAACAATTCAAACACATCGTTGCGATCCGTGCCTGAAAAGAATAAGCTTAGTGGGACTAACTTTCTTGATTGGGCACGAAATTTAAGGATTGTCCTTAAACAAGAAAAAAAGTTGTATGTACTAGAGAACCCTATCCCTAATCAACCAGCTAACAATGCCCCTAGAGTCGAAAAGGATACTTATAGTAAACACAAGGATGATTCTAACGATGTGACATGTCTCATGTTGGCTACGATGGAATCTGAGTTGCAAAAGCAATTCGAGGAAGTTGAGGCTTATGAGATGATAAAACAGCTCAAGGAAATGTTCCAAGAGCAGGCACGTCAAGAGAGATATCTTACCACTAAGGCGTTGAATAGCTGCAAAATGACCCCTGGCACTTCAGTTAGTGCTCATGTCCTTAAGATGAAAGGTTATTTTGATCAGCTTGAATAAATTGGAGCACCTGTAAGTCATGACTTATCTACTGATATGATCTTGGCCTCTTTGACCTCTGACTATGATCAGTTTGTCATGAAATTTAATATGCATAATATGGAAAAGTCCATAAATGAATTGCACGGGATGCTCAAGCAGGCTGAACAAAACATTAGGAAGTCTACTCCTAATGTTCTAATGGTTCAGAAGGGGCAGTTCAAGAAGAACAAAGGAAAGGGAAAGGGAAAGGATATGCATAAAAAGGGTAAAGGCAAGCAGAAGCCCAAGCCCAAGGTTAAACCACCAAAGGAAGGGACTTGCTTCCACTGCAATGAACCTGGTCATTGGAAGAGGAATTGCAAGCTCTACTTGGAAGAAAAGAAGAAGCAAAAGGCCAGTGAGACTGCCGCTTCAGGTATTTTCGTTATAGAAATTAATATGTCTACTCCTACTTCATGGGTATTAGATACCGGATGTGGAGCTCACATTTGTGTAAATGTGCAGGGACTCAAAAGTAATAGATCTTTGGCAAAGGGAGAGGTGGACCTATGAGTTGCAAATGGAGCAAAAGTTGCTGATGTAGCTGTAGGGACATTTGATTTACTTTTGCCTATTGGGCTTATAATTGAACTTAAAGATTGTTATTATGTTCCTGTTATGAGTAGGAACGTCATTTCGGTTTCTTGTTTGGATATTGATGGTTTTGAGTTTAATACTAAGAATGGTAAAAGTTCTATTTATAAAAATGGTATTTTCTATGGGGATGCCTCTTTATGTAATGGACTTTACATTCTTAACCTACATGATTCCATTAGTAAGCCATCTATAACTTAAATACAAAGAAATTTAAATCTAATGATTTAAATCAAACTTACTTCTGGCATTGTCGTTTGGGCCATATAAATGAGAAACGCATATCAAAACTCCATCAAGATGGACTTTTATCTTCATTCGACCTTGAGTCTTATGAAAAATGTGATTCTTGTTTATTGGGAAAAATGACTAAAAGTCCATTTACAGGGCAAAGTGAAAGGGCTACCGATTTATTGGAACTTATACATACTCATGTATGTGGGCCAATGAACACACAAGCCAGAAGAGGTTTTTAGTATTTCATTACATTCGCAGATGATTTCAGTAGATATGGTTATGTCTATCTAATGAAACATAAATCTGATTCCTTTCAAAAGTTTAAGGAATTTCAAAATGAAGTACAGAATCAACTTGGAAGGAGTATCAAATTACTTCGATCAGATCGAGGTAGTGAATACTTAGGCCAAGAGTTTGACGAACATCTAAAAAATTGTGGGATATTATCACAATTAACTCCACCAGGAACACCACAATGGAATGGTGTGTCTGAACGCAGAAATCGAACTCTATTGGATATGGTTCGATCTATGATGAGTCAAACAGATCTTCCAATTTCTTTTTGGGGTTATGCTCTAGAAACTGCTGCATTCATATTAAATAGAGTTCCATCTAAAGCTATTCAGAAGACACCATATGAGATATGGACCGGGAAACAAATCACATCCTTGTGATTTGTTCTAGAGCTTAGGTCTTCTTCAACTGATCTAATTGGGTAGTGGGTAGCCTGCCCTATTGTTCTTTTAGCAATTGAGGAAAAGGTCCTATTCATATACGTTTGTTCATAGTTTGGGTTGGATTATGAGTGAGTGTTGTTGAAGGAGATCAACTCCTATGGAAAGCAAAAGGTCAATGGGAGGTTTGGTTGAAGGCTTTTGATATTTGCACAACAAGATTCATATCATTTGGTATCAGAGCCACCTTCAAAGTGAGCCTCAATTTTGTGTTTAATTGTGTAGAAAATTGTTCCAAAAAAATATATGACGATCAAAGAGAAAAATACATGATGATCATGCAAAATTCGGATAGAAAACTTATGTCAGAAATATGTATTGAATTTGATTAATAAAAGCAATAATCTGTGCAAAATGTTTTGATTGAGAACTCCATTGAGTTGGGAATCATTTGAAATCAGTTTTACTCAATTTGGTGTTGATTTGGTTTGTTAATTAGATTAAAATGGATCTTTCCAGAACCAAGAATTGTTGAACATTAATGGAATAATTTGTTCATATCTTATGTATATTGATTAAAATTGGACGAAATTTGTGCCTAAATTCATCCTCATAAGTTGTGCTCTATCTAAACTGATTGGACTCAATTTTGAGTTAATGGCTTGTTCAATTCAATTGAAAACCGACAACTGTTTTGAGATCTCGGTTATAGAAAAGTGTGCATTACATCGAACAGATCTTGTGTTATACTATTCCAATTCAACTGAAATTTGTGCTTAAACTCATCTACTTCGAGTAAGGGATCTAACTACACTTGTTTGACTCGATTAGGATCTATACTTGCAGAGTTATTGCTGTTTTAGTCACATGGTATTATTGCCCTGTTTTTTGGAAATTTTTGTTTAGTACTCTTTCTTCTTTGTTTAGGTTAGTTTTTGTTTTCTTTGTTTTTGGACTCTAATTGTTTGTTGCAGTGTTTAAGCTTCTTTTTGTGATCAAATTGATTTCGATTGGCTCTAATTGATATTGCATGGTTTTTGAAACTCTTGCACTTCTAGTTTTTGTTGAAAATTCACTTTGATTTTCTTCAACTACCACAACTAAGTGTTTAATTGAAGTCTATCTTAGGTTGATTGCCTTTGGTGGTTCTGGTGGAGGAAGTTTGAAGATTCAAAAAACTATTATAAAGTCCATAAGAGAGCCAAATGCGAGGAAATTGAGTGATCATTACAAGAGAGCATACACTTAAAGGAGTATTAATTGCTAGGGCCTTGGATATTTATGAAGTTAATTGGGCCACATTATTTAATTAAATAAGAATACCAAAGGCCTTGTTATTAATTGGGTTGGTGTTATTAAGTTTTTAATTAATTCTTTTAATTAAAAGAAGCTCAGAAATAACTGGACCAAATTGAGAGAACCAGGCTAGTTTTGGGTTGGATCGAAAAGTCCAAGGCCCGAAGTATGAGCCTTGGCTGAAACCCTAAAGCTTCCTCGCATGTGCTAAAATTAGGCTCCTTGGAGTCTTAAATGGTTGGAGAGAAAAAGGGAGTTGTTATGATCACATGTGAGTTGGAACTTATCCAAAACTTACTCTTGTTGATCCCTAACATCCAGACTTTTGTATTCAGACAAACCAACCACCTATGAACGAAATTACAAACCTCTCTCTTCCCTTCTCACGGCCAAAAATAGTGAAAGAAAGAACACAAGTTCTTCAAGTTTCTCTCAAAGAAAGACCTTATTTTCTCTTCTTCTTGATGCTCTTTCATGAGAAAGAGTAGGAAGTTTGCTGGAAAAATAGACACAAAAAAACATACTAACAAACTATACAAAACTTATCAACGAACGACTTAAAAAGTGCGCTTCAAAGGTATAAAAGTTCCATCCTTTTGGGCTCTTTTCTTCTTCCGCTACCCTTGTAATATCCTTCGCTTAACAATCTCATCCTCAAACAACCTTAGCTATATTAAAGCTAAGACCTCATGAACTCATGAAATTGATCTCTCCCCTATAAGCCAATTCAACATTGGATATGTTAAACCTAACATTTAATTAAAAATTATAAAGAAGACCTAAATCTAGTGAAAATTCACAAGAATGTGAATATCAAAGGAAGTATGATTTTTAGATTATCAATTTGATTCTATAGACTTTCAATCTAGGAACACCAATTGAGCACTCACTAAGGAAGAAAACCCTTAGAGAACTTAGCTAAAAAAGGTTGAAAAACCCTAGAACACTAAAGAGGATCCTCTCTTAATTCAATTCATCATAATTCATAATCTACTTACAAAAGAGGTATAATGGGGGATTTTATAGGAACTACAAGCATTAATGTTAATCACTTGAGTAAATTCACAAATCAAAGGAAACTGGAATTCAAAGATGTCGAATATGCATTACACAAATTTGTTGAATGTTGTGTGTTGTCAGGTCTGGCCAGGTCCAGCCGCTCACCTCTTCAAACCTCTATTTTGGGCAGAAGCCTACCGTAGGTGGTAGGCTCGACCCTGTCATAGGTAGCAGGCTCTGTTTTGCCACCTTTTGTGCAATTTGTTCCTCCAACTTGTTCCATTTGAAGTGCTTGATTTATGGCATGTAATATGACACTTTGGGAGCTTTGTGGCCCTCTTCTAAGCCTTTAAACTTGAGCTTCAATGTTTATTTTTATGAGTTTATCCATGTGATCCTTGACTCCTTTAAGGCGTACTCTCATCTTCGTTCCTTTGAACAACTTTACGGTCTCATGTTCATCCCTACTCATATCAAATATGTTCCTTCAAATATCCACAAAAGACGGGCAGCATTAGAAAGGAATTCAACAAATTTAGCATTTCTAAGAATTAAATGAGTAAAGTCCAATGACCACCTAAACAACAATGAAAGCAAGCTCTCTAAAACTTCTTTGGAAGGCCTATCATACAAAAAGGATGTATTCACAAAGAAGTACAAAACATGACACCCCAAGGAAGAACTAAGCAAATACCAACCAAGCATTACAAGACTTCTTCCAAAAAAACATAAGTAAAGGTATAGAAATCTTGTAAATCAAACAAAATTGACAATGTTTTCCAACACGTCCTTGAAAGGTTGATGAAATTGGAAAGTTAAGTTTGTTATAGCTTTCAAGATCAAGAACATGAAGTTTTGTAGTAATTCAATATCCCAAATAAGAAGCGTTTGTTCAAAAGTTTTAGGGAAGAAGTTTAAAATGAAGTCTCTTAGGAATACTCTTTTTGTAGATTTTTCAAAGTGAGTACCAATATCAAAATCCTTGAAAGATAAATGGTCAAAGAAACTTTTATCCTTTGAAAACCCAAAGAGTAAGTCATGAGAAACAATAGGTTGAGATGTCTCTTCTCTAAAAGGATAATGATATCCAAAATGCACATTCCAACTGAAAGCAAGAAAATTTGAAAATAAAGAGTAAACTTTATATTTCACAAATTCCACCACTTCACCATTGAGATGAGAGCCCCATGATTCCCCAAACCAGCTCCTGGCACGAATCTCATCCCTTCTCTGAATGGGGAGATAGCAATTCGGACACCGGTTAGGATGACCCACGGCATCCCTTGGCGACACCCCCATGAGCCGAGTTTTTAGTTCCTCCCATGAGAAATGCCAATCCTTGCCTTCTTGTCTGGTGTGAATGCTCGTTCCTGTGCGTATCGCCCCAGGTATAACCCTTCTAACCTGTAAGTACCGACGATTGAACGATATCCTGCACCAGTTTCAGGATCATATACGTAATTGCAAATGTAGACACAAATTTTTCAACATTCTAAGGTTTTCTACATTCCTCTTTAAAAACCATTTTCTTCAAGAACATTTTGAAAGGTAAGTGATAAAATAAGGTTCCATCAATTACATGATTCAAAAATAAAGTAAAACAAGAAGTGAGATGACCAATCTCCAAATCAACTCTTTGACAGGTAGATGGTAAAACAATGAGGTATTGATTTCACAATTCAAAGATGAAGCGCAAGAGTTGTTTTGGAAAATAACAAATGAAGTGATCAACTTCCAACACCAATCCTTGAAAGATTTATGGTAGTAAAGTTGATTATCAACATAACATTTCAAAGTTAGTTCAGAAGACTCCTTCCTCAAAATAGCTTTCATAAATACCCATTTGCTTTAAACTCTTCAAAACTGATTTCTTCCTTGTTTCCAAAATCCTTTAACAACAAGAAATTCTTGAAATGAAAATGATAGAATTTGAAACTCAAAAGTTTTTTCGAACAAAGTGTTCAAGGATTCAATCACATTTGAAAGATCTTCTCTATTACAAGGAAATTCAAATTGGACATCTTCAATGGCCAAAAATTGTTTTAAAGGAACATAATTATCAGGATTCTTCATAAATGGTATCAAGGAAATAGGACAAATAATCACCATTCTCAACAAAGTTCTCTATACACTTATCATGTAGAATATCAATCAAATATCAATCTAACCTCAAAACAACTTTATAGTCAACTAAAGGATCATCATGGACCAACTCACAATAAAAACAAGATGGTTCATTATTAATTCATTAATCACAAGTGGGTTCTCCAAAGCAGCATGAGAAGAAAAGAACTTAGAAGTAGAAGGCACAGCAAGAAAAAGACCACCACGAAAAGAGATAGCACATACATCTCCAATTATGCTGACAAGAGAGATATAAGACTCTAGAAACAACTTTATTTCCATGAAGGAAACTTCATGACATAAAAGAGAAGGTTTAAGAAAAGGGCTTATTGGTGAATTTTCAAAGGAATAGCTCTTTCTAACGATCTCTCCTTATTGGTCTTCACACCCCATGGTATGGTTATTTCGAAGCATTGATATTAAGATATAAAAAATTTGAATATAAGTAAATAACATATAAATAAAATAAGTTACATACATGATAAAATTAACTTCAATAACTTACATAAAAGAAAGTTACATAATATAATACTACATCTGGTCAGAAATATAAGGGCTTTTAGCCCCAGTGAGGATGATAAAAAATATATGAGGTTTTGCAATCTTCAATAAGCATTGATTGAACTTTATCTATCTGTACCAATCTTTGTATTAATTTAGTTCACTCGTATCTATCTCTTTCCTTATTTATGAATGGTAGAAAGGTATTGTAATTCAAAAGTTGTCTTGTTTTCAAGACCCTTAATCTTTGTGCCTAAGGCTAAAACCCCTTATATTTCCGATCGAAGGTGGTACTTACTTACTAACACATGGAAATAAATGATACATAAAAAACAAACTAGCAACTAAATAGTAAATTGAAAACATAAGATTTTTCTTTAATTTTAGAAAACTTAGGATTTTTATTAAGTTAGAAAACTTAGATTTTTTTATAAGTTAGAAAATTTAAATTATTTTTATTAATTTCATTTAGACTTAAGGTTTCTACTAAGTTTAGAAAACTTAAATAAATTTTTGTTAGGGGTTTAGAAAATTTAAAGTACGTTTCTTAGGTTAGAAAACTTAAATATTTTTATTAAATTTACAAAACTTAAGAGTTAAAAAAAATAATCGAGTAAAGCCACCTTGAAATGATAGGGGTTTTGGCATGGATCCCTACTAGCTTTATTAATAATAAAATAAAAATACATAGGAGGGGTACTTAGGGCCTAAACCCCCAAAAGAAATTACAATTTAAAATCTAGTAAATTAATCATATACTATCTAAGTCCTAACTATTACAAAAAAAAAATAAAATAAAATACTATCCTAAGGCCTAACTATTACAATTTAAAATATAAAAATCCTATCTATTTGACCGAGGTTGACTAGATTGGATATCTGTTTCATCTTCTTCGTTAGATCCGGCAGATACTACATCTACATTCGACTCATTGATATTCAGTCTGGCAATCCTTTCTTCTTGAACATACTAATCGGCTAGACACATAAGAGCCTCTAATGTGTTACAGGACATCTGACTCCTAGATTCGTTGATTGTACGACAACCGTTGGAGAAGACACATTTTGATTTTCGTCAGAGATTGGCGTTCGACCGACCCTGGACTGCTAGAACCACGAGCTGTCCCGACGAGAAAAATGAGACAAAGAAAATTCAGAGTTGTTGTGTGTCAAAATTAGCGGTTTTGATGATATGGCTATGGAAGCTGTGGGTTTTCCAACAAGCCTTACATTTGACCAGAAGCTATCCCGGCAATCAATTGTTCACTAGCTAAGGAAGCAAACCCTCCTCTTTTACCTCTAAGGTTCTTGTTACCTGAGGAATATGGATGAGAGCAGCGAACGTTGGTAGCTGAACTCCCTTCAACTCTTCAAAGATGTTTCAATTTTGTGAGTTAATTTGTTGGGTTATGAGTTCGAATCTTAATCGATGTTGTCGAAGGCGGAATTCCCTTAATTAGACTAAGCCCAATCTCTCGGCCTTAAACAAATCAATTAATTACTCTTAATTTTGTATGGTTAAGCATTTGTATACTGGTGATTCCTTTTTTTTTTGTGCTATATTTACAGTAGTGTGTGGGAATTAAAAATTTTTAAAACAATAATTTTTTGTTTAAATGCCAATTTTCATTGACCTAATGATATGTAATGCACAAAATATCTTCATAAGTAACGACTGTCTAAGAATCACAAGCGAAAATTTACTAGGAATAGATTCAAAAATTGCATTAAGTACGTCTTTTTCTTCCTGAAAAGTGTTGTTTATCTTTAATTGATTGTAGATTTGATTCACCACCTTCCCCAGATCACCTCCTTTGATGAAGAACCTCTAGTAAGGATTTTGTTGTTTCAACACTCCAATAGAAAACTTACGAGGATCTAAACCTTATAAACCCAATATTGAGCGGTAAAACTCATTTAAACTCATTTCCAATTTGATAGAAAGAACCTTGAGGAAACTATGGCATCAAAACCCTAACTATACAAACTAGAAGATCTAGGATTAATTGAATCTAAGAACAAGAACTCTAAGACTCAATTAAAAAAAGGAAATAGATGATCAATTGATTCCATAGATTCCATAATCTAAGGCAAACAATTGTTGACAAACTAAGGACATTAAGCCTTATCAAGATAACTATGACAGGTGAAGAGCCCTAGAAAAATTGGAGAAACCTCTCTCAAATGTCAGCAAATTCATCAATGTTAGTTACAAATGAGCTTATAATTGAGTATTTAGGGGCTAAGGTTTAAACTTAACCTATCTAGTGATTAATGGCTTCAAAATACCCATTAAGCCCTTGATTAAAAGCTGAAAAAATAAGTTCAAACAATAAAATCTCGGCTAAAGATTAAAAAGCATATTTTCCTCCTGAGCCTACCAATGACAGTAGGATGGAACCTACCGGACACGGTAGGGTGTTGTTTTCCAAACCATTCTGTCCAGAGGCCTACCGGCAACGGTAGGGGGCAAGGCTACCATCGGCGGTAAGGTTGCTCTTCTCCCACATTTAGCCATTTTCACCTCCAATTTGCTCCCTTGATTAATCCTTGCTTATTGTACAAATTGAGAGCAACTTGGAAGCCTTTCCATGATCTTCAAAACCTTCAAGCTTATTCTTCAAAGCATTTTCCATGTAAGCAAACATGCCATTATCCACATTTTGTCCTTGCACTAGTGAATGGTTCATGCAATAAATCTTTAGTTTCTTTACTTTTCCAATTCACATAAAAAAGTCTTAAGAATTTCCCTCCTAAGTAAAGTTCGAGGAAAGCCCTTATAAGTCGGTTAAAGTGCAACTGGTACTAATCTCACAATGGATGACTAGAAAGTAATGATAAAGGAAGTCTATTGACCCACCTAACTATTTCTCTTTTCACTAATTCACCATTAAACGTTGTCATTTCATTTTCGGAAGCTCTAGCTGAAAGTTGTGTTTGTCTAGTTAAATCTACAAAATAAGAATGGTGAGAACGTTGTATATGTCTTTTAAGTGTACTGGTGCCACCGGACTTGTGTGCGGATTCCGTTTTACAAAGTTTACATCTAGCTTGATCATTTATCTGATAAAAAACACTCCAAACAATAGATCTTTTTTTGCTGCTACTACTACCTCTATGTGCGGTATCGGAAGAAGTCATCTCATTTTCTTCATTTTGTTATTCATTTTCATTTATCAAAGTCTATGGTGTGGGAGGATGCATGTCTTGAAGATGAATCTATAATAATAATAATAATAATTAATAATAAAGTGAAAAAAATTTAATATCTAAATAAATTAAGTAAAAAAATAATTATTTAAAAGTAAATAAAGAAATTCTTATAAGTAAACTAAAAAAATAAATATTAAAAAATTAAATAAATATATTATAGTAAATAACAGAGCCGGTTCATGGGCTGGGCCAAAGTGGGCTATATGTGGTCCAGTTTGGGCCTGGGCCACTGTTCACAAAATGAAAGTCCAGCACGGACCGCACCCTTTAGACTGCTCCCTTGTGGGTTAGGTCAGGCCTGGCGGTCCCGGGCAAGTCTGGGCGAGTTAGCGGGCCAGCCCCGCCCACTGGCCATCCTTATTTCCATCTCAAGTGTTTGATGAAAATTTTCTTTGAACTCTTTTACCTCAACTAAGTGCATTAATTGAATCTCTTGATTTAGTTTGTGTTCCTTGTGGTTGTGGTAAAGAATTTGGAAGGGTTAAAGGGCACTTTGTAAGGTGAGAGTTTAGAAAAAGGCAAGAGGGTGAGCTTACTTTATCAAAAGCTATATAAAGTGCATACAAGAGAGGAATGAGTGATCGTCTTCAAGAGAGTATACACTAAGGGAGTGATTTGGGAGGTCTTCTTTTCTTGTGTTCCTGATCTTTTGTAGGGTTTAAAATGTCTATGAATTGTCATTTGCCTACTCCTTATCATGGGGGAATTAGAAAAGCATCAAGACCAAGCATGGATATTATGTTAATGATTATGCAAGAACTACAACGTATGAGAAAGGAAATGGTGGGCTTAAAAAGAGGAATTGGAGAATTTAATTTGGAGCAAAGAGGTGGAAAGTATTGGTGAACAAACTGTACCTAATAGTCAAAGGGGTTATGGTAACTTCTGTCCTTATGCTAAATCTTTTTAGCATAGTTATGGTTTCTATGGGGGTTATGAAAGAGAAAATGGTCAATACGACTATTATTGGCATAGCTATGGTTGTGAAGCTTACGGTGAGAGCATTTATGGTGGAATTTATTGGTTTAATGGTAGCTATAACTATGGAGGCTATAGTTGTGAAGGAAGTTCTTAAATTTTTGGAAATGCATCAAGACCTTCTAGCTGCAACAAGTTGAAGTTACCCATTTTTCATGGGAATCTGGATTCATACTACTATGTACAATGGGAAAAAAGAGTTTATTCGTGGTAGGAAGAACATAACTACTCATAACATGACATAAAGGAGGAATAAAAGTGTTAATTGGTCATAGAATCTTTCACTCAAGCGGCAATTGATTATTGGGAGTCTACTTTTGCATTTAGAAGGAAAAAAAGATTGAAACCCATCAAAATGTGGAAGGAATTTAAGGAAGACATGGGAGAATTTTGGAGTTAATTACCTTGAGGATTAAAAAAGACGAGTGAAAAAGTGAGGTCTAAGTGGGAAAAACAACTTTCCATTCCATTTCAAGGAATGGCAAAGATGGAAATCATGGAACTATCAATGGTTGAAGGATTTCAAAAACTAAGTGCACTTCCACAAGCTAAAACTGAAATTGAAGAAAGTGTTGAAGTACATGTTGAGGAAGAGATTTCTAATGAGAATTCTTGTGATTCCAAGATTGTTGTGAGCATTGAAGAAGAGAAAGAGATTGAGATTGAAGAAAAAAGAAAGAGTGGGAGAAAAAGAGAGACTAATTGATGAATTATATTTCTTTTGTTCTGTTCATACTTTATTTGAGGAGTGTGGAAAAGATTAGTGCTTAAAAGAGAAAGAAAATGAACTTGAGAAAAGTGAGAGAGAACAAAGAAAGTGTTTTCTTGAAAAATCAAGAGAGTACAAAAGAGAGCAAAAAGAAAAAGAGCTAGTCATACTTGACAAAAGTGAGGAAGTGAACTTCTATGTGTGCAGAAATTTGGAGCACCAAGCAAGGACAAAAAAGTAAGACTTGTGTACAACCTCAAACGGACAATAAGCTTCTTTCCTTCTAATTCTTACTTATGTTTGAGCTTTTTTTTAAGGAAATTAAGTTGTTCTCACTTGTTTTCATTGGAAATAGAGATCATTTTATTTTCTTAACTCTCTTGGAACTTTGCTTGAAAGGAAACATTTCATTGAGCTTAATTCCTCATCTTGTGATATTCCTTCACTTATCCCTAGAGTTTATATTACTTATTCAATGTTACTATTATGCTTCTTTTGTGCTAGGAATTGAAGACAAAGGAAAGAGTATGGAAAAAGAGCTTAGCATCATCCATGGCAAATCACCCATAAGCTTTTCTCTTAATCCATTTCCTTTGTGCCCTGAGATTTCTTTTAAGGAGTAAAGTTTTTCTTAGAATCTTATATTTATCGTGTGAGCATTCTTAAAGATGTATGTGCTATCACTCTTGGTGGTCTGTATCATGTTGTTCCTTATACGTCTAAGTACCTATCTTATCATGCTTCTTTTGAGGATCAATTGTTGATTAGTGATGCTAAAAGTGAACTATCTTGATTTGAACATGAGCTTTTACATGATGATTTCTTTGTTGATTCTAAAGTTTTGGAAGTCCTGTGTTCTTTATTTGACGATCTTCATGGTAAGTTTAAGGAAAGTTTGTTGAAAATTGTGATTCTTTCTTACCTTTCCTTGATACTTCTATGAAATATCCTGATGGATTCTCCCTTTAAAAAAAAAAAAAAAACTTTGTGCCTTGTGGGTGATCAAATTGAATTTCCTTCTATGGAACATGAACTTTCATTTGTTGGTGAATCTTTGAAAATTTTTTTTGAAACACCAATGGTTTTCAATTCTACCATTTGTATTTCAAGGAATTCTTGTTCTTGATGAGTTTTGAAAACAAAAGAGAAGTTTGTTGTCAAAAGTTTAAATCTACTTTGGAAAAAGAGCCTCTTGAATTAACTTGGAAGGATTTTGTTAGCAATTAGTTCTACTACCATTTACTTTCAATGAATTGTTTCGGAAGTTGGTCATTTCACTTCTTTGTGATTGGAAGAACTCTTGTATCTTATCTATGGAGCATGAACTTGATAATTCCTTGTTTTATCATCTTCCATTCAAAGAGTTTTTAGACAAAGGAGTTTTTGGACAGAAATTAGGAAAGTTTTGGAATCTTGAAAGTTTAGTGTCTATCTTTTACCCTATCCATTGTGAAGTTACGAAGTTTGTGGATTCTAAGGAATATTCTTTATCTTCATACGCTATTGAACTCATTGGGAATGTTCATTGTTCTTATCTAAATAAAAGATATTACAAACTCTTAGCTTTCTTTATTTACTTTTTGAAATTTGTAAAGGATAAAAGTTTCTAGTATCATTTCCCTTTTAAGGATATTGGATTTGTTCTTTCATTGGGATTTGTCAAGGAAGTTGTTCCGAAGAAGCTCTATTTTAAACTTCCTTTCTCAAATTTTCGAAGGAACACTTCTTATTTGGAATCTCAAGTTTCTAAGCAACTTCTTGTTTTTTACTTTGAGCTCATTTAATAATCTAAGCTTCAAATTTCATCATTCTTTCAAGGAAGTTGGAAAACATTTGATGATGTATTAGAATTACAAGATTTCTATGGTTTTAACGATGTTCGTTTTGAAAGAAGTATTGTAAAGCATGGGTTGTATTTGCATAGTTCTTCCTTGGATTGTTATTTCCTAAACTTCGTTGTCTTTATATCTTTCGCATTTTATAGAGCTTTCAAGGAAGTTTTCAATCTCTATGTGGAAATGTGTAATGGTTTCTTTGTAATTATGACGCTCGCAAGTAGGTGGGATTCAGCTAGCTTCTCAGTGTGGCTATAGGAATGGTGAGGATAGCATCAACTATATCTTTTTTCATTGTATTCATGCTAATTATCTTTGGAAGGAATGTGCTCGTCTTCTATGTATGCTTTACTTTCCTAATCTTCTTTTTCTTATGTTTATGATTGTGGGATTATTGGTGTAGTAAAAGTAAAGGTAATATCCACACTTTTAATCTTTTTTCATCTCTTATTTATTGGATTCTTTGGAAGAATCATTGCTCCTTTTATTTTGATGATAAGTTTAGTACTAACCCTCAGCTTTTGAGAGCTCTTTTACTTTTTATTTATGGTATTTTGAAAGCAAAGGGCTGGACTTTTCATGGGGAAAATCTAAGGGGCAAGTCATCTCTTTCCAGTGGAAGTAACTTTTCCTGACTTGCACTATCAGTCTCTATGTGGATGGTGCCACCAATGGCAACTCCAATTTGGCAACGACTGGTGGCACTCTTTGTTTTGATGATGGTAATTTTATCAAAGGATTCACACATTATCTTGGGGAAAATATTATTAACTCTTTTGCTAAAGCTATGGCCATGGTTTTCGATATATTAATGAATTTGATATGGGTTTCTCTTCTTTTATGGCAGGAAGTAACTCACTTATGGTAGTGTCCATGATTCAAGGATCTTTTTCTGTTCCATGGAGACTAGACAACACATTGAAGTGCCTTCACCATCTCATATTTGATCACCGCATTCATATTACACATGTATATCGAGAGGTGAATCAAGTGGCTGATTCCCTGGCTAATCTTAGCTGCCGCCTAAGGGCTAGTTCCCTTTTTCTTACTCTTTCAGATATGCCTTGTCGTATCTAGGGCCTTACTCATTTAGATCAGCAGCGGGTGTCTTCTGTGGGTGCCTTCTGTTAGAGGGATTTCTTAAACGTTAGTTCTTCTCTTTTTCTTTTGGCTTGGTTTATTCTACTTGATTCCTTTTATATTCCTTTTGTCTTGTAAGTGATTTACCACCCTTGTTGGCTCGAGTAAGTCTTAAGCACTGCCTTTTGTATTTTATATTTTATAATAAAATTAGGGCATGCCCGCCAAGTTCCGTTTGGTTTATTTAAAACAAAAACAAAAAAAAAGAAAGCTTTGGAAAGCTTGTTTTCCTTGTTGATTAGATTGTCATTTAACTCTATTTATCAAGCAATGTATTGCTCATATTGATAATAACATTCCTAATGTTGCCCGCCTATTGTGATTCTTTGAAGGTACAGGTTCGAGGACGAATCCTTTTGAAGAGAGGGTATGATGTGAGCACGCTATGGATGATTCAACGGTTCAAATAGAAGAATTGAGGATTCAAGTTGAAGGCTTGGAAGAGATTCTAAAGCTTACAAGGTTCCTACAAGTCATGAAGAAGCTCAACAAAATCAAACTAAAAGCTCAAGATCATCATATGCCAGGAAGGAAGCAAGAATCCCAAGAAAGCCCATAGAAAAAGGCCTATAAGCCATGGTTGGAACTAGCTAGCAGGCTACGACAAGCTTATATCCTTTATGGCCACTTTTGGCAAGCCAGCAACCGGCGCTGCCAATCCCAAGCCTATCGGCCACCACTGCCTACTGGAGAAGGAGATTAAGTTCGGTGTTCCTCTTGTTCTAAGCATGTGATCAAGTGGCATTTTGCCCAATTTACCCTTTTATTACTAGCCTAATGACAAGGGTTAGGTCAGAGGTTTATGTAATGTATAAATACATCTTATTCTCATTGTAGGGACAACTATTGATAAATATTTATATTTAGTCCTTGAACCTTGTTCTATACTTCCTTTAGGGTTTGATCTTCTTTAGATTGAGCTTAGTTGATGAACTTGGATTGAGAAAATCCAAGGTATTCTCAATTAAC
Source organism: Catharanthus roseus (assembly GCA_028651295.1). Lineage (NCBI taxonomy): Eukaryota > Viridiplantae > Streptophyta > Magnoliopsida > Gentianales > Apocynaceae > Catharanthus > Catharanthus roseus. Next base: position 353,911 of record JAPQWS010000132.1, read on the forward strand.
CATTAAGTCCTATTGTTCTAGAGGTGATCATACATCTATTATGATTGTTGCTAGGAATAGGCTTCTTCTATGGTGTTAGGTAGGTGATGGATTTCATAGATCCATTGTTGATCTAGCCAAATTAGGGAAATGGTTTGATTCCAATCTTCAAGAGGGTCTACTAGTATATAGAGGTTGCTTATTGGTGAATTGGACAAAACCTTCTTAGAGGCAAGATCTTGGGGTTGATTGTGAAGAAACCATCAATTAAAACTTATTCACATAAAATATTCTTATGCTTTGTCCGAAACATGTTGAACATGAAAGATAACATTTAATAGCGAGCCATTTCGTCATCATTCTTCTATGCCTTTTCAGCCTCTCTTTCCTCCTCTGTGGAATCTTCCCTAATCTCAGGACAGGGGTTCAACAGAACATATTTGTACTGATTAGCTGGTAGGACTCTGTTCATATTCTTTTTTCTAGTCTATATAATTAGGGTTTGTTAGCTTATTCTCTTTGAGAGTAAACTACTAACAATGGCTTGAAGGAACCTTCACCAAACATTGACATAATATTAAATCAAAATGGAATAAAACTCTTGAAACAAATAAGAAAGTACATAATATATCTTTATCTAGGAGTGGAGTTACCCTTTACTCGATCTAGGTCTATAATATGGTGGCTTAGTAAGCTACTCTATGCAAAAGCAACACAACACCTAATGACTATTTAGTTCATAGAGTTTAAAACATAGTTTTGTTGGAGGATAATGCTCTCTACGTTTAGTGTATAACCATTATATTTTATTGAACCCTTATAGTTGATATCTTAAGTATAACTCCAATGTAGGCTGGCCATTTCTTCATACGAACTAAAGATACTCTTATGTTAGAACCTCCAACATAGATTGACCGATCTTAACACATATCCACGGTTTTAATTTTAAGGTCAACTTATAATAAACTTAGGTTATGGAAGCCCATCCTTTTAGGGTCACTGTTGTTGAGAATATGCCCAAATAGACTCTTACTCAATGTAAAAGTACTTTGTTTTATAATTAATAAAATAATCTTTATGATTATTTATTTGTTTGGATGGATTTATTTACATACACACATAAGATCCACGTACTTCAACTAGGCAATCCACATGTTGGGTCGTGCTTCACAGTAAGATGCGGATTGTTGTTAATTAAAGTACAAGTAACTTTTTTCTTAGCCGGTCAATGAAGTTGTGCATGCCATTAAATTAAAGGCCATTGCACAGTAGTCTCCTTATTGGATGATCGTACCTTAGGTCGATGAGTGGTCATCTCATAACTATTGTCTAAGTGTGCTTGGAGCATGTAGAACTAGACTCAGTGATAGTGGTTTATAGAAAGTACTATACATGTAAAGAAACCTAGTTTATGATAGCTACAACATGAACGGGCACTCTACGGTTAGAGTACAAGTTGGTGGTCTAGCGAGGCTAAGCTCCCTATACTTCGATGTGCTATAGGTGAGGCTTCCAGTCACAAGGTCAATAATCCTTGTATATTGGGTAGTTGTGATTAGTTAGTGAAGATGGGCTTGTATGATAACTTCTTTAGGAATTATCCCCTTGTGATTGTTCGAAATAGTCACTAAGATCCAAGGCCTTAGGAAATGTCTTTGGGTGTTTGCTTAAGGATCGCTCCCTGAGATAAGCAAGAAACATCATAAGGAGTCATTGATTGTTAGACTAGATATCTAATGATGGTAGATATCATTGAGGAAAGGAGTTAGTATACCCAACCTATACTCAATGAACGGTGTAACATAGAGAGGTATTCTCGTCATTGCACCTGTAGATCAAAGATCTGTTTCCACAATATTATTCCGGGGTTCAATATCTCCATATGGTGATAATTGGAGATCCTTAAAATGCAAACTATTACTATTTTATAGTAAGGGTATTTTGGTCATTTTAGTAGCCCAAAATAATTTGTCTTTGGTCCCTGGGTAGCTCATTGAAACCTATGAGGTTCAATTACCAGAACATGAGAGTATAAGACTAGAGAAGAAAAAAGAGTTATTTAATTAATAGGGTCCTTGATGTTTATTTAATAAATTGGGTGAAACTTTTTATTTAAATAAGAATCCTAGAGGTTTTTATTGGGTTTGTAGTTATTGGGTTTTAATTAATTTGATTAACTAAAGGAAGCCCAAAAATGACCAAAGTAGACCGAGAGAGATGGGTTGATTTTAGATTGGACTTAAAGGCCATTGGCCCAAGTCCATGTTCAGCCAAAAACCTTAGAGCATTACACTCTAGGGTGGCCGGACATAATGAGGAAAATAAGACTCCTTAGAGGTTTAATAGAGTGATAGACTTGGAGTCTATAGTTAGAGAAAGAGGGGGGATTCATTTTTCATTAGATTTATCCCTAAGACTCTTCCAACAAACTCGTTCTTCTCCCTAATTCTTCTTTCTCGAAATTTCTCTCTTGGAAAACCCCTATTGGCTAAAATTGAAGAAAAAAGAGCCACCTTTTGGCTCTTTGCTTTTCTCTTTAATTTATTCTCATTTGTGTTTGTTTTTCTTCACCGAAAATGCTCCTATGGGTGAGAGATTACTCTAGAACATTAGGGAGTTTATGGGGTTCTTTTCAAGATGGAGTAGTTGCTGGAAATCCAATCCATGACTATGAAAATTTAGGAACAAGAACAAGTGAGCAAACTGAACAAATCGGCAAGAATCGAACACTACAACTTTTTCCGAGCAGCCTAGTAGTTCTATGCTCCTATATGAATATTTCGATCCTCTTTTTCTTCTGTTATGGGATTTGATATCCCTTCAACTCCTAGAGTGACGCGAGGATTCCTAACTCTCCACTTGAACAAATAATGGAAGCCATGTGATAATTGGAATCACTCTCCCACTCAGTCTTTTAATTAAGGGCTTTACTTTGAAAATGGTGTACCCTTTTCTTAAAAACGTTTGAGTTTGTGGTAGTTAAAAAGGGGTTTTCTATGGCAAGGATAAAAACCTTTGAGAAAACAAGTTACCCTCAAAATTAGTTTTATTAAAGAAAAAAGTTGTTCTATCTTGTTCATCCGTTGGAAACGAACAAGACGTTTTCAAACACATAGGATATATCAAAAAGGGATAAACAAGGAAAGCTCATTCTACTCTAGCTTTTTTAATTCTATGTGATCAACGAAAACAACAAGGAAAGAATAGCAATAAAGGAAACACTTTTATTTTTTCCTAGAAGGTAGTACTTTCTACTAACATGCAAAACACTTATAGCAAGCAATAAACGACCACAAACTTGGCAAAAAAAAAAAAAAAACTAGCCCAAGAAAAATAAAGAACCTATCTAAGGGTTGCCATCTTCATCTTCAACTTCATAGATATCTCTTTTGGACTTGGATACACCATAATTAGTTTCCCTAGGAACAATAATTTTTTCCTGAAGTTCAATTGGAAAAATCTGAATATTTCAAAAATTATAAAAATAACCCTTTAAATTGTAAATAACTACAAAACATCTCCAGAATCACAAAATAGAACAAGCGGTTAAAACTGGGTCAACCTAGATAAAACCTGGATCGTCTAAAACCCTAGCCCTTCTCCACACCAGGTGCCGAAAGCTGTCAACAACTCTTGGAACCTAGGGCCGAGAGGCACCTACCACTGCCTGTTTTTGTGCCCACAAATGCCTAGAAGACTACGCTACGAAGCCATTTTGCTGAGGCATTCACCATGCTCAAGTGCTAAGAATCCTCGCATCGAAGGACCCTACTTCTACAGCTGTTGGTGCTACTGTTAGAGGTGGTGCCGATGTCTACTGCTAGGAAAAGGTACCCTATGGCACCTACCTGGTGTTGAGTTGACTCGACACCCTATCTCCTCTATGCTGAAACCTTAGTTTCGGTTTAGGGTTTGTAAACCTTTTCGAAATTCGATTGTTCAATTTCCACCAAAGTGTACTTCATCTTCAAGAATTGTTCTCCAAGAAATGTAAAGAAGCCCTATCTATCAACGTTTCAATACCTCAGAGAGGTTTGCACCTATGCCTTTTGTTGGTACTATAGTTGGTAAGTTATTATTTTTTATATAATTTATAAAATGGATCAGAAACTATTATAGTGGTCGGTGGTGAACGGTGCTGGTGTGTTGCAGGTGAGATGGTTAGAAAGGGCTCGGGAAGAGGGGTGAAGAAACAAAGGGAGGGGAGAGAAAAACAGCAATAGTGCTCGGATGGTTGAGGGCTGTGGCTATGGTGGTTGGAGGAGTTGAAGAGAGGAAGAAAAACAGAGAGAAACGGGGGAAGAAGGAGAGAAGGGTGTTAGGAAATTAAGGATTTTGAAATTAAAACTTTTTTTAATAAAACACCTACCGCACTCGGTACCTATACCTACTGTCATCGGTATCTTTCTGGAAAATTTTACTACACTTAAAATTGGTCCTGCGGGGTCTCCCCACCTGGGCAGCTGGGTCTGGCTAGGCCTAAAAAATTAATTTTTTACTTTTTTTCTCCTTCTTCTGTGCTGTTTTTCCTCGTGCAACCTGCATACATGATTTAAAACACATTTAGGCCACAAAAATTTCACAAAAAACTCCAAATTTTACCTCAAAACTTAAACAAAACGCAAAAACTAATGAACCTAAAGAGAAAAACAAGCACATAATTGAAAAAAAAAACTAGAAAAGAGAAATATGCAAAACTTAAAATTGATAAATTAAACTCAACATGCACTAATGATACAACATATTTCACAAAAGAAGTAAGCAAAATTCCCTTTTAGGTGCCCCAAAAACGTTTGGATCATGAGAATCCGAATTCGTTTTGACTTTCTCTCTTTTCTTTCGCCGTTTTTGCACCCACTTTTTTAAACTCTTCTTTGTTGAATGAGAAGATATAGACTTCTCGGCCTCTTTTATTCCTTAGAAGCTTTAGGAGTGGCGACTTGTTTTCCTGCGAAGGGTAAGACACTTCAAGATTAGTGTATTCTATATAAAACAAAGTGTCAATACAATGCAAAGAATGAGTGGGAGTAGTAGGAAATTTGAAAACTACTTCATTATCTCCAACTCTCAAGCGTAATTTCTCTTTGTCTATATCCATTAAAGCTCTAGCAGTGTATAAAATTGGCGCCCTAAGATCAAAGGGAAGACTACCTCCTCTTGCATATCAAGAACAACAAAGTAAATGAGAATGACAAGGTCCTTGACCTTTATCAAAACATCTTCTACAACTCCTCTAGGATGTCTAGTGCTCTTATTAGCCAAACTTACAATAATCTTAGTGGGTTTTGGTTCCCCTAGGCCTAGCTTTTTACACATGTTACAGGAAATAACATTTATGCTAGCTCCTAGGTCGGCTAAAGCTCTATAATAGAAAAACTACCAATAATACAAGTGAAAGAAAAACTCCTTGGGTCATTTAACTTCTTTGGCAGCTTTTCCTTGTCGATCACAATCGCCAAACATTCCTTGCTCAATGTGAATGTAGGCTTTGTCCAACTTTTTTCTCCTCAAAAGCATCTCCTTTAGGTACTTTGTTTACTTGGGCACTTGTAAAGGCAAATCATAGAGAGGTAAGTTAATTTTTAATTATTTGAAGATCTCTACAAATCTCCTCATCTCGTCTTTGTTTCGGTCATGAACAAGAGCCACTAGATAAGGAATTTCCAGCTTATAAACTTCAATGATCAGCTTCTTGTTTGGCTCTTCAATAGCTTTTTCATCACAACTCTTTTCTTGGGCAACTACCACCTTCTCTTCCTTGGGAACCTCTTTATCAAATCTCACCGAGATAGCATTAACCAACTGTCCAATTTGCTTCTCTAGATTGTGAATAGATGGCTCTTGATTTCTTTGAGCAGCTTCTACACTATTGATTTTGGCATCTGTTACACTCACGAATTTAACCATCAAATCTTCTCAATTGGTCTTTACTAGTAGAGGATTTTGAGGGGTTACATCATATGGCAATGGCTGAGTAAGACATCTATTTTGAAATCCTGGAGACTGTTGTCTGCGTAGCTGACCTTGATTACCTTATGAAAAATTGGGGTGATTCCTCCAACAAGGATTATATGTGTTAGAATAAGGGTTGTTCCCCTGCCATTCCCTTGAACAAACTCCACTTACTCCATTGGAGTATCTATGCTACTGTACTCATGGTTGGGATGCCCTCTGTTGTAGAAGTCACAAAACATGATTTCTTGGGGATTCATATTTGAAGATATAAGAGTCATGTTCCCATCTTCTGCTCAATCATCGCTGCTAGTTTGGCCTCCATAGCGGTAATCACATCAACATTATGGACTCCAGCACATTTAAGCTTTGCTCCTTGTCCTCTCTAAGTGTATCTATTCATGGCTATCAACTCTATCAGATCGTACACTTGTTGAGGAATCTTATTAGCTGTGGACTCACCAGCATCAATCAATCGTCTGGCCCTAAAAGAGACTCCATTATAGAATGACCAAATTTGAATTCCCAAGTCGAGGTCGTGATGAGGATATTTTCTAAGCAACTCCTTCAATTTCTCCATGGCTTTATATAAACTTTCTCCATCAATTAGTTAACACGAAATATCTTGTTTCTTAACTTAGTAGTACGACCAGGGGGAAAGTATCTGCCCAGGAACGTCATAGCTAATGAAACCCATGATATGATCAATCCGGAAGGGAGTGATTTCAGTCAAGATTTTGCCTTGCCCTTAAGAGAAAATGGGAAAAGGCGAAGATAGATTTAATGGTCCGAGACTCCATAAATTTTGAATGTGTAGTACACCTTCATAAAGTTGGTGATGTGCGCGTTTGGATTTTCTTCTTGGAGTTCATTGAATTTCACGTTGTTCTACACCATTTGTATCACATTCGGCTTAATCTCAAAGTTATTGGCTTGCACTTGCAATCTGGTTATGCTCGACTATGCCTCAGTAATGGATGGTCAGGGTCCGCCATTGTTCTCTTCACTATTGAAGGTGGAGATGGATAATAGAAAGGATATGTGGTGGATCATGTTGCTCTTCCTCCTTTTTATCCACCAGGATGATCTCTTTTCCCACCGTCTCGAATTTAAGGGCACGGCGTGTACTCCGCAGCTTATGTTGGATCTCTGGGTCGTATGGAATTAATTTACCCCTATTGATACGGGGTAAAAACTAATTCAATAAAATCATAAACGGACAAAAAATACAAATCAATCCAAGAATAGCAAGAATGGTACTCCAAGGAATAGCCACGAACAAAATCCTAATAATGCAAGAACAAAAATAAAAACATAAAACTATTAAACTAAAAATAATTAAAAAAATAGATTAATGGCGTTCTTAACGTTACTGTTCCCCAACAATGACGCCAAAAACTTGCTGTTTAAAACCTAACTACTCTAAAATTAACATATAACAGGCAAGTGAACCTATCAATGTACTACTAGAGAACCTCCCGGGTTGCTGAACTTAGAGAATGGAGAAGCTATAATAATGACAGTCTCTCTAAGCTTTAACAAAAATAAAAGAGTTGAAAAGAATTTGTAACTAAGAAAAGTAAAATACCTTAAAGAAATTTTAAAAATAATTGAAATCAAATTTTAGAAAGAATGTGTTTAAATAGTTGAATCTTCCTAGAATCTCTTAGCTAATTCATTGAAAACTTTGGAAAAATAGTTCAATAGTTCATCGGGTCTTACTCATTAATTAGGATTAACAATATCTCTAGGTGAAACTCTACTATTGTCGTAATTGACTAGAGAAGAATCTCTTCACTCTCTAACTCAATTATGAATGATTAAATTATAGGAGTGATTACTAATTACCTAAAACCATATCCATTATCTCTAATTAACTACCAAATTTCTTTTGTTCAATTATAGCCCTAGATTGTTTTTCTTTTCTCAATTCCAAACAACCTATGTGAATGTGCACTTACCGGTAAAATTAGCAACATAAACAATGCAATTTAACAACAATCAACTATTAATCAACAAATTATCCCATAATATCCAACAAAAACAAAACTAAGATCATCCAGAGTTTAACCCCATTTAAACATAAAAATAGACCCTAGCCACTACATATTATAAATATCATAAATTTCATATAAGAATTTATAATAACAAGAGTTTAGAAGGCTTAGGAGTTTCAATTGAAGAATCTTTGATCTGGAATGTTGTCTGAGTTCCTCTCTCGATCGCCAAAAAATCAAAAATTTGCTCCAAAGATGCTCTTTAATCTAACTCTTGAAACTTGAAATCCTAAACTAATTATTGATCTAAGTTAATTAATAGCAGTTTTAGGGAGGGATTTTCCCTCGAAAATCACCACTCTCATCCCCCAAGAAACTCTAGACCAAGATTCTTCAAAATTATGAAGAAAGACTGTTTAAAAGATGCAGAAAATCACAGAATTGCTCCTGTTGCACAACAGGCTGAGTCCCCCCGCTTGGACAGTCAGGTCCGAGTGGGTCTTGTCCTTTGGTGTTGTTTTGGCCAAGTGCGGCCGATGATATGACCGGGTCCCTTAGTCTGCTGGATTTTGTACATATCTTCTCTTTTTCGTCTGTTTTTGCTTCATATGCTCCCGTTTCACTTCATTCTTTCTTCTAACTTATTCAAAACATACCTATAAACAAAATATAAGAAATGGAGGATAAATATACCATTTTACTAACAAAATACTTCGAAAATCGAAGATTAAACATTATAAAAACATGTAAAAATGGACATATCAATTACCGATGGATGCACATCGGTAATTTTTTTACCTGCAAGAAAGGCCCGAGGTCAATTTTTTATCGGTCAACCGTTAATAGTAACAATATACCGACGCAACACCAACGATTTTTGTGGTTAGTAAATGCCTATTTTTTTGTAGTGAAATACAAAACTGTAGAAACAGTGTCTTTTCCCTATAAGTGTAAAAGACCATATTGCTCCTCTATATTTGCACCCATCATTGAGTATAAGATAAAGTGTAGTACCCTCTTCGTTAATGACATCTACTATCCTTAGACCTCCATTCCGATAAATCACCAGAGAATGATTCTCATAGAAGCAAATATACAAGTCTGTCTTAATTAACTAAGTTCATCTACCAAATATACAAAGTACATCACTCACATAAATAGATCGAGTCGAGACTTTCACCCATATATGTCTATATAGACAAGCCCTAGCTTTGCTATGATACCCCCAACCTCTCCACTGGGCCAACTGCGGCTGGTAAGGTACCAATGTGCCTCTCGGCACTAAACTACAATCATCCAACCTAACTCAAAACCTGAAGAACACTTGAAAACATATACAAATACAAAGAAGCGGAACTGTGTATAAATATTGTGACTATTAAAAAAATTCCAAAAAGTCTTTTTATGACAAAGCTAACATAAGAAATATTTACAAATCGTAATCGTTCCAAACAGTTTGAGCATAAGAAATACAAAACACTTTTCCAAAAACAACTATACACAACATGTCCTCGTCCCAAAAACTCCATCAAAATGCTATTGTAGCTTACTGTACCACCTCCTATCCTGAGTCATTTGAAAAATATGGCATTTAAAGATGTGAGAGAAAATGCTCAGTGAGTCCACGTGAGTGTGTGCTTTCATGCTATTCTAAAATGGTGACGCAATTTTCGTAAAAAGGTTCATGCAATGCCTGAAGAAAACGTTTTCTTGACCACTTCAAAAGTGCAGATATATAAACCTATATGAGGGATTCGAGCGCAACTGGAAAGTCTCAGTGAATCAAGAGACACCAGTGCAGTCTCTAACCTTGAATTCCATAACTGCGTCATAAAAATGTTGGGCTCTATGGACATAGTTTGGAACCCAAATAGGGTCATTAGAAACAAATTCCGGTATCTCGTAATCAATACGAGCCAAACACACTGTACGAGCACTCAGTTTCAGTAACAACCTGACTCTCTAGGCACAAATAACCAGGCTATGGATCCTGGGCATCTACCAGATTTGTTCTGGGACCAACTTAAATTTTGAGCCCTTCTTGACTCTCAACTAGGCAGTCATCCTATCACAGAGCATGATATGATATTTTACGTAATACGGGTTAGGCCAAACCCTCAACAGTACTATGTCCCCTTTCAAGTAGATCTACCCTCTAGAGTCTGTAACCATCCACGTCATCGGAAAAGGCCCTAGTATGGGGGACTAGCAATGTACAGTGCAATCCTCTGACACTTCCGAACACAAGATCCTATCTAGAACTTTGTTCCTGGTTGGAATGGGCGTTTCATATATATTTACAAACTAAAAAGCCACTTATTGGGTCGTCCAAACATATTCAAGTATTAAACGTTTTAGAATAACAAAATTTCCTTCCGCCAGTCAAATCATGTATTTGTAGGTTTACAAATATATCAACTTTACGTCCATGTATGTCAAACTAAGAAAGAGCGATGTAAGCTATGAGCAGTCAGCAATGTTTCTTCCTTTTCCTAAAGCTATCGGAATTGTGTATCCGATAAACAGATTCCTCTATCTCTTGATTAATTTTCTTTCCATTTAGAAAAGATTTCATGGATTCCTTCCTTTTCCCTATTATTCTTTTTCCATCTTTGAGGATTTCTTTCCTTCCCTAATATTTTGTTTCCTTCCATTTGATTGTTGCAAATGAAGACATGCCTGAAGCAGACCGGAATTGTTATCAATACACACTTGGAATCTACTAGCAACTACCCGCGATGCTTATCTTGAGAGAAGAAAAGCTTTGCTGATCTCTTTTCAGTTGGCACTTCATTCTTTTCAGCAATCAAGGCACCACAAAGTTTCAATGGAAAGCCGACTTGTTCTTCACTGCGAATGAAATCCAAAAACTTGCTGCTCCTTTTGCCCTTTCTCTTGTAGGGAAATTTTCTAATAGGCGGCCAACCATGGATGCCATTCAAAATGTTGTTCAAACAATTGGGCTCAAGTGTTCCATCATTATTGGTTGGTTTGATTCTAAGCGCATTCTTCTCCGACCAACTATTAAGAGGATTATATTAGATTATGCTTAAAGGGTCAATAGAATATTGTTGTGAAGGAGCTTAAAATGGTCGCCGGAATTCAGAGTTGCGAAGGAACCTTCTATTGTTCCGACATGCATTGCTTTTGAAAACTTGTCAATCCATTTCTTCTCAAAGAAGGTTCTCTTCTCTCTTGCTGTTGTGGTTGGGAAACCTTTGAAGCTTGATAAAGCGACGATTTCCTTATCAAGGCCTAGCATTGCAAGGGTTTATATTGAAATTGACATTCCAATGGATTTGCCTTCTCAGGTATGGATTGGCTCGCCGGGAGGAGGTCAATATCAACAGATTTCTCATGAACCTCTCCCTCCATAGTGCTTTAATTGCATGCGTTTAGGGCACTCCAAGGTTTTGTGTAAGCAAAACGAAGGCACGCTGATAATCGCTCCTCAAGTTGTCTATTGTTACACCTTCTTCTACAAACACTACAGCATCCCCTTCAGCAATAGAAGTCCCAGTTTCACTGCAGCATGCAGGAGAAGTAGCAGTAAACTCCCAAGTGGTGGCCACTGTTGCTGATTCTTCTGTGGCGGCGACAACTGAAATTTTGCCTGCAGCAAACATTCAAGATTGTATTGCAGCAGCTGGATGTTTGAAGGAAACGATTGCTGCACCTATTGGATTGAAGGGGCAGCCTGAAGCGCAGCTGCATCTTGTTTCTGCTGCAGATCTCCCTCCTGAAGCAGCAATTGTGGGATCATCTCCTCGAACACACGGGGGCAGCCCACTCCCCCTCTCTAAAACAAATGTTGGTTCATCAAGAACACTGTCACAAAAGCCTGGTTTGGGGCAACAAAATGAAATTAGCACAGCTTCAGCAGGTATTGAAGATAGAATTCAAAAACAGCCAGCTCACGTGTTTGATTCCCTCCATGATGTTCTTGTGAATGCTACTAATAGAATGTCAATTATGAGTGCTATTCATCCTAATGATGATAAAAAGGATTCCAATTCTAATTCCGACCCGAGTAATCCCCTCTCTTCATCCCCCGATGAGGATAATTTAGAGCTCATGGAGCTAATTCGTAATATCCCCCATAAGGCACCTCTATTTACTAACAAGAATCTGGCTACTTTTGTTTCAAAGGCATCTAGTGTTCTCAAATCTTCTGGTAATAGGCAAGCTTTGCTTAACAATTTTAATGACTTTAGTTGCACTTTAGCATCCAAATTCCCGTCAGCAAGTGGTCAAGTTATCTGTTCTAAGAATACTGCTGCTCCGAATTTGCAGCCATCAAATGTAGCCTCTAATAACGAATCTCATAAGTCAGGCTGTCTAGATTTTAGTGATTAGGAGGATTTCAACCCTGTACGGATGCGAAAGAACAAGAAAAAACAATCTCAAGTGAAGCATACCATCTTGACTAGATCAGTTAAAACTAGGGCAAATTAATTTCTATAGTATTTTCACTTTTCTTTTGTAATGCCCATAGGCTAAGCCATTTTCGGCCCCTATCAATAAAATTTAGAGTATAAAAAAAATATCAAACCATGCAACATGACTGCATTAAATCATTTTCATCACATAATATTTTAAGAAAATGTGTACAATACTAATTTTATTTAAACAGAAACACATATATGGAACACCATTCCTTTAAAAGCATAAAATATTATATCGCCTCAAAAGTAGCAAACATTTTATATAAATCTTAACTGTCGAAAAATATAGACACTTAAACAACACCGGTAACACCATTAAAATATTTAGGGGGGCTTTGTGGACTCACTTAGTACAGAACTGGTACAATGATCCTACAAATTGGACCATAAAACTAATTAATTAAGAATCTCAATATTTCTATTTGCTAACAAATATAAATATCTACTTAAATGATCTTAGGATAGAAAAACATAAACTAACTTCTAAAGAAGACCCAAAATTTTATACTCTTAAAACTTTGAATTACTTAAAATAAAATTTAGAAATTAACTCAAAAGTTAAACTATACGCCAAAAATTGATCATCCTTATTTATATAAAAAATACTTCACTTGTTTGATCCAATAATAATATTCAATTAAAATATACTCAAATTTTTATAATTAATAAACAGTTACAGAGTTAATTCATTTTTTAATTACCTCAATACAAAATAAAATTCAAAATTAACTTGAATTATTGAATCAGGAACCTACCTTGATATTCCCCACCATTAACAAAATATAGAATAGAAATCATAAATCAATTTAAATCCTAAAACAGACCATAATGGAACCATATTCAAACCTCATCTCCAATTAAATGGATAAGGAATAAGCCAAAGAAAAAGAACTTATATATATACAGTATATATATATATATATATGTTCTCGTGGAAGCAAGATTGGAACGAGGAGAATTGGAAAAGAAAATCGAAAGAAGATGAAGGAATGTCTTATACATAGAGAGTAGTGGCGGTGATCTAAGGCGTGAGTGGGAGGGGTTGTGTGGCAGTGATTTAGACAAGAGATATTGTGGTGGGGACAACTGACAAGTGGGATGAGGAGGTCCTAAGCTGCAGAAACAAGCAAGATACTGGCTAAGGTGTAATACATTGTAGTGTTAACAACAATAATAATTCATATTATATAGGACGTCCATAATGATACTAGCAATTGTAGTATATGTTGCAGAATATGGAAGTTTTCATATTTAAACGTTTCTATATATTTATAGATATTTTCATATTTATAAATTTTAAATTTTGTATATGTTAGTATTTTTTAATTGTAATTTATTTTCATAATTAATAGCTAGTTTAGAGAATTTATAAACAAATATATAATATAATTATTTTCGAATAATAAAACAGAAACTATAGATTGTTTTTCTCACTAGAAACATTTATGGTATTAGAGCTCTCAAAATGAATAGCAACACAGAAGATATTGGTAATGTTGATAATAACGACATGGTAGAAGAAAGCCATGTTCGTAGAATAAAAAAGATGCCTACTATGTAGCATCTTCAGATAGTCTGGGGCTGATCATAACGACAGTCCAGCTAAAAGAGAATGAGAAAGACAATAATTATGTAGAATGGTCAAAAGCAATGTGCCTGGCTTTGCATTCGAAGAAAAAATTAGGATTTGTCAATGGAACAATTCCCATACTAGAACACGACCCAGACAAAGAAGAAGAATGGTGGGAAATTAACACTCTGGTAAATTCATGGACTATAGATAGACTTCACGGTAAATTCATGGTAAATTCTTGAGCTTTTTCTTCAATCCTCTGTAAATTACTCTCAGAGAGCTGATGAATTATAGACAGACTTAAAGGAAAGGTTCTTGATTGGAAACGGACCAAGAAAATACGAGTTGAAGGCGACATTAGCAAATTGTAAACAAGGGAGAGATTCAATAAACATTTACTATTTGCGTTTGAAAAAATTATGGGACGAATTAGACAGCTACTCAACTCCCATCTACCATAGACACAGAACTCTTGGCTACCATTACAAATGAGAGGGAGGTAGAAAAAGTTTTTCAATTTTTAATGGGATTAAACAGTGTAATTTATGGCGCTGTTCACTCCCTTCTAATTCAACAAGAACAAATGCCAAAGGTGAGAACCGTCATTGCCCAAATCAGTAAAGAAGAACAACACAGAAATATGTCTCGAACGGAGGAAAGGAGTAGTGACGGCATCGTCTTCACTGCTGCAAAATCAGACTGATCACCTACTTCCACTTCGCGAATGGTTTGTACCCACTGCAATTTGAGCGGACATGATATTAGCGGGTGTTTCTAGCTAGTGGGCTACCCCTACTAGTGGCCCAAGTCCAGTACAAACGGTGCCAGCAGATATCAGTTAGCAGCCGCGGTGTACTACCCGATCAAAGTAGTCGTGAAAAAGGGAGCAGCTGCTGGCGCAGAAATCCACGGAAGGAGCTTCAACCGAGGACGAATTGGAAGACCGAACGCCGGCCAGCAACAGCGAATGTTGACAGAAGATGCCGAAGACTGCTTCGCCAGAGACTGCTGGGTAGGTGCAGCAATATTCAAAGGAAGCAGCACAGCGGCAGAATGCAGTGGCAAAGCAGTAGTAACCCAACCTATTTTTCTTAATTTGAGCAAAGAGCAATGGTCAAACCTTTTGACCATTCTAAATAATTCAAATCCCAGTCAATCCGATAAACTATCTGGTATGGAAAATTTGTGGATTTTGGATTCAGGTTATTCTCATTATATAACTGGTAGGAAAGATTTTTTAACTAATTTAAATACTATCTTTCCATATACTGTTGGTGTGCCGAATGGTGCTAAAGCCATTGCTCTACAAGAAAGAATGGTTTCTTTAAATCCTCGACTAAAACTCCTTAGTATGTTTTTAATTCCTGAGCTTAAATGCAATTTAATTTCATTAGCTCAATTGGCACGTGACTCGAAGTGTTTTATCACTCTCTCTGATAATTTTTGTGTGATACAGGACTGTACCTCGATGAGGCCGATTACAGTGGGTGAGCATCAGAATGGGATATTCTTTTACAGATCTTTGGAGTTATCATCCCTATTTGCTTTTTCTAGTGATGTTTTGGATTCAAGCACGTTATGGCATGTACAGTTGGGCCATCCTTCGGATTTTGTGATGAACAATTTTTTGGGACTTTCTACGAAATCTAGGAATAGGACTACTCTCGCAATGTTTATTTACGTGCCAAGCAAACTCGTGACTGTTTTTCATTAAGTATAAATAAAGCATCTGAGATTTTTTATTTAATTCTTGTGATTTATGGGATTATATAAAACTGTCTCCACTTATCAGTGCTTCATATTTTCGTACTACACTGGACGACTACTCTAGAGCAGTATGGATATATTTAATCTCTGAGAAAAGTGAAGTTGCCTCTATGTTAAAAGATTACTTTGCCATGAGCAAAACTTAATTTCATAAAACAGTTAAAGTAGTATGGAGTGATAATGGAACATAATTTGTTTGTCTAAAGTCATCTTTTGCAACACATGGTATGATACATCAAACCACCATTGCTGGCACCCCTCAACAAATGGCAGGGTGGAACGTAAACATCGTCATATCCTGAACGTCGCTTGGGCCCTCCGTTTTCAAGCTCCCCTACCAACAAAGTTTTGGAGAGAATCTGTTTTAACGGTCTGATATCTTATCAACCTCACCCCTCTTTCACTATTACATGGCAAGACACTGTATGAATTACTATATGGAAAAAAGTCATCATATTCTCACATTAAAGGTTTTGGATGTTTAGCCTATGTACATGATGATGACTTACCAAAAGATAAATTTTGTGCCCGTTGTCGAATTTATGTTTTTCTTGGATATCCCTTTAATAATAAAGGTTGGCAATTCTATGATTTACAAAATAAGAAATTTATTTTGTCTAGAGACATGATCTTTGATGAGACAAGTTTTCCTTATAAGGAAAATTTGGACGCTCTGACAAATACTCCAGATTTGCCCACTCTTACAATTTTGGGGAACAAATTTTAGGATCTACGGAACCGATTACCCATGGCAAAGGAAGTCCATTTTTCTCGCAGACAGCCCATGCAGACAGTACCCAGGCCCAACTTCCAGACGGGCCACTTCAGCAGCCCAGAACCCAACTGTATTCTCCTCCAGCGGCCCAACATGTGGTGGCCCAGCTCCAACTGCCCCCGCTGCTATCCTCTCCAGCAGACCAACTTTCTGCGGCCCAATTCTCTGCAGCGGCCCAATCGACATCTCCTCACCATGTAGCCAACTCGCCTCTTCTCCCAGCCCGCTGGACGTCTCCTCCTCAAGCGGCCCACTTGTCGCCTCTCCCAGCCCAATCGAAATCTGTCCCACAAGCAAGAACACAGTGCACCTTGATGTTATTCCTACTGGCCCAAAGGCATCTGGGCCTTTCTTTGCCATGCCTCCTAACAGCCCAGCCGCCTGGCTGTCCATGGACTGCCTGTCCAGTCCCGTGCACCCCTTTCCCCATGATACACTTGGTACTTGAAAAAGCACTCGCATGAAAACTATTCCTTCTCAGCTCCAAGAATTTTATTGTAATGCTATTTGGAAGTCTTATATATCCCATTCTACTCCATCTTCCTCCATAACCCTATTAGGTAAGTCCATTTATCCTATTACAGCATTTATAAATTATGAAAAATTTTCTCCCTCTCAACGACACTTTCTAGCATCTGTTGCCACTAGCAGAGGACCTACAAGCTTTTCTGAGGCTATTTCTGATCATTAATGGCGCATGGCAATGCAACAAGAAATTGATGCCTTAGTACAGAATGACACATGGTCCTTGACATCCTTGCCTCCCGAAAAACGTACTCTTGGAAGTAAATGGGTATTCTGCATTAAGTATAAAGCGGATGGCACCGTTGAGCATTATAAAGATCGCTTGGTAATTTTGGTAACACAGAGACAGCCGGTGTTGATTTCATAGACACTTTTGCCGATGTAGCTAAAATGCTCACTGTCTGCACCTTATTTCAGTTGCTACCGCTCACAACTGGCCTATACATCAGATGGATGTGCATAATGCCTTTCTTCATAGCGACTTATAGGAGGAGGTTTATATACATCCCCCACCTGGTTTTCGTCCTTCTTTCCACGGACACGTTTGCCGTTTAAAGAAGTATTTGTATGATCTTCGCCAAGCTCCTCGTGTTGGTTCTCCAAGCTCACTATTGCTCTCCGTAAGTGTGGTTTTTCCCAGTCCTATGCGGATTATTCACTTTTCACTTACTCCCGAAATAATGTTTTTCTCTATGTTCTAATATATGTGGACGATTTATTGATCACTGGGAATTATCTTTCCTCTATTACCATGTTCAAAGCTTTCTTAAGTGCGTCCTTTCACATGAAGGACTCAGGTCCCCTCAAATAATTTTTTGGGTATTGAAATTTTGAGAAATCCTTCAGGTTTATTTTTGTGTCAACGCAAGTACACTTTGGAGATTCTCTCTGAGACTGGCTTGTTAGGGGCCAAACCAGCCTCTACTTCCATTGAACCGAATCGTCAATTTGCCAAGGCTTCTGGTCCTTATTTTGATACACCAGATCGCTATTGCAGACTCATCGATAAGTTGATATATCTTACACTTACTTGTCCTAAGCTTGCCTATGCTGTGCATACCCTCGCTCAATTTATGCATGCCCCTCGCTGTGACCATTGGAATGCTGTTATCTGGGTGGTTCGGTATCTAAAGGGAAGTCTTGGTCATGGTCTACAGTCTAATTCTCTATTTTTGTTGACTGCATATTGTGACTTAGATTAAGCCACCTGTCCCATTACTTATCTCTCTGTTACCGGATACTTTATTTTTCTCGGCAGTTCCCCTATTTCTTGGGGAACAAAGAAAGCATACCGTTTCTCGTTCTTTTGTAGAGGGTGAATATCGCTCCATGTCTATGACCTTGTGTGAGTTAAAGTGGTTATCTGGCTTACTTCGGGATCTTCAGGTTCCTCTCACTCACCCTATTCCGCTACATTATAATAATCAGGCTGCCCTTCACATTGCGGCTAATCTTGTATTTCATGAACGGACTAAACACATTGAAATGATTGCCATTTTATCCGGATGCGTTTCAAGCTGGTTTTATTTCTCCCTCCCACCTTCGCAGCGAGTTCTAGCCTACTGATATTCTTACTAAAGCACTCCATCCTACTCATTTTCATCGTTTAGCTTGCAAGTTGGGCATTTCCGACCTTCATGCTCCAACTTAAGGGGGAGTGTTGCAGAATATGGGCGTTTCCATATTTAGATGTTTCTATATATTTATAGATATTTCCATACTTACAAATCCTAAGCTTTGTATACTTTAATACTTTCCTAATTGTGATTTATTTCCATAATTAATAGCTAGACTAGAGGATTTGTAAACAAATATATATAATGTAATTATTTTGACATAATAAAACAGAAAAAAATAGATTGTTTTCGCTACTGGAAACTTTAAATATATAATACTAATATAGGAAGTCCATAATAATAACAATAATATATATGTATATACTTCTCTTAAAACCTTCCCAGATTCCGATGCTGTTGATGCGCCGCGGCATCATATGATTGCTCGGTAAAGAGATGGCACCAGGAAAGCGAAGGTCTTCCCCGCCACTCGCTACCCTGTTCCGGCATGCTTTCTTTCCCTTCATTCTGTCTTGTTCTGTATTCTTGCTAGAATAGAGGTGGGTGGCTGGGGCCTTAGCAAGCCTAAAACTCAATCTATCTGCATCGGCCTGTCGACTTAGAAATTCTTGTTCATTGACTTCAAGACTGGTTCTGAACGCCGCGTACTTTGGGACCTGCTTTCTCACTGTACCATCTTTACTTGAATGAGGAACGAACTGAAAAAAAAAAAAGATAGAACTCTTTCATTTCATAGAAGTGAATTATTATTCTTACGAAGCAAGTAGCATTTCCTATTGATTTGACCCCTGGACTGGACCTATTCTGATTCTTAATTATCCGTCGCTACGCTGTTCCCAAGGACCTCGAGCAAGCATCATATCTTCGGTGCCGCTTTCCTCTTCCTATATAAAAAATTTCCCTTTCTCCTCCTTTCCTTTTGAGTGATGTAAAGAAAGGGTCAACCTAAGAACACTTAGAATATTTATATTACCCCACACAAATTACGTTTGGATCCTAAAGATACTTTTCAAATATTTTTTTATAAACCGGATATCTTACTATTAAACTTACCACTTTAAACCTTATACAATTATGTCAAATATTTTGGTCCCTAAAATATGCAACCGAAGGATAATAACAACAAATAAATAAGTAAATTATCTACTTAATAATATTTGTAAACTCTTCAACAAATGCTTGTCTTAATAAAATTTGACTCTCTTTCCTAAGCATCTCCAAAACTACCATTACATCCCAAATATTTTCTCCACTAAGTTAGACCCAAACTCTACATTAGTGATTCCCATATTTTTTGGTCATGTGTGAGGTGCTTACGTGGTAAGGTGTTATATTTGCTAGACTGCCAACTTATATAAATTGCCATAAGGCAATAACCCACGATATAGTAAGTGAAGACTTTAGTTTCTTTTTTTTTTTTTTTCTTATATAGTACGTTTCTAGAAGCTAACACCATTGGGTTCTATATACTTAGAATACCCTTGCACAATTACTCATAAGAAAGACACTCATTGACCTAATGTAAGTCTTACCATTTAGGAAGCTATTATGCAATGACCTAGCATGCCTAACCAAGAACAAACATTAAACAGTTTCTCGTTTGTAACTTATATGACCATATGACCATAGTAGTATAGTTATGTGAAACACGATCCATCACGTGTACTATCTCTTTACATATTTGGACATTATGTAAGTTAATATGCATTTCAAATGTATAATCTTGATTTAATAAATGAATCATTTCATTATATTTCGTAAATATTACATAACAAGTAGTCTTTAAGGCATCTATCCCAGCAACATCTACCATATTCAGACCTCTAGTTAGATAATCTGAGCTATATGATGTTTCTACTTTCTAAGGAAGTGGTCCTCATGCTAACATTAGAGTCTTACATGTCAAGGTCTTTGACTCTAGATTATCATAAACAATCACAAGGAGGCGGTTCTTATAGAAGTAAATATACAAGTCCATCTGAATTAACCAAATTCATCTACCCAACGTACAAAGTACATCAATCCATTGAATATAGACCTCATTCACATCATATCTAAGTAGACAAGCTATAGCTTTGCTAGACCTGTCAACTTTTATAAATTGCCATAAGGCAATAATAGCATAACGCTATAGTAAGTTAAGACTTAAGTTTCTTTCCTTCATAGAACGTTTCTAGAAACTAACATAATTGGGTCAAGTTCAATATACTCAAAGTATACTTGCATAATTAATCATAGAAAGAGACTCATTGATCTAAGGTAAGTAATCCTATTTACAGAAACTACTATACAATTACCTTTACCTAACAGTATGCCTAAATCTATCATATGGCCAAGAACAAACATTAAATGTTTTCTTTCTTATAACTTAAAGAGCATAGTCTGCACAATACTGTGAAACACGACTCATCAGGTGGGCTATCTCTTTAAGTTACTTGGACCCTATATAAGTTAATGTGCACTAAACTCATAATCTTTATTTAACAAATGAATCATTTTATTCTATTCCATAATATTACATAAGAAGTGGTCTTTTTGCACGTAAATCCAAAAACATTTATCATCCTTTGACTTCTACTCTGATAATGTGAGCTCATGATGTATTTGCTTAATCAGGGAGCGACCCTTAAGCTAACATTAGAGTCTTCTATGCCAAGGCATTCGACTCTAGATTATCACGGACAACCAACAAGAGGGTAGTTCTCATAGAATTAAATATACAAGCATGTCTTAAATAACTAAGGTCATCTACTCAAAATATAAATTACATTAGTCCATGAATAGGCCTTCGCTTGCAATATGTCTCAGTAGACAAGCTCGAGGCTAGCTAGACAACCAACTCATATAAATTGCCAAAGGAAACCCCACACTTTAGCAAGTGTAGACTTTGGTTTCTTTCCTGTATAGTATATTTTTAGAAACTAACACTAATATGATCCATTTCTGTATACTCAAAGTATACTTGCATAATTAGTTATGAGAAAGATAATCATTAAATTAAGATAAGTCATCCCATTTAGGACACTACTATGAAATGACCTTTACTTGATGGCATGCCCAACTACATCAAATAGAGGAGAACTAAACATTAAATGTTTTCTTGCTTGTAACTTAAATTATTTTGACCAAAAAAACTTGTTATGAATTAAATAATATTTGTGGATGTTCATAAGAGATAAGAATATCTGAGATAAAGTCTATGTCATGAAGAGATAGATATTCTGAAGATATAGACATCCTGAAGATAGATACCTTGAAGAGAAAGAATCTAATTAAGAGACAATATGATAGACTCTTATATTAGATATAACAGAATCTATCCCCTATTCCATCTCCATCTCTTGTATCCCCTAAGTTAGGGCCATTAGCCTTCAGTTGTAAACCCACCTTAGAGAGAAATACTTTTCGCTCTACCCTTCTCTGTCTTCTTTTCTTCTATATATTCTTCTAGTTATTCTATAGATTTTTATTTTCTCTTTTTTTATACTTTACATCTGCATCAATTATTCTATTGTGCTGATCACGCTGCACCAACAAGTTTCATAACATGTTATCAGCATGAGACTCTACCATGAGTTGTTGACTTCTCCGAGACTAAGAAACTTTGTAGCAGTGTTGTCGTACCAGCAAAAGGTGGAGAGAGGTACTTTTTTTACTAAATATCTTGATTATAAAACTTGAGCTTTTGACTCATGATATTTTTAGGGAAAAAATTATGCTTTTTTTATAATTATTTGTGCAAATCCATCTGGATATATAGTGGGTCTTGAATACACCATTAAATAAATAATTTGGATGCAAGTGTTTTGAAGATACAAACTATAGCTTCAAAGCCACCTTCATTATGAACCATCAGAAGTTAGTTATTATACAATTTTAGATCAACTATGCAACTAATAGAAGTTGGTTATCATACAAATACCAGTTATGTTTGGTTAAACTCGTGGTTAAAAGCTTTATATTTATAAGTAGCATACTTTTATCACATTTAGAATGTCTTCTAAATCAAAATCTACAGAGAAAATATAATTGGTGGTGATAGAGAAAATATTCTACCCTTATCATATCTCAAATATGCTCCTGCAGTAACAATATTGAGAAAGATATTTTTGAACATTTTATTAAATTAGTCTCACATCTTCTTGAGAATAAACAAAAATTGTCATTGATGAAAGTGATACTGGCTGACCAATTGATTTTATGTAATTCCCTGAAGTGAATGCATTAAGCTTTTAATTTATTTATAAACTAGATTTTTTGTCGTGACTACAACTATGGTATAAATATTACTTATAGTTATCACAATGACTCAATAAACT
Organism: Catharanthus roseus; assembly: GCA_028651295.1. Taxonomy (NCBI): domain Eukaryota; kingdom Viridiplantae; phylum Streptophyta; class Magnoliopsida; order Gentianales; family Apocynaceae; genus Catharanthus; species Catharanthus roseus. The sequence continues at coordinate 376,820 of JAPQWS010000132.1, forward strand.
CTCAATGTATGGATTTTACCAGAAGTGAAAATTACTGAGAAAGAGAAAGAGATATATTGCAACATTTTGTAAAATAGTTATCGATGCGAATACTTTTGTACCTGAAGTATGGCTTTTAAATTGTTGTTAAGTATCATATAAGAAGGGATATGAAAGTGTTGTTTACTTTCCGAGATTATGCTACTGATATTTGTGATTCTAATAGTAATGAAATCAAAATGGCACATGCAAATGATGCCAAATTATTCAAAAAATATCCAGATGATTTTTCAGTGACATATATTATGGTTGTTAGATTTTTTTCAAAATGCCATATTATTTTATTTGTATTCCATATATTTAAAGTTTATTAGTATTTTATATTGTATACTGGTGAGATGAAATATCTCTAATTAAGAAAGGTGCATGAGGATATGCTTTGCATAAATGTATAAAAATTTATGATAGGACAATATTCCCAAAGAACTTATTGATTAAAACTCTTGAAGGGTTAGTCAAATAAAGACTCTAGAAGAGCTAGTGTATCTCTACGCAAAGATATCAAACTTGTAATGCATTATTTTCGGCAAAGTGTTGTGAGATATTATTCTTAGTCTTGGTGATAGTTTTCATCATCTTGAGACAATAAATTAAAAATATGCATTAATAATAGTATTATATGAAATAAATACTACTATTTATTTGTATTGAACCGAAGAAATAAATTTGACATACAAATGTTCAATAAACTAGAATCTTATTGAGTTAAATAATTTATTATTAGCATGACCAGTTTGCCATCTTGGATCATTCAAATATGAAGAATATTTAGGAATTCATGAAATAATATGGAACTAGAAATTTCCTAATTCTGTGAATTCCATGTGCTACTAATTTGAAATGTAAATTATTTTATAAATATCACCAGTATTACCAGGGTTGAATTATGTTACTTTGGGATGAATACAAAATTATTAATCAATGTATCGATATAATATAGTTATATATATTATTGACTCTTAACCTACAGTTTACGGTGTCTTAATGAGCTCATACTTTAAATTTCCCTTAGGCACAATTTGTCCTTAATATAGTGGTCGTAATATGTTTCTATTGATATTAGTGTTGAACATCCTGTGGAATATTTTCATACACTAAATAGTCTTGTAGACCATAACTACATCAATATGAGTTATTATAAATGTAGTAGCACTTGCTTCATTTTTTTTCAAATAAATTATTATATATACTCCCCTTTGTTATTGGTTTACGGTGAGAAACTAAGTATTACCATCTACAAATTAAATGTTTGCTAATTCATTTTTATTGCTCCACGAAAAAGTAGATTGACTTATATTTGTTGGGTAAAGAATATCAAAAGAGATATTCATAATTTTTTTTATTTTGAATATCCCAACATTAAAATGAGAAAACATGTTGTCGGATGAGAATATTAATTAATTGTGTCTCATCTTGATATTTATATGTGATTTCAACTAGAAATTCAAAGGAATATGGCTAGGCATGTTTTTTGACCAACATCCGACTAATAATGCTCCTAATACATTAGATGTCCCTAAAGGATAATATAACACAATTATTGATTTTAGACAAAAAAGAAATGTGGTAGATAAGTCCATTCCATTAATATAACTCATTGCATAAGAAAGGAGCAAATATTTAGATGGTCATATTATAAAGTCGAGGAAAAAAAATTTCCAAAGAATTTTCCAAACATGACTAATATATATTTCTGGAAGAAATTCAAGTACCTAAAAAAATGTAATATTATAAGATCTCAACATATTATGTCATGATTGAGAATGAATGGAATTGAAAAAATACAAGAGTATTTATGCACATAGTAATATAGATTCAAAGTTTGCAGATTAATAATAATATAGATTTTGCATGAGAAATATGAAAAGGTAGTCCGGACAATTAACAAGTACACATGAAGTGTACGTAATTCCTAGAAGGAATTATACACATGGAGTGTAATACCAGAAGGATAGTTGTGAATATTATGATATGCGAACAATGAAAGTAAGTATTGAGTATGAATTGTCTAAAATTCTTCGTGAAAGCCTGAAATTACCTGCGAATGAATATTTTTGGTGGAGAATATGATTATTTTTCATAATAGCGCACGAAACAATTTATAACATTTATTTATGTTATCATTTGATAACATGAAGTCCTTGATGAACTTAATTTGCCTGAAGCATATTAATGAGTTGTTCTAGGAGAACATAACTGTCTTAGTGAATTTTAGTAAAGAATTATACGAAAATATAGAGTATGTTCATCTATACTTATCCTGATGAAGTATACTTGCCATATATGTTTCTTTCATATATCAGGTAGCTTTTTTATTGTATATATTGCTAATTAACACTTTGACGACATAGTATTCCCCTAATCAGGGGAAAAAAAGTCAGCATATAGTAAGACTATTCTATGAATTACTTACCCACAAATATTAAGTGAACCAAAAGTTCACGAGATTTTCATTTGTAAATATTGCAAATAAAATATTTGAAGTTTTTGTAGGAGTTATAATTATATATACTATTATTTGGGTAGATGTTCTAGAAGGACAATATATCCTATACATTTGAATAATGCTCGAAGTGTGATATAACTTCTTGATTATAGAGATACATATCCTCTTAAAAGGAATGATTATATAAGCAAATTGTTATTCCTGAAGAATAAAATAGAGGCAAGTATGATGATCAAGAGTTTTAAAGTCAAGCTTATATCTTGATTCATAAACTGAACATTTTATAAAATATTCTATATGGACATAGCACATCATTACTATTCCAAGTGATTAAGTCATTATATATTGATAAAGATCTTTTGCAAAATGATATTGAAGAGCCAATTGGTCCTGAAGCACCATGATTCTTCACATTATTATATGATTATACTTGTTTCATGCAAGTAGGTGGTTGTTATGGTTCTTCTCTAACTAATAACTTTAGAATATATATTGAACTTATCGTTTAATATCTCCTTCAAATGATTATCTCGAAGTTTGAGAAACAATCTAACTCCTGCAGAGATGGATATATAAGATATTGATTATTACATGATTCACATAAATTATGTCATGTGTTGACATATACTTGATTGTGTATATAGACATATATAACAGCCCACTTCTTTAGCCTGTGTTAAACGAATAGTTGATTATGATAGCTAGCTAAAATGTGTGTGATCAAGATGAACAAATTATTATATTTGAGATTTATATACCCTCTTAGATGAAATTCTAATTATATTGTTGGAGATGATTATAAGTTTGAGGATATACAAAAGGAGATAAGATAAATATATACATTCATGAGCTCAAGAAGAGATACAATAATGATTTGTAAACAAGTTCGATCACTGAAATCTAGAATGTTTATCCACTAAGAAATTACCGATAACAACACTTGAGATCATCCCTGAATACACATATTTAGAAATCTCAAGTGATTCTCTCATCAGGGGGAGTAATGTTTAACATAGAGAATGTATATTCTTTTTTCTTCACCAGAATTTTTTCCCATTGGGTTTTTATCTAGTAAGGTTTTAACTACGCGTATTCTCTATGCAATGGAAATCTAAGGAGGAGTGTTATGAATTAAGTAATATTTGGTGAATGTCCATAAGAGATAAGAATATCTTAGATAAAGTCTATCTCCTGAAGAGATAGATATTCTGAAGATATGGACATCTTGAAGATATAGATACTCATAAGAAAGATATCTTGAAGAGATAGAATCTAATTAAGAGATAATGATAGAGTTTTAATCTTATATTAGATATAATAGAATCTATCCCTTATTCCATCTTTTCTGTTGTATCCCCTAAGCACTATAAATAGGGTCATTGGCGTTCAGTTGTAAGCACACCTAAGAAAGAAATCAATAAAAGTTCTCTACTTTCCTCTCTACCTTCTCTGTCTTCTTTTCTTCTACTAGTTGTGACCCCGTGCTTGAAGCACGGGTATATATACTATAACATTATTGAAATGTTAGTATTCATAAATAGTTGTAATATACCAAACCAAAAAACTTAAATGTTATAATATTCGTAAATTCAAATATGAGAAACGTTTGATAAATATACCTAACAAATATACATAACTCATACTACTCATGTGATGATCCTCTACTGCACCAGTATTTGTTCATCGCATCTCATAACAAATTGTTATCCTCCCTGTTAAAGAAAATATATATATAAATAAATATTTTTATATGATAGAGATATTTATAAATAATATTTCAATTTTAAACTTTTTACCTTCTGACATATATTTTCTTATAAGGTAACTCGATAATTTCTTTGGTTTGTTTGTTTAATGATGTTTCTTCATCAACATCTATAATATCATAGATAAGCTCACATCTTAGATTGGCATTTTTACTCCATGTATTAATCTGCAAAAACATATATAAAATATAATATTATTAATTTATAGGACATAAATGTTACAATAAATATATGAATATAATTTGAATCATATCCTGTTTCAACATGTACTTAGATTCCAGCGAAAAATTATATAGTAGCAACCGTGAAACTGTAAACCTTTGACTACCTCTTTGAATATTGTAATTATTGAGTTTTACTTGAAAAACAAATTGATGAGCGATGAGTTCGTTCATTAATGATTTCAGAGTATTGTTTGCTCGTCCATCTTATAAAGAGAAAAAATATGTAGGCCATCTGTTAAGTGACAACAAAATAATCTATAAATACTTTAAAAAATATCTACACAATAAACCATACTTTAAGATATAATTGAACCACCGTCTCAATATCATTTCCAATAAATTTTTCAACCTCTTTATGAAAAATTAGGAACCAAGCACTCCAGTTTCGTCACTTGTGAAAACTTTCAAAATGTACCTTAAAAAATATTTATCAATAAAATAAGTTCATACAAATAAAACTACAGATATATTCATTATGTTTAAATATTTATATATTACACATTAATATATGTTAATATGTCAACTATTATTTATGTGAATAATATCATATTGAAATACCTTAATTTTGGATAATCAACATCTTTTGAGCAATTAGTACATTAGAATTTGATCCAGTCTCCACCAATTTTCTATAATATACCATACAAGACTTGTAATATACCTGGTTGTAATAGCACCATAACCTTACAAGTATGATATTTCTCAACCTTCAAAATAATAAACATTTGATATTGCATTATAGAACATAATACACAAACAATTCTAAAAAATATGTGTAATGTAAAAATGATGTATGATTACCTCAAGATTAGCATTAGAGACAATTTGAAAAAGCGCATATATTGTTTTTCTGTTTTTGAAAACAATTTTTTCAATTGGTTCAGCATGTCTTTGATTGTGTATCATCTCAACTACACACGTATTATTTTCTCTACAATAATAAATAATAAAGTTTATTAAATAATAAAAGTAACCTGAAATAATAAAAGTACAAATAACAATCTGATTTATTGAAATACCTTATCTTATACGGATGAACCTCAGGTATATTTATATTAACATAAATATTGCTTGCGCCTATTATTGATATATTATACACATCTACAGGAATATTTCAAAGTTCAATAAACAAAGTAATATTTAATAAATATATATACTTTGAAGTAATACCTCTGAATTTTTTAACTATGCCGGATAAAATTATCAACACATGAGCTTTGGATGTTATAATGAGCATATTGTTATTAATATAGTGTACCGCTAAACCCCATAGTGTTACTTTCAAAGAAGTATCACTGTAAAATAAAAATATTTTGATAACATTAAAATCAGCAAATGTCAATATATAAATCAAAACTAAGTTAGTAAAATGAATATAAAACTATTACTTGTACCTCTTATCTTTCAATTCAATTTCTTGAATGGTAGCTTTTTTTCCATGTGCAACTATCTCACGAATAGGACTCATCTTGCACAACGTTAGAGTAACATCTAATAAAATAAATAAATAGATCACAACAACAATATAGTAAATGGTTTTATAATAAATTTTATTATGTAAAAGATGAATTTCATATCATGCATAAAAAAAAGTATATGTAGTGTATATGTCATTTTGAAAACGGGAAGGAATATCTTTGAATTCAGTGAATTCAAATTTATGTATCTTGATACTTGTAATATCGGTATTGATATGCCTTACCACAGTTCCAAATTTGAAAATAATCATGTAATTTGATTTAACAGACCTTTACAATTGTTTGCTTTGAGAAACTTTGAAATTCTCAAAAAAATAAACACTTCCTTCAACCAGGTGACTCCTATCCTTTCGTATCAAATTTATAGGGACAATTCCTTGCATATGTGAGTCCTATTAATAAACAACAAATGACTAAATGAGGATATATATAAAAAAACCAAACTTGAATATTATGACATGTATAAAATTGTAAGGATTAAAAATATTTCAACAATTTTGTTGTTTTAATATGCACTACAAATAAAATATAATATCCACTTATATTATACATTTTAATTCGTAGGACTTACATGTTGATCCAAAAGAACCATTTCGAGGGAAATTAATTTTCCGGTCACAATGTTGATTGCATTAGGGCTGTAAACGGGTCCAGACCCTCAGGGTACCCCCAGACCCGGACCCGTACCCTTATAGTGAAACTTGGACCCGGACCCGGACCCATACCCTCCAGGGTATAAAATTACGGACCTGGACCCGACCCTCCCGGGGGTCCAGGGGTAGAGTACAGGGTATACCCATACCCGTATGACATTTTTCTATTTTATTTCCTGTTAAACAAAAAATATGTAAAACAATGTATAATTCAAAAAAATAAAAAATTTTAACATGATTAACATAATCTCCTTAACATTTCTTTCAACAAATAAAATCATTTAACATCTCTAATTCACATAATTATAAGTTCAAATATACACAAAATCGTCATAGTGTGAGTGTGATATGATGTGAGTGTAGTTGGTTGGTAGGTAGGTAGAGTAGAGGTAGTAGGTTAGGGTTAAAGATAAGAGTAAAATAATATGTTAAAAAAATTATAAATTATATATTAATATAATATAATATATAAAATATATTATTATTTTATTAATACGGGTATACGGGTATACGGGTCTGGGTATCACCATACCTTACCCGGACCCATATAGCAATATAAATACGGGTAAGGGTACGGGTCCGGGTCCGCGGGTATAAAATTTAAACCTTACCCGCTAAAAATGGGTACAGACCCGTGCGGGTATGGGTAAGACCCGCCCCGTTTACAGCCCTAGATTGCATCCCACATTCTGGTCACTCTAACCTTAATTTTCTTTCTTGTGGTATTTGTATGTAACTCTTCCAAAAAATAATAATTAGTAATTATTATATTACTCTTACCCCTGTAACAAAAATAAAACACTTTAAAATGAATAGTAGAAAGAAATATGAAATGTAAAAGTAAAGTAATAATCACAATGTAAAATAAAAACAATAAAAAGAACACAATGCAATACAATATATATTCCAAAATATATACAGCTAATATTACCTTAATGCATATTGCTGAATATTTCACTATAAACAACATTTTTAACCATATTATTTTCACACTTTCCATTATTGTCAGTGTAGAACTTCAACCCTTTACGTGAAGTAACTCTAGAGGTAGCAATATACAACTGGCCATGACAAAATACGAATTTTGGCAAGTATACACCAACATTTTGAAATGTTTGTCCTTGAATTTTGTTTATTGTCCTTGCCAAGCAAACTTTAATTGAGAACTGCCTCCTTACAAATGAAAATGGCCACTTTGAGTCTGATAGATACATCAATTCTATTGATGTAATGTCTAATTCCTGTAATTGCTTCTGCTTCTATCACACTTTCTTCTAACCTTGTAACGATTAATCGTGTCCCGATACATAAACATTTACTCTAGTTTATATTCCGCAAGATAATTATTGGGACACCAACTTTTAATTCCAATGCATGATTAGGAATTCCTGGAAAATTTCAACATGTTGAGGAATTCAGTAGGATAAAAACCTGCTTGTAAATGAATGAAGAAGTACTGGGACAAATTCTTTCCATACTCAAGGAAGTAAGGAAAGAATATAACAGTTGACATTATCCACAATGTCATTGGTTGGTGCAATAATTGCTCTTTTGCATATGTATTGAACGTCAGTGAACCTATTCGGCAAATCTAGATAGATGTCGTAACACCCTACCTAGTAAGCACCTAGCATGACTTTAAAATTGCGAGCGTTATGAAAGTAGACTTTGGGATCCGATGTAGTGAAATATAGTATTTTTGACACTTAGTGGTATTTTAGAGATACTTAGGAATGAGAGTAAAATTTCATTATGTTGAGCTATTTATTAGTGGGGTTTATAAGAGCCTTTAAGTGGGAATCTTTTTTTTTATTTTTAAATACCTAGTATGTGTATTTTAGAAATTTAAGTACTTGATATTCTCATATAAAGTTTAAAATAGTAAGTAAAAAAAAAAAAGAAAAAAAAAGAAAAACTTAGTGCTTAAGGAATTTTTTCGCCACCTCCTGTATCCACCCGTTACCACCACCATTTCTTTCTTTTCTTTTCTTTTTTTTTTTTTCAGCCATTAACCGCCATTAGGCCATCACTATATATATATATATATATATATATGCCATGCAAGCTTTTTTTTTCATTAGCTTTGTTTTAGCAGCCGTAATAGTCTCTTAAGTTAAGGTTAGTTTTTCTTTCATGTTTTCTTTAGTTAGTTAAATTATATATATATGAATAGTTTAAGTTTTTTTTTAGGATTTAAATGTTTTAAATGGATTTTAGCATATAGTTAATTGTGATTTCTTGAGAGAGTATATTTTTAAGGGTACAAGATTTTCAATCCTTTTAAAGTATTACTATAGGTATATATATATATATACATCCTAAGCTCACCTTATAGGATCTCTATATTTAGGGAATAGGGTTATTTGATTGGTACATAAATATTAAGTATTTTCTTATTATATTTGTAGGATTATAACACCAGATCTGTATCCAGGTGAGTCCACAAACTCCGTTTTATTATATTATTTTAAATGTTACGGGCCATATAAATATGATTTTTTGAAGATTTCCTAAAATATCTAATGTTTTTTAAATGTCATAACTTGACTTGTTTTTCTTAATTAGAGATGTTCTCCACAATGTGTTACATGCTCATTAGAAATGCATATGAGTGGTGCTCTACATAGGTGTTGTCTTTTTAAAACAGATTATTGTTGTTGTGAAAACGAATTAGTTTGTACACAAGTTTTCTAGAAATATTTATGAGTTGGAAAATGCCTTGTCCTTGAAAAGTTATATGATTCGGCATGCATGAATATAGAACTGGCATACTTATAAATCTGGGTAAGCTGGAAAATGCACTAGTCTTGAAGATTTACATGATTTGACATGCATGAACATAGATCTGGCATTGGCATAGTTGGAAAATTTGCATAAGCATGTAATGACTGGTGGATGAGGATTTTTGCAGCTCTAAAATGGTTATGACTCGAATCTGTTTCGACAGCTGGACAAGTGACCCTTTGGTTTGTAAATACTTATGAAAATCCCATTCCAACCATGGTTAAAATTTTGGTTACGATCATGCGAACGGAAGCATTAGCGAATTGCATTATATATGGCTAGTTCCCCATACTAGGGCCTCTTCCGATGATGTGGACGGGGTTTAAATGACTCTGAGGGTGGATCCATCCACGTGAAGAGGGGCATAGTACCTGGAGGGTTTAGCCTAATCGGTATCTATGTGGACATTGCATCATGCTCTGCAGTGGGTCAGCCGTTTTGTGGAGAGCCAGGAGGGGGCTTGAAACTAAGGTTGGTCTCAAGGCAGCCTGGTAGGTGCCCTAAGAATCTGTAGCCTAGTTTGGCCGGTGATATGGGAAGAGCGGTTATGATGGAATTGAGCGCTCGTATTGTTTTTAGCTGGTATTGATTACGAGATGCCAGAACTTGGTTCCGATGACCTTGCTATGGGATCCGGACTTTGTCCGTGGAGCCCTACTGTTGCATTACATGTTCTTTTGAATTCGGGAGTAGAAGCTGCGGTCATATATCTTGATTTGCTCAGACTTCCTAGCTACACTCGAACCCCTCATATAGGTTCAAGCATCAGTAGTATTAAAACATCAAAAGAAAAATGTTGTCTTATAACATTGCATGAACTGTCTTCGTGAAACTGCATCATAATTGTTTTAAAGAAACCACTAAAGCACACACATGTGGACTCAATGAGCGTTCGTGCTCATATTTTTCTGTATCATGTTGTTGTCTCAGTTAACTCAGGACGATCAGAGGGACAGTAAGCCGCTGAAGTTTTAGGCGTGAAGTTTTTGGTTCAAGTCTCTCCAGAAGGATATGTGTTTTTTGTTGTTTTTGTTTCTTGTGCTCAAGCCGATTATAAGGTATTTTCATCCTTGTATTGGAATGATCATAAGAAGTTTGCTTGAACCTTGTGTTTTGAGCACCCTACTAGTATTCAGTTTACTTAGTTTTCTGCTGCGTATTGTGTGCATATACTTATAAGTATTGCCGCAAGGTTGTGCTTTTGTTTTGGGACATGTAGGTTAGTGCCGGGAGGCACGCAGATACCCTACTCAGTGCAGTTGACTTAGTGGCATGGTTGAGGGTATCACAAGTGATATCAGAGCCCTAGGTTCGATTTGTGGTTAGAGTCAGTAGATCCTAGACGAGTACTAGGGACCAACTGCATAGTTTTGCTCAAAGACTTTTAAGTTTACTTTTCTCTTCCATTTTGCTCATCGGGTTATTAGTCTTGTGGGAACGATGCTCGTGTTTGTATACGATGTCATATCTTTTGCCATAACCACAATGAGAGGACATGTAAATACATTAAGCTTTTGAATTGATGATGGTTCAGGTGAGAGAGTACCAAGGTTATTTTAGTTATCAAAAGAGATTATTTTTTTTTAGACTTGTAGCTTGATCGAGGGATCTTGTGGGACATAAGGTATTGGGGGAAAACTCTGATAACTTGCAGTGTATTAACTCCACAAAGAGTGAGTGTGAAATCCTTATTAGGTATAAGATATATTTTGTATCAATTTATGCCATCCCTACTTCAGTGATACCAAAGAACTTCATGCACCTTGTAAAGTCAACATTTTTATTGCTGTTGCCACAACAGAAAGAGCACGCCGGTCCTTTATTCTGTATTCGATATATATTGTGTAAGTATTAATCCACACTGTTGATCGGTGGATGTAAAGATGGAGGTGAGCCTATTAGGAGAACCATAAGTGATGACGAGGGTAGGTAGACTAGAAGCAAAGTTTCTTAAGATTTGAAATATTAGTATATCTTGTGAATGAGAGGTCAGTAGTCTAGTATGAGAGTGGGGAAACGATTGATATAGTTGTTGGGATCTTTCCGTGTGTTCGCCACAAACTTCATCCAAAGTACTTTTGATAAGCTTAGTGTTAGACAATAGTCTTTAGGAAGAAGATATACCTATACTGGGCTGGCGTACTTGCATTTTTCTAGGATTCTTTAGTTTACACTGTACACATGTGTTAAGTATAAATCTAGTTTTGTAAGTGTGATTCTTTAATGGCTGTATATAATCTAGAAGAGCCTAGGATCTTGTTGATTGCAAATTATGTTATGTATGGTACGTCAATGGCTTGTTTTGTATATATGCTCCACCTCGTGCACCAAAAACTATTTTTATTAGTTTAGAAAACATTCTACTCTTTATATGATATACAATTCTAGTGTGTGGTGTTCCGCATGTAAGTTCTAACTTATAATTAAAGTTCAGGTATTTAACATTGAGTAGATGCTTTTGGAAAGGACGGGGGAAGTGCAAGGGGATAATAGTTGTTTCACTCATTTGGGGGATAGGGCATGATAGTAAGTCCCATGAAAGATTTGCCAATAAGTATCAACTTTAGAAGTCCTCCGTCTCCAAAGTCTTCACTTGATCAAAGAACAATCAATAGAGAGGTTCAATGGAGTTCAACACTTGAGTTTCCTAGGAGTTCCACATTAGCGCATTGAGCGTGTGCACAAAATGCCTCGAGTCACTGCGAAGATTTGACAATTGCAAAGAGCTACAAACACATGTAGTAGTACTCTTTACCTACGACTGCAACTTTAACATCTTGAAAGCATCTTCCAAGGATTTATGTACTTCTACAAACACGCTTTCGATAATCGCTGGCAAGATGTCCATTTGAAGGACATTGGAGGCTTGCTATACTTGGTCATTGTCATTGTGATGTTGTTCATCTTCTGTCGAACCACTTGATTAAAAATAGCAGCGACATCAACTCGGAAGTCATCATCAATGAATGGATCATTTTTTTGTTCAAGGAAGCTGTGAAGTATGGAGTGCCTCTCTTGAAGAAAGAACAACGATCGCATTCCAGGTTCACCAAAACCTTTTTGGCATCATTCCACATTATGAAGAAAGGATGGTGGAAGAAGAGACTTTATTATCTAAGTTAAATATTAAAAACACTAGCAATAAAGCACAAACCATACGAATTTGTTTGAAAGTTATGACTGGACTTAGATTTCTTTTTTCTAAGCTGCATACATATCTTAAGAAATCTAAGAATTAAGTCAAACGTATTTCAAAGTTCGGGAAAAGAGATCTTTTAGTCATTCACAATTTTAACTCGTGTAGGCGAAGAGTATCTTTTTTTACCAACTTGGACTTGTTAGAGTGTTTTAGTAGTTTTAACCACATGCTACACTTTTCGTGATTGCTTGATATAGTTTATACTCATGAAAGTAAGAAGTATCCATTCTTACCAACTTGGACTTGTTAGAGTATCTTAACAGTTTTAACCACATGCTACACTTTTAGTGGTTGCCTTAGCATAACTTATACTCATACAAGTTAGGAGTAACTTTGTAGTTTATGCTCGTCAGTTAAAGAGCATTCCGACATTTAATCTTGTTGAAATGACTTTGCAGTTTAGGCTCGTCTAATCAAGGAGCATCAATTTTCATCGTTTAGATTTGAGATGACTTTGAAGTTTAAGCTCTTGCAGTCAAGGAGCGTTCATTTTGAAACATTTGGACTTGAAGCTACTTTGCAGTTTAGGCTCATGTAGTCAAGGAGCATCTATTTTATCATTTGGGACTTTAGATGACTTTGCAGTTTAAAATTGCGTAGTCAAGAAGTGTCTATTTCATCATCATTTGGTATTTGAGATGAATTTGTAGTTGAAACTCATGCCGTCAAGGAGTGTTGATTTTTACTACTTCAAATTTGACGAAATAACTTTCCAGTTTAAGCTGGTGCAGTCAAGAAACATTATTTTCAACACCTTGGATTTGTTGGTATGACTTTGCAGTTTAAGCTCCTGTCGTCAAGGAGCATCTATTTCAATAGTTCAAGCTCGTGTAATTAAGGAGCATTTGTTTTCAACATTTGAACTTGTTAAAGTGACTTTGTATTTTCAATTTGTGAAATCAAGAAGCATCTATTTTTCACCAAACTTGGCACAACTTTGCAATTCAGGCTCGTGCAGTCAAGAAGCATTTACTTTAATCATTTGGCTTTGTAACTTTGCAGTTTAAGCTCGTGCTGTCAAGTTATTTATTTTGCAAACTTGGATTTGGGATGACATCTTTCTTTGAGTTGACAATCTCATCTTAAATTTCCAGCTTCTTAGGAGGAGTTTAACTTGTCTCATTGTTTTTTTCTAGACGACTTGTCAGTTGAGCGATCTAATGATCTTGCTTTTTTGGAGTATTTTGCAAGATCTTCAACTAACCTTGTAAGACTTGCTAGCTGTTCTTTAGTACTAAGTGTCTCAGTCATCATGACATGTGCCACTAAAGAAGAAATTGAATCGTTTGCCATAGAAGAGCAACATCTTAAGTCCTTATGAGGACTTTGAGGGACATAGTCATCATTAGGAGTTTCATCATCTTGCTTTAACAAAGATGATATCTTTGGAGCAACTAATATCATTCGGACTTCTTTTTGAGAAAGTGTGATTGCCTTACTCCTTGTCATTATTCCAGCAATTGAAGCTTGAGAACCAATACAAGAAGAAGTGACAGTTTCTTTGGTATCAACAACCTTGGAATGAGTAGATTTCGAGGTATTGTTCTTGGAAGCCATGTTTTTTATTTGAAGTTGATTTGACTTAACTTTGAAGAAAAGATGGGGAGGCAAAGATCGTCACACCAAGTGTACCAAAATTTGTATGTAGTAAAATTTCAAGTTCTGAAATCAAAAGACTAGAAAAATTAGTGACAGTTTTTTATTTAATATTTGAATTAGTTGCAACAATCTCTTGAAAACCTCCTAATTTGTAGGAGGGTCCTCCGATTCTTCTCTTTAGCAAAATATTCACTTGAGGGCTTGAAAGCTTGTTTTCAAATTGAACGGACTTTGAGAATGAAGGAGAGATTGTAGAGCTGCTGCAGCTTTCTTCAATCTTTGAGAGGAAGGAAGCGAAGAACACTGCGAGGAAATGCTTTAACTTTGAGGAAGATCTTTGTTGGAGAGCATTTGGGTTTCTTGGCCACCAAACGACCCATTGTTGATGTTGGGTCGACCTAGTTCTTTATTTGATGAGGCCCAGTGATATTTAACCGATTATTTAATAGATATAATTTAAAATGGCTTTGGACTCAATTTAATTAAGGTCCAATGGTATAGGTCTTGCATTTATTGGGTTTTATTCAACGTGGATTTGAATATTATATAAATAATTCCAAATCCAACCGAATTTAGTGGTCCAACTCAGATGGCCCAATTCGAATGGACCCAAAAAGCCTTTTTAAAATTAATTTAATCTAAATGACCAAGACTAAAAATATTCATTTTATTTAGCCTTTGATTATATAAATTAAAATTTTATTGTCTACATAGTTTTTTTTTGGCATGTATAACGAATCTCTCACAGATGAAAAAGGAAAAAAAAAAAAAAAAAGGAAAATTCACAACTAGAGCACATGGTGACCGCCCATGGCACTCGTATCATCCGTAACATCTCCTATAGTATATCTTTCTATAATATATTTTTCTTTTAAAGTTTATATTTTTTTCTTAGTATCTTCCTTTATTTGGCAGGCTTTATTACCAAATGATACTAAATTAGGAATGCAAAGTGTTATTGGAAATGTTCCAGACGATTTGAATCCCACTTCATGGTCAAACCAACCCAAATTTACAACTGCCAGCTAACTTGCAACCCGCCTCGGAGAAAATTTCTCAACCAAAAATCCAAAAAGTATTTGCGTTTGAATTCGTGAAGTTGCCACGAAAACATTGAGCTCAATTTTGTTCCCACCAAACTCAACCCCGATTTAAGTTTTGATTGTGCCGCATTAAAAAATGCGCAGTATACAACCTTTTATCCCTTTTTAAAATTATTTTATTAAACTCTAGTAAGCGACATTGACTAAGTTCTTTAACTAAGTGACTCATTCGACTAGGGGTATAAACAAGCTCGAGCTCGATTACTTGTGTCGAGCTCTTCAAACTCAATTTTTTTTAAAGATATATTATATATAATAATTAAATAAAGTAAAAAATATTATATATTCTAGCTCGATAGGCTCAACAAGCCATTGAGTCAGTGTTAATGAGGCTCAAATTTGGCTCGTTTGTTTAGCGAGCCGACTCGAGCTCGGTTAACAGCAAGCTTTAACTGAACTTTTACTGAGCAGCTTGTGAGCCACTCACGAACGACTTTACTCATTTAGACCCCCTACATTCGACTAAGTCTATCGACTAAGTTCTTTTATTTGTACTCCTATAGTCAACTAAGTTCTTTTAGACTCATTCGAATTTGTTTATTAAACTCCTCCACCCGATTAAGTGTAACATTAAGTCGTACAAGTTCTTTTAGACTCATATTCACATAGTCAATTGCAACTTTGTCTCCTATTCACTGCAACTTTATGTAAAACAAATTAGTCGCAATTATTGAATAACAATTTTTTCCTCTTATCTTTTTACAAACAATTGTATATATGTATATATATATATATCTAAATATTATATATATATATGCATATAAGGGTGTTAACTATTTGGTTAAACTGAATACTGAATCGAATTAAGCTAAATTTTGTATTATGGTTTTTAATTCAATTCAATTCAGTTTTTAAAAAGTGCCTAATATTTGGTTTGGTTTTTGGTTTTTAATATTCAAAAACCGAAAAAAAAACCGAAAATACCTCCCAATCTCAATTACAATTCTAATTCTACAAAATTAACGTAATTTTAGAAATATAACATTAACTTACATAGAAATCACTTTACATTACTACCTTTTTTTTTTCCTCTGAACATTGCACAGTCAACAATGTGAAAAATAATCAAATTAAACCTCCATCTTCGAATTAAACATAGAAATATAGTCGAATACACAAATTTCAACGGTCTAAATGTGAAAGCATCGCGAATTAAACCAATTTTATATATGGAAGTATAGTCGAATGGAATCCTGTATATGACCATTTATGTATAAGAACATAGTATACTTACCTCTGATGCCTTTGACGGAGAAAATGAAATATTAATAGCAGAGAAGTTCTAATAATGGTAGTTGGTAATTGTTTTGATGTTAATGATAGTTGGAGGTAGAAGAAGATTTTAATGGGTAAGAAAGTTTTGAATTAGTCAATTAAGTAAACTAGTCATTCATAGTAAAGTAAAGGAGTTAGTCGCTTCCATCGATGGTAGGGGTTAGGTCAGATATTTATGGGAAAAAGAAAGAAAAAGACAGAAGAAAATAGGAAAATAATATTACCTCCATCCCAAATTTTGGTCCCCCTTTCAAGGAAAAAAAAAAACTTTGGTCTCATTTCAATTTTTACATGGATTAAGAACCTTGAAATATTAATAAATTTTATTTTGATTTCTGTTTTATACTCTTCATTGATATTAAAATGAATTTGACTTTTTGTCTTAAAACTTTATAAATGTAGACATGAAGTTATTAGATAGTGGATGTTTTATTAGTATTTCTTGGAAAATGGAGATATTTAATAGTTAAGATGTGTAATGATGAGGGGCATAATAGAAAATTAAAAGTTTAACTATTATTCATAAAAGGAAATGATACTATAATTTTAGACGGAAGAAAAAGAAAGGTGAGACTAAAGATTTGGGACGAAGGGAGTATTATATTGATTCCAAAAAAGAAAATAAATTGTCATTTCACATTCGACTAACCCGTAGAAAAATTTGGGTGAAGAACCTCAAATTGATGTCTTGGGAATAAATGCATGAACACCAATAAATTTTCAGCATGCAATATCGTCTGTAACATTTTTTGTATATCTTCTGTGATATTTACTTTTATAATATATATTCTCTCTTAGAAATTATTCTTTAGCCTTAGAATTTATTTAGATTTTATTAATAAAATACTGAATTAGAAATGTTATGAAGAATATTACAGGAAATGTTATAAACCATTCTAATCCAATTCGGTGTGGAAACTTACTAGTTATATAGTTGTCCAAATAGAGCCTATATTTCTTGAAAATTTCATAAAATTGCAACTAAAAACATCTTTCTGCTAATCTTGCCACCAGCTCCCCTTGGTCCACCGATACTACTATGTGAAAACGCGAGGATGTGTGAGTAATTTCACACCACCTTCAGTCCCAGAGGTCTGAAACTTCGGAGCTCTTATTTCCAGTTTTCCTTTCTTCTTATTTCTACTCGGCTTTTGACTTTGTCTAAAATATTAAAGAAAAATCCAACGATAAGTGATCGATTTGACAGCGTTTCTTTGAAATTGCAGCGGTTTTACTTTTGATCTTTGAATTCCATCAGTATATAAGAAAGAGAAGAGCACTTGTGCTTTGCCGTTGATTAATTCAAAGCTTCCATTTCCATCATTTATCATTTGTGTGCTTGGTAAGGTTTCCTTTCCACTGTTTTGAAATTTCAATTGCAATACTTTTGTTGATTCTTTGATCAAAATTAAGTTATGGGTTTACGTTTTTTTTGTTTTTTTTATTCATTTTATGTATTTAATGATGTGGGTTTCTGTTGTTTTTATCTAATTTTTCAGTTTTTCTTATTTCTTGAATTCGTTTTCAATAAAATTTCTTCAGAAAGGAAGCTGCTTTTTCGTCCCTTTTGAGTCTATCTACTTGATATTGAGTAATTGATAAAATAATTGTGAGATATATTAGTATTAGGAGCGTGAAGATGCCAGCTGATTATAGGTCTACTTGGTACTTTCCTAATTTCTCCATGGTGTTAGGATGAGAGGGCTTGGTGAGTAGTGGGGAATTCATTTCTCTTGTAACTCCTTGTTATTCTTAAAATCACTGTGTTATGAGGATTTCTGCAAACAAACTTTTGCTATTGCTGATGTTTGCTTCTAGATGGGCACATTGAGATGAATCCCTCTTGTTTGTTTATTGATGTTCTTTCTAATTCCTACTTATTCCCTTTAATCTTATGCATGTTAACAGAGTTGTATCATTCACTGAACTACAGAATGTCACAGTATTTATGCTAAGTTATGGCTTGTCGTAACTCTTATTTCTACTGTCAGTCACTGTATTTTTAGTATATTTCACAATTTCATGAAAATTTGTTGCTACTTAACCTAATTGATATTCTTTTTGTAAATGAATTGCTAGGTAATCTCTTGGGATACTTCAGAGAGTGCTAAGATGCGTGCACCATCACTTCTAGCTCAGTGCTTGCCTGGATTGGTGCCTCAAGACAGGGGAAGTCACATGTCCACAGTTTCTGAGAGAGACGTGCATCTTCCTTCGCCTGCTGTAGAAATTATACCCTCAAAGGTAGATAGAGAAAGCCCAAAGTTTGAAACATAATATCTCTTGAGGTGCTTAATTTTTAATATGCAAAGGAACTGAAAGATAGGCATTTCTGGGACCTAATTTTTGCAGACAGCTCATCCTTTCAAGTATGCTGGGGAGAATGTTGACTTGCAAGGAATGACTGCATTTAAGGTATGGCTAAATGCTTTAACTATAATTTTTTTTCCTTTTCAAAAGTTTGCATAGTGCAGTTAGTGTCTTCTCATCTGCTGATTCTGCTAATTGATTGTTGTTATGATCTTTTTTCTACTGTATAATGTAATAAGTTTTTCCTTTAAACTCCTCGACATGCACATAAAATGGCTTAGCATCTCTACTACAGTAGTGTCTTCTCATATTCTGATTCTGCTAATTCATTTTGCATGAACTCTTTATATTGTGAGTGTTCCTGTAAACTACTCGACATGAACAGGAAATAGATAGCAGAGACACGTCCGACCCTGATTTTCCATTTTCATCAGTTATTCTCTTTGATTTTGGGGATCACTGGAGGGGTTGGAGGATTGGAGCAATTTGTATCGTTTCCATGGAAATTCTTCATCACTATCTCTGCATCTAGATCTAACATTTGAAGATTCCTGGCTAGTAGTTTCTTACCCTGCTTATGTTAAGGTACCTGTACTCTTGATTTACTTTGCCTGTTGCATGGGTGCTCAAAATGGATCTTTGTTGAAATGATGATAAGTTCATATCTTGCTGATGGAATAATTGGGCATTGACCAGTTAACAAGGCTTATTTGGTGAAGACCAATTTAATGCATGATTGATTGATCACCTCCATTTCCTTATCGGTATAAATTTTTCTAGGGAGTGAATTATTGAAACTGATGGGTATTATATATTTTTTCTTGCAGAACAGAATTAGTGTTGCTGATATAATTGGGTTTGGTGGTTCAGAAGTCATATCTTCAAAACCTGAAGGTATGCATGTGAATGTTCTCGCATATATTTCTATGAGCCTGTTTATATTATTAAAAATGTTCTTATTTATTTTACTTCTATAATTTTAGTAATTTCCTTTTTTCCTATTGTTATGGACCTGAAAGCTTGAGTTATCTATATTCTGCACTTTAATCTATGTTTTAACCTGTCCCTTGTGCAGGTTGCGTAAAATCTTGGGACAGCTCAATTGATCTTGTCAATATCCTCAAACATGACATTCGAGATGGCCAATTGAGTTTTAGGGGAAAAAGAGTACTTGAGGTACATCTGTCTAACATTTGAACTTCCACAATATGTTTACGAATACGCAATCCAACATATACACATTTACGCATTTTCTTTCTTGGTTTATTCAATGCAATTAAACTGAAGTATGAGTTGCGGTTCTTGCTTTTTGATACAGCCTGACATACTTCATGTAAAATTCTTCTTTGAATGTTTTATGCAGCTTAGCTGCAGTTATGGCATAGCAGGGATTTTTGCTTGTCTAAAGGTAATATTCTTCTTTGGTCATGATTGCTTCTCTTCATCCTTAATGCTATTTATGATGAATCCCTTCTGGAGCTATCTACTAGGAAAATAACCCTGTTTATTCCTTGAATTTTGAATCAATTCCTGATGTTCATGAAAAGTTTTAGCTAAGTTTCTTGCAATTGAATCCATCGGGGACATCTTTTCTAATTTGTTGACTAAAGAATGCTTAATGACTGAAGGACTTGTTGACATGTGACTGGCTAGGCAGCCAAATCCACAACAGGGAACTGGCTATATTTAGAAAGTGTAAGAATTATGGTTCTATGAACCTTTCTTGGTCAAGTGTCAGTACAATAGTATTGATGTTATCTTCCGGAATGTAAGATGGAAAAGGAGTGGTTGGTTTTTAATTGGAGAAAAGGTTAAATGTTGAGGAAAGCCTATCATTTGCATTGTTAACTGCCACGAGTTGCCTATGTTTACTTTCGCATGTTAAATATGGCTTAGGAATTTCTGGACATTATAAGACATCGAGTTGCATATATAACCTTTCAGTAAGCCCATCACTTGATATTTATTCTTTAAATGAATAATTTTAATATAAAATCACCTTGATATAGAAACCTGCATGCTATTTCAGATTGTAAATTCCTTTGTGACTTTGTTTTGGTGGAAATTAGGAATTAGAGTCTAGAGCATTATCTATGTTATCAAAATGCAGATCCTTGCTTATTAGTAACATTTCCATTTCAGGGTTTTGTAAATTATTTATCAGCTGCATATACTCTTTGTTCGAAATTGAATGTTTACTCACCTATAAAAAATTAATAGAAAGTGTTTTGTCTAGAAAAGTGGAATTCAATTTGAGATGGAGGGACTAGAGAGTATTACATATTGAGTTCTTTTGTTACGTTTTCCTACTTGTTGAGCTCTGTCCTCGATTGAGAATATATAAATGGAGAATGAACATGTAAAGCAAAGTTCATGTAATTTTGTCAATATTAATTAAAAGAACACACTAGGGACTTTGGTTTAGATCTGTAAATATCACATTGTATTTCTCATTGCCAAAAAAAAAATATGTGAGATAACGCACACTACCTTGGGATATTATATGATAAGATACCTTCCAGTTTGATACTAATTTGGACAGGGTCCAGCAAAGTTCCTCATATATATTAATATGGATATTTCCATTGCTATCTCTTTCTTTTTCTGGTTGCACGTTCCTTTCTGTTTCAGATGGGAGTGTTCGAGCCTGTGGGTAGTGGTGTTTTTGTCTGTTTCTAATGCACGTAAAATGAAGGTGGCAGTTAAAGTGCAATAAATGAGTTATTGTCTTTCTTTGTTCAGTAGAAGTGGGTTCTAAGGTGCAATATGAGTAATGTGTAAGCAGTTCCAATTGTAAGATATTTCAGAAGGGCTTTTCAGCCAGACAGCTTTCGTGCATGAAAGTTGACTTTGTGGAAAAGGAAAATGAAAATGTATCCATGTTACTCTTAGCTGATTTTGTATATGGTGTAGTAATATCTGATTAGTTGGTCAAGGGACAACAACTAAGTCCTTTGTGCTCTTGTCATGAGAGTATTTAAGGCATAAAGTTGTGCATTTTGGGACAACAGGTAAGCGAATAAAAAAAACGGATAAACTCATTGTTTTTCTGAAGTATGTCAAGTCTTTTCCCATTGAACTATATGCTATCCTTTACTCTGTAAATAAAGTTTCAATTTAAATCATGAATATTTCTCATATAGTAGTTTTACATTGCCTGTTACATTAATAACTTTCCAGTTTGTGAAAAGCTGAAGCAGAATACTGCACTACATACATTACCGTTTCTTTTCTTTTCTTTTTCTTTTTTTTGATTGCGATTATTTCACTGTTAAGGTTCAAAAGTTTTTGCCCATTGATTCTGAAGTACATAGTTAGCAACGTTGGTCCCTTCAAGTATTTATGGCATCTAATTGGCCCTTTGCTTAACTTTGGCAAAGGAAAAAAAAAAATTAATATGTAGTTGTTGCTAGAGTAGGATTGAGAGCTATATTTCTCTGCCACATGATGCAAGATTTTCTTCCCTGAATTGAGAAGCTTCCATGTGATTGATGCAATAACTTCTAACTAGGTTGGACTGTTACTTTAAAGGATATACTACTGTAACAATGACAAGTATTTTGTTCATTATTGTTTTGTTTTTTAGAGTCCCTTTTTGGCTTTTTAATTGTGATTTGAACCAGTTTGGTGCTTCAATTACTCGTGGTGTTCGATTGTTGCCTTCTCTATATAAAAATTACCTATAAGGGTCACATATTATTCAACATGTAAAGCAATGTGGTCATTCTAGATATGTTTAAAAGGTTTAGGTGCTTGGTGAACCAATTTTCCCATAGAGTTTTGTTTACCTTATGCTAACTTGTGTATCATTTGAACTGATTATTCTTTATGATGAACAGCTTAACTTTGATAGCTGTAGTTTGCTTGTAAAAACTAGGTGGAACATGTAGAACTTTAACTTGGTTCAGAGACAAGTTTGTTCTTATTGGTTTGCATCTTACAACAACTAATGACTCGCTGGATTACACCATTTCTAATTTTTTTAGCTTAGATTTATTTGGTCTTTGTTATTAATATCTTACATAAAGCAAATCTACTAATAACACTCTCGATACACTTTGCAGGGAGCTTCAGTCATGCATTTTCAAGACCTTAATGCTGAAACGGTAAGGTGCACAACCATCCCAAATGTTCTGGCAAATCTTGAGCAGGCTCGTGAGAGGCAGAGCCGTCAACCAGAGAGTCCTTTAACTCCTTCACGGCAGACTCTTTGCCCTCGAGTCCACTTCTATGCTGGCGAGTGGGAAGAACTGCACACTGTCCTATCTGTTGTAAATAGTGACGAAGCTGAGGTTCCAACAGGAATGAGCGTCAGCTTATCGGAGGAGGATTTCATGGATGGGCTTAGTAGCCAAGATGGCAGCATCTTAGGACACGAGTCTTATTCTAGGCAGTCTAGGAAGCTCTCTGGTAGCAGGGCTTGGGAGAGGGCTAGTGATACTGATACAGGCGAAGGTGGATACGACGTAATACTATTGACGGAGATCCCATACTCAGTCAGTTCTTTGAAGAAGCTATATGTACTAATAAAAAAGGTAAAATTGTTTTCTTACACACTCTTACTTATTGTTTGGTATCTAGAGAGAGATGATGTTATGTTATGTCTTTTGTTTCTGTTGGCGTTTGCTCTTGTGCTTCATTCCTGCATTCTGAAATTTTGTAGGAAGCAGCATTCAGTTGGTCAAGTAATTTATTTTTGTAGTCAAAAGCAAATAGTATGGTGACTGTCTGAAAATCTAGGTTAACCACATGCTTAATTTTGATATTGACATCTTATAATTTGTCCTGGATCTAGTGTTTGAGGCCACCTTATGGAGTTGTATACTTGGCCACAAAGAGGAATTACGTTGGGTTCAACAATGCTGCACGACATCTTAGAAGCTTGGTTGATGAAGAAGGTGTTTTTGGAGCTCACTTAGTGAAAGAGTTGAACGACCGAGAAATTTGGAAGTTTTTTCTCAAATGAAAAGACAGTAAATATACAAGCAGAAAACCAACATATCAACATTATCATTAGGTTTTATTTCTGGAGTACTAAATTTTTTCCTGCTTTAAAAGGGAATGTTTATAGTAATAGCGGCAAGTTAGATATGAGAATATATATATATATATATATATATATATCTGACTTATATGTCTATGTTGACAGCGGTATGTAGTCATATTCTTTGGTTCTTGTTCTTTCAAAATTGTCTACTTATTCTTTCATCATGTAAATCAAACTGTATAATGCCTACAGTTTATCACTTTATACGGTTTGTTTTTGTTTGCCTTTGTAACACATATCCTGGATTTTCACCGATGGAAATGATAAAGCTACATGAGAGCATTCTTACTACAAAAGCTTTCCTCATTTGTGTTCGAAGTTTGTATTATTTAGTTTCAGTTTTACCGTTTTGGTCTTTCAATTTTAATTTAATATTAATTTAAACTTTTAAATTTCCAAATAATTTATATTCATACTTTTATGATTCCTCGGAACAAGTTTACTCCCAAATTAGTATTTCACACTGATTCTGGGCCGGCAGCACTACCTCTCCCATGCTCCTCTATCTCTTCCCCCATTCTTTTCAACCTCCCAATTGCATTACACATTTTAGCTTCTCCAAACTTCACCAACCAAGATCTTTCCAGGTAGCAAACTTTGTCGTTGCTAGCTCCACAACATCATCTCCTCTTTCTCTCTTGAGTAGAAAAATCGTCAAACCGGCAACAAACAGCACTCTTGATGTCCAACTTGAGTGGCTGACAAAATTTTTCAATAAAACTAGTGAAGATTGCAATGAGAAGCTGAAAACTGCTCTGTTTTCGGTTGGGGAAATTGGAGGTAATGATTATAACTATGTTTTTGTTCCTGATGAGATAAAAAGTTTGGTACTTGAAGTTGTAAATACCATTAAGAATGCAAATAAAAGGGTCATTAGCTTTGAACCTAAGAATATAATTGTTCCAGGAAATTTTCCAATTGGATGTATTCCAATCTACTTTAATGCCACAAGATTATGCGGATACACTAGGAAATTGTGTAATTCAAAATTGGGAGGTTGAAAGAATGGGGGAAGAGATAGAGAAGAAGAAGGTGACAGGGGAGCAGTGGTGCCACCGGAGAAGAGGGAGGGGGGAAAGGAAGAAGAGGAAGAAGGCAGTGTATGTGTTTTGAATTTTTTTTCCTGATATAATTATTGTGATTCCAAAATTACCTCTAATATTTTGATACAAAACGTTTAAATTTTTTTATGGGGTAAATTTGTCCTAAGCAACTAAAAAAGATGAATGTAAATTATTTGAGATCTAAAATGTTAAAATTATAATTGAGGGACCAAAATAGATAAACTTAAATTATTCAGAAAATAAATAAAATAATGTTCCTATATATATATATATATATTCATATTTGTGTGTATGTTTGTTTGTGTATGCGTGTGTATGTATGCATATATATATATATATATTTCTATATATTTTTTTAAATCAGGGCGGCACTTGGTGGGCATTTCCTTACTTTATTAAAAAAGAAAAAAAAGTACAAAGGGCAGTGCATTCATACAATTTGCCCCCTAAAGAAAAGAATGAAAAAACCATAATGTAAGTAAAAAAGGTATCAAATTAGAGAACACAAGATTTAGAACTAAACAAGGCAGAAGGAAATTAATTAGTCTATACAAGTGAGTAGTACCCAATTTATCTAAGGTACAAAGACTCTGAATATTAGGGGGTTGATTAGGGAAAGCAGTAAAGTGATTAGCGATACAAGTAGTGCAGCCATAGTTAACAAGAGAAATGTGTAGGACCTGAACAAGAAATTGATGTGCTAAATAAATTATCTCCTGTAGAATTTGATTCAACTGCCAAGGAATTTGGTTTTTACCCAAAATACAATTGCAACCATGAGGGAGTCAGTGAGAACAAGAAAGTGAGAAAGTACTTAGACAATGGCTAGCTTAATGCCTTGGAGAATAGTTACAGCCTCAGAATATCTGTTAGTTCCATGTTGCCGCAAAAAAGTGGAGAAAGTAGTAAGGTAATCTCCATGGAATTGCACAAGATCCACCCCAAGTTGCAAAGCTTCTAGGGTTGTGTTTGGAGGCTCCATGTACATTAAGACTAACATGGTGAAAATAAACCTAATCCAACCAACCAATGAAAAGGAGTATAGCGGATGGGGGAAGTACCGGGAGAGGGGAGGGAATGGAAAAATTAACATTTTTAGCAAGTGAAAGCTCAAAAGAGCTGCGTGAAAGCGTGGGAAAGAGTAGCTTCAGTAGTGCGAGCACCCTTGTAAAAAGGGCACCACACACCACAGGAATGAACTTAAAAAGAACAGTGTTCCTGTTGCGACCAATAGACCACCAGTAGTGGGTAAATCCTGTATAGATATAAAAGAAGACCACGAGATCCGATAAAGCCCCAAAAGTTTTGCAACTTGTGACCAAAGGTAAATTGCATAACGATATTTTAAAAAAATGTAAGTAAGAGAATCAAGCCTATGACTGTGGTGAGGCTAAGAGGACTGGAATACAATCCTTTGGTAAGCACTATCTACAGGTAACAAACTATTAGCCAACCTCCAAATAAAGTTAGAACCATTATTAGGTAGGAGAGGGTCCTAAATTATGCAACAAGAGAGGGGAGGGGTAGTAGGAGGGAGAAAAATGCAAGTGGCGAAATTGATGGTGAAATTACCAGAAGGCTCAAGCAGCCATTTGTATTCATCATAACCAGTAGATAAACAAGAAAGGGAGGAAAAGAGTAACTCATAGTAAGTCGCTGGAAGGGGAGAGAGAGAGAGAGAGAGAGAGAGAGAGAGAGAGAGAGAGAGAGAGAGAGAGAGAGAGAGAGAGAGAGAGAGAAATTGGTAAATAATGCCAATTCGCTAGAAGTATTTGTACTTTTTAATTTCTAACCATAATATTTTTTAACAGTTTATACCCATCACGTTTTATGAGTAGCGGAAAATGGAAATTAATGAATATCATGGCAGAATCTAACGACTTTTCATACGTGACTGTCATGTGTTACCGTTGTAAGGTGTATATATACACACACATACATATATATTATAATATATACACACACATATGTATATATATGTATACACTGCATACATATATATATATGTGTGTGTGTATGTATATATATTATAATATATATAAATAAATTGCCAAAATAATAAAAATAAATTTACTACCAAGATTACTATTTGGTTGGTGAAATTGGTCAGAAAAATAGCATTTTCTGGTAGTGTAGCATCCTTTCGAATGGCATGATTGCATTCCAAAAATCTACGATGACTCATATGTAGATACGTTTACCAGAATACTTTAAACATTTTGAATACGTGTGCTTGTTGCAAACAAAATATGTAAATCTGCGATATCCAAATAATGTAGCATAATCAGGAAAGTCACCTATTGGCCACATAAGTGCTACACGAATTTGGAAATTTTGTTTATTAGAGAAATCATATATCTTTTCCCCCATTTTCCATAATTCCTTCAACTTAGCAACTAGAGGTTATATGTAAACATCTATGTTTTTCCTAGGAGCAGAAGGGCTAGGGATCATTAAAGATAAAATAAAGTATGGTTGCTTCATGCACATCCATTGAAGTTATAGAGCATTAAGATCATAGGACATAGAATATAGGAACTGCAGATATTCTTAAAAGGAAATCCATCTCATGCCAATCCAAATCTTACGTGCTACGGGTTTCAACAAAGTGTGAAATATGCTGTTTCAGGTTTCTTTTGCCATCAGATGTTACATTGTGGGAGGTTGATATCATGTTGGCATTTGAGACAATCAATTCTCTTGGTATAATGTTTCACAAATGCAAAGGAAGATCTAGTATTTCCCTTATATTTGTCTTTCATCGTCCCATAATAAAGTCCTTCAGTTCATCTATTAGAATTGATCTATCATAAGAGATTTGAATTTTGTGCCTCATTCGCTGATCAAGAGCCATCACTAGTTGCAGGTTGTTGTTTAGTAACCTTAGGAGATCCCAAATTGTTTGAGTCTTCGGATTGTTCAGGAGCAGCTTGACTAGTCTCTCCAATATTGTCGAATCAATTCAACAATTGACAATTGTCAAATCCTGTTGCTGGCAATATTTTGCGAGCCCTTCCATAAGCATTGTTAGGTTTGCCAGTTGTTCCTCAACAGGTGAAACATTTTTCATCATAACGAGCATAACTGAAGAGGTTGCCCATGAAGCCTCATTGTAGGACATGCTTGGTTTCAAAACATGAGGATAGAAAAAGTAGAGTTGACATTGTTCTCCTCTTCCTCATGCTTTGAAGCAAAATTCACATCGAGGAGTGACAAAGTTTTGTTTATGGTGGCATGAACATTTTCTTGTGCCCCAGAGAAGGAGAAGTGCTATTGAAGAAAGGATTTGTGTAGTTCAAAATTGGGCTATCAGCACACTATTCCTTCAGATCTTTTTCTGCAAGAGTTCTTGCCATTCTTCTTATGATAAGACCAGTGTAGCAAACTGGTGTAATTAAATTTGATATGTCTATTTTATATATGTTTTATGGTGTTTAGTTTTTGTTTTTCGAAGTATTTTATGGTAAAATGGAATGTTCATCCTCCATTTTTTCTCTTTCTTTATAGGTATGTTCCGGATGAGTTAGAAGAAAGAATGAAGTGAAACGAGAGCATACAGAGCAAGAACGGACGAAAATAAAGAAGAGACGCAAAATTCCAGCAAGTGATTGAACCTGGTCGAAGCAGCACAAAGGACCAATTTTGCAAGGTCCGGCTGGACCCGACTAGTCGCACAAAAGGGGCAGAATTTCAATTTTCTGGCTTCTTTAATTAGACTTTCAATGTATTTTCAACTATTCTAAGTTTCGGGTTTTAGAGAGAAGGTTTTTGGAGAAAATAATCTACCAATTTCTTCCCAAATCCTCACTAATTAGTTAATTTTCATAAATTAGACATTATATTGAGTGGTTTAGAAGAGATTAAAGATCACCAAAACGAAGCAATTTCGAAGTTCTTGGGAGGGGAGGGGTGAGGGTTGAGAGACGGGCTCACTGACTATTCGGAACTGTGGAATAACCAATCTTAGACCTAAGATTCTCTTTCCCTGGTCTTGTTATGAATTCTACTTTTAATTTGTACTTAATGACGATGTTTAGTGGCTAGATTCTATTTTTTTTAATAAGGGCTGAACCCTAGTTTTGGATGATATGTTTCTTTAATTTGAATTTTATGAAATTGATGTATGATTTTCAATTGGTTGTTGTTCAATTGTGCAATTGTTATTTGATTTTTGCGGAACCATTTAATTCGCAAAGTCGGCGGGAATTGAAAAAGAAAAACGAATTTATGGCAATTAATTGAGCATTAGGAGTTGGTAACTGAATAGAGATACAAATTGCACTCTTCGTTTCATAAATCGCCTAATCTTAAGGCATTTATAATCTGTTAGAGGGAGAAGAGATTCTTCTCTAAAGGCTAGTGAATAGAACAATTTTCGTGAAGAGGTAGGGATTGGCTGAGTTAAGTGTGAGACTCGATGAATACTTTTAAAATATTCTTTTCACTCTTTATCCAATTGGAGTAGTTGACAATTCTAGGGTGATTCCACCATTTAAACTCTTTTTTCATAATTTCATCTCTTAAACCAACTTGTATTTCTTCATTTAATTCTTATATTTGTTGATTTGTTTCAGTTTTAAAACCATCCTTAAATTTTGTTTTGATTAAACCTTAGAGGTATCTATTTTAGCTTCTCTATCCACCAGAGTTCGACAACCCGGAGGGGGGGGAGGGGTTCTCTAGTACTATACCAATAGGTCCACTTGCCTGTTAGGTGAAATTTTAGAGTAGTCCCATTTTGAACATTAAGTTTTTGTGTTAATTTCTGTAATTTCTTGTTTTTGAGTTTTATTTTTGTTATTGTTGTGTTCTTGCATTGTTTGTATTTTATTCGTGGCTTATTTCTTTGAAAGTTTTGTATGCTATTCTTGGGTATTTGATTTTTTTGTCCGTTTCATGTTTTCATTCAATTAGTTTATGCCCCAAAGTCACCGGAGTGAATTGGTTAAATACGACCCAGAGATCCAATGTACGCTACAGATTGTCACCACACCCTAAGGTTTGAGATGGAAAATAACACGATCATTCCTGTGGATAAGACAGAAAAGAAACACCAAGATCCTCCACCACTGATTCCTCCGATTACACCACCTCAATCGTCTCCAATTGTAGAGAGAACTATGGCAGACTATGCTCGACCGTCCATCACTTGGGCGCAGTCGAGCATTACTAGACCTTCAGTTCAGGCCTATAACTTCGAGATCAAGCCCAATATAACCTAGATGGTGAATAACAATGTACAATTTGACGGACTTCTGGAAGAAGATACCAATTCGCACATTGCCAACTTTTTGGAAGTGTGTGATACCTCTAAAATCAATGAGTCTAAGAACATGCCATCCGTCTTTGACTTTTCGCATTCTCTTTGAGGGGCAAGGCAAAATTATGGCTGAAATCACTACTCTTTAGATCTATCACATCCTAGGATTCATTGGCCGAGAAGTTTCGGGAAGTTACTTTCCCCTTGGTCACTCTACTAAGTTGAGAAACGAGATTCTATCTTTCTAGCGAGTTAACGGGGAGAGTCTTTATGAAGCCTGGGAAAGATGGAAGGAATTTCTTAGGAAGTGTTCACATCATGTCCATGTTCAGATCCAATCATTCTATATTGGTGTATCCTTCGGAGCCAGGCAATTGATTGACGCTTCTGTTATAGAAAGGAAATCCCCTCAACAAGTGTATGATCTAATAGAACTAATTGCAATGAATATCTACACTTGGGGAGGACAGAGGGCCAAATCTATGTTAGCCGGGGTTCATAATGTTGATGCACTTACTGCTATTGAGTCCCGACTGGCAGCTATGATTGAGCATAAGAAAAGGAATATGAACCTGACATCTTCAAATATGAATCTTCAGCAGGTCATGTACTGCGACTTCTGCAACAGTGGGCATCTAAACCATGAGTGCCCTAGTATAGGTACTACTGTTGAACACGTGGATTTCATCTAGGGAAATAGGCAAAGTAACAATTCATACTCTACAACCTATAACCCTGGATGGAGGAATCACCCCACCTTCTAATGGGGTAACCAAGGGCAACTCTCAGAATCCTCTAGGTTTTCAGAATAGATGACCTACACAACAATTTTCATATGATGCACCACCTCCAAATCCTCTAACCGTGAAGATCAATTTGGAAGATCTAATGGTCAAATTCATGAGTGCAATAGATGCCAGAGTAAACGGGATAGAAGATACTCTGAGAAACAAAGAGGCATCTATTTGCAATCTAGAGAAACAGATTGGGCGACTGGTCAAGTTGGTATCTGAAAGGACCCTCTCCCCCCCCCCTAGAACCCTCTTGAACAACATTGAGATGAATCCAAGAAAGCATGTGACGTAAATCCACTTAGAGAAGCTTGATTGATTCAATCACTTGCCAAGGATCACCTCCAAACATTGAAGTACTTCTATTGAAAATTTGAAATCAACACACTCCACTATAAAACCTATGGAGAACTAAGCACCATAAACCCCATAATGAGAGGGATGATTCTTTCCCAATTTTGCAACAAGAACCTTAGGGAAACAATGGCCCTAAAATCCAAGCTACACAAAGTAGAAGACCTAGATTAATCAACTCTAGAAACAAGAATTTCTAGAATTAATCAAAGAAATAATTGATGATGATCAATTGAATTCCATGGACCTACAATCTAGGCTATTCAATTTTTAACCAACTAAGGAAGGAAACCCTTAGGAACTAAGCTAAGATGGGTTGAAGAACCTTAGAAACCCACTTGGGAACTCTCTCAACTTTCATTCAAATTCAACTTAGTACAAAATAGGCTATAATGAGATATTTATAGTGTTTAGGACTTAACTCTACTTTGACCATGGTCTTAGGTCACTCAAGACCATTTAGGATCTTAATAAAAAATGGAAATAAAATTAAAGCATCAAACCCATCCTAAAGAACGCATTTGATTAATTCAGTACTATATCGATAACGGTTGGGTACCCTACCACTGGGGTAGGTTGTTCGGCCTTCAACCAATTTCCTTCCAAAACCCTACAATGGATGGTAGGTGCATGGCCCATCATCGACGATAGGTCCTGTTTTCAGCTCTCCCTGGACTTTTTCATCTCCAACTTGCTCCATTGGTTGCTCCTTGCTTATTGCATGGATCATGAGCTACTTGGGAGGTTTTCCATCTTCTTCAATGCCTTCATTCTTGATCTTTAATCCATTATTCATTGCTTCTTCAACAAATGCAACCATTCCTTTAGCCAAGTCATTATCATAATCCTTGATCTTCCTTGTCCTTGCTCTAGTGATTGGTCCTTGAATTAACTCTTTCTTGATCATCCTATCATCCACCCCTCATTTGAAAAGATTCATCCTCGAATCTTCACCTACATCAAACAAAGATAAGTTAGAAACAATGAAGGTAGTACTAACATTATACTTACCCGAAATATCAATTTTATATGCATTGTCACTAATGCAATAAAGGACTTGAAAAGGGCCATCTCCATAGGCATCAAGCTTAGACAGAAGAAAATTTCTCTATTCTAAGGTGAACCCAAACCCAATCGCCGGGTTCAAAGACTACTCGTTTCTTTCCAACATTTCTCTTAGTTACAAGCTTCATGTTGTTAGCTTCAATAGTTTTATGGACTTCGGAATGGATTGCCTTAACAAAATCCGTTTTCTTTTTCCCATCCAAGCTCAAAGAATGATCTATAGGTAAAGGCACCAAATGAAATAGAGTTAGAGGATTGAAACCATAAAAAATTTTAAAAGGAGAGTGAGAAGAAGTAGAATGACGCGCTCAATTATACGCAAACTTGATGTGAGGCAAACAATCTTCCCCTTGATGCTAGTTCTTCTTAAGGATGACCCTCGAAAGTTGCCCAATGGCTAATTAACCATAACCATTTGGCCAACGGTTTGTGGATGGCAAGATGTTGGATACAACAATTTTGTTCCAACTTTCCTCAACGAAACACATAAAAAATGACTGAAAAACTTAGTGTCACAATCCGATAAAATGGTTCTAGGAATGCCATGGAATCGCACCACCTAAGTAAAGAAAAGATCGGCAACATGACCAGCATTATCAATTTCCTTACAAGGTATGAAATGAGCCATTTTTGAAAACCTATCTACCACAACAAAAATGGAATCCATGCCCTTAGGCGACCTAGGTAATCCAAGAATAAAATCCATACATATATCTACCAAAGACACTTTAGACATATCTAGAGGAGTATAAAGACCGTGATGCAAGTGTTGGAATTCGTAGACAAAAAACAAAAATAAAACTACAAAAATCCACCAACAGGATCTGCACATAGTAGAAAAACCGATTGGATAGAAAACTACCTCAATGTTTTCTGCCCTTAGGTGTGGAGGCACCGATGTTTACGTTTTACCCTCTACTTGTATCCACACGAGGAACTACTCTGCAAGTGATCAAGATGCTAGCCCCTTCGGTGTCCTGAAAACTGTTCAAAACGAATCCTGACTATCTGGTAATACGTGGAATTTTGCAGAGAGAGAGGCTAGATACTATTCTCGCCATTCTAAGGTTAAAGCCTTTTTATTTTTTAATTAGATGAAGACGACTACAGGGGAAAAGGTTAACATAACCTTTTATAGCTGTCAACATAAAAACCCTAATTGTCATCTAATGACAGTTTTAATCTCGTCACTCTAGTTCCTATAATCATCCAATGGTTGGATGAATAATATTAAGTAATTAATTTCATTTATCTAAAAAATAAATTAGTTACTTATTGACTTACCAAAAAATACAATATGGAATCTGATTCCCCTTTTTGTATACGTTCAACGAATTTGGACACGATCTAGATTCATTAGACGTGGAGTCGTGCTCACAAGATTGTCTATGCTTGTGACTCTGTAGGTTCACTTAATGTTGGCAGTGAATGAAAAATGTCCTAGACATTTATCCACAAAACATAAGTGGCCTCTAGCAAGACATTATGCTTACCCAAGTTAAGTAAAAGAAATGATAACCTAATATCAGTTTTAATATTTAGTCCTTTTGTCACATGATATCCTAATTAAGTATAAGGCATGGACCGAGTCATCCTTATAAAACTTAATTAACCATTTACTTGATCACCAGGTAGACTGTTCCAAATAATATTAATAACACCTTATTAATACTTATTTGAGCATGGCCATGCATATTCTCCAGTCTTCCTTATCAAGGGGCCCATGGATATCTCTCTCTAGCAAGAGAGGGACAAATCCCTTTCACTATCTCTAATATTAAAGCCATGACAAGAAAATAGCCCAACCAATAGTCATAATAATCACCTACTTAAAAGTGATGTTTGAATATGTCAGAACATATTTTCTCCCTATGCAAGAATCATTAGAAACATTAGGTCAAAGGACACCAAACATAAAACTGAGAAGAAATATTTATAACTTAAACCCATGCAATATTTCTTCTTTACTTTGGGTCATGTCCAATACAATATTCTCAATATGTATTTATGAATTGATTTTATATCTCATATTCATGATCAGTAAAACTTGATCATCAATCAACTTCATACTAGTTTAATAATACAAGATGTGATAAACTAGGGACAAACAAGAATAGTATTTTTATTAGTAAGAAGGGTTTTAGCATCTAGTCACATAGTTGATGACCAAGAGCATAAAATGAAATTCCAAATACATGCCTCATAAATAATAAATGTAAGTCAATTGGTCTAGGGCATATTCTAACAGCAAGGATGTAGACTCTCTTACACTATAAACAATTACCAATGAATTTCAGGACATCTTTTCTCATGTGAGGCCAAAAGAACTGTTCCTGCAATATCTCATAAGTTTTAGCAGTACCAAAATTACCCATCAAACCACCACAATGAACTTCTTTCACTAACAACAATCTAGTAGAACAAAAAAGAGTGCACAATCTACCCTCACGATAAAGAAAATCATCATGTATGAGATACTTATTATTCGGCACAAGCAAGAAATCATCAAATATATCTTTGAAATCTTGATCAATAGCATACAATTCCTTAAGCATTTCAAAGCTAAGTAATTGAGCTTGCAAAGTAGAGATAATAGTGTACCTTCTAGAAAAAGCATTAGCTACAGTGTTTTCTTTATCTTTCTCATATTGGATGACGTATGGAAATGTCACAATGAACTCCATCCATCTAGTATGCTTCTTGTTAAGCTTTTTTGTCTTTTGAGAAACTTCAAGGACTCATGATCGGTGTGCACTACAAGCTCTTTCCAGCACAAATAGTGTTGCTAATGTTTCAATGTCCTCACTAGTGCATAGAGCTCGTCATAAGTAGTATAATTCAATACTGCACCGGTCAACTTTTCACTAAAGTATGCCAAAGGTCTCTTATCTTCCATCAAGACTCCTCTAATCCAACCCCTAAGACGTTGCATTCTATCTCAAATGTCTTGTCATAGTTAGGTAGTGCTAGTAAAGGAGCACTACTCAACTTTTCCTTCAATAACTTGAATGCTTTCTCGTATTCTCCTCCCACTTGAAGCCATTCATCTTCTTGATTACATCCATTAAAGGGCTAGAAATGGTGCTAAAATCCTTGATGAACCTCCTATAGAAGCTTGCTAAACCATGAAAACTCCTAACTTCGGATGCATTCTTGGGAGTAGGCCAATGCTTGATAGCTTTCACCTTCTTTTCATCTACTTGAATATCTTGAGAACTTACCACATAACCTAGAAAAATCACTTTTTCCCAACAAAACTGGCATTTTCTAAGATTAGCATAGAGTTTCTCACTTCTCAAAACCAACAAAACTTGTTTAAGATGATGCAAATAATCTTCATAAGTTTTGCTATAAAATAAAATGTCATCAAAATAGACTACAACAAATTTGCCAATGAAATTCCTCAAAACATGATGCACAAGTATCATGAATGTGCTAGGTGCATT
Source organism: Catharanthus roseus (assembly GCA_028651295.1). Lineage (NCBI taxonomy): Eukaryota > Viridiplantae > Streptophyta > Magnoliopsida > Gentianales > Apocynaceae > Catharanthus > Catharanthus roseus. Next base: position 412,723 of record JAPQWS010000132.1, read on the forward strand.
AGTTAACCTAAAAGGCATGACTAACCATTCATGAAGACCAAAATTTATTTTGAAAGCCATTTTCCACTCATCCCCTTCCCTCATGCGAATTGGATGGTAACCCGACTTTATATCTATTTTTTGGAAAATATTTGGGAACAATAAAACTCATCATGCAAATCATCTAACCTAGTGATAGGATGCATATATTTGATGGTAATATCTTTAATGGTTCTACAATCTACACGCATACGCTATTTACCATCTTTCTTAGGAACTAATAAAATGTAAACGGCAAAAGGGCTTAAACTTTCTCTTACATATCCCTTGGAGAGAAACTGCTCAACTTGTCTTGTCAACTCCTTTGTCTCTTCAGGTGGACTTCTATAAGCCAGTCTATTTGGAAGCACCGCACCGGACACCAAATCAATTTAATGTTCTATTCCTCTCAAAGGAGGAAGTCCACCGAGCACCTTTTCGAGGAAGAAATCCTTGAATTCTTCAATGACCTTTACTATAGGATTAGACATGGAAGACAAGGGATCATTAGTAGAAACAAATATACCTTTGCAACAAAGAAGTAAAACCAACTCTTCCTTTTGTTGTCCTCTATAATCTCACTCTTTTATGCTTGGAAACATCTCTTTTCCCTCTTACCACTATCACTCCTTTGATCACTCATTTTCTTGTCTTTCATCAATTTTTCCTCTCTTGATTTTTCCATACTCATTTCTTTTTCCTCAAGTCTTTTTCCCACTTCAATACTCTTTCTCTTTTTCTCACCCTCAAATCTTTCTTTCTCTCTCATTTTCTTTTGCTCTTCAAAGACTTGGCTAGGAGTCAAAGAATTCAACATGAACTTCTTGCCATCTTTTTCAAAGGTGTAGGTGTTCTGCACACCATTATGCATAGCTTTTCTATCGTATCAGCAAGGATGCCTCAACAACAAATGCCCTGCTTGCATAGGAGCTATATCACAAAGAATTTCATCATTTTATGACCCTTTTGTAATAGAAACTAGCACTTGTTTGTTAACCTTAGCTTCCACACTATGATTTAACCAGTGTAGCTTATAACGTTTAGGACACTTGAGGAGAGGTAAGTTCAACTTCTTAACAAGATAGGTACTAGCTACATTAATGTAAATACCACTATCCACAATAAGGTTAGCAACTTTACCTCCCACTAAGCATTTAGTGTGAAAGATGTTTTCCCTTTGAATGCTAGAATCTTCTTCAAAGATTTGAGTAAACAAAGCTCTAATAGTCACAAAACTCATGTCTTCTTCAATAGAGTCTAAAGAAATAGTTCCTTGAGCTTCATCACTAATCTCTTATTCCTCTTAAACAATGTCCTCTCTTCATCCTTTTCAATCCAACCATTCAAATCTTCATGAAAGACTAGAATCCTCTTGGTAGGACAATTAATGGCTATATGTCCTTACCATTGCACTTGAAGCACGTAGTTGGATTAGTTATCAATCTACTTTTCTCCTCTACCTTAGACTTAGAATTATCTTTGAAAGCTACCTTAGGTATTTCATCCTTCTTCGGCCATCCTTTGAAAGTAAAAGCTTGAGGCACATGCCTTATTTCTTGAAGAAGGAAGAGCAGCTTTAGAGAACCCACTCCTCTCCTTTCATTTTCAATCTTGGTTTCTAAATGGTACATGTCTTCATAAATGGTGTACGGGTATAATTCTAGTTAATTAGCAATGTCCCTATTGAGACCACTTAGAAATCTAGTAATAAAAGCATCCTTGTCCTCTTCCAAGCTCAACCTCAAAGTGTATAACTCCATCTCTTGCCTATATTCTTCAACACTTTTACTACCTTGCCTAAGAGTAATCAATTTGTAGTGAAGCTCCCAATAATAATGCTCTAGCACAAATCTTTCTTTCATAAGAGTCTTCAATTCGGTCTAAGTTTCAACTGGTCTTCTTCCATTTCTAACCCGTTGAGTTACAATCTTGTCCCACCAATGAAGTACATAACCCGAAAATTCGGCAATGACTAACTTAGCTTTGACATTGTTACTATAGTTTCCCACCATGAAGAGATTCTCCATTCGACGTTCCCAATCAAAGAATACATTTGGATCACTTTCCCCCTTGATGCTAGGCACCTTCCACTTGATCTTGTCTAAAGCTTTATTTCCTTGTTGTCCTCCTTGATGCCCACCAAAGAATTGTTGGTCAACATTAGGATTCTCTCCATAATCATCAAACAGTCATCTTCATGCCAAGCTTCATTTCTTGGGATCTCTTTTGTGTCTATTGTTTCCCCTTCCTCCTAGACCCCTTCTTTTTCCACCTCGAGTGGCTTGCCTTCCTTGGTAACCACTTTCATGACATGGATAGGAACTTTGAGCCGGCATGTCTTAGTAGGCATAAGGAGGTGCATTATCATAGGCCCTTTGATGGTGAGGTGAGAAAACTCTCAAGATTGTCCCAAATCTTTGCTTTATTGTGGTACTTCCCTTTCCCTTCTTTAACTCTTCAACATTTCTAGCCACTCTTTGGAATTGTCTTCCCAAGCCTTCAATGGATTGTTGAATAGTTCACAAGGTTTCATTCACATTCATCCTTGTAGGATCACTAGTGCCTTCATCATAAGGTGGGGTAGGTAATGACCATTCGTTGACATTGTGAAAACCTAAAAATAAAGAAAAGAAACAAGAACCTCACAATAATTCCCTAAGTGTTTGCCCTCTTTTTTTGATCATTCGGTTCTTTCGTGTTTAATTTTTTTAGCTCACCTTCTTGCCTTTTTCCAATCACTCTCCTCTCAAGGTTCTATAGATTCTTCAAACTTCTTAACCAACTCAACCAAGAGAATCAACCCAAGAAAGTAAATTAATTAATGCAGTTTGTTGGATACAAAGAGTTCAAAGAAGTAAACTATCAAACACTTGAGGTGTGTGGAGTTTCAAGAAGTTTGCCTATGGAAAAGAGCCAATAACTATAATTGATCAACAAACAAAGAGTAGGAATACACAGGAAAACAATTAGAAGTAAAATTTAAAACAACTCAAAACAAACTAAGCTAATCAAAGAAATAAAGAGTACTAAGAAAAACTTCTAGAAAACAGCGGATGATGACACCGTATAACCAAATCAGTAATAACTCCGCAGGCACTAATCCACATCGAGTCAAACAAATTCAAATAAATTCCTCACTTGAAGAAGAAGAAGTTAAGCACAAATTTCGATTGAATTGAAGCAATATAACATAAGATATGCTTAGATTGATTCGCGTTTTTTCTGTAACCGATATATCAAAACACTTTTCAGTTTTCAATCGATTTGACCAATCCAATGAACTTCAAATTGAGTAAAACTTATTTCAAATGATCCACAGCTCCTAGAAGATTAGATCCATCACAAATTTTTAAAACAAATTTGTAGTTAGCATTCTTTTTCATTCGATTTTTCTAACTTGATTTTTCAGTACGAATTTCGCATGATCTCTTGGATTTTGTTTTGGTCATCTTGTGTATATACATACATATATGTATATATGTATAGAGAAATTTAAGCAATATACACATAAATTGACATTCAATTAGAGGTTGCTCTAATACTAATTTAATGTGAATCCACTTAGAAATGATTGATTGATTCAATCACTTGCCAAGGATCACCTCCAAACATTGAAGTACTTCTATTAAAGATTTGAAATCAATAGACTGAACTGTAAAACCTATGGAGAACTAATCACCATAAACCCCATAATGAGAGGAATGATTCTCTCCTAATTGGGAAACAGGAACCTTAGGAACACAAAGGCCCTAAAACCCAAGCTACACAAACTAGAAGATCTAGATCAATCAACTCAAGAACACAAGAACTTATAGAATTAATGAAAGAAGGAATTGATGATGATCAATTGAATTCCATAGACCTACAATCTAGGCTCATCAATTGTTCACCAACAAAGGAAGAAAATCCTTAGGAACTAAGCTAAGATGGGTGGAAGAACCTTAGAAACCCAGTTGGGAATTCTCAAATTTTCATTCAAATTCAACTTAGTACAAAATAGACTATAATGAGATATTTATAGTGTTTAGGACTTAACCCTATTTGGCCATGTTCTTATGTCACTAAAAGACCATTTTATGTCCTTAATTAAAATATGGAAATAGAATTAAAACATCAAATCCTGTCCTAAACAACGCATTTGATTAATTCAGTACCCTACCATCATCGGTAGAGTACCTTACCATTGGTGATAGGCTTCAACCTATTTCCTTCCAAAACTCTACCGAGGATGGTAGGTCCTATTTTTAGCTCTCCTTGGACTTTTTCATCTTCAACTTGCTCTATTGTTTGCTCCTTGCTTATGGTATGAACCATGAACAACTTGGGAGGTTTTCCATCTTCTTCAATGCCTTCATTCTTGCTCTTTAATCCATTCTTCATTGATTCTTCAACAAATGCAACCCTTCCTTTAGCAAAGCGATCATTATAATCCTTGATCTTCCTTGCCCTTACTTTAGTGATTGGTCCTTGAGTTAACTCCTTAGCTTCTTGATCATCCCGGTTGATATCAGCATGTCAATGCTATCTCGGAGAGATATGATAAGGAGATTCCCAAAGAAGAGAGTGTAGCAATCATCCCCTAGAAAAGCTATGATGAGGAGACAATGAAGACCTCCAACCATTTTGAATCCAAAGAAGTGGATCCAAGTAAAGAGGAAAAGAACGAGAAGCCGACGGTTGTAGAATACAAGCTAGAAATACCTTATCCGGTGACCTTTGTTTGTGATCACAATGAAAATTGAATGAGGAAATTCATGGAGACTTTTAAATAGCTTAAAATAAACTTACCTTTGTATGATTTCTCTTACAGATACCTAAGTGTTAAATACTTGAAAGAGATGTTACGAAGAAGAAGAGAATCCACAAGCATAAACACACATCTTGGGTGAGGAATGTTCAGCAATTCTTATCAACCATGAGAAGTTACCACAGAAGTTAGAAGATCCATAGAGTTTTCTCTTTTCTTTACACGATTGATAGTTCTTGAGTTGATAGGGCATTAGCCGATCAAGGTGCTAGTATCAATGCCATGTCTTATGCTATGTGTAAGAGACTAGGCCTAGGGGATCAAAAACTCATTAGGATGTCCATTAGTCTAGTTGATAAAAGTGTTAGACTTACTATGGGGATCGTGGAAGATATCTTGATCAAGGTTAAGAACTTTGTTTTCCTTGGGGATTTTGTTATGCTCTAATTCTAGGACGCCCGTTTTTGTGTACTTCTAGGGTCTTGATAGATATGGAGAAAGGGAAGTTACTTTTGAGGGTTGGGGAGAATGAAGTAGTATTTAAATTTTCACTAACTCTAACCCTTTCTTATAATAGACAAGACACATTGTTTTGTATTAATCATACCACTCATGACATGTCTTTGCCTATCCAGTAAAATAAGTCATCACGACAAGAGAGCATGAAGATGTCAAAAGGAAAGGGGAAGCATTGCCCTCCCAAATTGAAGGAGGGTTTGATGAAGTGGGTGCCAATTTTGCACATAGAAAAGTGGAAGATCAAGACAATCTTAGATTCTTATGATCCGGAAGGTGCTTTCGGCACCTAGAAGGGAGTATTGCTTACTTCTCTTGTGTAATATATTGTATCATTAGTGCATCATTGAGTTTACTTTTCAATCCTGAGTTTTGCATGCTTTATTTTTCTCGGTTGGTATTTTGATATTTTTCTCTTTTGTTTCCTTTATTTTGCGATTTGTTTAAGTTTTGAGGTGAAATTGAGAGGTTATTGTGCAATCTTTATGGTCTAAATGTATTTTATATCATGTATGCAGGTTGCATGATGAGAAATCGCACAAAAAATATAGAAAAGCGGAAAATTATTGAAAATTTTTAAAGCCCCGCCGGACTCGGGTGGACTAGATTGATGCGCATAATTGTTCTCTCAGAAAGTTGTTGCGACTGACAGCCATCCCAAGCCGTGCACGGTAGGTCATTCGGGTACGGGTACTTGGGCACAATCTGGGTCAACCAAAATCAAACCCAATTTGAAAAAAAAAAAAGGCTTATTCTAGCCAATTTTTTCCAAAATTTCTCCCCAAATCCCTAATCTCCCCACCTTCTTCTTCTCTTCTCATCTTCTTCTTCCCATCCTGTCACCACCGATACTCTTTCCTTTTCTCCTTCACAGCCGCATCACACCACCTTCACCGCAGCTTCACTGAACACCACCGCACCTTCTCCATTCTCCTTCTCCCTCTCAGTTCTTCCTCTGTTCTCTTCTTCCCACCATAGTCACCATTCTCTTTTCTTATTCTTCCCCTTCTTCCTCTCCCTCTTATTCCCCCTGTTTCTCCTCCACTTTCATTTTTTCCTCCACTATTGTAAATCTCTTCAACCTCTCTGCCCCCTCCCCCCTTCTTATTTTCCCTTAACCATCACCACTGTGATTCTCTCTCTCTGTTTCTCTTTGGAATTTCCCTCTCTTCTTCTCCCCCCTTCCATCCACGACCTTCTTATCACAGCCACGATTCCCCCCCTCCCTCTCAGTGTAACACTACTGTCACTACCTCACTCACCTCGCCCTTCATAGACACACTTCTTTTCTTCTTTTTCTTTTCCTTCTTACCTTTTTCCTTTTCCTCTTCTTCTCCTATATGTTTCCACCTTCCTGTCTTTGTTGTGACCCACACCACTAACGGAGCAGCAGCAAAGCAACCACACCACTACCATGCCAGCAATACAGCAACGCAATTTTTTTGACTCGGTTTTCTCTTTTCTTAATTTCTCTTTTTGCTTAGTTTTTAAGGTTGTTGAAATTAAAATTTTGTTGTTAGGTTTTAATTTGTTGAGAATAGCTATATCTAATGTAGTATTTGAGTTTGCTTTCATTTTCTCCTCATCACTCAACACACATGGGGTTATTCACATTTGGCACACACGGGCGATGTTTTATATTTTTCTTATTGTTTTTCTCATTTTTGTCTGTGTCATTTTTTTGGTCTACTTGTTTTCTGTTTTATCTATTACAAGCCACTACACGTGGTTTCTCCTTGTTTGGGCAATCTAGAGTGATTATCTAAGCTTGTTTTTGTTGCTCTAAACTATTTTCTTACCTCAGTTTCATTTTATTTTTGCTGATTTTTGTTTTTTGCCATTTTGTGTGTTTGTAGAAAGATTTTGTTTGTTCGGATGTACAGTGAGGTTGGAAAATTGTTGAGTTGGTAGCTATTTCTTTTTGTTGGCATAATCTGTTCTTTTCTCTTATTTCCTCTGTGCTGGTGATTGCTATCCTTATTGTGGGGTGTTTTGAATTGTGAGTGTTGTGTGAGCTTATCCATCTCTTTCTTAGAGTCATGCCTTCCCGTAATCCCCCTACTTCTAATAAATGAGCTTGGGCAGCTTTGAGCCAGTTAGTTGATGAACCTCTCCTTCCTCTACCTCATAGGATAATCATGACACCAATAGAACGTGGTATGATGCCAAACAAAAAAATAAGCTTGTGATTAAGCGCACTATAGATGATTTTTTGGAGAGTCAAGTAGGTGTCCTAGCTCACTTTCGGCTAGGGTGGAACACGATGGTCACAAAGACAGCAGAATACTACCGCAATCTAGTTAGAGAGTTCTACGCTAACAAGCATTTCAAATCCGACCCTTATAAAATCAATATAACCACAACTGTTAAAGGGTTTAGGATTCATCTCGACTGAGCCATCCTCGCAAACATTCTAGGTATACCAAATGAGGGGCATTCGATTTTCTTCGAGCATGCTTCCACCAGTATAGTGGAGGACCTAACTTGGGTCTATTATGAGGCTTTAGCTAGGTTTGGTGTCCATTCGTAGGCCGTAGGAAAGAGGATTGTTAAGTGTAATGGTTTAGAAAGAACTTGGAAGGTAGTGTCACTTCTCATAGGCACAAACTTTGCACCTCGATCTGCAAAACAAACAAATGACTTGCAAATAATCAACGTTTATATCATGAATAAGATGAGGAGTCGCTCCCCTTTTTCTCTTCCCTCTTTGCTCAGCTTCTTTTTGCATGACATTGCTTGTAACCCTATGGCTAAAAGAGTTATTAGTTTTCCGTTGCTCTTTCTTATGTTTTTCACCATTTTAATGTTGACTTTTTAGGGGAACTATGAGAAAAAATCTCCGCTTCAGAAGTAATCACTACAACCACCATCGAACAAAGCCGTTATTGGTGTGATAATGATGAAAGGAGGTGGCGCCGACAATTCAACAACATGGGGGCACAAGTAAGCCCTAGCAGGGTCAGAAGCAGCTGAGGACGACGACGAAGACAATTTTTGGACCTCTGTGATAGACCGATTGGGGCATCTTCAAATCCAACAAGAGGCGATCCATACCCAATTGCAACTCTACCAAGAGACAACCCAAAATAGACTTTAAAGTATGGAGGAGATGATGCAGTGCCAACATGTCATGCTCAATTTCCTATATTGATACTTCTCATTGGATGGGGGGATCCAATGCTAGCGGTGCTGCACTACAATGAGGGAGTTTTCTTTTTCCCATTCTATACAATTTTTTTATTTTTGTTTTTATTATCTTCAATTTAGTTTCTTTAGTTTTTGGGATTTCTCCCCTTCTTTTGTTGTCTTTGTTTCGATCTTTGTTTTTTATGTCTTGTTTATCTTTTGGTTTTGGGATTGCTTCTCATGTGTGCTTGCTTTTTTTTGTTTTTGGTTAATGGGATTGTTTCCCGTGCATGTTTTATGCTTTATTAGTTTTCTTCTTATGTTTGCTTAGTTTTCTTTCAGTCTTTTTGTTTTTCTTGATTTTGTTTGGCCCCCATATTGTGGACAATGTGATTTAAAGTGTGGGGGATGTTTAATTTAATTTTCTTTCCCTTAGTTTGTTTTTTTACAACTAAAACCCAAAAATATTGAAAATTTTGAAAAAATTTCAAAAGGATTTTTGTTGGTGTTTTAAGCTTTCTAGTTTCTTTTGAGAGTCTTTACCAAGCTAAAAAGTAAAAAATAAATAAATAAATAAATAAATAAATCAAATATTCAAAAAACTCTAAAAATAGTTTGTTTTTGTCTTTTAGTTGTGTTTTTCCTTTTCTTTAACCTTTGAAAAACCTAAAAATATTTTTGTTTTAGTTTGTAGTTTACTTTTTTTTTTTTTTTTTTTTTTACATTTCATGAAAACAAAAATCAAAAACGATTTTTTGTTTTTCAAAGTAACCATTTGAGCGCTTGTAAAACTTTTGCTTTTATCATATGAGACTTTGATTAGACTTGTTGCTTAGCTTATGTGTGATACAATACACTTGTGTGGACTTTTATGGATTGATGGTTTATACGCTCATACGAGTGTCTTGTTACTAGATAAATGCTTTGTGAATTTTACGATATTAGTTTAATAATTTACTTCTATACATGCCATGAGATTTTGATTGTCACACTTTGATGCAAAGTTGTGTCTAGCTTAGATTGACCTCAGGGATGATTCTCTTAGGCTTTCTTTGACCCATTTGATCTTTTCTTGCCTACACTTCATACGAAATCCTTAGTACTCTTTTTTAGCCTGAATTGTGTAAGGGTTTTAACCCCTTTTTTTTTTGTTTTTAAACTCACACGATATATTTAAACCCTCAATTGCGAGAGCTAATGTATTTTTGTATCTTTATATCACTTTTGAGTGAGGTACATAGATAAGTGTGGAAGAAAGTGGAGATGAGTGTTTTATGTAAAAGGGTATTTTGGGAAAGTTTATGAGAAAGAAATCAAATGAGGAGTCTGGAGTGAAATGAGAAAATTCTATGTGTTGATCAAAGCTTCTGTCTCTCAATCTTGTTTTGTTGGAAAAAAAAAAAAGAAAAAGCAAAGAGAAAACGAAAAGAAAAAGTGAACATTTGAAATAGCTTCTTTAAGCTTCTTTCTTTAAAAAAATATTTATACACTTCTTCTTCTTACCATAGAACGTATACTTCATAAGGGATTGAGAATAGTTAAGAATGTTAGGTGGGTTGTGATTTGCTGAAAATAGTGAACCAAATGCGAGGTAAAGTATTCCGTGGCTGAAGGCTCTAAAAAGGATTGAACAGAGATTTGAAGGTTTTAGATTAGACATCGATGTTGTTTTCCTTTTGGTTGCATTAAACTCTCTTCTCTTTGCTTTTGTTTTTCCTTTCCCTTTATTTGGCACCGTTTTATGTCCCTATCTTAACATTAGAAGCTTGGTCCTACCTAATCCGGGAATGACTTTAGTTGCACCAACTAGTTATGGGTAGCAAAAAGTCGAGTTGATGGGCATTGTTGTTGAAGTGAATTTTTTTGGTTAATTTCCCGACATTCCCTTTGCATTTATTGAAACTTGACATAAGTAGTCACACACACACACACAAACCGTTGATTCGTAATTGCTTACATGAGATGTTTGGTGGATCACTTAAGTTTTGTAACTCGTAGTTGGATGAGTTGGATGAGTTTTGTTTGATTCTTGTGAAGTTTAGACTTGTTCGATTGGGTGATTTCGTTTTCTTTAAATTATTTTAGAGTCTTCATTTTACTTTATTTGTTTTGTGATTTTGAGTACTTGGCATTTATTAGAAAGTTGTATTCGGTCTTTGCATCCTTGGGTTGTTGTTTTAGTTTGTGTTTCTCGAAGGCAAGCAACACTCAATTGTGGAGGAATTTGATATGTCCATTTTATGTATGTGTAGTAATCTTCAGTTTTTGAAGTATTTTATTGGTAAAATGAAATATTTATCCTTTGTGTGTTCTTTTTTGTTTATAGGTATGTTCCGGATGAATTAGAAGAAATAATGAAGTGGAACAGGGACATACAGAGCAAGAACGGACAAAAAAAGAGATAGGCGCAAAATTCCAGCAAGTGGCTGGACCCGGCCGAAGCAGTACTTAGGAGGACCAATTTTGCTAGGTTTGACCGGTCACACAACAAGGGCAGACCTGCAATTTCTGGCTTCTTTTTAATTATACTTTCAATGTATTTTTGACTATTCTTAGTTTAGGGTTATAGAGAAAAGGTTTTTTGCAAAAATATCTTTCCAATTTCTTCCAAAATCCTCTCTAATTAGTTGGCTTTCAGAAATTAGATATTAAATTGAGTGGGTTAGACAGGACTTTGAATATCATTAACAAAACAATTTCAAAATTCTTCGGGCAAATTAAGTGACGAGCTTGGTGGCTACTAGGAACCATGGAATCACCAATCTTGGACCTAAGCTTCTCTTTCCCTAGTTTTGTTATGAATTCTACTTTTAATTTATGTTTAATGACGATGTTTAGTGGCTAGATTCTATTTGTTTGAATGAGGGTTGTATCCTAGTTTTAGATGATATGCTTCTTTCATTGGAATTTTATAAAATTGATGTTTGATTTTCAATTAGTTGTTGAGTTGTGCAATTGTTATTTGATTTTTTATGGAATCATTTAATTCACAAATTGGTGGCGATTGGAAAAAGAAAATCAATTTAGGGAAATAATTGAACATTAAGAGTTGGTAATTGAGTAGAGATACTAAATCACTCTTAGCCCATTAATCACCTAATCTTAAGGCATTCATAATCTTTTAGAGAGAAAAGATATTCTTCTCTTAAGGTTAGTGAATAGAATGGTTTTTGCCTAGAGATAGGTTTACTCGAGTTAAGTGTGAGACCTGACCAATACTTTTCAAACATTCTTTTCACTTTTTTTCCAACTAGAGTAGTTGACAATTCTAGGAGGATTTCATCATTTAAACTCTTTTACATAATTTCAACTCCTAAACCAAGTTGTATTTCTTCGTTTAGTTCTTATCTTTGTTGATTCATTTTAGTTTTAAAACCATCCTTAAATTTATTTTGAATTAACCTTAGAAAAATGGTAGTTATAATAGTTTCTCCATCCCCAGAGCATGAGGACTTGGGGGCTGATAGGTCCACTTGCCTGTTAGGTGAAATTTTATAGTCCTATTTTAAACATCAAATTGGAATTACATTCATCCCAACAGATGAAGGCTTAGAAGATGTAGTCTTTGTGGTGTTTTAGTTGAAGCCATTGTTGATTCGTTCACTTACAGAGAATAGTGGAAAGGATAGTCCTTGGGCATGCCACAAACTTTTTTACAAAGAATTTTTTCTTGAAAAATGTTAAAGTGGACACAATCTAGTAACAAATAACATTGATAAAAATGTGGAGAGTGATTATAATCTTCGAACAATTCTGGTCTGAAGAATAAAATCCTTTGATTCTTATCTTTTAGAACTTGGTCTGATTGCTTCATAGATTGATCTCGAATTTGTTGGAAAACTTCCTCTTTACTTGTTGAAGAAGAACAAAAGAAACATCTATCTTTGAAATCCAAGGCTAGTCTTCATTCAGAATGCATGTAGTGAAATAGAGAAGAATGCTTCAGAGTTTTAACACATTCCCTTCTCTATGTCATAGCCTCTATTATCGACACAACTTGATAGAGATAAGACATAATTTTGAAATTGAAATTATTTTTATTTTTTACCTCTAATATTCAAGATATATATATATATATATATATGAATGAAAATTAATTGATTTGCCAAGCACTTTTCTATAAGTGACACGACAAATTTTATTTATCAAACTCCTATTTCAATATTCATTGGTTGAAGTCTTCTAATCTCAACACTTGTCCCCTTTTTTATGGGGTGATAAATATTTGAATTAAGAATAAATTCAAATAAAGCATAGGGGTTTAAGTTGCAAATTTTCTATACTTACAGGCCTTTCCATAACTTTTAGTATGAAAAGACTTTTCCAACTTCATCATGTAGGGAATAAGCATTCCTGTGAAATGACATTTCCTGCTTCCACTTTTCAAAGCAGATGTCATAATGGAAACATAAGTAGGAAAAGTCATTCCATTCTAGGTTATTCCCATATATATAACACATAGCACATAATTTATATTTTATTTGATAAGTTTATTAATAATATACTGTGTTAGAACTGTTATAGAAAGTATTCTTTTATAAATGATGATTCTAATTGCAAACAAGTGATAGGAAGAAATTTATACAATCGGTCCAAACAATGATTAGGGACCAATACTTTTAAAAACAAATAGTTCTAGGACCAATTTTTTTTCTTTTTTAAAGTTCCTTTTATTTACATAATTACTTGCATTTAAGCCCGTGCTTTCCTTGAGATATTTTTCGATTACTGTACTTTAATTAGATAAAAGTTATAGAAATAAAAATATTTGTACAATTAGTGTGTGACATGGTAATGATAAAAGGTTATTTCACTTGAAGACCTTTGTAATATTGAAATTGTAGCATTTGCAAGATTAATGCCAATTATGAAATATACCACATGTTATGTGAATATGATGTGCCATCAACATACTATAAAGGATATTGTTGAAACAAAAATATTATTCAATATTCTAAGTAAATTTTAACAATACTACATTTATTTACAAAAGCAATACAATAATTTAGTCACCCAATAAGATATAGAGGCAATTGACTTACCAAATAGTAGTCACCAAATGCTACTTTCAAATTATTCTGTCTAATAGGAATTTAAAAGGTATAGAAATTTGTTGAAAACAATTGCATATCTTAATATTGGAAAAATACAATTAACAAAGAATACAACTTGGAAGAAAGTAGTGAACTGTGAATTCACCACTGTAAATGATACCATGTGTTGACATGCAATCAAAGAGTTTGAAGTCAATGGCCTTAAGAGTAGAACTTTTCTCGCTAAAAGTGGAAAGGGAATTCTAATAAAAAGAATTAGTCAGTCTACATTAGCGGAGATATGGGATCATTATCCCTTCTCATTAGGAGTCCTTAGTATATCAGTTGTATAATTTATTTATATTGTGATTCCTAGTTACCATATCTTCTACTTTTTAGCTAGTTGGTTAACTTAGTCATAGTCTTCTTGTATTGTATATATTGTATTGATTATTCTCAAAGATATACAGAAAACATAACCGTCAGGGTTTCTTACTAGAAATTTAATGGTATCAGAGCCATACGCACTAACCTGTGTGTGGAGTCTTTTTCAAGAGCCCCTCTATTGTAGAAATTGATAGGCAGAATCTGTTGCTCACGATGAGCAAGGATAAGACTATTTATAGTACTACGACTGATACTGTGACCGATACTAATGAAGAAGAAAGTCGTGTCATTTTTTGAAGAAGGATCCTTATTATGTGGCTGCATCTGATTGACCACATCAAATCATTACACAAAAGTTCAATTGATAGACAAAAATTCATCACAAAATCATGATGAATAGGCAAAGGCCATATGTATGGCGTTGCAATAAAAAAGGAAACTGAGATTTTGGACGAATTGATCTCGATTCCAAAGGATGATCCAGACAAAGAAGAAGAATAGTGGGAGGTAGATACTCTCGTTGGCTTGTGGATCCTTAACACCATCGAGCCAACTTTGAGAACTGCCATAAATTATTCTGGAAAAGTAGACGAATTTATGGAATGATATAAAAGAGAGATTTTTGTTAAGTGACGGAGCCTGAAAATACGAACTCAAAAACTGCCTTAGAAAATTGCAAACAAGGCAGTGATTCGATTGTCGTTTACTACTTAAAATTGAAGAAAATTTGGGACGAATTAGAGAATTATCAACAACTACCTTGCTGTGACAATGGTGGTCATTGCGGAAATTCCTCACCATAGCAAAAGATAGAGAAAAAGAGAAAGTATACAAATTTTGATGGGGTTAAAAGATGCCATTTTTGGTACTGTTCGATCAAGCATTATCTAGCAAGAACAAGTGACGAAGACAAATATGTTTTCGCCTTGTTCTACAAAGAGGAACAACATCGTTCCTTGGCTAAAATAGCTATTGCCAAGGAGAGATCTTCAATAGGCATAACTTTCGCTGTGAAGATTTCACAGTCCAAAACCACCTATAGTCACTGCCTGAAACAAATCTATGAAGCCAACAATTATTTTCAACTATTAGCTTCCTCGAATGTGATATGAACCGTGATGACCAAGAAGCTAATGAGTTGATTCGTGGTCCAGTCATTAAGACTAAGGACAAGAAGAACAAAGTATATGATGAATGATTGGCTAGAGGAAGGGTTGTTTACGTTGGAGTAACCATGAAGAACAAAAATGAAGGCTTTAAAAATGAAAGGGAACCTACCAAGTTGTTCATATAATTAATTATGTTTATTTATCGTACTTACATTTTTATTAAATTTGAATTTTGACATGACAGTTTATGTGACTCTCGTATTATGACCGCCCTCTGGTTCCATCTGACTTGTGGCGCGCAGAGGTGCTGCTAATATGTTATGAGATAGTGGAGTACCACTATCCCCAGGCGTGTGATGCGACAGTTCGCACGGGCTCAGATGGTTCCAGATGCAGTTGATATTCGTCTGAACCTGCACCAGATCCAGTTGAGAGGGAATAACAATACATTTTGGGTTACACAACATGCTATCCATATCGATACCTGGAACCAGTGGCGAGTTCGTATTAGGGATGGTCCTGCCGTAGGTGTTGAGGCATTGTCATACCCTAGCGATGAATACATCAGATGGTACAAGGGTATCACATGGGTATACATCGGCAATCCAACTAACCGTGATACCCGTGCGCATGGTTATCAGCCTACCGGCATGGACAGACTGATGATGGTAAGTTCTTAAGCGTATTCAGTTATTTATGTTGAATTCTTGTTGAATTTGAGCCGATCGAACAACAAAATATTCCAATTACACAGACAGGAACACAACAACTTTGCCCGAACATATTACGGTCGTAACACAGATGGTTTCTGATGAACCGTCTATGTTGTATAGTGCCGTAAACAATGATGACGATGAGGTTGACGGGTCAGACGGAGATGAGGCCGTTTCTAGTCAATCTGAATCGGATGATGACAATGACCCGGAAGAAGGAGAGTTCCAAACTTCACCAAATCCTGTAAACCCTCTCAACCCGGTCACCGAAAACACAGTGCAACAATGGGAGAGCAGCCAATGGTTCAGCAACGCTAGGTATGACTACACACAATCTGGAGCATTCCTAGATATTGGCTCGGGTTCTCCTGTAGATGATATTATAGAATCTAGTACCGTCCGATTACTAGACTGGAACGATTCCATGACTGACATACAGTTAAGCATGAGATTCGTTAACAAAGTACAGGCAGTAAGTGTGGTTCATAAGTACTCTGTCAGTGTGGAGCGTGAGTAACGGGTTTTGAAAAGTAAGATTGATACATGGACCGCAAGATGTTACCATCACAGTAACGATAATTACTGTGCATAGTACATCTGTATAAAAAAAAGCCACGCACAATCGGTGAGAAATAACCAGATTCGTTAAAGAACACACATGCCTTGTACAGATAGAACAAAATAAACATAGAAACCTGTCTTCAAAATTTATATCAATGTCCATATCACACCTAGTTGCCAACGATACTGAGATACCTGTTTCGAACATCATTCAAGAAGTGCAAGTATTGTATCAAACTGGCTGTACTTACACGCGGGCATGGTATGCTCGAAAATTTACCATCGAGAGGGTTTTTGGTAGCTGGGATACAACCTTCAATATTCTACCTCAATACTTACAAGCTGTACAGGATATAAACCCGGGGACTGTTTACGAATTTTTGCATCACAGAACAAGCAGTCTCCCTAATTATGTTTTCAAATTTGTTTTCTGGTGTTTCTCGCCATGTATAGATGGATTTCCATATTGCCGGCCGGTGATTTCTATGGATGGAACACACTTAAGGGGACCATACAAGGGCGTGTTGTTAATTGCAAGTACGCGGGATGCAAATAATCAATTGTTCCCACTTGCTTTTGCAATTGTTGATAAGGAATCCTCCGAGAGTGGGAATTGGTTCCTTAAAAACTTGCAAGAATATGTAGTCAAAGAACGCCACGTATGCCTCATTTCTGATCGCCACAAAGGTATTTTCTCTGCTATTCAAAGTCAACCTTTGTGGCAACCACCATTTGCAGTTCACCGGTTTTGCTTACGCCGCATTCGAGCAAATTTCAACAAGACTTTTAAAAATACAACCCTAAAAAGCTTGATGTGGCAGGCCGGAACAGAAACAAAACAATAGAAATTTGACCGTGTAATGAAAGAGATTCAAGAAAGAAATGTGGATGCTTACATTTACTTGATGAAGTTGGACGCAGAGAAATGGACACGGTTGCATAATGGCCGTCACAGACACGGTATCATGACAACCAACATTTCCGAGGCACTTAACAGTGTGTTGAAGAAAGCTAGGGTTTTTTACCTTTAAAAGCCCTGGTTGAACTAATATTCAACAAACTAGTTAAGTACTTTCACCAACACCGTGAAGAGGCAGAAAATTGTGTGCATCCATTTCCAACTCGAATTTTTGACAAGTTCTTGCGGATTGAACTAAAATCAAGAGAACACAAAGTTACAACTTACAATCCGCGAGAGGGAATATACATGGTCAGATCTCCAATCCGAGTTTCTGGTATGGGCAACAACGTCTATACATTGCGGCTAAATAATAAATTTTGTGGTTGCGGAAAATGGCAAACATATACATTGCCTTGTTCTCATGTTCTTGCAGTGTGTAGAGAAAATGGGTCAAGAACAGATGCTTATGTACCGGAAATATATTCGCGACAAACGTACAGAAAAACTTACCAAGCGAATTTTCATCCTGTCTTGAGTGAGAACTTTTGGAGGGATGTCCCTTTTAATTTAACATTCTATCCTCCAAACATGAAAAAGGAACGGGGTAGGAAACAAGGCAAGCGATTTCAGGGGGTAATGGATTATAAAAATCTGGATTCTCCCCCAAGATGTGGTAGATGTCGCATGCCGGGACATAATAGGAAAAATTGTAATAACCCCGGACCGAGCAATGTATAAGTTTGACATTTTTTGAAATAGTTGTAATAAAACATGTTTATATTAATGAAATTTTTCTTCCAATTTCTTCTAATTACTACATCATTGCTCGAAATTTTTACGGGTTCCTTAACATTACTTCTTCAAATAACTTGCGATGAAATGGTCAAAATGTAAATATATTTTCCAAGAAAATGATATAAATAGCACAAAATAAGTTAAATATAATAAATACACTCTTTTTTAAAAAAATTATACAATTATAAGTTTTTCCAAAATAAATTTTCATTAAAAAAAACAATTCATTAAACAAATTACTAAAAAAAAAGTTGTACAATTATAAGTTTTCCCAAAAGAAATTTTCATTAAAAACAAAAAAAATTGTTCATTCAAAAAAATAAAATAAATTAAATAACACAATTGTAAACAAAAAAAAATTTAAAAAAAAAATTTTAAAAATTAAAAAATTGAAAAAAAAATTTAAAAAAATTAAAAAAAATGATTACGTGACTGATAACGCACAACAAGTATGCGTTACGCCCAGTCATAACGCACACCGATTGTGCGTTATCAGGCACATAGGTTGATTAGCTTAATTAACCTATAACGCACAATGATTGTGCGTTATTATTACAGATGTGCGTTATGGCCTGAATCGGAAAAAAAAGACACACTTCAGTCTGCGTTTTTTAAAGTGGGCCAGGCCCAGAAAAAAACTATTTTTTTTTTTTTGGGAGGGGGAATGTGAAGGGGGTAGGGGAAAAGGGGCGGTCATGAGTAGAATTAGATACACATCTTAATTCTTAGGAGTAGAAATAGAGAACTATAGAGGGTAGGGAAGAGTTTTATCTATTTTTTTTATTTATTTATTTTTTGATGGATCACAAGTGAGAAGGATCATTTTTTGGAAAAAATTTTAAAGGTGGAAAAAAGACGTGTTGTGCCTTTTTATGAAACAATATTCATTATTTTTAAGTAAATAATATTTTTCTTTTTTTCTCAGAAAGTAAGATCGAAGATATTTAGTGTAGGTTTTTTTATTAATTTTTTAAGTTTGTAACATGATCACATTATTAGATTCGACATTTTTTAGTTAATAACTAAATTTCTTTTTTCTAATAATACGTTCGGCATTTTTTCAAATAATAACTTTTTTTTTTAAATAAAATTTTTCGTGTATATTCCACGGGTCTTTAGGCTAGTTTGTTATATATATATATGTTTTACGTTATTTATGTATTAAGTTGTTTTATAAATTATGGAACGTACTCATTAAATTTACAAATATATCTTTATATATATATTATGTTATGTATTAATTTGTTTTTAGAAATTATGCAACGGACTCAGTAAATTTAACTACCTTAACAATTAGAATTGAATGAAAAGTATCTACAGATAATTGTGAAAACTGCTCAGAACTTTTTGCAGATTGTGAGAAACAATAAATTAATTCATTATGGTAAATCTTTTATTTCAAATCTAATATACATTTTTATTTTACATATATCTTTATCGCCTTGTGAATCTTTTATTTTCCAATTCTTTTGTTTAAATCTATTTCATGAATTTGGTTATACATCTTCCAGATTCACTTTGTTCTTCTTATCAGTCGGCAAGGGAAGGTGAGATTGGCAAAATGGTACTCGACATTTTCAGCTAAGGAAAGAAGCAAGGTAATCAAAATTATGTATTTTTCTTTTAATTTCAAACCTTTTGTTCTCATTTGATTTAATTTCAGATTTTGTAAACAATTTCTGTAGATAGATCTTTCCTTTAAAAAAGAAAAGGAAAAGAGATCTGGATATCTATTTTCAATGATGAATGTGATTTTATTATGAGTTTTTCTTGTATCTGTCTAAAAGGTTGTTCGGGAGCTGAGTGGAACGATTCTGAGTCGAGAACCGGAACTTTGTCAATTTGTTCATTGGAGAGGATTCACAGTAGTCTATAAAAAGTAAAAAGAAAAAGTAATTTGATATGTATTTTTGAGTTTTTCTATCCCTAATTAATCAGAATAAATTTTCTGAATAGATATGCAGGTCTTTATGTTTGCATGTGTGTTGGCCAAGATGACAATGAATTGGAAATCTTTGATATAATTCATCGATATGTTGTACTGTTGGATTGCTACTTTGGCAATGTAAGTGAATATTTTAAATTGAGTTTTGAAATACAAATTTCTAATTTGGGTTTCCATTTCCCCATCACATATTAAAATCACAATTCTAAACAGCTCTATATAATATCTACATTTTAAAATTTAAGAATTTACTTGTAATCAAGTTATTTTACTTCGTGATATTTAACATGATTCTACTTCTTTCTTTTTTATTTTTGTATTTAGGTGTGTGAGTTGGACTTGGTTTTCAATTTTCACAAGGTATAAATCTAAAGCTTTTTTTTATTATTATTTGTTTAAAGAACCATGTTTATTTCTAACTTTTGGGCATAACAATGTCGATATGTTTTTGTTGGGTTGGTAACGAAAGCAAACACACAAAATATAGAGATAGAAAAAGAAGAATACATCTGTATAGACATAGTTCAATTAGTTTTAGAGCAGCAGAGTTGATAACAAGAAAAAGAGGAATGCTAATAAAAATATGAGAATTTAATTAATATATTTAGGATGCAAGAAGTTAATTATATATGGAAAACATTTCCCCTATTTAGTTTTAGTAAATATTATTTTTTTAAAGAAAAAATCAAAACGTACTATAGACAACTACAAACTTGGCACATATAATCGGGTTAGTTCCTCTCTAACCTCTTCTTTAATATTCTCCCAGTCATATTTAAAATGTATTATTTTATTGATAAAACTTATCAAATAAAAAAATTTTAAAGGAAAAAAATAAAACATAACGAAAAATTATTATAAAATTAAATGTTATAGGATATGTTACGAAGAATGCGACAGACGATCCTAAGTGCATATTATCTTTATTGGTTCGAATTTTCTTTCACATCTGTCCTATTCCTAATATGATATATTTTATTAATAAAACTGACCAAATAAAATATAAATCCTAAGAAGAAAAGATAAAATATAAAAATAAAATATATTATAAGAGAAAAATATATTATAAAAGAAAATGAGATAGAAAATGATACAAGAATTTGACTGACGATACTAAGCCTATCTTTAGATAATACAAAATTACAAACTCTTAAATAACATAACTCATGTCTCTAAGTTGGTACTTAAGCTCTAGTGAACTCTAGATTAGGTGAAACTTGTGGTTAGTGAAAAAATACAAGTTCCTACAGACTTCGATATTCTTTTGTGTTGAAGCGATTTTTGAGATAAATTAGACTCAAACTAAATATTTTAACATAGTATTAGATTTTGGTATGAGTTAAGTCAAAACTTCCGTTAACAATTCATCTATTATTTTGAAAATTTCTTATGAATGTAAGATATTTAGAAACTTAAGTATATATGTTGACTGAATTCCTAAATTACTATGGAAATTAATTTGTAATGGGATCCGTGCATGACTTTCGTTTCTAATATCATGAATTTGAAGGCTTATTACATCCTAGATGAACTAATAGTTGCCGGAGAACTTCAAGAGTCGAGCACGAGAACAGTTCTTCAGCAAATTGTAGCACATGTATTTTTACTTATGGTTTTTCTTTTTTTTTTTTCCCACTACATTTCTACGAGTTCTATATGATTTGTATTGTTGAAATTCCACGCAGGATGTAATGGTTGCAGTTGCCAGGGAAGAGGCCAGTACGCTAAACAATATAATTTCACAAGTCACGCAATACTAGTATATCAGAACCATGCAAATTTCAAGACTTCATCTCGTTGAAATGATTTTAGGTTCCCAAGTATCTATAAATATAGATCAACAATTTTTTGACATTGTAATTTTTACCCACAAAGTTTACTTTTTATTATTAAAAATAGTCAACTTTTTACGAGCAATTATTTTTAGATAGACAGTAAAAAATTATTTGAAGTAAAATGTTGGTAGAAGCCACAGGTCGCATCTATTGGTGTCAGGTAGAGGTATGCATTATTCGACTAAATCGAAAATTGAATCAAATCGAATTTTTTATTGTATTATTCGGCTTATTCAATTTTCGATTGATTAGATTCAGTTATTTGATTATTTCTTGAATACGGAACTGAAAATGAAAAAAAAATGCTCTCTCTCTCTCTCCAAAATTTACAATTCACCCAAGTAAAAGCTCTAACTTTCTCTCTACCTCCCTTGTCTCTCTCAATCTCTCACCCACCGACCAGCCACCTGCCAACAGAAACCGCCCCATCTTCTCTACTCTAGTTCACCCTGTTGGTTGCCGCTGTCTGTACTTCACTCCAGTCCTCTTCTCTCTTTCTCATGGTATACCTAGAATCCATTTCTAATCACGCTAATTAGAAGAATGAGAGGTAAATTTTCCAATTTGGGAACACAAACTCATTATAATCTTTCAATTTGTTAATCAAATGGGAATTTTAGAATGAATTTTCATTTATTTTTGTTATTGATGATTATGTTTTCAGATTGTCAAAAAGAACTCGAATACAGTTTAACAGAGAGAAACAACAGCAACTACTTTCTATCTTCCAATTGATGAATTAAAAAGGAAAGGGCGTTTATTGAGACATATGACCAGCTCAACAACATCAACTGCTCATTTTTAACACTACCAGAAAATTTGATTTTACAGACCAACAGAGTTCGGTCGGTAACTTTTTTAACATACCGACTGATTATCGACTGAAAAATATTAGTTGGTAAAAAATGAATAGCTACCGACTGAATCGGTCGGCAACCTACAAAATGAAATTTATCCACCCACGGCGATCGATAATCAATCGCAATTTTGTTCTGATTTTTTATTTTTAATTTTTTAAATTTATTACTGGTTACCGACCGAATCGGTCGGCAATTGGCTAACTTACATTTATGAACCGACTTTCGATTGGGAGCCATCGAAATATTTCCATGCTATGACTTTTCTCTCCACCTCCCTTTCAAAGAATTCCCCTCTGCAATTCTCCCCCTTCCCCTCTCTTCAAAAGCCAACCCCCCTCTCCTCTTCGTCCTCTCGCTGCCCTCAAACTGCTGCTCGCCGACTGCTGCCACTGCTCCTTCTTCTTCAAGTTTGTTTTATCTCTCCCTTCTCTTCCTCCCTTCTTCGTCTTCTTCTTCTTCTCTTTCTTCTCTTCCTCCCTTCTCCTTCTTCTCTTCCTTCTTTCTCCTTCTAATTTCTTATAATTATTGTTGACAGAAACTTCGTCATTACTGCGTCACCTGCTGCCATGCCACCGTCCGCTACTATAATCTACAGTAAATTTTTTATTTTATTTATTTAGTCTAAGATTGGATAGGTTTGCTATTTCGCTCTGAACAAATGGCAATTAGAAGTTATAAAATTGAAGTGAGATTTTTAATACATGGAGTTTATAATTTAAGAGGTGAGATTGCGAAATCTTTATAATTGATTATGTTGTTAAAGTGTTTACTGAGGTTGGTTAATTATTTTGATAAGATTTTGATTTCGTTAGAAATTGGACAAAAAGAAAAAAGGAAACATTTTAGATACTTTATATTGTTTGGACAATACAATTTTTCCGTTTAAGTGGGCTATTATGGGAATATGCAACTTCTATAACAAAAAACAAACAGCAATCATGCATTACCGTAGTTGAATAATGGTATTATATTATTTGAAGTTTTTTCTTTTTTTGGGAAAATGTGTTTTTATTAGAATGAATAACTAGATGAGTTCATCATAATTCAATTATTTCAATCTTTTCCTACCAAAAAAAGAATTTTAAAAAAATATTATTTTGTTTCTTTTTCCCTTTACAATAATACTAATAATTCTTCAGTGTCTCTCTTTATTATAAGAGTAGAATTAGAAAATATGTTGTTAAATTAATTAGTATTCTTAAAGTTACAAAACAAATCAAGAAAAATAGCATTTTTTACAAGTAAAAATGATCAGAGAAACTGTAATTCTCTTTTGCCTTTGTACTTATTCTTTAATATCAGAATATTCAATGATCATGTTTATTTAATAGCTTTTTTTACCAAAGTAGAAGTATCTATAATGGGGGGTAGTTTAATCTATGGATCCCCGTGACTTTGGCAATGACTAAATCGTGTTGAATATGTTTTGTTCCAGAGACTATTCTTCTATGCATCTTCTATTAATTCGTTTTTTATTATCTTCTAACAATTCGTACTTAATCATCATAGTTACGAATTTTAGGTATACATTAAGGTGGTTTGAGATGAGAATTAATTCATCAAGTCTTATAATAAACAAAAAAAAAAAAAAAGTGTTTGTTAATTAGACACTTTTTTAATATTAGGGCAAAGATTGACTAAAAACTTTTCCATGTATTAAAGAGAACATTTTAAAGAAAATCACTTTACACTACACCCCTTGAGGAATAATTCTAAAATTCCTGAAAACAGAGTGTTTTAGACTACAAAGTAGAATAATTCTACTTATAAACTATCTAACAAAACTTTGTATCTACTTTTACAAAACTATGTAACAATATGTCAATGTCACACTCTATTGGCAATTAATTTGGCTTTATATACCTATAAATAATAATAATTTTGTATCTTTGATTTAGGCACATGTTCAAGAATTAGTTCGTTATATTTGCCTTCATTGAGGTATGTATTATGTAATTGTATTTTTTTGTCGTTATTAATTAAGGGGGAGCTTGGACTCTTACATATATGACTATATGAATTATTTATTGTCTTTATGGGGGAGTCTAAACTCTTAAAATATATAAATATTTGTTTATATTTTGAGGGAGCCGGGAGTCTTAAAATATATAAATCTTTGTTTATATTATGGGAAGAGCCTAGACTCTTATAAGCTTAGTGTTATACATGTTAGTCTTTGTGTTTAGTTGGTTTATTGTGTGACTATTGTACCTAGGATTTGTTCATTTTACAGGGGAAACTCTGTCAATTTTGTTTACAAAAATTAAATCTTAAAGTCTTTGTTTCTTAAACTCTTAAGTTATGTAATTAATTTTGTAACGTTATGACAACATATTTTGGGAGTGATATTTTGATGTATGTGTAATACTAAAATAATTAAAGAATTCTTTAAACTAATAATCTATAAGTTTAAACATTTTGATGTAATTGTAATACTTAAATGAATAGACAAGTCTTTTAAACTTTTAAACTCTAAAAACTTTTTGATGTATTTGTAATACTTTTAAACATAAAACTCTTAAACTCTAAATATTTCATAAATCACACTTAAATACGTTAGATGCATCAAATGATGAGTAATGAGTTCTACTTTTAGATTATTCATCTGTAAGTATCATACTTCTGAGCCATTATATTAAAGTAAATGTGTTTTGTGTTGTGAAGTTATGGAGGAGGATCGTAGTTGGTTGTATAGAAGAACTGTGACTAGAGTTTTGAGGATTAGTAGTGAGTTTGTTAAAGGTGTGAAATATTTTGTGGATTGGTGTATAAATTATAGTCTTGGTGAAATTAATGAGCTACGGTGTCTGTGTGCAAAGATCTAGTCAAGGATGATGTGAAGTTGCACCTTTATAAGCATGGCTTTTTTACCTGATTATTATAATTGGATTGCACATGGCGAGCCATCGTGGGGTTACCAACCGAATATTGGGGAAGGTATAGCGCTAGGATCAATGTTGATGAAACATGTACCGTGAGACCATATTTGATGTGGCCGGTCAAGATTTTGAACCCGATGTAGCATATTACAATTAAAAGGAGACACACAATCCTGAGGCTCAACAGTTTCATGACATATTGAAATATGTTGATACACCGTTGTATGACGGGTGTACAAAGTATTCACAATTGTCTGCGATGGCGAGGTTGTTGAACATTAAGTCAGAGAACAACATGTCTAAAAAGTGCTTTGATCAAATATTACAGTTGTTGAAGGATGTACTCCCCGAAAACAATAAGGTGGTGGATGATTGGTACCAGACAAAGAAGTTAGTATGGGTTTGAATATGCTAGTGGTGAAGATTGATGTATGCGTTAATGGATGTATGCTGTATTAGAAGGATAATACTCAAGCACGTCATGTAAGTTTTGTGGCCATGAACGTTACATGAGAAGAAAGAAAAATAAGAATAAGAAGCCAAAGAGATTCCGTACAAGAAGATGTATTATTTTCCCCTAACTCTTAGATTACAAAGGTTGTATACTTCTAAAAGGACGACTGAACATATGAGATGGCACTAAGAAATTGTACATGAGCTGCATATGATAAGTCATCCGAGCGATGGAGAAGATTGAAAACATTTCAATAGCACTTGTCCTAAGTTTGCATCTGAATCAAGGAATGTAAGACTTGGATTGTGTACTGATGATTTTGTGCAGGCTGGGATGTCCAAAAAATAGTATTCTTCTTGGCCAGTAATTGTGACGCCGTATAACTTGCCTCTTTGGATGTGCTTAAAGAATCCTGTAATGTTCTTGACATGTATTATTCGGGCTCTCAAAATCCAAAACATAAGTTGGATGTACACTTGTAGCCATTGATAGAAGAATTGAATATATTGTGTGTGCATGGAGTTAACACATACGATATTTCGACGAAACAAAACTTCAATATAAAGACTGCCCTTATGTAGACTATTTGAACTTTCCAGCATACGGGATGTTGTCCAATTGGAGTACTGCGGGTAAATTGGCATGTCTGTATTGCTTGGAACATACAATTTCATTAAGACTACAAAGTGGTGGAAAACAATCTTGGTTTGATTGTCATCGTTGTTTTTTCTACCTTCGGATCATTAATTTCATAGGGCTTTGAGGTCTTTTAAGAGGGGTAGAGGAAAAGATCATTCACCACTACCACTCCATTTTACTGGAGATCAGTTGTAAGACATAGTTCAAGGCAAAGATTACTAAAACCAATACGTAAATGTGTAAGGAAAAACGCAATAGAGTATCTCACAATTGGACAAGGCGTAGTATCTTTTGGGATCTTCTATAATGGTGTAGTCTTCTCGTTTGTCATAATCTTAACGTTATGCATAACGAGAATAATGCATTTGATAATGTTTTTAACACAGTGATGGATATAAAAGGGAAGACAAAGGACAAAGTTAATTCTGGGTAAGATGTTCAAGGTAATTGGCATGAACTAAATCTCAATGGTGCTTCAAAATTGAAGGCGTGTTACACTTTGATAAAAGAACAAAGAAAAGGCGTACGCGAGTGGGTGAAAAACTTGAAACTACCAGACAGATATGCCTATAACTTGAGCATATATGTCGATTTGAAGGAATTGAAAATGTTTAGTAGGAAGAGCCATGATTGCCACGTGTTTATGTAGAGACTAATTCCTATTGTTCTTAAAGAGATACTTTCCACGTAGATTTGGGGTGCCTTTAAAGAATTGAGCTTGTTTTATAGGGACTTGTGTTTTCCTAAATTAAATGAGCATGCATGCATAAATAGGAGAGTAATATTGCTGTTTTGTTATGCAAATTAGAAAGGATATTTCCTCTGTCCTTTTTCAATGTCATGGAGCATTTAATGATTCACTTGCTATATGAGGCTAGGGTATGGTCCGGTATAGTTAGATAGATGTATCCATTCGAGAGGTACTTGAACGATTTGAAGAAGAAAATTAAAAATAAGGCTGGGGTTGAGGCATCGATATGCAATGCTTATTTAGTGTTAGAGGCTACCACATTTTATAACTACTATTTTGAACCTCATGTATCCATTAAAGCAAGAGATGTTGGGAAAAATTATGAGGGTAATCAACCTGAAGTGCAAGGTTCGGTTTTGTTAATTTGCAATGTACAAGGAAGGGCATACGGTAGACGACGGCAAGAATTATGGATGACAAAGATTATCGGGTTGCAATGAACTTATAAATTCTATTGAATTGCGATGAAGTCGAACCTTATATTGAGTAAGTTAATTTAAAAAAAGTATTACATAATAAGTTATTCAATACATATTATATTGATAAGTTCATTACTTGTAGGAAGTACACCACGGAATTGAGGACATGTTGTTCAAGTGTAACTGACAATATAGTTCAGAAGAGAATCCGTGAGGGATTCGTATCATGGTTTATGGACGAAGTAAGTTAAAAGCTCTGTAATTTCATAATAGAACCTTAATTTTGTATAACATTTTTATAAACTAAATAAATATTATTTGTTTTGTTTAGGTGCACAATCCTTTGAATACAAGCAATAGCCAATGCCGTAGAAATATAGCTTTGGGTGCTTCTAGACTTGTGAAATTGTATAATGGGCATTTGGTTAACAAATTTAGGTTTCATATACAAGAACAAGATTCAGGGATTCTCACATATAATTGTGGTGTTTGAATAAAAGGTGCCTACTATTGGATTTTAAATGAGATCATGGAGGTTGAATTACCAGAGACACCAATTCAAAAGGTCGTTCTTTTTAAGTGTGATTGGTTTGATTCTTCTTTACAAAGAGGTCTTAAGATTCATGATACATATAAATTTGTGGAGGTGCACACGAAAAGAAGATATGCTGGAGGGTACGATCCTTTTATATTGGCCCAACACGCAGAGCAAGTGTCTTCATCCCATATCCTATGACTAAATGACAAAAGTGTGATTGGTGGGCTGTAATGAAATCAAGACCTCGTGTTCTAGATGTCCCTCTAGTGAACATTCCATTTCAAGAAAATGTTGATAGTGCTGATACTTTAATGATAGATGTTGATATTCAAGACATTGCACCACTCTTTCATAAATTGGGCGATTCTGCATGAGTAGACATTCGTGAGAGAAATAACACTAATTATGAAAATGAGAAAGAAGAAGATGAGGTAGAATGAGAGTCTGATGATGAAATAAATGTAGAAGAAGAAGAGTTTCAATCCAAGTCCAATTCCAAAACTTAGAATATGAAGTATGTTTAAAATATGATGTATTTGTTGTTAAAATGTATATGCATGTTGGATGTATAAATAGTTGTTAAAATGTATGCTTAAGCTCCATTTATTTATAAGTGCACATATAGTTGTTGTTAAAATGTATATGTATATTCAGTTTATTTTTATGCCTTTATAATGTGTCATTTGTTCAAGTAAATTCTAGTAATTCTTCTTATCTATAAAATACAAGTACGACAGTATGTGAGTAGAAAAAGAAGAATACAGTGCCCCCGACACTAGCAGAAGCTTCTACTCCATTGACTCTGGCACTCCCAGCGGTAGCAGGCGTGTCTACTCCACTAGAGACACTACCTTCTATTCCGACCCTACTGTATATGAGTCCAGGGGCTCCTTCCACCCTTTCATCTTCTACTGGCCTATTGTCGTCTTCTTGCCTATCGTCTTTGCATTGAGCAGTTGATTCTCACAAGGTTATAGTACCGATCTCGAATAGGTAAAATTAAACTTCACATTTTAATTCATTAATCATAGAAAATAAGATGTTTGTTTAAGCAACTAAGCTTGTAGTCAACACTATCACTGAAAAGCGCCAGATCTAGATAGGTTCATTCCACATTAGGAGGCTTGTTGAAATGTAATGGTCACCTTCATCCTTGTAGATGGATCAGAAGCCGTTAACACTAGCCTATAAGCATCAAAACCATTGAGATATAAAGGCCTCCCTTTCAAACCAAAACGGGTTCCTCTTCTTTGAACAAAACTATTTTTATGACAATATCCTAATCTGAAACGGAATAAAAGAACAATTGTTTCAAAAGATATGTTGTAAAAAAAAAAACTTGTTTTCTTCAACATTCTTTTGTGGATGCAAATTTTGAATTTTGAGCCAAAAAATTTTGGCTAAAAAGTTTGTGTGTTAATATTATAGAAAGCTAAAGCTAGGCATTGTTGAAATTAGAAAAATGCATAATGATTTTTTTATTTTGTTATTTTTAATAGTTGTTTTTTGGTTTTTTCTTACAACTTACGTAAATTGCTTTTGCTAAACGGTTTCTCTATACAGTCTGATTGTGCCAAAGTTATTTCGGTAATTATGCAACAACATTTAGTCGGGGCTCATGCTAGTTAAGAAAAGGTCTCTTCGAACGTTATTATTATAATAACTACATGCAACGTTATTTGACTTGTAATTGCAGAAACATTTTGGTGCGATCCAACACATCATACACAGATACGCGATACATTTGATGAATGGGCATCCAAGCATTATAAGGGCAGCATGTATGCAATTTGTCGAGATGGTAAGAGGCCTGATTGCATGACGGGGCGATTTTACACTGATCTTCTTAAGTAGTAGAACGACCCTATGTACAAGAAAGAGCAGAAAACAACTCAGAGGAATCGGGTTGAGGGGCGTGGTGGCCAGGGCCCTGGTAAACACACTGGAGGGCATTGCCATTTATTGAGTGGGTATGTATGATATAAATCTTGCTTCTTCAATGTTGTGATTTCTTATAAGTGTAATGTTCATTGTTTATAAGTCTTATGAAATCATATTTGTCTCTTAAATGACATTAGTTTCTTAAAAGTCTTATAACATGATGTTCATTTCTTATAAGTCTTATTTGGTGTTATAACTTATGCTCTTTGTAAATCTTATGAAATGATGTTCGTTTCCAAACATGATTATTTTTTGTTATAACTTTTTGTTTATAAATCTTACGAAATAATGTTCGTTTCTTAAAATGATATTAGTTTCTTATAAGTCTTATGACATGATGTTCATTTTTATACGTCTTATAAACTAATGTTCGTTTCTTTTAAGTGTGATTTGGTGTTGAATTTTGTAATGATGTGCATTGCTGAAAATGATATTAGTTTCTTGTAAGTCTTATAAGATATTAAATTGATATTAGTTTTTTTTCTTTATTTTGTAGAAGGAAAATATGGACGATAATTTCAAACAACTAGATTTGTACATCCTCCTCTATAAGCAAAGAAGGGGGAAAATAAGGGGAAGTGGATCAACTAGCGTTCGGACGAATTTTAGGTAAGTATGCTAATGTTATTCTTAAATTGTATGCTTAAATACTCAAATTTTTTAACAATAACTTATTCCCTATTTTGTAGGCTGGATTCTTAGAACTAAAGGCGAACGTAGAATGCGTGGCTGCAGAGACTGGGACATTAGTTTCGAGCAATGACGCCTTGATGCTCAAGACTGCTGAGGGCATCAACAAATGCCACATCTACGGTTTTGGCTCACAGTCTGCAGCCAGCGCAGCGAGGAGCCAGGATAGTGGCAGCTCATCATTAGCACCTTCTGTTTCTTCTACATCTGCCAGACTATTATGTTCAGACCCCGAAGACATTAATGGGTTATATGGAGCATGCTTTGGACCAATTCTCCAGTTACATAGAGAATTTGCTAGGAAGGTTGTTGTGCAGCCCAATCTGGTTCCTAGACTCTTTCCATTTCCCCCGATGGATGACGCCCCGTTGATACTGCACTGTGTGACCCTCTTTCGAGCGATCCCCCCTCATCTAGCAACCCCAGTGTAGTTATAGATGTTTTATACTTTACATACTTTGTTTGTTTAAATACTTTATACATTTCATACTTTAGATGTTTAATGCTTTAGTATGGATGTTGAATTATGTTTGCTGTACCATATTAGTATGTTAGAATTGATGTTGACTTTGGAGTTTTTATAAATTTGTTTATGTTATAGTATGATTTTGGTTTCAATGATGTTGGTTTGGAACTTTTGTAACTTGCAGGGGGATTTTTTTTTAAAAAATATATTAAAAAATTTTACCGACCAAATTTCAACTGAATTCGGTGGGTAGAAAAAGTTTTTTAATATTTTTTAATTAATTTCAAAATCTACACTCACCAATTACCAACTGGAGAAATCGGTCAGTAACTATAAATTATTTTTATTATTTTATATAAAAACTTACCGACTGACAAAAATGGTTGCAATTTGTTTGGAAAGTTACTAAATTTACCCACCAAAATTCAGTCGGTATACATGAAATATCGGTCGGTACTATTTCGAAATTTGAATTTATTTAAATAAAAAAAAAAGTTACCGACTAACCAATTTGGTCGTTAAGTCGGGAAAATAGATTCGTAAGTTTTTCCGATCGACGTAATTTAGGTCAAATTTCCTCTCCGAGCAACAAATACAAGACCGAGCTCGATAGGTCGGTAATTTAATTCATCGACTGATTATCGACCGAAGAGTCGGTCGGTAAAACCCCTTTTTCTTGTAGAGTAATTTTCGCCATTAATGGTTACCTCAAGTCAACATTTGTTCTCTCTTCTTTCTTCATTACTGAAAATTCATAGTTGATGATTTTTTGCTCTATTCAATTTCTACTAGAATTCTCTTCTTCTGCCAATGTTATTTGTCCAAGCCACTATCTCCATTCAGCTCGAGGTAAACGATAGTTTCTTCCCTTTCTAATTAATGTTGATTGCTTATCGCATTTAATTTTCTTATAAAATAGAACAAATTTTTTTGGAGGCTACTTGTTTCATTTACTCTTCCTCTAAGAAGTTTTATATTGCTATTGAATATGGTGCCTAATCAGTTGAGTTAATTTCTTCTTCGATGCATGATATTGCGTTCTTTTTGTATTGGGGTGGGTTGTTTAAAATTTAAATGAGGAACTATATTTGTATTGATGGTAGAAGAAGCATTATTTCATTTCTTGATAATTGATGCATGTTTATAACAATGTGGCTAGTTTATTCTATGATGGCGATACTGTTTATATGATTGAGTATAGGCTAAAAGCCAATGCTCACATCTATATATAAGATTGTGCATAATAAAGACGATGTTAAAATTGCGAATATATGGTATATGTATATGTATCCAAGTAGTACTTTGCTCCTAGAATTTTGTTAACTAGGTCTGCCTACTGCAGTACTTTTCTTCACCTAACAATATATTTAAATGTATTATTTCATGATTTGAATTTAAGATTAAGTCCATTTGTAGATGTCAGAGAAAACTGAGATATCACCATCTAACTAAGAGCTTAACTATTCAACTATAAACAGGGATAAGGGAAAGAGATAGAAAATGGATAGAACCTCGTTCTGAAGTATGGGCACACATCACTAGATATATAACGGAAAGTGGAGATCATAGAGAAAAGTGAAACTATTTTGATCATACTTATGCGGCGAGACCTTCACTAAATGGCACAACTTTATTGAAGAATCACATGAACGTCTGTATGAAAAATCCATACAACAATGAGACTCATGAAACTCAGGTACAACTATGAACACAATTTACTCTTCATGGTAAAGTAGGTTCAGTTGTGAATTGGAGGTTTAATCAAATGGATGTAGAAGGCACGTGCCTTTTTTTCTTGTGGATCAGCAGCCATTTGGTTTTGTTGAAAAGCAAGGTTTTAAGAATTTTTTGTTTGTTGTTTGTCCGACTTTTCAAATCCCACCTTGCACTACTCTTACTAGTGATTGCTATGATTTATAGTTGGAAGAAAAAGCAAAATTGAAGAGTTTTTGGAAACATTCTTCTCAAAAGATTAGTCTCACCACGAATTCATGGACGTATGAACAACAAATTAATTGTTCATGCCTCACTACTCACTCTATTGATGACGATTGGGTGTTACATAAGAAAGTTTTAATTTTTGCACAATAAATAGTCACAAAGGTGAGGCTATAAGGAAAGGGGTGGAGTGCTTGCATGAATGGGGACTTGACAAAATTTTCACAGTTACTGTTGATAGTATGCAAGTTTAGTCAGTTTATATACATTTTTGCTTTTATATTTTTAAATCTAATATATATACATATGTATATCTGTATATATATGTATGTAATATTGCACAAGTTTCACAACAACTTCAATCCTCAAGAATCTAGCACATAAATGTCAAGCCTAAGCTCCACTAGTTCTTTTTCAAGTCCGGAGTCATAAGATGTAAATAGGCTACCATAAAGAAGGCGACTTCCAGATGTAGACACGTGGAGTGAGTATAATATGTTTCTGAATGAGGTTGGAGGTTTTGATACGCAAAATGAGTTAGACAAGTACATTGGAGAAGTAAGAGAAAATGATGAGATTTGGTTCGATATCTTGAATTCGTGGAAGTTGAATGCTCCAAGATTTCTTGTACTTGCTTTAGTGGCCCGAGATATTCTAGTTGTTCCTGTTTTATAGTTGCTTCTGAATCAACATTTAGTATTGCAGGTCCTGTACTTGATACATTCAGAATTTCATTGACACCTAGAATAGTGTAATATTTAATGTGTACCAAAGATTGCTTCTGCAATGAAGCTTATCCCGCTAGTATTGAAGAAGATCTTGAGGCTGTTGAAAACATTGATCAAGGCAATCTATTATTTATATTTGCAGCTTTACTTTTTGAGTTAATTTGATTAAATTAATTTATTGATTTATGTTCTTTTTGGTTTTTCTTAGAACTTGGAAACATGCTCATGAATCAGCAGTTTTAGATCTTTGAAGATCAGAAGTGTAAGGTGAGTAGAATCTTGATCATGTATTATTTCATTTGTCAAGCAAGACTAGTATTTTAATGTAATTTCTAGCGTTCTGGAATGATAATTACAGAAGGAGAAATTTTGGAAAGGTAAGGAAATTATTTTCAGAATAAGCGTAAATTTCATCTCTCTCTTCCTTCTTTTTAATTTGTCTCTGTCTTTTTGCAGTTTTCTTGGTTGGCTTTTATTTTGAAGAATAACTGGGGGAGCCAAGTGTGGTGGGTGGGACTCATTCTATATAGTTTATATATTATTGTTTCTGATATATGGTTCATTCAATGCTTTTTTCACTTCATCTTATTAGCATTTCTATATCTATTTATGTAATATTGCTAATTATTTTCCAAACTTACATGTTAGTACCATTGCTTTTAGAGAAGTCTCCAAAGAGAAGTTGAGTAAGTCTATTTAGGTTTCTTTTTATCTTTTGGACTTTCTCCGAGGTTTCCAAGTTTAGTGTCCGAACGTAGTGACTTTCCTGTCTTGTCACAGATTCCGAAAGTAGGAATCAAATCAATAAGATAACGGTAGGAAACCAAAACTTTTACTTTTCTCTCTTTTGATGTGCTCATTATGAGTTTAGTGTCCAGCTTTTATTTATATTATAAGATAGAGTAAGAAGAGCTACCAGATCTTTGAACTTGGAAATTTTGGTTCGAAGGATGTTTGGTTTTTAATTTCACTTTCTAAAATGATCTGCAAAATGTCTTAAGTAGATCCTACAGATGTTGAATATCTTTCTTGCTAAAAGAACAGCTAGATGTTTTGGATTTATTTCATACTTTTTGGTCTCCTTAAGGAAAGGAGAAAAGGGCTTGATTGAGGATCAAGTTCCACGAATTTATGGTTGTAAGAAACTTTTTTTGCATGTTAGAGATTGTACAGAATGAAAATCAATTTCAAGGTTGCATAATTACACAACTTCCTTGAAATTGATTTGCATTCCTTAAAGAATTGGAATCTGAGATGTTATTATTGCCTTTAAGAATAACTTCCCCTTTTTTTCTTGAGGAATGTCGATAATGAAGTGACTAGAGTAGTTCAGAATGATGGTGTTTTGCTAGACTTAATCATTATTAATATATGCAAAGTCTTGGTATGTCCTTTCTTTTCATATTGAAAACCTTACA
Organism: Catharanthus roseus; assembly: GCA_028651295.1. Classification (NCBI taxonomy): domain Eukaryota; kingdom Viridiplantae; phylum Streptophyta; class Magnoliopsida; order Gentianales; family Apocynaceae; genus Catharanthus; species Catharanthus roseus. Next base: position 448,130 of record JAPQWS010000132.1, read on the forward strand.
CTAATGTAGTTATGTCTCTTTTTCCATACTTGACTATGGATCTATATCCTTCCTTGAGTTATTCTTGGGCTTGGAAGACTTGATGCTTTATTTGTATACTTGATGATAAGTATGTGCATGGTCTCTGCAGTTATTGTAGGATTTACAATAGTATATAACCGGATCATTTCTTAATCTTGCATTTGCCATGACCTATCCTCTGGCAAATTATACTATGGACGTGGGTACACTTAGCTAGGTGTTCCCGGTTAGTGAAACTACATAGTTTTGAATAGATTTTATAATTTAATTCTAATTAAAGCTACTCATTTATTTCTTCCCCTTACACGCCTCTTGTTTGAAACAAAATCTTTGTTTCTTTCCCTATTCCCGTGATCTCTGCCTCACGCGATCTATGCGATCAGATTTTCTTGATCACCGATGTTTCAATCATTCTCATTGTTCGTTAATTTTTCAGCAGCGGTCTGTAATTGATAGCCTCCAATTTCTTTTTTGATGAAGAATTGTAAAAAAAAACTCCTATTACGTCATCTGTTGATATGGAAAATGTGAATTGTGATGTTTTCAACCATTCTTTGTATAAATATTGTGTTTTGGTATTTCATAATCATTGGAGGAAGGATTTCACGTAAGACATTGTCTTTTTTCTTGTTAGTTGTTGTTTTGGTGATTTCTGTATTGCTATATGTACGTATACTTAACTTTATAACTAGTTATGCCAAATTTTATAACTAGGTATGCCTAGTTTTATAACTAGGTATGCCTAGTCTTAAAATCAGTGTAACCTTCAACTTTTATGTTTTGTTTCTATATTTTAGATTTTTTTTTTTATGTAAAGTTTTTTGTGTTTTCAACCTTATACTACTTCTGTATGGCTTGAAGTTGTTTCATTATATTTTATTATGTAACTGAATTCCGTAAGTAGTTGTGCCTACTTTTGTAACTGAGTATGCCTAATTATAGAACTATGTGTGGCTATTTTTATAAGTGACAATGCTTATGTTTATAACTAGTGGAACCTTCAACTTTTCTAGTTTGTTTCTGTATATAGATTTTTTTGTTGGTTTTTATGCAAAGTTGTCTTATTTGTGTGTTTTAAATCTTATATTATTTTTAATATGACCGGGGGTTGCTTCATTCTATTTTATTATGTATTTGAACTTCAGTAGTTAGTTATTCCTAGTTTTATTACTAGTTGTGTCTAATTTTATAACTAGGTGTGCCTAGTTTTATACCAGTGGAAGCTTCAACTTTTCTGTTTTGTTTCTAATTTTAGATTTTTTTTGTTGGTTTTTGTGTAAAGTTTCTTTGTGTTTTCAACCTTATATTACTTTTAATATAGCTGGGGTTGTTTTCATTATACTATTTTACCCCTTCCGTCCCAAATCTTTGGTCCCATTTCAATTTTCACATGGATTAAGAAATTCAGTTAGAGTAATAAATTTTATTTTGATATCTCTTTTATACCCTCTTTTGATATTAAATGAATTTGACTTTTTGTCTTGAAGCTTTGCAAATATAGATAGAAAGTTATTAGAGTAGTCGACATTTTAGTAATGTTTTTTGGAAAATGGAGATATTTAATAGTGAAGGTGAATAATAATAAGGGGCATAAGAGAATTAAAAGTTTAACTAATATTTATAAAAGGAAATGAGATCATAATTTGGGATGGAAGAAAAAAGAAGTGAGACAAAAGATTTGGCACAGGGGGAGTACGTATTTAAACTTTAGTAGTTAGTTATACCTACTTTTACAATGGAGAGTGCCTATTTTTAAGACTATGTGTGTTCTACTTTTATAACTGACAATGCCTATGTTTATAACCAGTGGAACGATGAAGGATAAGATCATTGCTGAAGTGGAACCTTATCATGTTGATAATTCAGAGAATGAAGGTGGATGTTCTAACATTAAAGATCCAGTTGGAAGGTATGGAAAATGAGAAGATAATGCAAGGAAGAGAGTATTGTTGAGATAAAGTGCAATAGTACAATCAAGGAAAAGGAAAGAGCAAGAGTGCTTTAACGCATGCTTCAAGAATTAAAACGATTGTCCAATTATCCATGAACAATGAAGCTTTGGAGAGGGTTGTAAATGCACCAAGTAGTGAATGTTAGCTTAGTTTAGGAATTTTTAACTCTAGCGATATGGAACCTTCAAGTATTTTGCGGAAACTCATAAATTTTATAATTTCATTACTTAAAGACTTTGTTTGGCACAATTTTTATTTGTAGTTTTTGATGTTATACGTTTGTCAATTATTTTTGGAAAGTGTCACAGTAATTTTAATTGTTGCTAATTTCTATAAACAGGGATGCCTACATTTATAACTATGTACGCCTAGTTTTATAACTAAGTATACTTTTTATCTGCTATGTGTTATTCAAGTAACATTTTTTTATATGCAGATGATTATTTTTAGTTGTATAATTGGATTTTATAGTACCCCCTTTGTATTTTTGTACTTTATGGGAGTTCCAATATTATGGGAAGGAGTGTCTTGATACACATGAACACGACGTCAAACTTCTGTAAGCGGATGATAAATGGAAGTGTTTACTTTTATAATAGAGAGTGCCTACATTTATAAATGTCTATGCCTTCAGTATTATGTATTGTTCAAGTGGCATTTTTGCCTACGTACATAGTTGTTTACTTTTATTGTTGGACTTTTATGGTCATTTTTGTGTTTTTATATGTTAAGGTGTTCTAATATGTATGGGAAATGTGTTTTGCGATACTTTAATACGATCTCAAAATTCTGTAATTAGGCTAGTGCCTAGATTTAATACTAAGTGCGTTTTTCACTGCTGTTATGTTAGCTTATTAAAGACAAGTACAAAATGATATAATTGCAAATTATTATAGATATATATATTAATTTTATTTTACATAATCCTTAATGTCTCTCTTGTAGTACTTAGATGTTGCAAGTTGTACCTCTCTCTCGCAATATTAATCTTATACATGATTATTGGGTACATAATCTTGGCTCTCAGTAATTGGATAACTTTTGCATGTTTCTTTATCTCTTTTAGCAATGCATTCCAGCCACCTGCTATCTTTTTTTATCCTTGTATGTCTCTATGTGCCGCCGGTGAATCATATAGAGCTTTGTTCACTTTTCTTCTGTTCAAATGGTTAGTGTGAGTACGAGTGTCTATTTTTATAACTGCAAGTGCCTACTTTTATACCTATAAGTACCTATACTGAAAAATATGCATAATGCATTGGTGCCTCATTTTATAACAATTGGTGCTCATGTTTACAAGTACGGGTACAAATTTTTCATAACCAAGAGTGACTATAATGTTAAAAATGCAAAATGGTTTATTGTAAATAGGTGTGCCTACTTTTGTAGCATAGTGTGTCTTATTTTACAACTGTACATGCCTACTTCTAAAATCATATGTGCCTAAAAATGTACGGCATACATAGTTGGCTTACTTTATTTATTGGTGGCCTTTTAATGACAATTGGTTCTTAATTTTGCAAGCAGAGGTACAAATAACCAAGAGTGACTATAATGTTAAACATTCAAAATGATTGACTATAAATAGGTGTTATTTTATAACTGTGTGCCTACTTCTAAAATTATGTGTGCCTACAATGTATGGCATACATAGTTAACCTACTTTATGTATTGGTGGCATTTTTAATGACAATTGGTGCTTGTTTGTACAAGTAAGGTTACAAATTTTTCATAACCAAGAGTGACTATAATATTTATAAATATGCAAAATGGTTGTTTGTAAATAGGTATGCCTACTTTTGTAACATGGTGTGCCCTATTTTATAATTGTCTTTGTCATATTTTATAACTATGTGTACCCACAATGTATGACATACATATTTGACCAACTCTATTCATTGATGGCCTTTTTAATGATAATTGGTACTCATCTTTACAAGTAGAGGTACAAATATTCATAACCAATAGTGACTAATATGTTATATATGCAAAATTGTTGACTGTAGGTAGGTGTGCTTACTTATGTAACATGACGTGTCTTAATTTATAACTGTGTGCCTACTTTTAAAACTATATATGTGTGCATATAATGTATGACATACAGGTAAACATTGTACACACTAAATGGACAACAAATCACAAAAAACAGTTATTATTATGTATAAGATCACGGAATATGAGCAGGAATTTGTGAAAAATTCAGCAAATACGAACATGCAACATGGAATAAATATAGATATTTTTTCACTCTACATACTTAATGTACCATAAAACATTAAAAAAAAATTAATGTCGACGTTTAGAACACCAAATTAGGTACAAAAATGCAATAATACAATTAAACGCAAATATATGAAGCAAAAGCCATTGGTGATGACTGAAACATAACATAAAAAAATGCACACTCCTAGTGTTGGGTATGCATATCTGCTCATAAAAAAATGTATATAAAAAATCAAAGTTTGTAAATAAAATCACAATATGAAAAGGAGATAATAAATATAACTCCAGAATCTATAACGACAGCGTGAAAAAATTCAAAAATTTCGTTTCTCACTATCAATTTTCTCTATCTAGAGATGAATTCTCTACCTTCTCTCTAAATAAAAGTCAAGGATTCAATCTCAGATCTAGGAAAATCCGATCGTTCAAAATTAAGAAAAAGGTTAGTACCTCGATCTATACTCATTTATTTACAATGTTATCGGTTTAAAATTCAAAAATATACACCGGATAGAAAAAAATATGGCTGAATTTGGGCTGAATTTCCTTGAACTAGCGAAATTTTCCAGAGAATTTTGCCCAATCCAATGGAAATTCTTGGTCAACTTCACCACGTGCGCGAAATTCAGTGCCGAGTTCCGCCAGGCTGGTCGAAATTCAGCGCCAAGTTTCGCCAGCCTGGGCGAAATTGTAATGAAAATTTTTTATATTTGTTTATGATATTTAGTTTTGTGTTTATAAATGTTTAACATTATGATTATGTTTATTTGTTTATGTTATTCAATTTAGTGTTTACAACTGTTTAATTTCATGTTTATTTGGCAGGTTATTTAATTTTATTTAGAATACATGTAATTAGTTGTTTAATTGGTTTATTTTGTAATTATTTGTTTAATATGATTATGATTTATGTTTATGTGAATAATTTGAGTTTAATTGTGCATTAATTATTTTGGTAGTATAAGTGTTATGATTATTCATGTTATATTTTGAATCAATTTATATGTTTAAGTTGATTAAATTTATTTATTAAGTTCATGGTTTAGAAAAGAAATGGTGATGTAGATTAATAATAAACATTATGTAAAAGTAATTAATTTTTAAAGATCAATGAATATTTTAAACCTAATTGTAACGTCCCACTCGGTAGGCATCTCGGGCAACCTTAAGAGGGCGATTGTTGTGAACATAAGAGTCGGAGTCTAACGTAGTAAAACTTACGAATTTATGGTGCGCAATTTTTCAGCAATTTAAATACTCAGTAGTCTCATATAAGGTCTGAAGTGATGTTTTCTTTTTATGGAAGAATATTATCTTTTATTATTTTTAATAATATTATTAATATTAATATTTTATATTTATTAGATTATTATGGTTAGTTGAAAAAAAATAAAATAAATTTGTCACTTGTCATGAGAAGGGTACCACTTGGCATGTTACATGGCCACCAAGGGAGTAGTATATATATCTATATATATATATATATATATGAAATGAGGAGAAGAAAATTGCTGAAGTTTTTTTTACCTCCTCCTCTCCTCTCGGCTTCCAGCATCAGCTAAGGTTTCTTTTTTTTCTTCTTCCATTTTCTTTTTTCTTCTGTTTTTTTAGTTTTGTCTTGCTCTTTCTTTTCCTCTTTTAGTCTTTTTAGTATTTGTGTAGTTTTGGTTGGTGTAGTATTGTGATGGCTTTAATATTGTAATAATTATATTCACTAGTTAGTATATATATATATACATATTCATTTATATACTTATAAGTTTTATTTTATTTTTTGAAGCTAAGAGTTAGGATTAGCTTTTATTTACTTATTTGGGTTAGCTAAGTTGTAAATTATTTTCTTCTCTTTATTGATGAGTCGTAGAGTTTGATTTTAGATTCTTAAGATGAGATACTTAGAGTATAATTTGGTGAAGATTTAGTTAATTTTTATTTTTTGGTTCTCTTAGTTAATTTTCTTGGTATGATTCTCTTGTCTAAATGATTTTAATATACATAATTTTTGGCAAATGATTTTAGTGAATATTTTTAGTATACATAATTTTTGTATATATATAGTTTATATGTATATATTTGTGGTATACGTAATTGTTGTAAATGATTTTAGTATATATATAGTTATAATATGTATTTTTTTTGTATATATGGGAATTTCATAAATAAGTTTTAGTATATAAACTCTTGTATATATTTTAGTATATATATGATTGTTGTAAATAATTTTAGCATATAGCTTTATATATACTTTTATATACATAACTTTTGTAAATGATTTTAGTATCTATAGCTTTTTACGTATTCTTATATAAATGAGTTTTGAAAATGATTTTAACATTTATGGTTTTGTATATATACAATCCTAGTATATTTAACTTTTGTAATTGGTCTATGTATATAGAGTTTTTTTTGTATATAATGATAACATATATAATTTTAGTACCACTGGTGGGTATGTATTATTTTTAGTATAGATGGGTTAAGATGTTTATGCCTTTTTGATTAGTTTATGCGTAGAAATATCCCAGGTCCAAAAGGAGATATATTTTTCTTTTCATTTATTTTCGATGACAAATAGAAGTATTGGGATTTTTAATTAAGTGTTTTGTTGATATCCTGCTTGTAGGATTATAGCAGTAGAGCTGCATCCAAGGGAGTGCACAAACCTCATTTTAGTATGTTAATTCAAATATTATGGCAATGTAAATTTGTTTTCTAAACCTGTCACAAAATATTTACTACTTTTGGAATGATATAATTTGGCATGTTTTTGGAGATGTTCTCCACAGTGTGTTACATGTTCATTAGAGATGCATAGGAGCGGTGCTCCACATAGGTGTTTTTTTTGTTAAAACAGTTTATTATTGATGTGAAAGAGAACTAGTCTGTACACGGATTTTCTGAAAATATTTATAAGTTGGAAAATGCTTTGGTTTTTAAAAGTTATATGATTCGGCATGCATGAATGTAGACTTGGCACATTTATAAATCTGCATAAGCTGGAAAACGCTCTAGCCTTGGAAAGTTACATGTTTTGACATGCATGGATATAGATCTGACATTGGTATAATTGTCAAATTTGCATAAGTATATGGTGACTGGCGGATGGGAATTTTTGCTAAGAATATTTATGACCTAATTCTGTTCCGACGGTCGGGCAAATGGCCTTTCGGTTTATAAACTCATGAAAACCCCATTCTGACTAGGGTTACATTTCTGGTTACGATCATATGTTCGGAAGCATCAGAGAATTGCACTGTACGTAGCTAGTTTCTCGTACGAGGGCCTCTTCCGATGGTGTGGATGTTTTAGACTCGGGAGAGTGGATCCACTTGAAGAGGGGCGTAGACCGCGGAGGGTGTGGCCTAATTGGTCTACGTGGACACTGCATCATGCTCTGCGGTGGGGTTGGCTGCCTTGTGGATACCGAGGAGGGGATTGAAACTAAGGTTGGTCTGAGGGCAGACCTGGTAGGTGCCCTAGGAATCAGTAACCTGTTTTGACCAATGATATGGAGAGTGCAGTTGTTTGGAAATTGAGCGCTCGTATGGTGTTTGGTTGATATTGACTACGAGATGCCGGAACTTGGTTCCGGTGACCTCGTTACGGAAGAGCCCGACTGTTGCATTACATGTTCTTTTGAATCATAGAGACTGCGCTGATGTGTCTTGATTCGTTTAGATTTCCCAACTACGCTCAAAACCCTCATATAGGTTCAGGCGTCAGCATAGTTAAATTAACAAAAGAAAAATGTTTTCTTAAAACAGTGAATGAACTATTTTTCGTGAAACTACATTAGCATTGTTTTAAAGAAAGCACTAATGCACACACACATGTGGACACACTGAGTGTTCTCGTTCACGTTTTTTCATATCATGTTTTCTCCTCAGATTAACTCAGGACGGTCAGAAGCACAATAAGCCGCTAAAGTTTTTGACATTAAGTTTTTGGTTCGAGTCTCTCCGGAAGGACATGTGATTCTGTTTTGTTTTCATGTGCTTGAGCCATTTGTGAAATATTTCCACCTTTGTATTGGAATGATCAAAAGAAATTTTCTTGAACCTTGTGTTTTGAGTCTCTATTAGTATTTGGTCTACTTAGTGTTCGCTACGTATTGTGTATATATACTTCTAAATGTTGCCCAGGGGGTTATGCTCTTGTTTTGAGATTTATAATTTAGTGGCGAGAGGCACGCAGATACGCTACTCAGCCGCAGTTGACCTAGTGGCAGGGTTGGGGGTATCACAGGTGGTATCAGAGCCCTAGGTTCGATTCGTGGATGGAGCTAATAGATTCTAGACGAGTACTAGGGGCTAACTACATAGATTTATTTTGCTCAAAGACTTTTAAGTTTCCTTTTCTCTTTCGTTTTGCTGATCGTGTTATTAATCTTGTGGGAACAATGCTCCTTTGTATACGATGTCATATCTTTTTCCATAACTACAATGAGAGGATATATAGATACATTAAGTTTTTGAGATGATGATAGTTCAGGTGAGAGAGTACTAAGATTATTTGAGTCATCAAAAGAGGTTATTTGTTCTAAGACTTGTAGCTCGATTGAGAGATTTCATGGGACATAAGGTATTATGGGGAAAACTCTGATGACTTGCAATGTATTTACTGCATAAAAAGTGAGTGTAAAATTTTTATTACGTATAAGATGTAATTCGTATCGATTTTTGTCATCCCTACTTCAATGATACCAAAAAACTTCATGCACCGTGTAAAGTCAACATTTTTCTTGCTGTTGTCACAACAGAAGGAGTACTTCGGCCCTTAGTTCTGTATTCAATACATATTGTGTAAGCATTACTCCACACTGCCAATCGGTGAATGTAAAGATAGAAGTGAGCCTATTAGGATGGAGCTGATGATACGTTTAGCTTGATAAGGAAAACAATAAGGTATGACAAGGGTAGGTAAACTAGAAGCAAAGTTTCTTAGGATTTGAAACATTAGTATATCTTGTGAGTGAGAGATCGGCAATCTAATATGAGAGTGGGGAAACCATTGATATAGTTGTTGAGATCTTTCTGTGTTTTTGCTATGAGATTCATCCAGAATACTTTTGATAAGCTCAATATTAGACCATAGTCTTTCAGAAGAAGATATACCTAAACTGGGCTGGTGTACTTGCATTTTCCTAGGATTCTTTAGTTTACATTGTACATATGTCTTAAGTATAAATCTAGTTTTGTGAGTGTGATTCTTTAGTGGCTGTATATAATCTGGAAAAGCCTAGGATCGTGTTGATCGCAAATTATGTTAGGTATGGTATATCTTATTTTGTATGTTTGCTCTACCCCGTGCACCAAAAACTATTTTTATTAATTTAGAGGATGTTCCACTCTTTATTTGATGTACAGTTCTAGTGTGTGGTGTTTTGTATGTAAGTTTTATCCTATAAGATAAGGTTTACGTATATAACATTGAGCAGATTCTTTTGGAAAAGACGGTGGAAGTGCAAAGGGATAATAATTGTTTCAATCATTTGAGGGATAGGGTGTGATAGTAAGAACGGATTGATTGACTAGACATTGGAATATAGTTAAGTATAATCAGTTAATGTTTCTAATCATTAGAGTTTCTAATCTTTCGAGAATCACTTTATAACGCAAGAGTAATATTAGAAATTCACGATAGAAGACTACTAAGGATATCTAACGTACTCGTGTAACAAGTCCAGCGAGAAGTTGAAGTTGTAACTTGTATTAGTAATAAGGGAGTTATTAGATATCTTTAAAAGAAACTGACGGCCTCACCTCCTGAATGGGAAGTTGAGCCTAGGATAGAATCAAAAATAGAGGATGACCCGATGTTTCGAACCACGTATTCGATGGACTGCCCCTAGACACCGAAGCAGAAGTAGTTGAATGTACAATTAAAATCTATTCTTAACCAGCAAGAGTACTTATTAATCATGGAGCTACGCGTTCTTTTGGGAGTTTTCTTTTCATAAAACAGATTCCTATACTTTTTGTTGTCGTGCGTTATCAGTTGATAGCTAGCAATCTTATAGGCGTGAGTAAGAGGACTGAGGTAAAGAAGAAGGATGGAACTCTTAGGATGTGTATACATTACAGAGGATTGAATAGTGTGAAAGTCAAGAACAAATACCCACTTCCACTTATTGATGAGTTTTTTGATCAACTATGAAGAGCAGGATGTTTTTCTAAATTGGACCGAGACAAGGGTATTATTGGTATTAAGTCAGGAGAAGAGAAAAAGATATTCTGATGACGGCTTTCAACACACGATATAGGCATTATGAGTTTATCTTTATGCCATTTGGATGGACAAATGCACCCGCGACATTCATAGAATTGCTGCACAGGATTTTCTATCCTTACTTGGAAAAGTTTGTGGTGATTTCCATTGATGATACTTTTGTGTATTGACCTGATCTCGAAGCACCTGAAAAACATCTTTGAAGAGTGTTGTAAACCCTGCAGGAATATAAGTTGTACATCAAGTTTAGTGAATGTGGGTTTTGGATGCCGGCAAGTGACTTCTCTAGTGTATGTGATTATTCAGGGAGAAGTATCAATAGTTCCAGCAAAAAGAGGAGCAGTGACTGATTTGACACAACCCAAAACATCAATAGAGGTATATATCTTCTTAGGTATGGAAGGGTATTATTGGAGATTCATAACAGATTTTTTTTAGAATCGTTAGACTTTTAACGCAACTTACAAAGAAAGCCATTGAGTTTAAATGGGTGGAGAAGTGTGAGAGCAGTTTCTAAGAAGTAAAGCATCGACTAATTTTCGGCACAAGTTACGCTATTATCCAATTCAAGTGTGGAATTTTCCCTATAAATGAAAGGCCTAGAGGCAGTTTCGGTGCAAGAAAGATAAGTTGTTGCTTAGGTTCCAACTAAATTGAAGAATTATGATCGGAATTATCCAATACATGATATGGAGCTAGTGACTATAGTATGACTAGGGCGTGGTGACTTCACTTATACAGGGAAAATATGAGATCTTTATTGATCATAAAAGTTTATAGTACTCGTTTTCCCTAGAAGATTTACATATAAGACAACGTCAATAGAGGGAACTGCTAGAGGAATATCGATGCCCAATCAACTACCATCCAGGAAAGGCGAACATGGAGGCAGATGCATTTAGTAGAAAAGTGAAGATATCAAGTCTTAGCTTAACATCCACCCTACAACAAGATATTAAAAGTGCCCTAAAAGAGTAATAAGGAATTCCAGGAGTTTAAAGGCCGTGTGGAAACTAAGAAAATTGGAGAATTTTCGAACATTAGAAGACGATGCGAGCCTGTATTTTCAAAATCGGCTGTGTGTACCCGATGAAGTTGAACTTAAGGGTAGGATACTAGAGGAAGCCTACAGAAGTAAGTATTCAATGCATCCTTTAGAGAATAAGAAGTACGAAGACTTAAAGCAAAAGTTTTGGTGGAATGAAATGAAGAGAGAGATTACAGAGTATGTAGCAACCTGTCTTATACGTCAAAGGGTTAAGACGAAACATCAAAAGTCAGCAGGACTACTACAACCATTAACTGTCCCCAAATAGAAATGGGATCACGTGACAATAGACTTTATCAGATGATTGCCCTAGACTAAGGGATATAAGGATGCTATCTGGGTAATCATTTATCGTTTAACAAAAGTGGCTCATTTTATTGCTATTATATGACATACCTTTTGGACAAGTTAGTCCATATTTATATGGATTAGATTGTCCGACTTCATAGAGTGCCCATTGATATTGTATCAGATAGAGACCCAAGGTTTACCTCAAGGTTTTAGCCCAAGTTCCAGGAAGCTATGGGGACCAACCTAAGTTATAGTACCACAGCATACCCCTAAAACGATGGACATCCCGAGAGAAAAATTCAAACCCTAGAGGATATGTTGAGAGCGTGCACCTTAGATTTTAGAAATAAGTGGGTTGACAATCTTGCTTATGTTGAGTTTCTTATAATAACAGCTACCACTCTTCGATAGGAATGGCACCATTCGAGGCATTGTATGGTAAGAAATTCAGAACACCCCTGTATTGGGATGAGGTTGGAGTTCGATCTCATTGGAAATAAAGGAACTTGATACCAGAGTTGTAGGAGATGAAGAAACAAGTTAGGATAATTCAAGATCAGCTTCGGGTAGCTAAAAGAAGATAGAAGAGCTATGCTGATAACCGAAGAAGGGACCTAAAGTTTAATGTGGGAGATTGAGTTTTCTTAAAACTTACGCCACATCGAAGAAAGTTTAGATATCTAAGGGGAGGAAAGTTAAGCCCCCGATATGTAGGACTATTTGAAATTATTAATAGGGTTGGTAAAGTGGCATATCAGTTAGCCTTATCGAGTGAGCTGATGGGTATACATGACGTGTTTCATGTATCACAATTGAAGAAATATCATCCTACACTGGATCATGTCATACAAAGAAAAACCAGTAGAGATTATAGAACAAAGCGTAAAAGAGTTACGCGGGAGACAGATTCCAATGTGTAAAGTTATATGGAGGCATCATAGAATTGAGAAGGCGACCTGGGAGACTGAGGAATATCTGAGGAAGAAGTATCCAAAACTTGTAGGTATAACTATTAAATTTCAAGGAAGAAATATTTTTTAGGAGGGAAGAATGTAAAGCCCCACTCGGTAGGCATCTCGGGCGACCTTAAGAGGGCGATTGTCGTGAACATAGGAGTCGGGGTCTAACATAGTAAAACTTGTGAATTCATGGTGCGCATTTTTTTTAGCAATTTAAATACTCGGTAGTCTCATATAAGGTCTGAAGTGGTGTTTTCTTTTTATGGAAGAATATTATCTTTTATTATTTTTAATAGTATTATTAATATTAATATTATTATTTTTTTATATTTATTAGATTATTATTGTTAGTTAAAAATAATAATAAAATAAATTTGCCACTTGTCATGAGAAGGGTGCCACTTGGCATGTTGCATGGCCATGAAGGGAGTAGCGTATATATATATATATATATATATATGAAATGAGGAGGAGAAAATTGCTGAAGTTTTTTTCCTTCTCCCCTCCTCTCGGCTTCCAGCATTAGGTAAGGTTTCCTTATATTTTTTTTCTTCTTCCGTTCTCTTTTTTTTTTTTTTTCTTGCTCTTTCTTTTCCTCTTTTAGTCTTTTTAGTATTTGTATAGTTTTGGTTGGTGTAGTATTGTGATGGCTTTAATATTGTAACAATTATATTCACTAGTTAGTATATATATATATACATATTCGTTTATATACTTATAAGTTTTATTTATTTATTTTTTTTTTGAAGCAAGGATTTAGGATTAGCTTTTATTTATTTATTTATTTAGGTTAGCTAAGTTGTAATTTATTTTTCTCTCTTTATTGATGAGTGGTAGAGTTTGATTTTAGATTCTTAAGATGAGATATTCAGAGTCTAATTTGGTTAAGATTTAGTTAATTTTTGTTTTTGGGTTTTGTTATTTAATTTTATATAAATCTATTTATTTAATTTCTTGGTATGATTTGTTAGTATATGCCCTAAGACCAATTGACTCACATTTATGATTTATGAAGCATGTATTTTTGAATTGTATTTTATGCTCTTGGTCATCAAGTATGTGACTTGATAGTAAAACCCTTATAGCTAAATAAATACTATTCTTATTTGTCACTAGTTTATTACATTTTGTAAACTAGTGTGAAGTTGATTGATGGTCAAGTTTTACTGATCATGAATATGAGATATAAAATCAATTCATAAATACATATTGAGAATATTGTATTGGACATGACCCAAAGTGAAGAAGAAATATTGCATGGGTTTAAGTTATAAGTATTTCTTCTCAGTTTTACATTTGGTGTCCTTCGACCTAATCTTTCTAATGTTTCTTGCATGGGGAGAAAAATATGTTTTGACATAGTCAAACATCACTTTTAATTAAGTGATCATTATGATTATTGGTTGGCTTATTTTCTCATCATGGCTTGAATATTGGAGATAGTGAAAGGGATTTGTCCCTCTCTTTTTAGAGAGAGATATCCATGGGCCCCTTGATAAGGAAGACTGGAAAATATGCATGGCCATGCTCAAATAATTATTAATAAGGTGTTATTAATATTATTTGTTGGAACAGTCCGCCTGGTGATCAAGTAAATGGTTAATTAAGTTTTATAAGGATGACTTGATCCATGCCTTATACTTAATTAGGATATCATGTGACAAAAAGACTAAATATTAAATCTGATGCTAGGTTATTATTACATTTATTTAACTTGGGTCAGCATAATGTCTTGCTAGAGGCCGCTTATGTTTTGTGAATAAATGTCTAGGACATTTTTTCATTCACTGCCAACGTTAAGTGAACCTACAGGGTCACACGTATAGACGATCTTGTGAGCATAATTTCCATATTCAATGAATCTTGAATCTAGATTGTGTCCAGATTCGTTGAATCGTATACAAAAGGGGAATCATATTCCATATTGTATTTTCTGGTAGGTTAATAAGTAATAATTTTATTTAATCGAATAAATGAAATTAATTACTTAATATTACTCATCCAACCGTTGGATGATTATAGGAATGGACGGACGAGATTAAACTGGCATTAGATGACAGTTAGGGTTTTGATATTGACAGCTATAAAAGGTTATGTTAACCTTTTCTGGGCTAGAACGACGATATAGTATCTAGCCTCCTCTCTCCGAAATACGACCGATTACCAGATAGTCAGGATCAGTTCTGAATAGTTTTCAGAACACAGAAGGGGCTAGCATCCCGATCGCTTGCAGAGGAGTTCGTCGCGTGGATACCAGTAGAGGGCGAAATATACAAAGCAGCGCTTCCACAACGAAAAATCAAAACATTGAGGTAATTTCTATCCAATCGGTTTTTCTAGTATGTGCAGATCCTGTTGGTGGATTTTCGTAGTTTTATTTTACTTTGTTTTTGCCTACGGATTCCAACATAATTCTCTTATCTAAATGATTTTAATATACATAATTTTTGGCAAATGGTTTTAGTAATATTTTTAGTATGCATAATTTTTGTAAATATATAGTTTATATGTATATATTTGTGGTATACATAATTGTTGTGAATGATTTTACTATATATAGTTAGAATATATTTTTTTTAGTATATATATAGGAATTTTATAAATAATTTTAGTATATAAAGTCTTGTATATTTTTAGTATATATATGATTGTTGTAAATAATTTTAGTATATAGCTTTGTATATATTTTTATATACATAACTTTTGTAAATGATTTTAGTATTCATAGTTTTGTACGTATTTTTAATATAAATGATTTTTGAAAATTATTTTAACATTTATGGTTTTGTATATATATGTAATCCTAGTATACTTAACTTTTGTAACTGGTCTTAGTATGTATATGGTTTTTCTATATGGTGATAACATATATAATTTTAGTATCACTGGTGGGTTCGTATTATTTTTAGTATAGATGGGTTAAGAAGTTTAGGCTCTTTGGATTAGTTTATGCGTAGAAATATTCCAAGTTCTGAAGGAGATATATTTTTCTTTTTATTTATTTTCTATGACAAATAGAAGTATTGGGATTTATAATTAAGTGTTTTGTTGGTATCTCTGCTTGTAGGATTATAGTAGCAGAGCTGCATCCAGATGAGTCCACAAACGCCGTTTTACTATATTATTTCAAATACTATGTGCTATGTAAATTTGTTTTCTGAACCTGTCATAAAATATTTACTGCTTTTGTAACGATAGAATTTGGCATGTTTCAATGCGTTACATGTTCATTAGAGATGCATAAGAGCAGTGCTCCACATAGGTGTTTTCTTGTTAAAACAGTTTATTATTGATGTGAAAGAGAACTAGTCTGTACACGGGTTTTCTAAAAATATTTATGAGCTGGAAAATGCTTTGGTTTTGAAAAGTTATATGATTCAGCATGCGTGAATATAGACCAAGCTCATTTATAAATCTGCATAAGCTGGAAAATGCTCTAGCCTTGGAAAGTTATATGTTTTGAAATGCATGGATAGAGATCTGACATTGGTATATTTATGAAATTTGCATAAGCATATGGTGACTGGCGGATGGGGATTTTTGCTAAGAATATTATGACCTAATTATGTTCCGATGGCCGAACAAATGGCCTTTCGGTTTACAAACTCATATGAAAACCCCATTCCGGCCAAGGTTATAGTTCTAGATATGATCATGTATTCGAAAGCATTAGAGGATTGCACTGTATATGACTAGTCCCCTGTACAAGGGCCTCTTCAGATGGCGTGGACGTTTCATACTCGGGAGAGTGGATCCACTTGAAGAGGGGCGTAGACCGTGGAGGGTGTGACCCAATCAGTTTGCGTGGACACCGCATCATGCTCTGCAATAGGGTCGGCTGCCTTGTGGAGAGCCAGGAGGGGATTGAAACTAAGGTTGGTCCCAGGACAGACTTGGTAGGTGCGCCAGGAATCTACAGCCTGTTTTGACCACTGATATGGAGAGTGCGGTTGTTTGGAAATCGAGCGCTCATATGGTGTTTGGATGGCATTGACTACGAGATGCCGGAACTTGGTGCCGATGACCTCGTTATGCTATGGGATCCGGACTTTGTCCATGGAGTCTGCCTGTTGCATTACATATTCTTTTGGATTCGAACGTAGAGACGGTGCTGATGTATCTTGATTCACTTAGACTTCCCAGCTGCGCTCGAAACCCTCATGTAGGTTCAGGCATCAGCATTGTTAAAGTAACAAAAGAAAAATATTTTCTTAAAACATTGCATGAACTATTTTTCGTGAAACTACATTACCATTATTTTAAAGAAACCACTAATGCACACACATACTCGTGGACTCACTGAGCATCGCGGTCACGTTTTTCCATATCATGTTTTCTCCTTAGATTAACTCAGGACGGTAAGAAGCACAATAAGTTGCTGAAGTTTTAGACGTGGAGTTTTTGGTTCGAGTCTCTTCAGAAGGACATGTGATTCTGTTTTGTTTTCTTGTACTGGAGCCGTTTGTAAAATATTTCCACCTCTATATTGGAACGATCAGAAGAAATTTTCTTGAACCTTGTGTCTTGAGCTCTCTACTAGTGTTCGGTTTACTTAGTTTTCCGCTGTGTATTGTGTATATATACTTCTAAATATTTCCCAAGGGGTCATGCTCTTGTTTTGAGATTTATAGTTTAGTGCCGAGAGGCACATAGATACCCTACTCAACCACAGTTGACCTAGTGGCAGGGTTGGGTTGGGGGTATCACACTAATAATAATTTAAATAATGATATTTAAATAATATTGTGAATAGTAATAATTTAATAGTGATTTGAATTACTAATAATTAATAATTCATAAAGAATAATGATAATAATTTAAAGAAGGAAGAATAGGATCCAATCCTTTTTATGTAGTAATTTTAATAATAAATACACTTGCAAATAATAATTATTATTATTTCCATAATAATAATAAAATGTAATAAAATAGTATAAATGGAATAATAAACTTATTTAAAAATAAATAATAAAATAACATAAATTAGAGAAGTAAATATTGTTTTAAATTTAATAATAATTAATAATACATGAAGAAGAATAAAATAATTTAAAGTCCATTTAAGGAATAAGGTTTATCGCTTTTTAAATATTAATTTAAATAATAAATGTAACATTCCGAATAAGCACCTCAAACTTAGTTCACGGTAAGTTCGGATAAAAGTTTCAGGGTGTATAAAAAATAGTAAGTATTAGGGTCATTTGGTAATTATTAGAAAAATTAAGGGAAGAAAATTTTTTTTCGGTGGAAAACTTTTCGGACAGGTTTTAGAATTGTTTGAGTTTAATGCTTTAAAGTAGAAATTGAAATTTCAAGTTTAAGATGAATTTTTAGTCATTTTTAAGATTTGGGGCCAACGTAGAAGTTTTAGAAAGTTGAGGAACTACTTACTTGGAGAGGAGGTAATGACATGGCTAGCAAGGACGTATGGAAGGGTATTTGACAGCCACATGGAATGGGATGACAAGTGGGTTAGAGGGTGAGTGACACATGGCTGGCCATTGCCATGTGTCTCATGCATATACACAAGAAGTCATGCATAAATGGCTATAAATAGGAGATTTTTTACCCAAAAAAGGGGTACCAGCCTTTCTTTCTCTCTCTCTCTCTCTCTCTCTCTCTCTCTCTCTCTCTCTCTCTCTCTCTCTCCATTGTTTCCATTTCTTTGCTTTCCTTTTTAGTTGATCTTTCGGCTTTGCTCCTCTAGGTAAGTACTTCTTTTATTTTTTTTTGTTTTGTTTAATTTATTTTGTTTCTTCTATATACTATTATTAGTATTATTATTATTTCTTAAAAATAAATTATTTCCAGATAATAGAAAAAATATAAGAATTATTATGAATCAATTTTCTTGAAGTTATTCTTCTAGAATTTCTTTTGAAATAAATTTTAGGTGAACTTTAGGGTCATCTTGGGGTTAAGGTATTTTTTTAATTATTATTTGATTAAGTTTGAAATTGTTATTTATAGGTTTAATTCGTATCACAACTCCAGGTGAGTTCACCAACTTTTTTCTTTTACAAGAGTTTTAACTATTTCTTGAAAACATATTTTTCCCATATTTGGGATTTTGACTAAAGTTACAAAATATTTACCGGAATTATTACGGGTTATGCTTAATATGTTTGGGTTATTAAAATATTTGTGTTTTAAATATTTTTTTATGGCATGAAAATATATCTTGAGTTAGTAATGTATTTTCATGATGTATTTACTTGAAACATTTTGTACAACCCTTTTAATTTGGGTTTTGAGTTTCAAAAAGTATTTTGAGAAATTATTTTTCAAAATATTTATTATTTCTTTTTGGAAATAATATTTCTAAATATGTTAATTTCTCTTAAGGCTTTTGAGTTATAAAATGATTTTGAGAAATATTTTCAAAATATTTACTAATTATTTTTGGAAATAATATTTTTAAACATTTTAAATTCTCTTAAAGGTTGTGAGTTTTAAAGTTATTTTGAGAAATTATTTTCAAAATATTTATTATTCTTTTTGGGAATAATATCTTTAAATATTTTGAATTCTCTTAAAGATTTTAAGTTTTAAAATTATTTTGAGAAATTATTTTTAAAATATTTACTATCTCTTCTTAGAAATAATATTCTAAACATTTTAAGAAGGTTTTGAGATATATTATTTATTTGGAAAAGTTATTCTTAAAATAGTTATTATTTATTATTTCCTTTGGAAATAATTTTTAAATATTTTAAATATTTTTATAGGGTTTGAGATTTAAAATTATCTTTAACATATTTATTATTTCTTTTTGAAAATAATACTTCACATATTTTCTAGATATTCTTAAAAAGGTTTCTTAAGTTAAGAGAATATTTTCACAATACTTTTTTTTTAGATATCTTATAGTATGATTTCAAAAAAATGTTTACTAGTTATTTTTTTTAAATAATATCTCTCTACGGTTTTATTATTACTTTAAGTTTTGGAAATATTAAAACTTTCCTTTTCGAGAAATATTTATCATAATTTTTGGTACGCATCTTGGCGTAACCTATTTTATATGCGTAATGTGATTCAAAGTTTACATTTCAACGTCACATTTACATGGCTACAAGTTTGGCCCAACGGATAGGGATTTTTCTTTATCTAATGAGTTTTATGTAGCTGATAGATGGCATAATTTTATAAAGTATATTAAAACCCTAATCTGGCAAAAAGGGACTTGGTATACATTTTTTATCAACCTGTTGAAAGGACTTGCACTGTGTGTGGCTAGTCTCCCGTACGAGGGCCTCTTCCTAACGACATGCTTGGTAGTCTTACTCTTGATTTGGATCCAGTTGATAGAGGGCGTAGTACCGTTAGAGGGTTAGGCCCAAGGCGGTATTGCGTTTGACTCCGTATCATGCTCTGCGGTAGTGGCTATTTCCTAGAAGATTAGGTCAGGAGGGGCCCACCGGCTAGGGTAGCACAAGGAGGTCTGGTAAGTACTTCAGGGCACGTTACCTGTTTGTGTATATGTTGTGTGAGGTTGAAAATCGAACGTTCGTACAATGTGCTTTGGAGTTCAGGCTGGTATTGACTACGGGATGCCGGAATTTCTCCGATGACCCCGTTTAAGGTTCCGGACTCTGTCCGTTGAGCCTATCATGGTGCATGCATGTTTTTTTTAAAAGTTCAGGTGTCTGGCAGCGGCGATGTGTCTTGATTCGCTCAGATTTTCTGGCTGCACCCGAACCCCTCAAAAAAATTTATATGTTGCATAAAAAGATTTGTTTCGAAAGCACTTATTTTTTGGGATGACAATCTATTTTTGGAAACAAATAGAAATATATATACATATATATATTGCCCATACGGAAAAGACTCGAATGGCACACGTGTACCTGAACGCACTGGGCGTCTATCGCTCATGTTTTCCAAATATTTTTTCTTCGCTCTTTCAGATGACTTGGTAACCAGATCTGGATAGTGGAGCCATGGTGAGGCATTGGAGTCGGCATCATTGAAGTTTTTCACCTCTAGAAAGATTTCAATTATGTAGAATACAGCCTTAGCGGCCTTAAACCTATGTATAAGTTTGAGAAGCTTTTATTATAAAGTTATATTCAAACCTTTCTTTCTTCTCATATTATCTAATATAGAAATACTCTTTACAGCTCCTCTCGATTGTATCTTAGTCTAGTATTTTTTGTAAGTTAAATGTCGAGAGGCATGCAGGTACCTTACTCCGCCGCAATTGACCTAGTGGAGGGGTACGGGGTATCACAATAAATAATTACACTAAAACATGATAACTATTATTATTACTAATAATAAATAATAAAATAATATAAATGAAATAATACAATTATTTTAAAAATAAATAATAAAATAATATAAATTACGGAATTAAAAAATATAATTTAAATAAGAAAAAATGATAGACAACAAAGTTAAATAATACAATATAGACAAATTGTTACATGTATCGAAAATATTTAAATAATATAAAACATGAATTAGGCAAATATATGTTAATTATTTATGATTATGTTTGAAAATTTGTTTAGATGGTTCGGCCCGAAGCATGTAGGAGAGATGATTATCTATGTGGCAAAAAGGACCGGTCGAGTTGACAGGTATGTACAGTCACTGCTTCATCACGTGGTGTGAAGGATCGTCATAGTACATCAAACATCCTTAGTACTCTTGCCCCACTTGGACTTGAGATATATTCTGACCCTGGAGCACCGGGATAGACCCAACCACCTCATATACCGACTAGGACTCGTCCTCCTCTCCCATCACACCATCCATATGAGTTATATGAATCTTCTCAGCCACCTACATCATATGACCTGTATGCACCTAGTTCTTTTGTACCTCCCCATATGTTCGTCAAGATCTTGTATTGTTTAGAACTAAACTTCAGGTACCATTAAATGAAGTTAGTGGTCTAGGGGCGCAATTGGGTACTTCTTTTTTCAAGTAGCTTATTTCAAGAGTCCTGGTCGACTCATTTTATAGCAAGGCTGATTATACAGTGATTGATTACCGTATTCCCAGATATTCACCTTATTTAGGGAGGGATACTAATGATATAGGGTTAGAGGGAGACAGGAGCCAATCTTAGCAGCATAACAAGGTCGGATTCCTCCACATCGGCAAGGAGGATGTTGAGGTTGGGGGAGAGGATGATGATGTTAACCTGACTTAGGGCAACAGTGATGGTGATGAGGAGGAGCCTATATCTGTGGCCCTTGGTTCTCGACCAAAAAGACTTGAGAATTCCATTCCTCTATGATGCCTTCACAGAGGAAAAAGGCAAATTGAGGGAGGTCCACAGAATCCAGAGATTATCTCTTCATACAACAGGCATGTTGCTGGTTATATATGGCGCGGACAAGTAAATTTATGAATTAATTATTGCTCAATTCTGCATTTTATTTTTAATATTATTATTTAATATTTATATTAATTATTTTTTTAATATGCAGGAACAAGGTATATTGAAGTCGCGGTTGCGCTTTATCTCACTAACTGACTAGACCCCTAGTTTACGAGAGGTGGCAGAGTTGGCAGAGGGGACAGGACTCGTCAATTTGAGGTTTTGCATATTTCCGCACCCGAATTCAGCGGTATTATGTATTTTTCCTAAGAGGTGGCAACCAGATAACAACACCTTCTACATGTCCTGGGAAGAGATGGTGATTACTTTACATGAGATTGAGTTGATACTGTGCATACCTGCTTTTGGCAGTGTTGTAGATGTTCAGTATTCTTGGGACTAACTAGTCAGAATTGTTTAGAGTGATTTGGGTATCACCTACTCGGGATGTGGTATAAATGCTCGGGAGCTAGCATACATTTCAGAGGATCCCGCTAGTGGACTTTCCCCATAGTTTAGGGCTACATGTTATATTGTTTATTTACTTGGGAGTTCTCTCTTCACCAATAAGAGTGGGAACGTCGTCCATGCGAAGATTTGGCTGCTTGTGAAGAATGTTCGAGGCAGTGGAAGGGTAGCATGGGGTACCACGACCCTTGCATTCTTGTACCAGAATCTAGGTCAGGCCTCGCGCATGGATGCAAAGGAGTTAGCTAGTTGTTAGTCATTGCTTGAGGTATTATTTACTTTCTTATTACTTTATTTACTTTCATTATGAGTTTTCATGTGTTTTAATTTATTATAACTATTTAGTGTTTCTTTTATGCTATTTTTATTTCCACTTTAGGGCAGTGTTTATTTACACTTTAAAATAATTCATATCATCTTTATGTGTTTATTAGGCATGGATATATATATATATGTATGTATTTTCCTACGTTTGCCCCAGCGGTGAGACCAGTAGCAAAGTCTTGTAAGCCGTATATCTAGCATTATGAAATATTGGGTACGAAATCTGAGGTTGGGTATGAAAAGTTGTTATAGACCCACCTATGGTTAGATGTGATGACTGTGGATGAGGTATGTTGGATTCCATACAAGTCTTTGAGATACATGATGTATGGGTTTCCAGTTGGCATGGGATGTTCTCGTATTGTGAGTATATTGAGCCATACATGCACGATAGAGTTGTCCGATAGTTTGGGTACAACAATGCATTCTAGCACATCCTATTCGGCCATTGGAGGCTCATAGGCCAGTAAGTAACAGGATGTATGTCGTCAAGAACATATTTATAAAGGTTTCGTGGCTAGAGGCACCATCACATCTACTTACGGAGACTTAGACCAGTGTACCTGCCATATCCCCGAGTCGATGCACACATGATTACAACCCGTGGTTTATCCATCGCACTCATCTCAGGATACAGAATCCTAACAGACTTCCATGTGGCGTACAATACCTGACTCGATCTAGGCCATCACCCTCAGTTTTCCTCGACATGATTACTCATTTCATAAATCCCGATACCATTAATCAGTAGCTACGGACAGATATGTCATATTATGAAGGACTTTTATCTATGTAGCAATTAGATATCATATGATGATGACTTTATATTCTGTATTTTATTTGGATATTTAGATCTTTCTTTTAGTATATAATCATAGTTATATCGGACTTTTTTTTATATTCGTATTATTATGTGGGATTTTTTACTTTCTTATGAGTTTTCATGCGATTATTTACTTTGGTGCTATTTTTTGAAGTACATATACTCATAAATGCTTATCAAATAAAGTTAATAAATATGATGAAGTGGAAAAATACAACTAGAGGAAGGTAGTAAAAAAGTTAATTACAATAACAACTAAAGGTTAACATGAATGGGTCTCCTAATAGATATGCTCTAGCATATCTCGTATTCCAATCTGCAATCCTGTACAAATACGGATCTGGCTAGTCACTGATTCGATCATTACAATGATATTGCCATTGCACGTGTAAAGGGGGCAGTAAGCATTTATCTTGTATGTGAAGCTGTAGAACATACTAGAAATATAATATTAATTTTCATTCAATTATATATTTTAAACTTAAAAATTATTTGAGAAAATAAAGTTACACTAACCGCCGTAAAATACTGGGGTTCTGCCAGGTGATCAATAACTATCATACCTCCAGTCCGATCTATCTGCGAGTATAAATGCAATACAGTCGTGGACCCTATCCATGCAATTAAGACCACACATAAATTGAATGCATTTGCAATGACATAAAGAGAAAGGCAAGATCACGCATCTCAGAATCTATGTCCTTCTCTTGAGTTACAGGATGGATACCCCCAATTTCTAGTATCGTCCAAAAAGAGTAAATATCAGACAAATTAATAGGGAGAAGGTGTTCATACCGTGTAATCGACTCGCATAAACATGGGAGGCCATGTGATGTCCTCAGATAGTGTCCGCACTTATTCTTTGGATCATCAATGATCTCTGAAGCTATCTTTAACTCAACCCAAATCTTCTTCAATGCCAAATGACTAATGTTATTACTTATATTTTTCAATATTGGATACTCTTGGCATTATACTTTTCTTTATACCTTGAATACTCCAATGAGCTCTTAATCTCAACAATTTGACCTTTAATAACGGAGTCAATATTAAGGAACACTGTATCCAAATCACCATGGCATGTTGAAAGCCATAGCTTCAAAACTGAATATTCACTCTCAATTTGGTTAGTGGTATCTACCCCGAAATGAAGTACTTTACTTGTCCAAACTCTGACAAATTTATGAGCTAGAGGATTCAACTAAGTATTAAACAAATAGTGTAAGAAATCCGGCCTTTTATGCCACTTCGTCTTCAAATTATCTAATTTTTTACTCCACCTCATCGATTTCATTGAGCAATTTGTGCCATGTGCAATTTATGAATTGTGATGCCACATCTTCATATGACATCCCCAACTCTTCCACCACTAGGTCAACTGCGCTGAGTAGGATATCTGGGTGCCTCTCGGCACTAAACTATAAGTCTAAAAACAAGAGCATAACCCCCTGGGCACCACTTAGAGGTATACATACAATATACAGCAGAAAACTAAACAATCTGTACACTAAAAGGGCGCTCAAAATATAGGATTCAAGAAAACTTCTCATCCTATGAGAATTCCGATACAAAGATAGAAATACTTTACAAATGGCTCGAGAACAAGAGAGCAAAATAGAAACACATGTCCTTTCGGAGAGACTCGAACCAAAACTCCACGCCTAAAGCTTCAGTGGTTTATTATATCCCTAACCGTCCTGAGTTAATCTGAGAAGCAAACAAGATATAGAAAAACGTGAGCGCGAACGCTCAGTGAGTCCATGTGTATGTGTGTGCGCTATAGTGATTTTTTTAAAACAATGATGATGCAGTTTCACAAAGCAGTTCATGTAATATTATAAGGAAACATTCTCTTTTAACGTTTTAACAAAAGTGATGCTTGAACCTACATGAGGGTTTCGAGCGCAGCTGGGAAGTCTTAGCGAATCAAGACACATCAGCGCAACTTCTACACCCCAAATTTAAAAGAATAGGTAATGCAACAGTGCGGCTCCATGGACAAAGTCCAGATCCCCAAAACGAGGCCATCGGAACCAAGTTCCGGATCTCGTAGTCAATACCAGCCAAACACCATACGAGCGCTCGATTACCAACCAACCACACTCCTATATCATTGGTCAAAATGGGCTACAGACTCCTGGGGTACCTACTAGGCTTGCCCTGGGGTGAACCTCAGTTTTGAGCCCCTCCTGACTCTCCACTAGGCGACCGTCCCACCGCAGAGCATGATGCGATGTCTACGTAAATACCAATTGGGCCACGCCCTCCAGGTACTATGCCCCTCTTTAAGTGGATCCACCCTCAGAGTCAAAAACCCGTCCACGTCATCGGAAGAGGCCCTAGAACGGGGGACTAGCCACGTACAGTGCATCCGTTTACTTGATTTTCACCAAACTTTAACTCTGGTCAGAATGAAGTTTTCATACGTATTTACAAATCGAAAGGTCAATTGCCCGGCCACCATAACAGATTCAAGTCATAAACATTTTAGAGCACCAAAATCCTCATCCGCCAGTCATCACATGCTTATGCAAATTTCACAATTATGCCAATGCCAGGCCTATATTCATGCATATCGAAACATGTAACTTTTCAGGACCAAAGGATTCTCCAACTTATGCAGATTTTACAAACATGCCATGTTTACATTCATGCACGCCAAGTCATATAACTTTTCAAAAACAAAGTATTTTCGAACTTATAAATATTTCCAGAAAACCCGTGTAGAGACTAGTTCTTTTTCACAACAGTAATAATCTGTTTTAAAAAGACAACACCTAGATAGAACACCGCTCCTGTGCATTTCTAATGAACATGTAATACATCGTGGAGAACATCTCCAATTAAGAAAAACATAGCACGTTATACTGTTTCAAAAATAGTAGATATTTATGATAAGTTTAGAAACTATATTTATATAGCACGTAACTTTTGAAATAACATAATTGAACGGAGTTTGTAGACTCATCTTGATGCAGATCTGATGCGAAGATCCTACTAAATAATAATACAAAAATGCTTAATGTTTTGAAATCTACGAACCTTGATGTTTTGTGTATATATATATACTATGGCTGCCCAAACTAAGCAACACTAAGAAAAAAAAAGGTTTATGGTACATATATATATTTACATGGTGTTAGGCGGGTGGGTGACAGAAAAGAAAAGAAAGGAAAGAAACTTATGGTGATGACAGGTGGTGGCCTGAGGTGGCACCAAACTTAATTTGCAAGTTTTCTTTTTTTTTTTTTTTTACTTTAAAACCTTATATAAGAATGTCAAGTACTTAAATTTCAAAAATACGCATGCTAGGTATTCTAAAAACATTCCCACTTAAAGGCACTTATAAACCCTATTTATAAAAGCTCGACATAATAAAATTTTACTCTCATTCTTAATTATCTCCAAACTATCACTAAGTGTCGAAAACACTATACTCCACTAGGTCAGGTTTCAAACCCTACTTTAATAACACCTGAAATTTTTAGAGTCATGCTAGGTGCTTACTAGGTGGGGTGTTACATTCTACCCTCCTTAAAAGAAATTTCGTCCTCAAAATTTAATAGTCACATACCTACAACTTCTAAATACTTCTTCTTCAGGTATTCCTTAGTCTCCCAGGTTGCCTATTGAGTTCCATGATGCCTTTAGACAACCTTATATATTGGAATCGGTCTCCCGCATAACTGTTTTATGCATCGCTCTACTATCTCAATTGGTTTTTCTTCATATGACAGGTCGGTTCGTAACTCCAACTTGTCATCGTTAAGAATATGATCAGGTACAGGACAGTACTTCTTCAATTATGATACATGAAATACGTCATGTACATCCCATCAGTTCACTTGGCAAGGCTAGCCAATGCGCTACTTTACCTATTAATAACTTCAAACGGTCCAATATATCGAGTGCTTAATTTTTCTTTCTCCAGATATCTAAACTTTTTGTGACAAGGCGTTAGTTTTAAGAAAACTCGAGTTCCCATACTAAACTCCAGATTTCTCCTTCGGTTATCGGTGTAGCTCTTCTGTCTACTTTTAGTTGTCCAAAGCCAATTTTAAGTTATCTTAACTTGTTTCTACATCTTCTGCAACTCTGGCATCAAGTCTCTTTATCTCCAATGGGATAGAACTCCAACTTCTTTCGCCCATTGCGGAAAATTCCCCACTGCTGCCTCCAGTAGGAGTCTGGGTACAATGGTGTTCTGCATCTCCTACCATATAATGCTTCAAATCGTGTCATTCCTATCGAAGAATGGTACCTATTGTTATAAGCAAACTCAGCACAAGAAAAATTGTCAACCCACTTATTCCCAAAGTCCAAGGCACAAGCTCTTAGCATATCCTCTAGGGTTTGAATTGTCCTTTCAGACTGTCCATCGGTTTGGGGGTGTGCTGTGACGCTATAACTTAGGTTGGTTCCTATAGCTGCCTAGAACTTGGGCCAAAACCTTAAGGTAAACCTTGGGTCTCTATCGAACAATATCAACAAGCACTCCATGAAGTCGTACAATCTCGTCTACATAGATCTGCGCTAACTTGTCCAAAAAGGCATGTCATATTAATAGCAATAAAATGTGCCACTTTCATTAGACAATTAATGATCACCCAGATAGTGTCCTTATACCCCTTGGTCAGGGGTAATCCTGTGACAAAGTCCATTGTCACATGATCCCGTTTCCATTCAAGAATAGGTAGCGGTTGTAGTACTCCTGCTGATTTTTTATGCTCCGTCCTAACTCTTTGACACAAAAGACAGGCTGCTACATACTCGGTAATCTCTCTCTCTCTTCATTCCATTCCACCCAAAAGTTTTATTTTAAATCTTTATACATCTTATTCTCTCCAGGGTGCATTGAATACTTACTTCTATGTGCTTCTTCTAGTATTTTACACTTAAGCTCGGTATTGTCAGGAATGTACAACCGATTATGAGAGTACTAGCTCCTATCGGTTTCTAATATCCGATAATCTGTCTACTTCTTAGCTTCCACTGGATTCTTAATTTCCAGCAAATCTCATGCTATTCTTTTGGGTGCTTGTAATATCTTATTGCAAGGTAGAGGTGATGGTGAGACTTGATATTTGAGCCTACTTTCTACTTAAATATATCACCACCTTAACTTTTCCTATATGGTCGTTAATTTGGCATCAGTATTTTTCCGCTGTCCCATCCATCGACATTGCCTTACATTAAATCTTCTAGGAAAGCGAATACTATAAACTTTTATGATCAATAAAGATCTCATATTTTCCCCATATAAGTGAAATCATCACTCCCCAGTCGCATTATAGTTACTAACTTCAAATCATATGTTGGATAATTTCGCTCATAATCCTTCAATTTAATTGAAATATAAGCAACAACCTATCAAATCTATCTATCTTGCATCAAAACTGCCTCTAGGCTTTTCCTTTATAGGGAATTCCTCACTTGAATTGGGTAATAGCGCAACTTGTGCCGATATTAGTCGATGTTTTACTTCTTACAAATTTCTCTCACACTTCTCCACCCATTTAAACTTGATGGATGTACTTATAAGTTGTGCTAAAGGTCTAACGATTCTAAAAGAAATCTGTTATGAATCTCCGATAATATCCTTCCATACCCAAGAAGATGTATACCTCTTATTGGTATTTTTCTAGGATTCTTTCTGCTCCACCTTTTCTGGGTCTACTGATGCTCCTTCCAAAGTGATCACATGCCCTAAGGAAGTCACTTGTCACCATTCAAAACTTATATTCACTAAACTTGATGTACAGCTTATGCTCCTATAGGGTTTACAACATTCTTCAAAGATGTTCATGTACTTCGAGGTTAGGCTAATACATAAGAATATCATCAATGGATATCACCACAAACTTATCCGAGTAAAGACAGAAAATCCTATTCATTAATTCCATGAATGTTGCAGGTGCACTTGTCAATCCAAATGGCATAAGACAGACTTATAATGCTGGTATCAGATGTTGGAAAATTTCATGGGAATATCACTTTCTTTTGTTCGTACCTGATGGTATCCTTGTCTTACATCTAATTTAGAATAGCATTCTACTCCTCGAAGTGATCAAACAGCTCACCAATAAGTGGAAGTGGGTACTTGTTTTTAATTGTCATACTACTTAGTCATCTGTAGTCTACATAGCCTAAGGCCCCATATTTCTTCTTTACAAGCAAACCTAATGCACTCCAAGGAGATGTACTTGGATGGATATATTCTTGTTACAAAAATTCATGTAGTTGCTGTTTCAACTCTCTCAACTCTTTCTGTACCATCCGCTATGGGAGTTCGAGATATTAGTTCAGCACCGGGTACCCACTCTATGCTGAACTCTACTTCTCGATTTGGGGCAACGTCGTTAACTCTTTGGGAAAAACATGTATAAACTCCTTCACCACGGGTATCGTCTCTAATTTTACTTCTTCCTTAAGCTTGTTGAGTAAATATGCTAGAAATCCTTGACATTATTTTCATAACAACTTCCTGGCTTTCATGCCAGGTAAAAAGGGATTTTCCCATTTTGTTCGCTTCCCTTGGAATACAAGGATTGACATACTCGGTTGGCTAAACTTAACCAATTTTCGTCGACAGTCTACTTGAGGGTAATGTTTAGACAACCGTCCATCCCAAGCGTCATGTCATAACCCTCAAATAGCAAGGCAATCAAGTCACCAAATATAGTCACATTCTCGACATAGATGTCACAATCTAGGTACTTTACCTCTGCTATCTTCCTCACGTCTATAGGAGTGCCAACCTTCAACTGATAACAAATGACAACTGAAGGTGCAGGAATATGTTTTATGAAATGCAAACTCACAAAAGAACATGTAGCTCCAAGCATCATTAAGTATTCTTGATGGTTGAGGAAAGATTTGAATTGTACCTTAACTACTCCTGCTCTTGTGTCTACAGCCAGTCCATCAAATACGTGATTTGAAATATCGGCTCATCCTCTATTTTTTTTTTATT
This sequence comes from Catharanthus roseus, assembly GCA_028651295.1. NCBI lineage: Eukaryota > Viridiplantae > Streptophyta > Magnoliopsida > Gentianales > Apocynaceae > Catharanthus > Catharanthus roseus. Next base: position 478,774 of record JAPQWS010000132.1, read on the forward strand.
CTATCCTAGGATCGACTTCCCATTCTAGCGGTGCGGTTGCTAGTTGCTTTTAAAGATATCTAGCAATTCCCTTATCATTGAATCAACTTCTCGCCAGAATAGTTACACAAGTATGTTAGATATTCTTGGTAGTCTTCTATCATGAGTTTCTAGTATTACTCTTGCGTATAAAGTGATTCTCTATTTTTTTTATTTTCCGTAATTCCAAAGATTAGAAACATTGAATGATTAAACTTAACTAAATTCCACCCACAATGCATATATTCAAATGTCTAGTCAACCAATCCATTCTTACTATCACACCCGACCCCTCAAATGATTGTAACAATTATTAACCCCTTGCACTTCTACCGTTCTTTCTAGAAGCATCTACTCGATGTTAAATACTTAAACCTTAGCTTATAGGTTAAAACTTACATAAAAAACACCGCAAACTAGAACTGTATATCAAATAAAGAGTGGAACATCCTCTCTATTAATAAAAAGTAGTTGTTGGTGCACAGGGTAGAGCATGTATACAAAATTTGCCATTGATGTACCATACATAACATAATTTGCGATCACACGGTCCTAAGCTCTACTAGATTATATACATCCATTAAAGAATCACACTCACAAAACCAGGTTTATACATAACACATATGTACAGTGTAAACTAAAGAATGTAAGTACACCAACCCAGTTTAGGTATATCTTCTTCCTAAAGACTATGGTCTAACACTGAGCTTATCAAAAGTACTCTGGTAATTCATAGCAAACACACAAAAAGATCTCAACAATTATATCAATTGTTCCTTGCTCTTATAGACTACCAATCTCTCATTCACAAGATATACACTTAGCTTTCAGTCTACACATCCTCGTCATTATTTATTGTTCTCCTTATCGTGCTAAACCCATCATCATTAGCTTACCTTCATCTTTACATTCACCGATCGGCAGCATGAAGTAATACTTAATATATATCGAATATAGAACCAAAGACCGGAGAGCTCTTTTCGTTGTGACAACAATAATGAAAATGTCCATTTTATAAGGTACATGGAGTTCTTTGGTATCACTGAAACAGGGATAACAAAAATCAGTACGGATTACGTTTTGTACCTAATAAGAACTTCACACTCACTCTTTGTGTAGTTCATACACTACAAGTCATCAGAGTTTTCCCCTAATACTTTATGTCCCACAAAATCCCTTAATCGAGCTACAAGTCTCAAAACAAGTAACCTTTTTTGATGACTCAAATAATCTTAGTCCTCTATCACCTGAACCATCATCAATTCAAAAGCTTAATGTATCTATATGTCCTCTCATTGCGGTTATGGCAAAAAATATGACATCGTATACAAAGAACTCCATGTACCCACAAGATTAGTAACACGATGAGCAAAACGAAAGAGACAAAGGAAATTAAAAGTCTTCGAGCAAAATAAAGCTATGCATTTGGCCCCTCGGTACTCGTCTAGGATCTACTAACTCTAACTACAAATCAAACCTAGAGCTCTGATACCGCCTGTGATACCCCCAACTCTGCCACTAGGTCAACCGCGGCTGAGTAGGATATCTGTGTGCCTCTCGGCACTAAACTATAAGTCTAAAAACAAGAGCATAACCCCCTGGGCACCACTTAGAGGTATATATATACAATATGCAGTAGAAAACTAAACAATCTGTACACTAAAAGGGCGCTCAAAATATAGGATTCAAGAAAACTTCTCATCCTATGAGAATTCCAACACAAAGATAGAAATACTTTACAAACAGCTCGAGAACAAGAGAGCAAAACAGAAGCACATGTCCTACCGGAGAGACTCAAACTAAAACTCCACGCCTAAAACTTCAGTGGTTTATTATATCCCTAACCGTCCTGAGTTAATCTGAGAAGCAAACATGATATGGAAAAATATGAGCGCGAACGCTCAGTGAGTCCACGTGTGTATGCACTGTAATGATTTCTTTAAAACAATGATGATGCAGTTTCACAAAGCAGTTCATGCAATATTATAAGAAAACATTCTCGTTTAACGTTTTAACAAAAATGATGCTTGAACCTACATGAGAGTTTTGAGCGTAGCTAAGAAGTTTGAGCGAATCAAGAACATCAGCGCAACTTCTACGCCCCGAATTTAAAAGAACAGGTAATGCAACAGTGGGGCTCTACGGACAAAGTCCAGATCCCCAAAACGAGGCCATCGAAACCAAGTTCCGGCATCTCGTAGTCAATACCAGCCAAACACCATACGAGTGCTCAATTACCAAACAACCGCACTCCCATGTCACTGGTCAAAACAGGCTACAGACTCCTCGGGCACCTACTAGGTCTGCCCTGGGGCGAACCTCAGTTTCGAGCCCCTCCTGACTCTCCACTAGGCGACCGTCCCACCATAAGCATGATGCGATGTCCACGTAAATACTGATTGGGCCACGCCCTCCAGGCACTACGCCCCTCTTTAAGTGGATCCACCCTCAGAGTTAAAAACCCGTCCACGTCATCGGAAGAGGCCCTAGAACGGGAGACTAGCCACGTACAGTGCAATCCGCTAACGCGTCCGTTTAGTTAATTTTCATCAAACTTTAACCCTGGTCGGAATGAGGTTTTCATATGTATTTACAAATCGAAAGGCCAATTGCCCAGCCACCATGACAGATTCAAGTCATAAACATTTTAGAGCACCAAAATCCTCATCCGCCAATCATCACATGCTTATGCAAATTTCATAATTATGCGAATGCTAGGCCTATATTCATGCATATCGAAACATGTAACTCTTCAGGACCGAAGCATTCTCTAGCTTATGAAGATTTTACAAACATGCCATGTTTATATTCATGCATGCCAAATCATATAACTTTTCAAAAACAAAGTATTTTCCAACTTTTAAATATTTCCAGAAAACCCGTGTACAGACTAGTTCTTTTTTACAACAAGAATAAACTGTTTTAAAAAGACAACACCTATATGGAACACCGCTCCTATGCGTTTCTAATGAACATGTAACACATCATGGAGAAATCTCCAATTAAGAAAAACATGGCACGTTATACCGTTTCAAAAATAGTAGATATTTATGATAAGTTTGGAAACCATATTTATATAGCCCGTAACTTTTGAAATAACATAATTGAACGGAGTTTGTGGACTCACCTTGATGCAGATCTGGTCCTAAGATCCTACAAAATAATAATAGAAAAATGCTTATACCTAGGTATCGATCAAATAGCCCTATTCCCTAAATAATACTTAGATCCTATGAAATGAGCTTAGAAGATATATATATATATATACTTATTTATATACTCATAATAATTCTTTAAAAAGATCGAAAATCCTATACTCTTAAAAACATACTCTCCTAAAGAACCATAATTAACTATATACTAAAATCTATTTAAAATATTTAAATCCTAAAAATAAAATCACAAACTTACACTATATAAATAATCTAACGATCAAAAAAAAAAAATGAAAGAAAAACATGTGAACACTAACCTTAATGTTTTGAAATCTACCAACCTTGATGTTTTGTATATATATATATATATATATATACTATGGCTGCCCAAACTAAGCAATACTAAGAAAAAAAAAGGTTTATGGTACATATATATATTTACATGGTGTTAGGAGGCTGGGTGACGGAAAAGAAAAGAAAGGAAAGAAACTTATGGTGATGACAGGTGGTGGCCTGAGGTGGCACCAAACTTAATTAGCAAGTTTTCTTTTTTTTTTTTTTTTTACTTTAAAACCTTATATAAGAATGTCAAGTACTTAAATTTCAAAAATACACATGCTAGGTATTCTAAAAACATTCCCACTTAAAGGCACTTATAAACCCCATTAATAAAAGCTCGACATAATAACATTTTACTCTCATTCCTAAGTATCTCCAAAATATCACTAAGTATCGAAAACACTATACTCCACTAGGTCAGGTCTCAAACCCTACTTTAATAACGCCTGAAATTTTTAGAGTCATGCTAGGTGCTTACTAGTTGGTGTCTGGCCTCCAACAATGGCATATTGTACCTAAGTAATAAAATACAAAGGATAAATAGGATATTTACAAACTGTGCATCATAAATTTAAATTTAAACCCTAAACCATAAATTATTAAACTTAAAAAAATAATATGTATGGACTAATTCATTTAAATATTAATTAAATAATAACACTTTTTAAATTAGTTTTATATATGAAGAAACCAAAACCAGAATAAAACTAAACTAAACATAAATTAAAGTATAGATTCAAATACTTTATACCAAAATACAATTAAAATTACTCCAATATAAATTAATAAAAAATTAAATAATTCATCATTAATGTTTATTATAAATATTAATTAAACGACCACGATTCCTTAAGATAATCCTATTAATATTATAACTTAAACAATCAATATACATTTAATATCCACATATACACTTAATAGAATATATATAAACAACTTACTTGTTTGTTTTGTATGTCGTATCTATTATCAGTATATGTGGCCACGTTCTCATCATTTGAATCGATGTCAGGTATGCACCAAAAATATTACTAAGTATGTTGTTCTCGTCACAGCTTCTGTAGAAGACCTTATAACCCCGTTGAGCACTTAAATAAAAAACTTCTTCTACCATATTGTGCCCATGCATCCTTTTCTTCTTCATCTTGGTAAGGACGTTGCATAATTTCTGTGCACTATATAAATCATATAAAACATATTATTAAACCCTAAACACAAATTAAAATATTATAATAACCTAGTAAATGTAATGCGACATACCTCACACTACAGTCCAAATTTTGTTCTCGTAACATATTACATGGTGGCATATGACTCTTTCTAAATTGCTCGGTCTATATCATTTGCTCCTCCATTTAGTGTTGCAGCCTGAACGTGACCGTGATTATAGACACCTATTGCATGGTTTTGCCTCCCATCGTGTACGAATAATTGCCAGTATTCACTGTGGCTATTTGCTCGCCTTTTAATTTAAAGGGTAACCATACTTTTTAGTTCCACAAGGACCCTGCCTTTTTATGGGAACTTCTTCATCATCATCACACTCGCAAGCTAATGTAACGTACAGTCGATGGTCAAATGTTCTTGATCTCAAATATCGAGTGATAATAAAACGTGTAATCACTTTTATTGCCGTTTCTTTTGCCCAATCCACCAATTATATTTTCGAATAAAAAATTCGATTAGTTAAATGCTCGTGATCCACGTATTCTTCCAGTTCAAAAAATTCTTCAATTGTATTCGGATCTACGTCAGTCTGTTACATTAAACTATACTACGAAAAAAATTAATAATTCATCTTATATAATGAAAAAACTATAAAAATCATAAAAATAACATTTAAAAATACCCCAATGAAATGAGATGCGCGGAATTCTCCAAGAAATTTTGCATATCTGGGCAAAATTGCTTTAAAATTTTCGTCAGGTTGGGGCGAAATTCCACCTATCTAGGAGAAACTCAAGACAGTTGAGAAAAATGTAATTTTGAAAATTTTTTTACCTCAAAATTAGTATTTTTTTTTTCAAAAAAACTTCAAAATCATCCACATCTACCTTCAATTTGTGTTGAATGTGAAAGATTTGAGTTTGAGGTTAGAAATAAGTTAGAGAGAATTGGGCTAGAGAGAGAATGATGGTGGGAAAAAAGGAATCTTTTCGTGCTATCCTTATAGATTACCAAGTTATATTTATTATCGCCTGTGAAAATTGTTGATTTATATTTATGTTGTATTTTGTTCCTAGAATTGGATTGGAAATAGAATTCGAATTCTATCGAATTAGAATTCTATAGATTTATAAGAACTATAATTTCAATTTCTTTGTTTGGTAAAACTGTAGAATTGTTATTGAACCTATCTTATAATTCTGATTCCTTTGTTTGGAAGTAAAAAAAAATTGTAAAATTAGAATTCAAAATTTAAATATATATTTGCTCAAAATGTCTATATGTATAAGAGTGAGAGAGAAAAATGAGCGTCTGACTATGTGCATAATTTTCAGACAGTGAAAGTGAGCATGAATTTTAGAGAGAGAAACTGAGCATGAATTCTAGAAAGAGAAACTGAACATTAGCTCTAGAGAGAGAAAGTGTCTTGAATATAGAGAGAAAAAGTGAATGTAAATTTTAGAGTGAGAAACTGTCATGAATTCTAGAGAGAGAAAGTTTCATAAGTGTAAGAGAAAGACAGTGTTGTGACCTTTAGAGAAAAAGTGTTGTAAATTCTAGAGAGAGAAAGTGTCGTGAATTTTAGAAAGAGAAAGTGAGCGTGAATTCTAGAGAGAGAAAATATCATGAATTCTAGAGAGAGAAAGTTTCGTGAATTTTAGTGAAAGAAAGTGACCGTGTATTCTAAAGAGAAAATTTCATGAATTTTAGAGAGAGAAAGTGTCGTGAATTTTAAAGAAAAAGTGTCGTGAATTTTAGTGAAAGAAAGCATTGTGAATTCTAGAGAGAGAAAGTGTCGTGTTTTTAGAGAAAAAATGTTGTGAATTTTAGTGAGAAAAAGTGTTATAAGTTTTAGAGAGAGCGTGTCTAATTTAGAGAGAGAAGTGTCTTGAATTTTTGTGAGAGAAAGTGTCATAAGTTTTAGAGAAAGTGTCGTGAATCTTACACAGAGATTGTCGTGAATTTTAGATAGAAAAAATATCGAGAATTTTAGAAAGAGAAAGTCCTGCGAATTTTGGTGAGAAAAACTGTCCTAAGTTTTAGAGTGAGAAAACGTCGTGAATTTTAAAGAAATAAAGTGTCGTGAATTTAGAGAGAGGAGTCGTGAATTTTAGAGAGAGAAAGTGAACGTAAATTCTAGAGGGAGAAATTGCTATGAATTTTAATGAGAGAAAGTGCCGTAAGTTTTGCAGAAAGAAAGTGTGCACGGATGCGTGAGAAAATATGAATATAAAATTGTATAATTAATAATTGTCATGATGCAAATGAAGATCTTGTAGAATTTGAATTGTAATTTTTAAGTTTTGATTTAGAATTGAAATTGGTAAATTTTATAGGATTTGAATTGAAATTCAATTCTGATTCCATAATTAATTATTAAAAAAAATTAGAATTGAAATTCTAATCTAATTTTAACCCCCCAATTTTATGACGCTAAAAACCCCCCAATGGTTCTATTCATCACCTCTATTTATCCATCAGTATGGTAAGCTGTTGAATTAACAAGTTAGTTTTGAGTTTCTTCCACAAAAGATGCCAAAAATGACTAAGGAACTTAGTGCCATGATACCAAACAATAGTTCTAGGTATACCATGGAATTGTACCACCCAAGTAAAGAACAAATCCGCAACATGACTAGAATCATCAGTTTTCTTACAAGGTATGAAATGATCCCTTTTAGAAGACTGATCCACCACAACGAATAAAGAATCCATGCCTTTAGGGAACCTTGGTAGTCCAAGAATAAAATCCATAGAAATGTTTACCCAAGGTTCTCTAGGTACATTTAAAGGAATATAAAGTCCATGTGGTAAAGATATAGATTTAACCCTTTTACAATCTAAACAATTATCAATAAACCTCTCTACATCTCTTTTCATGCGAGACCAAAAGAAATACTCATGCAAAATATCATACGTTTTGGAAATACAAAAATAACCCATCAAACCACTACAATGAGCTTCCTTAACTAGAAACAATATAGAGGAACAATCAGGAATGTACAATTTATCTTTATGGTAAAGAAAACCATCATGTATAAGGTACTTTTCATTAAGCATAACTAAAAAAGCATCAAATATGTCCGTGAAGTCATTATCATTAGCATATAACTCTTTAAGCATTTCAAACTAAGTATTTGAGCTTGTAAAGTAGAGATTAGAGTATACCTCCTTGACAAAGCATTGGCCACTACATTTTCTTTACATTTCTTGTATCGAATGACATATGGAAATGTCTCTATGAATTCCATCCATCTTGCATGCCACTGGTTGAGCTTTTGTCGTCCTTTGAGAAACTTCAATGTCTCATGGTTTGTACGGACTGCAAACTCTTTAGGCCACAAATAATGCTGTCAATGTTTTAATGTTCTCCAAATGCATAGAGTTCCTTGTCATACGTAGCATAATTAAACGCTGCTCCCGTCAACTTCTCAGTAAAAGACACCAGAGGCCTCTTATCTTGAATCAACACTCCTCCAATGCCAACCCCTGATGTGTCGCACTCAATTTCAAACATTTTCTCGGAGTTTGGTAGTGCTAATAGAGGAGCACTACTCAACCTTTCTTTTAACAATTTAAAAGCCTTTTCTTATTTTTCCTTCCATTTGAATCCGATCATCTTCTTGATTACATCTTTCAAGGGACTAGCAATAGTGCTAAAGTCCTTGACGAATCTCCTATAAAAGCTTGCTAGACCATGGAAGCTTCTAACTTCGGATGCATTCTTAGGAGTAGGCCAATCCTTAATTGCTTTCACCTTGTCTTCATCCATATGGAGACCTTGAGAAACCACACATAAGTTTTGCTATAAATCAAGATGTCATCAAACTAAACCACAACAAATTTTCCAATGAAATCCCTCAAAACATGATTGATATAAGTCTCATGAATGTGCTAGGTGCATTAATTAAACTAAAAGGCATTACCAACCACTCATAAAGATCAAAATTAGTTATGAAAGTCGTTTTCCATTCATCCTCTTCTTTCATGCAAATTTGATGGTAACCCAATTTTAAATATATCTTTGAAAAGATTTGAGAACCATGCAACTCATCAAGTAAGTCATCTAACCTAGGGATAGGATGTCTATATTTGATGGTGATGTTGTTGATGGCTCTATAATCTATACACATGCGTCATGTACTATCTTTCTTAGGGACATGTAAAATGGGAACGGTACAAGCACTTAACATTTCTCTTACATAACCTTTGGAGAGCAATTCTTCCACTTGTCTTCTCAACTCCTTGGTATCTTCAGGAGGGCTCCTATAAGCTGATCAATTTGGTAACATCACACCAAGCAGCAAATCAATTTGATATTCAATGCCTCGTAAAGGAGGGAGTCCACCAGACATCTCATCGGGAAAGACATCTTTGAATTCTTCAATCACCTTCACAATAGCACTTGACAAAGAAGATAAATGATCATTAGTAGAAACAAATGCTTCATTTCAATACAAGAGTAACACCAACTCTTCTATTTCAAGAGCTTCTATGATCTCAGTCTCTTTTGCAAAGAAACATCTATTTTCTTTTGTAACAATCTCGTTCTTTTGATCACTCCTTTTCTTGTCACTCTTCACCTTCATCTCTTTTGTCTTTTCAACACTCATTTCTTTTCCCTCAATGCTTTTTTCTTCCTCAATGATTTTTCTCTTTTGTTTACTCTCAATTCTTTGTTTTTCTCTCATTTTCTTTTGTTCTTCTCTAAATTGTTGAGGTGTAAGAGGATTCATGGTATATGATGTGCCATCTTTCATACATGTGTAACTATTCTTCTCCCTACAATGATTGGCTTTCCTATCAAATTGCCACAGGTGACCAAACAATAAGTGGCAAGTTTGCATCGGTACTACATCACATATCACTTCATCATTGTATGTTCCCATAAAAATAGGTATTTTCACTTGCCTCTACACTCTAACTTCCCCACTATCATTCAACCAATGCAACTTGTAAGGATTAGGATTCTTAAAGGTAGACAAATTAAATTTCTCTACAAGGTAAGTGCTAGCTACATTAGTGAAACTACCATATCTATGACAAGGTTTGCAAGTCTACGTTCTACCTTGCATTTTGTATGAAAGATATTCTCCTTTTGAAAGCTTGAGTCATCTTCAATAGTTTGAGTAGTCAACGACCATATAGTCACCAAACTCAAAGCATCTTCCTCAGCATCTAGAGAAGTATCCCCAGTGGTTCTATCGTCATGCCTATTTCAATCATCAATAATGTTCTCAAGACTTTCTTCATCATCTTTCTCAATCCAACTATTCAAGTTTTCAAGAAAGATCAAAGCCCTCTTGGTAGGACAATAGAGAGCTATATGTCCTAAACTATTGCATCCAAAGAACCTAGTTTGATTAATAATCAATCTACCTTTCTTTTCCACTTTAGACTTTGGATTATCTTTGAAAGCCACCTTAGGTGTTTCATCCTTCTTTGGCCAACCTTTGAAAGTAGATAATTGAGGCTTATACGCTACATTTCTTGAAGAAGGAAGAGTAGTTTTAGAGAAACCACTTATTTTACTTTGAATTTCAATCTTGATTTCTAAATGACACATGTTTTCATAAGTGGTGTAAGGGTAAAATTCTAATTGATCAGCAATGTCTCTATTGAACCCACTTAGAAATCTACCCATAGAAGCATCCTTGTCTTCCTCCAAGCTCAACCTCAAAGTGCATAACTCCATCTCTAGCCTATATTCCTCAATACTTTTGCTATCTTATCTAAGGGTCATCAATTTGTAGTGAAGCTCCCTATAATAATGCTCCGGTATAGATCTTTCTCTCATAAAAGTTATCAATTCAGCCAAACTTTCAATAGGTTGCCTTACATTTCTAACCCTCTGAGTGATAATCCTTTCCCACAATGAAGTGCATAACCCAAAATTCGGCAATGATTAACTTAGCCTTGTATTGTCACTATAATTTCTCAGTATGAAAAGGTTCTCCGCTTGACGTTCCCAATTAAGGAATATATTTGGATCACTTTATGCCTTGAAGCTAGGTACATTTCACTTGATCGTATCTAAGGCTCTATCCCCTTGTTGTCCACCATAATAACCACCAAATCATTCTTGGCCAAAATTAAGATTCTCTCCATAATCATCAAACAAGTTATCTTCATGCCATGCTTATTGTCTTGAAACCTCTTCTTGTGATCTATTGTATCCCATTCCTCCTGGACCTCCTCTTCTTGCACCTCTAGGAGTAGTGTGTCTACCACCATCATAGAATTGATGGTTACTTTGAACTGCTATTCCAAATGAATTATGATGTTTGTAGTTTACATAACCCATTTAAGTATGGGAATTGACATGCTGTTAGATGTGACTTTGACCTCTTTGCTCTATATAAAGATTAGTTATGTCCCTTCACATGTCTCCTATTTCTTTTCACTAGTTCCTTCATTGTATAGTTGATAATTGAGCATCTGTAGACATAATGAAACTTGTAAATTAAACAAAAGAAAAAAGAAATAGGACCTCACAATCATTCCCTAAGTGTATGCTCTCTTTTAATGATCACTCAATTCCCTCGTGTTTGACTATCTTATGCTCTTACTTTTTTCCAAACTTTCACCTCACAAGAGTTATTTGAGTCTTAAACTTCCTTCCTGAAAACCACCAAGGTAATCAGCCAAGGACAAATTCTATTTAAACACTTAGTTGAGGAATTAAAGAAGTTCAAAGAGAAATTTCTTCAAACTCTTGTAGTCCAAGAGTTTAAAAAACAATCCAAGAGCAATTAGAGCCAATCGAAATCAATTTGATCACAAAAAAAGGTAAACACTAAAAAATGAATTAAGAGTCCAAAAACAACTAAACAAAACAAAAGTAATCTAAACAAAGAAGTAAGAGTACTAAAAAAATTTTCATAGAAAACAGGGGTCACTGACACCATGTGACTAAATCAGTAGTTATTCACAAAATACAACTCCAAATCAAGTGATATTAGTTTATAAAAGAACAGATCAATGAGGACGAATTTAGGTACAAATTTCATTTGAATTGGATAAGTATAACACAAGATATGAACAGATTAATCCATACTTTCTAAACAGTTTCAGTTTATGGGTAGATCAAAGTTTTTTATCAATTTGACCTATCAAATCAAGTCCAAATTAAGTGAAACCAATTGAAATTGCTCAATAACTCATCCATGAAGAAATCCATATAAAATTTTGCATTAAAAAAAATTCAATATTTTTTTGGACCAAGCCAATCTTCTGGCATCAATTTTTCTATCCGAGATTTACATTATCTTCATGTATTTTGTATAGATCATCGTATACTTTTTCCCCACGAATTTTGTAGCAATCAAACACAAATTAGAGCTTAATTTGAAGGTTCCTTTGATACCAAAATGATATGATTTAGGATCTTCAATGGAATTTAAATCTTTGTATCAATCTCTCGAGGACCATGTCTTCGATAGGACTTGATCTTCTTCAACGACAATCAGCTATAATTTAACCAAAACTATGAACAAAATGCATAATAAACCAAAGGGATTGGTTACCCCCTACACAATTAGATCAATTGAAGAAGACCTAAGCTCTAAAACAAATCACAAGGATGTGATTACAACAGATTTAGGAATTGTGATCAAATTAAGAACCCTTGGATCAACCCAATCCAAGTATTCAAATAAAATCAATCTAAGGAATGATCAAACCATAGATGAAGTTAAAGGAGAAAGCCTCAAAACTTAAGAACCCTAGAGATAAACTCATCAATTTCATAAAATCATCAATTAGTCTTATAATTATGCTATAAAAGGGTATTTATAGAGTTTAAGCTAAACCCTAGTCCAAACATGGTCTTGGATCAACTCAAGACCCACTAGGGACTTAACTAAAAGTATTAAAGTAAATTTAAATAGCAATTCCCGCCTAAAACATTGTATTACATAAATCATTACCCTACCGTCGGTGGTAGGTCTTCAGCCTTCCAACTTGAATTTAGCAGAAGCCTACCATGGACAGTAGGTACAGGCCCTACCGCCTCTGGTAGGCTCTGTTCTGGCCTCTTCTTGGTTTCCTCCTCTCCAATTTGCTCCATTGGTTGCTCCAAGTTTAAGCATTGAACCATAAGCAACTTAGGAGGATTTCCATCATCTTCCAAGCCTTCATTCTTGAACTTTAGGCATTCATTGTTTCTTCAATTTCTACCATGAATTCATGAGCAATTTGATCATAATTTCATTTAATTCTCCTTACTTTTGCTCTTGTGTTTGGTCCTTGAAACTTTGGTTCATATCACCTAGTGTTTTAGGAACGCCACTAAAGAACAAGACTGGATTTTTCTCAACAAATTTTTATGATCGACTTCAGATTTAGAATTTAATTCATCGAGCGGAGTTCTTTTCTTCTCTTTCTTATCTTTTTATTTTTCTTATTTAATGATATTTTGCAACATGAATTTATTAATGATTGTTGTTAATTAATTGTTTAGATATGTGTGAGTAGTTTCTTAATCTATAATGGGATTAGCCCAAAGAATATTTTTTAGTTGATGGATTGACTTAATTTTATTGTGTTTATTGTTGATCACTATTTAATTTTTATGTTTTTAATGCTTGCAATTATAAAGATAGTTATAGTTGCTAGATTTTAGATAATTAGTTGAAGGATCGAGAGTTGAAATTCATTATTCAAAGTATATGAATTAAACATGAATTTATAGATCACGAAAGTAGTTCTAGTATTTTTGAGGAGCCAACAAATATTAGAAATCTTAATGGGTCTGAATTAATTTAATCGCCATTGGAATAGGGGCTAGGTTGGTGTAGATATTGATATGTTCATTTTATATATGTTTTATAATGTTTAATATTTAGTTTTCGAAGATTTTTTTATGTAAAATGGAGCATTTACCCGATGTTTCTTTTCTTTTGATTATAGGTATTTCGAATAAGTTAGAAGAAAGAATAAAGTGAAACAAGAGCATATGGATCAAGAATGGAGAAAAATAAGAGAAGAGGCGCAAAATTTCATCAACTGGCTAGACTGGGACACATCACCAGCTAGGACTCGGGCGAAGCAGCAACAAGGAGAACTATTTCAGCAAGGTCTGGTCGGACTCGGCCGGTCACTCATTAGGGGTCAAACTGTAATTTTCTGACTTGTTTTAAATAGCCTTTCAATGTATTTTGAACATATCTTCAGTTGGGCTTTTTAAGGAGCAAAAACAGGCGATTTTCAAGAGAAAATCCCTCCCAAAAAATCCCATTAATCTCCTTAGATCATAGTCTAGTTTTAAATTTCAAGTTTCAATTCTCGGAAAAAAATTGGGATTCTTCAGGCAAATCGAGGGAGGAGCTTGGCTAACATTCTGGATCATGGATTCTTCAATCAGAACTCCTAAGGATTTTAAACTCTTATTTATTAAGAATTTCTTGTTGAATTTTGTAGTTTTTTATTATGTTTAGTGGCTAGGGTTTACTTTTGTGTTTAAATGGGGTTGAACCCTAGATGACCTTAGCTTTGTTTTATTTTTTTGGATTTTGTGGATTAATATGTTGAGTTAAAGTTGATTGTTGTGTAATTGTTGTGTTTGTGCTATCAAATTTCACCGATGATTAATTCTATTGCATTAGATTGTTTGGAATTGGAAAAGGAAGAATATTCAGGGCATAATTAAACAATATGAATTGGTAGTTACTTAGAGATAATGGCTACGATTTTTAGCTCACTACAAAAAGACTTTTTCCCACACTAGTAATACTGTGGTTAATTGTACCAAAACCGTGGGCAAAAGTTCTTCCCCAAAGTTTAGCCACATTTTTTGGGGCGTTGGGAATACTTTACCACAATTTTTTGACTGTGAACAAAAGTATTAGCCACAAATTTGCCACATTTCTAAACCATGTGTGATAAACTGTTAAAATTGCACAACACTTTTCCCAACGGTTATCCCAACGAATTTGAATTGTGGAGAATACTCATTTGCAATATTTTATAATTTCTGGGGCTATTAAATTTTAACGTCATTTCATATATATGTAGCTTTTTGGTTGTGAAAATAATATGAATTTTTCTTGATGCAACAATTTTGGAACCGTGGGGAATGTTCCGTTAGCAACAGTATTGGTGCCATTGGTATAATTAGAATTTCTATTTTATTATCCCTGTCCATGCAATATATATACATTTGACATATCCTGAACTGTCCCTAATGTAGAAATTTTCAAATAGCATCAATTTCAAAATCCGTAAATAACTCGAACAATAAAATTCTTTCAAAAAGTCTCAAGATCCAAAAATACATAATTTAGGAGAATTGCCAATACATATAGCTCGAAAATAAGAATAAGTGCCTACTAAATACCACAAACAAAATACTCATATTCGTTAGTATCATAACATTCCACAACCAAAATAATCCAAAGTGTTTACTCAGCATAATAAATCAAAACCCTTAAACCAAGCAATACTACATATCATCTTCTTCATCCTGCACAAAAGAAATATAATTGAAATACATCATTTCATTCTTTGTTTGTAATTAAAGGTAAAAATAAACAACCCAAAATGAATAATCATAAGAAAAAACCAAAACACCATAAAATATAAACACGATCAACTGAAAACAAAAACACCACAAGATAAACAACAGTGAGTAATCGGACTTCGAATATCTAGCAAGTCGAAGATTTGAATCTTCCTTATAGAGCTATGAAACACTTAGGGTCAAAGCCTACTATGATTAGATATCAAACTATGCGAGTGTTTCGTAGGCTTAAAACCAGTGTAGTCCAGCTATAAGCTTAGATATCGGGTACCGCATAGAGGTATCTTAAAAAAATTCAGATAAATATGTAAATTAGTATCTTATATTTCCTGTAAGTACTGCTTAAACTATATAAGCACAATAGAGGATAGCCTGAGAGAATTATGCTGGATTTTAGTTGACCATAAGTAAATCTAGTTAATAAGATAACAACAAAGAATGTGGTGCCATACTAATCACAGGAAATCAGTAAGTGAATCCATGCATGCTGCAGTAGTAATAAACAAATATTTATGCAACCAAACAAAAATATAGGAGTAGACATGGAAATAAACATATCATCCATCATTTTCCTTTTTCTAAAAGAATAATTTATTTCACCAAAATGAGTGCAAAGAAAAGAATGCAGCTATTATTAGACCAAGAACATGAATGAAATAGTTACATGAATGAAACAACCACCAACATCTAATTCAATTGTGTGCCCATAGAAAATAAAACACATAGGCTTTAAGAATGAGATGACAAAGTAAGAAATTCAAGAAAAGCTAGCTGTATATCAATTACCAGGGTTGAAAGTTCTCTAAGAAACCACACAAGTTACAAGTAGGACTCATCTCTACATAAAACTGATAAACAAGAGATTTAGTTTCTATCAAGACACACTATGAATATTTGCTGAAATCCAATACCGTATTCAAAGAGACATCAACCTCAGTCTTTTGAACAACTAGACATAAATTAATATGCCATGGCTCCATCCATCCCATTCCCCCAAAACATATATGAAAAAGTTTATCTAAGTGCATAATAGAGACAAAAGAATCTATGACACAAAACAAAAATCAAGTATCTCAAATAACAAAGCTATAAACAATCACCAAAATAATATTATTCAAAAGATCAAAATTAGAATACCAGCACCACTAACATTGCTATTAGAACTCAACGAACAATGTTGTAAAAAACCACCAATTAAATATTAACTTAGAAGATCAAAATCATAATACAGCACCAATATGCATTACTATAATATGTAAATTCGGTAAGTATTTCGTGTCATAAATACCACATCTTCTGCAGTGCCATATGCCTCATGAGAAACATTATAGCCATTCGAGGTTGTATTTAAATTTGGCGCGCTTGAAGCATCAGCTACCTAAGGAAAACATAAATAAAGAAATAAAAAGTAATTTATTTAAAAATTAAAAGAAGAAAACACTAAAAGCAACAAACAAGAGATAGAGACTAAACTGATGGCCACAATTAGTGCAAGATATGCTTTGAGATTTTTCCATTAAACTAACCACCTCCTCCAAACGATTTTTAAGTTTATCAATTTGAGATTGCATGGTCGATGCCATGAATTCCATCTTTTCCTTCACCAAACTTTCAAGCTTTGAAGATATTATAGACTCATCAATAGTCGTTCGAAATTTATTCTTTTCCAATGTGATTGGGTACATGATCAACGAGGAGTAAAGGAAGACATGTTAAGTTCACTTTGTTGAATTTCAATCACTTGTTGTATCAAATTAATCATCTAAGTGATGAGCCCTTCATCCTAGCATGCCAAGCAGAACAAGTTTGTTTTATTCCCGGCCTTTTGGAACCTGAATGGCAAGTTGTGATGAAAATGACTCCACGGGAGAAATTTGATGATCATTTGCAAATGTCTGAAGCTGAGCCTTGTTCAAGTCAGTCACTTGATGATGATGTGGCATTTCAAGAAGAGGATAATCTGCATTAAATTTCCTTCTTTGCTCTTGAATCTAAACATACATAACATAATTAACCATAATACGAGATATGTAATACTCTTAATGTAGGATTATTCCTAGAAATCTAGAACTTAAGTTTTAAACCATTCGGGAAATTTCTCACCTTGAAGACGTTGGATCTATTGGTCATTTGCATGTGGCATCGAGCTTTTGAGTTGTTCAATGTGCATACTATGGTTGAAAATTTTATACAGGATATTAGAAGATAAGGTTTAAGATTATCAGTGGAATTGTATACTTACTCTAGGAATGGCTTCACAGCTTTACTATTCGTGAGGACGTATCTATGAGCTTGTTCCCATGTTGTTCTATCAAATGTCAACTATTTTACCTTCTCCACAGCATGGCCAATGCTTTCAGAATTACCGTAAGTTCATGTTTCTGAGAAGATTTTGTTTCCACATAGTTCAAGTATCAAGCACAAAAATTCATGCACTATTCCATCAAATACCCATTCGCAATTGAGGCCTCTGGGTAAGCACGATTTCGGACATACCTCTTCAACGTGAATGGATACCTAGTCATATATATACATACAACTTAGTTACCCAAGTATTAGTTATTTATTTTATTATAACATTCAAACGTATAGAACACACCTTTCAATTGGGTACATCCATCTGTATAAAACTACATGAGCCAAAATTGCCTCTTGTGCTAAATGTACAAGCAAATGCTCCATCACATAAAAAAAAGATGGTGGAAAGATCTTCTCAAGATGGCCAAGTGTGAGTGCTACTTTGTCTTGAATGTATTCCAAATCTTTCAATTGATTTATCTTAGAACATAATTGCCTAAAGAAGCTGCTCAAGTCAATTAAAGGCACTACAATATGCTTTGGAAACACTCGACGAATAGCAATAGGAAGCAATTGTTGCAATATAATGTGACTATTGTGACTTTTGAGCCCTGATATGCTTCGTTGTTGCAAATTCACACAATTAGAAATATTAGATGCATTAACCATCCGAGACCTTCATATTATTTAACACCTCACAAAATATATCTTTGGCCTCCTTACTCAAGGTAAAGCTTGATTGTTGAATGTATGCTTTGCCATTCTCAATGACGGGATGCAAAGAAGTGCGAATCTTCATATCCTCCAAGTCACCTCTAGAATTCAATGAGTCTTTTGATTTTCTTGAAACATTGAATATTGTGTTACAAATATTGTCACAGAAGTTCTTCTCAATATGCATTATATCAAGATTGTGGGGGCAAAGATTATCCTTCCAGTATGGTAGCTCCCAGAAAATGCTTTTTTTCTTCCATTTACTACCACTAGGTCCTTCAACTATCCCCCTTTTTCCCTTCTTCAGGACGACCTCTCTATATTCTTTCAGAACGTCATTAAATTGTTTTGAGATATCTGCACCAAGTCCCTTCGGTTTCAAATTTTATTCTCTCGTACCATTAAAAGAAACCCTATCTTTACGAAATCTATGATTCACAGGTAGAAACCGACAGTGACCCATATAGCAATGTTTCCTAGATGCTTCATCTAAAGAATACGAGTTTTATGAGCACAAATTGGGCAAGCACATTCTCCCTTAGTACTACAATCAAATAACATAGCATAAGCTGGAAAGTCATTTCCTAGTCCATAATAAAGGTACATGTAACTAGAACATTTGATTTGTTGAAGCATCATAGGTAGGTACGCTGTTGTTCCACAAATCTTGTAGCTCCTCAATAAGAGATTGCAAATAGACATCAATTTTTTGCCCGGACCTTTAGGACCATTGATCAGTATGGAGAGAATGAAGAAAGATTATTTCATGCAAAACTCAGGAGGTAAATTGTATGGAACTAAAACAACTGGCCACGTGCTATGAGCAATAGACAATGATCTAAATGGATTAAACAATCAGAGGCTAGGCCCAGTCTTATGTTATGGCTTTCACTCGCAGATAATGGATGTTTCTGATCAAAATGCTTCCGAGCTTGAGAATCTGCTGGATGTATTGGTACCCCATCATCAATTCTTTAGCATGCCATTTCATAAGTGAGGCAGTTTTATATGACAACAAATTTTGAACCCTAGGCTTTAACGGAAAGTACCTCATTTGTTTGGCTGGTGTTTTCTTGCCTTCTTCATATCTTTTGGAACTACAAATTAGGCACTCATCAAGATCATTATGCTCATCTCGAAACAACATACAATTATTAGGACATGCATCACATGTCAGATTTGTGAATCTCAAGTCTTCAGTAATCTTCTGAGCTTTCATAGAATGATTTGGGAGTTTTACACCTTCAAGAAATGCATCATTTAACAGATTGAGAAGCATTGTGAAGCTTGTGTCTGTCTAACATCCCATAACTTTGAGATGAAGCAAAGTCACCACAAATGAAAGTTTTGTGAATTTTTGACATCCGAGATAAAGTTCACATTCTGCATCCTTTAAAAGCTTCAAGAATTCTTCTGTTTGTTAGTTGGGTCCATTAGATTCATCATGTGTTTGATCGTTACCAACATTTGGAATCCTAAAAGCATCATACAACATTCCTACCATATCATCTATATCTCTCGTGTTAGATACAGTTTCTCTGTTACTAGAACTTGTTTCCGTACGAATTTCTCCATGATATTTCCAAAGATAATAATTATCTATGGATCCACGAATTACCAAGTGAGCTTTAACTTCACTTTTCTTCAAGAAGAAACGATTTCCACAAGTTTTGCAAGGACAATATATCATTGAATTCTCATCCTTGTACTGGTATGCAAAGGCTAAGAGTTCATCAGCTTTTGCTAAGTACTAATTAGAAGTTCCATCTCTCGAATACATCCAACCCCTATCCATGCTATTAACCACTTATTTCCCTATTAAAACTATCCTATTATTAGTTAACATTTTGAGTCCAATGAACAAAATCATATACCCGTGACACCGTAATACTAGTTTATATAATTGGACAAAAAGAGAGAATAATTACAATAGCAATTTAGTAGTAAAAAAAGAGAAAAAAATAGCAGCAACCCTAAACAAATACAGCAGCAGAATCACCAGAAAACCAGCAGAAATAAACTGCAAAAACAGCCGAAAAAAAAAAAAGGAAAAAACAGCAGCAATTTATCACTAAAAAAAGAAAAAACCACTAGTAAAACAGCACCAAATACAACAACAACATCAGCAGCAAATAGGATAATTAAAGAGCAAAAACAGTAGGGGGAAAAAAATAAAACACAGCAAAAATATGCAGCAAAAACACAGCAATTTATCACTAAAAAAAAAAGAAAAAACCAGCAGCAAAACAACACCAAATGTCTGATTTAAAGCAGTCTCACAAAGGCAGCAAACAAACAAGAATCACAGCCCAGCAATGAAATAAAAGATAAATCAAGAACAGAAAGAATTTAGGGATCAAAGAAAAATCCAGACAATCAAACTGTGTGAAGTACCTCTCCTAATAGAAGTTCCCAATGTCTCAAAGCTTCAAGTTCTCTTTTTCTATTACCTTCCTGTATCAAGAGAAACATCATAAATGATTTTTATAGAAATACTTTTTTTATTTGTTATTATCATATGATACTATCCATAACATAATATACATTTTCTAAAGCAATGTCCTTCATAATAATCATGCAAGAAGAAAGAATCTACAAGAAAACAACAACAAATCAGCAGCAAAAACAACTGCAATCTGGCAGAAAAAAAAGCAAAAAAGGTAGCAAAAAACAGCAACAATAGTAGCCATTTAGCAGAAAAGAAAGCAGCATTTAGCTAAAACAGCAAAAAATAGCATTTAGCAAAAAATAGTAGCAAAAAATAGAAAAAACAATAGCATTTAGCAGCCAAAAAGAAAACGAAAAACAACATAACTAAACCTAAGATTACAGCTGGCATGCTAGTGGCAAAAAAGAGCAAAAACAGTAGCAAAAATAGCTGCAATTTATCAGCAAAAAAAGCAAAAATAGTAGCAAAAACTTTACACGCCAGAAGTTATTGATTTTGCAAAGTGTCCCAACAAAAATATTAGATTTTTCTTAGTAAAACTTCTAAAAAGGTGGTTTTTCCATACCACAAGATGCTTTCAGATTGACCCTCTAACCCAACAGATGTCATAGACATATAAATCGGTCAAAAGAATTCCTTTCCAATCTACACCTTCAGAAATTGTAGTGAGAAACTTTCAAATTCTTACTTGCTGAAACTGAAATATTAATCCAGGATAATTAGCTAAAACAAATAATAATATTTTCATCAATGAAAAATCATAAGTCGCAAATAGGGATAGTGGCTAGAGTTCATGCATGGTTCTTCCTTGATGTTTATCTAAGCAAATATTAACTACAGTTAAGGTCACCATTCCTAAGTCCCAACTTTTCAAATTTAAAAATCAATTTTGAGGTCATCAAAATGAATTAGGGGGAGTGTTTTAGCTCCAAATTGAAAATATGCTGTCATATTTTGGGTTCAAATTAAAAATATGTGCCACTATAGTCTACAGAAAATGGTGATATCAATTGGACTAGAATTATGCTCCAACTTTAAGTTTTACTTGATGAACTTCAGTGCGACAAGCCTGCGCTATTAACATCCATAATTTCACTTGAAATGTTCAATAGAATTCAAAGATTGAAGATAAAAAGGTGCAACAATAGTGATGTTAGGTAAACAGCTCAACTCAATCACGTACTTGGGTAGCAAGACCTCATATGCTTCAGGAACTCTTGCTTGGGAGCTTACATGATTGTAAGGTGGGCTCACTCGTTTGCAGCTTTTGTTACTTCTTTTTGGTTAATGTGATTAAACCTCAAGATGAAGTACACAGAGGAACCATTGCCAATCTACATACAAACATTGGTTGCCAATTCCATCCTCTGATGGCTATGTTCTGTTTCAGGAATACTTTTGCACTTTAGTCTGATCATAATCCAGAGGAGTTAACAAATAATATACATTGTTCCCAACCATCAACTACTGATTTCAGACAAAAGAACCTCTTGTTCTGCAATCAACATGCCAGTTTGAAGTGATAAACGTCCCATTTCAAAAATATCTTCCAAGTCATGCAAACTGAAAATTTTCATAATCAACTTGTAGTTGTCCAACAAACTTCATCTATTATGATGTTACTGATAGAAAATCTTGGAGGTTTGAAGAAATTAAAGCTATAAGCACTATTACAACAGCCAGCAAAATGCACCAGTAACACCAAAGAAACAGTCCACAAGCAATAAGACATTGAACTTATCACTTGAAGTAAACAATTGATTTTTGTTTTTTCCTACTCTTAATTTCTTAAATTCTTTTGTGACAGTTATTATTTCAGTTCTGGTAGAATATCATAATCTGTCATTCCTCAATTCTTCGATCGTGAAAGAGAGCAAGCACAATATAAGCATATATAATCTTTCTCACTAAAAGAAGTTCAAGGAAACAAACAAAACAATAGCCATGGCGCTGCTCCATTCAAGACAGATAGAAAGAAAGAAAAACCTAGAAGATTCAAGAATTATTTTCAACAAAATGCTAAACACAAAACAATAATATACATAATTAAAACTTAAAAATAATACGAAAATCCTTTTAGAAAAAAAAAAGTCTAACCGTGTGCCACAACTAGTTCAACAATCTTCAACCTGACTAGAGACTTGAAAGTTGAAATGGAGGAAAAATGTCAGAGACGGAGACTAGAGTAGTAGAGAAAGATTGATTGAATATCATATGAGTAATCAATTTAGTATTTTCATCTAGGAAAAAGGAATTAGTTTAGTATTTTTTATTTTTTTCGTCTTTCTGTACTATTTAAATTAATATTTTATTGAAAATATTATATATATATATATATATGTATACGTATATATATAAATATAATTGGATGGGTAGGGATGGAGAGAACCTAATCCCCGCCCCCAACCCATCCCCAAACTTCGGTAGAAAATTCTACCCCATCCCCACTCGAATCCCCAGTCAAAACAGTAAAAATGGGTTGGGGGCTGGTGGGTACCCGATTAGACTCGCCCATTGGCATCCTAGTGTTTGTTTTTCTTCGTTTCAGTAACTATGGTTCAAAGAATGATGGCTAGTTATGCCCCCTTCCATAATGGGTACCTTATCCAATATTGCTAGGACAAAGATTGACGCAAAAAACTTCGAGATTAAGCGTAATGTAATCCACATGGTTCAACAAATGGTTCAATTCGACGGACTGCCACATGAGGATCCAAATGCTCACATCGCCAACTAGTTGGAGGTATGAGACACTTTTAAGATGGATGGAGTTACATATTACGCCATTAGACTTCGTCTATTCCTATTTACACTAAGGGATAAGGCGAAATCATGGTTAAAGTCTCGACCGACAGATCAATTACTACATGTGATGAGTTGGAAGATAAATTCCTCACAAGATATTTCCCTCCAGGCGGACCGCAAAGTTAAGGAATGAGAGCTTCTTGTTCCAACAAGCTGACGGTGAGAGTCTATAAGAAACTTAGGAAAAGTTTAAGGATCTAATTCGACAATGTCCCCTTCATAGATTGGAATTGGGGCTAAAGAGGCAAGCCTTTCATGCTGGACTTAATGTTGGAGCTAAGCAGTTAATTGATGCCTCAGCAAAAGGTTCTACAAGCTCCAAGACTCTGCAAGAGTTGTACGACCTCATAGAGCAGATTGACATGAATAGTTACTTACTCATGGGGAGTACACGAGCAAAGTCGAAGCAAGCAGCCTTACACAGTGTGGACATGATTGCTACAATAGAATCGAGGGTGGCAGCCATGGTTGACAATAAACTAGGAAGTTTAAATTTTTAACTTTTGCAAGCGGCTCCGCAACCGATCAAGTTCTGCGATTTTTGTAAAGGAGGACACAAGAAGCATGAGTGCCCAAGCATGGGTACTCCTTTGGAAACACTTGATTAAGTGGGTAAAAATAGACAAGGAAACTCTTATTCTAATACATACAATCCGAGGCAGCAGGACCATCCAAATTTTTCGTGGAATCAAGAGCACTAGAGGTCTCAAACCCTCTCGGTTTTCATCAGAATATGAATAGAGGGGAGACTCAACCTTTACTGTATGATCCTCCTGTTGAAATGCCACCACTCCCGAAGTCTATTCTTCAGGAGTAGGTTGAAAAATTTATCATAGTAACCGATTCCTGATTTCAAAGTATTTAAGCTTCTCAGAGAAATCAAGAAGCATCGATCAATAACCTAGAGAAGCAAATTAGGCAGTTAGTGAAGTTGGTATCCGAGAGAACTCCAGGAACTATTCCAGGTAATACGGAAGTAAATTTGAGAGAGCATATCAACGCTATCTCGGTAAGGTAATGAAGAAGTTCTTAGCAATGAGGCAATAGTGATTATTCCAGAAAAGAGCCTTAAGAAGGAAGAAGTGATGGAGTTATCAGTTGTAGCACCAAAGGAGGATGAAAAGTCTATAAAAGAGCCGAATAAGAAGCCGGTCATCGAAGCTCAATGCCAAAAATTCCTTATCTGGAGGCTCTTGTTCGTGATCAAAGAAAAGACTAGATGAGGAGGTTTGTGGAGATTTTCAAACAATTAAAAATTAACGTACCTCTCTATGATTTGCTTTTTCACGTGTCTAAGTATACGAAGTACTTAAAGGAGATGCTTTTGAGGAGAAAAGTTTTTACGAAGCATCTACATTGATATTAGGTGAGGAATGTTCGACAATCTTAATCAACAAGGAAAAGCTGCCACAAAATTGAATGACCCAAGGAGTTTTTCTTTCCCTTGTATGATTGGTAGTTTTTCCATTGATAGAGGTTTAGCCAACCTAGAAGCTATCATAAACATTACTTCCTATAACATGTGTAAAAAGCCAGGCCTAGGGGAACTAACACCAACTAGGATGATCGTAAGTTTGGTTGATAAGAGCATTAGATATCCTAGAGGGGTTGTATAAGATGTATTGGTAAAGGTCAAGGACCTTGTCTTTCTCATTGACTTCATTATTCTTGATATGAAAAAGGATGTGGACTTCCCTTTGATCTTAGGACGACCATTTTTATAAGAGGTTTAATAGATATGGAGAAAGGGAAATTATGCATGAGAGTTTGAGAGGACGAAGTAGTTTTTAACTTTCCTATTACTCCCAATCTCTCCTCACATTATAATGACACTTTGTTTTATATGGATCACACCTAATCTTGAAGTGTCTCACCACTCGTGCAAAAATAAGCTGCCATCCCCCAAAGCTTCTAAGAATCAAAGGCAGTGGAGAAGTCTATAGGTCCTCATTCAACAAAGAGGAGCTTGATGAAGTTGGTGAAAAGTTGGCAAAAGAAAATAAAGAAAGCCAAAACAAATTCAGATTCTCATTATCCGAGGGTACTTTTGGCACCTAGATAGGGAGTATTTCATACCTCTTATGTAAAATTGTTATATCATGAGTATATGGTTTGGTTTAAATTGTCAATTATGAGTTTCGCATGCTTCATTTTTTTCTCATTTGGTATTTGATTTTGTAAGCGTTTTTCTCTTTTGTTTCATTAGTTTTTGTATTTTGTTTAAGTTGTAAGGTGAAATCTTTTGAGGTTATTGTGTAGTTTTTGTGGCCTAGATGTGTTTTATATCATGTATATAGGTTCCACGGGGAAAAATAGAAACAAAAGTGGCAAAAAAAGGTAAAAGTTGAATTTTGGTATGTCCGGCCAGGTCGGCTGCTGCATAATCTTCTCTTCCCGAAATGTGCTGCGAATGGCAAAGGGGGCTGCCAGGCGTAGTAGGTCATTTGATATAAAAAATTCCCAAATTAATCCCCTTCCTCAAAACCCTAATTCTCTTCTTCTTCAACCTTTCTTTCCCCCCGTTTCTCTCTGCTTCTCCTTCACCCTCTCATTTTCCTCCCCCTTTCACTACCTCACACACCATCGTTACATCGCCTCTCTACCACCGGGACCAATTATTCTTCTTCTTCCGTAGCTCTTCTCTCCTCTTTTTTCTGTTGACCATCTCCAGCACCGAACTCCTTGACTCTATTTCTCTTCTTCCTCCCTCCCCTTCTCTTGGTTCCCTTTCTTCTTATTCTTCTCCTTTTCCTTTCTCCTCCTCCTTCAACATCCCCCTTTCGACTCTGCCACAGACAAAGCACCACCATCTCCTCTACTTCTTCTTCTTCTTTTTCTTCCCCGTACTGTACCTCTCTCTCGGTTCTTCCACTATCGTGACACCACTATACCACACCTCTATGCCACCAATGAACAACCACACGCCTTCAACCTTCCTCTCTTCTCCTTTTTCCTATTTTCCTGGTTTTCCTCCCTCCTTTCTTCCTATCTCATGCCAGCCCTCTCCCATAGCACATCGCAACCCACAGTTCTGCTCAAAGCAGCGACAGAAACAACCAGCGAGCACCCGAATTGCCAGGTGTTCCAAATGGAATAGTCACAGACGGAACAACGGTTTCGCAGAAGCAATAGGACTAAGTTCTCTCATATTTTAAATTTTATTTATTTATTTTTCTTAGTACTTAACTTATGTGGAATTGATAGTGGTTTCATTTTGTTGTGGTTATTTAAAGATGAAATCGGCTTTTTGGCACTTGGATTGAATTCTTGAACTGTTTTAGTCATTTTTGTTGTTTTAAATTCCCAGACCAAATCACACACTAGGTGAAACACTATTGATATGAATCTTGTTGTGCAAAGATCAAAACCTTCAATCAAACCTCCCAAGGGCCTTCTGACTTCAATAGGACTTGAATACTCCCCACTCATAAGCAACTCCTAGCTTAATTCTAGGAACCTCTTGAATCCATGTAGAGTATTCTTTCCCTCACAAGCCAATTCAACAATAGGATTGATTACCTATCACCTAATATCACCTAATTAGTCTCTTGTGAAGAAGACCTTGCTCTAGGACAATTACAGGGATGTAACATCAAGGAGTAGGAATTAAGATCAAATTAGGAACTATTGGATCATCCCAATCCAAGTGTTCAATAAAATTAATCTAAGGAATTTATCAAACCTTAGAATAAGTTCAAGGAGAAAGCTTCAAAACTTAAGAACCCTAAGAGAACACTCTTAAATCTCATATATTCATAACTAGATTACAATGTACGCTACAAATGCATATTTATAATGTTAGGGCTAAACACTACATTGACTATTGACTTAAGACCTATAAGACCAATTAGACCCTTAATTAACAACTTTAAATAAATTTTAAACATTAAAATTTGCTCAAAACAACACATTTGTTCAAAATTCAGGACCCTATCGTCGACGGTAATACCTCTCATAAATGGTAGGCTGTTTGCATTCAAGCTATTTCATTTTAGAAACCTAACACGAACGATAGATACAAGGCCTACTGCCAGCGGTAGGTACAGGGCCTACCGCCTGTGGTAGGTCCGGTTCTTCACTCTTCTTAAACTTTTTCACTTCTAACTTGCTCCATTGAATACTCTTGCTTATGGTATGAGTTATGAGCAACTTGAAAGGTTTTCCATCATCTTCAATGCTTAATTCTTGAACTTTAGACCTTCTTTCATGGTTTCTTTAGTTGTACTCATCAATTCATGGCCAAATTGATCATCATTCTCTTTAATTATCTTTGTTCTCGGTCTTGTGATAGGTCCTTGAAGTTTTTCATCTCCTTGACCATCTTGGTTCATATCAATACACACATGGGTTACTTTAGTTTATTCCTCTGTTTTATTTAACTGTTTCAGTTTATCTTGGCCTTTAGTTATGTGTCAGTTCAACTTTTCTTTATTTCGAACAGATTAGAGTAATTTTTTAGCTCAATTTTTGTTACTCTAAGTTGTTCCCACGGTTTTAGACTAGTTCTGGTTTTTTTTATTTCCAGTTGACAGTGTTTTGTGTGTGTGCTCGGTCTAACTTGGATTTGTGTTGGTGGCTTTCTATTTATGTTGTAGGGTGATTGGTTTTATATTCTCTAAGTGTGATACGTTTATTTTTCTTTTATTCTTAGAGTTTTAGTGTTGGTTGTTCATTGTTGTCTTGTTGTTTCATAAGCCATGTTTTGGTGAGTATTCTTTCACTTCGTAGAGTCATGTCTCCTAGTAAACTAGTGGGTTCATTTTCTTATGTTTGTTTGGTTGTGGCCCCCACAGTGAGGATAATGTAGTTTAAAGTGTGGGGATGTTTAGTAGTTCTTCCTTTTAGTCTTTTAGTTGCTTGAGCTTTCTTATAGAAAAAAAAAACCCAAAAATGTTGAAAATTTTAAAAAAGTATAAATAGATTTTTCTTGGTCTTTTCAACGTTTTACTTTCTTTTGATGGTTTTTACTTAGTTAAAAATCCAAGAAAATATAATATTTTTTATTAAAAGAACTCCAAAAATATTTTGTTTTGTGTCTTTAGTTATGTTTCTCCTTTTGTTTAAGCTTTGAAAAACCCCAAAAATATTTTTGTTTTAGTTTGTAGTTTAGGGTTTAGGGTTTATGGTGTTTCACTTTGTGCAGGTCTGGAATTTTCCCTTTTCCTTCACCTGGCAATCATATTTTATTCGTTTTCATATAAGTGGCAGCTTTCCAAGGTCTAGATGACTAATGAAATAATAGTAGGAACAAAAATGGGTGGCTTAGTAAAAATTTTTTATCCACTTGACGGAGCTATAATCAACTAAAAAGTTAAAATATCTAACAATCTATCTGATTTCATTCTTCATAAGAAGACAGTGATATTGCATGCTCATTTGAGTATCAAATTACCAATCACCATTACTTTGTACATATTCAATATATAGAAAGAAGTAAATATAAGAAAAGGCATTGCATTATCCTTGTTCCTACTGAAATTTTTTTTTTTTGTATTCAAGTTTATATAGGCATTGGATTGTTTTGAGTGGTTTCTTAGTCTTTAATCAGAATTTTTGTATGTTATAACATTCAGATATCAAGTACTAGTACACTTGTTGATAAAAGTAGGGTGGATTCATCAAATAGAAGGTCTATTGAATATGTCACTGGAATTGAAATATTCTTAGAGTTTGTTTATCAAAACAAGTTGCCCATTTAAAAAATATGATGCCCATGAAAGAAGTATAAAATCATTTTTTCATGAGTCGAGATAATGTATTTACGCATTGTATGCTAGATGGATTTCAAAAAGGCTATAAGATTTGCATTTATCATGGTTAGTCATACATACCATTAAATAGAATACAAGGTCACATGTTTCAAATGGAAGGAAGAGATGAGATGGTAGAGACGGTTTAAAATGCAATAGGAATTGATAGTAGTCGCCAAAATGATAATAATGATAATTTTGGGGATTTTAGTTGAGTAGATGAAGTGACAAATTTTTTTTAAACTCTTGAAAGATGCAGAGTCTGAGTTGTATGATGGATGTGTACAACTCACAAAACTATCCGTTGTTGTTTGTATGTTACTTCTTAAGGTAACCAATAGATGGACTGATACATCTAATACCATGCTCCTTAAGTATTTGAAAGAGGTCTTTTCACATGCTAAACTTCCTATCTCGTTCTATGAAGCTAAAAAATTAGTGGATGAATTAGGATTTTCATACATAACATATGATGCATGTCCTAATAACTGTATGTTATTTAGAGGTAAAGATGAAAAGTATGATAAGTGTGCCATTTGTGGTGTTTATCGATATAAAGGGGGAGAAAACAAGAGAGCTAGAAAGCATATGAGATATTTTCCATTAAAGCCGAGATTGCAAAAATATTTTGTCCTCCAAGACCGGTTCACTCATGAGATGGCATACTGATGGATGAGTGAATGACGGTATGTTTAGATATCCAGCTCATTCAGTAGCATGGAAAGAGTTCGAGATGGTAGAGATGGAAAGAGATGAGATAGTTCAGTAGCATGGAAAGAGATGACATAGTAGAGATTAGGATGCAATAGGAATTGATAGCCGTCGCCAAAATGATAATAACGATAATTTTGGGGATTTCAGTGGAGCAGATGAAGTTACAAATTTTCCTTTTAAACTCTTGAAAGATGTAGAGTCTGAGTTGTATGGTGGATGTGTACAGTTCATAAAACTATCCTTTGTTTTTCGTTTGTTACTCTTTAAGGTAATCAATGTATAGATGGTATATCTATTACCATGCTCCTTGAGTTTTTGAAAGAGGTCATTCCAAATGATAAACTTTCTATCTCATTCTTTGAAGCTAAAAAATTAGTGGATGAATTAGGATTTTCATACATAACATATGATGCATGTCCTAATAAATGTATGTTATTTGAAGACGAAGATGAAAAGTATGATAAGTGTGTCATTTGTGGTGTTTATCGATATAAAGAAGGAGAAAACAAGATAGCTAAAACACAAATGAGATATTTTCCGTTGAAGTCGAGATTGCAAAAATATTTTTTGTCCTCCAAGACCGCTTCACACATGTGATGCATGCTA
This sequence comes from Catharanthus roseus, assembly GCA_028651295.1. Taxonomy (NCBI): domain Eukaryota; kingdom Viridiplantae; phylum Streptophyta; class Magnoliopsida; order Gentianales; family Apocynaceae; genus Catharanthus; species Catharanthus roseus. Next base: position 509,308 of record JAPQWS010000132.1, read on the forward strand.
ATGGACGAGTTAATGACGGTGTGTTTAGACAAGAAATGGAATAGCTTTTTTGGTCATTCTCGAAATGTTAGACTTGGGCATGCCTCTGATGGGTTCAATCCATTCCGTACGATGAGTATAATGCATAATAATTGGCCTGTTATTCTTGTTCCTTACAATCTTCTTCCTTGGTTATCTATGACCCAACCATTTGTGTTGTTGTCCATTTTGATTGATGGCCTTAAAGGGATCAGCAATGAAATTGATATTTATATGCAGCCTTTAATTGCGTAACTATACTATTTATGGCATAATGGAGCTCAAATGTATGATGTATCAAGAAATGAAATGTTTCAATTGCGAACAGCATTAATGTGGACTATAAGTTACTTTCCAGCATATGCAATGCTGCTAGGATGGAGTACAAAAGGAGAAAAAGCTATTCTTCTTGGTTGAAACATGGAAGGAAGTTTTCCCATAGAGGACACCGGTGTTTCTAGCCATCAAGTCATAGACTATGAATAGATAAAGTCTCCTTCAAAGGAAGGTAGAATATCGTCCTAGACTTGTTCGCTTATCTAGAGCTCAGATTATGAAGCAATTTGATCCTTATGGTGTTCTAATGGAGTTCAAGAAATATCATTTTAATGTTGAGAAGAATTGGTCAAAGACAAGATCCTTTTAGCAAAGAAAACAATTGGAAGAGAAAGAGCATTTTTTTCGAATTAGAATATTGGGAGCATAATTTGTTGCATCGGTGTATTGATCCCATGCATATTGAGAAGAATGTTATTAATAATTTTGTTTTCACTTGCAAGAAAACATAGAAGTCAAAGGATAATATATATGCTCATCATGACCTTGAAGAGATAGGTATTAGGAGGCCTTTACATCCTCAACAAGTAACTGGGTCATTGAAAATTGGGCTTTTCCCAGCTCCTTATACCATGAGTAAACAAGACAGATATATTTTACAAAGTATTGAAAGACTTGAAGGTCCCAGATGGGTATGCTTCAAACATATCAAAGCATGTCAATTTAGGTGATCGGAGCATTTCTGGGCTTAAAAGTCATGATAACCCTATCCTAATGCATCAATTGTTGCCCGTTGATGTTCGTTGAATGCTGCCTAAGCATGTTGTTCAGGCTCTTATTGAATTATCTAACTTTTTTCGTCAACTTTGCTCCAAGGTGAATGCTAAAAGCCAATTAGAGTACATTCAAGACCGAAGTGCTCTTACACTATGTGATCCTGAAAGAAATTTTCCTCCTTTTTTTGATATCATGGGATATCTTACTATCTATTTAGTTGAAGATACTCTACTCGGAGGTTCAATTCAATTTAGATGGATGTATCCAATTGAAAGGTACACCTAGCTTCCTTCATACCCTTTCCTGTTTTGTTTTTCTCTTTCGCTTGACAACAGTATTCATTCAATTATAGGTATTTGTATACCCTCAAGAAATATGCAACAAATCGGGCACTTCCAGAGGGATCCATTGCCAAAGGTAACTTGATGGAGCAATGTATGAATTTTTGTTCAAGGTACTTAAATGATGTTGAGACTAAGTCAAATCGTCGTCCAAGAAACGATGATAGAAGTATAACTATAGGACGTGTTCTAGGAAAATGTGAGAGGTGCACCTTAGATCGTGTTACATGGGTAGATATGTGCTTATAAATATAGATGCAGTTACCCCTTACATAGAGTAAGTCATCACCTTTTTAAATTCAGTGTTAATGTTTTTATTAAATTTTAGACTAATATTAGTTTCTTTTGAGTAGCATACACTTGTCCATATTAGCAATGGAACATCCTGGTGCTGGAAGAAACTATATTAAAAACTGTCATAATGAAACATTTCTGAATGGTTCAAAAATTAAGTAAGCATGCATAGAATTATGTATTACGAAAATGGGTTTTTTTTTTCTATTCAATTTGCAGGAGTTAATCTTACATTTTAAATCATAAAATTAGATTGCAGACATACAAAGCACATTAGTGTAGAGTTGTCAGAAGAGATCAAATTATTAACTAATGGACCATTTCCATATGTTAAGAGACACTAAGCAAGTGTTCTTAATGGTCTTCGATTTCGTACCAAGAAGTATGGAGCGCCTAGAACAACACAAAATAGTGGGGTCATGTTGAGATCAAGTATAGTTAGCTTTGCTAGTGCACGCGATAATAATCCTCGTACAGGAAAAGTTACATAATATGGAGTCCTACAAGATATCTTGAAGATACAACATTCAAATGATATGCAATATATAATTTCAAATGCAACTGGGTTGATATTGAAAGAGACGTTATGCAAGATGAATTCAACTTTACCTTGGTGAACTTCAAATGCCTACTATACAATGAAAATAGTTTGGTTGATGAACATTTCATTTTGTCTACACAAGCTGAGCAAGTTTGCTATGTGGCTAACCCTATTGATCCAGATTCGAATATTGCTGTAAGGATGAACGTTAGGGATAGTTTTGATGTCTATTAAAGGTTTTCTGATCTTGAAACGTGTGTAGCTCAATCACTAGATGATCGACCCCGTACATGTGATGAAGATGCTGGTTGGGTTAGACAAGGAGTTGAACTAATTTCAGTTGATGTACCAATGAATGTAGCTTGTGAGGAGGATCAAATAAATGAGGAAGAATGAATATGTGATTCTTTTGAGAGTTTTAAACGTTCAATATATTTTATTTAGAAAATTTACATTCTCACAATTGGTTTATTTGATTAATTTATTTTTATATATTTTCTATTTTTTAAGTGTATAGAATTTTTTTAGGGTTTTAGGTTTTTTAGGGTTTTTAGGGTTTTAGAGTTTAGAGTTTAGGGTTTAGGGTTTAGGTTTAGGTTTAGGGTTTAGGGTTTAGGGCTTAGGGTTTAATCTATCAGGTTTTTTTTTTACACACTAAGCTTCCTTTGAAATGCAGAATTTCACTTTTGGAGGTGTCTTTGGAGAGGAAGTACAATTAGCTTTGCTAGTGCACGCGATTATAATCCTTGTCCGGTCAGGTAAATATTTTATTTTATGAAAATAAATTTCCATGTCATTTTGCTGCAAAATTTTCATTAGATTGTTGAGATACTTTTTTAAATGCATATTTCTTTTGAGGTTATGATGAAATCTGTGTCTACATAAGATGCTAATGCACTTCTTTTGCTCCTTTATTTTTTGAAATAGTAACTTATATCTTTTGCGATTACATTTCACTCACTTGGTGCATGTGTATTTTAGAAATTGAAAGGCAAAAGAATGTCATGTGGTGGTCTAAACTTGGGTGACCTTATTAGAAAGAGGTTCACTACAGTTGATCCTGATGAAGTATTAAGACAACATATGGCACTTTAAAATCCACCTCCACCTGAACAGCAACAAACAAACTCCTCTTGCTCACATTTGGTACCATTGCCCCAACATGTACTTCTTTCAAGCTTACCGCCAAACCTAAATCTACAACCATCTCTACAACCATCAACGCAATTATAATCACAACCAGTTGCTCATATACAAACCCAAATTCAACCTCTATGTAACAATGAAGTTGTTGACATTGTTATCCAAATGCCAATATTGAACCCTCATACAATTACTGGGCCATCACAATTAGTTGGACAACCTAGCTCTAATATAGTTAATAATATAGGGTGTAACTATTATTCTTTATCACGAGCTAGTACATTGGGTTTTAAAGTTACAAATGAATTGTAGATTTTATGATATTCTTTTTAAAGAAAGCCAAAGTGGAACTTGTTCTAATGATTCCAAAAAGAAGTCAGGTCGTGATCCATCCCTTATGCCTCCTATATGGAGAACTGGTAAGCTCTTAGAAGCTAATGTAGAAGAGGGATATATTGTTGGAAAATATTCTAGAATGGTTCACAAAGCCCTTAGAATCATAGCAAGAAATTGCATTAGACTTCTACTGAGTTATCTAAAAAGGGACGATATACCGAGTAGTATAATAGATTCAATATGGAAAGAAGTTAAGATATGATATATTTTATATATGTTTGTGTATTGATCCTCTCAAGCTGTTTATTAAACTTTAACAAAATTCTTGGATAATACTACTTTTCCTGGGACTACAAAGGATGACATCATAGAGTTAATCCAAAATAAATGGAGGGATTTCAGATGTCGGATGAAAAGGAAACATTTTCTACTAAATTAAGGAAAATAATGAGGCTCTTCTACAATGCCCAGATGCACAACTTGATGATACTCAATGGCATGCTTTAGTCAAGTACTGGAAAGATAAAAAGGTGCAGGTGATTCTCTCTAGCTCTTAACTATTTTGTTATCTTTGTTACTAATAATTTAATCTATGTAATTCTCTCATACTAATGTTCCTTTTTGGGTAGCATACATGTGAACAAACAAGAAAAATAGAGTAAATGCACGATTTCCTCATAGAACTGACCGAAATAGTTTTAGAGTAATCAAGAACGAGGTAATTAAAGTTAGGAGTAGTTAATTGTTCAAATAAAGAGATTACTTAAAATTTTTTTAAGCTTAAAAGGAATCTAATTGCCATTGTAGCTGAAAACTCAAGGACTTCTTGCATCACGACTTGATGTGTTTTCAAAGTCTCGTATAGGAAAAGATGGAGTTATTCTTGATAAGGAAACAATGACAATTTTAGTAAGTTTTTGTATTGGTTTTTATAGACTTCTTATTTAAATCTATTTTTGTGTGAACACTAATTTTAAATATCATTTCATTGGATATTTAATATTTTTCAGCTTCTTATTAAGGATTGCATTGCTCAAGTCTTTCAGGAAGATTGTACTAAAGCAATGAAGGAACAAATGTTCAAAAAATTTATGGGAGAAGATAACCATGGTTATACAGACTGTGTAGGAAGAACCTCACGTACCAAACCTTATCAAGAAATTTCTTCAACAACTCTAACTATAGAAAGTATCCCACAAGATGTTCTTCAACAAATTATTCAAATGGTAAAGGAAGAACTATGTGGTGATGAACAAGAAGAATTTAAAGGGACACTAAAGAGCAGCACGAGCTGAAGCACGCGCTACAGTGAATTCAACTTTCACAGACTTGATGAGTGAGACATTCACTCAAGGAGAAACTAAGCAATCCACAAGGGTACAATTTTTTCTCACTCTATTAATTAATTTGTGACAACTTATTTTTCTAGTGGGGAAAAATGAATAATCTAAATTCTTGATGCTTTCTACTATTAAATTTGCAGGATATGGATAATCTTGTTGCACATGGCACACATGCATTAGGTTTTAAAAGTAGCCATGGTGACCATCGCAATGATGGTGGTCAACATCATTTCTTTAACACAAATCCAGAATGATGTTTGGTAAGTTCCAAATTTCAATTTTTTTAAAAAATATTGAAATCGATTTTGGCTGGTTTAAATGACTTGTTAATTATGCATATTTTAGTGTCTAACTTTGCTTCTTGAATTAGTATTTTTTTGCAAAGTTTTTTGTTGCTTGATTCATGGTGGTCCTGTTTCTGTTTAGCCAAAGAGACAAATAAGAATCATATTCTTTTCTTTTTTTCATTGTTATAAATCTTCAAATTGCAGTTTTTTTCTTTATATTTGTGTTCTTATTCCCCTTTCTTGCTGAAATAAGAAGGCAAGTAAGTTCCTTCCAGTAGTTTATGCTATGAATATTACTTCCTTACCTGTGTAAGTCATAGTTGCTCGTTTTCCCTAGTTGATACTCAGAGTTTTTTTTTTTTTAAATTCTGGGCAATGTTGGAGGAGTGTCAAGCCTACTCATAATTATTTGGGGTCATAAACGTGTTATTAGCTGCAATTTAAGTAGTTAATATTCATGTACTGTTTGAAACATCTATACTTTGTTGGATTTGATTAGTGGATTGGAATAAGATATTAACTGGTGATTTGAGTTTGGGAGATTGGTTGTAAAACAGTCTAGCTTCAATTATTCTCCAATGTCATTGTTGAATCATTCACACTAAACAGAATATACTGCGTATATGTAGTTTATGCAAATTCTTGTAACTGTTTTTATTTATTTTTTTAGGCGGTTCTCAAATAGGCCTTTAGCTCCTGGACTTCAGGTTTGACTTTAGGGTCATGAGTTCCTAAACACTTAATAGGTGGATGATGTATATTTTGGTCTTTGAATTGTGTATAAGAATGTTACGGTCTCCGAATGGTCTATGAAAGAGTCTATAGGCTTCTAACTCATTTCACTCGGATGGTGCAAGGAGAAGATTTGTTAAAATAGGTTATTTGCTTAAACCTTTGCATCCGTGCTTTCTTGAATGTTGCATCATGTGGTTATATTTGTTTCTATTAACTTCTATTATCATCCTGCACTTGATCTATTATTTTACCAATTTCATTCTTTTCATTTCAATAAGCTGTGTAGAAGTACATTTTGAGTTGCCTTTGGTTGGTTGGTATTTTTCCAACCGTACAAATTTCTGATTATTTGTGCATAAAAGCCTATGCATGAAAGGATGAATTGAAAGGATGTTAGCTCTTTCTTGTTTGATCATCTCGACATTTCATGGATCTAACGAATGGATAATTTAACTCATGCCCTCTGGGTGTCGGAGGAGTTGGTTTGGCTGAACTACATGTGCACCTCCCTTAAAGAACAAAAGCGGTTGCCTTTCTTTCCTACAAGTTTTTTTTGTTGAACTATATAGGTATTATTATGGACTTTAGGTTGATTTACAACTCTTCTTAGAGTTTGTGCCAGTGTAGAAAAAGAATTAATTTTTGAGCAACCAGCTTGAATGGAATTATGTTTTGGCATATTGCCCTTTCGTGATCAATGTTGGTTATAGGTTTACAAGATAAAAGTTAAAAATGGATAATTGATTTATCTAAGTTCCATTATATGCTAATTTAGGTAATTTTGTTTTGCAGGTTTCATGTCGTTTCATATTTATAGCAAATATAGTGGTATGGTTCGAGGTGAAACTGACTCATGTTCCCATTCTGACATGATATTTATGCCAGCTCTAGTTAGGAAGGACCTAAGCAGATTTTTTTGTAAAGGTACTTTCGTACTTATGATGAATTTTGAACCTTTTTATAGATTTGAGACTTTATTATAAATCTGTGTATTTAGATGGATTCTTTTTTTCTAAGTATTTAGATGGATTCAAGCAGTGAAATAAGACACATTTCTAAATTTTAAATTTTATTTGATTATTTTTTACAATTGTTGTTGAATTGCACAGGTGCTTCAAAATATATATATAAATATAATTAAGAACTTTTGCAATACTAAAAGTTCATTACAAATAGTAATTAACGAAAATTAATTTCATAGTAATAATTAATGAACAAATTATTTTAAATTAACATTTGCAATATATTAAAATGGTATTTATGATGACCTTATTCCATGGCAAAAGATCTTATACGATGCACTTCTTGTAATTAGTAATGTCATTGCAAATAATCCACTACGAAAAATTGGCCATATACAAGCAACATTCATTGGCGGATAAAAAAACCATTTGTAACCTACATCTTACGGCTTTCTGACGAAATACATAATGCTATGGATGATTTATTAATTTTGCCAAAAGAAATAGAGAGAAATTATGTGCCACAAATTAACGCACGTTAACAACAGACTGTTCTATCAGTAACTACTTCTACCGACGAAAACGTGTGTTGTTGTCGTCGGTACATTATTTTACTTACCAACACAAGTACCGACAACTCTTCCATCAGTATGGAATTATTTAAAAGTACCTACAGCAAGCTATTTGTGTTCCGTTGATAATTAAAGACCTGAAATACAAAATCGGGCAAACCCCTCTATTCTCCCAGAAAATTGAAATTACAAAAACTGATGGCGCCGAAACCCTCTCCATTCCCGCCCCTTGCCGACGAAGACCACTAACGAAGACCGCTGATAGAGTCGATTTTTAATACAGATATACGCCTTAAGTTTTTAATTATTAGTCTTTGAAAATATTTTATTTATTTATTAGTCATAATTATTGTATTTAATTTATTTTATTTATCTTTGTGCAGATTTCTGAAAAAAGAATAGAAAATAAAGATTCCATATTAACTTTGTTAAAGGGAAGCTGCAGTATTTGAATCCTTTAAGGATTAGGATTAGAACTTTAATAGAATCCTTTAAGGACTACGATTTTAGTTGAATTCTTTAAGGATTAGGATTTTTCTTCTCTTTTGTCTATATATAGAAGAGCCACACAAGAAAGGAGGAGGGAAGATAAAGAAAAAAAGGAGAGAGCTGCAGGGGGGAGACAGCACCAGCTACACAAGCAGTTGCCCGAGCTGCAACGAGAGAAAAGGAAAAGCAGTCGCAAGACGACCACAATTTGAAGCAGCAAATCTAAGAAGCAGCAGCGAAAAATTATTTGGAGGAAAAAGCAATGATCTTCTAAAATAATTTGGTTCCTTCTTTTCCTTTAGCCATGAACTAAATTTATTTTTAGAATCCTGATGAAACTCTAGCCATGTCACTTTGGTTTATTTTATTTTTGGAGATTTATTATATTATTTATGTAATTGCATATCTTTGGAAATTGTTTGGTATGATACAATTAATTCTTTGTGATTGTTCTTGTAGAATAATTATTTGGGTTAATTGATATTTTTATCCATGCTTAATTCTTGTAGTCTTGAGTATGAGAGATATGTGATTTTTGCAAGTATATTGTGGGTTTTAAAATTGAATAGTTCATGCTAATTTTAGATGATTTATGTCATAGGAATGAATAAGTCATGCTAACGGTTAGATAGATTATGTCATGCATTTAAGCACAATATAGTTCTTTAGTGAATCGAAGCTTGTAGACTAGACCACCACATAAAGATCTAATCTTTTCTCCTAAATAAAATGAAATCATTGTTATATAGGTTAGTGATGGATTTAGTATTAATTTTTAGATAATAAACTTTGATTCTTTTTATAAAATTAATTTAGGTAGATAATAGTTTAAGTAGTTAAGCCTTTCTTTGTGGTTTGATACCCCTAATACTTCCGTATTACATTGATCTTGTGCACTTGCAAGTATTGAGTTTAAAACTTTATTATAAAAATCGCGACCAACCGCCGATGAAGACCACCGACAGTGCTGCTGTTCGATTATTTGCCAGTGTCGCCGTGTCTCAGGTAAGAACTCTCTCTCTAACTCTCTCTCTCTCTCTCTCTCTCTCTCTCTCTCTCTCTCTCTCTCTCGGGTGTTATGGTTATTCTTTCTTCCTTTTCTTCTTCTTCTTCTTCTTCCTTTCTTTCTTTCTTCTTCTTTTTTTTTGTCTCTCTGACTCCTCCTCTGATTTCTGTTGAAGTTCCTCTACTGCCATTCGCCCCCGTTCGCTAGAAAACAGAAGGTTTGCGAGTGTTGTTTTTTTCCCCAAAAAGCAGTTTCATTTTGTTGTTCTACTTGTGCATATATTATGTGCTAATGAAGCCTTGAATCTTTCATTCATGCTTTTGCTTTGTGTATTTCATTTTTTTTGGCTTGTTGATGCTGTTGAATTTGGCTGTAAACGGGTCCAGACCCTCAGGATACCCCCATACCCGGACCCGTACCCTTATAGTGAAACTTGGACCCAGACCCGGACCCATACCCTCCAGGGTATAAAATTCTGGACCCAGACCCAACCCTCCAGGGTCCAGGGTAGGGTATAGGTATACCCGTACCCGTATGACATTTTTCTATTTTATTTCCCTGTTAAACAAAAATATGTAAAACAATGTATAATTCAAAAAATAAAAATTTTAACATGATTAACCTAATCTCCTTAACATTTCTTTCAACAAATAAAATCATTTAACATTTCTAATTCACATAATTAAAAGTTCAAATATACACAAAATCGTCATAGTACACTAATCGAATAAAAATAAAAGAGGAGAGAGAGAGAGAGAGAGAGAGAGAGAGAGAGAGAGAGAGAGAGAGAGAGAGAGAGCTGAAATGAGAGGAGAGGCGAGGAGTGAGGTGAGGTGAGTAGTAGTCTGAGTAGCGTAGTGTGTCTGTGTAGTGTGTGACAGGCAGTGTGAGTGTGATGTGATGTGAGTGTAGTTGGTTGGTAGGTAGAGGTAGTAGGTTAGGGTTAAAGATAAGAGTAAAATAATATGTTAAAAAAATTATAAATTATATATTAATATAATATAATATATAAAATATATTATTATTTTATGTATACGGGTCTGGGCATCACCATACCTTACCCGGACCCATATAGCAGTATAAATACGTGTACGGGTACGGGTCCGCGGGTATAAAATTTAAACCTTACCCACTAAGAATGGGTACAGACCCGTGCGGGTACGGGTAAGACCCGCCCCGTTTACAGCCCTACTGTTGAAGTATAATGTTTCATGTTTAAGGAAAGTTGTTCTTTTAGTTTTATTATTCTCTTTCAAATGGTGTCTATTGTGATCAATCCTTTTATCAATGTCCAAAAATGCCAAACTGCGGTGGTTACACGTGAGGTACACATGGTTTATTTATAAAAGAGTAGAATAGTGTAACATTGCCCTTATTGGTTTATCAGTAATCTCATCATATGTAGATCCATACATTATATACATGCACAGTTTTCCTTCATATTACATTTGTATCCTTCTATTGTCACTTTATAAGGATAGTTTATACCTATTTTACTCTCTTATAATAGAAATTATGTAATTTAGGTGATGATTTTCGCCCAAAGACATTGAAGACCTATAGATTTTGGCATTTTTTGCCACTAGTAAAAGTGTAACAAAGAAAATTAACACCAAATTAAAAAAACATACAAAAGTGAATCGGCATTTTCGGTTATAATTCTCTATAAATATTCAGTTAGTCTCGGCTCAAACTACAAACTAGCACATAATCAACAATAACTTTCTATGATTAAGTTTTTGATTAATAAAGCTTAAATAATAAATTTTAGAAAAAAATTATTATTAAATGGAATGTACTAAACAAACTATTAGAATATGAGTTTTTTATTGTTGGAATTTTGATAATTCGTAGTTATTTTGAGTTTTTTATTATTGAAATTTTGATACTTAATAGTTATTTTGAGGTTTTTATTTTCTAATTAATAGTTATTTTTAGTTTTTATTATATATATGTGTGTGTGTATAATCATTTTGCTAATTAATAGTTTTTAGAGTACCGATAGGAATCTTCCGGCGGTATTAGAGTATTGTAGTGATCATATTGGATTTATTATCATTTGCGATGGAAAAAACCATAGTAAAAAGTCAACATTTCTGCCGCAAATACTATTTCCAATAGATAATTCCATCGCAACAACAATTGCAAGGCTCGCATTGACAATGCTCATTTTTTCTTCGCAAAGTTATAGTGAATGACTTATTACGATGAAAAAGACCATTTACCATGAAATTTTATCATCACAATAAGCCCTTTTTATAGTTGTGAGGATTGGTTCCTGACAAATATATGTGATTATCGTGGGCTTTGATAATTAACTTTGATTAAGTTAATATTGGTCGTATGATGAGTTTAACTTAAATCTATAGTGTAGGTTCATTTTGTTTTGGAAAAAAACCCAATGTGTATCAGAAGATGAACTTTGTTTATTCTGATAAAATTCTAAAGTAATCTGGAATGATATTTTGTAATCAAATAGGTAGGTGGTGATATGAAAAATGTTGACAAAAAATGTATATATTTGATACTTGTGAAATATTCAAATACATCATGAGTTATATTGAGTAAAGTGCTTAAGGAAAAAATTTTCTAACATTAAGGTTGTTCCAGGTCCTTGCTAAGATTTTTCCTTCAAAATATTGTAACTTGTAACTCCCGTTACCATTGCATATAATAACCTGATAAGGTCCTTCCCAAGTAGAATCTAGTTTCCTATTTAGGTTAACCTACTGACTTCGTATTTCCTTAAGACCAGGTAGCCTTTTTTTTTTTAATCATGGAAGATTTGACCTTTGCATTATGGTATCAAGCCACTTGCTTTTTGTAATGATCATCTATTCTAGCTGCCTGTTCTCGAATCTAATCTATCAATGTAACATGTTTGTGAAGCATCTGATCATTAGACTCCTCATTAAAGGCCATGCTTCTTAGTGATTTGCTTCCAATCTCAGCTGGTATCACTGCATCTACTACTGAACATAGTGTAGAAGGAGTTTCTCTCGTTTCAATCCTTGCGGTGGTTCTATATGACCATAAGATATTGGGGAGTTCCTTTAGCCATTTTCCTTTTAGGTCTTCCAATATAATTACAAACCTTGCAAAATGGTTCTGTGGGTAACCTCTGTGGGTTCATTTGCTTGAGGATACCCCACTGATGTGAACCTTTGTTAAATCCCCAGTTCTTCACAAAAATCTCGAAACTCCTTAGAATAAAATTGTTTGTCATTTTCAGATATAACAATTTTAGCAATCCCAAACTGGTAAATAATATCCTCGTAAAAGAATTCCTTAACTTTCCTTCTTCAGATGCTTGCCAATGCCTTAACTTCAATCCGTCGGTAAAATGATCGATGGCTACTATTAGGTAATTCTTTCCAGCAAGTGTCTAGGGAAATGGTCCCAAAAGGTCAATACCCCATTGAGCAAAGGGTATTGGGTACAAAAAGTGTGGTACTCTGACATTAGGGTTTAGTGCTCATTAGCATGTATTTGGCACTTTGTACAAGTTTTCACCAAATTGATAGTCTTCCTTCATGGTAGGCAAGTACTACCCATACCACAAAGCTTTGTTCACCAATGCCTTGGTTTCAAGATGGGAACCACAACTGCCTTCATGTATTTCCCCTAATACATATTTTCCATCTTATGTATTGACACATTTTAGCAAAGACCAATTCCCATGGTTCTATACAATTGATTGTCACTGGGAACATAGCTTGTAGTAGTTGTGCGGATTTTCCTAGTTATTTTTTCATCATTGGGAAAATTTCTTCCGGAATGAAATCTTTAATTGGCTGTGTCCAATATTCAGCAGTTTTTGTGATGCAAATATCTTTGGCTATACTTTTTTCTTGAAAGACTCTATCCATGTTCTGTCCATGACTTCACCGGCGTTAAGTTTGGATAACATTTAAGCTTGTACTTTCTCCTCCCGAGGCACCTTCTTGAAAAGGATTTTTGAAAATCCAGACGCCAATTATTGAACGCAAGCAAAATATTTCTGCATGTTCTCTCCTTTTGCTTCAAAAGTGCTAGTGACATGTCTTATAACCACTTGTGAATCACTTCTGACACAAAGATGAGTGAGTCTTAGACTTTGGGCCATTTGAAACCCTACCAGAAGAGCTTCACACTCTGGCTCGTTATTACTAACAAGGAATAAGAACTTCATGGCATATGATGACCATTGAGATCTTCCAAATATAACCCAGCACCTCTATATTTTTCTCCCGTTGAACTATTAACATAGAGGATCAATGTGGAAGCTATATCAAGTATGGAATGTGAGCTATCACTATTGGAACTATCAGGGAGAGTGCGTTCCACTATGAAATCAGCCAGAGCTTAGCCTTAGATGGCCTTTTGGGAAGAAAAGTCAATTTGATATTCACTTGACTTTAAAGTTCATTTAGATGTTCTTCCTAATATATCTAGTTTGTGTAATATGTATCTTAGAGGTATGTGCGTTAAAAATTTGATTGCAAGTGCTTGAAAATATAGTTTTAATTTTCGTGCAGTTATAACTAAACATAAAGTATATTTTTCCAAAGAACTGTAACGTTCTTCTGGATTATTCAAAACATGAATCACATAGTAATTATATTTCATTATATTATCACGCTTGGAGCAAAGTAAAGAGCTTATCACTTTAGGAGTAATTGCTAAGTATAAATACAACGTTGCACTTTCTATGGGATTAACTAACATGGGAAGGGAGGAAAGATAGTCTTCAAGATTTTGACAAGCTTTGCTAGCTTCAGTTGTCTAGATAAACTTTTTTGGATACCTCAAAATTTAATAGAAAGAGAGGCCATTTTCACCTGCCCTTGCTAAAAAACGCCCTGAGGATGCCATTCACCCCCGCTAGTCTTTGAACCTCTTTGACGGTCTTAGGCTCTGGCATCTCTTGAATGCCTTTAATCTTAGTTTGATTAGCTTTAAGTCCTCTTTCATAAACCAAAACTCTAAACATTTTCTAGACAGGACACCAAAGGTACACTTCTTTGCATCGAGTTTCATTCCAATTTTTCTGACTCTCTCAAGAACTTGCCTCAAATCGTTTGGGGCTAACTTTGTTCTCTTGGATTTGACGATGATGTCGTCAGAATAAACTTCTACAATTTTCCCAATGAGCCCCTTAAAGGCGTTGTTCATTCCTTCTTAGAAATCGACTCTAACACTCTTTAACCCGAAAGGCATATAGTTGTAACAATATACCATCATATGTGTCAAAAGAAGTCTTTGCCATATCTTCTTCTACCATTGGAATTTGGTGATATTGAATCCACCAATTGATCAAACCATTTGAGGGGATAAGACGTTTTCAGGATTGCTTTGTTTAGGTTTGTAAAATCGATACACAATTGCCAAGCTCCTCCCGATTTGGCTATCACAGCCGATTTGGACAAGCACTCAGGGAAATTAACCAGTTTAATTATCCCAGTGTCAAGTAATTCCTTGACTTCTTTTCTGATAACATCTTCCCTAGCCTTGCAAATGCTTTTTTCTTTTGGAAACTTAACTTTGTTCCATCTGGAATCCCTAATTTATGTTTAGTTATATGGTAGGGTATAATACCCAAAAATGAAGAGGACCAAACAAAGATATCTTTGTATTCTACCAAAATCTTGGAGAAGTGCATTCTCAGACTAATTTGTAAATTTTTCCCCAGTTTGACAATTTAGTCAGGCTTCCTCACATCGAGAACTAAAAGTTCAAAATCCCCATATGGTTCAAATTTGGGTGTCTTATTTTGTTCCTTAGATTCTTCCTTCAGCTTTGTCTACTTCTTTGACGGTAGCAAAATAACACTCATGTGCTGCTTTTTGATCACTATAGATAACTTGCACTTCTTTCCCGTTAGCAACCTCTATAGATAGATCACAGGTAGAGACTTTTTCTTGCAACTCGTTCAATGTTTGTTGTCCCATAATGTAATTATGTGGGGATGGAGCAAGACAACTAAAAATTCCACTATATGAGTAGTATCTCCACCAGAAACAAGATGGCAATTGACCGTTTGCCCTGTGAAACCCACCAAGGAGCCGTATATGGTAAAACATTATCCCTTGAAATATCCATCTGTTTAAGGGTGTCATTAAAATGAACATTCACTGAGCTACCAGTGTTAACAAGGATATGCTTAACAATGCATTAATCAGTAGATATGGCAACAACCAAAGGATCATCGCCATAACCTTCTCGCAGTCGCTTCCGGGAAGTAGGAAGACCAATGTCTTGCATGATATTAATGACTTTTATTTTAGATGAAGAAACATCATTCTTAATGTCGTTCTTCTCTTCTTGCCAAGTTTTCTTCGTATGAGCATGACCCGAGGTTTGTTTTAAGAAGTGTTAGTCAATGAACTCATTTAGCTCTCTTTTTTTATTGCATTCTTCATGGCTTTCTTCAACTCAATGCATTGTCCATTTCATGACCATAGTCTTTATGAAATCGGTATTATTTTGCTTTACTATGCTTTTCTAGTAGTGACAACATCTCGGTGGGATGTTCCAAGGAACTCTTAATGAAGTATAATAATATCTAGGGGGATTAGGATTTCAGGAACCTAATCGATTAGGAATCCTTGGTCTTTTTTAAATATCTTTGTTTTGGCTTCTTAGGATTCTAGTACTCTCTAACCTTATTGTCCAATTGCTATTTTCTTCGCACATAGCCATCCGCATGGATAAACTTTTGAGTTTTGGACAAAAGAGGGTTCTTTCTGGGCTAACTTTCTCGAGAAGGCTGGATTTGTTAGCCCATGCCTATATTTTAAGCTTGTATATATTCCTTTTTAGATAAATCAGGAAATTCTTAGCTGCCTGGTTGAATCGAGCAATGAAATCTGGAGTGATTTCAATAGACGTTACCTGATACTAAGAAGAAAATCTGAAGAAGGTTGAAAAATATATTAGGGGGGAAGTTTTGAATGAACTTTTCACCCAAATCTTTGAAACTGGAAATTCCTCTTGGTGGTAGATGGGCATACCACGCTAGAGCTTTCCCAGTTAATGAACTCGGGAACATACAACAACATGTATTATATGAAGCATTGTAGATATATATTTGAGAAGTAAATCATGTGTTGTGTGGGATCAGAGGAACCATCATAAGTTTCCAATTTCAAATGGGTAAAATGGGTAGGTACTGGTCCACAAGTATAAGACTTTATTAGAGGATTGTGTTGTGGAAAATCCTAACGACTATCAAGAACACGGGGTTGAAAATTATGGCATGGTAAATTATGGTCGAGGAACAGAAGATATTGATACCGGGATAGAAGGTACAGGTTGTTGAGTAAACATAGCTTGCAAAGATGCCAAGAGAGTTTGCAACTAAAGGACTTGTTTTCGGTTGTAATGTACTGGTGGATATGCCTATCTCGGAAAAAAGAATGGAATGGATAAAAAATCTCGATCTTGTGGAGTAGGCATAGAGAAAGGGAATAGAAGGGTGACAATGGTTACTGGGGCCAGGTGGGATGGAAGAAGGAGGATCAGTAGTAGGAATTTCCTCCCAATTAATAGAATCATACGTCATCACTCAAAATGTGTGTATGTGAAAAAAGAAAGAAGAAAATAGAACACAGTGGGCGCCAAATGATTTTAGTGTCTTAATCCTTAATACTAAGCACCTGCAAGACCAAACAAACAGTCACCAAGGTGGGGTTGTTCCGCCCTTTAACCTCCGATGCGTAAATCAGTAAACAATCGGGTATACTAATAGTACTAGAATGAAAATAGCATAAGAAACAAATGTGACTTTTTCTTGTGAAGTTTTAGGGATATCAAATGTGAGGTAAGTATAGAAAGAATCCTTTGAACTTCTTGAACTTTTCTTATATTTTAAAGGTTTCCCAAAAAGTCAATGGCTTATATTGATTAGAGAGAAAATGAGTTCCTTTCTTCTAAAAACCCGCTGGGCGAAAGAAAATTAGCACAAATGTGAAGCTCGACGGGCTTTTCCCATCATGCAGAAATGGCCGAACTGTCATTTTCTGACTTATTTTTAAATAGTCTTTCACTGTATTTTGAACCTATCTTTGGTTAGGGTTCTTAGGGAGCAGAAAGGGTGATTTTTGAGAGAAACTCCCTCCAAAAAACTGTCATTAATCTCTTGAAATTATAATTTAGATTTGAATTTCAAATTTCGATAGTTAGATTCACTATGGGAAAGCCTCAATTTAGAGCAGAAAATATTTCGTCACTAAACACTTGAATTTCGTCTCTAAAGTGATTTAGAGACGAGTTAGAGAGGAAAACCCATTCATCGCTAAAAACCTCGTCTCTAAATAGAAATCAACGAAATTGTCCGTCTCTAACTACTCGAGATGGAATAAATTCGTCTCAAAAAATATAATTTCGTCTCTAAATCAAATGTTTGCAAAAAAAAAGAAAGATTTATTTGAGACGAAAATATGGTATCTAACTTGTCTCTACAATGGAGACGGACATATTAATGAATCCGTCTCTCACTGATAGAGACAAAACTTTTGTCTCTAAGTTGCATTCTTTCGAAGATCTATTTTGGAGACGATGGGTGGTCTCCAAATATGAAGACTAAATCTTCGTAACTGTCTCGACTCGATGTAGAGACAGTTTGGAGTCAATTATTTGAATGTGACTCATCTAATTTTAGATAGAGACTGATGTAGAGACATTTGGAGTCAATTATTTGAATGGGACTCGTCTTACTTTAGAGATACCATATTCATCTTTATTTTAGAGATTACAATTGTCTCCAATTTTCTATAATATAGTATTATATAATTAATCATGTTTAAAAAGATCCATTTAACATGCATATTTTGAACAAGTAATGAACCACAAAATGAACACTAATCATAAACATGCATAATATAAAAAATAGTCCACCAAAAACTATATTATGTCAACAATTTAGCGAAACCCAAAGACTGAATATCTTCATAATTCCAATTCCCAATCTACAACAAATAACTTACATGCAACCTTCATTATCTTCCAGCAAACATCCACTTTCACCATGAATTCCATGCTATTCTTTGATATTCTTTGTTAAGGAAGTGGAAACTGGTGCTACTTAAATAGCGTTCTTCAACCGACAAGAACTGCCCCTCAAATGTTTACTCATATTCCTGGGTGTTCATAAAGAAAGGGAAGAAAATTAAATAGAAAGAAGTCATATGACTACTTTCCTTAGATATTAACTGGCATGCCACCAAAATGGTGGATAGAAGACAACAAATAGATAAAGGTAAAAAAAATTAAGCATATATTTGTCAGTTTTTTAAAACAAACAATAAAAACATGGTTTAATTAGCTTATAGCTTTATGTTATATACGACAAAATAAATACCACAAGTTACAATAATAATTCAGTTTTACCAATCTCAGGTTGTGGTCACTTTTGAGCCAAACTTTCAACTGAATACATTCATCTAGTTTTCTTTCTCTTTAAAAAAGCAGGGCAGCATTTAATACTTAATAAAGAAACTTTTTTTAACCAATATGGGGGGTGTTTGGTGGGGGGGGTGGGGGGTGGGGGGCTTTGTATGTTTCTGAAGTTCATGGTACGTAATGTTTACTATTTTTGGGTTGTCATAAGCAGTCTATCCACGATGTACACAAACTACTCTCATCTTTTCCCCCGCCTTAGCTATCTCATGCTTTGTCAGGCCACCACATGATTGGCATGATAGTTGATGTTACGAATGCCACCCTGCAGATGTTAGAATATAAGAAATTTCAGAAATGAAATGCTTTAAGACGTGATACATGATAAACCCACCTAATGTTACAATCTAGGATAAACCCACCTAGATTTTAGGAAATTCTTCTAATAGGGTAAAATACATAATCAAATATGCTTTTAATCCAAATATCAGGTCACAAGCATTAAAATTTTATAGTTTTACTGGTAGCATTTAAGAAGCGAAATTGAAGGACAACATTTGTATTAATGGCAATCACAAATAACATATAATCTAGTGGACTAAGAAAATTACTGGCAAGAAAATCATATGGGAAGTGAGGATAAAACAACAATGTAAGCAAATGTTGTGAATAAGGCACTCAATGAAAAGAACAATGTACAAATAAGATCTTATCTTAGTAGGTTCTACAAGAAATAACAAAGGAACTTGTACAAGATTAAAGAAGCCCTAAGTTCTTTAAGTTATGGAAACCTTGAATCCGACACTATATCATATCATACCCATAGACAATATACTTAGCCAATGCAAAATTGCTCCTCAAACTTTCACAATTTCATAATGGAAATTTGACAGCAACGGATATGTTTATTGCAAACACAATAAACCACATCCTTCTCAAACTATCCATTTCAACAAGTACATAGTCGATGAAGAGTTTTCCTTGTATGGCCGTCCTACTGCTTTTCGAGTTGATCTGACAACATTGACTTCGTCAATAAAAATGATGAACATAGCTTATATATGAATCATAGAAAAGAATGCTACAACATAACAGAGCAAATATACTTTTTATTTATGTCTTTCTAGTAGAGTTAAATATGACTTTCTTTGTCCAAATATCTCTGTGAAAACGGTAACCTATTGCCATAAATGGTTCATCAAAGCCCTTGTCTACTAGAATTTAGCAAAGCTATAGCGAACACATCCTTTATCATGTACCTATAAGTAAAGACCCCAATTGAGATATATTTATATGTTACATCATCCAAAATTATTTTCCCCGACCTAATTTGCTCAGTTTGAAACTCAACGAACACAAATACATTTGTTAATACTATTTTTGGGAAAACGTTTTGAACAGAAAATGCACCACAAAGTTATTTCTTTGAGTTCTGCAGGTATTCACCCTTAAAAGAAAACAAATGGAAACCTAAAAGAAAGAATAGATAACAAATATTTATGCAAATAATAATACTTCACAAATAGGTATAATAGATATGAGACACGAGAGGAATTGCACTCGGTGAATCATACCTTATCAAGAAAATATGGGTCGAAAGCAAGAAACAAACCGAAGCAGTGCCAATTTTTTAAGGGCATCAAATCAGTTCCCCGCTGAGTAGCAAATCCAGCTTTCTTTAACGAAATCGAAGAAGAAATTTGAGAAATGATACAAGAGAAAGCTCCACTACGAGAAAGTCACTAATTAACTATGGGATTTACAACCCTAATTTGCAAAGTAGATAAATAACAGAAACGGGGGAGGAAGCAAATTGGTTTTGAGGGTGAGAAATTATAAATTGGTCTTAAGAATATAAGAAACTGAGAGTACAAAATAATGGAAGATAGCATATGTACGGACAGTGACGGCTCTCAGAAATTTTAAAAACTTCACAAATTATGGTTATTTTAAATTCTAGTGTCCTTAAATTTTTTTCAATATAGTCCCAAAACTTAGGCTTCTGACTTTCAATCGGGGATTCTTTTTACCCTTCCCTCACGGTACTACTTCGCTATCACTCACCCATGAGTATTAAGCCTTGCAAGCTGGTCTTTGCTAATTCACACGGGATTCCACGTTCCCCTTGCTACTCGAGTCAAAGCGTAAGCTAGTGATACTTTCGGCTACTGGACTTTCGCCATCTAGGGTGCAGTATTCGGGCTGCTTCGCCTATGAAAACACAGCTGATTCTCATAGCAGAATAGAAATAGAAAAAAACACTCCCTCTCTGGCTCTCTCTATTCGACTCTCTCT
The DNA here is from genome assembly GCA_028651295.1 of Catharanthus roseus. Taxonomy (NCBI): domain Eukaryota; kingdom Viridiplantae; phylum Streptophyta; class Magnoliopsida; order Gentianales; family Apocynaceae; genus Catharanthus; species Catharanthus roseus. The sequence goes on from JAPQWS010000132.1 coordinate 530,101, forward strand.
CTTCCTCCTCCCTTCTTCTCGAATCTTTTGGATCTCCCTCCTCAGTCCTCTTTTCGGCAGCTAGGGCGACCAGCAGCTTGCGGTGATAATAGCGATAGACAGGCGACGGCGATGCGACAGACACAGTAGCTGCTACTTGGCTTCTCCTTCCTGCTGTTCTTCAAACTTTGAAGAAAAAGTAAGTTTTTTAATTAGATTTTAAAGATTAACATATGTAGAAACATTTTTTATTTTAAAGATTATTTCATAAAAATTTTTGACTAATAAAATTTGGATTTTGTTAGTCAAAAAATTTTTTGGGTTTTTTTGGTAAAAATATGATTATTATGTAATTTATGTTCTAATTAATTATTATGTCATAAGTGAAAGGTGTTGAATTTAATTTAAAATAGTTGATTATTATATAGGATTTTACTGTGAACAAATATCTTGAAAAGTGGAAGAAGGGTTCTAATCCAGTTGAAAAAACATCATCTAATAAAAGAAATGATAATAATGAAGATCGTGGAAAAAAAGCCTCGAGTAGAGGTAGAGTTTTCGGATTGTGAAATTGTTAATGATCTACGATTGCGTAAACTAATTGATAGTTATTCTTTTGAAATTAGAGATGAATTAAGGAGACGGTATGTGGCTAAAGGCCCAACTCAACCATGTGATCATAAATTTTAGCAAACTGATTTTGGTGAAATTAGAAGATCATTTCAAAGATATGGTTTAAATTTTACTTGATTAGAGTACAGTATACATAAAGATACAGCATTTTGTTTCTATTGTTATTTGTTTGCTAAAGATCACAATCACAAACATGGTGATGATATGTTTATAGAAGTTGGTTTTAAAAATTGAAAATGTGCCAAAGAAAAATTAGCACGTTTCCAATTTAGGTTCTTTGTATAATATTAGGTTCTTGATCTTATAGTCAAAGAAACAGATGATCGTTTTACGAAGTCAAATTCAGAGCTACTTATGTGCATATCATGCCTTGATCCTAGAGATTCATTTGTTAATTTTGATCGGAATCAATTACTCTGTCTTTCGGAGTTATATTCAGATGATTTTTCTATCATTAATAAATTTGAACTTAAAAGCACAACTTGATACATACATTTCTTACATGAGATCAAGTGATGAGATCAAGATGAGTGAGACGAAAAGTCATAAGTTTTTTAATTTAGTTTATCGACTAATTGAGTTGGCTTTAGTTTTGCCTGTTGCGACAATTACCATTGAAAGATTTGTTTCTGCTATTAAATGATTAAGAATGTTTTACGCAATAGGATGGGAGATGAGTTTCTGAATGACAGTTTGGTTTGTTATGTTGAGCAAAAGATTTTTATGAGTATTGAAAATGAAGACATCTTGCAGCGGTTTCAGAATATGCAAACTCGAAGAATAAAATTGCTATGTTAATCATTCCCTTCACATGTAAAACTCTATTTTAGATCATTTTCCAATAGTGATTTTTTTTTCATTGTAAAAGTATTTGTATGAGTGTTATTTATTTTTATATATTAATCTTCTAATCGTTCTAAATTAATTGCAGCTCATATTGGAGGTCGTCTTTTCATCGTGCTTGATCGGTTATCTCAAGATTCTCAACAACTTTTGCATTAATATCTTTAGCTTTGATAGAGGTACTTATCTCGTGAGGGTAATTATTCCTCGTAAGTGATGGGTAATCATTCCTCGTGAGTGATGGGTGATCACTCCTTATTGTTAATGGGCAATTACTTATTCTTTTGCTATTTTATCTGCATTAATATGTGATACTTATCCCCTGAGTGATGGGTAATCATTCCTCCTGAGTGATGGGTGATCAGTCCTCATTAGTAATGGGTGATTTTACCTTTTTTTTTTGTTATTTTATTTGTAAATTTGGAACTGTTTGAATGTTATTGTACTTGGAATGCATCTATTTTATAGACGAGATTTTGAAAAAATTTTTAATGTTATTCAGCCTTTCAACTTTTCTGTCCTGGTTCCACCACTGTGGACAAAGCATAGATAAGAGAATTGAACTGCTGAAGATTCGATTTGAACAAAGAAAGTGGGGGAAGAAATTACTATTCAGCTGTAAAGTGTTTTTTCCATTCATTTTAAATTGATATTTTCTTTCCAAATTATTTGAAAAAAAAAAGATTTTAAAAGATAAATATTCGAAACTAAACTTCAAGTTGAAAGAAAGTATAATTTGGACAAATGTAATATTATAATTGAAGTTTTCTACTTTATTTGGATTGGTTTTATAATTTAGTACATAGATTAAATATTCTTATGTTTAGAAATATATACATAAATAGTTATCACTAATAAAATATATTTAAACATAGAATGAAAAAATATATTGGTTTCATACCACTAAAAGAATATTAACACAAAAGATATTAAAACAAATATAGCTATATGCTTTTGCCTCATAATATTGGCTTTATATCATTCTTAAAAAGGTTGAATTTTATCTCAAGCAACTTACTGTACATTTTAGATTAATTAGTCTGCTAAGGGTTTTTGTTACTTGTAGCACTTCGAATCTCAATCGAACCATTTAATGTAAAATAGTACTACTTGAAATCATGTTGGTCAAATTTTGTAAAGAATTAATTGAATTTGATCGATAACTGACACCCTAAATTATGTTGACCATTTAGCTGTGTAATAGATATCTTAAATGTAATTAATTGCATAGATGATCACTTCTCAAGAACAGTCAATTACATGTGCCTTTCAAGGTAATTATATCAAACGGTTAATTTCTTAAATCAATGTTTGATAGTCGAGAAACATAAATTTAAGTGTAATACTTAACTAGAGTCGCAATAGAGAAGAAATCAGTCTATCTCAAAATTAAGATCAAGATGAGACGGATTAGAGATGAATTAAAATATATTGGAATTTTATTTAAAAGGAAATTATTGGCTCTAAATGGTCTCTGCATTCTAGATATGAAAGTTTCTACTAAATTGGGACTCTAATATTATACTGAAATATAGAGATGGAAGTCAAACTCTATTTCTTCTCTATATAGAGACCAAATAGAGATAAAAAATCCCGTCTCTATTTCTAGAGACGACTAAGGTTCACAAATAGGTAAAGTGGGAATATAAAGCATACTTTGTCTATGTTTCGTCTCTAACGTTAGAGACTAAATCTAGTCGCAACTATTTGATCACTAAATTTAGAGACGATTTACATGTGGTAACTAGTAGGTCTCAACATATCGGTCCCCTTCACAGTCAGAGATAAAATGGTGACCAACATTTTAGAGTCGAACACATTTTATCTCTAATATGTCTCTAATTCTATACTTCATGACCTTTTTTTGTTTGGTATGAAGCACCGACTCTAGTTTTTCTCTATTTAGAGACAAAAGTATTTCATATCTAACATTTCGTCTTTGTATGGAGGCTCTCCCGTAGTGATTGAAGGTTTCTTTAAAACAAATTTCGGATTCTTCAGGCAAATCGAGAGAAGAGTTCGAGCAACATTCTGGATCTTGGATTCTTCAATCAAAAATCCTAATCATTCTAAACTCTTCTTTAGTGTGAATTCCTTGTTGAAATTTATGATTTTTATAATATTTAGTAGCTAGGGTTTACTTTTCTGTTTAAATAGGGTTGAACCCTAGATGATCATAGCTTTGTTTTTATTGAATTTTATGGATTAATATATTGAATTAAAGTTGATTGTTGTTTAATTGTTGTGTTTGTGCTATCAAATTTTCACCGGTAATTGATACTATCTCATTAGATTGTTTGGAATTGAAGAAGAACATCTAGGGCTTAATTAAACAATAGGAATTGATAGTTAATTAGAAAATGAATACAGTTTCTAGGTCTAATAGAGAAATCAAGTTCACTTCGGCATTTTATTCATTCATAATTGAATTAGGGAGAGAAGAGATTATTCTCTAATCAAATAGGGGAATAGTGGGTTTTCGCCTAGAGATATGGTTAATCCAAATAAACGAGTGAGACCCGATCAACAATTTAACTATTTTTCCAAAGTTTTCAATGAATTAGTTAATAGATTCTAAGGGGATTCTATCGTTTGAGCACTTCTTCCTAAAACTTGATTTAAAACCATTTTCCATTCTTATAGCTTAGTTGGTAGTTTATAATTTATTTTTGTTTATTCAAAACCTTTTCGAAACGTATTCTATTTGATTAAAAAGAGAGAGTTTGGTTATTGCTATTGCTTCTCCATCCCCAGAGTTCGACAACGCGGGAGTCTCTCTAGTGCTACCTTGATGGTACACTTGCCTATTAGGTGATAATTTTAGAGTAGTCCCCATTTATAAACAACAGATATATTGTTGTACTTTGAGATGAGACAATAATTACGTTAGGATAATTCTCTTTTTTAGTCACATATTAATAGTTCATAAGAGTTAATTCCATACTAATATTGTTCTTTATGGTGAAACCATTGTCCTAGACGTTTTACGGTTATTTAGTTAAATATTTTAATCATAAAAATTGGATAGGCTTAGATAATTAGAGATATCAGTATTTGATACTTAACAAATTGTCCTTGTGAGATCGATAATTTTATTTTACACGATAGGCCGTGCACTTGCGGTAAAATCTCTATCAATTCATGAGTGATTTGATAGTTTTCAAGGAACAAGATGTCATATCAAGTCGGACTTAAAGCAAGAGTATTACAAAGTAGGGGGCCGATAAAGGCAATTCGGGAATCGATAAGGATAACTCGAAAATTTTAAAAAAATTCATTTTCACCTAAACACTCTCTAGGACTACAAACTTCAATCTCAGATCTTGGAAGGTCCGACCGTCTAAATTGAAAAAAAGGTTAGTTCTTCAATCTATTCTCTTTTATTTACAATGTTACCGTTTTATCGTTGAAATATCTGTTAAAAAAGGAAAAAATTGAATTTCTTTGAAAAAAAACTGGCCGAAAAGGTACACTTTCGTCCGTTACCGGCAAAAGTGCCGGAGTTCTTTCGTCGCCAGTGACCGGAAGTACTCCGGCACTTTCGCCGGCGACGTGCGAAAGTGCAAAATTTTTTTTTATTTTTTTTAAAATTTTTAAACATTTTCGTCCATTATCGGCGAAAGTGCCAGAGTTCTTCGCCGGCGGTGAACGAAAGGACTCCGGCACTTTCGCCAACGACGTGCGTAAGTGCCTTTTTTTTTTTTTTTTAAATCATTTTCTTTTTTTAAAATTTTTTTTAATATTTAAATGTTTTAATTTTTTGTTCATAGTATATTCGATTATTTAATTAATTTTGTATATGTAGAATGTGTGTGACTAGTTGTTTAACATATTTTATGTGATAATTTTTAATTGTTAATATGATTATGGATTTGTGAACATTATTAAATGAAAAAAATAACGGAAATGAAATAAGATAAAAATCAATAAAGTGAACAATAAAATAATAACAAAAATATCTCGGATAATGTTATTTAATTTTGTCTACTTAGAGTAATGTAACTAGCTTAAAATTGTTTGCTTATGATTATATGTTTACTAAGAAAATGTGTAATGTAATTGCTAAACTATTTATATTTTAATTTGAAATCATTGTTATTCTTGGCCTTAGTTTTAGGATATAATTCTAACATTGAATAATTTATAAATTAATAACTATTACTAAAGAAGAATATTAGTGATGAATAATAATTGAACTAAAGAAATAGTAGAAATGAAATAATAGATACTGATAATTCTTAAGATAAAATAATAATAGATAAAGTGAACAATGAAGTAATAATAAATATCTTTGATAATGTTATTTAATTTTGTTTACTTAGAGTAATGTAACTAGCTTAAAATTGTTTGCTTATGATTATGTGTTTAATAAGAAAATGTGTAATGTAATTGCTAAACTATTTGTATTTTAATTTAAAATCATTGTTATTCTTGGCCTTAGTTTTAGGATATAATTCTAAGATTGAATAATTTATAAATTAATAACTATTACTAAAGAAAAATATTAGTGATGAATAATAATTGAACGAAAGAAATAGTAGAAATGAAATAATAGATAACGATAATTCTTAAGATAAAATAATAATCGATAAAGTAAATGTTGAAATATATGATAAACAAGTATTAACGAGTTTGAATAGCTAATAGATGGTTCGACCTAGCGGCCATAGAGGAGATGCTGATCTTGGTCCTGTCACGGACAGGATAGGTCGAGTTGAGGGGCGCCCTGTGATAGCTTCGTCTAGAGGTGTGAGGGGGCGACATAGTACTTCTGACATCCCTGTTACTCCTATCCCTCTTGCACCTGGTTTCCATCATGGTACAGGTGAAGCCAGGTCTTCTACCCAACCACCTGCCGTACCTTTTAGATCTCGACCTCCCCTTCATCCCCATCTGCCACGCACACCTGTGCCCTATGAGCCATATGGATCTGCACATCCACCTTCACACTACACAGACACAGTATATGATCTATACTTACACGCTTCTACCGTTGTGCGACCTCGCATACCGTATAGATCTGCCATCCAAGAGCCTATATTATACGATGGGTCTCAGCCGAGGCAGATAGGGGTGAGTTTTTTTATCAGATGCTTGGAACCACCCGTCAGGATTCTTCTCGCAGCACACACTAGTATTCTCATGCTGAGTATGGTGTTTCATCTTCTGATCCTTATGTACCTGGGCCTGCAGATAGGGTTTCTGAGGGCGATAGGATTTTTGGGAGGAGCAAGAAAGAGTCCGATCCCTACATATTCAGGGAGAGGGGGATGAGAGAGGTGATGATGATGGTGATGGTGGTGATGGTGATGGTGATGGTGGTGATGATGATGGTGACGGTGGTAATGATGATCACGATGACGGTTATGATGATGGAGATGAGGAGCAGCCCGTATATGTTGCACCTGTGGCACCAGCTAGTGGATCGGACGGGCGTCCTCGTCAAGGAAAAGGGAAGGGTTTGACCGGCAGCCTTATGTCGGTGATGAGTATGTTTGCAGGGTCTCGTAACAAAAGACCCTACGTGGCTCGTGATGTTCCGGCACTGACGCAGAAGAGGAAGAAAGTGAAGCCTTCCGATTAGGAGCAGACAGAGGCAGCAGAGGGAGGTCCCGTTGACCAGGAGCTCATCTCATCATACGGTGGACATATGGCGGGTCGGATATAGCGTGGACAGGTATTTATCTTTATGTTAAAGTGACATGTTATTATTATTATTTTTTAATCTGTCAAATTTATTTATTATGATAAATAGAAAAAATAATAATGGAATAAATATATTATTATATAACTATATAAATTTATCTGTTTTATCCTCAGGATCGTGGTTTATTGAAGTGCCGATCTCGTTATATGGCGCTCACTGGTTAGGAGCTTACCGATTCGCAGGCTGGGCCCCTGGCCTCCAGGTCTGGTCTGATGCACCTACGATCGTGCATGTTTCAGCATGCCAATGCTGTATTGTTGTCGGCATTTGTTGAGAGGTGGCAGCCCGACACGAACAGCTTCCACATGCCATAGGGTGAGATGACTGTTACACTATACGATGTGGAGCTTATTCTTGGGGTGCCCGCTTATGGTGCGGTAGTGGATCACAGATTATCGAGGAAGCAGTTGATACGGGCTGTTCAGCAGGATTTGGGTTTAGGTCTCACTGGGGGTTTAGGGTTTAATGCACTGAAGCTTCACGCCGTTGCTACTAGCAGACAGACCTCACAGTCACATCAAGTCAGAGCTGCATGCTACCTACAGTACATTTTAGGTAGCTCACTCTTTAGTGATAAGAGTGGCAACATTGTACCCGCGAGACTGTGGCCACTTCTGCGGGATGTGAGTCGTATTGGGAGGTTCGCATAGGGTGCTGCCTATCTTGCATATCTATACCGGAATCTGGGTCAGGTTTCCAAGGCTGATGTGAAGGAGCTTGCAGGTTGCTGGTCACTATTAGAGGTATGTGTTTTAAAATTAACGTTAACTATGTTATTTTTTATATTTAAACGGTTTAGTGTATAGAGTTTATTTATTTAATATTTCATTTATATTTCCTTTTTTATATTTTTATTGAATTTATATGTTATATTTTAGGCGTTGATATATTTGTATTTTCCCATGTTTGCTCCCCCGTTTAAACATTCTCCTGAAGCATGCAAGCCCTACATGCAGATGTTTCCGACGATCGGTTATAAAAATGAGAGTAAATTGCTGGATATTCGCCTGAGGCTGGATATGATGACAGCTGATGAGGTTCGGTGGATGCTGTACAGGACTCAGGATGTTCGTGATTGTTTGGTTTCAACATGGCACGGCTTCATTGCATATTTTGACTGTGTGAGCCCTACATGCCTGATCGGGTTCTGAGGTAGTTCAGTTTTAGACAGTGTATTCCCGCCCACCCTATCCAGCCTCGGGAGGCACGCCGACCGCCGAACAACAGGATGTATGTTTTGAGGAACACTTTCGTCGAGGCACTCTAGCTTGAGGCACCTTCGCACTTACTGACAGAGACATGGAGTAGTGTCTCGGCCATTCCAATGAGTTCTTGTACCGATGATTATTTGGACTGGTACCTCCCCCACACTCAACCGAGGATTTAGAATCTCGGGAATATTCCCAGAGGCTATAATGTCCCGCTAGCTGCCGCCATGCCACCGAAGGCACTCTTAGATATGATTGCACGTGAGTGCCACAGACAGGATATTGCCGATGATGAGTTAGGACCCAGGGTTCGAGATTTACTAAGGGTTCATTACATATCTCTTTAGTAAATCTTTATGTACTCGGATATTTATTTAATATATTGGGTATTTTTTTTTTTATTTATGTTCGTTGTGTATTATTTATATTCGTTGTGATGTTCATTATATTTATTCCCTCATGCATATTCTGGTTTATTATTGCATATTAATATAATTACATGAAAGGTGTAAATAAAAAAAACTCCGAACGACAAATTGTACGAAATATTATTAACACTTTTAAAAAATAAATTACATTATAAATTACAAATTACAACATTATTACATAAAATATCTCTATGGCGGATACATTTCACTGTATCTCGTAACCCAATCTGCCATCCGATTACGATATGGGGCCGCCCATCCACTAACTCGCATATCTCGATGATATTTTCATTGCACATGTAATGGGGGCAAAGGGCATCCATCTACCAACTGTAACTGGAAAAAAAATAATATTAGCACATACGCTTAATAAAATATCAATCTATAATAATTCAATTAATATTAATAATAATAAAAAGTTATCAATAATAAATACCTGTATAAAATGCTGCAATTCCTCTATGAGTCCAATGAATATCGTTCCCGAAGGCCCATCCATATTAGAAACAAGAGGCAAGACAGTGGTTGACTGTGACCTTGCAAGAAATACAACGCATAGATTGAATGTGTTAGCAATGACATAAAGGTGATCATGTATATTCATCCAATACTCCCGTGGCGCCGAACCCTCTTCCCAATTTGTCTGCATTATCAACTCTGCCACACGTTCAACTGAGCCGAACAATTGCTCATATACGTGCATACGGTGCCGTAAATCATAGCTCATTCTTCTACAAATTTCAACCCAATGATTTTCATCTCCGAACAAGAAATTTTATACAAACTTGAAACCACAATTACCATATCCAATAACGTTCTTCCAGTTTTGTATAAATTGATACATAAACCCTGGAAATGCATTTTTGAAAGGGAATTGCATTGGCGGTGAATCGGGACTTACAACGGTTGATAAACTCGACCTACCACTGCTACGTCTTCTACCTCTACTCCTACCGCTACGAGGTGGTCTAACTCTTCCACGAGGGCTAGGATTAGACTCGGAATCTGAACTGCTACCAGACCCAGAACCTAAACCGCTGGACTTTCCTATCTTCCTATGGGCGATGGAGACGTATTCCCAATGAGACTTATCCCTTTTGGTAGAATTCGTCTTCTGTCGTCCCTTCGTGACTGCAGTCACTGGGGGGTTGACAACAGCTGACAAGGATCATCACGCAACACCGAATGTATAACACCTTTGATGAGTTGCCTAACTTCCCGGACATTAGAAATTTGACTAGTACTAATTCCTGTAACAGTGAAGTGAGATCACGCATTTTTGATTTCATATCTATCTATGTGGTGTTCTTCCAGAATATCAGAACCAATTTCTAGTTTTCTCCAAAAGATGACAACATCTTTCTCTTGGATTAGCATTAAATGTTGGCACCGATTAACAAGTTCACATGCACATGGTAGACCGTGCGACTTCCTTAAATAATGCAGACAATTACTGCCCGGTTCTTCTACCATTTGACATGCCTTCTTTAACTCATCCATTTTCTTCTTCAATCCCAAATGACTAATTTTATTACATAAATTCTTCACGATGGGATTACTCTTGGCGCCATATTTCTCTTTAATTCTTGAAATTTTCAAAGAGTATTTAATTTCTGCGATTTGAGCTTGGATGAGAGAGTCGATATTAAAAAATATGGTGTCCAAATCACCGTGACACGTTGATAGCCACAGCTTCAACACTGACTGTTCACTCTCAGCACGGTTCGCTGTCTCCACCTCAAAATGCAACACTTGAGAGGTCCAAACCCTGCAAAATTTATGTGAAAATGGATTCAACCATGTGCTGAACAACTAATGTAGAAAGTCGGGCCTAGTTCGCCACCTAGCCTTCAATACATCCAACTTTCTTTATATTCCACCTCATCAAGTTCATTAATTAATTTCCTCCAAGAGCCATTCACGAACCATTGAGCCACCTCTTCATCTTTCACCATCTCAGTCAACTTTGCTAACACATTCTGATCGATGTGTCTTCTGCATAACATATGATAAGAATTGCTAAACACATCATCAATCACCGGCATTAGTCCACTTTCCCTATCGGTAAGAACAACTATAGGCTCTCCTTCATTGATAGCCGAACCCTGACCATTCGAAATAGCATATGTAAAATATAAGTGCTTGATTTGTTGAAGAACCCATCTGTATGTTGTTACCTGTTCGTTGCACATAAAAGCTGTTGCCACTGTGAAGTTCTTTCCTGTTGGAGTCATCCCTACACATTCTAATAGTGGCATGTTGTACCTTAAAAAATAAGCGGGAAATTTAATTATTAACATTCACTAATCATTTTTCACGGACTTAAAAATATTATTAACTATTTACTAAAAAAAAATTAAAATTTAAATGTTTGTGCGAATAAATTAATAAAGATATCTAATAATACAATTAATCCACTATAGTACTTACTTGTTTGTTTTGTACGTCGTATCCATTATCAGCACATATGGCCACGTTCTAATCATTGCAATCGATGTCGGGTGTGCAACGACAATATCACTGAGTACGTTGTTGTCCTCACCATTTCTCTAGAAAACGATGTAGTCCCTTTTTGCACTTAAGCGGAGAACTTCATCTACTGTATTTCTTCCCTGCATCCGGTCCCTCTTAATCTTGGCAATAACATTGCAAATTTTCTGGGAACTACGTACATCAAAATTTTATATTTATTAATGGAATAAAAACAACTCTAAAATATTTAAATAAAATATTAAAAATAATCTAATAATTCCCTTATAACTTACCTAACTGCACAACCAAACGTCTTGTTCTCGGAAAAATCGTAATATATTACGCGGTGGAACATGACTCTTCCTGAACTGCTTGGTCTGTTGCAACTGCTCCTCCGTAAGTCTTGCAGACTGAGCATGACCGTGACTGTAAACAGCTATTTTATGGTTGTGCCTCCCGTTGTGCACGAACACTTGCCAATTTTCACTTGTTGTCATTTGCTCTCCCTTTAGCTTAAATGGACAACCACATTTTTTGTCTCATACGGTCCACGCTTTTTTTTTTCGGTATTTCTTCTTCCTCATCGTCGACTATTGGTTTTTATATTTTCTTACTGAACCTCCGCGTTCGCAAGCCAATATGACGTACGGTCGACGATCAAATGTTCTGGCTCTCTAATATCGAGTTATGATTAAATATGTCTTCTCATTCATTGCAATTTATTTTGCCCGCTCCACCAACTCATCTTTCGAACTAAATATTCATTCTGTTGTAAATAAATGTCCAAGATCGATATATATTCTTCCGGATCTAGAAATTCTTCAAAGGTATTTGGATCTTCATCACCCTGTTAATGTATAATGAAAAGTTAATATTACAAAAAGAAAATCCTAAAAAAATAAAAAACAAAAAAAATTTATTTATTTTTTCATATTTTCGGGTACACTTTCGCCCAGATTGAGCAAAAGTCGGCGTAAGTGTGTCCGAAAATGTGAAAAAAAAAATATTCAATTTCTTACCTCAAAACCAATATTTTCTTGCAGAGATTCTTCAAAATATCTATATTATCTTCTAATTTTGTTTGGTAATGTTCAAGGTTGGGAGTTTTTTTAGAGAGAGGTTAGAGAGAAAGTATGTAGAGAGAGAAAGTGAGAGAAAGGAAAATGAATTTTTTGAAATTTTTCGAGTTATCCTTATAGATTTCGAGTTGCCTTTATCAGCCCCACAAAGTATGAATGAAAGAGAAGTATAATCTTATGGCTTATTTCAACCAACAATATAGGTACTATGAATTTGTGGTTATAACGATCAAGTTGATTTATATGCAACGCTTTTATAGACCCGATGCATAGGTTCCTGCCCTTAGTGTATTCTACTGATGATCTAGAGACATAGGACTAAACATAGAAATATATTACAAATTTTGCACGAATGTAAATATAGAAATATATTACAAATTTTGCACGAATGTAAATTGGTATGTTAATTCAACAAATGTAAACTAGAGTAAGTGATTTTATTTGGATATGTGATCTTACGAGGTATGTGAACCCCTTAAGAAATGATGTCGGTGGAACCACATATGGTAGAAAGATTGACTAGTTAGAAACAACCTAAAACACTCAAATTTTGTCAATAAATATAGAGGAATGGCATATCTCAAATTTTCTGTCTATGTTGAGGGGAATGGCGTCCATGTTATATCTTGACTCCAAAATGAAGATAATTAAAAATTTATGTTCATCTCCGAATTATACTTAAAATTAGAGAAAAAATCTAGACCATTAATTTGATTGAGTTTGGAGATGAAAAGTTTCATCTTGAACCAGTGAATAATTATTAATTTTGCCTTCATATTAGAGACAAAATATTAATCACAAATGCCATTATTTTTCCACTCTAAATTTGGAGGCAAAAATTATGATTCATATACAAGTTTGAAGTCGGGAGGTATAGTGCCCAAAATGTTTTCGTCTTTCATTCGTCGCTAAATTTATGAATTTTAGCTATTTAGAAACTAAAATTGTCCCTCCCTAAATGCCACTTTTCATGGAACTCTAAAAACTCATCTCTCCAATAAATCATTGGATTTAGGTCAATACGATCTGAACTGCCTCAACTATGCTCTGATACCAATTAAAGTTGTGCTCCAAATTCGGATAGATGATACAACAGCATCCTTGAGAAAATTCAAAGATATCAAGCTTCAAAACGAAAAAGAAACACCCAAGCCGAACTTAAAGAAACACCCAAGCGGAACTTAAATATTAAAGTTGAGATACGCTAAGTAAATAAATATCATTGTAACAATGCTTAAAGTAACAAGACAATCTTAGACTTCCATCCACTCAGAGGTAATAAATTACTCTTAAAATATTTAATATAAAATCATAGAACATCGAATCTTACACTAAATAAATATTACTAACTCCACTAAATTTCTCAAAACATCTCATCGCCTCCAACCTTTTTTGTCAAAATCAATTCTAAAACCATCTGCAAAAATAATGAGTGTGAGCTACACTAACCCCGTTCAGAAACTTTCAAAAATGATTTTTTTTTTTCTATTTATTTGCTCATGTGTATAAGAATTTACTTTTCAAATCTATAAGTATGCATATCAATGAAGGTAAAGTAACTTACTTCCAAAATAAATATCAAATTAAAATTATACAAAATACTCAAGTTTGCTATAAAACTTTTATTTGAATATATTAATATAAGCCCCTTTCTAATGTACGCGGAGTTGGCTTGAAGAAAATTGAAAAAATAGTCTCAGAAAATAAATAAATTATTGTAATAAATAAAAGTAAAACCATAGTAAACGAGATAATTACATAAATTAATTTTAATTAAATCGTCAGAAGACTTTAAACTTATAGAATAATTAACAAACATCAGTATATTAATATGAGTTCCTAACTATTATACCCACTAGAAAGAGTCAGACGAACAAATATTTAATATTGCACTTCTAATAGAACCACAGAAAGTTGGTGACATATCCATACTATATAACCTCAATATCAATAACCTTAAACAAAACTTTATCAAACACTAGAAATAGTTTTTCAAACAATAAAAAATACTAACCTAACATTAATTATCACGAAAAATAAATGAAATCATTATAAACTATAGATATATTATACATAATGGGTGCATCTATAGTACACAAACATTTTTTCTCCAGATGGAAAAATACATGCATCAATAAATGATTAACACATGTACACTCCACTCAATGAATGATTGACACATGTACTATTATATGTTCAAAAGTATCAAATATACAAAAATAAGTACTAAAATAAAAAAAATAATTAATAAATATAATGAGTCTAAAATTAATTTAACGGTCCATATTTAACTTCCTCCACCGAAGAAAAAATTTACTTCTGCCCTATAGAATTTTCATATACAGAATATATGTGAAATTTTTTTTTTTTAAATCAAGAAATGCACCACTCATGCACCAAAACAAAACTACATGGGAAATCCATAGAAAAGAATGTGACTGCGTATACTTGTAAATCCAATCAATTCTCAAATTTTGTTATTAGGATAACTATTACAAACTGAAATTAATTTGTAAGAGGGAAATAAAAGTTAATGACAAAATAGTTTCCAATCATTGAGAAGTCGGCTTCAGTTCATCAATAACTCGGTGGTACGGCCAAGAAAAAAATTTTTTTTTCTCAAATATTATTGTTCTCAAAATAGTGAATGTTTATTCCAAAGTTTACAATCGAAAACATATACTTCATTCCTTTAATAAAAATTTTCAATAATTATAGATTTTTATTTCCAAAAATAACAGAAAGGCAAGAGATCCTTAATATGAATCTCGATCAAACACTGATTAGATCTTCAAAATATACGCGAAATTAGATTATAAAACATCAAAAGATCCCTCTAAATCAGTAAATTATGCCAAACAAACGAGCCCTAATTAAATTCCTCAATTAATAATCTAACTCGAACATTACGGCTGGAATCGTCTAGTATATATTTTAGTACACACTCTACATTTTTTTATAATAGTTTTATTAATATAAATGCTATAAATAAAAAATAAACTTTAAAGAAATAAAATTAGTAATAAAGGAAGTATACTGGATAGTACACTAGATCATATTAAGTGCGAACCTTAAGTGGAGAAACTAAAGCTCACTATTGATTCTACAAAGAAATAAAAAAATCTGAAATTTATCCTCGATCAAATACTCGAGGTCCCAGATCTTAACTGCAGTTCTCCTCATCATTTGCTACTCTCTGATAATAGACTCTTATGAAAGAACGAACAATCGTGTTGTATCGTAAACTGATATATAATTCCTTTTTATTTAACTTCAAGTCTTTTTATTAACTTTATATTTCACCCCTCAGTCTTTAAAGTTATAAGTGTGTCTAACTACCCTTATATATTTCAAATATTCGAAAAAGTCCTAGACAAAAATTGGGTTCATAGAAAATTTCCAACAATATAATTAGTATACTGAACTATTTTAGGTCGGGTAATTACATTTACTTTCTCAATTTGATCATTATCTTTAGTATAAACAAAGAATAGAGTAATTTCCCGGGGCTTAGAAAGAAGAAGGAAAGATATTTAAACAAAAATAATAATATAAATTAAAAATAATTAATTTAGGGATGATTCTTACCACTGAAATGGATGGCTGATAACAACCGAAGGATACTCCTGAAAGATAACACAGCACAAAGGGTGGGATAAACCCCCATTTACCTCTTTGTTGCTTAAGTCAGACAGTAAAAATAGCAGAGTAACAGTAATGTAAAAGTGAATTTGTTAGTAAATAATGAAAAGTACGCATTTATAAAGTACCCAAGTGTGGAATTATAATATCCAATCAATGTGGGATTGTATAGAAGAACTTCCTGACCCTTTGGCATTTGTGAGGTTATCAGGTTTATATGTGACGTAATTAAATGAGTTGGCTTCCTTCCTGATCTACCAACTACGAATTACAGATTCTTTGACCCAAAAACATTAACCAAGGTGGCTAATCCCATCGTAAGCCCCGTTAAAATTTTTACAAATTTTTGTGATACTCTTAGCCTCAAGCCTTCAAGTATTTCATCAAATCCTCTAAACCTAGGGTTTTTTCTTTCTTTGTCAAACTTTATTTTTTCACACCTTGCGAAAATCCAAAGTTTCCTATCTTCATCTTCTGATAAACTTGTTCAAAGTCACTTTTGAAGAAAATGGCTCCTCTCAAATCTAGTTACTCGAATTCCTATAAGTATCCGAAACTCATCATCAAATCTATTACAACTATTTTTGAAGATGTTTTAAGTGGTGAAAAATAGGGAATGGGCGATGTTTCTATCATTTTTCCTTTTGTAAATCATAGTGATCTCCCCTATTTGATGCTTAGACATGTTCATCCTTTCAAAAATTAGTTTACTACTAAACTAAACATAACGTTGAACTTTGTGAAGCCGATGCTGTGATGTTTTCCTCGGATATCCGTTAAAGTTAGCTTCACCCATTGCTAATAAATATTGAATTCTGCCAATGTTTACCTTGAGTTCCTCTAATGGGGATGACCGTGCTCATTTGCTTCCAAGAGGATATATCACGGTGTATTGGGAACAATTGAGAGCAGGTCTTAGGTTTCCTCTGTATCCACTAATCCAACACATCCAGACCTACGAAGATATAGCATTGGCACAAATAAGACAAATTGTTGGGTTCATTCTCATCTACAAATCTTTCGGAATTCCAAAAAAATAGATATTTTTGAAATTTCTTCCATATAAGACCCTTGAAGGATGGACCAGGATAGTATAGCTTACAACAAAAACAAGTAGTATGAAATTTTATTGAGTAATTGCTTGGTGCAATTCATGGATGAAAACATTGATTTTTTTATGTCGAAGATGTTGTCTCATCAATGACTTATGAATAGAATAAGCGGGAAACTTTGCCCAACAAAGAAGAGAAGGCGGGAGCAAAATTTGTGCCTCAATGCACCAAGATTTTGAGAAAATATTTCTTTGGAATGAGACGCGAGAATAAAAGGCAATAGAACAAATAAGGTTCATCAAAGAAATAGTTTACTAAGGATAAAAATTTTTGAGATTTACATCATTCCATATTCTGGCAAGAATTTCTCCTTCGCAATCTTTTAACATACAACTTCCGTTACCATTGCTTTTAACAATACGATACAGGCTGATGTGGGATGATCTTCAAAAGCATAAAATTTTGTCCAAGAAGTGAGGGATAGAATGAACAAAATACGTGTAACAAGTAGAAGAGAGAAAGTGCATTTGGAAGGACTTGAAAATGTTAAACTTCTAGCAACCTTGAATATATTAAATCTAAGACCTCAAGAAGGGTTAAACAAAATCTTTTCTTCAAAGTTCAAGGAACCGAAGGTATTTTTGAACCTTAGACCTCAATGAAACAAGAAGAAGACCTCAAGACTAGTTTTCTACAAAAGTGTGATAACTAGTATGAAGAATTTTGATGATCAACCTTGAAGCTCTTGGAACTTTCAACAAGTTTTCAAAGTGATTTTTTTCTTTCAAGGAAGTCCAACCTTGAAGAAGATAGAAAAAAACTAAGCTAAGCTAAGATAAGAATACTAAGAGAAGAACCTTTGTCTTGAAATATTTCTTGATTAGCTTCTTCAGAATGAAAGGCTATATATTTATAGAGACTTGAGGGAAGAACTCATATTTTCAGCCCAAAATTTAAGCCCCACAAATTTAAGCCCCAAAATTTAAGTCCCAAAGTTAAGCCCCATAAAGGCATATTCTAACCCTCTCATATTTTCAGTCCAAACGATAGATATAACCTGTACATTCACTTGATAAAACAATAAATGTATTTTAATTGCATTTGGATTATTCCAGAGCCCTAGTCAAACACATTGCCAAAAATAGGAGGCAATTTTCCAGTTTGGACAAAAGAGTTTCCAACCATCTACCAAAGTGACTTTTCAATTTCTAACTTATTCAAAACTTTAGCATATTGCCCTATAAAGTCTTGAACATCATTTAACCCTTGAAACTTCTCTTGCTCGATTTGATCCTTGTGACTCTTTAGTTGTTTTTATTAGATAAGCTTTTTGTTGGAGTTGAAAATGGCTTCATGGACCTTGCATGAATTGCTTTCACAAAATCAGCCTTCTTGCTAGCATCCTTGCTTAATGCTTGATCTATAGGAAAAGGAACTAAATCAAAGAGAGTTAGAGGGTTAACACCATAAACAACTTGAAATGGAGAATAAGAAGTAGTAGAGTAAGGTGTCCTATTATAGGCAAATTCAATGTGTGGCAAAAAATCCTCCCATTGTCGTAAGTTATTCTTCAAAACAGCCCTTAGAAGTTGGCCAATTGTTCTATTTGTCGCTTCGGTTTGTCCATCCATTTGTGAATGGCAAGATATAAAATAAAGCAAGTTAGTACCAAGTTTTTTCCAAAGAACTCTTCAAAAAGGCTCAAGAATTTGGTATCCCTATCTGACAAAATAGACCTTTGAATTCAATGGAATCTAACTATCCAAATAAAGAATAAGCTAGCTACATGACTAGCATTATCGGATTTCCTACAAGAGATAAAGTGTGCCATTTTAGAGAACCTATCCACAACAACAAAAATAGAATCATACCTCTAGAGGTCCTAGGTGAACATAGAATAAAATTCATAGAAATATCAACCCAAGGTTCTTTAGGAATTTCTAATGGTATGTATAGTCCATGTGGAAGAGTTCTAGATTTAGCTTTCTTGTATTTAATACAACTTCCTACAAATGTTTTGACATCGCTTTTTAAATGTGGCCGAAAAAAATGTTTATGAAGAATTTCATGGGTTTTAGTGACACCAAAATAACACATTAAACCCCCACAATGTGCTTCTTTCACAAGTAGAATTCTAGTAGAATAAGATGGTATGCACAATCTACCTTCACAATAAAGAAATCCTTTATTTTCAAAAATGATTTTCCAAAAGGTGCTAACAAGCATTTCTCAAAAATTTTCTTAAAGTCATAATCACTATAATACATTTCTTTAAGCATTTCAAAACCCAAACTTTTTGTTTGAAGGGTGGATAAGAGAGTATACCTTCTAGATAGAGCAATGGTCACCACATCCTCCTTACCTTTCTTGTAACGGGATGACAAATGAAAATGTTTCAATGAACTCCATCCATCTTGCATGTCTCTTATTGAGTTTATGTTGGCCCTTGAGAAACTTCAAAGCCTCATGATTAGTGTGCACAACACACTTCTTTGACCATAGATAGTGTTGCCAATGCTTTAATGTTCTTATTAAAGCATAAAGCTCATTGTTATAAGTTGAGTACCTCACGGTTTCCCCATTAAGTTTTCCACTAAAATAGGCCAAGGCTTCCCATTTTGCATAAGTACACCACCTATACCAATGTCGGATGCATCACACTCTACCTCAAAAGTTTTCTCAAAGTTTGGTAGTGACAAAAGGGGTGCACTACACAACTTTTCCTTCAACAATTGAAATGACTGTTCTTGCTTTGTTTCCCACTTAAATCTTTCGGTTTTCTTGATCACATCAGTCAAAGGGCTAGCAAATGTGCTGAAATTTTTGATGAACCACCTATAAAAACTTACTAGGCCATGGAAACTCCTCACTTCCGATGCATTTCTTGGTGTTAGCCATTCCTTAATTGCTTGGACCTTACCTTCATCTACTTGAAGTCCTTGTGAGCTCACCATATAACCTAGAAATGTAACTTTCTCCAAACAAAACCCACATTTGTCAAGGTTAGCAAAAAGCTTTTCAATTCTCAAGACATTTAACACTTCCCTAAGTTGTTGAACATGCATTTCATATGTCTTGCTATAGATCAAAATGTCATCAAAGTATACTACAACAAGTTTCCAATAAAATTCCTCAACACGTGATTCATTAATCTCATAAATGTACTAGGAGCATTAGTTAATCCAAAGGGCATAACCATGCATTCATACAAACCAAAGTTAGTCTTAAAAGTGGTTTTCCACTCATCCCCTTCTCTCATCCTAATTTGATGGTATCCAATTTCAAGTCAATTTTAGAGAAAAGATTAGAACCATGCAACTCATCAAGTAAAACATCAAGTCTAGGTATGGGATGCCTATACTTAATAGTAATGTTGTGTAGGGCTCTACAATCTATACACATTCTCTATGTACCATCTTTTTCTAGAACAAGTAAAACCGGAACCACACAAGGACTCATGGACTCACGCACATACCCTTTTGAAATTAGATCCTCAACTTACCTTTTTAGCTCCTTAGTCTATTCCGGAGGACTCCTATAGGCCGGTCAGTTTGGCAAGACTGCCCCAGGGAAAAAATCGATTCGATGTTCGATTCCTCTAATTGGTGGAAGACCTCTGGGCATCTCATCGAGAAATACGTCTTTGTAATCTTCAATAACCTGCAAAATTTCACTTGAAAAAAGAGGGTGAGTGTTCTTTAGATGAAGTAAAGGATTCCCTACAATACAAGAGCAATACCACTTCTTTTCTTTCAACTGTTCAAATCACCTCACTAGGTTTTGCAAAGAAACAATTGTTTTCTTTCATCTCACTCTCCTTTTTTTGGTCACTCTTTTTCTTTTCACTCTTGTTTTTCATCACTCTTTTCTTTTTCCTAGACTATCTTTCCCTTCTCGATTTTTCTTTTCTTTTGAGCTCACTTTCGGCCCTCTCTTTCTCCCTCATCTTTTTTTGTTCATCTCTCACATATGAGGTGTAAGAGGGTTCATAGTGAATGTTCTCATTCTTCACGGAAGAATAAGTATTTTTCTCCTTATTGTGGAGGAACTTTCTATCAAATTGCCAAGGTCTTCCTAAGAGGAGATGGCATCTTACATGGGCACCACATCACATAGCATCTCATCTTTGTAAGCTCCCATTTCTATTAGTACCACAACTTGTCTCAACACTTTAATTTCTCCACTATCATTTAGCCAATGTAGTTTGTAGGGTTTATCATGTTTTGTAGTAGGTAGTTTCAACTTCTCAACAAGATAAGCACTAGCCACATTTACACAACTATCACTATCAACGATAAGGTTGGCAATCCTTCCCTCAACTTTACATTTAGAATGGAAAATATTTTCTCTTTGTTCAATCATGTTATCATCAAAAGCTTGAGCACTTAGTGCTCTTCTGGTACCTAAGCTCAAGATATCGTCATGACTTTCTAAGGGGTTGCTCATCATTTTCTTCACTCTCAACACATTCGCCACTTTCATCCTCCTCCTTCTCAATCCAACTATTCAAATCCTCCCTAAAGATCAAAGCTCTCTCTTTTAGACAACTACTTGCATAATGTCCTACACCATTACATTTAAAGCACTTTAGAGGGTTAGAAATGATTTTACCTCTCTCTTCCATCTTTGGTTTGGTTGGAGGTTCGAAAGTACCTCTAGGAACCTCCTCCTTTTTTGGCCATGGCTTGAAGTTGGAAGTAGGTGATTTTGTTGTTGCAACTTATCTTTAGTTGGGAAATGAGGATCGCATCATCCCACTTCTTTTCCTTTGGGATTCGATCTTGTTGGCAAGGTGGCGCATGTCTTCATAAGTTATATGTGGATACAACTCAAGTTGGTTGGCTATCTCCCTATTGAGACCACTAAGGAACCTAGCCATTGAAGCATCCTTGTCTCCTTCCAAGTTCAACCTCAGGATGTAGAGCTCAAGCTTTGTCTATATTCTTCTACACTTTTTGCACCTTGTTTTAAAGTTATGAGCTTATAATGAAGCTCTCTATAGTAGTGCTCGGGCACAAATCTTTCTCTCATCAAAGCTTTTAAATCTCTCCAAGTATCAACAAGTGGTCTACCACTTCTAACTTTTTGGTTTACTACCCTTTCCCACCAATGTAAAGCATAGTCGAAAAATTCGGCCATTACAAGTCTAGCTTTTAAGAACTCATTACAATTTTTCAACATAAACATGTTCTCTAATTGCCTCTCCCAATCTAAGAAATGTTGGGGTCATTCTCACCCTTAAAACTAGGGAGCTTCTGCTTCATTCGGTCCAAGGTTTGGTCACCTTGGCCTCTTCCACGGTTGGCAACAAATAGAATATGTTCATGATCATCATATAATGGCTCTCCATGCCTAGCTTGTGGTCTAAGAACTTTTTCAAAGTATCTAGGCATGCCTCTTCCTCCAAAATCGCATCTTCTACCACCATAAGGAAGTGGATGAAGTTCTTCATCAAAATATGGAGGTTGGTGAAACTCAGTTGTCCCAGAGCAATTGAATGGTCCATTGCTCCTTGGGGTAATAACATTGAGACTACCGTGAGGACTAACCTCCCTTTGTTGATTAGAGAGGTTAGTGACATCCCTTCTAAACTCTCTCATCTCATCTTTTAGGGATTGTAACTCTTGCATTATGAGCCCCAAAGAGTCATCATGTTGAGAGTTGCCAGACTCTTCTCCAAAATGAGTTGGTGCTTGAACTTGGGTTGACAACTTGATAGTGTTTACCTCACAAAACTCTCTTGGGGTTTTTCTAAGAATATTCTCACAACTCTTGCCTTTTTCTAAGGTTCAAGTCTCAAAGCGTTCTATGAGTTCTTAATAAAGATTTAACACTTCTAACTTCTACTCAAGTTTAAAAGAACCCAAAAAAAAAAATCACAAAGAAAAACTAGTTGAGAAATATGAGAAGCAAGGAAAATGATATTGAGTCATCCATTCATTTTAAGGAAGTTCAACAACATCTCCAAGAGCATTGATTCAATAATGGTAGATTGACCAAACAAAGAAATAAGTATTGAAAAAGGAAAGAAATTCAACCACAAATACAAACACAAAGCTAGGATACTTCAAGAACACAAAAGAGTACAAAACAAAAGTTTCTAGCTAGTAGAGTAGATGACATACTCAGCTTTTTTTGAAAATTGGTATTGAACCACAAGTCTAAATTGAATAAGGTTTGTCTAGAAAGAATCTCACTCAAAATCCTTGAGTTTAAGATCAAGAATCAAAGAAAAAGGATTAGTAAAACAGAAGATATGCTCAGATCATTTCAACACTTTTTTTTGTGTCTTTTCTCCTTTTTTTTGTCTTCTTTTCTTTTTATTTTTATTTTTATGTAAGGTATCTCAAAAACACAAACATGAAGGAGAATCTAATACCAAATAATGTGGAACTTCAAGAGCATAAAATTTTGTCCAAGAAGTAAGCGGTAGAACAAACAAAACAAGTGTAACAAGTAGAAGAGAGAAAGTGCCTTTGGAAGGACTTGAAAATGATAAACTTCTAGAACCTTGGATATATTAAATCCAAGACCTTAAGAAGGTTTAAACAAAATCTTTTCTTCAAAGTGCAAGCAACGTAAGGTATTTTGAACCTTAGACCTCAATGACACAGGAAGAAGACCTCAAGACTAGTTTTCTACAAGAGTGTAGTAACTAGTATGGTGGAATTTTGATGATCAACCTTGAAGCTCCTAGAACTTTCAACAAGTCTTCAAAGTGATCTTTTGCTTTCAAGGAAGTTCACACTTGAAGAAGATAGAAAAAAAACTAAGCTAAGAACTAAGAATACTAAGAGAAGTACCTTTGTCTTGAAATATTTCTTGATTAGTTTCTTCAAAATGGAAGGCTACATATGTATGTTTTTCCCTCTCATATTTTCATCCCAAAATTAAAGCCCCACAAATTTAAGCCCCAAAATTGAAGTCCCAAATTTAAGCCCCAGAAAGGCGTATTCCAACCGTCCCATATTTTCAACCCAAAGGATAAATACAACCTATACATTCACTTTATAGGACAATAAAGATGTTTTAATTGAGTTTGGACTATTCTAGAGCACTATCAACACAATGCCAAAACAGGAGGTAATGTTCCAGCTTGGGCAAAAGGCTTCCAAGCATCTACCAAGGTGAATTTTCAATTTCTAACTTATTCAAAACTTTAGCATATTGTCCCATAAAGTCTTGGACATCAAAATTTAACTCTTAAAACTTCTCTTACTCAATTTGATCCTTGTGACTCTTTAGTTGTTTTGCCTTCGCTCTTGTCACAATTCCTTAATGTTCTTGAATATATAACCGGTTCACATCACAAGCCCTCCCAAACAGGATCCAACTTTATGTTTGGGTCCACTCGAGTCACCTCATTTCTCCTGAGCACCAAATCCCCTTATTTAATTCTTCATTGCTTTACCCGTGGATTATGATATCCCGAAGTTGCTCTTTTGTATTGCAATTCTCTCTATGTTTCTTTTGCTCTGATTTTCATCTAACAACACAAAACATTCCTCCATTAACTGATTGTTAACGTTTTTATCAATGGCTTCATTTCTCAAAGACGTAAATCCTAGTTCTGTTGGGATCAAGGGTTCCACTTTGAAACATAAAATAAAGGGTGATTCCCCTATTGCTCTGCGAGGAGTTGTCCTATAAGACCATAGAACATTTGGAAGCTCCTCAAACCAGTTACTTTTACAAGAGCACAATCTCCGTTTCAATCCCTGTAAAATAGTTCTGTTGGCCACCTCTGTAGCTCCATTTGCCTGAGGATATCTGACTAGGCCTGTAAACGGGTCCAGACCCTCAGGGTACCTCCAAACCCAGATCCGTACCCTTATAGTGAAACCTGGACCCGGATCCTGACCCATACCCTCCAAGGTATAAAATTTTTGGACCTAGACCCGACCCTCCAGGGTCCAGAGTAGGGTCTGGGTATAGCCGTAGCCATATGACATTTTTCTATTTTTTTTCCTGTTAAACAAAAATATATAAAACAACGTATAATCCTAAAATAAAAATTTTAACATGATTAACATAATCTCCTCAACATTTCTTTCAACAAATAAAATCATTTAACATATCTAATTCACATGATTAAAAGTTCAAATATACACAAAATCTTCATAGTACATTAATCTAACAAGAACAAAAGTTCTAGTTCAATAAAATATATTAATCAAAGCATTTGGATTTTGGATACCGCTTGCTCCTATTTGTCTCCTACAAAAGAAATATAGAAGTGAGTATATATTATAACTTTATAAGTGTATGTAAAATAGAGATAATTATGAAAATGTAGCTAAAGATAAAAAAAACTCACATCAATTTTCCTCTGCAAATGCAACTGAAGAGATTGAAGAACTCTCAACAATATTATTGTCATCATACCCTAGAAACAAAATAGAAGTTAACTAATATAAGAGGGAGCAAAACGAAATTAGAATAACAAAATAAAATACTTACTTTTATTTAGTGAAAGCTCAATCCAATAAGAAATTAATCCCCTAAGAAATTTTATTTATTTTATTTATAATATCAATTAAACGTTTTATTTTTGCTAAATATCAATTAATATTTTCAAGTTGTTTACTAATTTGGACAAGATAACCTTATAATAAACACTACAGTGTCTAATGTACAAGAAAAAATAACCAGTATAGACAAGATAACCAGTGTCTGATGTACAAGAAAAAATAAACATTTGCATAACAAAGTTCACTCTAGTCTTAAAAGAACACAAAAATTGCAAAAACTCATAAAACTGTAGAGCAAAGTTTCAACTGGAAAACTACAAAAACTACAGAACAAAGTTTCAGCTGCAAAAACTCATTCAGCAAAAAATGAACACAAAAACAGAAACACTCTCAAGTCTCAACGGAACACAAAACAGAAACAGACGGTGACAGAAGAAACACTCTCAAGTCTCAACAGAACACAAAACAGAAAAAGACGGTGACAGAAGAAACACTCTCAAAACAGACGGTAGAGCAGAGCAGCAAATCAGAAGAAAGCAGAGCAGAGCAAAACAGAAACATAAACCGAGAGCAAAGATTACCTGAGAATATGGAAGAACAGAACCGAGAGCAAACGCCGGCACGGTGCAGACAGACGGCGGCAGCAGCTGGAGCTGTTCCTAAGCAGGTGAAGAAGAAGCTTAAAGGTGAGAGAATGAGAGTGAGGTGAGAAGCAGTAGAAGCAGGTCAGCAACAGAAACAGAAGCGATGGCAGCGGCGGCGGTCGCGGTAGAAGATGAGCTGAAGAAGATGACAGTGAGGGGAGAGAGTCTGAAAGAGTGAGGTGCGCGGGACTAGGTCTGGGGGCTGGGAGAGTGAAGTTGAAGATGAGTGATGTGAGTAGTACACGACTACGGTGGCGGCGGTGGCGAAGGATGAAGCTGAAGAAGAAGATGAGTGATGTGAGCTGTGAGGGGAAAGAGCTGAGATGAGCGAGGTGAGTGAGAGTGTAGTCAGTGTCGTATATAGTAGGTAGGGCTAAGAGTAAAGATAATATGTTAAAACAATTTATAAATTATATATTAATATAATATATATAAATAGTATAATATATAAATATATATTATTTTATTATTAATACGGGTATACTGGTCTGGGCATCATGATACCCTGCCCAGACCCATATAGAAGTATAAATACAGGCACGGATACGGGTACAGGTCCGCAGGTATAGTATTTATACCTTACCCGCTAAAAACGGGTAAGACCCTCCTTGTTTACAGTCCTATATCCAACAGACATGAATTTTTACTCAATCTCTAACTGTTCACAAAAACTTTGGAATTCTTTGGAATTGAATTGCTTATTGTTGTCTGAAATAAGGATTTTTGGAATGCCAAATCAACATATAACCTCTTTGTAAAAGAAATCCTTAACTTTCTTGGTAGCGATACTAGCTAGAGCTTTAACTTCTACGCATTTGGTAAAATGATCAATTGCTACCATCAAGTGATTATTTCTAGCTATTTGTTTGAATCCTGATGTCAATCCAAACACTAAAGTGAAATACTTTTCATTTTGTCCTCTTTTGCTTCAAAACCCCCTGTTACTTGTCCAATAACTACTTAAGAGTCACTTTGCACCAGTACATATGCGATCTTTTAACTTCCAGCTTGTGGTAATGTAGCAAGAAGAGCTTCATAGTTAGCTTCATTATTGCCAACAGGAAAAGTAAACTTCATGGCATAAGCAAATTGATAGCCATTTGAATTTTCTAAAATGAACCCGCTCCCTTAGGCTATGTTCCAGCAGAACCATCCACATTGAAGATCCATGTCATGGATGTGTGCATTATATCTTGTGACTTCGTGTCATCATCAGGATTCTTAGGAAATATACATTCGACAAGGAAATTTGCAAGAGTTTGTCCCTGAACTGTTTTTCTTGGAGAAAAATCAATATGGTACTCGCTTAGTTCCAAAGCCCATTTGGAAGATCTCCCTGAAAGATTAGGTTTGTGTAAGCTTTCCTCAAGGATAAATTGGTAAGTACATTAATTGGATAAGCTTGAAAATAAGGTTTTATTATCTCTTAAGGCACAAAGTGCAGAGCTTACTACTTTTGTCGTGACAACAACATATAAATATAACTATTCATTTGCTAGGGGAATTACAAGTAGGGGGAGAAGAAAGGTAAGCTTTTAGCTACTGAAAAGTGATGCTAGCTTCCTTAGTCCATTCTAGGATGGATGGGCATTTGAGAATATGGTAGAATTGGAGCCCCTTTTCCCCTGCTTTGGATAAGAATTGCCCTAGTGAGCCATGCATTCCACTAAATATTGCACTTCCTTGATACTTTTTGGCTCAGACACGTCTTGTACAGCCTTGATCTTAGTAGGATTTTCCTCGATTCCCCTTTTAGATATCGAGTAACCTAACCGTTCTCCTTATAATCCCCAAAGGTACACTTCTTTGGATTGAGCTTCATCCTTATCTCTCTGATCCTTGTGAAAACATTTTCAAATCTTCTGGAGTTGATTCTCTCTTCTTGACTTGATGATGATGTCATCAACATAGATTTCCATGATTACTCCAATAAGACCCTTGAAAGCCATATTCATACCCTCTTGAAAGATCTACTCCTACATTTTTTATATGAATTAGGATGACCAAGAAGCTAAGGAGTTGATTCATAAACTAATCACTAGAGCAAGGTCAAGAAGATCAAGGCATATGAGGATAGTTTGGATAAAAGAATGGATACATTCATTGAAGATACTCTGAAGAAAGTATTGAAGAGCTAGAATGAAGGCTTGAAAGATGAAAGAAATCATCCCAAGTGACTTATGGACCAATGCTTAAAGTTAGAGCAAACAGTGGAGCAAATTGGAAGAAGAATAAATCAAGGAAACGCAAAAAGAAAGCCTACGTCGACGGTAGGCCCTGACCCTACATCCCCAGTAGGCTTCTGTCCAAATGAGGCTTGATAGTGGAAGACCTACTGCGTGCAGTAAGGTAAACCCTATCATCGCCTAGTAGGTGCTTAGAGAAATGCCTGTTTTAAGCGAGATTTTAATGTTTAAACTCAACTTTCAGTTGCTAATTAAGGGGCTAATTGTTCTTTTAGAGTCTTAAGTCAGTACTCAATGTAGGTTTAAGCCCTAACACTATAAATATACATTTTAGCCTACATTGTAAGCAAGTTGAATTTTGCTGAAAATTGAGAGAATTCTCTATTGGTGTCTAGGGTTCTTCAATCCATCTTAGTTAGCTTGATGTAGTTCAAATTGATTGTATTTTTGAACTTTACTCCTTCCCAAGTATCACCTCTTTTTTTAAAGAACCTCTATTGAGGATTTTAAATTCAAACACTCCAATAAGAAACCTATGAGAAACTAAGTCTCATAAACCTAATATTGAGAGGCTAAATTCTTTCCTAGATTGATAATTAAAACCTTGAGGGAACAAAGACCTTAAATCCCGAATTACAAAATTTAGAAGACTCAAGATTAATTGATTCAAAGAAAGGAAACTCTATAAATCAACTAATGAAAAGAATTTGAATGATCAATTGATTCCATAGATAATTCATTCTAATGCCCAATTCTTCACAATGCTAAGGAAATTAATCCTTAGAAAACTAGTCTAAGAAGGGTGAAGAACCCAAGAAGCATTGGAGAAACACTCTCAATTTTGAGCAAAATTCATCATTGTTAATCACATTGAGTGATGATGGGGTATTTATAGACTAAACTCTAGGCTTGGCTAACCTATGGTTAAATGACTCAAAATATCCATTAAATCCTTGATTAAAAACTAAAAAGACAAGCCAAATAACAAAAATTACTCAATTATAACACATTAAGCATCCATTCAGCCGAGCCCTACTGGCGATGATAGGGGAAACTTACCGTCAACGGTAGTTGTGTGAATTACAAAGGATTGGCTGACAGAAGCCTGTCGGCAATACTAGGGGCGGGGCCCACCATCGGCGGTAAGGTCTTTTCTTCAACTACTTAGCTAATTTTCAACTCCCAATTGTTCCCTCGAGTAACCCTTGCTAATTGAACGAATGGTAAACAACTTGGAAGTCTGTTCTTAGCCTTTAAACTCTTCAAACTTGTTCTCAAAACTTCCTCCATGTAAGCAACCATGCCATTATCCTCATTTCCATTGGAAGCCTTAAGTTTCTTCATCTAAGCTCTAGTCATTGGTCTAAGTTTCAACTCCATAGATGCTTGATTCTTCCGATCTACATCATAGCTTCTAAAGGTTTGCTGCCTTGGATTGTGAACAATTGATTTCTTAGATTGATGAGTCTATGGAAATCATTTGATCATTTCAATTTCTTCTTTGATTGATTCTAGGAGTTCTAGTTTGTAGTATGGATTAAATCTAGGTCTTCTAGTTTGTGTAGTTTGGGTTTTGAGGCCATCGTTTTCCCAAGGTTCTTGCTATGGAATTGGGAAAGAGTTTTATCTCTCAATATTAGGTTTATGTGGCTTTGTTCCTCATAGGTTCTATTTTGGAGTGCTAGAACTACAAAATCTTCAATAGAAAATTTTCATCAACGGAGGTGATCTTGGGAAGCTGTTGAACCAAATTTGCAATTTAATTGAAGATTCACATCAAAGTGGTATCAGAGAAACCTCCAAATGAAGGTCAATTTATGTTTTTATGTTGTTTAAATTCTCTTAAAATGAAAAAAAAAATGAAAAGAGGAAGTACTTGATGATCAAACGAAATTCCATGACGATTATGCAATAGTAGTACAGAAAAATCAAATCCAAAAATCAATTGAAAAATAGAATGATTATATGGGAGTTTGTGATGGATCTATTCTCCTTTGAGTTAGGGTTCCATGGAACCACACTACACCAAGTAAAGAACAAGTTTACTACATGGTTAGCATCATCGGTTTTTCTTGCAAGGTGTAAAATGTGTCATTTTAAAAAATATATCTACCACAACAAAGATAGAATCCATTCCCTTAGTTGATTTAGGCAAACAAGGAATAAAATCTATAGAAATATAAACCCAAAGAACTTTAGGTACTTCTAAAGGAGTTTAGAAACCGTGAGGCAAAGAAGTAGATTTAGCCTCTTACATTCTAAACAATTTTTAATAAATCTTTCAACATCTTTTCTCATGTGAGGCCAAAAGAAATGATCATACACGATATCATAAGTTTTAAGAATACCAAAATGTTCCATTAAGCTACCACAATGAGCCTTTTTACACAATAATAACCTAGTGGAACAAGATGGAATGCACAATCAACCCTTATTATAAAGAAAACAATCATGTATGAAATACTTATCATTAGAAACAAGCAAGCAGTCTTGAAATATTTCTTTAAAATCTAGATCACTAGCATATAAATCCTAAAGCATCTCAAAACAAAGATTTTGAGGTTGCAAAGTAGAGATAAGAGTATATCTTCTCGACAATGCATCAGCTACAATATGTTCTTTACTTTTCTTATATCGGATGATGTATGGAAAGTTCTCAATAAACTCCATCCATCTTGCATACCTCTTATTTATCTTTTGTTGTCCTTTGAGAAACTACAAGGACTCATGATCAGTGTTCACTACAAACTCATTAGGCCACAAATAATATTGCCAATGCTTCAATGTCCTCGCAAGTGCATAGAGCTCTTTTTCATATATAGTGTAGTTCAATGCCACATCAGTCAACTTCTTGATAAAGTAAGAGAAATGCCTCTTTTCTTGCATCAAAACTCCTCCAATGCCCACACCCGAAGCATCACATTCTATCTCAAATATTTTGTCAAAATTAGGTAGTGCAAGTAAAGGTGCACTACTCAATCTTACTTTGAGCAACTCAAACACCTTCTCTTGCTTCTCCTCCCATTTGAAACCATTCATCTTCTTAATAACATTTGTTAAAGGACTAGCAATGGTGCTAAGATCCTTGATGAACCTCCTATAGAAACTTTCCAATCCATGAAAGCTCCTCACTTTAGATGCATTCTTGGGAGTAGGCCATTCTGTGATGGCTTTCACCTTTTCTAGATCAACTTGATGTGCTTAAGAGCTAACGACATAACCTAGGAAAGTCACCTTTTCCAAACAGAGCTCACATTTTCCAAGGTCAGCATATAACTTCTCACTTCTCTAAACTAACAAAACTTGTTTCAAATGATACAAATGATCTTCATAAGTTTTGTTATAGATCAAGATATCATCAAAATAGACAACAACAAATTTACCAATGAAATGTCTCAACACATGATGCATAAGTGGTATGATCCTTCCAAGCTTCTCTTAAAGATCAAATACTCCCAACAATGAACTCCCTTCTAGAGGATGCCCTAAATGGTTTGTTTTGAAGAAACGAAAGAACATAAACACAAATTGCAGGAATTTCAACAAGAAGAAAACAAATCAAAAACCTTCTTATATGAATGGTAGAATCAACAAGGATTGAATCAAGCCTCACCTATCCTCCACAATCTACGAAGCACTTAAAACCCAAGCAACACAAACTAAGTAGTTGGCACCTCAAAAGATTAATAGGATTTGAAATTAGACTTGAAATCTTAAATTTTTAGATTCAAGAAGTTTATTGTCATGAAATTATACAATAGAAATCCTTAATTTACAAGGAAGGAGAATAAATCTCAATAACCCTAGTTTTTCTCTCTTAGAAAGTTTTCATTGTATATGTCATGGCCAAATGGCTGCCAACATAAGGGTATATATGGTGGTCTTTAAAATTAGTAGCCAACCCAAGGTATTAAGTTAACTTAAAAGAGTTTAAAAGATACTTAGACCACTTAAGTATAAGTCAATGCAAGTTTCACAACCCAAAAGAATAGTTAATGAAGTTAGAAACTGCACAATCCTCCCTTCAGCAGAGACCTACCGGCAACGGTAGGTCCCGACCTACCGTCTATAGTAGGCCGATTTCTTGAAACCCACTTTGTAACTCGAAGCCTACTGGCGAAGGTAGGGTGGAACCTACCGCCAACGATAGGGTCCAAAAATGGCTCCCCCTTTTGTTTTTTAAGCTTCCAACCTTCCATGCTTGCTTCCTTGGATTCTTCCATTTGTACCCTTGAAAATAGAAAGGTTTTGGATATTTTAAAGTCCTCTTCTTAATCTCCTATGACTTGCCAAGCCAAGTATTGGATCATCTTTTTAAATCCAGATGTCTTTCCTGGGTGCTTCTCTTCCATTCTTCTAGCCATTGCTCTTGTGACCGGACCTTGCAATAGCTCTATGGTTCCTTATGCTTTCTAGGTGATACCATCCGCCCCTCCTTTGAAAGGATTTTTCCACGAATCCATTCCTTCAAATAACAGCAAGAGGTGGGCAACATTAAAAATGGAGGCATTTAAAGGCAAAATACTAGTAAAGTTACCCAAGCACTCAAACTTAGAAGAGAATAAGCAAATAAAGCATTAAGTTTGTTGACCAATGTCCTAACGCCGTAAGAATTCCATAAGTAACATGATTCCTTAAATGGTCTATGATAAGAAAAGGAAGTGTAAACAAAGAAGATCAAAGCTAAGAAACTCCAAAAAAAAAAAAAGACTATTCAAGTGCCACTCAAAATTTACAAGAATTCTCCAAAAAGAAGCACAATTGACGTATTGAATTCTTGTAAATCAAGAAAAAGGTTAATATCAACATCTTTTAAAGAAAGATTATAATAAAAGCTTTTGCTCTTCTCCAACTCAAAGAGTAAATCAAGAAGATCGAGAGCTTGAAATATAGTCTCTTTAAAAGGATGATGGTAATATAAACTTAGATTCTTAACACTTTGCAAAGTTCCTTCATTGATTCTTGACAAATGCTTTTGCAAAATTCTAGAAATATATTGAAGAATCCAAGAAGTTTTAACCAATAGACTCTCAAGATCACAAATCTCATTAGCTAGAAAGTTCCTTTTGGAAGTCAAAGAAGGTATTGAAAGATTTAACATCATTTTGTACTTCATTTGTAACACCAAATTTCCAAGATAACTCTTCAAATTGCAAGTGATAACATCAAATCTTTCTTTTTTCCATTTCAAAGAATCTCCAAAACATTTTTTGAACTGTTTGATCAAGAGTTCTAAACAATGAAATTCAAGACTAACACTTCTGGTCCACCAATAACTCCCATAAAAATCTTTAGAAGTGCTAACTTGTTCTTTTGCTAAATCATGTTTTCAAAAGATTTCTTTGAAAGGAAGATGGTAAAATAAGAAGTTTTGACATGAATTCTTCCAAAAGAGTTTCAAGATACTATTTAACGAAGAACACTCTTGATTTAACATAAAAACTTGTAGAACTTTCAATTCTCTTTTGAAAATCAACTCATCCAAAAACTCTTTGAAGGTTAGAGAATAAAGTAAGGTAGCATCAAGAGATTGATTCTCAATCTTGACACAAGACGTTGTGTTTTGAACAATTGACTTATTTAAAGTTTCATCTTTGAAGAGAAAGTCAATAAAGGCAATAGAATAGACAAGATATTTCGCAACAAGATTCTTCAAGTTTAGTTCAAAAACACTATTTCCAAAGGTAGTTTTCACAAGATCACAAGGATGGGTTTTAAACACCTTTAAAGTACCATTCATTTTCTTTCTAAAGCTTAGCAACCTCATAAATTCCTTGAAATGAAAATGGTAGATTTGGAATCCATGAATGTTTCCAAACAACAAATTTTTCAAAAATTCTTCAACAATTAAAACATTTTGCTCTTCATGAGAAAATTCAAATTTATAACTCATAAGGCACAAGAGTTTAATGGAAGGAATAAATCCATCAAAATTTTTCTTAGAAGCATAAAGGAAAGATGATTCATAATCACAATTCTCAACAAACTCTCCTTTAAACTTAGCATAAAAATCACTACATAAGGTCCAAAAGAAACGATGCACAAGAAGATAAGACGATTAGCAAAAAGTCTATCAAAGATGAGATTACCATGTAATAACTCAAGGTCATGACAAGATGATTTAATTCTAGCAATACTAACCATAAGTTATTTTTCAAGAAAAGAACATGAAGAAGAGTACTTAAGCATATGGTCAAAATCAAGAACTAGCTCATAAGTGAAAAGATTAACCATACAATCCCCAACCAAAACCACATAGAAGGCATTCAGTTCTAAGAACAATTTTAACTCTTTGAAGGAAAACACAAGGTAAAAGAGGAATAGGTTTGAAGAAAAACTCAGTATCAAATCTCCATAGCATAAGATTAAATTTCCTCCAACACTTTCGCCTTGGCCTTCGAACTCCATGGTTTCTCCTTCCTCTCGTTGATGTTATGGTGCAAACATGTTGGAGAGACTACCTATCAAATTCAAACGCAAAGCCAACAATGTTAAGCTCAACAAGGGAAGTGTCATCTAAATTACCAAAGCCATAACAAGAAGGATCAAGCACAATATTACTACTCATCAATAGATCCTCAAGAGAGAAATGAGAAGAAAGACATTTTGTCGTAGATGGTCCAAGAAGGAAAAGGTTCCCCTCGAAAAAAATAATACACATATCACCAATTAAAATCACTTGAAAATTATAAGAATCCAACAAAGATTTTAAGTCCTTAAGAGAAACTTCACATAATAAAAAAGAAGGGTTAAGAGATAAGCTCATTGATAAGTCTTCAAGAATAGGGCCAAGCTCTTTCCCTATGCTCCTTCTATCCTCAACTCCTAGCACACAAGAAACATAATTAGCAACATTGAAATCATTTCATCAACTCTACGAGTTGCATAAAGGAGGGAATTAAACTTAGTGAAGTATGTCTTTTCAAGATATGTTCCAAGAGAGTTAAGGGAAATGAAATGATCTCAATCTTCTATGGAAACAAGTGAGAATAACTTAATTTCCTCACAAGTAGGAATTAGAAGGAAAGAAGTTTATTGTTTTAATAGAGTTGTAGATAAGTCTTTCCTCTTGATTCTTACTTGGCTCTCCGAAATTCTGCACAAAAAGGAAATTTACTAACAAGGAAGAGTTAGTTTGGTTAGCATGTAAATCTATTTCCTCATTCTTTTTTCAATTACATCCAGCTTTTCTTTTGAATTCTCTTGTTTTTTTTCACTAATCTCTTTTGTTCTCTCATTTTCCTCAAGATCATTCCCTTCTTTTTAAGAGCTCTCATCTTTTTCACACTTCTCACATAAAGAAGAAATAGAAACAAAGAAACTTGAATTTTCAACTAGTCACTCGTTTTCTTCCACTCTATCTTTTCTTTCAAACTCAATGTTCTCCTCTTCTTCAAAGCTCATATCACTCGTGGAATCACCAAAATCTTCTCTAGATATTTCTCCTTCAATATACATTTCAACACTTTCCTCAATTTCAATTCTAGCTTGTAGAAGTTCATTGACCATTAAGGACTTCTCCAACAATAATGGTTTCATGGACTCTTCCTTTTCAATTCCTTGAGGAGAAATGTACATTTTCTTGCTTCCCTTTAGAGTTTCCCATTGCTTGACTCCATTCTAGCATTTCGAATTGGTCAATTCCAAATTTAATGCTCTAGGAACCCTTTAGCTCACTCCAGCTATTGAACCCACTCCTTTCCTTTTTCTATAAACATTATGTATTCCAAAATAAAATGAGAGAAGGAACAAGAAGCTAAGATAGCCTTGTCATCTTTATCCACATTATAGGCATCGAACAAGTGTTCCATCTCACTCTCCCATTCTAGATAGTAAGTTGGAACAAATATTCCATACAAAGTAGGCAAGGACTCCAAGTTATGATTGCACAATCTTGAAGCTTGTTTCAAGCTTTGTGAACTCTTTCCAAGACTTATATTTCCTCTTGTACGAAACCTCTCATTTATATTCACATAATCCTTCTCATTTCTAGCTTCTTTCCTTGGAACCCTTCAAAAGGCCTATAAGCAACATTTTCCGCCTTAATTCTATTTTCCTCATAGCGATTATAAGAAGTATGCTCAAAGGATCTAGCATAAGGAGAGAAGTTACCAACGCCATCTTTCCTTCTCAGAGTGAAGTTGGTACTACTAAAGTTGATTCCATCATAATCTTTTCCTCCTTGATTATGAGCATCATAGTTACAACCTTCATGATATCTCACATACTCTCCTTGGTCGCTCTCCATCTACACATGATTAGAACATTGAAAACATACAAAATAGAGAAACAAGTAATAGAGAACAAAGGGCCTTGCCGCTCCCTAAGTGTTTCAATCAGTTATAATTTCTCTCAATGCTTGTGTTTGCACTCACCCTCTACGACTTTTATATCAATGTGCTCACACTCTTGCCTTTTACTTTCCTCACCCACTAGAGTTAATTGGTGATTTCTCAAACTTCCAAGTTATAAGAAATTCCCAAAGCAAAATCCACAAAAGCAATTCTTGATAGATAAGTAAAAGAATTCAAAGGGAACTTTTGTCTAGCATATAGAAGGCATAGAATGTTAAAGAAAAATTCAAGAGCATAAGTCAACGAATGAGTCTAATTTCAACAAAGAGATCATCAAAACACTTAGAAATATAGCCAAAGAAGTTGCAAATTCGAAACAAAGACAACTGAAAGCTTAATTCAAAGATTTCATGAGTACTAAGAAAAATTTCCAAGAAACAGGGTAGCAAGACAATTCATCACAAAAATTGCAATAGCTCAGTGATGGTAGCTACAAATCAAGTCAAAACAATATAGAAGGATGTAAAACTTGAAAAGAATGGATTTAGGTGCAAATTTCGTTCAATTTGAGAAAGTATAACACAAGATAAAGACAGTTTAATCCGCATGTTCTCAACAGTTGCAATTTCTGAATATTTTGCATCCAAATGCCCATCAAATCAAATCCAAATCAGGTCAAATTTGTTTCTAAAGAACCACACCTCAAGAAGGATTCATACTAGAAAGTTTCGCCAATTATAACCTCATTTTATATGCTTTTCATTGCATTCTTTGCACATGTAATTTTCTGTCCGAAAATTATCCAGATTACTTGCCTTTTATAAAATACTGTCAACGGATTTTTTTTAACAAAAAATAAAAAAACAAACACATAAAACTTCAATTCAAAGAGAGCTTTTCTCTGATATCACATGGTATGATCCTTCCAAGATTCCCTTGAAGATCAAATACTCGTAATAATCAACTCCCTTCTAGAGGATGCCCTTGATGGTTTGTTTTGAAGAAATGAAGAACATAAACACAAATTGCAGGAATTTCAACAAGAAGAAAACAAATTGAAAACCTTATTATATAAATGGGAGAATGAACAAGGCTTCGATCAAGCCTCACCTATCCTCCACAATCTAAGAAGCACCTAAAACCCAAGCAACACCAACTAAGTAGTTAGCACCTCAAGGGATTAATAGGATTTGAAATTAGACTTGAACACTTGATTTTGAAGATTTAAGAAGTTTCTTGTCATGAAATTATATACTAGAAATCCTTAATTTACAAGGAAGGAGAAGAAATCTCAATAACCTTAGTTTTCTCTCTTAGAAAATTTTCATTGTATATGTCTTGGCCAAATGGCTGCCAACATAAGGGTATATATAGTAGTCTTTATAATTAGTAGCTGACCCTAGGTATTAAATTAACTAAAAAGAGTTTAAAAGATACTTGGACCACTTAAGTATAAGTCAACACAAGTTTTACAACCCAAAAGAATAGTTAAGGAAGTTAGAAACTTCACAATCCTTCCTTGAGCCGAGACCTACTAGCGACTGTAGGTCCCGACCTATCGTCCGTGGTAGGTCGATTTCTTCAAACCCCTTTGAAACCCAAAGCCTACTGGCGACGGTAGGTGGAACCTACAGCTTCGGGTACCAAATCAATTTGATGCTCAATTCCTCTCAAAGGAGGAAGTCCACCGGGTACCTCATCGGGGAAGACATCCTTGTATTCCTCAATAATCTTTTACTATGGAATTCGACAAAAAAGACAAGTGATCATTAGTAGACACAAAACTACCTTTGTAAAGAGGAGTAAAACCATCTCTTATTTTTAATGGCTTCTATGGTTTCACTTTCTTTTGTATAGAAGTACCTCTTTTCTCTCTTTCCACTATTACTCTTTTGATCACTCATTTTCTTATCCCTACTAACTTTCCTTTCATTAATTCTGTTTTCCTCTTCAATGCTTTTTTTTCTTGTTCTCACTCTCTAGTCTCTCTTTTTCTCTCATTTTCTTTTGCTCTTCAAAGACTTGACTAGGAGTCAAGGGATTCAACATGAAATTCTTTCCGTACTTTTCAAATGTATAGGTGTTCTTTACGCCATCATGAATAGACTTTCTATCATATTGCCAAGGACGCTCAACAACAAATGCCCCTCTTGCATAGGAACAACATCACAAAGAATATCATCATGAATATGACCCTTTAGTAAGAAGTACTAGCACTTGTTTATTAATTCTCACATCATCACTATCATTTAACAAGTGAAGCTAATAGGCCTAGGATGCTTAAGAAGAAGTAAATCCAATTTCTCGACAAGATATGTACTGGCCACATTGGTGCGAGTAGCACTATCTATAATAATGTTAGCAACCTTACCTCCTACTAAGCATTGAGTGTGAAAGATGTTTTCCTTTTGGACACTTGCTTCTTCCTCAAAGACTTGAGTAGACAAAGCTCTAATGGTCGCCAAGCTCAATCCCTCTTGAATAGATTCATAAGAATCAATCTCTTGATCTTCATTGCTTTACTCCTTATCAACAATATCCACTTGGAAATCTTCTTTTTCGCTTTCAATCCAACCATTCAATTCTTCATTAAAAATCAAGGTTCTCTCAATAGGACTATTTATGGCTATGTGTCCAACACCATTGCGCTTGAAACACCCTGTTGGATTGGTAATCAACCTTCCTCTTTCTTTCACCTTAGTCTTAGGATTATCTTGCCACCTTACGTGTATCTTCTTTCTTTGTCCAACTCTTGTAGACTGATGCTTGAGGTTTAGACACCATATTTCTTGAAGAAGGAAGGTTAGTTTTAGAAAAAAGAGCCTCTTCCTTTGGTTTTCAATCTTGGTAGCCAAATGACACATGTCTTCATAAGTGTTATAAGGGTACAATTCTAATTGATTAGCAATTTCCCTATTGATGCCACTTAGAAATCTAGCAATTGAAGTATCTTTGTCTTCCTCCAAGCTCAATATCTAAGTGTATAATTCCATTTCTTGCCTATACTCTTCAACACTTTTGTTGAAGCTATCTATAATAATGTTTCGGTACAAATCTTTCCATCGTGAGTGTCTTCAAATCTGCCCAAGTTTCTAGCAGTGGTCTTCTATTTCTCAACCTTTGAGTGACAAATCTTTTCCACCAATAGAATGCATAACTCGAAAGTTTGGCTATGACTAGCTTCACCTTGACAATGTCGCTATAGTTCTTTACACTGAATAAATTCTCCTCTTGTCATTCCCAATCATGGAATACATTTGGATCACTTTCGCTCTTGAAGCTTGGCACCTTTCAATTGATTTATATATAGCCCTATCCCCTTGTTGATTGCCATAGTAGCCTCTATGGTATTCTTGGCCAGTCCACTTCCACCTTGTCCTCCTCCTATTCCATCTCTAGCTTGTGGCGTTCCTTGATATCTAACTTCATGAAATGGATAAGGATTGTGAACCAGCATGTCATGGTATCCTTGAGTAGACATATTGTCATAATATTCTGGATGATGAGGTGAATTAACTCCTCTAAAATTATCTCTAACTCCTTGCTCTATTGTGGCACTACTTTTACCCTTCTTAAGATCTTCAACATCTCTAACAAATCTTTCAATAGATTATTGCATTAACCTCAAAATCTCATTTAGATTCATCCTTGAAGGATCACTCGTTCCTTCTTGATGAGATTGAGTGGGTAATTGGCCTTCCGTAGACATCATAAAACCTGTAAATTACACAAAGAAACGAAAAAACAAAGGACCTCCCAATCAGTCCCTAAGTGTTTACTCTCTTTGATGATCACTCCAATCACTCGTGTTTAACTCTGTTAATTGGCTTTTATCAATATCAGCGCACCCTCTTGGCTTTTTCAAATACTCAACACTCGAGCTTCTATGATATCCTTCAACCTCTTAGCCAACTCAAACAAAGAGTAACAATCCCAAGCAAGTAAATCAATCAATGCACTTAGTTGGACAAGTATTCAATGAGACAATATCAAACACTTAAGGTGTATGAATTTCAAAGAATGATCTATGGAATTGAGCCAATAAACAAGATTGATCATAAAAAATTAAAAAAAAAGGCTAGAAACACACAAGGAAACAACTAGAAATAAAAAAAAAACAAAGCAATTCAAAACAATTAGACTAAACAAAGAACAAAAGAGTACTAAGGAAAATTTTTCTAGAAAATAGAGTATGATGGAAACTTTTTACTAAAACGATGATATCTCAAAATGTACGATTCCACAGGAAGCTTTCTCACTCGATGAGGATAAATTTCAAAACAAATTTCATTCGAATTGAGTCCATAAAACATAAGATATGCCCAAATTAATCGACACTTTTCCTGCAGTCACGAGTCCGAAATGTATTTCACGAATCAATCCAATTGACAGATCAATTGATCTCCAATTAAGCAATTTCACTACTAATCAGCCAAATGTTTAATGGATTTTCAGAACTATTTTTCCGTACTTAGTTCTTACATGATCTTCATGGGAATTTCATAGATCATCAAGTACTACTTCTTTCTACGAATTTCAAAAAATTTAAACAACTTAACACTCAAATTTACCTTTAATTGAAGGGTGCTCTGATGCCACTTTGATGTAGATCTACTTTAATTGTAATTTTGGACACTACTCCTTTACAAAGTTAGCCTCTATTAAGGATTTTAAATTCAAACACTCAAATAATAAACCTATGAGAAACTAAGTCTCATAAACCTAATATTGAGAGGCTAAATTCTTTCCTAGATTGTTAATTAAAACCTTGAGGGAACAAAGACCTCAAAAACCCCGTTACATAGTTTAGAAGACCCAAGATTAGTTGATTCAAAGAGAGGAAACTCTATGAATAAACTAATGAAAGGAATTCATATGATCAATTGATTCCATAGATACTTCAATCTAAGGCTCAATTGTTCACAATACTAAGGACATTAACCCTTAGCAAACTAGTCTAAGAATGGTGAAGAACCCAAGAAGCCTTGGAGAAACTCTCAATTTTCAGCAAAATTCATCGTTGTTAATTACATTGAGTTATAATGGGGTATATATAGACTAAACTCTAGATCTAGCTTACATATGTGTTAAATGACTCAAAATACCCATTAAACCCTTAATGCAAAAAATGAAAAGATAAGCAAAATAACAAAAAACTACTGAGTTAGAACATATTAAGCATCCATCCAGCTGAGCCCTACTCGCAACGATAGAGGGAACATACCGTTGGTGGTAAGTGTGTGAACTACAAAGGATTGGCCGACAGAAGCCCATCAGCGACGGTAGGGTCTTTTCTTCAATTACTATAGCCAATTTTCAACTCCCAATTGTTCCTTTGAGTAATCCTTGCTAATTGAACAAATGGTGAACAACTTGTGAACAATTGATTGCTTAGATTGATAAGTCTATGGAAATCAATTGATCATTTCAATTTCTTCTTTGATTGATTCTAGGGGTTCTAGTTTCTAGTATGGATTAAATCTAGGTCTTCTAGTTTGTGTACTTTGGGTTATGGGGCCATAGTTTTCCCAAGGTTCTTGCTATCAAATTGGGAAAGAGTTTTACCTCTCCATATTAGGTTTATGTCGCTTAGTTCCTCATAGGTTCTCTTTTGGAGTGCTAGAATTGCAAAATCTTCAATAGAAATTCTTCATCAAAGGAGGTGAACTTGGGAAGGTGTTGAATCAAATTTGCAATTTAATTGAACATTCACATCAAAGCAGTATTAGAGAAACCCCCAAATAAAGGTCCATTTATGTTTTATGTTGTTCAAATTCTCTTAAAATGAAAAAGAAAAAAAAAAGAGAGGAAGTACTTGATGATCAAACAAAATTCCTTGAAGATCATGCAATAGTAGTACAAAATAATCAAATCCGAAAATCGATAGAAAAATAGAATGATTACATGCGAATTTGTTTTGAAATTTTGTGATGGATCTGTTCTCCTTTGAGTTATAGGGTTCAACTAAAATAATATGTACTTAATTAGAGTCCATTTGATTGATCAAATTGATTGGATTTTGAAAAGTGTTTTGATATTTTGATTGAAAAAAAAGTGTTAATTAATCAGAGCATATCGTGTGTTATAGTGAGTCAATTTGATTGACATTTGTGCTTATATTTATCCACGTCGAGTGAGGAAGCTTCCTAAATTTGTTTCACTTGATTTGGATTCGTATTCACAAAGTTTTGGTAACAAGGTGTTATCATCCCTTGTTTTCTGTGAAAATTTTCTTAGTACTCTTGTTTTCTTTGTTTAGCTGAGTTGTTTGAATTGCTTTGATTTTGAATTTTAATTGTTTTCTTTTGTTTTTTTACTCTTTTTTTTATAATCAATTTGTTTGTCGGCTCTTTTCCATAGATTAAATTTTTTAAAACTTCTTACAGCTCAGTGTTTGAAACATTTCCTCTTTGAACGCTTATATATCCAACTAAGTGCATTATTTTTTTTACTTTCTTGGGTTTTTGCTCTTGTTTGAATTAGTTAAGAGTTTTGAAGAATCTTATAGAGACTTGAGAGGTCAGTATTTGGAAAAGACAAGAGGGTAAGCCTATTGTGATAAAAGCTAATAAGAGAGCTAAACACGGGAGAACCAAGTGATCATTAAAAGAGGGCAAAAAAACTTCATGAGTAAGTGTGAGGTCCTTTTGTTTTGTTTTCTTTGTTTAATTTGCAGATTTACAATGTCAATGGATACTCATTTACTTACTTAATCTCATCAAGAAGGCACTAGTGATCCTACAAGGATGAACTTGAATGAAACCTTGCGATCTATGCAACAATCTATTGAGGGTTTGGTAAAACAATTCCAAGGTATGGCTGGGGATGTTGAAGAGTTAAAGAGGGGCAAGGGAAGTGCCACATTAGATCAAACAGTTGGAGACAATCTCTGAGGAGTTCATTATCACACCATCAAAGAGCTTATGACAATGTACCTCCTTATAGATGCTATGACATGCCGATTCAAAATTACTATCCATTATGAAAGTGGATACCAAGGAAGGAAACCTACTAGAGGTGGAAGAAGAGAAGGTCTAGGAGGAAGAGGATATAATAGGCGACAAGAAGAGATTCCAAGA
This sequence comes from Catharanthus roseus, assembly GCA_028651295.1. Taxonomy (NCBI): domain Eukaryota; kingdom Viridiplantae; phylum Streptophyta; class Magnoliopsida; order Gentianales; family Apocynaceae; genus Catharanthus; species Catharanthus roseus. The sequence continues at coordinate 573,818 of JAPQWS010000132.1, forward strand.
CATGAAGCATAGCATGAAGATAACTTATTTGATGATTATGGAGAGAATCCTAATGTTGGCCAAGCATACCATGGTGGCTATTACGGTGGACAACAAGGGGATAAAGCCCTAGACAAGATCAAGTAAAAGGTGCCTAGCTTCATGGGTGGAAGTGATCCAAATGTGTTCCTTGATTGGGAACGTCAAATGGAGAACCTATTCATGGTAAGAGATTATTATATGCATAATTGTCCATATTTCTATATGTTAATGTCATCATTTTCGGTGTTTTTAATATATATAAGTACATATTTTAGCTTAATATCTCTTATTCTTATCTTAGATGCCCTCCGAAAGAGAAAACGATGAAAGGAAACGAAAACAAAGTGAAAACAACAAAAATGTAGTCGTCGACAATGAAATAACCAACCTACTATGCGAGGTAGATTGAGGTACCATCGTAGGTAGGTTCCTTGGCAACACAGCATTGGTAAGGACAGAACCCTACCACGGATGGTAGGGAACCTACCGTTGGTAGTAGGGTCGGCTAGCAAGGGCAGTTGAACTCAGTTTTCTTGTATTTGAAACCAATTAAACTATGTTTTCTTGTATTTTTCACCTCTATATAAGGGGCTTTTATACTGCTATTAAAGAGGGCAATAGTTGGATAGACAGATATACAATTTGGGATTCGAAATAGGTTTTAGTTAGGTTAGAATTAGATTAATTAGGTTAGATTAGATTAAATACTTTCAAGTTTCAGCTTTTATACATTCAATTAGTTAGTAAAGTTTCAAGATTTCTGCAATTTAGCTTCTTGGATTCAAGAATTGATTAATCAATTTCAAGATTTCAGTCTTCAACTCAGCGACTCGAAAGACGAGCTTGGAAGACATTCGGGATTTCAATTGCGGCTTCAATTTCAATCCTAATCTTTCTTTTTCCTTTCTTGTTATTGAATTATTTCAATTTTATTATAATGAATAGTGAGTAGTTCATTATTGTTTGTAATGGGGTTGAACCTTAGTTCTTGATTAAAGTAAAGAAAGAAGAAGTCAACCCCTATAAAAGTAAGATGGCAGGGATTCCTTGGTGGGGAAGAAGCGAACGAAGGTACGCTTGGACGACAAAGAGGTCAGCGTATCATGTTCGTTTGCGCTGCATGTTCCTGTAGAGAATTGCTTGTTTTAGGTCCTTGAGGTCGTCTCCTCCTTCTAGACTTTCGGGAAGGGACTTCCAACCGTTATGATGCCCTCCCGTCTACAAAAAAGTCGTTCATTTTACGTTATTGATTTAAATTCTTGAATTTGATTTTTGTTTTGATTGAAGTTTTCTTCCAATTGCGCTTGTTTGCAGTTTAATTGCCGTGAGATTAGATTAATCACAAGGTTGTTCGGAATTGAAAAAGGAAGAACGATCTAGGGCAACCAATTGCGGGGTAATTGGGACAGTTGACTAGAGATATGATATTGTACTTTTAGGTCTTTTAAATCACCTAATTTTTACTATGCTCATAATTTGTTAGGGAGAAGATAGATTTTCCTTTAAGGGTTAGTGAGTAGGGAGGCTTTCGCCTAGAGATAGGCATTGCCCGATTTGAATGATTATCCAACTTAATTAATTTAACATTATTTTCTTTAAAGTTTTTCTAATTGAATTAGTAACAAGGATTAGGGGGATTCCACTATCCAAATTCTTTCTTTAATTAATTTTAAAACTAATTTTACATTACTTGCTTTCTTTTAATTGTCTTTAGTTTTATTTCAACAACATCATCATTTTACACTAAACATTAAAAACACAATTAGTACTTAAGCCTTTTCCATTCCTCGAGAGATTCGACAGTCGGGTTGAAATTCACCTATGCATTATTAGGTCCACTTGTCTTGTATTATAGTGATTAGAGACATCCCATTTTATTTTTAAACACACACCAGAGATTACAGTGAAATTTTCCAGGTTAATCTGGCCGTTGTCGAATTTTCGGGTTATGCACTTCTTTGGTGTGAAAGGATTGTCACTTAAATGATTAGAAATGGTAGGCAAACAGTTGAAACTTAGACAGAATTAAAGACTCTCGTAAAAGAAAGATTTATTTCGAAACATTATTATAGGGAGCTTTTCTACAAATTGATGATTCTTAAGCAAGGTAGCAAAACTATTGAGGAATATGGACAAAAGATGGAGTTATACACTTAGAGATTGAGCTTGGAGGACGACAAAGAAGCTTCCATTGCTACTTTTCTAAGTGGTCTTAATATGGACATTACTAATCAACTAGAATTGTACCCTTACACCACTTACGAAGACATGTGTCATTTGGCTACCAAGATTGAAAATCAAAGGAAGAGGATTGGTTTCTCTAAACTAATCTTCCTTCTATAAGAAATATCGTGCCTAAGCCTCAAACCTCTACCTACAAAAGTTGGCCAAAGAAAGATGAAACACCTAAGGTGGTAATATGTCCATTTTACATGTTTTTATGATGTTTAATATTTTGTTTATGAAGTATTTTAGTAGTGAAATGGCATATTTATCATCTATTTCTTCTCCTTTTTTTAAAGGTATGTCCAGGATGAGTTAGAATAAAGAATGAAGTGAATGGGAGCATACGGAGCAACAACATATGAGAAGAGAGAATAAATGCACAAATCGAGCAGGCAGGGAGACCCGGCCACCTCATCAGTCGGACTTGGCTGGCCAAATAATCAAGAAAGAAAGACCCGGCTGGACCCCACTGGCAGCATAGCAGGAGCTTATTATGCAATTTTCTGCATATTTTTTAATAGTCTTTTTTTGTAAATTCAATCTATCTTCATCAAGGGTTTCTTAGGCGCTTAGAGAGACGATTTTCGAAGAAAATCCCTCCAAAAAACTTCCATTAATCGACTTAGATCAATAGTTAGTTCTTGAATTCAAGTTTTAATAATAAGGTCCAAGAATTTCTTTAGAGCGATTTCGGGATTCTTCGAACAGTTCTAAAAAGAGTTCGGGCAATATTTCGGGATCGGGGATTCTTCAATTTTACTTCCTAAGTCTTCTAAACTCTTGTTTATTATGAATTCTATATGAATTTCATGGTTTCTAATGATGTTTAGTGGCTAGCGTTTATTTTTGTGTTTAATTGGGTTGAATCCTAGATGATCTTAGTTATGTTCATTAGATTCTTTTATAGAATAAATTGTTGAATTTAACTATTAATTGTTTTTTAATTACATTGTTTGTGTTACTAATTTTACTGGTAATTGGCACTTTCGCATAGGTTGTTTGGAATTGAAAATGGAAGAATCATATAGGGCTAAAATTGAACAATAAGAATTTGGTAGTTAATTAGAATAATGGCTACAGTTTCTAGGTCATGAGTAATCAATCCTATACTTTAATCATTCATAATTTAGTTAGGGAGAGAAGAGATTCTTTTCTAATCAGTTAGGTGAATAATGGGTTGTCACCTATAGATAGGGTTAATCCTAATTAACGAGTCAACCTGATCACGATTCAAATATTCTTTTAAAGTTTTCAATGAATTAGCTTAGGGATTCTAGGGGATTCCATTGTTTAAACACATTCTTTTTACAACTTGATTTCAATTATTTTTAAATTGTTTTTAAAGTAATTTACTATTCTTAGTTAAAGCTTTCTTCAAACTATTTTATTTTGACTATACCTTAGGGAGACAATCATTATTAGAGCTTCTCTATTTCCCTGAGTTCAATAACCCAGGAGGTTCTCTAGTACTACATTAATAAGTTCACTTTAATTTCAGTGTAGTCTAGTTTTAAACATCACTGGCTTTCAAAGATAATTCTATGTCTAAGGTGGAAGTGAAAGGTAGATTGATTACCAATCCAACCAGGTGCATCAAGTACAATGGTGAGGGACATATAGCCATTAATTATGCTACCAAGAGGACTTTGGTCTTTTGTAAAGATTTGAATGGTTGGATTGAAAAGGATGAAAATGATTCCCAAGAGGATATTGTTGAAAATAAAGAATAAAGTAGTGAAGAAGTTCAAGGAATTGCCTCTTTCAAAGTTGATGAAGAAGGCATGAGTTTCGTGACTATTAGAGCGTTGCCTACTCAAGTCCTTGAAAAGGAATTTAGCATTCAAAGGGAAAACATCTTTCCCACTAAGTGCTTAGTGCGAGGTAAAATTGCTAACCTTATTTTGGTTAGTAGTAGTTGCACTAATATAGGTAGTACCTAACTTGTTGAAAAATTAAATTTACCTCTCGTAAAGCATCCTAAACCTTATAAGCTTCATTGGTTAAATGATAGTGGAGAAGTTAAGGTTAACAAACAAATGCTAGCTTCTATTACTAAGGGGTCATATAATTATGATAATTTTTGTGATGTGGCTCTTATGCAAGCGAGGCATTTGTTATTGGGACATTCTTTGCAATATGATAGAAAAGTTATTCATGATAGTGTGAAAAATACCTACACTTTTGAAAAAGATGGAAAAAAAATCATATTGAATCCTTTGACTCCTAGTCAAGTCTTTTAGGAACAAAAGAAAATGAGAGAAAAAGATAGACTTGAGAGTGATAAAAAGAGAAAGAGTATTGAAGAGGGAAAAAGAATTGAGGAAAAAGAAATGAGTGTGGAAAATCTAAGAGAGGAAAAATTGAAGACAAGAAAATGATTGATCCAAAGAGTGATAATTGCAAGAGAGAAAAAAGATATTTCTATGCAAAAGAGAGTGAGATCATATTGATTTAGTGCGCGGTGCGCTGTTACCAAATAGACAGGCCAATAGAAGACCTCTTGAAGAGACCAAGGAGTTAAGAAGACAAGTTGAGGAATTACTCTCCAAAAGTTATGTAAGAGAAAACTTGAGCCCTTATGCCGCTACTGTTTTATTATTTCCTAAGAAAGATGGTACACGGCTAATGTAGGTGGATTGTAGAGCTATTAGCAACATTACCATCAAATATAGTCATCCAATTCCTCATTCGAGAGGAATTAAACAACAAATTGATTAGGTGTGTGGTGCGATGTTACGAAATAGACTGACCTATAGAAGTCATCCTAAAGACACCAAGGAGTTAAGAAGACAAGTTGAGGAATTATTCTCTAAAGGTTATGTATGAGAACGCTTGAGCCCTTGTGTCGTTCCCACTTTATTAGTTCCTAAGAAAGATGGTACACGGCACATGTGTTAGATTGTAGAAACATTAACAACATTACTATCAAGTATAGGCATCCCATTCCTAGATTAGATGATTTGCTTATGAGTTGCATGGTTCTGAAATATTTTCAAGGATTGATTTAAAGTCGAGTTACCGTCAAATTAGAATGAGGGAAGGGGATGAGTGGAAAACGGCTTTCAAAACAAATTATGGTCTTTATGAAAGGCTAGTCATGCCTTTTGGTTTATTTAATGCACCTATCACATTCATAAGACTCATACATCATGTTTTCAGGAGTTTCATTAGTAAATTTGTTCTAGTCTATTTTGATGACACATTGATTTATAGCAAAACTTATGAAGATCATTTGCATCATCTTAAGCAAGTTTTGTTTGTTTTGAGAAATGAGAAATTATATGCTAACCTTGGGAAATGTGAGTTTTGTTTGGAAAAGGTTACTTTCCTAGGTTATGTGGTGAGTTCTCAAGGTCTTCACATGTATGAAGATAAAGTGAAAGCACTCAAAGGTTGGCCTACTCCCAATAATGCATCCGAAGTGAGGAGATTCCACGGTCTAGCAAGCTTTTACAGGAGATTCATCAAGGACTTTAGCACCATTGCTAGTCCCTTGACGGATGTAATCAAGAAGATGAATAGCTTCAAATGGGAGGAGAAATAAGGGAAAGTATTCAAGTTGCGAAAGGAAAAGTTGAGTAGTTCACCTCTACTTGCACTATCTAACTTTGAAAGGACGTCTGAGATAGCTTGCGATGCCTTGGGGGTTGGAATTGGAGAAGTCTTGATGCAAGAAAAACGGCCTTTGGCGTTATTTTAGTGGAAAGTTTACTGGTGCGACATTCAATTATGCTACTTATGACAAGGAGTTCTATGCACTAGTGAGGATATTAAAACATTGGCAACATTATTTGTGGCCTGAAGAGTTTGTACTGCACACCGACCATGAGTCCTTAAAGTTTCACAAAGGACAACAAAAGCTTAACAAGAGGCATGCAAGATGGATGTAGTTATTTAGACATTTCCATACGTCATCTGACATAAGAAAGGGAAAAAAAACATTGTAGCTGATGTTTTGTCGAGAAGGTACACTCTTATCTCTACTTTGCAAGCACAAATACGTGGTTTTGAAATTCTTAGGAGTGTATTCTAGTGATCAAAATTTTAAAGACATATTTGATGATTGCTTTCTTGTACCAAATGATAACAGATATGTACTTATTTATCTATATTTCTATATGTTATTTTCATCGTTTTCGATGTTTTAAATTTGTAAAATTAAATATTTTAGACTAATACCCTTTATCCTTATCTTAGGTGCCTTCCGAAAGAGAAAACAATGAAACGAAATGAAAACGGAGCGAAAACGACAAAAACGGAACCAACAACGTCAATGATGAAGACCTATCGCCTGAGGTAGGCTAACCTACCGATGGTAGTAGGTCCTGAGATCATACAAGGAGCCAAGGTAGAACCTTAGTAGCAATGGTAGGCTACCCTTACAGTCAGCGGTAGGTCCCCAAGGTCAAAAAGAAGTTTGTAGAAAAAACCCTACCGCTGTCGGTTTTTAGCCTACCAGCGGCAGTAGGTCCCGACTGGTGGGTAGCTTTAATCCAATTCAAACTCTGTGTTGCTGTAAGTTTTCATCTATTTAAGAGGCTACTCTACAATTAAAGTGGAGAGCAGTAATTAGGAGTAGATAGTAACTAATTAGGGCTAGATTTAGGTTAGTTAATTCTTTAATGTTACATTCCATTGGTTAATTAGTTATTAGATTTTTAGCAATTTAATTCTTGGAGATTTGAAGACCTAATTCAAAGATTTCGAGCTTCAATTGGGCGACTCGAGACGAGCTACGAAGACGTTCGGTATTTCATTTTCGGCTTTGATTTTACTCCTAAGTTTTCTTTCCTTTACTTTGTTATTGAATTAATGTTAAATTTCAATTTTATTTCAATGAATAGTGAGTAGGTTCTATTGTTTCGATGAGGGTTGAATCCTAGTTCTTGATTATGAAATTTTGTGTTTGATTTCTTCATTTCGATGTTTGTTTTGATTAGGTTGTTCTCCAGTTGTGTTTGTTTGTAATTTAATGTTGCGAGATTAGATTAATCACAAAGTTGTTCAGAATTGAAAAAAAAATGATCTAGGGCAACCAATTGGGGCTATGGACTAGAGATATGATATTGCACTTTTCGGTCCGTTGAATCACCTAATATTAATGCGCTCAGTCACCATGGACCCAAACAAAAAAACTGTCGACGAGAACCCTGACGGGAATTTTGAATTCGTTATGGCTTGTAATCGCTTTGATATCTTGCTGCGTCCAATGGATCGTTGCCGAATTCTCCAGGGGGTAATTTCCCAACCCTTCTTCCTCGTGCCCTTGCTTAGTTCTTCGGCCACACAGTTTTTCAAAAAGGGGACGGACTTAGTGAAGTCCGTATTCCGATATATGTATGCTTGACAAACTCTAAAATCGATCCTCTTTTTCCCTCGCTTCCTTCATGATACACACAATGCACAATACTGGGTCTGACAATACCAAAAAGTGTGTATATCGTTATCTTGTGATTTTATCTCGAGTTTTTGCTACTTTCAATGTCAACTTTATGGGAGAACAAAAATGATTGACAGGATCGCCATAGGTTATCAAATTTACAAACTTCAATAACTGCAGTTATTCCTTCGTCCGAGGAAGATCAGTTGCGGGAACACAACCTTGTCAGTTTCGTTCAATTAAAAAAACCACACAAACCGGCATCGTGGCATCTTCCTCGCAACCAGATGACATGGATGATGAGGCCAATGAGTCCTATAACCTCATAGATGCTGAGGATGATGAAGCCGATGCCCATCCAATAGTCCCGATAGATACATTCCAGGTTGAGATGCGGATTGCTTTTGAGCAATTCTGTGTCACTCAAGATATCCATGGGGCCAAAATAGTAGAATCGACTCGCTGATATGCGGATGAGTTGGCTCATCATAGGGAGTTCATTGATCGCCAGGAAGTGATGCTAGCCCAATTGTGTAGCAAATTTATGCCCGATCAGGGTAGCAATAGAGGTGGTAGCACGGATTTTGGTCGGCAATAGGGAGTTTTTCTTTCTTTTATTTTCCTTTTATATTCTCTTATTTTCATTAGTATTTTATATGTTTTTATTTTTTTGAGATATTTTTGTAATTATTTGTTTCCTTTGTTGTCTTGTTTTTGTCTGGGGATGGCTTCATGATATGCTTTATCGCTTTATACCTGCGGGATTGCTTCCCACATATGTGTGTGTTTTAGTTTTTTCTTTAGTCTAGCCCCAAAATTAAGGATAATGTGACTTTAAGTATGGTGGAAGGGAGGGGGAAGGGGGGGGTTTATGTCTTATTCTCTTTATCTTTCTTTCTCTTTTATTTTATCCTTTAGTAGTTTATTTGAAAAACTCCAAAAAAGATCAGAACATTTGAAAATTTCTAAAAAAATTTTATCTCCTTTTCATTTTCCTATTCTTAGAAAAATCCAAAACTATGTTTGTATTTCTACTTTTAGTAGAGTACATAACTGCAAAATTCTTTAGGTTTTTCAAACAAGGTGAGTGACTTAATCACTTTGAAAATCATAATTACTAATTTTCTTACATGATAATTGGTTTTTCATGCACTTTAAACGTTTTTAAAGTAATGGACGCCTAGGAATATTAGACAATTAGCATAATGATAATCATTTTTTGGTCTTTGCCTAGAATTTCATATATTTTTGTCCTTAAAAGCAAAGAATTCTAGTCTAGAATGGTCTCGGAAATGATGGTCTTTTGCCTTCTTTGTACCCTTTGTGCCTTTCTTGCCATATCCTATATGAAATTAATCCCTAGTTCTCTTTTTGTGCCTATATGCTAAAGGTTTCAATCCCTTTTTTTCTTTGTTCTTTTTTAAACGCACTACATAAAACCTCAATTCGTGGAGCTAATTGTTCTAATATCTTTTTAGTCGTTTTGAGTGAGAAAAATAAATAAGTCTGGGGTTGAAGGAGTGAAGAAAGAAAGAAAAACCCTATATATAAATAAGTCTGATATTTCACATATATGATGCTTATGGCTGTTGAAAAGAGAGAAAAAGAAAGAAAAAGAAATTGATGCTTGAAAAGAAAAAAATAGAAAAACAGAAAAAGTACAAAAAAATGAAGAAAGTAGCAGAAAAACGAAGAAAAAACATGAGTATTTTAGAGCAAAATCTTTAAAATTATCAAGCACCTCTATCTTTTATACTTGGTGATGCCTGTAAATCTGAAGAAGTATATTGTTAGGTGGGATGTGGACCAAAAAGAACGAAGTAGGATGTTAAAGGATGTTCCCGTTCTATATCTGTATCTGTCTGGAGAAGAGAATAGTTAGAATTAGGCCTCAAAGCTGGAAGTCCTACCTTTTCATGAGTTTCGCAATGGAAATGCGCTCTTTCCCCAACCGGGGCTAGCTTGCTTCTCTTTTCAATTGTCACTTGGTCGTACTGTAAATTTTGAGTTTGATGGAAAGCGTCTGAGAAAGATAGAATATTGGATCGGGTTGAAGGGCAGGACTGCCTTGCTGCAACCTAGGGATTACCTGGTGAATGGTCTGCTTGCCTGGAACAAAAACTTAATCAACAGGCAGATGGAAGTTTCCAGTGTGACCGCAACCTGTGTTGTGGTTGATGCCCCACCCGAGCAGAAAAAATATGAAAAAGAACTGCAAGGGCGTACCAAAGCCAGAGACTCCGCCTTTCATGTCAAGGAAAGGAGACTTTTTAGGCCATAAGTATAGGGTCGGCCAATGGTGCTAGAAAAAGGGAGATAAACAAGGACACCTGTGAACTCGGATAGCCTTTTTTCCTTTCGGTTGCACTAGCTCTATCTCATTTGTCTTTTCTCCATTTACCTTCATTTGTTACCCTATACATGTCCCAAGACTAACATTACGAGTCGAAAAATCCTACCTAATCCAGAAACGACTTAGAATAGACTTTAGAATGGATAAGTGATAGAGAAGCATGAGCTTGTGTGCATTGTCTTTTAAAATATTTCATTGTGCAAATCACTTGAAAGTCTCTTTTTTCTGTGAAAAACAGCATTAGCAATTCACACACATACCCCTTTGATCTGTAACGATTTTTAGTAACTTGCAGTGGACTTAGTGATTTTTGTCGTTGGTCTGTTTTGATTTATCTTTGGAGTTGGGTAGGATTGTGTTCTTTTGAAGTGGTTTTATCATTTGTTTCCCACTAGTTTTATTCATTCTTGTTTTACTTTTATTTTGTTTTGTTCTTTAGATTATTTCTGCTAGCATTGCTCGGGCCGTTTGGTGATTAGCTGTTTTAATTCTGTTTCTCCCTCTCGGATGGAAGGGCAGAGCTTTTGGTGTCCCCTCCAGTCAAGAATTGGTGGGGCCTCATAATCACTAGCCAACATGCTTTTCTTTCATGCCTTTCTTCTCTTGTTTTCGTGCATCATCTTTCTGAAATAAAAGTTTTTAACTCCTCCGTTTTGTCTGTTTAGTTTGTGTTGCTTGAGGGTAAGCAACAGATAAGTGTGGGGGTATTTGATATGTGCTTATTTGTCTATATTTCTATATAATGTTCATTGTTTTTTATGCTTTTAATGTGTAAAAATACATATTTTAGATTAATACCCTTTATTATTTTCTTAGGTGCCTTCCGGAAGAGAAAACGATGAAAAAGGAAACAGAAACAGACAAAAACGGAGCGGATAGTGTCAACCATGAAGACCTACCGCCCGTGGTTGGCTAACCTATCGTGTGCTGTAGGTTCGAAAATCACACAAGGAGCCAAGGCAGAAATTTACCGGTGATGGCAGGCTACCTACCGCCTGAGGTATGCTAACCTACCATTTTTGTTAAGTCCAAAGATCACACAAGGAGCCAAAGCAGAACCTCATTGGCGACGGTAGGCTACCCCTACTATCGGAGTAGGTCCCCGACTTCAAAAAGGAGTTGTAGTAAGAACCCTACTGCGACAGTAGGGCTCGACCTACCGTTGGCGGTATGTGCCAACTTATGGGCAGTTTTAATCCAATTTGAGCTCTGTTTTGCTATAATATTTATCTATTTAAAAGGGCTATTCTGCAATGAAAGTAGAGAGCAGTAATTAGGAGTAGATGGTAGATAATTAGGCTAGATTTAGGTTAGTTGATTCTTCAATTTTACATTCAATTAGTTATTACATTTTCAGCAGTTTAATTCTTGGAGATCAAGATTTGAAGATCTAATTGCAAGATTTCGAGCTTTATTGGGTGACTCGAGAGACGAGCTCAACAGACGTTCGGGATTTCAATTTTGGCTTTGATTTTACCTCTAAGCTTTTTCTTACCTTTAATCTGTTAATGAATTAATTTTACTTTCTGTTTTATTACAATGAATAGTGAGTAGTTCTCCTTGTTTGGATGAGGGTTGAACCCTAGTTCTTGATTATGAAATTTTGTGTTTGATTTTTTTAATTTCGATGTTTGTTTTTATTAAGTTGTTCTCCAATTGTGTTTGTTTTCAATTTAATTTTTGGGAGAATAGATTAATCGCAAGGTTTTTCGGAATTGAAAAAAGGAAGAACGATCTAGGGCAACCAATTGGAGGTTAATTGGGTAATTGAATAGAGATACGATATTGCACTTTTAGGTCCTTTAAGTCAACTAATTTTACTGTGCTCATAATTTGTCAGAGAGAAAAGAAATTTTCCTCTAAAGGTTAGTGAGTAGGGTGGCTTTCGCCTAGAAATAGGATTGCCCGATTTATAGTGATGACCCAACTTAATTAATTCAGCATCATTTTCATTGAAGTTTTCAAATTGAATTAGTAACAAGGATTAGAGGAGTTCACCATCCAAACTCTTGTTTTTATAAAGTTTTTTAACCTTCAGATATTATTATTTGCTTTCTTTAGTTGTTAAACTATTTCAAGCTTTTTAGTTTAATTATTTTCTAAAACAAACTTTTTTTTAGACTAAACATTAGAGACGCGATTAGTACTTAAACATTTATCGTCCTTGAGAGATTCGACACTCGGGTATAACTTGTTTACTATAGTGATAGGTCCACTAGCCCGTTGCTTAGTTTAGTAGTGCATCCCATTTTATATCACATCAATAAGTATCTTATACATAATAGTTTTCTTTATCATGAAGGAAAATTGTTCATTTCTTCTTGTTCTACTAGGTTGTTGTTGGGTAAAAGAGGCCCATTGTGGTGGTTTAATGGGACACTTTAGCATTGCTAAAACTTATGACATATTGCATAGCACTTCTTTTGGCCTCACATGAGAAAAGATGTTGAAAAGTTCATTGGAAATTGCTTAGGGTGTAAAAGAGCCAAGTCTACTTCCTTGCCACAGGTCTTTATACTCCTCTAGATGTGCCTAAAGTACCTTAAGTAGATATATCTATGGATTTTATTCTTAGGCAACCAAGGTCACCTAAGGGCATGGATTCTATCTTTGTTGTAGTAGATTGGTTTTCTAAAATGGTTCATTTCATACGTTGTAAGAACACCGATGATGCTAGTCATGTCTCAAAATTTCTTTACTTGGGTGGTGTGATTTATGGCATTCCTAGAACTATTGTGTCGGATTGTGACACCAGGTTTCTTAGTCATTTTTAGTGTGTTTTGTGGAGGAAGCTTAGAACTAACTTGTTGTATTCTACAGCTTGCCAGATAAACTGATGGCCAAAATAGAGGTGATTAATAGAACCATTGGACACAAGTTCTTAAGGCTATCCTTAAGAAAAACTTGCGCTAAATAGGAAGATTGTTTACCTCACATCCAGTTTTCTTACAATAGAGCGCATTATTCTACTATTTCTTACTCTCCTTTTGAAGTTGTTTATGGTTTCAATAATCTAACACTGTTTGATTTGGTGCCTTTACCTATATAGATCATGCTTTAAGCTTGGATGGAAAGCTGAAAGCGGAGTTTTTCAAGTTTATCCATTCCAAAGTACATGAAGTTATTGAAGCCAACAACAAGAAGCTCGCTGATAAAAGAAATGTTGGAAGGAAATGAGTGGTCTTGAACCTGGATATTGGGTTTGGGTTCATCTTAGAAACAAATGATTTCCTTCTCAAAAAAATTCTAAGCTTGATGCCCGTGGCGAGGGACCTTTTCAAATTCTTGAATGCTTTAGTGACAATGCTTATATAATTGATCTTCCGGTTGAATATAATGTTACTGCTACCTTCCATGTTTTGATTTATCTTTGTTTGATGTAGGTGAAGATTCGAGGATGAATCTTTTAAAAGGAGGGTGGATGATATGAATCGGGATGACCAAGAAGATAAGGAGTTGATTCATGGACTAATCACTAGAGTAAAGTCAAGAAGATCAAGGCATATGAGGATAGTTTGGCTAAAAGAATGGATACATTCATTGAAGAAATCTTGAAGAAAGGATTAAAGAGCTAGAATGAAGGCTTGAAAGATAAAGGAAACAGTCCAAACCTGCATATTGATCAATGCCTAAAAATAGGGCAAATAGTAGAGCAAATTGGGAGAAGAATAAATAAAGGAAAGGCAAAAATAGAGCTTACCGTTGACTGTAGGCCTCACCCTATGATATGAAAATGAGAAAGGATCATTCCACAATTTCCGAAGGAGCAACTAGTTGCGTAATAAGATTGAAGATATCATGGTTGAAAGCTTCAAGATGAGGGATGATGTGTGTTAAATAAAATAGGATGTGATCCTAATTACTACAATGCAAGGTAAGTGGACCTAATAAAGAATAGAGGAGTTTCAAACCGAGTATCGAATCTCTCAAGAAAGGAACCAAGGTTCAAGTACTAATCATGTTTCAATGTCTAATAAAAAAACATGATGTCGTTGATTAAAAAGAAATAAAAACAAGTAAACCAATTAAATAAAGTAAATAAAAACGGCTTAAAAATAATTATAAAGACAATAGTTTGGGTTGGTGGAATCCCCCTAATCCTTGTTACTTCAATTGGAAAAACTTTAATGAAGACGATGTTGAATTAATTAAGTTGGGTCATCACTAGAATCAGGTAATCCCTATCTCTAGGACGAAAGCCACCCTACTCACTAACCCTAAGAGGATAATCTATTTTCTTCCTAACAAATTATGAGTGCAATAAACTTAGGTGATTTAAAAGACCTAAAATTTTAATATTGTATCTCTAGTCAACTGCTCCAATTAAACCCCCCTCCCCCCAATTGGTTACTCTAGATTGTTCTTCCCTTTTCCATTCCAAACAACCTTGTGAGTAATCTAATCTCGTGACAAATAAATTATAAACAAACGCAATTGGAAGACAACTTAAATTAAAACAAACATCAAAATCAAGCAATTAAACCAAGAACTTCATAATCAATAATTAGGGTTCAACCCAAAACCAAACAAAAAGAACTACTCACTATTCACAGTAATAAAGCAGTAAATTAATAAAAGATATCAAGAACAAGAAAAGGAAAGGAAAGCTTAGGATTAAAAATCGAAGCCGCAATTGAATCTCGAACGTCTTCTAAGATCGTCTCCCAAGTCACCAAGTTGAATATCGAAATCTTGAATCAAAGTCTTCAATTCTTGAATCTAAGAAAAACAATCTTGCAGAAATCTTGAAATGCTATTATTTAATGAAAATATAAAAGCTGGAATTTTAAAGAGGTTTAATCTAATCTAACCTAATTAATCTACACATAACTAAAAATTATACTAATCTATCTATCTAATCCTATCTAAGCATATCTAATTGATGTCTGAAAAAACCTTGTTACAATAGCTGCAATTAAACCCCTTATATAGACTAAAAATACAAGAAAATCAAATCAAAATTGGAGAAGAAATCAAGAAAATTGAGTTTGAATTGAACTTGAACCGCCCCTGCCAGCACTACCTATTGCAGACCATAGGGCAAGGCCTACCGTCGGCAGTAGGTCTCTTTTTAGCCAACGCCTTTGATCCTCGGCATCTACATGCGATGGTAGGTTAGCCTACCTCGCGCAGTAGGTGCTGCATTTTTGCCAACGGCTTCTGTTTTCATCATTTTCGCTCCATTTTCGTCTGTTTTTTTCCTTTTCATTGTTTCCACTTCTGGACAGTACCTAACATAAGAATAAGAAATATTTAGCAAAAATATACACTTTTACAAATTAAAAACACCAGAAACGATTAAATTAATATATAGAAAATATAAATAAATATGCACTTAACAAGGGATTCTGAATTCAAATTGAGCTTTGGAAGAGTTTAAGACTTGCAAGACTCTTTAAAGTCCTAAGAAGTTCAACAGAATCAAACTAGAAGCTCCTGGCCATCATGGACGACAAAAGAAGCAAAAAAGGAGGCAAAATAGAGCCTATCGCACACGGTAGGGTCTACGATAGGCTTCTGCCCATGAAGTGGAGTTTGAGGCTGAATGGTCAGACTTGGCAACCTTCTCGGCCAGACATGGTCGGGTCCAATTAAATGTCACAAATATTAGCCAATATTGTTAATTTTTTTTTATTAATTTTGGTTTCTATTTGTCCAACTTGTAATTAACTTTTATTAGAAGGTTAATTAGGTCTTTAAAATGCGAATTATGTTTTGGGAGGAGTAGTGAAGATTTTTTTATAAATATCCTATTATGCCTCCTCTTGTAAAAACATTGATATTTTGCTAAAATTTGAGAGAGGATTTCCCATTGTTTCAAAGGTTCTTCAACCCATCTTAGTTAGCTTGCTAAAGGTTAGCATCCTTTGTGTTGTGAACAATTGATTGATTAGATTGTAGAATCTATGGAAATCAATTGATCGTCCAATTCCTTGTTTAATTGATTCTTAGAGTTCATGTTCTTAGAATTGATTAAACCTAGGTCTTCTAGTTTGTGTAGTTGGGGTTTTGAGTCCTTAATTTCCTTAAGGTTATTTCTATCGAATTAGGAATGAGTTTTGCCTCTCAATATTGGGTTTATGAGGCCTAGATACTCATAGGTTTTCCATTGGAGTATTGAAACTAAAAAATCCTCAATAGAGGTTCTTCATCGTACGAGGTGATCTTAGGAAGGTGTTGAATAAGTGGTACCAGAGCAACCTCCAAATGAAGGTCAATTTTGTTGTAAGTTTTTTAAATTCGCAAAAAGATGTACTTGAAGATCAAACAAAATTCCTTGAAGATTATATAATATTAAGTATGGAAAAATGAATAGAAAAATCGAAAGAATTGGAACAAAATTGCGAACTTCTTTGATATTTTGTGATAGAGATGTTCTTTAGAGTTCAATTGAAATAAGATTTACTCAATTTGGAGTCCAATTGATTGATCAATTTGGCTGAAACTTGAAATGTGTTTTGGAGTCTCGGATGCAGAAAAAGAGTGAATTATACATATTCAATTTGAATGCAATTTGTGCTTAAATTCATCCTGATTTAGTGAGGAATCTTCCTGAGTTGGTTTCACTTGATTTGGATTCCTGGAGTTAACATCGTTTGAGTGACATGGTGTCATTATCCACTATTTCCTAGAAAAAATTTTTTTAGTACTCTTTTTTTCTTTGCCTAGTTGTTTTGAATTGCTTTGTTTTTTACATCTAATCATTTTCTTGTGTGTTTCTAATATTTTTTTATGATCAATTAAGTTTTTTGGCTCTTTTCCATATATTAACTCGTTGAAAATTTCTACACCTTAAGTGTTTGAAACCTTGCCTCTTTGAACACTTTTATCAAACTAAGTACATTGATTGTTATACTTACTTGGGTTATTACTCTTTGTTTGAGTTGGTTAAGAGGTTTGAAGAATCTTATAGAGACTTGAGTGAAGAGTGTTTGGAAAAGGCAAGAGGGTGAGCCTATGGTGACAAAAGCCAATAAAAAGTGCTAAACACGCGTGAATGGAGCATCAAAGAGTGTAAACACTTTGGGAGTAATTGGGAGGTCCTTTTGTTTTGTTTTATTTGTTTAATTTTCAGGTTTTAAGACATCTAATTCAAACATGGAAGATGAGTTTTACTATGTGCAACGAATGCAACAAGCCTTGGAAGGATTGGAAAGACAATTATCCTGCCTAGCAGAAGGTGTTAAGGACTTAAAAATTGAATAGGAAGCCATCTTGGAACAAAGCAGTAGAAGAAACCTTGGTGGACATCCAATGTATAATAATCATTGGGGATATGGTAACTTTTCTCCTCATGATAGATCTTATGAGCATAATTCTTATGATTTCTATGAGGGAAATATACTTGGAACTAGAAATTGTTATAATGATAAGTCTTGTAAACGAGTTCCAAGAAATTATGTTAGAAATGGAAGGAATTATGTAAATTTGAATGAGAGGTTCCATAAAAGAAAAGGTGATTATGAGGGACATTATGATAGTTATAACTGTGGATGATATAATTATAGAAGAAGTTATCAAACATTGGGAACTACATCAAGACCTCCTAGTTACCACGATTTGAAATTACCTCTTTTATGTGGAACATTTGGTCCTTATGATTATGAAGTATGGGAGCAACAAGTGGAATCATTGTTCTATTCCTATTGTGTAAGAGAAGAAGAAAGGTTCGAATTGGTGTTAAAATCTCTTTCTTATGAGGCTAATGTTTGGTGGGATAGTAAATGTGAAAATAGAATGAGAATAGGAGCCCAACTAATCAAGGATTGGATCTTATTGAAGCAATCATTGACGAATAGATTTGGAGTTGAAAACCAAGAGACAAGGTCAATCAAAGGCTAAATTCATGGAGTCATTAATGGTTAAAGCGTCACCAAAAATCAAAGAGCTTTCACAAGCTAAAATTGAAGAGAGTCTTAAAATCCATATTATGGAAGAGACATCCAAAGAGAAATCTTGTTGTATCATGACTGAGAAGAGCATTGAAATTAAAGAAACAGAAAGAGTGGAAGAAAATGAGAGATTAGTAGAAAGATCATGTAACTTTGATTTCATCTCTATCATTTCAAAAGAAAGTAAACATTTCGAGTGTTCAAAAGAGAAAGAGAGTGAGCTTGATAAAATTGAGAGAGTAAAAGGAAATGAGTGTTTCATTTAAAAGCAAGAGAGTGAAAAAGAAAAAGCAAAGAGAAAAAGAGATAGTTGTATTTGAAAATAGTGAGGAAGTAAATTTCTATGCTAATAAAACTAACTCTTTCTTTGCTAGTCAATCATTACGTGTGCAGAATTTTGAAGATTCAAGCAAGAATGAAGATCGAAAGCTTGCCAACAAGCCCATCAAGACCATAAATTTCTTTCCTTCTAACTCATACTTGTTCTTTGAGATTATATTTTAAGGAAATTAAATTATTTTCACTTGTTTTTTTGGAAAATGGATATGAATTTCTCAACTCTCTTGCAACTTTATTGGAAAAGAAACATTTCATAGAGTTTAATTCCTTATCTTGTGTCGTTCTTAGAGTTGATGAGTATTATGACATTGTTTCTAACTATGCTTCTTGTATGCCAGGAATAGAAGATGACGAAAGGAGGATGGAGGAAGAGCTTGGCACTATTCTTGAAGATTTATCAATAAGTCCATCTCTTAACCCTTCTCTTTCATTTTATAAAGTGTCTTTTGAGGAATTCAAGTCTTTGTTGGTTTCTTACACTATTCATGTGGATGTACTTGGTGATATATGTGATATTTCTTTGGATGGGAATGTCTTTCTTCTTGAGCCTTCTATCTTAAGGTGCCTTTCTCCTCATGTCAATCTTGAGGATTTATTGATGGGTAGTGGTGCCAAATTTGATCCTTATTGTTATGGCTTTAGAATGTTAGATCATAATATTGTTGGTTTTGGGCTTGATTGTGCTTTATTTGACATTTTACATGATGAGTGTTTAGGAAAACTTATTGAGGATGTTGATTATGTGATTCTTTTCCTTGATGCTTTCAAGAAAAATCTTGATGGAGTTATTCCTATAAACCAATGTTTTCACCTTTTTACTTGTCAATTTGAGTTTTCTTACAATGAGCACAAGCTTTCAATTGTTGTCAACTCTTTGAACTTGTCGTTTGAAAACACCTTTGAATTCAAATTCTACCATTTACATTTCAAGGATTTCTTGTTAAAAGGTTTTGGAATCATGGTAAAGGTAGGATTTGGACAAGTTTGCAAAGACTTCCTGCTGAGTCTCTTTGTTACCACATACCTCAAGGAGTGGTTTTCAAAGTTGTTCATTTCTTTTGCTAGTCTTCCAAAGAATTCTTCTGCATTAACTTTGAAACATGAACTTGGAGCTACATTGTTTAGTTATCTAGATTTTAAAGAGTTCTTTGATAAAATGGTTTTCAAACAGAAGGGTAGACCATCTTGGAATTTTGGGAAATTTTATGTCCACATTTTCTCACCTCACTTGTGAAATGATAAAATTTAAGACTCATCAAGGCTATTTATCATGCTAAATGCTTTTGTCTAATTGGAAGGTGCATTTCAATTATCATTAGCCTTTCAATGAATAGAGATTTCAAATGTGTGGTTCTAATGACTATTTTTAAAAGAATGGAGAATTCCAATATCATTTACCATTCAAGGATTTTGATTTTGAACTTTTCTTTGCAAAATTTACAAGAAGTGTCTGCTAACACTTGTGTTTTAAATTTCCTTCTTAGAATATTTTTGAAAACACCTTGTGTTTAGAGCATTGAAAGTCCTTACAACTTCTTGTTTAAACATTTGAAGTCATTATACACCTTGAGCTCTACATTTCATCATCTTTTCAAAGAGGAGATATTTCAAAATCATGACCTTCTTGATTTAATTTTTGAGTTTAGAAATGATGAAAGCTTCTTTTATCATTTACCTTTTAAAGATGTTGATATTAACCTTTTCTTTAATTTACAAGATTTCTTTGCCTTCAATTGTGTTTCTATTTTGAGAATTCTTGTAAAACTTGAGTGCTCATTAAAGAATCCTTTTTGGAGTTGCTTTTCTTTGAACTTCTTTGTCTACACTATTTTGCTTATCATATACCATTCGAAGAAGTTTTAAAGTCATTGTTTTTTTGTTGTGTACATGGTCATTAGATTTAATTATTTAACTCTAAGTAAAGCTTATATTGTTGAATCCTTTCTAATGTTTCCTGCCTTTGTATATATTTAAAGGAAAAGATTGAGGACGAATCCTTTTAAGAGACAGGGTATGATATGAAAATGACACAGGATCATTCAACAATTTCTGGAGGAGCAACTAGTTGCATTATAAGAATGAAGATATCAGGGTTGAATGCTGCAAGATGAGGAATTCCATATTCAAATTGAAGGTTTTGAAGAGTTTATAAGACTTCCAAGACTCATTAAAGTCCTAAGAAGTTTAATGGAATCAAACTAGAAGCTCCCGATCATCAGGACGATAAAAGAAGCAAGAGAGGTGGCAAAACAGAGCCTACCACACACAGTAGGGTCCATCCTACCATCCACGTTAGGCTTTTGCCCAAGAAGTGGGTATGAAGCAGAGTGGTCGGACCCGGCCACCTTCTCGGCCGGACCCGGCAAGGTCCAGTTAAATGCTAAAAATATTGCCAATTTCGTTCCCTTTTTATTAATTTTGGTCTCTTTTTGCCCAAGTTTGTAATTAACTTTTGTTAGAAGGTTAATTAGGTCTTTAATATGCCAATTAGGTTTTAGGAGGAGTAGTTAGGATTTTTCTATAAATATCCTATTATGCCTCCTCTTGTAAAAATATTGATATTTTGC
Source organism: Catharanthus roseus (assembly GCA_028651295.1). Lineage (NCBI taxonomy): Eukaryota > Viridiplantae > Streptophyta > Magnoliopsida > Gentianales > Apocynaceae > Catharanthus > Catharanthus roseus. Next base: position 594,596 of record JAPQWS010000132.1, read on the forward strand.
AGAAATTTGAGAGAGGATTCTCCATTGTTTCTAGGGTTCTTCAACCCATCTTAGTTAGATTGCTAAGGGTTAGCTTCCTTAGTACTGTGAACAATTGATTGCTTAGATTGTAGAATCTATGGGAATCAATTGATCATCCAATTCCTTCTTTAATTAATTTTTAGAGTTCATGTTCTTAGAATTGATTAAAACTTAGGTCTTCTAGTTTTTGTACTTGGGGTTTTAAGGCCTTAGTTTCCTCAAAGTTCTTTCAATCAAATTGGGGATGAGTTTTGCCTCTCAATATTAGATTTATGAGGCTTAGATCCTCTCAGGTTTTCTATTGGAGTGTTGAAACTACAAAATCCTCGATAGAGGTTCTTCATCAAAGGAGGTGATCTTGGGAAGCTGTTGAATCATATGTACAATCAATTGAAGATTCACATCACTCTACTATCCTCGATAGGCTCCTGTCCAAATAGGGTTGATGGTTAAAGACCTACCACGTGCGGTAGGGCATACCTTACCATCACTAGTAGGTGCATGGTGATTAGAGAAATGCGTTGTTTAAGTGGGATTTTAATGTTTAAACTCTATTTTTACTTGCTATATTAATGGAGTAATTGGTCATTTAGAGTCTTAAGTCAATAGTCAATGTAGGTTTAAGCCCTAACACAATAAACTTATATTTTTAGCCTATATTGAAAACAATTTGAATTTTGCTGAAAATTGAGAGGATTCTCTATTGGTTTCTAGGGTTCTTCAACCCTTCTTAGTTAGCTTCTAAAGGTTTGCTTCCTTAGCTTGTGAGCAATTGATTGCTTAGATTGATTAATCTATAGGAATCAATTGATCATTTCAATTCATAGTTTTATTGATTCTAGGAGTTCTAGTTTCTAGAATTGATTAAATCTAGGTCTTCTGGTAAACCATAGTTTCCCCAAGGTTCTTGCTACCAAACTGGGAAAGAGTTTTACCTGTTAATATTGGGTTTATGTGGCTTGGTTCCTCATAGGTTCTCTATTGCAGTGGTAGAGCTACAAAATCTTCAATAAAAGCCCTTCATCAAAAGATGTGATCTTGGGAAGGTGTTGAATCAAATTTGCAATTCAATTGAAGATTCACATCAATTTCTCAGCCTAAAAGGCATCCATGTATAGCAATAAATCCCCATGTCTGTAACAAATGAAGTTTTTAGCATATTTTCTTCTGCCATAGGGATTTGATGATACCATTTTAAAGCATCCAAAAATGAAAATAGTTCATGACCTGCCACTGAATCCACCAATTGATCAATATGAGGAAGGGGACATGACTTCTTTTGAATGGCCTTGTTTAGGTCTGTGAAATCGATGCACATACGCCATCCTCCTCCAGGCTTAGAAACTGCAACATAATTTGAGTGCCATTTAGAAAAGCTAATTCCTTTGATTATTCCTGCAGTCAGTAGATCTTGAACCTCATTTCGAATGACTTCGTATCTTTAGCAAAAACACGTTTCTTCTGGAAAACGGGTTTTGTAATAACAGGAATGCCTAATTTATGTTCAGCGATGTCTTTGGAAATACCACCCAAATCATCTGAATTCTAAGAAAAAGATATATTTGAACTTATCAAGGACTTCTGCAATCTTCATACGCAGATTAATGGATAAATCTCGTCCTATCAGGAAAAGAAGTATAAAAAAAAAAAGCACTTATATTCCTCTTCAAGTTTCATCTTCAGAATTTTAACATCTTCCTTTTCTTCTTTGATTTCAACTTCTTTTACCATGTTAAAGTAACATTACTAAGCTGCCTTATGATCTCCATATATAATATGGACATTACTCCCATTAGAAACCTCCATGGATTGATCACAGATGGCTATTTTTAGCTCGTAACTGAATATGTGTTGGCCGTCCCATGATGTAAGGAGATGGAGCATATACTACAGGAAACTCCACAACGTAAGCAGTACTTCTCATATTCACTGGCAAAATAATTTTCCTTCGGACTGAATTGTTTATCTTGTGAATCCAACTAATGGTGCCATACACGGAGTCACCCGAGACTAAGGGATTTCCATTTTTGAAAAGTTGTCCATGAAAAAGATGTTAGCAGAAGTGCCAGTGTCTACTAATATCCATTTGACTATGCAATAATCAATTGGCATGGTTATCACCAACGGATCATCAATGGGTCCATCTGTTAAATGTTTTCGGTATGCGGTTGGACCAACATCTTGAATAATGTTCATAACTTTTAATTCCCCAGAACTCGACCATGCCTTTGGGAACGTTTTTCTTCGATGACTAGTAGGGGTTCTTTGTTAGACTCCATCCCTTGTTGTCGCTTGTGTGCTGCATAATGAATGAATTCTTTCAACCGTCCTCGTTTAATTGCATCTTCAATTTCTTTTTTGAGTTCATTGCGATGCTCTGTTTCATGTCCATGATCCTAATGAAATTGACAGTTCTTGGCTCGATTTCGCTTATCAGGGAGAGATAGCATTTAAACAAGAGGGGCATAAGATTCTTTATGACTCAACCTTACGAAGTATAATCAAATCAATTTGTTCAACTTTTTGAGGACCCAATCGATCCTGGACACTCACTCTAGGTTTATTATCTCCATGCCTAGATTTCTTGATGACTTGAGTCTCTTTTAATTCGTTCTCCAATTCATGCTTGCACCCGACATAATCCTCCCCCTGAATGGATGTCTTAATTCTGGACAAAAGTGCACTAACGTTCGTGGCTCCTTGTTAGCCAATTTCCATGAAAAGTTAGTATTGCACATTCCATGTCTGTAAGCTTAGATAAATTATTTTTTCGGACAAATTAGGAATTTCCTAAGTCGCTTGATTAAATCTTGTGGTGTAATCTCGCACGGATTTATGAGGCTTTTGACGAATACTGAGAAGAAAGTCAGATATCAATGAAAAATTTTCTTGAACTAAGAAATGTTTGGTAAATTCTCGCCCAGTTCACTAAAGTTTGAAATACTTCACGTGGAAGATGAGCATACCAAGCGAGAGCTTTCTCCGTAAGAGAACTAGGAAACAAATGACAGCAAGCAATGTCAGATACATTATACACATACATGGAGGAGGTAACCTCTACATATGTTGTATAGGGTCAGGGGAGCCGTCATAAGTCTCGAGTTTGAGATGAGTGAAATGGTGTTGTAACAACATAGAAGCATAAGCATCAATGAGGAGATTGTAATATAGAAAATCCCAACTATGTTCAACTGTAGAAACAATAAGAGTGGAAGATTGAGCTAACATTTCTTGAAGAGATGTCAATAATAATTGTAATTGAGAAATTTGATCAGGTTGCAAAGAGACACCTGTAGATCTGAATCCTGATAATGGAGTTTTTTGGCAAAAAATCCCTTATAAGGTAACAGGAACTGGAATCGAGATACTTGATATTGGCACACCGAAAGTGCCAATTGATGATTTTTGACCACTGGAATGGATTTTTGATAATAGCTAAAGGAGACTCCTAAAATACAATACAACACAGAGGGCGGGATAGACCCCATTTTATCTCTAATTCTTAAGTCAAATAGTAAAAATAGCAGAGTAACAGTAATATAAAAGTGAACTTCGTAGTAAATAATGAACAGTACATATTTATAAAGTACCTAATTCTGTAGAATTATAATCTCCCAACCGACGTATGATTGTATAAAAGAATTTCCTAACCCTTTAACCTGTGTAAGGTTATCAGGTTCATATGTGGTGTAATTAAATGAGTTGACTTCCCTAGTCTACAACTCCCAATTACGAGTTCTTTGGCACAAAAAACATTAGCTAAGATGAGCTGATCACATTATTTAGGTACATTAAAAAAACAAGGAAATGGAAAAACCGACCAACCAGCCGGTTCTTAACGAGAGAGAACAGACCAAATTTCGGTTCTCCTTCTAGCTCAATGAGAACTGACCGCATGGTTGTTTGAGTACTAGACTTTGGAAGAAAACTTGTGATTTTAATTTTTTTTGAAACCGTGATTTTCAATTCTTTTTATGTTAAAATATATAGATGTTTTTCATATATAAAATGTTTAATACTTCTCATATTTTGTTCCTTAGTGTTTCAAATTTCAAACAATCACAACTTTAAATAATTTTGTAGAGAGAATTAGAGAGGAAAAAAGTGAAGAGACATAAAAAAAAATATGTGAGAAATGATGCTGCAACAGTACGAAGATAAGTTAAGAATAGTAAGCCTTAGTTGGGTTGAGGTGAAATTAGGGAGGGGAGTAGAAGCAGATGTAAATGTGCTATTTATGTCGTTTGGTCGCAACGTAAAAGTAGAGGAGATGTAAATGAGGTCGGGGAGCTCTCCCGTCGCCCTCCACGTTAGTAAATTAGCCCCTCCCGAAACGGATGGATTGTGACATAATTGATTTTAAAAAGTCAATTTTATCCTCTTACAATTAGTTGATTACAAATTTATCATAAACTAAACTCCTATCCCATATATATAATATTCCTAACTTTGTGCAATGAATATAATAGTAAACTATATATAATAAAAATTATTTACCTTCCACTTGTCACCCCAACCAAAAGAAGGAAAGTAGATGTGATTTACATCCCTCTCACTCTGACAAAATAATTTTAAAGTAAATGAATATACTTCCCCTAGTGGAAGCAAATGGTACCTTCCTTCTCCCCCTTTCCCCTCCATGAACCAAAATAGGGCTAAGTCTTTTTTTAAATTATTATTGTTAGGAAATGAACCACAAATATTAAATTAACTGTTACAACTAAATCAAAGACAATAAATAGATTAACCTATCTATTTATTACAAAATCGGATTGGAACCCAAATAATAAACAAACCAACCCAGATCTTCAATAAGATTTAAATATAAATTTAATAAGGGAAGAACTCAAGAAAAAGATTAAAAATCACCCTCGGTAATCAAACCTCAAAATACCAAAGGTACCCTCCCCAGATTCTCTCAAGAATATCACTCTGGTTTCAATACTTCTCATAAAAATTGGTCAAGCAAGAAAGTCGATAAGATTTCGACAATAAAACGTTAATAGCCACGTTGAAGAAAACTTCGGAGAAGCAAGAGTGAGTAGAAGGCAGAAAACTCACAAAGGAGGCAGCCAAGAGAAGGAAAAAAGAGGAAGAGAAAGATTAGATTAGGGTTGAGAGAATAAGTGAATAATACAGGTCCCGAGAGAGAGAGAGAGACTCAGTCAATTAAATGAGGAGGGGGTTGGGGAGGGGAACCTAGAGTCTCTGTCAAACGGAGTGGGAGGAACCCATGTCGTTCAAAGGAGGGAGTAAATAAAGTGTGTGGCTATTAACGGATTGTTAAGGGTGGTTTAAATATGACTCGACTGCCACCCCATAACTAGTCCAAGTCCAAGAGGTATTTGAGGTTTCATTAAATTATTATTGGGTAAAAATAAAGGTTAAAGTATTGTGGGCATAATCCAACAAATATTTATAATTATTTTATATTAATAAAATTGTGTGGATTTATCCCAGTTTTATCCCGAACTATTCGGGTTGTCCTCTAGTGATTCAATAGTTAACTGGCTCGATCACGCATTCAACTATGACAATATTGAGAAATTCAGTCTAGAAAAATAATGCAGTCGACTCTTTGACTTTTTTATTAATTTATACAATATATTATTTAAAATTTTCTGCAAAGTTCTTGCCTCTAAGAAGGATTAATTACTTGAATGATGAAGAAAAAAATGTCATATTAGTAAGATTATAAGTAAATTAATCGCAAAAGTCAAGAATTGAGGTTTCAGATTATCACCAAGTCGTTATTTTGCCTGAAAAAAAAAAGAGATGATCCCTAATTCAGAATTAATTAGATGAATAAGTGTATGTGACGCCTTGTTTGATAGGTAAGAGTTGAAATTCTTTAATCATAAATTAGACGTTTAACTCTTACATTACAAGTTATTATTTATAAAGTTGTTCTTATTTTCTTCTATAAAATTATGCTTAACTTGATTTTTCTTTAAATTGTGTTTCATATGATTAGTCCTTATATAATCTTCACAGTAACGTGTCAGCTTTTATACCAAAAAATATTCAGCTTTAAACATTATTACGATACCCATTAAGAATTTGTTTGCTTCACGGAAAGAAATTTCAATCCAATATAAAATTCAATTAGCCAAAAAAAATATGATATAAAAATTCTTGTTTACTTCGCCTTTTTTTTAATACAAGACTTTGGAACTTCTCTAAGAATCCTTTGAAGCATCCATGGATATCACAAAGAATTGCGAAAGAGAGACCTTAAAAGTCAATAAAAATCTAGAATATAAATACCCGTTCTTTAAGAAGAAAAAAAAAAAAAAGTTTCTAAATAATATAAGTCAGAAAATGTGGATTGAAAACGTCGGGTGAGTATACATGTGATTAGAACGTTTTTAGAGAGGCTAGTTAAGTATACTTTCGATATATAGTATTTCGTAAGCTGATATTTTTATTTTGTAATTTATTGATTAGCATTTTGATGGACTAGTGTGCCCTATTTTAAGAAAAATAATCAATAATAGAAGAATTATATCATATGAGAATATCATCTACCTACAAGAATAAGTGTACTAGAAGTTCATAAAATTTGACAATTTGAAAATAATTGCGAATTAAGTATTTTATAGATTTTTGCAAAATTTATGAGAGTTTCTACTATATACTCTTATTTGCGTAGATATCCTAAAAGTACCATAAATCTCATAAGTTTGAATAACACTCAAAGCGCGATATACTTTTTTATTATAAAGATGTATATCCTCTAAAAGAAGAGGATTATATGAGCAAATATTATTCTGGAAAAAAATGAGGCAAGTATGATGATCAAGAGTATTGAAATCAAACTTTTGTCTTGAACATTCTAAAAATATTCTATATGGACAGGACACATCATTACAATTTCAAGGCATTGAGTCATTACATTTCGATAAAGATCTTTTGTAAAAGGATATTGAAGAGTCAATTAGTCCTGGAGCACCATTTTGCAAATTAGTACATGATTATACTTGTATGAAAGTATATGTCTATTATGGTTCTTATAGTTATTCTCTAACTAATGACTTTCGAATATATATTGAACTTATCGTTGGATATGTCCTTCAAATGATTAATTCAAAATTTGAGAAATAATCCAACTCCAAAATAAATGGTTATATAAGGTATTGATTATTTACATAATCCACACAAACATGTTATGCATTCACATATACTATGTGTATATAGATATATAAATATATATATAGTGGCCACTTCTTTCACTCATGTTGAAGGAATAACTAATTATGATGGCTGACTAAAATGTGTGTGATCGAGATGAACAAATTATTATATGCGAGATTTAATTATCCTCCTAGATGAAATTCAAATTATATTGTTGGAGAGAATTACAAAGTTTGAGGATATATAAAAAGAGATAAGATAAATATATCTATTCATAAGCTCCAAAGAGATACACCAATAATCTGCAAACAAGTTTGATCACTGAAATCTGGAAGATTTATCCATTAAGACATTACATTAAGACATTGCCGATAATAATATTTGAAATCATTCCTGAATACGTATGTTTAGAAATCTCAAGTGATTATCTCATCAGAGGGAGAAATGTTTAACATAGAGAATTGTCTAACTCCTTCACTAGAGTTTTTTCTAACGCCATTTTTATTTAGTAAGGTTTTAACGAGGCATATTCTCTATATAATGGATATCCAAGGGGGAGTGTTATGTATTAAATCATATATGTGAATGTCTATAGTAAATAAGAATATTTATGATAAAGTCTCTCTTCTAGAAAGATTTATATTTTGAAGATATAAACCTCCTAAAGAGATAGATATTTTGAAGATAGATATCTTGAAGAGATAGAATCTAACTAAGAGATAATGATAAAATTTTAATCTTATATTAGATATGATTAGATATGGTAGAATCTATCCACCTATTTTATCTCTATCTCTTCTATCCACTAAGCACTATAAATTAGGGCCCTTGGCCTTTAGTTGTAAACACCTTTCAAGATCAACAAAATTTTTATACTTTTCTCTCATACTTTTCTCTGTCTTCTTTTATTCTCTATATATTCTTCTTATAATTTTTTATATTTCTCTTTATATTATCTCTCTTTATACTTTATATTTTATATTGATCATTTTACTATGCCGACAGCGCCAACAAGTTTCATAAGAGATAAATATTGTATTAAATATTTTTGGATGAATTTTAATGATAATTTAAAAAAAATTTAGGAATAATTTAACTGGTAACTTTTTATTTATGAGCTATGAAAATATTTAAATATCCTTTAATAAATTTATTTTAAAAATGATTATTATGTATTATGAATTGAAAGGGTAATGAAAAATTCATACAGACATTTCAAATAATTGAGGAAACCATAAATTAAGTAAAATGAAATTTGTATTTTAATTGTAAATTCCACATCTTTTTTCCTGTAGATGTGTATAATGGTGAACAATCTTACTTTTTTGTTTATAACAACTAACTTTTATTCTATACTTTTCTAACTAGGAACTATTTATATTCTCCAGTTTATAGTTATGAACTTTTATTTTAACTATTTTTAACCATAAAATATTTTTGTACTTCTAAAAATAGTGATGAACTATTTTCGACCTCTTAAATATAAAAATAGTTTATGGCTATTTTTTTTTTTTTTTAAAGTTCATATCTAGAAAAGGATAAAATAAAAGTTTGTAGTTATAAACTAAAAATATAAAATAGTTCAAGGTTAGAAAAAGATAAAATAAAGTTCATAATTATAAAAAGAAAAGTGAAAACAATTCATGGTTATTTATAGCTAGTTTTTTTCTTTTTTAAATTAACAAATGTATAACTGTCAGAATTAAATGGGTTTATTTTAAAAAAAAATCTTAAAATTGGGAGCCAGTGTTGGAGACTTCAATTCCTGCCACTCAAACAAGGCTCATGAGTTGATACCAATCTTTGTAATTTTAAAAATAACGTTGAAAGCTGTGAATCACTTATGCACCTCTAAAAGGAAATTTAAATATTTTTGCTTAGTTTTTAAATATTAGAGTCAAAAAATTTAAAATAACCCATTGACTTTTATGACATCAAATAACCAAATTTAGACGAGTACTATTGGATTAATCAATTTTCTAAATTAAAGGAGATATATAGTACTCATTTGACAATAATAACAATCTTTTGGGCTTATTTTTTAAATTACCTTTGATTAAAACTCAAGAGATGTTTAATTTTCACAATTTAAAGCTCATAAGTCTAATTAACACAAATTTATATATAATTTAGACGATTTTTTAGACTTAATCAAAAAGTATAAATAAATATCCACTACATAAATTTTAAATATAGAAAATACAAATGCACGAATTAAAGAACTTGTCGTTTGAGTTTGAGGCACCCTTTTAATCATTATGATAGGAATTTATTATGTGGTGTTTCTCTTTTAGAGAAAATTACTCAAATTATACATAAAAAAAAATTTACACTTCTCTTTTTACCTATAAATAATTATTCGTTAAATTATTATCCAAATACTCTTTTTCAATTGCTCATAATATCAATTAATAAAATCACAATGTAGGGACGGACTCGCCTAATGCATGTGTCGCTGGAGAAAGATTATTTTGTCCATTCATTAAATATAACTGGCTGTCCAAATTATTTATATTATGATTCAATCTGTTTCAAAATAGTCCAGACATGCGGGAAAAAAAACCTATCCAAATGTTGAGTCTTGATTATCCAGTCAGTCCCAAAAATGCCCCTATGGAAGAAAATTATATGGGTTTCCTAAGATGCTAATTTTCACATTAATGAATAGAAAGAATCCCTTGTAGCAGGTGGCGTGTACATTAGAAAAGCAAGCTTTTACCATGCTTTTTTGTAGTATAAGTAACTCCAAAATAATATTTGAGTATAAATTAAACAAATAATTATGTATAGGTAAAAGAACAAAAGTGTAAATTGTTTATGGGTAATTTATGTGATTTTCTCAGCTCCTTTACGTTGGAAAGTCGTACTCTCGAGAACATTTAAAGAAAATACTCCTTTTTTTTTTTTTTGCGTATTTCTTTAATTTTCACTTATCATATTGTGAAAATAATGTAACATTTAATAAAATTTTCCCGTTACTCTTCCATTAATAACACGTTTCAACATACTTGAATTGTTCTAACATGGAGAATTTTTAGAGATAATAATAAGGAGATAGAAGAATTTGAAAAGTACTCTAGACTGAAACAAAAATATCTAAAATTTTTTTATTTCTTTAAATAATGTAATGTTCAAAATTTGCCAAATAAAATAAAATCGAGGGAATAAAAATTTAAATTTTGAGAAAAGGAGACTAACACATAAGATTCTGATAATGCCATAGAATTAGTGGTATGAATTCGATTCGATTTTTTTTTTTTTTTTATTTTTATAAATGTCCAATTTCTTTAATGGTTTATCAAAATAATCATAGAATTTAAAATTTTCATTTCAAATTCTAATTTATCAAAATTCATTTGATAATTCCAATTTCTATTTCTAGAAGATTTCATATTAATTTACTTTTACGGTTGGGTGTTCACCTCTCTTGTGTGGCTGTTCTATATATAGATAATAAGAAAGTAAATTCCTAATTCTAAAAGGATTCAACCAAATTCTTAATCCTAAAAGGATTCAACTAAATTCCCAATCCTTAAAGGATTCAAGTACTGAAACAGGTAATATGTTTTATTATTTTTTATTATTATTATTATTATTATTATTATTATTATTATTATTATTATTATTATTATTATTATTATTATTATTATCTTCTCTTTCCCAATGACCATGTGCACTCTTTCTTTCCTTTACCAAATTTAGTATGGAATCTTTATTTTCCATTTTTTTTTTAGAAATATGCACAAAGATAAATAAAATAAATTAAATATAATATTTATGATTAATAAATAAATAAATATTTTCAAAGGCTAATAATTAAAACTTAAGGTGTTTATTTATATTAAAAATTAACTCTATCAACTCCACCAACCCAATTTTTTCTAGTCTTCAAGCAAAAATAAAGAATAAAAAGAAAAACTAACTAGCCACTTTCGTAGCACTCACGATTGCACTTAGCACGTGCAACAAGCCCTTTAAACTCCTGAGTTCCCCCTAGTGGACGAGTATGTTCTCGTGAGGGTTTGCAGATCACATACCCAAAAAGTCAAATAAACAATAAACTTTAGAAAAGATATTGAATAATCCAAATTAAGTACCCTTCATCAAGATCTCTAACTTATCAAGACAAGCACTATTCCTCTTATTTTCAAACTCAAGTTAACAAACAAATATTCAATTGTCTTCCATAACTAAAGCAAGACTTGTATAAGGTATGATTGTGATCATAAGAGAATGTAAAATAAATACTAAATAAAATTTTAAAATTGCACGTAATAGCCAAATCTCAACAAATGTTCATACTATGAGCTCACTCTTTATACCTTCTCTCAACTAATCAAGGATTCTCAAACTTAATTCAGATAAGGTAAGACTTTAAATCTTGTAATGTAAGGTTAGGGTGTTGGTTATCAAATAAAAGTAAAGAATTCAAATTCAAAGAGAAGAGAGCTTGCAAAGAATATGAATACTTTAAAATTTCGACAAACTTTCTAACTTTGTTTTTACTTTTTTTTTTTTCAATTAATACATTCACCAACTACCATTTTCTTTCTAAAACTTTCCTCCTTTAAGACCATTCTTTTTCTTACATTCTGGCCTCTAAATTTTTTTTTTCTTTGCATCTTATGACTTGTAACAATAATGTATCAACTTTCTTTCTTTTTCTTTTTTTTTTTTTTCAGCTCAATACATTTGTTTTTTAGCCCAACAAGTCATATTTTTTTTCCTTTTTCTTCTCCCCTTTGTCAAAATAACTTATTCTCTTTCCATAACACAAAAATAACAACCCATCATTGAAGCATAAGTTAGAAGTTTGCATTAAGCTCTCTACAAGATTAAAGATTAATATTTAAGTGGTTTAAAGAAAGAAAATAACATTTAATGCTCAAAAGGTACTAAGTTAAAAATAATGAAATTTGGTAAGCTTGAAATAATGAAAGGCACAAACGATTCAAAGAAGGCCTATGGCCATCGTCTATGCGTTAAATAAGGGAAACCTTTCTATTTTGCCTCAAGAGGTACTCAAGTAAGTTCTAGAATATAGGAAAGAGATTCATCAACTCCATGCAACTCAAAAAAATGTAAAGAATTTATTAAACACTAATAATGACCCTTGTGCTCATGTGTAAGTCATGCAAAAGTTATAATAGATATAGAACATAAGTCCATCACCCTAATTAAAAACAAAAAAACAAGCACTTTTCTCAATTCATTTAAGACATTTTAAAGGAACTCAAATTGGGGGTTTTTTCTCTCAAAATAATGTAGAAAAATAAATTAAAAAATAAAATAAAATAAAATCCAAGAAAAATTGAACAAGAAAGACGAAAAAGAAAAAAATATAGTAATTGACACCAGAACAAAAGCATCCTCTCCCCCACACCTAGACCATACATTGTGCAATGTGATAAAAGAATACCACGAGTAAGAAAGAGACAATGAAAAGAACAACACAACCCAATAGAAGAAGCAATATTAATGCATGTTCAGAAGAGTAGTAGACCATCTCTTTAATCTCTATGAGAATGATAAGTTGTCTGATTACACTATAAAACAATCACTTCATACCTTTATACCAATCAAGTAGATAAAAACAAATAAAAAAAAAAAGATGTAAAAAATAAACAAAATAAATTTTGGGTTGCCTCCCAAAAGCGCTAAATTTTTGAAGTCTTCAGCTAGACTCCCTAAATCTTTTCCTTTCAGCCAGGATCTATTTCTTTCATATTAGGCTCATGATTCACAATCCAGCAAGAATTTTTTGGCGGAGCAATGCAAGCAAGATTATAATTAACATCCTTAGTGCATGTTAGTTTTTTTTTTTCTCAACAGAAGTATATTCTTTTAACACATTAGTGGTAGAGTTTCTTCAATTAATTCATCAATTACATCTACTAAATAGCAACCAAAATTATCTTCTATAGAAGGTTGTGAAGAAGTTTTAAAGATATTTAATCTAACCCTCATATTTATCACAGAGACATCCATAACCCCAGTTTTACAACTAATAGTGGCATCAATAGTAGCCAAGAAAGGACGGCTTAGAATAATGGTGATATGATTCTTAGAAGGCCTACCAAATTCCATATCTAACACTATGAAGTCTACAGGGAAGACGCTTTTACCTATTTGAACAAGAATATCATCTATTCTCCTTTAGGTACCTTGATTGATCTATCAGCTAACTATCAGGTCATATCAGTTGGTTGCTGCCCTAATTCTAATTGTTCATAAACAATGTAAGGAATCAAATTAACACTAGAACCTAAATCTAAGAGTGCCCTATCTATTTTATAATAAACAATAAGACACGAGCTAGTAGGGACACCAGGATTATTATATTTAGGTGGAGTGTTATATTGTAAAATGGAGCTCACATGTTCAGTTTGGAAGATTTTTTTGGAAACCTTGCTTTTATATTTTCTTTTAAAAGTATACATGTCTTTAAGAAATTTTACATAAGATAGGACTTGCTTAGTGATCCCTAAAAGTGGAAGATTAATTTTAACTTGTTTGAGAGTTTCTATATGTCTTCCAAAAATATGGTCGGGATTTTTCTAACTAAGCTTTAAATCCAATACTTGCAAACGCACAAGATCAATATAATATGGTAGTATAAGGGTATCGAACTACAGAGAAAGACTTAAATTGTTTCAATTATTATCTTCATAAATTAATTTTATAAAAAGAAGAATCAAATTTTATTATCTAAAAATTATTCCCAAATTAAGTAAAGCTAATAAATAAAATTAATTAAATAAAAACAAGCGGGAGCTTAATGAAGAAGATGATAGAACCCTGAATCCACCAACCTACATACCAATGATTCAATTTTATTTAGGAGAAAAGATTAGATCTTTATGTGGTGATCTAGGCTACAAGCTTCGATTCACTAAAGAAATATATTGTTCTTAAATGCATAACATAACCTATCTAACCATTAGCATGGCTTATTCAATTCTATTACATAAATCATTTAAAAATTAGCACGAACTATTCAATTCTAAAATCCACAATATACTTGCAAAAATCACATATCTCCCATACTCAAGACTACAAGAATTAAGCATGGATAAATATATCAATTTACCCAAATAATTATTCTACAAGAACAATAACCAAGAATTATTTGCACCAAACCAAGAAATATCCCAAGATATGTAATCACATAAATAATATAATAAATCTTCGAAAATAAAATAACCAGAATTACATGGCTAGGGTTTCATCAAGATTCTTAAAAGAAAATTAGTTTAAAATTAAAGGGAAAGAAAGAACCAAATTCTTAAAGTTGATCATGGCTTCTTTTCTCCTTTAATGATTCCCGCCGCTTCCTTGATTTTGCACCAAGGACTTTTTTTTTTTTTTGTTGGTTGTCCACCCCTCTTGTGTGGCTCTTCTATATATAGATAAAAGAAAGAAAAATTCTAATCCTTCAAGGATTCAACTAAATTCCTAACCCTAAAAGGATTCTACTAAATTTCTAATCCTTAAAGTATTCAACTATTGCAGCAGGTAATATGCTTTATTATTATTTTTATCTTCTCTTTCCCAATGACCACGTGCACTCTTTCTTTCCTTTACCAAATTTGATATGGAATTTTTTAGAAATCTGTCCAAAGATAAATAAAATAAATTAAATATAATAATTATGATTAATAAATAAATAAAATATTTTTAAAGGCTAATAATAAAAAATTAGGATATTTATTTATATTAAAAATCAACTCTATCACTGAGCGACCAATAAATGTGTCAGGATGTTAGCACCATAGGAAACAAAAGATAAGACAATAAATTGCCTATCAAGGAGGGAAAAATCTGTTGGTAAACATAACTTAGAGAACTATGGATCCCTGATCAGGTTAGGAGCTTATCAATAACCACTTTGCAATCGTTTTCAAGAGTGTAGTTGGTGTAGCCAAATCTTTCAGTCAAACGAAGACCCTCAAGGATAGCAATCGTCTCCGCATGTTCTGGGGAGTGTGAGCATGCTAAGGCGGCTCTGAAAGAAAATCGTACCCTCCCCAAGTGATCTCGAATGAGACCTCCAATACCAACACCATCTACTGTCTAAGTAGCATCACCATTAAGCTTGAACCGATCTATATTCGGCAGTCTCCAGTGACAGTCATCCTGTGATAGTGCTACGAGTAGTTGCATGTTGGTCTAGAAGGACCTGCAGGCACTAAATTTTCATGAGGATACTCCAAGATCCTTTTCCTTTGCATCAATTTCTTCTTATTGAAATACTCGAGCTTATCGGCACACCTGGAAGGGAAGCTAAGGAAATAGAGGTACCAACTGTTATGGTGCACCTGTAAGTATTCGTCCCAAAGACCTTTAGCTTGCAAAACAATTTGCGAGGAAACTGGAGGTATATTTTTAAAAAGCATATTGTTCCTACTATTCCAAATGCACATAGAATATATGCAAACCGAGAACTGTCGTAAGTAGGCCAACCAATTATTCGCTAAAGAATAGCTTGAATAGTGATAGAACTATGGAAAAAACTCACCAAGTAAGAAAAGTCCAAGTTCTACCAAGTTTCTGTCACAGCCCAACATCGGAAAAGGACATACAAAACATCTTCCACACTCTCCAGGCATACAGAACAACATGACGAAATCGAAATAATTCTCTGTGATAGATTTTTTCATGTAGGGAGGATATTATTATACATTCTCCAAAGAAATGTCTTAACCATTGGAGCAGTACATAGCCCCCACAAATGAGTCAAAAACTATGAGATGAAAGAAGTAGAAGAGCTTTCACTTCCTATGAGACTAGTCTTGGCCTAAAAAATTAGGCGGTAAGCCGAGTACATAGAGAATTACCCAACTTATTATAGGCTGATATCTTCTCATCCCGAGGCCAATCATCACATAAAGGTACCTTAAGAATTTCATAAACTTCATAAGAATTAAAGTGGTGCTGGATGAGATCTTACTTCAAAGAACCCCGTTCAAATTCAGTAAGGCCATAAATTTTCAAAGTATGGTCGAAAGTAGATAGATGAAGTGGGAAGGACAACTTAAGTATTCAGTGTAGTCAGCCATTTATCTTCTCCAATTCTAACTAAATGTTCATTACTGATTCTCCATCGTATCCTCTATAGAAGGTGAGGCCGTGCAGCAAGGTTGCTTCTCCATGCATAAGAAGGGAGGCGGCCTAGGGGTTGCCATTGAAAGGAGAAAGGATTCTTCAATCTTGCTAGCAGAGTAAAGCCAAGTTTAAAGATTCCAAGTCTAGAACCTTAATCCTCTTATTTTCTTTGGCTAACAAAGTTCGCCTCAAGCCTTCCCGCAAATCTTCCTATGCTTACCATCACCACTCCCCCTCCCCTCTAAGAAACTGTGGATGAGGCCAGTACTAGAGCCGGTAATGGAGGGAGAAGAAAAACTGACATGGCATAAATAAGAATAGCCTAAATAACTTACTTTATCAGAACCCCTTTTGCAGCTTGAGACAAAGTGTTTTCTTTCAAGCTATTCAACTTCTTCCATCCTCGATCTTGAACATAGCTAAAAATGTCCTTTTTCGAGCATCCAGTCATAAAAGGAATTCTAAGATATTTGTTGTTTTCGCTCCCTTCGGGGATTTGTAGTGGAGAACAAATATCCTATCGTAAGGCAGCAGGGGCGCCTTTAATAAAAAATACATTGGACTTATCAAAATTAATTGTTTCTCCAGAGCAATCCTCATAATTATTATAAAAACAATTAAGGTTTCCTCAAATAATGGAATGGCCTATGATAGTTATTATTATTATTATTATTATTATTACATTATTATTATTATGAATAGCTAGGTTAAGTCTTTCAAGTAATAAAAAATGGACTTGCAAGCATATTTCTTTTATAATATCTACATTTATTAAAAAATAAAAAGTAAGTTTAGTGTGAAAACACATTTTCTCACTTCTTTTCGAAATGGAATTTTTTATGAAAAAGCTTTTATATTTTTATTTTGCATATTTAAAAATTGGAATGGAAAGAAAAATTATAAAAGTCATTCAATTTCATTTCATCTCAATGTACTGAAAGAATAATTAGGTGTAAATATATGAACACTAAAAAAACAGGAATTCCAACATATGATGTCAATCAGGTTTAGGAATTAAAATTAAATACACGAGTTTAATTTCATAAATTAATATTTGACTACTATTTTATTTAATAGATTAGTTTTAGTTAATTTTGGGAGGCCGCTCACATGCTAAATATACAAATTCTAACATAAAAAAAAATTATATACACTACATAATGTAGAAGGGGATTAATAAAGGCAACTCGGAAATCTGTAAGGATAACTCGAAAAATTAAAAAAATTTCATTTTCACCTGAAAATTTCTCTCTAAAAAAAATTCCCTAAACACTCATTAAGACTCTTCACTTCAATATCAGATTTAGGAAGATCCGACCGTCAAAATTTAAAAAAAAAAAAAAAAGGTTAGTTCTTCAATCTATTCTTATTTATTTCCAATTTTATAGTTTTAGATCATGAAAATATGTCTTTAATTTGAAAAAATCGCAATTTTAGATTTACATTTTTTCTGCCGAAAAGGTGTACTTTCGCCCAGGCCGGAGAAAGTCGCTGGTGACTTTCTCCCGGTCAAGTGAAAACGCTTGCAGACCTTCTCCGGGACTGACGATTCTGGGAGGTGATTTTCTCCAGGCTGGGCAAAAATCACCATTGAATTTCTCCAGTCTGAGCGAAAATGCTTGACTTAAATTTTTATTATATATTTAATTTTTTTGTTTATCTGAATTGTTGTTTAATTTTGTATATATAGAATGAGTGTAACTAGCTGTTTAAAATATTTTATGTCATAATTTTTATTATTAATATGATTATGAATTATGTTTTTGTGAACAATATGAAAAAAATTATTATTAGTGAGAAGAAATAAAATAATAAAGGTCAATAATAAAGTAATAATAAATGTTATTTAATTTTATCTATGTAGTGTAAATGTAACTAGTTTAAAATTGTTTGCTTATAATTATACGTTTAATAAGAAAATGTGTTACGTAATTGCTCAACTATTTGAATTTTAATTTGAATTCATCGTTATTCTTGGCCTTAGGTTTAGGATTTAGGAGATAAGATCAAATAATATATAAATTAACAACTATTACTAAGTAATTTTAGTGATG
The DNA here is from genome assembly GCA_028651295.1 of Catharanthus roseus. Lineage (NCBI taxonomy): Eukaryota > Viridiplantae > Streptophyta > Magnoliopsida > Gentianales > Apocynaceae > Catharanthus > Catharanthus roseus. The sequence goes on from JAPQWS010000132.1 coordinate 612,910, forward strand.
AATAATAATAGTATGAAAGAAATAATAGAAATGAAATAACAGATCCTATAATAATAAATAATAAAATAATAGTAGATGTTAAAGTAAATGTTCAAATATATGATTAACAGCTTTTAATGAGTTTGAATAAATAATAGATGGTTCGACCTAGCGGCCTTAGAGGAGATGATGATCTTGGTCCTGCCACCGACAGGACATGTCGAGTTGAGAGGTGTACTATCACAGCTTCGTCTAGAGGTTTGAGGAGGTGACATAGTACATCCAACTTCCTGTCTACCCCTAACCCCCTTCCTGCTGGTTTTCATTTTGATACAGGTGCACCCGGGTCTTCTATCCAACCACCTCCTGTATATTTTAGATCTCGGCCTCTCCTCCCATCACATCTATCTCACACTCCTGTACCACATGAGGCATATGGATCTGCACATCCACCTTCACACCCCCCAGACATAGTGTATGATACCTACCTACATGCTCCCACCATACGACCTCACATACTATATAGATCTACAGCCTAAGAGCCTCTAAAGGAGTTTAGTGGTCAGCCGAGGCAGATAGGGTAGAGCTTTTTATCAGATAGTGGGCGCAGGCCTTCAAGATTCTTCATACAGTACATATGGCCATACAACTACAGTTTATGGTGTTTCATCTTCTAAGCCTTACATAGGGAGGCATTCTACAGATAGGGGCTTTGAGGGTGATAGGGGTTTAAGCGAGAAGCATGACAGGGTCCGATCCCTACATATTGAGGGTGAGGCAGATGAGAGAGTTGATGATGATGGTGATGGTGATGATGATGATCAGGATGATAGTGAGCATGCTGAAGATAAGGAGTAGCCAGTGCCTGTGACACCTGCTAGCGGATCCAATGGGCGGTCTCGTCACGGGAAAGGGAAAGGGTTGACCGGCAGTTTTATGTCGGTCATGAGTAAGATTTCAGGGTAGGTCTCGAAACAAAAGACTCGACGTGGCTCGTGAAGTTCCAGCTCGAGCTTAGAAGAGGAAGAAAGTGAAGGCTTTAGATTGGGAGCAGACAGACCCAGTAGAGGGAGGTCCTGTTGACCCGGAGCTCATCCCATCATATGGTGGTCATGTTCCAGGTCCGATATAGCATGGACATATACATATCTTTATCTAAAGTTACATGTTATTATTATTAATTTATTTTTTATGTAATTTCTCAAATATTTATATTTTTATAAATAGTTTATTTGATTTATCTCAAATGCAAAATTTATTTCTTTTATCTTCAGGATCGTGGTTTATTGAAGTGCCGATCGCGCTACATAGCACTCACCGGCTGGGACTGTACTGATGCACGGGTACGTTCCTTGGCTTCCGAGATAGGTCTTATGCATTTGCGACCGTGCATGTTTCAGCACCTCAATGCTGCATTGTTATTGGCCTTTGTTGAGAGGTGACAGTCGGACACGAATAGCTTCCACATGCCACGAGGTGAGATGACCTTTACATTACACGATGTGGAGCTGATACTCGGGCTTCCGCATATGGTTGGGCCGTAGATTCGAGTATATCACGGGATCAGTTGGTACGGATCGTCCAGGGTGATCTGGGGTTGGCCTTCACTGCTGAAGGGATAAATGCGTTAGAGCTTCATGGTGTAGCCATTAGCTCCCAGAGTACACTATCATCCAGTGATAGAGATGCTAGCTACATAAAATATTTGCTGGGTTGCTCACTGTTCAGTGATAAGAGTGACAACATAGTTCCTTCCAGACTTTGGCCACTGGTGAAGGATGATAGGTCTGCTGGGAAGTTCACATGGGATGCTGCCACGCTTGTGTATCTATATAGGAATCTGGGGCAGGCATCACGTGTTGATGCAAAAGAGCTCGTTGGGTTCTGGTCACTACTAGAGGCATGTGTTTTAAATATAATGTATTTTATGTTATGTTTATATTTTTCATATTTATTGCATTAGGGTTTATATTATTTATATTTATATTTTATATATTATGTGGTTATTTTATGTAAATATCTTTCATATTTATGTTTTAGGCTTTTATTATTTATATTCATATTTTATATTTATATTTTAGGGTTATTCTATATTTTATATGTAATGTTTTTTATTTTATTTTCATATTTTTCATATTTATGTTTTAGGTATGGATATACATGTACTTTTCCATATTTGTACTTGCGGTTAGACCGGAACTCAAGTTTGCAAGCCCTACATTCAGCAGTATCTCATGTTGGGTTATAAGAATGAACATAAACTGCTGGACATTCGTCTAGGCTGGATATGATGACAGCTGATGAGGTTAGATGGACACCGTACAGGATGTAGGAGATTTGGGACTGCTGGGTGTCTACGTGACAGGGTTGTGAGACAATTCGAGTTTAGGCAGTGTATTCCCGCACACCTTATCCGATCTTAGGAGACACGCAGGCCGACAAACAACAGGATATACGTGGTGAGGAACTTATTTGTGGAGGCGCTATGGCTCGAGGCACCTTCGCATTTATTAACAGAGTCATGGACTAGTGTTCCGGCTATTCCACCCAGTTCCCGTACAGAGGATTACATGGATTGGTTCTTCCCCCGCAGTCACCCGAGGATACAGAATCTCTCGAATATTACTCGTGGATTTTACGTATCGGTAGATCCCCCGATGCCAGCCAAAGCTCTTTTAGATTTGGTTGCAAGTGAGGCTTCTCGAGACGACATCGAGAAGGAAGAGAGACTTGATAGGGTTTTGGATTTACTAAGGAGGCATCACCGGTACTCCTTAGTTTGTTGTTATGTATTTGGATACTTTGTTTTGTATTTTATGCGTTCCCTTTTTGTATTTAGAATTTTTCTAATGTTTATTATTTTAATTTTTTCATTGAGTTAAATAATGCATATTAATATAATAATATAATAAATTTACATTACAAAAATAATTTAAAATGAAAAATAGTTAATATATTAATAATAGCAGACATCACATTTTAAAAATAAGACGATAAATGTACAGTTTATAATTGACTAGTTAATAACAACATGAGCAGGACTCTAAGTTGGATATGTTTCACGGTACCTCATAACCCAATCTACAATCCAATTATGATAAGGTTCTGCCCAACCACTGACTCGTACATCTTGATGATATTGCCATTGAACCTGCATTTGAGACAAAGGGCATCCATCTCGCAACTGTAACTACAGAACATAAAAGAAAAAGTAAATAAGAAGCTTTGTAAATCAATAAAACTTAAATAATAATAAAATATTATCAAGTGCCGCCAAAATACCTGTATGAAATGATCTTGTTCCGATATGAATCCGATGAATAGCATTCCAATAGTACAATCCATATTAGAATAAAGAGGAAGGACGGTGGTCGACCCTAACCGTGCAATTAAAACCACACAGAAATTGAATGTGTTGGTAATGACATAAAGATGATTAGAAGTATCCATCCAATGTTCATAAAGTGTTAAACCCTCTTCTCAATTCGTCTTCTTTATCAGCTCGTAAACACGTAATAATGATCCGAACAATTGCACATACTTATTCATATGATGGTGCAAATCATAAGACATTCTTCTACAAATTTCAAGCCACTGCTTTTCATCCCCAAATAGAAAATTGGCTACAACCCTAAATCCACAATTACCATCAGCTACCACATTCTTCCAGTTTTGAATGAACTCATACATGAACCCGGGAAATGCATTGTTGAACGGGAATGGCGTTGATGAGGAATCCGGATTTATAATATAAGATAAACTAGACCTCTAACTGTTACGTCCTCTGCCCCTAATCCCACCGCAACGGGGTGACCTACTTCTTCCACGTGGACTAGGACTAGACCCTGAGCCTGAAGTGCTTCTCGAACCAGATCCTGAACCTCTTGACTTTCCTATCTTCCTATATGCGATGGACACGTGTTTCCAATAAGACTTATCCCTTTTAGTTGAATTCGTCTTCTGTCGTCCCTTCATGACTGCGGTTTTGAGAGGGAGGGTAGGGAGAGGGGGTTGTCAGCGGAGGGCAAGGATCTTCAGGCAACACCATACATATAACACCTTTGATGAGACGACGCACTTTCTGGACCTTTGAAATTGGACCCGTACTAATTTCCTCTAATATTGAGGTGAGATCACGCATCTCGGAATTCATGTCTCCCTCATGTACATTTGGGATATCAACACCAATTTCTAGTTTTCTCCAAAAAATATAAACATCTTCCTCCTGGAGCGGAAGTAAATATTGGCACCTACCAAGCAGTTCACATGCACATGGTAGACTGTGCAACTTCCTTATATAATGCAAGCACTTATTTTCCGGATTTTCAACCATCTCGCTTGCTTTTTTTATCTCCAGCCATATCTTCAAACCCAAATGACTGATTTTATTACTTATATTCGTCAATATGACATTACTCTTTGCAGAATATTTCTCTTTAAGTTTAGAAATTTCCAATGAGGTTTTTATTTCGACAATTTGACCTTTGATGAGAGAGTCGATATTAAGAAACACAGTGTCCAAATCACCATAACACGTTGAGAGCCATAGCTTCAACACCGAATGTTTTCTCTCAACACGGTTCGTTGTCTCAACTCCAAAATAGAGCACTTGAGATGTCCAAAACCCTGCAAAATTTATGCGCAAATGGATTCAATCATGTGCTAAACAGGTAATGTAGAAAGTCCGGCCTACTTTACCACCTAGTCTTCAGCACTTCCAACTTTCTCCAGTATTCTGCCTTATCAATTTCATTTATTAATTTGTGCTACGAGCGATTCACGAACCATTGTGCAACCTCTTTGTCTTTAACCATCTCTGTCAACTTTGCCAACACATTCTGATCGATGTGTCTTCTACATAACATATGATATGAATTTCTGAACAGATCATCAATCACCGGCATAAGTTTGCTTTCCCTATCAGTAAGAATCACGATTGGCTCACCGTCATTAAGAATTGAACCATGCCTAGTTGATATAGCAGATGTAACATATAAGTGCTTTATTTGTTGAAAAACCATCTATATGTCATAGTCTGTTCATTGCACATAAAAGCTGTTGCTACTGTGAAGTTCTTTCCAATCGGAGTCATCCCTACAGCTTCCAATAGTGGTATATTGTACCTTATTTAAAAAAATAAAGGGGAAATTAATTATTAACATGGCAACTGTTTTAAACGAACTTCAAAATATTTTTTAACTATTTATTAAAAAAAATGATAAAAAGGATATATGCATTTAAATTAATAAAAAGATTTAATAATACAATGATCCACTAAAGTACATACTTGTTCGTTTTACACGTGGTATCCATTATCAGTACATATGGCCACGTTCTAACTATTGCAATTGATGTTAGGTGTGCAACGACAATATCACTAAGTATGTTGCTCTCTTTACGGTTTCTATAGAAGACCGTGTAACCCCATTGTGCACTTAGGCAGAGAATTTCCTCTACCGTATTTCTTCCCTGCATCCGATTCTTCTTAATCTTCGCAACAACATTGTAAATTTTTTGTGCACTACATATATCATAAAATTCTTTTTATTAACAGAAGAGAAACAAATCTAAAATATTTTAATAAAGTATTAAAAATAATTCCCTTCTAACGTACCTAACTGCATAACTAACGTCTTATTTTCGGAAAAATTGTAAGATATTATGAGGCGGCACATGACTCTTCCTGAACTGCTCAGTCTGTTGCAACTGCTCCTCCGTAAGTCTTGCAACCTGAGCGTGAACATGATTGTAAACAGTGATTTTATGGTTGTGCCTCCCCTTGTGAACGAACAATTGCCAATTTTCGCTTGTTGCCATTTGCTCTCCCTTTAGTTTAAATGGGCACCTACATTTTTTGTCCCATAAGGTCCCTGCCTTTTTATTGGAATTTCTTCTTCCTCATCGTCAACTGTTGGCTTCTTTTTTTTTAACTGTACCTCCGCGCTTGCAAGCCAATGTGACATACGGTCGACTGTCAGCTGTTCTTGATCTCTGATACCGATTGATGATTAAATATGTCTTGCTTTTATCGCAGTTTGTTTTGCTCAGTCGACCAACTTATCTTTCGAACTAAAAATTCAGTCTGTTGTGAATAAATGTCTAAAATCAATATATTCTTCAAGTTCTAAAAATTCTCCAAACGTATTTGGATCTTCATCACCCTGTTAATGTAAAATAAAAATATTAGCAATAAAAAAATAAAAAAGAAATTCATAAACACAAAAAAAAATAATAATAATTTCCGGATCACTTTCGCCCAGATGGGCGAAAGTTGCCCTGTATTTTCGGCCATCTGGTTGAAAGTGACCCAGAAACTGAAAAAAAAAATTCAATCGATTTTCTTACCTCACAATCAACATTTTCTTGCAAAAATTCTTCAACAGAATCCATATTTTCATCTAATTTCGTTTCAGTGTTCAAAGTTGGAGTTTTTTTAGAGAGATATTACAGAGAAAGCTTGTAGAGAGAGAAAGACTTGTGTTTAAAATGAATTATTTTCAAATTATTCTTATAAATTTTTGAGTTATTTTTATTGATCCGATGTAGAAATAATTTTTTAGTGCGAGGACCATAGCCCCTCTTAGACATCAGACAGCTTAATTTCATGGTCGCTAGGATCTAACCTGATTTAAGAATGGCCCTCCTTATCCTTCATGCAGCTTCGCTTATGGTCCACCGGATCTCTCTTTTCTATACTATATATATATATATATATATATATATATATATCCTCTAATGGATTTTTTTTAGTTTCTTTTCATCGAGTCCATTTTACTGATCTCACTTTCTTGTACTGTTTTTGCGGTGCTACGCCGAAGGAAATTTACCAATATAGATCTCTTTTTTCTTTTTTTTAAATAAAAAATATTATGAAGCTTTTTTTTTATTATTAATTTTTTTAATCTCCATATATAAGATGAAGATTAAAAGAACTTAATAATTAAAAAAGTTTACGAAATTATATTTCAATATCTTTGTATTGTAATCAATCTTTATGTTTCATATGTTTTGGAATTTATGTACTTTTATTTGAATTTTTGTTATTTTTTAGTTATTTGTATATTCTCATTCAAATTTTATCATTTTTTATTGTTTTTTGTTGTTTAAACAATTATGTGTAATTTGTGACCTTTTTAAATTTTTATGACATTTTTAGAATTTAATTTTCGTTTTAAATATAAAAAATGAAAGATTTTAAGTTTTAATTGGTAACCGAATGGTTTTGGTATTGATAACAAGAAAGTTATCGATTAATAAATTGTTACGAAATTGGTAATCGGTAACGATAACGATAACGATTAATTGGTCGGTTATCGTATCGTTACCATTCCTACTTATACAAGTCAAAGCTACTCGCGATCGTTTCAAATTGTTTTTTAAGGAATTGTTTACTATTTTCGTTGTTATTATTTATTCCTTTTTATTATATTTTTGAATAAGTGTGGGTCATTGTGGGTCACAACGAACTTTAGGGTCAAGATCATTTGTCACATTTTTTTAACCATCTTCTATCCCAATTGCTTTTATAATGTATTTTGAAAAAGCAAAATTCCCTAAGACAAAAGAAAAAGAGAAAAGAATTAACATACTTGTCAAAGTTCTTCTCCTACGAAATTTCTATAAATTAAACCACAAAATCCCCTCTAATCGGACAATTCAACCAATTGAAACCATGAGAAATCCAAGGTTTTCAGTAGCTTCAATTTTCCTACTTTCCTTTGTTTTTCTTACATTCGCAAGTTTTACTTCTGCTAGTAATGAGACATTTCTTGAATGCCTAAATAGCAATTCTGATCAAAATCATCCAATCTCTTCTCAAATTTACAGCCAAACAAATGCTTCATATTCATCTGTTTTATATGATTACATTAGAAATCTCAGATTTAACCTTCCCACAACCCCAAAACCACAATTTATTGTTACAGCCTTACATGTTTCTCATATACAAAGTGCTGTGGTTTGTGGTAAACGCCACGGCCTACAAATGAGAATCCGAAGCGGAGGCCATGATTATGAAGGAGTTTCCTATGTTTCAAATGATCCTTTCTTTATTCTTGACATGTTTAATTTTCGAGCAATTCATATTAATGTGGAAGAGGAAACTGCATGGGTTGAAGTTGGGGTAACAACTGGTGAGCTTTATTATAGAATTGCTGAGAAAAGTAATGTTCATGGTTTCCCTGCCGGAGTTTGTACAACATTAGGTGTTGGTGGTCACTTTAGCGGTGGTGGATATGGTACCATGATCAGAAAATACGGTCTTTCTGTTGATAATATTATTGATGCACAACTTGTTGATGTTAAGGGCAGACTTCTTAACAGGGCATCCATGGGTGAAGATTTGTTTTGGGCAATAAATGGAGGTGGAGGAGCAAGCTTCGGAATTATTGTTGCATATAAAATCAGGTTTGTCCTCGTATCTTTCTTAAAATAATTGTGTTTTATTATGTGAAATAGGTATAATTGTTTAACCATCAACATATATGTTTTAAGTGTTTTTTCTGTATTCCATAGCTTTATAATATAAAGTTCTTTTTTTAATTATTTTTAAACAAAACTAATAAAACAACTCTTAAGTTAATAATATATTTCCAAGTTAAAATACTTTCAATGCTCTTAAATAGGAGGACATGGAATGAAGAAAAGGCTTTTGGGCCATTGATAGAAAGAAAGGACATTGAATGAAGTTTTAGGATAGTAAACTTGAGAGATTTTGGATGGTAGGTAAAGGAGATAGTATGAAAATACCGGTAGAACTAAAAAGAAAGAAAAGTATTTTATAGTTTGAAACATAAAAAAGGATAGTACCATTTATGTTATCAAATGAATGGAATGTAATGTGACCTGGCCCACACATTATTAAGACTACAGACTCAAATAAATTAATGTAAATTAATATAGATTGCATTAATGTATTTGTTAAAAGGAATTAAATCCCACAACCCCAATTCAGAATAATTATTGTTGCATACAAAATTATGTCAGTTAGCATGCCTCTTAAAATATCTCATGTATTCCAAGCCGAATATATGAAATTACTGAACAAAGTTTTCGTTGCATGCAAAATCATCAGGTTAGTCCGCGTGCCTCCTAAAGTAACGGTGTTCCAAGTTGCAAGGACATATGAACAGAATGCAACCGATATTGCTCACCGTTGGCAAGAAATTTCCCCAAAGCTCCACGAAGATCTCTTCATCAGAATGACTATTGAAGTTATAAATGGTAGCCGAAGCGGAGAGAAAACAGTAAGAAGTACATTCAATGCCTTATTCCTTGGAAATTCTACAAGTCTTGTTTCTCTAATGACCAAAAGCTTTCCTGAACTTGGAGTAGTACAAAGAGATTGCATTGAAATGAGATGGGTTGAATCCACTCTCTTTTGGTTCGGATTTCCAACGGGAACATCACTTGAAGTTCTTCTAAATAGGATTCCTCAATCAAGGGATTATAGCAAAAACAAGTCAGATTTCTTGAAGAAACCAATGTCAAAGGCAGAAATTGATAAACTTTTCAAGAAAATGATTGAATTGGAATATCCATTTATACAATTCAATCCTTACGGTGGAAGAATGAGTCAAATTCAATCATTTGAAAAACCATTTCCCCATAGAGGCTACTTAATCAAGCTTCAATATATAACCTTTTGGACACAAACGGGAATTGAGGCTACGAATCGTTACATAAATTTGTCAAGAACCCTTTATGATTTTATGACTCCTTTTGTGACCAAAAAACCGAGGCAAGCTTTTCTAAACTACAGAGATTTCGATATAGGGATTAATCATCAAGGCCAGAATAGTTACTTCGAAGGAGCTGTTTATGGATTAAAGTACTACATGGGTAATTTTAACAGGTTGGTTCAGATTAAGACCAAAGTTGATCCTGAAAATTTCTTCAGAAATGAACAAAGTATCCCAGTTTTTCCTTCTAGGGGAAAGTAATTAAAGGTCAAAATAAATGAAATTTCTTTGCGTGTGCAAAACAATATATGTCGTATTTTGAAAATAATATGTATTTTATGTTCCCAAATATACAATTAGATGTTTATTTTAATTGTTTTCGCTCCATATTATTAAGTACTTAAATATTCATAAAAATATTTGTAGTCATCGATTAGATTATTTGTAAATTATTTAATGTATTATCTCTAAAGAAAAATAATATGGGATCAATGTTGCATTATTTCAACTATTAGGAACTATTAGGGACCATAAAGGGGGAAATTTTTGTTTACAAAAATTATGAGACAAGGGAGATAAACATTTAGGTCCAAAATGACCATTTTCCGCATGCTTAAAGAAATTGACAGGTCTAACGGAAAATTCATTCCGGTTTTGTGATTGCATTAATTCTTCTGTTTTGTGAATTTTACTTGGAGGAAAAACAAAGCCTAATGAAAGACTTATGCGGGAAAATATTCAATTATATATATGTATATATATTTTCTCGCGTCTGTTGGTCATGAGATGAACATTTCCAAAGTTGAGAGTGATAAAACTCATATTGTTGGAAATATCTAACCGGCACTTGGTTTGATTTTTTATAATTATTACTATCATTATTTTGTAGTTCATAAAAAATTCTTAAATCTTTTAAAATCAATTCTAAACCACAATATTCATTATCATGGATACTAGTTCAAACCTAGCATGAAATAAAATTATTCCAGAATTACATATTTAAATTTTAAATAACTGTCATGGCTCTTCTATTTTTTATTAATTATCACATTTTATGCTTCACGTAATTTTAAATGTTTTCTTTTGTAAACTAGAGTATCCTTTGATGAGTTCCTGATATTTGGTCCTTGATGTGAGTAGCATGCAAGATAGGATAAATGAAGACTAAAGCAGGGTTAATTCCCTGTTTCACCTCCAAGGCATAAGTTAGCAAATAATTTGGCAGAGTAAGAGCATCGTGATGGCATAGAAATAAAGAATGAACAGTACCTTTATTTTAAATTAAGTTTCTTTATGAAGATTTTGGTGACATCCAATGTGGGAAAAATATAGGTTGAATCTTTCATAAATTCCAAAAACTCCTACAAGGTCAATGTGCCTGAATATGTTATGGATATTGGACTTTCCTCTTTAATGCTGGTTGGGACAAATATAGACCCGATAGGCTGTTCCCATCGTTAGCCCCTCAAAAAGTATCATAAATGGCTTATGATCTTTTCTTTTTATGCTCACCTTTTTCTTCGGGGGAAAATTCAAATTGGCATCTTTTCAAGAACCTAACTTCCCCAGCTTAAGTATAACTGCTTATTTTTCCTAAAATTCTCACAACTTTTATGTTTTTACCAACAATCTCTTCTTGCAATTAATTATTCTCCAAGATATCGACTCCCAAACTACGTCTACAAAAAGTTCAAAATCAAGTCCAAAGAAACCTTAAAAAAAAAAAAAAGCCTTCTGTAGTAGGTAGTTCTTCAGAAGTAAACGTTAGAATTATTCGTCCTAATTCTAATGCTATCCTTTGTTGCTGGAGATATTCAATTGGAGAATATAAAATTTTGTTTGCCTCAGTTGATCCTGATCAAGCTATTACACTTAAAAGGAAAAAAAAACATATTCGTGTTGTGGAACCTTTGATAAATTAAGACTCGGATGACGATGCTATATATACAAACCCGGAGCTGCGATGTATTCCTCGAACATTCGTCCTGCTAGCTTGGAAACTATTCAAAGAATCTTCAGGACTCTATCTAAATTCATGACGGTGGAAGCTCTGTTGGACGATAGGCCCATATGCTCCTAAGAGAAAGTTTTGCAGTGTACCATGAGCAATTAGAAGCAATATTAAGATTCCCGTTACATCAACTATTTGTGGATATCACGAATTATTAGGGAATTGAATTAGGACAGATTGCTCCTAACGGGTAAGACAAATTGTTACCTTTATATTAATTTGCAAAGCCTTTGGAATTCTAACAAATGTAGAGGTATTTAAAATAATCTTTGATATAAAGTTGAAAAAGAAGGCCTAAGATAGCATACTTTTCAAAGAAGAATGTAGCAAGAAATTTGATATGAAAGTTGCCTCAATCGATACATGGTTGGAAAAATGTAGTCTTTTTCCTAGCTAATGGCCAACAAGTGTGCTATCTCTTGGAACAGAAAGAGAGCATTACCAAATTATGAAGTATTTGTGGACCATGAGTTTATAGAAGAATTTAAGGATAGACTGATAGCTTATTAATTTGTAATGATATTAAAAGAAGGGTATTGGATGAAAATATATTGACAACTGTAGGCTTCTACTCAACTTAAGAAATTGATTTGCACGAAATAAGTTAGTATTACGTTGAATGACTAACTGGGAAGGATTTATAAATATTGAATACTGACTTTGTTCCTCCTGAATAATGTAACATTGTATGTGAAATTTTGTCTAGGGACAGGGATGTTAAATTGTATGAATGAAGCAGCCATCCAAATGAAAATTGCACCTCCAATTAAAGAAGGTCAAGATATATAATGTAAGTATTTTATAGCTGCCAACTGGGAATATGATATCTTATATGCCAATGTATTTTTTGTATATGTGTTGTATGGGTTCCCCCAATGAAGAGATGAGGAGCAAAAAACGAGAGGACAATATACCAGTAAGAGAAAAAGGTATACATCCAAATGGTGGGTCTAATTTGGCCGATAAGCTTGATGGAAAAATAATCTAGAGATTGAGAAGAACTAGAAATGGGAAAGAAGGAAAGATGTTTATTGATCACTTCCAACTCAAGACTCATTGGGAACATTATCATTGCCTCCAATTGTTGAAGAAGGAACACTTGATGAAGGGAATGTAAATGTTTCGCAAAAAAGGAAGTTACAATACTAGAAAAAGGCCATTTACCGACCAGCCAATAGATTGGTAATCCCTCAGTAGAGCCGAATTACCGATTACCAATAGATTGGTAATCCCTCAATAGAGCCGAATTACCAAATGATTCCCAACCCGGTACCACCCGACTCGCCCGCTGGAACACAGAGCCCGACCCACCCTATAAGAGGATGGAAGTTAACTCTTGTAATTTGCTTTAAATGGGTTTTGAACTAAAGGTCATAGGCTATAACCAGTTGGTCTATTGAAATTCTTGTGCAATCTTTGCAATATTATATACATATACATACACACAAAAATATACACACACATATATATTATTAAATTAAAAAAATAAAAAAATTCACAGAATTACCGACCAAATGGTAATCGCTTTGTTAATTTCCGATCGATTATTAACCGAAGTGATATTCAGTCAGTAACTTTAAAAAGTTTCCGACCGATTTCTTCTCAGTCGGTAACTTTTTAAAGTTATTGAGTGATTCCCATTCGGTCAGTAAATCGGTCGGTAATTTGTCATTTTCTTGTAGTGTTATTTAGAATTGTGAGCTGGTATTCCCAAATTGGTCTGTCAAGATGAAAAGGCAAAAAGTTGAACTGGAGAAGAAAATGAACTTATCGATATGATTATACTCTGTCAAGGGTTCTGCGATCAGAAATTCAGCAACAAATTGAAGCCTTGAGCATTTTGAAAATACCGGCGAAGATATTGTCACCTCCTGAGAAGAGGAACAAAGGCCAAATATTGTCACTTCCATAAGATCATGGTCATGAAACTGAGCAATGTAATAAATTGAAGAAAGCCATTGAGAATGCTATCAAGAAAAAGGAATTGAAAGAATTCATAGAGAATACTTCTTTAAAGACGACATTAGGAAAAGACACGACCAAAAAGCCATGGCAAGATGACCAAAAAAAACAAGAGTGACACTTTCTCTTCTAAGTGGAAGGTCATAAATGTCATACTGAATGTCGGGCTTCCTGCTTCCAGAAAGTGGACAAGAGATGATCATGGAGATAATCCTTTAGTTGTTACTAGGGCTGTAAACTGGGCGGGTCTTATCGGGACCCATACGGGTCTGTACCCGTTTTTAACGGGTAAGGTTTAAATTTTATACCCGCGGACCCGGACCCGTACCCGTATTTATACTGCTATATGGGTCCGGGTAAGGTATGGTGATACCCAGACCCGTATACCCGTATTAATAAAATAATAATATATTTTATATATTATATTATATTAATATATAATTTATAATTTTTTTAACATATTATTTTACTCTTATCTTTAACCCTAACCTACTACATCTACTCTACCTACCTACCAACCAACTACACTCACATCACATCACACTTACACTATGACGATTTTGTGTATATTTGAACTTATAATTATGTGAATTAGAGATGTTAAATGATTTTATTTGTTGAAAGAAATGTTAAGGAGATTATGTTAATCATGTTAAAATTTTTATTTTTTGAATTATACATTGTTTTACATATTTTTGTTTAACAGGGAAATAAAATAAAAAAATATCGTACGAGTGCAGATGCAGGGTATACCCCGTACCCTACCCACTGGACCCCTGGAGGGTCGGGTGCAGGGTCCCGAATTTTATACCCTGGAGGTTATGGGTCCGGGTCTGGGTCCAAGTTTCACTATAAGGGTACGGGTCCGGGTCTGGGGGTACCCTGAGGGTCCGGGTCTGGACCCGTTTACAGCCCTAGTTGTTACCATGACCATTGATCAATGTATTGTCAAACGCATTCTCGTGGATACGGATAGTTTTGTAAATGTTATTTTTAAAGATACTTTCATAGAGTAATCACTTATATAGCCCTATGGTTGGTTTTGCAAGTCAAACAATCAAATCTGAAGGAAAGATTAGTCTTCCCTTATCTGTTGGTGATAATGTACACATGGTAGAATTTCTAATTATGTTTTCTCCATCCCTATATAATTGCATTATGGGAAGACTCGCATTAAATCAATTGCAAGTAAAAGTTTCTACTCGTGACTTGTCCATGGAGATTCCTATTAGGGAGGAAATACAAATGATATATGGGGACCAAAAAGCAGCAGATGAATGTTATTTCGCCACTGTGAAAGAAGTTGAGAAAATTTAGGAGTGCGACAAGAATAATAAAATACCAAAGGCGGTGCAGAAGAAGAATTTGAACTTCTCGTTCTAGATACGCAAAGACCAGATCAAACTATTAAGATTGGAAGGACCTACTCATTGATTTGCATATGAAGTTAGTTGAACTTTTAGTAGAATAAAAAGATATATTTGCATGGTCATCTTTAGATCTAAGGGTTGTGTCCATACATTTTGCAGACACAAGCTAGGTCCTAAAGAATCAAAATTGGTTTTCCAGAGAAGAAATAGGCATTTGCCAAACCTCGACAAGAGGTAATTAGAAAGGAGGTAAAGGAACTACTCAAAGCGGGAATAATCAAACCAATCACCTTTCCCAAATGCCTATCAAAGTGGGTAGTAGTAGCTAAACAAAGAGGAGCCTAAAGAATGTTTATAGACTTCAAAATTTTAAACATGGCAATTCCATGAAAACCTTCTCCTCTCCCAGTAATTGACCAACGTGTGGATTATATAGCAGGATATGAATACAAAGAAAATCTCAATGGCAGAAGAAGATATGGCAAAAACCAGTTTTTTTACTGATAATTGTATTTACTACCATACTAGAATGTCATTTGGATTAAAGAACGCTAGAGCATACTTCTTGGAAGGCATAAATAAAGCCTTTGAAGGATTTATTGGAAAGATTGTGGAAGTCTACGTGGATGATATAATCGTCAAATCATATAAAAAAGGTTCTACTCTGGATTATCTAAAATAGGTCTTTGAAAGACAGAAATATTAGGATGAAGTATTATCTAAAGAAGTGCACATTTAGTTTGTTATCTAGAAAATGCTTAGGCTATCAGGTCTCTTAAAAAGGAATTGAAGTAATCCCAACCAAAATTTGAATTATGCAGGAGATGGTAGAGCCAAAGACGATCAAGGAAGTACAAAGACTAGTTTGACTGACGTGTCCTTGGGGCATTTCCTAGTGAGAGTAAGAGAAACATAACTTCCATTCTATCAAATTTTAAGGCATCCTACTAAATTTCAATGCACAGGTGACGCTAGGCAAGCTTTCCAAAACCTTAAGGTGTACCTCTTTTTCCCTTTGAGCCTAGTGCCCAAGTGGTTTAGTACCTGTTGATCGCTCATACTACCCCAAAAATGCCCATTGTTAGTCACCCCAATAGAAGATGAAACATTATACTTGTACTTAGCAATCACTTCCAAAGTGATCAACTCAGTACTTTTCTCCGACTGTGATAATCACATGAAACCTATTTACTATGTCAATCATGTTTTGAACAGTCAAGAGGAACATAATAGCTAAAAATAAATTTTGTGTCTAGTTATATTGAATGAAAATTAAAATCATATTGTCAAGCACATGTGAATGTTTTAACAAACGTTTCATAATGACACTATTGAATAAATTAGACATATTGGGAAGAACATCTAAATTGGTCTTGGAGTTAAATGAATACCAATTTGACTTATTCTCTAGAAAGACCATCCAAGATTAAGCTTTGGCTGATTTTATAGTGGAATGTACCATTCTCGATAGTTCCAATGATGACAAACCAGCAAACACAATTGATATGGCTTTTCCATGAATTTTGAATGTTCATGGTTCCACGGGAGAAAAGCATAAGGGTGCCAGATTCATCTTGGAAGATCCCAATTGCCATCAATATGTGATATGAATCCTCTTTTTGCTTGATGAATTGTATCCAAATCCTTCCCAAGATCACCTTCTCATGAAGTACCTATATTGACGATTTTGTAACTTCACACTCCAATGGAAAACCTATGAGGAACAAGCCTCATAAACGTACCATTGAGAGGTTAAACTCTTTTCTAAATTGATGGCAAAAACCTTGAGGGAACTATGACCTCAAAACCTCTACCACACAATCTAAAAGACCTTAGATTCAATTGAATCAAGAACAAGAACTCTAGACTCAACCAATAATATGAATTTTAAGGCGATAAATTGGATTCCATAGGTTCATCAACCTAAGGTAATTCAATTGCTTACTACCAAGGACATGAACCCTTAGTTGACTAGCTAAGTAAAGGGAAGAACCCTAGAGACTAAGAGAGTTTCTCTCTCAAGAATTTCAGTACAATTCATTCAACTTCCGAAGTTGGTTACAATTTGTTATAATGGGGTATTTATATGTGTCAAGCCTTACCCCTAGCTAAACAAGTGTTTAATGGCTTGAATTGCTCTTATACCCCTTGACTAAAAGCTGTAAAATCAACTTGTGTTATAAATTCCCCCCCAAAAGGGCACTTAAGCTTTCTTACTCTCGAGACCTACTGGAGCCGGTAGGTTAGACCTACCGGGCACGATAGGTGGTTGAACTCCAAGGATTTTTTATGTGGAATTATCTTCAAGAGCATAAAATTTCATCCAAGAAGTGAGAGAGAAAGCATAAAACAAGCGTAACAAGTAGAAAAAAGAAAGTGCCTTTGATAAGACTTGAAAATATTAAACTTCTAGCAACCTTGGATATATTAAATCCAAGACCTCAAGAAGGTTTAAATAAAATATTTTCTTCAAAGTTCAAGCAACCTAAGGTATTTTGGACCTTAGACCTCAATGAAACAAGAAGAAAACCTCAAGACTAGTTTTCTACAAGAGTGTAGTAACTAATATGAAGGAATTTTGATGATCAACCTTGAAGCTCTTGGAACTTTCAACTAGTCTTCAAAGTGATTTTTCTTTCAAGGAAGTTCACCCTTGAGAAGATAGAAAAAAAAAGCTAAGCTAAAAACTAAGAATACTAAGAGAAGAACCTTTGTCTTGAAATATTTCTTGATTAGCCTTTACAAAATGGAAGACTACATATTTATAAAGACTTGAGGGAAAAAGGATTAGAAATGTTTCCCTCTCATATTTTCAGCCCAAAAATTAAGCACCATAAATTTAAAACCCAAAATGATGCCCCCACATTTAAGCCCCAAATTTAAGCTCAAAATTGAAGCCCGAAATTTAAGGCATATTCCGACCATCTATCGAGGTAAATTTCCAATTTCTAACTTATTTAAAACTTTAGCATATTGCCCCATAAGCGTTGGACATCAAAATTTAGCCCTTTAAACTTCTCTTGCTCAATTTGGTCATTATGACTCTTTAGTTGGTTTACCTTGGCTCTTATCACAACTCCTTGATGTTCTTGCATGTCTAACTGGTCCACATCATCCTCCCCCTCTTGAAAAGGATTGGTCCTCGAATCTCCATCACCTATATCAAATAAAGAGAGTCGGATACATTAAAAGTGGCACTAACATTATAATGTCCCGGAAGATTAACTTTATAGGCATTGTCATTAATTTTCTCAAGGATTTGAATGGCCCATCTCCCCTATCATCAAGCCTAGACTTTCTTTGTTGGGGAAATCTTTCCTTTCTAAAATGCACCCAAACTCAATCACCAGGTTTGAATACCACTTTTCTTCTTCCCACATTTCTTTTCTCTACAACCTTTTTGTTGGGGTTGACAATGGCTTCAATGCCCTTTGCATGAATTGCTTTCACAAAATCAGCCTTCTTGCTGGCATCCTTGTTTAATGCTTGATCTATAGGCAAAGGAACCAAATCAAAGGGAGTTAGAGGGTTAAAACCATAAACAACTTGAAATGGAGAATGAGAAGTAGTAGAGGGAGTTGCCCTATTATAGGCAAATCCAATGCATGGAAAATACTCCTCTCATTGCCGCAAGTTCTTCTTCAAAATAGCCCTTAGAAGTTGGCCAATTATTCTATTTACCACTTTGCTTTGTCCATCCGTTTGTGGATGGCAAGCTGTACAATAAAGCAAGTTAGTACAAAGTTTCTTCCAAAGAACTCTCCAAAAATAGCTCAAGAATTCGGTATCTCTATCCGGCACAATAGACCTTGGAATTCCATGGAATCTAACTATCCAAGTGAAGAACAAGCTAGCTACATGACTAGCATCATCGAATTTCCTACAAGGAATAAAATGTGCCATTTTAGAGAACCTATCCACAACAACAAAAATAGAATCCATACCTCTAGAGGTCCTAGGTAAACCAAGAATAAAATCCATTCAAATATCAACCCAAGGTTCTTTAGGAACTTCTAATAGTGTGTAAAGTCTATGTGGAAGAGTTCTAGATTTAGTTTTCTTGCATTCAATACAACTTCGTACAAATCTTTCTACGTCTTTTTTTAAATGTGGTAAAAAAAAAGTTCATGAACAATTTCATAGGTTTTAGTGACACCAAAATGGCCCATTAGCCCCCATAATGTGCTTCTTTGACAAGTAAAATTCTAGCAGAACAAGATGGTTACACAATCTACCTTCATAATAAAGAAAATTTTCATGTAAAAAATATTTTCCAAAAGGTGCCAACAAGCATTTCTTAAAATTTTCCTTAAAGTCATGATCACTAGAATACTTTTCTTTAAGCATTTCATAACCCCAAATTTTTGTTTGAAGGGTGGATAAGAGAGTATACCTTCTAGATAGAGTATAGGCCACCACATTCTCCTTATATGTCATGTAACGGATGACATATAGAAATGTTTCAATGAACTCCATCCATCTTGCATGTCTCTTATTGAGCTTATGTTAGCCCTTGAGAAACTTCAAAGCCTCATGATCGGTGTGCACAACAAACTCCTTTGGCCATACGTAGTGTTTCCAATGCTTAATTGATTGGACCTTTCTTTCATCTACTTGAAGTCCTCGTGAGCTTAGCACATAGCCTATAAATGTAACTTTCTCCAAACAAAACTCACATTTATCATGGTTAGCAAAAACTTTTTCAATTCTCAAGACATTTAGCACTTCCCTAAGATGTTGAACATGCATTTCATATGTCTTGCTAGACCAAAATGTCGTCAAAGTATACAACAAAAAATTTCCTAATAAAATTCCTCAATACCTGATTCATTAGTCTCATAAATGTACTAGGAGCATTAGTTAACCCAAAGGGCATAACCATCCATGCATACAAACCAAAGTTAGTCCTAAAAGCGGTTTTCCACTCATCCCCTTCTCTCATCCTAATTTGATGGTATTCGGATTTCAAGTCACTTTTAGAGAAAAGATTAGAACTATGCAATTCATCAAGTAAATCATCAAGTCTAGGTATGAGATGCCTAACTTAATAGTAATGTTGTTTATGGCTCTACAATCTATGCACATTCTCCATGTACCATCTTTTTTTGGAACAAGTAAAACTGGAACCGCACAAGGACTCATGGACTCACGCACGTACACTTTTGAAATTAAATTCGTAACTTGCCTTTTTAGCTCCTTAGTCTCTTCCGGTGGACTCCTATAGGCCGGTTGGTTTGGCAAGGCCCCCCCAAGGACAAAATCGATTTGATGTTCGATTCCTCTAATTAGTGGGAGACATCCGGGCATCTCATCTGGAAATATGTCTTTGTAATCTTCAATAACCTGCAAAATTTCACTTGAAAAAGAGGTTGAGTATTCTTTAGATGAAGTAAAAGCTTCCCTACAATACAAGAGCAACACCACTTCTTTTCTTTCAATTACTCCAATCACCTTACTAGGTTTTGCAAAGAAACAATTCTTTTCTTTCATCCCACTCTTTTTTTTGTCACTCTTTTTCTTTTCACTCTTGTTTTTCAACGTTCTTTCTTCACTCTTTTCTTTGTCCTCAACTCTCTTTCCCTCCTCGATTTTTTTTTCTTTTGAGCTCACTTTTGGCCCTCTCTTTCTCACTCATCTTCATTTGTTCATCTCTCATTTGTTTAGGTGTAAGAGGATTCATTGTGAATATTCTTCCATCCTTCACAAAAGAGTAAGTATTTTTCTCCCCGTTGTGAAGGGACTTTCTATCAAATTGCCAAGGTCTTTCCAAGAAGAGAGGGCATGCTTGCATAGGCACCACATCACATGGTATCTCATCTTTGTAAGCTCCCATTTCTATTGGTACCATAACTTGTCCCAACAATTTAATTTCTCCACTATCATTTAGCCAATGGAATTTGTAGGATTTATAATGTTTTGTAGTAGGTAGTTTCAACTTCTCAACAAGAGAAGCACTAGCCACATTTACACAACTACCACTATCAATGATATGGTTTGCAATCCTTCCCTCAACTTTACGTTTAGAGTGGAAGATGTTTTCTCTTTGTTCAATCATGTTATCATCAAAAGCTTGAGCACTTAGTGCTCTTATGGTAACTAAGCTCAAGACATCGTCATCACTTTCTAAAGGGTTCAAATAAATATGTTCATCATCCTCACCATTTTCTTCACCCTCAACACATTTGCCACTTTCATCCTCCTCCTTCTCAATCCAACTAATTCAAATCCTTCCTAAAGATCAAAGCTCTCTTTGTCAGCCAACTACTTGCGTAGTGTCCTACACAATTACATTTAAAGCACTTTGGAGGGTTAGAAATGATTTTATCTCTCTCTCCATCTTTGGTTTGGTTGGAGGTTTGAAAGTACCTCTAGGAGCCTCCTACCATTTTGGCCATGGCTTGAAGTTGGAAGTAGGTGGTTTTGTTGTTGCAACTTGTCTTTGGTTGGGAAATGAGGATCGCATCATCCCACTGCTTTTCCTTTGGGATTCGATCTTGTCGGCGAGGTGGCATATATCTTCATCAAAATGTGGAGGTTGGTGGAACTCAATTGTCCTAGAGCAATTGAATGGTCCATTGCACCTTGGGTTAGTAATATTGAGACTACCGTGAGGACTAACCTCCCTTTGTTGATTAGAGAGATTAGTGACATCCCTTCTAATATCCCTCATCTCATCTATTAGGGATTGTAACTCTTGCAATATGAGCCTCAAAGGGTCATCACGTTGGGAGTTTCTAGACTCTTCTCAAAAAGGAGTTGGTGCTTGAGCTTGGGTTGACATGTTGATAGTGTTTACCTCACAAAACTCTCTTATTTAACTCTCTTTGGCTTTTTCTGAGGATATTCTCAAAACTCTTGCATTTTTCTAAGGTTCAAGTCTCAAAGAGTTCTCTGAGTTCTTAACAAAGATTTAACACCTCTACTCAAGTTTTAAACAACCAAAATAAAAAAAAAAAAATCACAAACAAAAACTAGTTGAGAAATATGAGAAGCAAGGAAAATGATATTGAGTCATCCATTCATTTTAAGGAAGTTCAACAACATTTCCAAGAGCATTGAGTCAATAATAGTAGATTGAACAAATTAAGAAATAAGTACTAAAAAGAAAAGGAAAGAAATTCGACCACAAATACAAACACAAGGCTAGGATACTTCAAGAACATAAAAGAATACAAAACAAATGTTCCTAACAAGTAGAGTGGAAGATATACTCGGCTTATTTTGAAAACTGGTATTGAACCACAAGTCTACATTGAATAAGGTTTATCTAGAAAGAATCGTCACTCATAATTATTGAGTTTAGGCTCAAGAATCAAAGAAAAAGGATTAGTAAAACAGAAGATATGCTCAGATCATTTAAGCACTTTTTGTTCGCGAAAGCCAAGTGCACCTTCAAGTGTTTTTTACTATTGAAATATCAAATGAAGTGCAAATTAGATGAGACTTGTTTCGTTTGTTTCCCAGGTCAATGTAGTATAACTCCATGCAAAAAGATTGCAATGTTCTAGTCATATTCCAGATCGTTCAAGTACTCTATTTTTGTGTTGCCATTTTCCAGCAATCTTGTCTCTTTTCTCTTTTTTTTTTTTTTTCTTCTTTGTTTTTTTTATTTTGTATATAAGATATCTCAAAAACACTTACTTGAAGGTGGCTCTGATACCAAATGATGTGGAATGATCTTCAAGAGCATAAAATTTCATCCAAGAAGTGAGAGAGAGAATGCATAAAACAAGTGTAACAAGTAGAAAAGAGAAAGTGCCTTTGATAGGACTTTAAAATGTTAAACTTCTAGCAACCTTGGATATATTAAATCCAAGACCTCAAGAAGGTTTAAACAAAATCTTTTCTTTAAAGTTCAAGCAACCTAAGGTATTTTGATCCTTATACCTCAATGAAACAAGAAGAAGACCTCAAGACTAGTTTTCTACAAGAGTGTAGTAACTAGTATGAAGGAATTTTGACGATCAACCTTGAAGCTCTTGGAACTTTCAACAAATTTTTAAAGTGATTTTTCTTTCAAGGAAGTTCACAATTGAGAAGATAGAAAAACAACTAAGCTAAAAACTAAGAATACTAAGAGAAGAACCTTTGTCTTGAAATATTTCTTGATTTGCCTTTACAAAATAGAAGACTACATATTTATAGAGACTTGAGGGAAAAAAGATTAGGAATGTTTCCCTCTCATGTTTTCAGCCCAAAAATTAAGCACCATAAATTTAAACCCCAAAATGAAGCCCCACATTTAAGCCCCAAATTTAAGCTCCAAATTGAAGCCCCAAATTTAAGGCCTATTCCCACCATCTATCAAGGTAAATTTCCAATTTCTAACTTATTTAAACCTTTAGTATATTGCCCCATAAAGTGTTGGACATCAAGATTTAGCCCTTGAAACTTCTCTTGCTCAATTTGGTCTTGTGACTCTTTAGTTGTGTTTCCTTGGCTCTTGTCGCAACTCCTTTATATCCTTGCATGTCTAACTGGTTCACATCAATTTCCCCAACAAAAATCTACCGGTGACAGTAGAGGTGTCCTGGCCACCAGCAGGAGGGTGCCAGCTTCCCATACATAGCCAAAAATCATCTCTAGTTGTTCCATTGATTGATCCTTGATAATTGAACAATTTGTAAACATCTTGGAAGTCTTTTCTTGTACCTCAAATGCTTCATTCTTGCTCTTCAAACCTTCCTCCATGTAAGTAATCATGCCATTTTCCTCTTGAAGCTTGAGTTTCTTTCTTTGGGCTCTAGTAATTTGTCCAAGCTTTACTTCTATTAATGAAGGAATCGTCCAGTTCATATCAATATGCTTACACTATGAAGTTCCTATACCCTGTTAGTAAAAACGAGGCAGAGTACGAAGCCTTTGCGTAGGGTACACATGGCTGAAAGCCTCAGAATCACTCACCTTTGAGTTAGAAGTGATTCGCAAATTGTTATTGGACAGGTTAAAGGAATTTTTAAAGTAAAAGGGGAGAACATGCAAAAATATTTAGCTTTTGTCCTGCAATTGACTTCTAAATTCTTCAAAATACTACTTGAGAAGGTACCCTAGTAGGAGAATGTGTGAGCATATATGTTGTCTAAAATTAGTGCCGGAGAACCTATAGAGGGAACATGGTTATATTTTCTCCAAGAGAAAAGCACTACTGAAGAAATTAGCATTCTAGAGGCCAAAGAAGACTGGATCAAACCAATTCAAAATTTCATTTTAGAAGAAAAATTACCCGAAGATGAAACAAAATCTAGGAAAATTCATACTACCTCGGCAAGATATGCCCTCATTCACAGTCAGTTATATAGAATTTTACGGGTAATTATCCTCTATTGAAATGTATCAATGAAGAGGATGGCAGATATGTCTTACGAGAGATTTATGATGGTACCTATGGTTCCCGTATTGTTTCTAAAGCCTTGAGTAAGCAAAGAAATGAAGTGTGGATATTACTGACCCACCATAAAAGTAGGTTCTATTAACTGATGAAAACTTGCACTAAATGCTAAATTATACTAACGAGCACCACATCCTAATGTCGGAGTATCATACCTTTGGTAACCCAATACCCTTTGCTCAGTGGGAAATCAACCTCTTGGTTCTTTTTCCCAAAACACTTGTAGGAAAAAATTTCCTTGGAAGTGGCCATAGACAATTTCACATGTTGGATTGAAGTTAAAGCACCAGGAAGCATCATTGCATGGAAGTATGAGATTTCTTTTATAAAGTTGTCATTTTTTAATTTGGAGTCCCCAAGATTCTGATATCAGAATATGGGAAAAAATTGATTATAAAGAGTTTAGAGACTTTTCTGAAGAATTGGGCATTGAACAACATTTTACATCCTTGGGATATCCTCAGTCAAATGGGGCCATAGAAATTACTAATTAACAGGACCATTTTCTCATGGCTTGAAGAAAAGGACTTGATGATTTGAAGGACAGTGGTTAGGGGAACTCCCAAATGTTTTATTGTCCTATTGAACCACCCTAAGAACTGCAATAGGAGAAACTCCTTTTAACTTATGCTTTGGGGTGGATGCAACGATACCAGCTAAGATTTGAAGTAAGTCCTTGAGAAATATAGGTTTCAAGGAACTTTCTAGTGACCAAATGCTGCATGAACATCTCACACTCATAGATGAGATTCGTGAACAAGCTGGCAAATGAGATGCGCATTACAGGAAACAAGTGGCATGGTATCATAATGTCAAAGTCAAGCCTTCAACAATCAACGAAGGTGATTTAGTTCTCAGGAACAATGAAGTCAATAGGATCGACCAAGAAAGGAAAAAGGACTCTACCTGGAAGGACCTTATCGTGTTATCAAATGCAATAGTAATAGGAATTACAAACTCAAAATTTTGAAGCAGAAACTTTTGCGAGGGCTTGGAAAAATAATAATCTTAAGAAATTTTCCTTTAGAAAGTTATTCCATATAACTTATTGTGTATTTGAATATTTTATAAGAATCAAATACATAGTTTTCTTTACATTCTTCTTTTAGCATTACTTATCTTTTTTACAGAAAGCAATTCTTGTTCATTTCATGAGTTATGGGGATAAAAATAAATCACTCTTCATACCAAAAAGTTAAATCTAAACAATAGATTGCATAAAGATAGCCAATATGTATAAGAAAATCATATATACCTATCAGGAATCAATCCTAGCAGTTCTTTTCAATTAAAATGATCCTTTCCCTTAAGAAATTATTGTTTTTTAAAAAATCATGTTCCTCCTTTGTTAACTCTGATATTTAAAATCAAATTAAGGATCGGGAGAAAGGAAAAGTACACGCATGTTTACTTTAAATACTTTATATATATATAAAACCCTAGAACAGGCTATTTTGAGGTTTACATTGTCAAAAGGTACTAGGAGACCATCCCTGATACCTTAAATAATGGCTTATGACATAAACAAAAAAACTTATCAGGGGAATTCTTGATAAGTCTATATCATGTAACAAACCCAACTCGGGAAGGGATCTGCCCTTTACAGCAAAATAAAAGAGGCTTCCCTAAACTTGATCATCCTTATCCTCCTTGTCATCTTCCAGGTCTTCATAAAATTTGATGTATGCCACTATGTACTCCATTTCCATATGTTATTTTTTACGATGTTTTTAATATATGTATTATTTATACCATTTACCTCTATTGTTATCTTAGGTGCTTCCTGATGAAGAAAATGAAGAATAAAAGTGAAAATGAGCGAAACGAGCAAAAACAAAGAAAACGAAGGCATTTGCACCAAGGAAGGAGACATACTCCCAATGGTAGGCCAACCTACCACAGCTATAGTTCTATGAGCTCAAAAATCATTGCCAACAAGCCCACTGCAGACTATAGGCTAGAACTACTGGACACAGTAGGTCCTGAAGACTTCAACAATTTGGAACACAAGCGTACCACGGATGGTAGGGCTCTACCTACAAGACATGGTAGGTCCCATCAACAGCGCAGCAATACGTTTTAGATTGGGGTAATTTTGGGAAAGAAAAACCCTCCCAGATCCTCTTCAATTAGATAGATTCTATACAATTAACATTAAATTGGAGCCATTGGCAGAAGATTGAAGCAATTCTATGGAGCAATTTCGGGTTTCATTAGGCGAATCGATAGACGAGCGAGGGTGGTGTTCGAGACCATGGAGCAACTCCTTTTTCAGCCTAAGCTTCTTTTTTCTTTGTTAATTATGATTTATACTATTGAATTAAATATTATAGGGATGTTTTCTAGCTAATTTTATATTGTTTGAATTTAAGGTTGGGCCCTAGCTTTGGATGATATGATTTCTAATTGATGTTTGTTTATGTGTTGATTGTTGTTCAGTTATGTTTTCTTTATAATAAATTTGCACGGAATCGATTATTTTGCAAGATTGATTAAAATTGAAAGAGGAAGATCAATCTAGGGCAACTAATTAGATAATAAGACGTTGCAATTGAATAGAGATATTCTTTTCACTTTTAGGTTAATTAGATCAGCTAAGTTGTTTATTGCATTCATAGTCCGTTAGAGAGAGAATAGATTCTTCTCTAAAGGTTAAGTGAGTAGAGCGCCTTCACCTAAAGATAGGGAATGCCCAACTTTCCTGTGATAACCTAACCTTCGTTTTCAAACATTGTTTTATTGAAGAAAGAATATGTAAAGCCTGTCACCTATATCACAACCCTACCTTTAATTTTTACTCATATTTAATCATTTTTTTGTAGTTTTTCTAATTTGTTAATTAATTTCTTAAAAGCCTCTTTGTTAGACTAAACATTCGTTAAGACGATGAATATTTGAGCCTTTACCGTTCGTTGAGTTCGACAACTCGGGAGGTTCTCTAGTGCTACATTGATCGATTCTCTTGCTTGTTAATTGTTAATTTTAGAATAGTCCCATTTTAAAACATCAAGTTTTTGGCTCCATTGCCGGGGAATGACAACTTAAAGAAAACCGTTTTTCTAGTGCTTTAGTCATTTGTTTTCATTTTTCTTGTTTTTGTTTTTGTTTTGGATTGTTCGTTATTTAGCAATTATTGGTTTATTGTTGGCTTTCATCTTGATTTGGGATTTGTTATTTGTGAACTTTGATTGTGGTTTGCCTGGTTTAGGTTTGAGTAACTAGTTTATACCTCGAAAGAACCTCGAAAGAAAAGGGGTGAATTAGTCTCATTCAATCTAAAGTCCAAGCATTGTTGTAGAGTGCTCGCCGCACTCTTCGGTTCGAGACGGCGAATATCGATGCCAACATTGCCATCAAGAAGACAGAAGAAGGTCAAGAAGCTTGATGCGTATTATAAAATAAACGGGAATTCCTATTCACTACAATGCAAGGCAAGTGGACCTTATAGAAAGTAAACTTAACCCGAGTGTCGAATCTCTCGAGGAATGGAAAAGACTTAAGTACTAATCGTGTTTCTAATGTTTAGTCTAAAAAGATACTGTCATTGATAAAAAAACTAAAATAAAAACTGAAAAATAATTAAATCAATTAAAAGAAACAAAAAACATACAAACGGTTTTAAAAATTTATAAAACAAGAGTTCGAATGGTGGAATCCCCCTAATCCTTGTTACTAATTCAATTAAAAAAAAGTTTAATGAAAATAATGTTAAATAAATTAAGTTGGGTCATCACTCAAATCAGGCAATCCCTATCTCTAGGAGAAAGCCACCCTACTCACTAACCCTTAGATGAAAATCTCTTTTCCCTAACAAATTATGAGCGCAATATAATTAGGTGATTTAAAAAGATCTAAAAGTGCAACATCGTCAATTGCCCAAATTATCCCCTGATTAGTTTCCTTAGATCATTCTTCCTTTTTTAATTCTGAACAACCTTGCGATTAATGTAATCTCGTGATATTTAAATTGCAAGAAAACTCAATTGGAAGACAACTTAAATCAAAACAAACATCAAATTCAAGAAATTCATAACCAAGAATTAAGGTTCAACCCCAATCCAAAAATAAAGAACTACTCACTATTCATTAGAATAAGACTTGAAATTAAAATAAAATTCACTAACATGAAAAGAAAAAGAAAGCTTAGGATTGAAATCGAATCCGCAATTGAAGTCCAGAACATATTCCTAGCTCATCTTTCGAGTCACCAAGTTGAAGATCGAAATCTTGAAATTGATTCTTCAATTTTTGAATCCAAGAAACTATATTGCAAAAGTCTTAAAATTTTTCTAACTAATTAAATGTATAAAAGCTGAAATTTCAAAAGTGCTTAATCTAATCTAATCTACCTAATTCTAATTTAAATCCTAAACCAGTCCTAATCTATCTATCTATCTATATAATTATTGCTCTCTATAATAGCTGCATGAAAACCACTTATACAAAGGTGAAAAATACATGAAACCCTGAGTTTTACGTAGGATTAAAACACCCTTCCAACCAGACTTTAAATTGCATTAAAACTCCCTTCCAGCCGGTCCTAGTGCCGACGGTAGGTCGGACTCTACCGTCCATGTATGATTTCTGCCTTACCAATGCCGACGTGCCCAAGGACCTACCGCCGACAACAGGTTAGCCTACCTCGCGCTGGAAGTACGCTTTGTCGCTACTGACGGCTTTGTTTTTGTCATTTTTGCTCCATTTTTGACCGTTTTCATTTCCCTTCATCATTTTCTCTGCCGAAGGTCACCTAATAGAATAATAAGGGATATTAAGCTAAAATATATACTTTTACATATTAAAAAAACTAAATATTATGACATTTATATATAGAAGATATGGACAATTATGCACATATCGAATACCCCGACACTTATCCGTTGCTTACCCTCACCCAACACAAACTAAACAGGCAAAACAGAGGAGTTAAAAACTTTTAATTTTGAAAGACACAACACAAAAATAATAGAAGCTGAAATATAAACAATTAAAATCTCAAAAACAGTCACAAGCTTTGGTAGCCGAAAATTACCAAAACAAACTCGTCAAAAAACTAAAACAACTGCTAAGAAAAATTAAAGATAAAACCATTTCAATAGAGTATTCCCTTCCCAACTCTAGAGATAAATCAAAAATAGACGAACGACAAAATCACTAAGCCCACCATATGTTAATAAAAATCATTACCAATCAAGAATGTGCATGTGTAATTTGCTCATGTCATTTTCTACAGAAAAAGAAAAATTTTAAGTGATTAGCAAAAAGAAATATTTTCAAACACCATGTACACAACTCATACTCTTTCTATCACTTAGCCACTCCAAAGTCTATTTTAGGTTGTTCCCGGATTAGGTAGGATTTTTTTGGATCATATCGTTAGGCTAGGGACATAAGTAGATGACAAACGAAGGAAAAAGGAGACAAAAACAAATGAGATAGAGCTAACGCAACTAAGAGTGAAAGATAACAAAATTAGAGAATCACTTTCCAACCGTCTTTCTTTTCACTCTTCTCACTCACCTTTGTACAACTTAATTCTTTTTTTTCTTGGTGCACAACCAGCTCACTTCTTCAATTTTTTTCAAGTATTACCAAATATAAGAGAGAGACGCTTGATTATTCAAGAATTTACTATAAATTTAAAACTCATGTTTTTTTCTTCCATTTCTGCAATTTTTCCATTTTTTTTGGCTTTTTCTCTTTTCTATTTTTTTTCTTTTCAAGCATTAGCTATTTTTTTTTTCTTTCTCTCTTTTCAACAGCTAAAAACACTGAACACATGAAATTACCCATAATACCCCTTCTTTTGAATAGGTTTTTTCTTTCTTTCTTCACCTTTTTATCCCCACACTTATTCGTTTCTCGCTCTCAAAATGGTTATAAAGATATAATAACACTTAGCTCCAGGAATTGAGTGTAGTGAGGTTATCAGAACAAAGAGAAGAAGGGATTAAGACCCTTGGCATGAAGGCACAAAAAAGGAGCTAGAGATTGAATCTATTTAGGATAATAGCAAGAAAGCAACAAATGGTTAAAGAAGGCCTAAGACCATCATCTCCGAGACCATCCTAGGCTAGAGTTCCTAGATTTTAGAGAGAGAGAAGATATGAAATTGCAAGCAAAGGCTTGAAAATTATTATCGTTAAGCTAATGACCCAAGATTCCTAAGCTTCAATTACTCAAACAACATTCACAAGTGCATGGAAAACCATTGATCATGTAAGAGATTTAGTAAATACGGTTAATACTCTACCAAACATGATAAAATTAAAATATCTTTTGATTTTAATAAGAAAAATAAAATAAAATAAGTTTTTGGAATTTTTTAAAATTTTTTGTTTTTTTTGGAATTTTTTCAAATAAGAGACTAATTGAAAAAAAACTTACAAGAACTAAAAAGAAAAAGAAACTAATAGAATAAAAACTTAAAAAGAACGAAAATATCCCCCTCCTCCCCTCCCCTATTTAAGATCACATTTTCCTCAATGTGGGGGTTAGACTAAAGGAAAAAATAAAACAAACACATACATGGGAAGCAATCCCGTAGATATAAAGCGATAAAACATATAGGAAAGCTATCCCCATACAAAAATGAAACAAAAAAAAACTATAAACAGATAAAGAGCAGAAGATAAAACAAGAAATAAAACCAGAAAACATAAAAAGAAATAAAAGAATATAAAATAAAAGCAAAATCCTTATAATAAAAATGGAAGAATTTGAAACCCATCATAAGAAGAGAAATTAAAAACTTAAGGTTGAGCTCAAGGAAGATATTATAAATTTCAAACAATTTCAATTCTTTAAAGGAAAACAGAAGATTAATGAGAGCTAAGTCGAAGAAAAACTTATTTGTGATTTTCCACAGTATAAGGATTGTTTCTTTGAATGTTCTTGCAATCGCTTCTGAATTTCATGAGATGCCTCCTCTCCTTATCACTCTCCGTGGGTTGCTTCCTTAATGGTTGCACACAGAAATAATTCTTTTCAAGAAAAGAGTTAGTTTCGTCAATAAGGGAATTCACTTCTTCATTCCTTTCGATGGTCTCTAACTTTATTTCTTGTCGCTCTTCTTTAAGACTCTTTTGAATTTCTTGGAGACTCTCGTTTTCCTTTCTAGATCACTTTTCTCAAACTCACTCTTTTTCTCTAGCAAGCACTCAACTCTCTTGTTTTCTTCCCCTACATTTGTAATCTGAGGAGGTTCTTCGAATATTGGGAGATCGTCATGCCTCTTTTCCATTATTTCTTGTTGAGCCTCCTCTTCTTTGGGGAAATTAGGCTCCTCCGGTTCTTCAGTAGTTTCATCGTCATCATCCATAAACCAGGAAAATTTCATCACTTGTTCTTCTACATCCCGCAAAGCGATCGTATTACTAGGTGTATTGCTAGGCGGTTTTTCAACAATCATCCTTGTTAATTGTTCTAATTTATTTTCCAAGTTGTGGAGGGAAGCCGTTTGGCTTCTTTGGACTGCTTTCATTCTTTTCAGCCCGATGTTTGCCAAATTGATATGCTTCGAAACAAGCTCTTCTAGACTTTAGAGGATATAAGTGTACCGATGGAGTAAATTATATGTCGAATATTGAGCATAATCTCCCCAAAGATTGTTCGACTAAGTCCTCCATACCGAACTATATTGGTTAGAATACGTATCGTATCCTTGCCAGATTTCTTGGAACGTGGCCGATTGATGGTGCATATATTGAGACTGAATAGCCATGTTCTACACTCTTTGTTCGAACATGATGCCCATGGGACTTCCATGATATCATCGGTATTCCTTTCGTACTTTCCAAAACCTAGAACAAGTAATTGAATGTGCAATTAACGCAAGTTCTAGAAGTAATTAGTTGAATACACGACATCCATACCACAAACAACCAAGTGCAACAATAGAACGGAACAAAGAAAAATAACAAAAACAAAAACAATGACTAAAGTACTAAGTAAACGACTTTCTTTTATCTGTCGTCCCCAGCAACGGTGCCAAAAATTTGATGTGTGTTATAAAATAAATGGGAACTCTTAATCATTACAGTGCAAGGCAAGTGGATCAAACAATGCAGAGGTGAGCTTAACCCGAGTGTCGAATCTCTCGAGGAATGGAAAAGACTTTACTAATCGTGTTTATAATGTTTAGTCCAAAAAGATAATGTCGTAAATATAAAAACCAGAAATAATTAAATCAATTAAAAGAAAGCAAGCAACATAAAAACAGTTTTAAAAATTAATAAAAAAAAAGAATTAGGATGGTGGAATCCCCCGAATCCTTGTTACTAGTTCAATTGGAAAAAATTCTAATGAAAGCGGTGTTAAACTCTAATTAAATTAAGTCATCACTCAAATCGGGCAATCTCTATCTCTAGGCGAAAGCCACCCTACTTACTAACACTTAGATGAAAACCTCTTTTCTCCCTAACAAATTATGAGCGTGATATAATTAGGTGATTTAAAAATACCTAAAAGTGCAATATCATATCTCTAGTCAATTGCCCCAATCATACCCCAATTGGTTTCCCTATATCATTCTTCTTTTTTTAATTCTGAACAACCTTGCGATTAATCTAATCTCGCTATAATGAAATTGCAAACAAACTCAATTGGAAGACAACTTAAATTAAAACAAACATCGAATTCAAGAATTTAAACCAAGAACTTCATAACCAAGAATTAGGGTTCAACCCCAATCAAAACAATAGAGAACTACTCACTATTCATTATAATAAAACTTAAAATTAACATAAAATTCAGCAACAAGAAAAGAAAAAGAAAGCTTAGGATTGAAATTGAAGCTACAATTAAAGTCCTGAACGTCTTCCAAGCTCGTCTTTCGAGTCGCTGAGTTGAAGATCGAAATCTTGAAATTGATTCTTCAATTTTTGAATCCAAGAAACTAAATTGCAGAAGTCTTAAAACTTTACTAACTAATTGAATGTATAAAAGCTGAATTTTCAAAAGTGTTTAATCTAATCTAACCTACCTAATTCTAATTTAAATCCGAAACTAGTCCTAATCTATCTATCTATCTATCTATATAATTATTGCTCTCCTACGATAGCTGCAAGAAAACCCTTTATACAAAGGTGAAAATTACATGAAAACCCTGAGTTTGAGTTGGATTAAAACATCCTTCCAACCAGACTTTAACTTGCATTAAAACTCCCTTCCAGCCGATCCTACTGTCGACAGTAGGTCGGACCCTACCGTCCACGTTAGGTTTCTGCCTTACCAATGCCGACGTGCCCAAAGACCTACCGCCGACGGTAGGTTAGCCTACCTCATGCGGTAGGTCTTTCTTGTCTCTGCCGACAACTCCGATTTCATTTCCTTTCATCGTTTTTCTCCTCCGGAGGGCACCTAATACAGGAATAAGGGATATTAAGCTAAAATAATATACTTTTACCTATTAAAAACATCAAAAATAAAGACATTAAATTATAGGAAATATGGACAATTATGCATATATCAAAGCTCCACTTTATATAAATCCTCTGTTTGTGCCACATTCACCACCATCAATGGCAGAAAGGACTACGGTAGATTATGCTACACCGTCTCTCTCTGGTATGCAGTCGAGTATAAGAAGCCCACGGTACAGTTACAATATGATCTAAATTTGCAAAACAAGGTACAATTCGATAGATTCCCTGAAGAAATCCTTATGCGCACATCGGCAATTTCTTGGAGGTGTGCGATAACTTAAAACCAACGGAGTCTCAGAAAATGCCATTAGACTTCATCTTTTCCCATTCTCTCTAAGGGAGAAGACAAAATCATGGCTCAAGTAATTACCTTCAGGCTCAATTACATCATGGGATTCACTTGCTGAGAAGTTTCTAGGGAGGTACTTTCCTCTTGGTCATACACTAAAGCTTCAGAATGAAATCTTTTCATTCCAACAAATTGATGGAGAAAACCTCTATGATACTTGGGAAAGATGGAAGGAGCTATTAAGAAAGTGTCCCCACCATGGATTAGATTTGGAGATTCAAATTCAATCATTTTATAACAGAGTTTCATTTGGGGAAACACAGTTAATTGATGCCTCTACTGGTGGGTCTATAGATCACCAAGACTCCCTAGCAAGTTTATGATCTTATTGAGCAAATAGCTATGAATAGCTATACCAGGGAACGGCAAAGGTCCAAGCCCAAACCTATTAGAGTCCACAATGTAGATTCTCTTATTGCCATGGACGCGAGATTAGCAGCTATGATAGAGCAGAAGATGGGGAACCTAACTACTACACCTGCAAATAAAAATAATCAACCAGTCATGTCCTACGACTTCTGTAGTGGAGGGCATCCCAATTAGGAATGCCCTAGTATGGGAGGCCCTATGGAGTAAGTAGATTATGTGCAAGGGAACAAGGAAGGTAATAACCCGGACTCCAACATTTGTATTCTAAGATGGAGAAACCGCCCCAATTTTTCTTGGGATGGGCAAGGACAACAAAGATAACAGCAACCCCCGGGATTCCAAAATAGAGGTCCTACCCAGCCTCTCCTATATGATGTAGCTCCATAAAATCTTCACCGACAAAAGCTAATTTGGAAGAGCTCGTACAAAAATTCATGAACGCCACTGATCCCAGGATGAACACTATAGAGGCTGCCCAACAAAAATAAGAAGCCTCAATTCAAAATTTGGAGAAACAGATCAGGCAGCTTGTTAAATTAGTATAAGAGAACTCCAGGAACTCTCCAAGCAACACCAAAGTGAACCCAAAGGAGTATTTAAATGCTATTCTCAGTGAAATTTGATGAGGAGGTTCCCAAAAAAGAAAAGGTAATGATCATACAAGAGAAAGGTTGTGTTGAAAAGGAAGAAAGATCATCTGAATCCCTTGACTTTAAAAGCATTAGAGACAAGTAAGGATGGGAAGAACAAGAAGCCAGCGGTTGTCGAGTACAAGCCTAAAATACTATATCCAATGGCCTTTGCTCGTGAATATAGCTAGGACAATATGAGGAAATTCATAGAGATATTCAAACAATTGAAAATAACCTTTCGTCTCTATGATTTACTCTTGCAGGCACCCCAAGTATGCTAAATACTCAAAGGGGATACTGACAAAGAAGAGGAAACACAATGATGCATCAACACAGGTCCTTGGCAAGGAATGTTCGGCTATCATTATAAATAAGAATAAACTACTACAGAAGATAGAAGATCCAGGGAGTTTTTCTTTGCCTTTTACTATTTGTAGTATTCAAGTTGATAACGCATTAATAGATTTTGGCGCTAGTATAAACGTTATGTCATACTCTATGTGTACGAAACTAGGCCTAGGAAAGCTAAAACCTATTAGGATGTCAATATTTGGCAGATGAAAGTGTAAGACACATCTTTCAACCTACGGCGGTCACAAACATATTTTTGCGACCGCTTTTCTGACAAGCTGTCACTGACTTTCGAGTAAAGGAAGTTTGCGACTAAAGGGCAACCGATGAATTCTGTGGCAAAGTTTTCGATTGAAGTTGTTGCTAGTCCGACTAACAATTCTAGGGGGATTATAAAGTTTTTTTAGAAAAATATTTTTCTAGATTTGGCACCCCTAGAGCTTTAATTAGTGACGGTAGAACCCACTTTTGTAATAAACAACTCGAAAATTTGTTACAAAAATATAGCATGCATCATAAAGTAGCTGCTCCTTATCATAAAGTAGCTGCACTGGAAGCTGTTGGTGAAAAAAGGTTCTTCAATCGAATGCTTTAGATGAACTTCATTTGCATGCTTATGAAAATGCTAAACTTTACAAGGAACTAAGATGATAAACATATTGTTGCTAGAACTTTTCATATTGATGACAAGGTTTTACTCTATAATTCCCGTTAAAGGTTGTTTCCAGGAAAGCTTAGGTCACGATAGTTCAGACCTTTTGAGGTTACCAAAGTTTATCCAAGTGGAGCAATGACTGGCACACATTTGGAGAGAGGCACATTCCCAATAAATTGTCAGAGATTGAAGAAGTTTTTCAAAGCTGGAATACCACAGTCGGGAATGGCTTTGCTTCTTGACGCCCCTCGAGCCTCTCATTAAGCGTAAAAGGAAGTCAAGCTCAAGACTTAATAGGAGAACTATTTTTCTTTTTCGTGCTCTTTTTACTTACCATTTTTTCTCAGTTTTTATTTATTTTTTAGTTTCAATAAGACCCTTTATGAAAATACCAAAAAACATTTTTTTTTTGTTTGAACCAAACCGGCCTCTGTTTAAAGAATCCAGTGCTGGATCAGTGTGACCCATTTTCCAAAGACGTAGATCTGATTTCACCAGACATGCTATGATTCTGGCACCGGATCTATTAAATTTGGCGCCCCTCCCTTTGCTTTAAACACTCAACCTGCGGCCCACCTCTCATTCTTTCCCAAAATTGTCTAGATTTTCCTCCCTCTTTCTCGTTTTCTTCTCAGAGACAACGCTAACTACCTTCACTGTCAGCTGCCTTCCCCTCCCCCATTTTTTTCTCCCCTTCTTCCCAAATTTTCTATCTCTCTCTCTCTCTCTCTCTCTCTCTCTCTCTCTCTCTCTCTCCTATACCTCTCTTCACCTCCTCAGAAGCACTTAAGTTTTTGCAAATCCCCTAAATGTTGCACACCCACTGCCCTTCTTATAATTTCCTTGTATTTCTCTTGTCTTGTAATTTTTTTTTCCTTTCATTGATGCTCTTTAAGCCCTTGACTTTATTCTCTTAGTGTTACACAACTACCCTACCTCTCAACAGTATCCTCCTACGAAATTTATGCTAGCATTAGTGTCCTTTCTTCTCGTAGGTATCTCATGGATGACTATTTTTCCACCTCTCTTATACACAGCTTTAAGGAAGACATCAATAGGGAACACGGAGATGAAGGCAGCTCAGAACAATGGAGGAACAAAAACAAAAGGGGGTAACACTCTGAATTTTTTTCCCGTTGCATTACTGCATAAATTTGCTTTTGCGCACTTTTTTCAGTCTTTCTTGACGCTTTTTGTTTCCTAAAATTTCCCCTATATTTGCTAGCATGTTGAGTTTTTTCCCTTAGATTTATTTCATGCTTGTTGCCATTGTCTCTTGAAAATTGTTTCTTGGAAAATTGCTAAGCTTTGTGTCAATTTTTGCTGAAATTTTCTGTTGAAAATTTTTAAGTTCCTTGTCGAAAGTTTGCTACAGTACACTTTTGAAAGTTGTTTAACCTTTTGTCCAACCTTTACTAAACTTTCTTATAAAATTGGCTAAAATCAAAACAAGCTTATCCAAACTCATTGAATTTTCTACCCACATTGTGAAAACCCCTTCATTTTGGAAATTTTGATATTTAAGAATAACACCAACAAGAACTACGTGTTGTTGCTTTTATTTGTCAAAGAGCTTACCACTCTTGCATTGTTTATAAGCTTTATTGTCTACTATCATCCGTTTCAAAGAGCTTGCTGCTCATGCTTATTGTTTGCTACTTTATATTCAAAGATCTTGTTGCTCATGCTTTTATATTTTTTTTGGTGGTTGTTATCTCATTGTCTGCTATTTGTGAGGGTTGTTGTTGCCTATTTCTTTTTATCTAGTTTTTGTTTCATTCTACTTTCTTAGTTTTCCCCCATCATTTGTTTTTTCTACCGCAATCAAAATGGCTCAGGCCCGTGGGTTGGCTTGGACCACTTGCACAACTAAAGGATATGGATTTCAAAATTTTGGCCTGTAAAAAATGAGCCCAGACTGAACCAGACAGTTTTGACACGGGCTTTTACAGGCTCGCCGGTCTGGTTCGCAGGCTGGCTCATTGTAAGAACAGTTTTTATATTAAATATTTGAGGATCTAATTTAAATTCTTTATTTTCTTAAGGACCTAAGTGAAAATAATTGTTTTCTTTTTACCTGCGGTGCCCTTCTTTGGACGATTCTCCCTCTACCTTTTACCCTTTAAAGATATCCCTCTGGGGTCTGGCAAAACCTGTTCAATTTTTTGGTCTTCTCCCTTTGGAAATCTTAGAACCCATATGAAATTGATGTTGCTAAGCTCTAACCCAAGTGATATTTCTTAGATTTCTTGCGTATTCAAAAAATATTCACTCCTAAATGACACGAAAACTCTAGATCTCTCACTTTTTGTCTCAAGCCATTGGAGGAGCTTGTCGTCCCCTCTTTATTACTCTATTTTTTATGATTATTATTATCTGGTGAATTTGCCAAATAAACAGGCATAACCTTCCTCTTCGAAAATTTTGTGATATAATCTAAATACTTTCCTTAAATTGCTCTAGAGCTTCTAACGATGAAGGCACTATTGAAATCAGAACCATTTGTCCCTTCAATTTCCAGATCTTTATCTTAACTAAAGAAGCATGATTTTGATCAGATTTAAGCCATTCGCAAAGCTTAGCTTTCTTGAAATAAAAAAGATAAATAGCTTTGAAAGGGAATTCAGATCCAGGTTGTGCAGTGAATTTTCCCACATTTGCAGTATCTTTTCTTTACAATAACCCAAAGGATAATTTTTTTTGATTTTTTTTTTGGCAAAGCCTGTGGGCTGGCCCGTTTACACGTAGACTAACTACGGACGGATATGGATTTATAAACTTTGGCCCGTAAAGAATGAGCCCGGACCGTTTTGATGCAGGCTTGATGCAGTCCGGTCTGATGCGGCCCATTTGACATTGCTAGTTTTTTCCTCCTTTCCTCATGCCTAGTGCTGCCAGTTCTCGGTGTAAGACCACCAATCCTGGGGCTAAAAAAACTATTATCCCTCTTCCAGTGCCCTTTCTTCCTCTTAACACAGCCTCTTTCACAAGCCAATATGTTATGTGATCCTTCTTGTCAAGCCTGGTTTGATAAATAAAAAGGTTGCAAAATCATCATTGAAAAACTT
This sequence comes from Catharanthus roseus, assembly GCA_028651295.1. NCBI lineage: Eukaryota > Viridiplantae > Streptophyta > Magnoliopsida > Gentianales > Apocynaceae > Catharanthus > Catharanthus roseus. The sequence goes on from JAPQWS010000132.1 coordinate 652,149, forward strand.
GTTGACCGTACTATTGATAATATCTTTAGTCTTTACGCTTCCTTTAGGTGTCTTCACTAGGAGCCCATTCTTCAAGTACCGGGCCATTACTACTCCACTGAAGTCTGTTAGTTCTATACTAACGTAGTTTATAGTAGATGATGAACCATGCCCATTAGGTCAGTAGTAAAGAGGGTCCCTATTGTCTTTGATAGATCCTTCCTAGCTCACCATTTCTTGTTTTCTGATTTAAGGCATGAGGTCAACTTTAGTAGATTCTATCCATTATGATAGGGACTTTTGATTCAATACTATACTTAGACAGTTTGTCGTCCATCCTATCTCTAGGGATAATAACCCTGACTGATTTGGTATTCATGCACACACACTTTGTCTGCGTCATATATCCTGAGTTATAATGTTATGCCCCGAGCTAGTAGCCTCAATGAGTTAGGAACTGTGATATTTACCTTTTGTACAAACTTGTGCCTGATGAGACCGATTATAAGTGTATCCCTATAGGCAGCCTCATTCTCCAAGAGATTTTATCTGCTGCTCATTCTAACTTCGCCACAAAAGCTATTTGTTTTCCATTTCTTCAATCTTGAGGCTTTGAACTTCTAGGAGTCAATTTTACCAGAGAGGACCGCATCTTTACAACTAATGCCAAAATTCTCGATGAAGCTTCTATAGTTAGTTTCAGATACACTCATTCACCTACAGTGGTTTACTATATCAGGGACAGCCCTATCCTTACTCCTGTCCTCGTAGCCCTTATGTCCCTACTGTTCCACCACTAGGAGCCCCCTCGACTTCACAACCCTCTTCTTCCTGACCATTCTCTTCTCGATACGCTTCACGTTCTTCGCCCTCGTCCACTGACCCTACAATGTACTAGTGACAACATATTTATTTAGAGGTTCTACGGTAACAGTGGATGCTCACCTAATTATACCAGAACACCTTTCCTAGTAAGCAGCCTAGTTCGTCAAGTGCTGAGGAGGAGGAGGATGGTGATAACAGAGACGATGTCGATTGGGAGATCCGCCACTTTCTCTATATTGACAAATAGGAGACTATTGTTCTCTTTGCTTTCTTTACTTATTCTTTATATCTTTCCATTAAGGACAATGAGGAGTTTAAGAGTAGGAGAGGTGTCTTTGATGTTTTCTTGTTTTTAGTTTTGTTAGTTTTCTGTTTTTTTTTTTTAATGTGTTTCAAATTACTTTTGTTTTATTTTTTTGTTTATTTGGTTGCTATTTTCTTTAAAGAGAAATATCAAAAAAATTTTTGAAAAAATCCATGAAAAATCCAACAAATCTAAAAAAGTAAAAAAATGAAAAAAGATGAGTTTTCATCGTGAGAAAGTGCTTATCAAGTTTTCTTTTTAATAATTTCTTGAATGACTAAAAGACAAAGTGTTAGCTACTGTGGTTTAAGACTTGATTGTTGAAATATATTTTTGTATTTTTTATAACTCTCACACGGGTTTCACTTGCACCAATTGGCCATGTTAGTGTCTAACAAATCCTTCACAGTTGTTTTTATTGTATAAACTTAACTTGTTGCTCAAATATATGCAAGAACTCACTTGATTATACCTCAAGGCAAAATAGATGGTTCCTTACTATTTTGACTTAGAGATGACAGTCTTAGGCCTTCGTTGACCCGATTGAGCCTATCCTATTTAGGTTAAATCTATAGTGCCCTTTTTCAGTTTCATGCCAAGGGATCTGCTCCCTTTTTTTCTTCATCTTTTAAACTCACATTTAAATATAAAACACTCAATCCATGAGTTAATGATCTTAACCTTTAAGTCGTTTTGAGTGAGCGTTAAAAGATAAGTGTGGGGAAAAAATAGTGAGAAAAGAAATCATTGAAAGGGTTATTATGGGAACTTCTATGAGAAAGTATTCAATTCAGAGGAAAAGATACAAGGGAATGATTTATTTCTCAAACAAAAAATATTGAGAAAGTAAAAATCTTATGAAAAAGCTTGTTTGATATCAATCTTTTGTTAAGAAAAGAAAAAAATTATAAAGAAATTAATAGGAAAAGAAAATGAGAGAAAAAGAGAAATTTTAGCAAAGAAAAGTAACTCATAAGTCTTTTATCTCTCTTATATACTTTAGCCTTTTTTTCCCTTTTCTCATATACTTCCTCGAATTGAATAATTGTTGAAAGCTGAAATGGTTCTATAGGAATTTTTTTTGGGTTTTTAGTGGGCTAAAGTATTTTTGAGGTTTAGGTGAAAACGACCTAAAAGGTTATAGATAACTTTTAATTTTTCCCCTTTTCAGTTGCATTAGATCGTATCCTCATTCTTATTGTTTTTCCTTTACCTTCGTTTGATACCCAACTATGTCCTTAGCATTACATTACAAACTTTAAAATTCTACCTAATTTAAGTTGAGTTTTGGGGAACCTCGATTAGTGGAGAGAAGTTATGAAAGTGAGTTTATAGGTTTTGGAATTATGTTTCTGTTGTGTGGTTTGTAACTCTTGTTTAGTATTTGCTTTACAATTTCTTATGGCAATGTACACTTTTACACAAGTTCTGTTTTAGTTATGGGTGGTAATATATGACATGTTTTAGCAAGTCTTGTTTAGAATTAAAGTGGTTTAATGCTTAGGCTTTATGATTTTGGGAGATTGATGAGGGGGCTTGATTTGAAATTTTCTCTATTTTTAGGTGAATTTACTTGAGGACGAGCAAGATGTTAAGTGTAAGGGAATTTATAGATGGTGTTTTACAATATTTTTTAAGATGCCTTTTAATGTTTTTCAAATTAAACGGGTGTTCCTAATTGCTACAATGCATGAAAAGTGGACCTAACACTGTAGAAGTGAGTTTAACTCGAGGGTCGATTCTCTCGAGCACAGACACAGTTCAACTACTCTACCGTTGCTTTAATATTTAGTCCAAAAAGTGTCGTTGAAAAGATTGTGAACTAACAAGACGCTAACCAAGACTATTATCAAAAGCTAATCAAACAAAGCTCTAAAGAATTCTATAAAACGGAAGTTTGGACTTGGGGTCCCCCTAATTTTGGTTACTAGTTATGAATTGGGCATCACACTCATAATTGGGTGATCCCAACTCTCTAGACAAAAGCGTCTCTATTCACTATAACTCTTAGACAAGAATCTTTTCTCTTTCTAACGAGTTATGAACACAATAAACACAGGTAATAACGGACCTAAAAGTGCATAAACATATCTCTAGTTCAGTGCCCCAATTAATCCCCAAATCGATTGCCCTAGGGTGTTTTTCCTTTTTAAATTTCAAACACTCTTGTAATTAATTTAAGCTCATGACACTTAAATCGCAGAGAATTAAACAATTGAAGAACGATTCAAGCAATAACAACAATCAATCAACAAATTCCAACCAATTTCATAAATACAAAAATTAGATTTCAACCCTTAATTAAAACAATTAAACTACACGCAATTCATAGAGCAAAACTAAATTTAAATTAATTTAAAACTACATAAGGAAAAGAAAGGCTTAGGAGTGAATTCGAAGGCTGTTTTCTATCCCGAACCGCGCCTGAGCTTGTCTCTCGAGTTGCTCAACTGAAGCCTGAATTCATTGTTTCGATCCTTGATTTCACTTGTAATCCTTCAAATCTTGTTCTCTAATCTAAATCTAACTATTAGAGGTGAGAATTAGGGGAAGTTTGTCATAGAAAATTGCCCCAATTCACCTCCTAAAGCCCTATTGTTGTAGTCTAAAAACTGGGAAAAATAGAATGAATGAAGTCTTCAAAACTGCCCAAAAATTTGCCTAAGTAATTACTGAAATCAGGACCTACCACTGGCGGTAGGTCTCCGCCTTCCTTTTCCATTCGTACCTTGAACATACTGTCGGCGGTTGGAAGAGCCTACTGTCAGCGATAGCCTTCTGTCTGGACTTCCTTTATTGCCAATGCCTACTGCTGGCAGTAGGGTGGCCTACCGGCAGTGGTATGCTCTTTTATGGTCACCGTTTGGCATCATTTTCTGTCATTTTCGCTTCGTTTTAAGCCTTTTTCGTCCATTCTTCCCTATACTCCCTTCGGCAAACACCTAAACAAGAATGAGAGATATTAGACTAAAATGTATACTTTATACCTTAAAATCACCGAAAAAAGATGAAATTAACATATAAAATACTGGACAAAATAACGACTATCAAATGCCCCTACACTTATTCGTTGGTTGCCCTTAAGGAATAGAACTAAACAGATGGAACAAAAAGGGTCGAAGAATTTTGTTCATATGAGATGTTCACGGAAAATGGAAGATAAACCGAGCCTTAAGAAATTAACCCCATGGAAGACAAAAGATATCAACAACAGCAATACTAAAGCAAAAAAATGAATAAAGAAAAAACACAACTAAAACGAATGCCACCTCAATAGAATACTTAACAACTAAATTATCAAGATAAAAACGAAAGAACAAGCACAAGATACACTCAGTCTACCACACTTACAAATGAACATTACATACCAATGGTGTGTGTGTTGTGTTCTGTTCATGCCATTTTCATAAAAAAGAAGGAATGCTAAGTAATTAACGAAGTGAAATCCTTCAGAAGACAATGCACAACAAGCTCATGTTCCTCTAGCTCTAATTCATTCCAAGTTTTAGTCTAAGTCGTTCCAGGATTTGGTAGGACTTTTCGGCTTGTAATGTCAGGCTCGGGAAATAAATAATGTACCAAACGAAGATAAATGGAGAAATCAACAAACGAGACAGAGCCAGTGCAACTGAAAGGAAAAAAATATGGCAAAATTAGATAATAAGTTTCTAGTCGCCTTTCGTTCTTCTCACTCACCCTTGACTCTTCGACTCCATTTCTTTCCGCACATCTAACCCAACATATTCACATTTTAAGCCTTTAACACGAGAGAGAAAAGTGTCTTTATTTTCTTGACACATTAAATAAAAATATGTAAGTGCTACTTTTTTTCTTTTTTTTTACCATTTCTTTTGTGTTTTTTCCCTTTTTGTTCCGAGAACAATTCAAATAAACTTTTATCTCTCTTTTTTTCATAAGCCATCATTTGTACCAACTATGAAATTCCCAAACTACCCCCCTCTTTCCATCATTTTTCTTTTCTTCACTCCTTCACCCCACACTTATCTTTTACTCTTATTCAAGACGGCAAAAGAATTATTCTCACATTGGCTCCAGGAAATGAGGCTTAACATAGTGTGAGCTTATAAAGAGCAAAGAAGAGAATGGAGTAAAACCCTTTGGCATGAAGGCACGAATAAGGGAGCTAGGGGTTAATTTCAGAAAAGGATAGGCAAAACAGAAGCTCAATCGGTACAATGAAGGTCTAAGAGCATCATTTCCGGGCTCAACTCAAACTAAGACTTTTCACTTCAAAGAACAGAAAAACACAAGAATGCCCGCAATACTTTTAAAGGATTCTCACTAATCTAATTTCCTAGAATTCCTAGGTTTTTCTTACTAACGACACTCACAAGTGCATGAAAACTATCAAACATGTAAGATCTATAAGTAAATGCAGTTTTCAAAATGACCAAGTGCTATGGCCTTTCGAAAAATCCTCATAGTATCACGAGTAAGAAATCTATCCAAAGTGGCACAAAGGAAAATCTTTTTGGGTTTTCAAATAAAAAGCTTAAAGAGAAAAAATTAGAAAAATTCTTAAAATTTCAGGTTATTTGATTATTTATTTGTATTTTTCATAAGGAAATTTAAAATAACAGTAAAAGAGACTGAACTACCTCCAACACTTAGAACCACATTATCCTTAATGTGAGGGCAAGACTAATAGAAAACAAATAAACACATACAAGGGAGGCGCTCCCGCAGATCTAAAGCAGTAAAGCACAAGGGAAGCCATCCCCACACAAAACTAAGGATAAACATAAGAAAATAAGCACAACAAAAATAATAAATGCAAAACCTAAAAAAGCAAAAAAAAAAAAAAAAGAAAAAGCGAAGAAATACAATAAAAGAAAATAAAAAGAAAGGAAAGAACAGAAAACTCCCTATAGCGAACCGAAGTCCGCTTCATCGCCATCACTGCTAACCTCATCAGGCATGAACTTTTCGCACAGGCGGGCCAGCATCACCTCCTGTGGTTCGATGGATGCCCTCTTATGAGCCAACTCATCTACATACCGACGAGTGGATTCTACAATCTCCGGCAACTGGGCCTCATGGATGTCCTAAATGAAACAGAATTGCTTGAAGGCAGTCTGCCTCTCGTTCTAGAAAGCCACCATGGGGGCAGTGGAGGGCTCATCCTAGCCAGAGAGGTCATAGGACTTGGTGTCCTCACTCTCCGCGTGGCAGCAAGGAGATACTCCTATGCTGGTCTGAGTGGTTTTTTTTATGGATCGAACCGACATAGTTACGCTACAACAACCTGTCCTCCTCAGATGGAGGGATCAAAACTTTCTTCTTCTCATCCCAAGAGTAGTTGCAGTTGTTAAATATAGTAAATGTGATGATCTGCAGCGACCCTATGGACAGTTTCCTCTCCACTACAAAATTAACACTGCAAGTAGCAAAAACTTTAGTAGGAATAACAGGGTAACAATACACATGTTTTTTAGTAGTATCGCAAACTGTGTTGCACATCATATGTATCATAAGGGAAGCAACAGAAAAGGGTACTTATTATGGATTTTATCGAGCATGTACATATCAATAATGCAGACTTTACTCTGTCCACCCCCTTTTGAACTAGGGTGTGACCGAAAGGTAAGCGAGGGCACGGGGAAGAAGAGCACGAAAGTAACCCGTTAGAGTATACGATGGCGGTCTAACGGACGTTGCCATATACGAAAACTCGAAAAACTCGTGTCAAACTCCAACAAGGGTCTTTTTATTAGAGTCCATAGTGACCTTGTTCCCCTCGTCATGAGTCCTAAGAATGGCTGCGAGACTCTCCCTAGTCAGAATACTCCTAGTCTCTTAACAGTAAAAATAATAGTTTGGAGATCCTTGTCCGTTTTGTGTGTCATGTTTGCATAAAAATCTCAGACAAGGTCGGGGTAATAGTTGTCAGATATGCGAAGAAGGGTAACCCAACAAAAACCCCCAAAAAGTTGTTCAAGTTTAAAATGTTCAATGATTGCTTCATCGAACAATTTTTCAACAATATCGACGGCCTATCAGTTACCCATTTATGAGCAATCGTAGAAAGACGTTAAGGAAAAGGTAAAATCTCTAGAGTGGTTGGGTAGGGCGAGGTCCCCTCAACGCGAGCCAGTTTAGATTTTGAAGAACAAGCAATTTCTTTTTTTAGGGGCCATTTGAAAAAGGGAGTGAAAAAGAAGAAAACATAAAACGAAGGTAAAAAGAGAAATATAAGAGAAAAGAAAACAACACACACAAACTTCCCATAAGGAAGAAATCAACAACACCAACAAAGGAAACACTATAGAACACACAACAACGCACAGAGCATAATTTATATCGTAGCCTGCATGTGCTAGGGTGTGAACTAACGTTGCCTGTGGATGATAAAATGGGTACAAGTAATAAAAACAATAATAGTCAAAATGAAAACTAAAACAAAATAGCAGCGCCAAACACAAAATCACACCAAAATTAGCTTAAATGCCACAAATAAACTAAAACTAATAAGAGGCACAAGGATCAAGAAATAGCCTGGGGTTGTTTGAGCAAATAACCTGTCGCCATTAACGGAATCTGTGTCATTTTTGTGCCCTCGAATGACATCTCGCCAAAGTTTGCCGAAAATCTGCCGAAAACCTCGCCAGAAAATATTTTTACAAAAATTTCTGCATTTTATTGTTAGGAACCAAAAGATACACACAACAAAGTTAGCAATTTTTAAAAATTGCACAAAAAAGACATAAAAATAAAAATGACAGAAAGGGAAATAAAAGAGGAGAAGCAGAACTTCAAGAAAGAAGGGAGGAAAAGTGGAAGCTTTGGAAAGGAAAAAGAAAGAAAGAAAAATAGTAGTGTAGAATTTTGTGTTGGTTAGATGGAAGAAAGAAAAACTTGAAGAAGAAGAAGAAGAAGAAGAAGAAGAAGAAGAAGAAGAAGAACTAGGGAGAAGGAAAACAAACCAAAAAGAGGAGAAGGAACTGCTGCTAGAAGTTATGGAGGAGTGAAAAGGGAGAGTGTAGAGGGATGGGGAAGGGAGTTTGGAGAAGAAGAGGAAATGGGAAAAACTTTAGAAATTTTGGGAGAGAAAGAGAGAAAGAAATTGTAGAAAAATTGACTAAAATATTAAATTGGTGCTCAAACGGGATGACTCGACTCGTTTTCCTTTGAAACAAACCCACTCGCAGCTAAAACTGGACCCTACCTTCCACAGTAGGTCCTCTATCTGAGCAGTCCTGAGAAATTCCCGTCACTTACCACTGGCAGTAGGTTGGACCCATCATCCACTATAGGTCTATGCCTTTATACTGATTTTGCTTCTTTTCTACACATTTGTGTTCCGTTTCGTTGACAGCTAGTCGTGGCTATTCATTCTAACATAGAATGGTCTTTAATAGGAAATCAGCCCTCCAAAACACCTCGAAACAACAACAGAAACATAAACTAATTAGACTGAAGGAGGAATTAAAAGGATAAAATGATACGCTTCACATACCAAAACATATTCGAAGGCATTTTCTCTTGGCCGTTTTGTACAACGAGGGATTCCATTGGAAGGTTTCCTACGACCTTTCCGAAGTACGACTTAAAGTAGTTCCAATTTATTGCCTCTTTGCAATGAGATTGAAAGAATTCGAAACCCCATGCAAGAAGATAAATCAAACTTTTAAAATCGAGTTTGAGTAAAATGTTACAAATTTTGAATAACTTCAACTCTTTAAAGGAAAACAGAAAATTCACAAACGCTAAGATTGAAGGAAAACTCACTTTTGATTGCCCAAGTATAAGGATTGTTTCCTTTCAACGTTCTTGCCATCGCTTTTGAATTCCATGAGGTGCTCTCCTTCTCATCATTCTCCTCGGGTGGCGTCCATAGTGCCTATACATATAAAGAGTCATCAACAAGAAATGAGTTAGTTTCATTCATAAGGGAATTCACTTCCTCACACTCCTCGACAGCGTCTATTTCTACTTGTTGTCGCTCTTCTTTATGCTCCTCTTGAATTTCCACAAGACTCATGTTTTCCTTTCTGGCTCACATTTCTCAAACTCATTCTGATTCTCTATTAAGCACTCATCTCTCTTACTCTCTTCCATTACACTCATAACCTGAGGAGGTTCTTCGAATAGTGGGAGACCATCATGCCTCCTCTCCATTATTCCCTGTTGAGCCTCCTTTTCCTGTGGGAAAGTGGACTCTTTCGGAGCTTGAGCAGTTACTTCCTCTTCATCCCCAAACATGGGAAATATCACCTATTGTTCTTCTGCATCTCGCAAAGTGATCATATGACTAGGTAGATTACTAAGCAGTCTCTCAATGATCATCTTTGCTAAGACCTCGATTTGATTCTCCATGTTGTGGATGAAAGCCGTTTCGCTTCTCTGGACTGCTTCCATGCTCTTCATCCTGGTCTTTGCCGACTTGACATATTGTGAAACGAAATCTTCTAGATCAATGTGAGGGAGTGATGGATGTATCAGTGGAGTGTAATTGTACGAGGAATACTTAATATAACCTCCCCAAGGAATATTCGATTTATTCTCCCAATCTGAACTGTACTTGCTAGAATATGTATCGTACTTTTGCTAGTCTTCCTAGAACATGGCCGGCTGATAATGCGGATATTGAGGTGTTCTTGTCATGTTCTCAATCCCTTATTCTAGTATTACCACCAATCGGTATTCCATGGTATCATTGGCATCCGTGCCTTAAACTTGCCAAATAATAGTGTTTCTTTATACTTGCTGTGTCCCCAGCAACGGTGCTAAAAACTTGATGTTTGTGAAATGAAACGGGTGTTTCTAATCGCTACAGTGCAAAGTAAGTGGATTTAACACCGTAGAAGTGAGTTTAACCCGAGTGTCGATTCTCTCATGGACAAACTAGGTTCAACTACTCTACTGTTGCTTCAATATTTAGTCTAAAAATTGTTGTTGAAAAGATTGTGAACTAAAAAGATGCTAACCAAGGCTATTACGAAAAGCTAATCAAACGAACCTTTAGAGAATTCTATAAAACGGAAGTTTGGACCTTAGTATCCCCCTAATTTCAGTAACTACATCAATTAATTGAAATTTATAGAAAAACGATGGTGTATTATGAATTGGGCCATCACACTCAAAATTAGGCGATCTCTATCTCTAGGTAAAAGCCGTTCTATTCACTATAACTCTTAGAAAAGAATCTCTTCTCTCCCTAACAACTTATAAACGCAATAAATGCAGGTGATAGTAGACCTAACAGTGCATAAACCTATCTCTAGTTGAATGCCCAATTAATCCCTAAATCGATTGCCTAGGGTGTTCTTCATTTTTAAATTTCAAATACCCTTGCGCTTAATTTAAGCTCATGACACCTAAATTGCATAGAATTAAATAACTGAGGAACAATTCAAGCAATAGCAACAATCAATTTCAGCAAATTCCAACCAATTTCATAGATACAAAAATTAGGGTTTGACCCTTAATCCAAACAATTAAACTACTCGAATTTCATAGTGCTAAACTGAGATTAAACTAATTTAAAACAAATATAGAAGGAAAAGAAAGGCTTAGGAGTGAATTCGAAGAACAAATTTCGATCCTGAACCACGTCCGAGCTCGTCTCTCGAGTTGCTCAACCAAAGCCCGAATTCATTGTTCCGATCCTTTAGTCTTACAATCCTTCAAATCTTATTCTTTAATCCAAATCCAAACTATTACAGGTGAGAATTAAGGGAAATTTGTCATAGAAAAATTGTGCCAATTGGCGCCCTAAAGTCTTATTGGTATAGTCCAAAAATTGGGATAAAATAAAATGAATGAATGTCTTCAAAACTGCCAAAAAATTGCCTAAATATTGCAGAAATTGGGACCTACCATCAGCAGTAAGTCTCTATCTTCCTTTACTATTTGTGCCTTGAACCCACCGTTGGCGTAAGAGAGGGAGCCTACCGTCGACAGTAGCCTTTTGTCTTGACTTCCTTTGTTGCCAATGTGCCTACCGCTGGTGGTATCGCCTACCGTCGGCGGTTGGCTCTCTAGTGGTCACTGTTTGGCATCGTTTTTGCTCCATTTCAAGCCCTTTTCGTCTGTTCTTCGTTGTACTCCCTTCGTTAAACACTTAAGGCAAGAATGAGAGATATTATTCTTAAATGTAAAATGATGAAATTAACATATAAAATACTAGAAAAAATAAAGACTATCACCTTTGTTGATAATTTTGTTAAAATGCTAGTGCAATTTTGGCTTAATTAAGAACATATGAATTCCGTTTGCACTTTTATGAACTTTCAGGAATGAAGTGGAGATCACCTCGAATTTGAAAGACTTAAAACGCAATTTCTCGAAGTTTTCCAAGGATTTTAAAGAGGATAAAAACCCAGTGCCGAATTGACAAAACTTGTTTTGGATTACATAATTCCTCTTCCCATGCCTTTTCGGAATAAATATACTGGGCCCAGTTTTGTGCTAAATAAAACTTGCACTGGATTGAGGAAAAATGGCATCGAATTTATAAAATCCCTTTCCAAGAAAAGAAGCCATGTAGTGGATCTATTCTAAATACACCCTACGCCGAATCTATAAAACCAGCACCGGTTTGTGCTGAGCAAAATTTCCTAATTTTTTGTGTAAAAATTATAGTTTAGAAATTTTCCTTTTTCTATTTTTGTAGTCATTCGTTTTAGGATCTTTAGCCTCTAGAAACAGAGGAGCTTAGAACTTAGTTTAGGACACAATCTTTTACTTTTAAGACTCGGAAGATAGAATACGGATTCGAAGATAGCTTTTCAAGCTTCTTGAAAATTCCTTTCTTCTTTTATGTTTATGGATTTGTTGATGATTTCAAACATGAGTATGAGTAGTTATGTCTTTTCTGACTAAGGCCTTCTTTGAAGGTCGAAAATTTTATAAGTATAGTTGTTTTTAATTGCAACATTTTACTTTTGATCTTAATTTTGGTTAATTATTACATTTTCTAAATGCGTGAAATTTTTTGATAAACTATTACATGTTCATAGGTTATATCTAGTGACCAAGATGTACTGGGTTTAATTCGATCAAGGACATATCGTAAAACTGACTAGAAATAGATTCGATTTCTTTGTGCAGTTTCTACTAAGTAGGAAGGGATTGTTAGGAATGCAAAGGTGTATGCGGTCTTGATTCTTAAAATCACGTAAAGATGTGATTGGTTTATTAGTGAGGCAAGGAGCTTTACTGGAAGAGATTAGGTCCAGCTTATTCTCGGAAATTCTACAGTGACCAGATCAAGATTTAATTAAGAATAAATCTACCATAGACATAAAAGGAGTAGACTAGATCAGAGGTACCTTATTCTATTTTTTAATCAGCAAACTTTTCATAAAAAGTCTTTGGTAGTTGTGAGTTTAATTGCTCATTTTAATTAACTTTAAACTCATTTTAGTTTTAATCAACAAACTTTATTTTCGGTTTATGTCTGGTTGTAAGTAGGTGATTCACCAGTTAGACAACAACCCTCGTGGGACGATCTTTAACTACTAATTTATCACTTACAAGATATTTGTGCACCTGTAAATTTCACAACAGCCCACTCGCTGATGACATGTGTTTTTTATGCAATCTTTCTCCCCCACTTTCGACATGCTTCTAGCATCTTCTTAGAAATGATGTGACTAGTGAACTTTACAATCTGTGACTGGATATCCTCCAAAAGGGGAGGCAGGGCTCTAGCTACACCTTGGGACTGAACTCTAATACGAGAAGCCCATAGGCGTACCCTTTTTTTGTCCCATCTCGACATGAAGCATCAGCTCTGCGTTTGTGGGCATAGGGGCACTAGCCTATGAATGCTCCTCCTCCTTTTTTCCTTCAGGTCAGTGTACTTTTGCTAAGAATTAAGAAAACATGTTAAATCGACATTTGTTAAGTAAACAAGAAGTTTCATTATGATATTCATAATAATTGAAAAGAAAAACTTACCCAAAACATGGTAGAGCCCTCGTTGACGAACTGGTCAACCTTCTCGTGGCCCTCATAATGTGTGTGAAGCATTTGGTAAACCTTATCTTTCGAATAAGCATCATCAAGCTTCTTACTTTATATAGTTAATTAAAAATGTTATAATTAAGAAAAAAACATAGACTACATAAATAAGTTAATTCATATTACCTCTTGAGCATCCCACTAAATAAACGGTCGGGAACTGCCTATATACCTTCCGGCACCTCGGCTGCCTCGCCCCTCTTTCCTGTTCCTGGGTGCTATCTTTCTCTCTCTTTAGACTTAGGGTTCTTCCAACTGCTCATCCAAGCCTTGTATAGAGGAACCGAGATCTAAGATCACCTCCAAGGGGGCAGTGCAAACTCGATATAAAAAATCCGTGTACTGCTTAACACCTGTCTGCTCAAACCCCTCTCAGTGAGGGTTGGGTCCTATTCAAAATACCTTTGTGCATTCACACACACAAGTTAAATAATAATACAAAAATGAAAAGGTTTGAATTATAAACATTAAAAAGTTAGCTTGCCGAGAACTCGTCGAAACACATATCCCAAATGCGTTGCGGGAACATACTCCAGCTCTCGTATGGCATGTCGATACAAGACTATACAATGTGTGTCTATCTAATTTCCATCTCTAATAACTCCCTAAAACTAAATGTTAAAGTTATCAAAAGCCATATTAAACTTAAAGTTATTAAAGCTATTGAAGTTATGAAAGTTACTTACCCTCCGAAAATAGGATATAAGCATTTTTCGTGATCTCCATGCTGCTGTCAAGCTTGAGTGGCTCGGGTAAAAGTGGATATGATGGGCCGGCCAATGAAGTGTCAGTCTCAGACTAAGAGACCGAGACAGACGAGCCTATGCCCGTGACTGAAATGTGAAAGGCTGATAGGCTAACGTCGAAGGGCAAGTCGGAGGAGGGGTAAGTAGAGGTTATGTCGTGGGTGCAAGGGATGACAATGGTTGCACCTTCGTCATTGCATCAGGGTGGGCAGATGGTGTCGATATAAAAACAGAACCAGTCAAGAGCGGTAACTTCAGTATCTCTGGGACGTCGCTCATCTAATGCCGAGGCTCTCTCGGAATAATCAAGTACATAATTTCTTACCCCGCGCCATATATGCAATTATAAAGAATTATGAAAAGTTAGTAATGCATTCCAAAACTTTAACTTTAATAAGCTTTACTTTAACAAATGTAATTTTAAACTTTCACAACTTTAATTTTAATAACTTAACTTTCAAAACTTTCACTTTAATAACTTTCATAAAAGTTAGCGATGAATTAAATGCAATTACATACATAAATAATTAAAAACAAGAGATACGATGAATGTAGTATATAACTACGAGTCAGAATCATCTTCTTCTTCTTTGAATTCCTCTTCTTCTTCTCTGTCTTTTTTCTTCGAACTCCTATTCCACCTCGTTGTTCAAAAAATCATCATTATATATTACTTGCATACTTTTATCTTAGCATATGAATTTGCATGGATTTTCATGTAGTTTTGTATATATGGTGATAATAGATCATGTGAAGAAAATACCAGAAACGATATACTATTAGTAGAGATTAAATGATTAAATCATCATTAACATTAATTATTATATTTATAAACCATAATAAGAAAAAATAGCAACTCTATAAGAAGGAGGATAAATTCTTCATCAAACATCAATTGAAACTCTAACCTTTTAGTTGGTGGGCCTTGTCTCAAAATAGTTTGAATATCTCCTGGCTTTTGAAGTTTCTTCTATGGGAGCAAGTTTGCAAGTAGTTCATATTAAAACTTAAATTAATAATCACTAATCAACTCCAACCTCTTATAAATACACCCTTAGAAAAATATCACGTTAGAACCAACTCAATAAAAAATATAAAAAGATCAAAATTTATTTCCCTCAAAGGTGGCATTTTAGAATCATGTTATCATGACAACTAACGGAATAAATTCTTGCTCATGAACTTTTTAAGTTTCACATGTTCTAACTTCCAAGTCAAACAAACTAGGAATTCCATTTGCATTTTGCCAACAAAAAAAAAAAGCCAATGTACCCCACAGGCCCACAAGATTGATTGAGCTTTAGAATATTTTTAACCTATAAAGATTAACAAATATTTAAAAAGTTTAAAACCAGCTAAATTTCAGAGTCATTCCTTAAATAATAATGATTTTGTATATTTATTTCAGGCACATTTTCAAGACTTAGTTGCTTCATCTACCTTCATTGAGGTATGTATTATGCAATTACATTTTTTTTTTTTTGTTATTAAGGGGAAGCCCAGACTCCTAAATATGTGACTATATGAATTTGTTTGTTGTCGTTATGGAGGATCCTAGACTCTTAAAATCTATAAATATTTGTTTATATTATGGGGGAGCCAGGACTTTTAAAATATATAAATATTTATTTATATTATAGGGGAGCTAATAAGTGTATTCTTGTATATATCATCTATATGTTAATTTCATTGTTTTTGTTGTTTTTAATATGTAAAAGTATATATTTGAGCTAAATATCTCTTATTCTTTTCTAAGTACCCTCTGGAAGTAGAAATGATGAAAAGAAAATAAAAAATGAGCAAAAACGACGAAAACGGAAGCCGTCGGCAAAAAGACAGCACCTACCGTAGATGAGAGGGCAACCTACCATCGACGGTAGGTGTCGAGGATGGCCAGGCAGCTTAAACCCGAGACCTAACCCAGACGCTAGGCCTCACCCTACCCTCAGCGGTAGGTAGGCTAGCAATGGGGCTAATGCAATCCTTTTCAACCTTGATTTTCTTGATTCCTACTCCTACTTTAGCTTGAATTTCTTGTATTTTTATCTCTATATATAGGGCTCTTATCTAGCCATTGTAACGTACAATTTAGATACAATTTAGATAGTTTAATAGACAATTACTTTAGATTAGATTTAGGTTAGACTAGATTTTAGATTAGGAGTAGATTAATTAGGTTAGATTAGTTAAACACTCTTTAAATTTCAGCTTTTATATTTTCTTTAGTTATAAAATTTCAAGTTTTGTGTAAGATTTACTTTCTTGGATTCAAGAATTGAAGGCTTTGATTCAAGATTTCGATCTTCAACTTGATGGCTTGAGAGACGATCTTAGAAGATGTTTGGATTCCACTTCAGCTTCAAGGTAAAATCCTAAGCTTTCTTTTATTTTCTAGTTATCGAATTCTTTAATTTAATTTTTAGTTCTATTAATATGAATAGTGAGTAGTTTTCTTGTTTGGATTTGGGATTGAACCCTAGTTCTTGGTTATGAAACTTTGTTTGATTTTAATTTAAGTTGTCATCCAATTGCGTTTTTGGAAATTTAATTGTTGCGAGATAAGATTATTCGCAAGTTGTTTGGAATTGAAAAAGGAATAACAGTCTAGGGGAACCAATTGGAGGTTAATTGATGCAATTGACTAGGGATACAATTTTACACTTTTAGGTCCTTGTAAATCACCTGAATTTATGGCAGTCATAATTTTTTAGGGAGAAAAAAGATTTTCCTCTAAAGGTTAGTGAGTAGGGTGCTTTCGTCCTAAAGATAGCAATGGACCAATTTTTGAGTGATGACCCAACTTAATTAATTCAAACATCGTTTTCATTAAAGTCTTTTTTCTAATTGAGCTGGTAACAAGGATTAGGGGGATTCTACCAACCCAAATTCTTGTTTTAATTAATCTTTTAAAATTGTTTTGTTATTGCTTTCTTTCAATTGCTTTTATTGTGTTTTCAGTTCTTCTCAATGACAACCTTTTTATTCGGCTAAACATTAGAGACACGAGTAGTACTTTAACATTCGTCTCTTCCTGAGAGATTCGACACTCGGGTTGAACTCACCTCTACTTTGTTAGGTCCACTTGTCTAGCATTGTAGTGATTAGAATTCCCCATTTTTATTGCTTTGATTTTACACAGATCAAGGGCCTAGACTCTTATAGGCTTATTAATTATTATATATGTTAATCTTTGTGCTTAATTGGTTGTTGTGTGGCTATTGTGCCTAGGACTTGTTTGTTTTACAGGGGAAACTCTGTCAAAAATGTTTCAAAAATTAAATTTTAAAAGTCTTTGTTTCTTAAACTCTTAAGTTATGTAATTAATTTTGGAAAGTTATGACAACATATTTTGGGAGTGATATTTTGATGCATGTGTAATATGCAAATAATTAGGGAATTCCTTAAATTAATAATCTGTAACTTTAAATATTTTGATGCATTGTTATACGTAAATGAATAGAGAAGTCTTTGAAACTCTTAAACTTAAAAAACATATTGATGTATTGGTAATACTCATAAGTAGAAAACTCTTAAACTCTAAGTATTTCATAAATCACACTTAAGCACTTTAAACGTATGAAATGATGCGTAATAAGTTTTAATTTTAGATTATTCATATGTAAGTGGAATACTTCTAAATCGTTATATTAAAGTAAATGTGTTTTATGCTACGAAGTTAAGGAGGAGGATCGTAGTTGGGTGTATAGAAAAACAGTCTTGGAGTTGTGGGGATTAGTAGTGAGTTTGTTAATGGTGTGAAGCATTTTGTAGATTTCTGTATTCATTACAGTCTTGGTAAATTTAATCAATTAAGGTGTTTGTATGCAAAATGCAAGAATAAAAAGTATTTGTCGAGGATGATGTGAAGTTGCACCTTTATAAGTACGATTTTTTACCTGATTACCATAAAATTGGACTGCGCTTGGCAAGCCGTCGTGGGGTTAGCGACCAAATGTTTGAGAAGGTAGCGGGAGGAGCAATGTTGAAAGAAACACGTACCGTGAGGGCATATTTGATGCGGCCGGTCAAAATTTTGTATTCGATGTAGCGTACTACAACTACGAGGAATGATGTGGAATGATCTTCAAGAGCATAAAATTTTGTCCAAGAAGTGAGGGAGAGAACAAACAAAACAAGTGTAACAAGTAGAAGAGCGAAAGTGCCTTTGAAATGACTTGAAAATGTTAAACTTCTAGCAACCTTGAATATATTAAATCTAAGACCTCAAGAAGGTTTAAACAAAATCTTTTCATCAAAGTTCAAGCAACCTAAGACTAACAAGAAGAAGACCTTAAGACTAATTTTCTACTAGAGTGTAGTAACTAGTATGAAGGAATTTATATGATTAACCTTGAAGCTCTTGGAACTTTCAAAAAGTCTTCAAAGTGATTTTTTCTTTAAGGGAAGTTCATCATTCAAGAAGATAGAAAAAAAACTAAACTAAGAACTAACAATACTAAGGGAAGAACCTTTGTCTAATATTTCTTGATTAGCTTATTCAAAATGGAAGAATAGAATTTTTCCCTCTTATATTTTCAGCCTAAATTTTAAGCCCCACAAATTTAAGTCCCAAATTTAAGCCCCATAAAGACATATTCCAACCCTCCCATATTTTTAACCCAAAGGATGGATGTATCTTATACATTCACTTGATAAGACAATAAAGGTGTTTTAATTGTATTTGGACTATTCTAGAGCACTAGTCAACACATTGCAAAAAATAGGAGGCAATTTTCCAGCTTGGGCAAAAGGGCTTCCAACCATCTACCAAGGTGAATTTTCAATTTTTAACTTATTAAAAACTTTAGCGCATTGCCTCATAAAGTCTTGGACATGAAAATTTAACCTTGAAACTTCTTTTGCTCAATTTGATCCTTGTGACTCTTTAGTTGTTTTGCCTTGGCTCTTGTCACAACTCCTTGATGTTCTTGCATGTCTAACTGGTCCACATCATCCTCCCCCTCTTGAAAAGGATTCATCCTCGCTCCATCACCTATATGAAATAAAGGGGGATCGAATACATTAAAAGTGTAACTAACATTATAATGTCCTGGAAGATCAACTTTCTAGGGATTGTCATTAATTTTTTCAAGGATTTGAAATGGCCCAACTCCCCTATCATCAAGCTTAGACTTTCTTTGTTGGGAAAATCTTTCCTTTCAAAAATGCACCCAAACCCAATCACCGGGTTTGAATACCACTTTTTTTCTTCCCACATTTCTTTTCTCTGCAAGCTTTTTGTCGGAGTTGATAATGGCTTCATGGACCTTTGCTAGCATCATTGCTTAATGCTTGATCTATATGCAAAGGAACCAAATCAAAGGGAGTTAGAGGATTAAAACCATAAACAACGTGAAATGGAGAATGAGAAGTAGTAGAGTGAGGTGCCCTATTATAGGCAAATTCAATGTGTGACAAACGCCTCCCATTGCCGCAAGTTTTTCTTCAAAACAGCCCTTAGAAGTTGGCCAATTGTTTTGTTCACCACTTTGGTTTGTCCATCCGTTTGTGGATGGTAAGCTGTAGAATAAAGCAAGTCAACACCAAGTTTCTTCCAAAGAACTCTCCAAAAATGGCTCAAGAATTTGGTATCCTTATCCGACACAATAGACCTTGGAATTCCGTAGAATCTAACTATCCAAGTGAAGAATAAGCTAGCTACATGACTAGCATCATCGGATTTCCTACAAGGAATAAAGTGTGTCAGTTTAGATAACCTATCCACAACAACAAAAATAGAATCCATACCTCTAGAGGTCCTAGGTAAACCAAGAATAAAATCCATAGAAATATCAACCCAAGGTTCTTTAGGAACTTCTAATGGTGTGTAAAGTCCATGTGGAAGAGTTCTAGATTTATCTTTCTTGCATTCAATACAACTTCCTACAAATCTTTCTACATCTCTTTTTAAATGAGGCCAAAAAAAATGATCATAAAGAATTTCATAGGTTTTATCGACACCAAAATGTCCCATTAAACCCCCACAATGTGCTTCTTTGACAAGTAAAATTCAAGTAGAACAAGATGGTATGCACAACCTACCTTCACAATAAAGAAATCCTTCTTGTATAAAATATTTTCCAAAAGGTGCTAACAAGCATTTCTAAAAAATTTCCTTAAAGTCATGATCACTAGAATACATTTCTTTAAGCATTTCAAAACCCAAAAATTTTTTGTTTTAAGGGTGGATAAGAGAGTATATCTTCTAGATAGAGTATCAGCCACCACATTCTCCATACCTTTCTTGTAACAGATGACATATGGAAATGTTTCAATGAACTCCATCCATCTTGTATGTCTCTGATTGAGTTTATGATAGCCCTTGAGAAACTTCAAAGCCTCTTGATCAGTATGCACAATAAACTCCTTATGCCATAGGTAGTGTTACCAATGCTTGAATGTTCTTATTAAAGCATAAAGCTCCTTGTTGTAAGTTGAGTACCTCACGGCTGCCCCATTAAGTTTTTCACTAAAATAGGCCAAGGGCTTTCCATCTTGCATAAGTACACCACCAATACCAATGTAAGATGTATCACACTCTACCTCAAAAGTTTTCTCAAAGTTTGGTAATGACAAAAGGGGTGAACTACACAACTTTTCCCTCAACAATTGAAATGCTTGTTCTTGCTTTGTTTCCCAGTTAAATCCTTCGGTTTTCTTGATCACATCGGTCAAAGGGATAGCAAGTGTGCTGAAATTTTTTATGAACCGCCTATAGAAACTTGTTAGGCCATGGAAACTCCACACTTCCGAAGGGTTTCTTGGTGTTGGCCATTCCTTAATTGCTTGGACCTTACCTTAATCTACTTGAAGTCCTTGTGAACTCACCACATAACCTAGAAATGTAACTTTCTCCAAAAAAAAAGTCACATTTGTCAAGGTTAGCAAAAAGTTTTTCAATTTTAAAGACATTTAGCACTTCCCTAAGATTTGAACATGCATTTCATATGTCTTGCTATAGATCAAAATGTCATCAAAGTATACAACAACAAATTTCCCAAGAAAATTCCTAAACACATGATTTATTAATCTCATAAATATACTAGGAGCATTAGTTAATCCAAAGGGCATAACTATCCATTCATACAAACAAAAGTTATTCTTAAAAGCAGTTTTCCACTCATCCCTTTCTCTCATCCTAATTTGATGATATCCGTATTTCAAGTCAATTTTAGAGAAAAGATTAAAACCATACAACTCATTAAGTAAATCATTAAGTTAAGGTATAGGATGCCTATACTTAATAGTAATGTTGTTTATGGCTCTACAATATATACACATTCTCCATGTGCCATCTTTTTTTAGAACAAGTAATACCGAAACCGCACAAGGACTCATGGACTCACACATATAACCTTTTGAAATTAGATCCTCAGATTACCTTTTTAGCTCCTTAGTCTCTTCCGGTGGACTCCTATAGGCTGGTGGGTTTGGCAAGACTGCCCTGGGGACAAAATCGATCTGGTGTTCGATTCCTCTAATTGGTGGAAGACCTCCGTGCATCTCATCGGGAAATACGTCTTTGTAATCATCAATAACCTGCAAAATTTCACTTGAAAAAAATGGTGAGTGTTCCTTTGATGAAGTAAAAGATTCCCTACAATATAAGAGCAACACCACTTCTTTTTTTTCAATTGCTCCAATCACCTCACTAGGTTTTGCAAAGAAACAGTTCTTTTCTTTCATCTCACCCTCTTTTTTTGGTCACTTTTTCTCTTTTCACTCTTGTTTCTCATCACTCTTTCTTCATTCTTTTCTTTTTCCTCAAGTCTCTTTCCCTCCTCGATTTTTTTCCTTTTGAGTCACTTTCGGCCCTCTCTTTCTCCCTCATCTTTTTTTGTTCATCTCTCACTTGTTGAGGTGTAAGATGGTTCATAGTGAATATTCTTCCATCATAAAAAAAGAATAAGTATTTTTCTCTCTATTGTGGAGCGACTTTTTATCAAATTGACAAGGTCTTCCCAAGAGGAGATGGCATGCTTGCATAGGCACCACATCACATAGTATCTCATCTTTGTAAGCTCCCATTTCTATTGGTACCACAACCTATCTCAACACTTTAATTTCTCCACTATTATTTAGCCAATGGAGTTTGTAGGGTTTAGCATGTTTTGTAGTAGGTAGTTTCCTTTTCTCAACAAGATAACCACTAGCCACATTTACACAACTACCTCTATCAATGATAAGGTTGGCAATCCTTCCCTCAACTTTACATTTAGAATGGAAGATATTTTCTCTTTGTTCAATCAGGTTATTATCAAAAGCTTGAGCACTTAGTGCTCTTACAGTAACGAAGATCAAGACATCGTCATTACTTTCTGAAGGGTTCAAATCTACATGTTCGTCATCTCACCAATTTCTTCACCCTCAACACATTCGCCACTTTCATCCTCCTCTTTCTCAATCCAACCATTCAATTCCTCCCCAAAGATCAAAGCTCTCTTTGTCGGACAACTACTTGCATAGTGTCCTACACCATTACATTTAAAGCACTTTGGAGGGTTAGAAATGATTTTACCTCTCTCTTCCATCTTTGGTTTGGTCGGAGGTTGGAAAGTACTTCTAGGATCCTCCACCTTTTCTGGCCATGGTTTGTAGTTGGAAGTAGGTGGTTTAGTTGTTGCAACTTATCTTTGGTTGGGAAATGAGGATCGCATCATCCCACTTCTTTTCCTTTGGGATTCGATCTTGTTGGCAAGGTGGCACATCTCTTCATAAGTTGTATGTGGATACAACTCAAGTTAGTTTGCCATCTCCTTATCAAGACCACTAAGGAACCTAGCCATTAAAGCATTCTTATCTTCTTCCAAGTTCAACCTCAGGATGTAGATCTCAAGCTCTTGTCTATATTCTTCTACACTTTTTTCACCTTGTATGAAAGTCATGAGCTTTTAATGAAGCTCTCTATAGTAGTGCTCGGGCACAAATCTTTCTCTCATCAAAGCTTTTAACTCTCTCGGAGTATCAATCGGTGGTCTACAAATTCTAACTCTTTGGTTTATTACCATTTCCCACCAATGTAAAGCATAGCAAGAAAATTTGGCTATTACAAGTCTAGCTTTTAAGAACTCATTACAAAATTTCAATATAAACATGTTTTCTACTTACCTCTACTAATCTAAGAAGATGTTAGGGTCATTCTCACCCTTAAAACTAGGGAGCTTCCAATTCATTTGGTCCAAGGTTTGGTCACCTCGGCCTCTTCCACGGTTGGCAACAAATGGAACACGTTCATGATTATTATATAACGGCTCTCCATGCCTAGCTTGTGGTCTTGGAACTTCTTCAAAGTTTCTAGGCATGCCTCTTCCTCCAAAACCGCCTCTTCTGCCACTGTAAGGAGGTGGATGAGGTTCTTCACCAAAATGTGGAGGTTAGTGGAACTCAGTTATCCTAGAGCAATTGAATGGTCCATTGCTCCTTAGGGTAATAACATTGACACTACCGTGAGGACTAACCTTCCTTTGTTGATTAGAGAGATTAATGACATCTCTTCTAATATCCCTCATCTCATCTCTTAGAGATTGTAATTCTTGTATTATGAGCCTCAAAGGGTCATCATGTTTGGAGTTGCTGGACTCTTCTCCAAAAGGAGTTGGTTCTTGAGCTTGGGTTGACATCCTCATAGTGTTTACCTCACAATAATATCTTATTTAACTCTCTTTTGCTTTTTCTGAGGATATTCTCACAACTCTTGGCTTTTTCTAACGTTCAAGTCTCAAAGAGTTCTTAACAAATATTTAGCACCTTTACTCAAGTTTAAAACAACCAAAAAAAAGAATCACGAACAAAAACTAGTTGCAAAATATGAGAAGCAAAGAAAATGATATTGAGTTATCCATTCATTTTAAGGAAGTTCAACAACATTTCCAAGAGCATTGAGTCAATAGTGATAGATTGACCAAATGAAGAAATAAATACTGAAAAAGGAATGAAATTCGACCACAATTACAAACACAAAGCTAGGATGCTTCAAGAATACAAAAAGAATACAAAACAAAAGTTTCCAGCAAGCATAGTAGATGATATACTCGGCTTGTTTTGAAAACTGTTATTGAACCACACAACTAAACTGAATGAAGTTTGTCTATAAATACTCCTCACTCAAAATTATTGAGTTTAGGCTCAAGAATCAAAGAAAAAGGGTTAGTAAAATAGAAGATATACTGAGATAATTTCCGCACTTTTTGTCTGCGGAAAGCCAGGTGCACTTTCAAGTTTTTGACTATTTTGAGATATCAAATGAAGTCCAAATTAGATGAGACTTGTTTATTTTTTTTTCCCAGGTCAATATAGTATAACTCCATGTGAAAATGTTGCAATGTTCTAGTCATATTCCAAGTCGTTCAAGCACTCTATTTTTGTGTTACCATTTTCCAGCAATCTTGTCTCTTTTCTCTTTTTTTGTCTTCTTTTTTTTTTTTGATGTATGTAAGATATCTTAAAAACACTTACTTGAAGGTGTCTCCGATACAAAATGATGTGGAATGATCTTCAAGAGTTTAAAATTTCGTCCAAGAAGTGAGGGAGAGAACAAACAAAACAAGTGTAACAAGTAGAAGAGAGAAAGTGCCTTTGAAAGGACTTGAAAATGTAAACTTCTAGCAACCTTGGATATATTAAATCCAAGACCTCAAGAAGGTTTAAACAAAATCTTTTCTTCAAAGTTCAATCAACCTAAGGTATTTTGAACCTCAGACCTCAATGAAACAAGAAGAAGACCTCAAGACTAGTTTTCTATAAAAGTGTAGTAACTAGTATGAAGGAATTTTGATGATAAACCTTGAAGCTCTTGGAACTTTCAACAAGTCTTCAAAGTGATTTTTCTTTCAAGGAAGTTCACCCTTGAAGAAGATAGAAAAAAAAAAAAAAAACTAAGCTAAGAACTAAGAATACTAAGTGAAGAACCTTTGTCTTGAAATATTTTTTGACTAGCTTCTTCAAATGGAAGACTACATATTTATAGCGACTTGAGGGAAAAATTATTTCAGCCCAAAATTTAAGCCCCACAAATTTAAGTCCCAAATTTAATCCTCATAAAGACATATTCCAACCCTCTCATACTTTCAGCTAAAAGGATAGATGTAACCTATACATTCACTTGATAAGACAATAAAGATATTTTAATTGCATTTGGACTATTCTAGAGCACTAGTCAACATATTGCCAAAAATAGGTGGCAATTTTCCAGCTTCGGCAAAAGGGCTTCCAACCATCTACCAAGGTGAATTTTCAATTTCTAACTTATTCAAAACTTTAGCATATTACCCCATAAAGTCTTGGACATCAAAATTTAACCTTTGAAACTTCTCTTGCTCAATTTGATCCTTGTGACTCTTTAGTTGTTTTGCCTTGGCTCTTGTCACAACTCCTTGATGTTCTTACATATCTAACCGGTTCACATCAAGGAGGCACCTAATATAAAGCTCAATGATTTCATGACATGTTGAAATCTATTAATACACTGCTATATGAAGGGTGTACAAAGTATTCACAGTTGTCTGCGATGGTGAAGTTGTTGAACATTAATTTAGAGAACAACATATCTAAAAAATACTTTGGTAAGATATTACTGTTGTTGAAGGATGTACTCCATGAAGGCGATAAGCTGGTGTATGGTTGGTACCAGACAAAGAAGTTAGTATCTGGTTTGAATATACCAGTAGTGAAAATTGATGTATGCATGCATTAATGGATGTATGTTGTATTGGAAGGATGATGCTCGAGCACTTTAGTGTAATTTTTGTGGCCATGAACGTCACATGAGAAGAAAGAAAAATAAGAAGAAAAAGTCTAAAGAGATTTCGTACAAGAAGTTGTATTATTTTCGGCTAACTCCTAGAATGTAGAGGTTGTATGCTTCTAAAGAACAGCAAAACATATGAGATGGCACTCAAAAAGTGTATCTGAGCTTGATATAATGAGTCATCCTAGGGATGAAGAAGCTTGGAAGCATTTTGATAGCACTCATCCTGAGTTTGTACCCGAATCAAAGAATGTCAAACTTGGACTGTGTACTGATGTTTTCCCGCCGTTTGGGATGTCCGGAAAATAGTATTCTTCTTGGCCAGTAATTGTGCTTAAAGAATCCTGTAACATCCTTCACATTTATTATTCTGGGCTCTCAGAATCCAAAACATAAGTAATTTGATATGTACTTCCAGCCGTTAATAGAAGAATGAATATATTGTGGATGCATGGAGTTAACACCTATTACATTTCGAAGAAACAGAACTTCTATATGAATGCTGCCCTTATGTTGATTGTTAGTGACTTTCTAGTATACAGGATATTATCCGTTTAGAGTACTGCGTGTAAATTGCTAGGTCTGATTTGCATGGAACACACAAGTTAATTAAGACTACAAAGTGGTGGAAAACAATATTGGTTCGATTGTCATTGTTGTTTTCTGCCTTCAGATCATCAATTTTTGAGGGATTCAAGGTCTTTCAATAAGGGTAGAAGAGAAGAACAATCTTTGCTGCCACCTCGCCTTACTGGAGATCAGTTGTGAGACAAAGTTCAAGACTTTGCAAAGATCACTGACAATGGTACGAAAATTGGTAAGGAAGATGGCAGAGGAGTATCTCACAATCAGGCAAGGAGTAGTATCTTTTGAGATCTTTCATATTGACATACTATTCTCGTTCATCACAATCTTGACGTTAAGCATAACGAGAAGAATGTATTTGATGATATTTTTAACATAGTGACAGATGCGAAAGGGAAGACAAAGGACAATGTTAATTCTAAGGAAGATGTTCAAAGATATTGTAGTTGGCTTGAACTAAATCTCAATGGTGTTGAAAAACTGAAAGCGTGTTATACTTTGACAAAAGAACAAAGGAAAGTCGTACTTTAGTGGGTGAGAGACTTGAAACTACCAGATAGATATGCCTCTAACTTGAGCAGATGTGTTGATTTGAAGGAAGTGAGAATGTTTGGCATGAAGAGCCATGATTACCACGTTTTTATAGAGAGACTGATTCATATTACTCTTAAATAGATACTTCCCACGAAAGTTTGGAGGGCCTTGGCGAAATTGAGCTTATTTCATAGAGAGTTGTGTTCTCCTAAGTTAAGTGAGATGCACATGCGTGAACGGGAGTAATATTGTTATTTTACTGTGCAAGATATTTCCTCATTTGGTTTTCGATATCATGGAGCATTTATTGTTTCACTTGCCATATGAAGCTAAGGTATGTGGTCCTGTACAGTACATATAGATGTCTCCATTCAAGAGGCACGTGAACTATTTGAAGAAGACAATTGATAATAAGGCTAGGGTTGAGGGATCAATATGCAATAGTATTTGGTTGAAGAGGTTGCCACATTTTATAACTACTACTTTGAACCTCATGTATCCACCAAGGCAAGAGATATTGGGAAAAATTATGAGAGTGATCAACCTAAAGTGCAAAGTTTGGTTATGTCAATTTGCAATATATAAGGAAGGGTGTAGGGTAAGATAATGACAAGAATTATGGACGGTAGAGATTATCGGACTGCAATGAACTACATTATATTGAATTGCAATGAAGTCAAACCTTATATTGAGCAAGTTAATTTTAACAAAGTATTACATAATAAGTTATTTAATAATTACATATTATATCGATGATTTCATTACTTGTAGGAAGTACATCACGAAATTGAGGACACGTTGTCCAAGGTAACCGATGATATAGAATAGAAGAGTATCAGTGAGGGATTTGCATTGTGGTTTATGAATGAAGTTAAGAACTCTGTAGTGTCATAATAGAACCTTAATTTTATAAACACTTTTATAAACTAAATAAATGTTATTTTTTATTCAGGTGCACAATCTGTTTAATGCAAGCAGGAGTCAATGCCTTAGAAACTTAGCTTGGGCTACTTCTAGACTTGTGAAATCGTATATTAGGTATTCAGTTAATAGATTTAGCTTTTGTACACAAGAATGGGATTTCGGGAGTCTCATATATAATTGTGGTGTACGAGTAAAAGGTGACTATCATGAGATTTTAAAAGAGATCGTGGAGGTAGAATTGTCGGGAACACTAATTCTGAAAGTCATTCTATTCAAGTGTGATTGGTTTGATTCGTCTTTAAAAAGAGGTCTTAAGATTCATGATATATATAAATTTGTGGAGATTCACATGAAAAGAAGATATGTTGGGGGTATGATCCTTTCATATTATCCCAACAGGCGGAGCCAATGTATTCATCCCATGTCCTACGACTAAATGACAAAATATTGATTAGTGGGCTGTAATGCAATCAAGTCCTCATGTTTTAGACGTCCCCCTAGTGGACATTCTATTTCAGGAAAATGTTGGTATTACTGAGACTTCAATGATAGATGCTGATATTCAAGACATTGGAGCTCTCGGCCGATTATGAATGAGTAGACATTCATGAGAGGAATAACATTGATAGTAAAAATGAGGAAGAAGAAGATGAGGTAGAATAAAAGTTCGATGTTCAAACAAATGAAGAAGAGGAAAAGTTTCAATCCGAGTCCGATTCCAAAATTTAGAGTGTGAAGTATGTTTAAAATATGATATGTATTCGTATATATGTACTTGTTGTTAAAATGTATATGTGTGCTTGATTTATATATAGTTGTTAAAATGCATGCTACAGTGTCCATTTATATATAAGTTTACATATAATTGCTATTAAAATGTATTTGTATGCTCAGTTTATTTTTATACTTTTACAATGTGTGATTTATTTAAGTAAATTCTATAATTCTTCTTATCTTTCATATATACATACAATGGTGTGTGGGTAGAAAAGGAAGAGCATAGCACCCCCTGCAGCAGAGAGGCTTTTACTCCATTAACCCTGGCACTTCGGCAGCAGCAGGCATGTCTACTCCGCCAGCGACATTGCCTTCTATTCTGGCCCTAACTGTATGAGTTCAGCAGCCGCTTCCACCCCTCCGTCTCCTGCTAGCCCATCATTGTTTCTTGCCTATCGTCTTGTATCAATTAGTTGATGCTCGTAGGGTTATAGTGCCGACCTCGGATCGGTAAAATTAAACTTTATATTTTAATTCATTAACCATAGAAAATAAGATGTAAATACAAGCAACTAAGCTTGTAGTCAACACCATCACTGAAAGCCCAAGTTCATTCCACCTTAACATTATCCAATAAGCACCAAAACCATTGAGAAACAAAGGCCCTCCCTTTTAAACCAAAACGAGTTCCTCTTCTTTGAGCAAAACTATTTTTATGACAATAACTAATCTAAAAAGGAATAGAAGAGCAATTGTTTCAAAAGATTTGTTAAAAAAACTTGTTTTGTTCAACATTTTTTGTGGATGCAAATTATGAGTTTTAAGCCAAAATATTTTTGCTAGAAAATTTTGCCTTTCTATTGTAGAAAGCTAAAGCTAGGCATTTTTGAAATTAGGAAAATGCGTAATATTTTTTTTATTTTGTCATGTTTAATAGCTGTATTTTTTGTTTTGCTTTTTGCTTACAACTTACACAAATTGCTTTTGCTAAACAGTTTCTCTAAGCAGTGGGATTGTACCAAGGTTATTTCGGCCATTATGCAGCAGCACTTTGTTGGGGCTTATGCCAGTTACGGCAAGGTCCCTTTGAATGTTAAAGATATCTTATTTGGAGAGTTTTGTGTGAATATTTTTATTTACTATGCTTAGATTATTATTTTAACTACATGCAACGTTATGTGACTTGTATTTGCAATTTTTTACTTGTAATCAAAAAAATTTCCGATGGGACCCAGCATATCATACACAGATACACGATAAATTTGATACAAGGGCATCCAAGCATTATAGACAACATGTATAAAACTCATCAAGAAGGTAAGAGGCCTGATTGAATGACGGAACGATTTTACACTTATTTTCTAGGGTAGTGGAACGACCCTAAGTACAAGAAGAAGGAGATAGCTCAGAGGAATTAGGTTGAGGGGAGTGATGGACACCGGTAAGCACATTTGAGGGTCATTGTCAGTTATTGAGTGGGTAAGTATGTTATAAGTCTTGCTTCTTCAATGTTTTTAGCTTATTATAAATCTTATGCTTGTTGTTTATAGGTCTTATGAAATCATGTTTGTTTCTTAAAATGATATTAGTTTCTTATACGTCTTATGATATGATGTTCGTTTCTTATAAGTCTTATTTGCTGTTAAAATTTATGCTTGTTATAAGTCTTAAGAAATGATGTTCGTTTACAGACATGATTATTTGTGTTTATAACTTTAGTTTATAAGTCTTATAAAATGATGCTCATTTCTTAAAATGATGTTAGTTTCTTTTTTGTCGTTATGACATGATGTTCCTTTTTTATACGCTTCTAAAATGATGTTGATTTCTTATAAGTCTTATTTGGTGTTATATTATGTAATGATGTTCGTTTATTAAAATGATATTAATTTCTTATAAGTCTTATAAAATGTTAAATTGATATTATTTTCTTTCATTTATTTTGTAGAAGGAAAAAATGGTGATAATTTCAAAAAATCGGATTTCTACGTCCTCCTCCATCAACAAAGAAAGCGGGAAAACAAGGGGAAGTGGATCGACTTGCGTTCGGATGAGTTTCGGGTAAGTATGTTAATGTTATTCTTAAATTGTATGCTTAAATACTCAAATTATTTAACAAAAACTTATTCACTTTTTTGTTCGCCAAATTCTTAGAACTAAAGGCGAATGCAGAGTATTTGGATATAGGGATTGGGACACCGGTTCCGAGCGATGATGCCTTGATGTTTGAGGCTGCTTGGGGCATCAACAAAGGCCACATCTACAATTTTGGCTCCAAGTCTGTAGCCATCACAGCAGGGAGCCAAGGCGGAGGCAGTTCATCATTGACATCTTCAGTTTCTTCTGCATCTAACTATTGTGTTCAGACAACAAAGACATTGATGGGCAATATGGAGCATGCTTAGGACCAATTCTCCAGTTACATGGAGAATTTTTCTATGAAGGTTGGTGTGCAGCCCGATCTGGTGTTTTTAGATTCTTTCCATTTCTCCCATAGAGGATGCTCAGTCTGATGTTGCACTGTGTGACCCTCCTTCGAGCCATACCCCCTCATCTAGAACCCCCCATCGCAGTAATAGATATTAGACACTTAGTTTGTTTAAATACTTTGTACATTTTATACTTCGTTCGTTTTGCGTACTTTACAGGTTTAATGCTTTAGTATCGATGTTGAATTATGTTAGCTTTAGTATGTCAGTATTGATGTTTACTTTGGGGCTTTTGTGAATTATTTTTGTGATAGTATGATTTTTGTTTGAATGATGTTGGTTTGGAACTTTTGTAAATTGTAGGGGGATTATTGGATATTTAAGAAAATATATTTAAAAAATGACGAAATTCCGATAAAATTTGGTCTCTAAAAGGTATTTTTAATATTTTTTAATAAATTTCAAAATATACACCGATTGTAGCAACTGGAGTAATCCGTTGGTAAATATAAATTACTTTTATTATTTAATTTAAAAATTTTCCGATCGACGCCAATGGCCACAATTTGGTCGGTAAGTTATAAAATTTACCGACCGAAATTCACGCGATATACATGAAACATCGGTCAGTATCATTTTGAAATTTGAATTTATTGAAATCGAAAAAAAAAGTTAACGACCGACCAATTCAGTCGGTAAGCCTAGAAATCGTTCAGTAACATTTTTCGACCAACGTAAATTTTATCCAATTTCCTTCCCAATAAACAAATACCCAACCAAGCTTGACCGGTCGGTAATTCCAATTTAGCAATGATTACCGATGGAAAATTTGGCCCGTAAAGCTCCTTTTTCTTGTAGTGGGCATTGGTGACAAGAAATCTCAATACCAAAAAAAAAAAAAATGCTAAGTTATATCTAATTAAAAAATGGAACAAAAAACTATGACACAAATACAAGTTTATATCATCCCTAAATATCTAAAAATATTACATTAATCATCCTAAGTTTAACTAAATGAATAAATAATTAAACAAAACCTAAATAACTAATATATACCTTTTTCGGCCGTAGTGGTGGCAGCGGTCTTCTTTTCTGGCAATAGCAGCAGCAATATGGAGCAGTAGTGGCAGAAGAGAGAGAAAAGAAGAGAAAAGAAGAGAGAGGAGAGAAGATAGTTTAGTGTTGGTCAGGGGTCTAGGTGTGTCAATCGCGAATCGGTCACCGAAGAGGAACTTCACATGGTCATGAGGTGGTCGCCTGTCGTAGGGGTAGGGAGGGGGAAATTGGGAGTGGGAAAACATAGAGAGGAGGAAAATTAGGGAGGGAGTCATGGCTAGCCTAATTTTAGGTTAGCTTGCAACTGATTAGCAATAGATCCGCTGTAGCAAAGTTGTAAAAGTTTGCGATCGAACTAAGTTGTTTGCAATTTCGTCACTATCTGTGCGACCGACAGCAGTAGTTGCAATGTCCAGTTGCTATTTAACTATTTTTTTGTAGTCTCATGTCTTCAGGAAAATACACTTGTTCTAATACAGAAAGAGCAGTTGAGCGTTTGGGAAAATCATAAAGAAAAGGTGAATTGCATTATACGGGGCATAAATGTCTTTGACGGTCTCCACAAAGTGTCCTCTCACAATATTAATATGATGACTCACTTCATGGAGGTCAACCTCTATATCCACAAACCCCCTTTGTAGCCCCAAATAGACCTTTACCATGGTTACAAATTTTACAAATGAAAAGGATCCATAGAATTTGATATTGGAATTAGAGGAACCTATATATATTCTTTTCTTTTATGAAAATGAGGATCGCAATTGCTCAATTCTAGGGTATTCTTGTGGAAATGGAGAGCTAGTGGAGGGCAGAACACTGGTTCTCCAACAATAAGTTGCTCAATGGCTAGTTCCATTTCGAAAATTTTGTTAACAATAATAGAAGAATGTTTTTGCTCAAGTAAAAAGAAGCTAAGGATAAGCCATCTCAACCCTCCTTTTGGAAACATCTCCTTGGCAACAGTCATCACTTTACTCTTTGGGAACTCAAACATTCTCTCATATTCTCGTGCCACGTGGATTGGCGCCTGCACCTACATTATATGCTGTTCAAGAATACAAAAAAAATAAGAAAATAAGAGGTTTTTACATGTATATCTAACGTATATACATACTCTATGTCTGTTTTTTCATATTCCAGAGAACCTATACAAAAGTTTCTTTATTGGATCTATTATCAGATCTTCTGGACCATCAAGATCCCATAAAGATATAAAAGCCCGATAGTTATTACTACTTCATGTCTCCAAATCCACATACTCAAATAACATTGTTTTGTGGGCTTAAATAATGGCCCACCATTTTTTATGGCTTATGAGAACAACTCGTAATCCCTTGGACCTTCTAAGGTTTCATAAAGAGAACTGTGCTACCATCAAATTAAGCGTAATAAACACTTTCATTATAAAAATGATAACTTCAACATTAGGCCTTGGGCTCATAAACAAAGCCCACACTCATTATCATAAGATGGTTGAGGCTTCATACTTATACAAAATTTTTTATCTATATACATAACTTAAAAAGAAAAGCAATAACAAGCTTATGTATTACATCCTTCCTTTTCTGTTAGGGAAATTAGTCTTCTTTTACCACGAGGAGATGTTACCTCATCGCCTACCTTGGGAATCTTTTATGTTTTTGCTGCTTGTCCTGATATAGCAACAACATTCGCATCACCATGTTGCTGACTTTCAGCATATATGGCACTACCTTCCCTAGATGCCACATGTCCTTGAAGCTAATCATTTTCGAAAACATCCATAATCGGGTCGGTAACATGCTTCCAAGTGCACCCTTGCCTCTTCGTCATAGCGAGAGTCTTGAATGGTAAATGAAGGAGTATCAAGAATAAAATTTTTATAAGTTTCATCTAATGTACTTCTTCTTCATCATTATCCTGGGAATTTAGATTATCACCTCTAATATCTTGATTTTCCTCTTGGATACTTTGGCCATCTTGCCCCAGAATTTTTCCTTTTTTGGCAATTGGTTTTTCTCATTTTCTGCCGCTAATCTCTCCGTGTCAAATCTCTTGCGTCAATTCCTAAGCAAATGTGGGCATTATAAACTTTCATTGTAATATGCTATTATTATATCAGGAAAAATGACATCGAGACTAATTTCACCAGTTCAGTTACAGCTACAGATAAGATGGCATGGACAACTTTACAAGCCAGCATTTTCTACCTTCATTCTCATAGAAGTTATTGAAAACTTCATCAAAAGACTGTGCAAGGCTTGAAGAACTAAGAGCAGGAAGAAGAATTATTATGGCGATAGAAGGAACAGATAAAGGTAAAGAAGGTAAAGGAAGATCTTCACTACCAGGCTCATCCCAATTCTTTGGATTCATTACCATCACTCAGAGTTTGTGGGTGCTTAAATAAGTAGAAAGAAAAGTGAACACGGTATGCACCAAATAATGAGTTTCGGGTATTTGATCCTTAATGTGAGTAGCTTGCAAGATAAGATAAATGAAGACTAAACCAAAGCTGATGCCCGTTTTATATCCGATGCTTAAGTTAGAAAATAATTTAGTAGAGTAAGAGTACTCATGTAAATGACATAAGAAATAATGAATGAGACAGTACCTCTATTTATCGGTGACTTTCTCCTTGAAGGTTTTGTAGATATCCCATGTGGGATAGATATTGGTTGAACCTTTTGGTTCTTCTAAACCTTTCTTAAATTAAAAAAACTCCTACAAGGTCAATGGGCAGGAATATTTTATAGAAATTGGACTTTCCTCTTTAATTCTTGTTGGGCCAAATGAATTGAACCAAAATATAAGACCTGATGGGCTATTCCTAGATGCATCCCCCTTAAATCTTTTTCTCTCCTTATTATTATTACTAAAGTTTCTAT
This sequence comes from Catharanthus roseus, assembly GCA_028651295.1. Lineage (NCBI taxonomy): Eukaryota > Viridiplantae > Streptophyta > Magnoliopsida > Gentianales > Apocynaceae > Catharanthus > Catharanthus roseus. The sequence continues at coordinate 686,849 of JAPQWS010000132.1, forward strand.
GTGAGAAAAGTTAAAATTTGTTTTTAAAAGAAAAGTATAATGGAAGAAATTCATTAAATGTTGCATTGTTTTCATAATGTGACAAGTTAAAAAACATGATCATAGTACAATATTAGAAGAAAAGAAATGGAGCGAGTAATAATGTAAGTGCATATATTAACATCTGTTCTTTCATTGATTTTATGCATTACTGTCAACAAACACAAGAAGGTCATCGGTGTAAAACTTGGTGAGTTTATACCAGGAAGCTTATACACTGTCAATTTTTATTTATTTATTTTTTGCTATAATTTAGGAAAATTCCCTGAAAAACAAAAGTAACTATTCTATGTCCATATTGTATCTACATTAAGTTTGCATTTTCTATTACATTTTTAATAAATTGTTCAATATTCCTATTGAATAATTTAACATCGAATATGACTAACTAATATGGTATCCTTAAGCTCCCTAAACTCTCTTTTGTCCAACAATGTTTGCATATATAATGAAATAGTAAGTGATATATATATCTTAAACTACATAAGAAAATGCAGCTTGCTAAGGATAATTTTGTTCATTTAATATTTTTGTTGCACCAAATTTTGAGCTTGATCTCGATTTCACAATCCTAACTAGAATAGTTTAATTTTAGTACGCACTAAAAAGTGTGCGTAACGTACAAGTTAAGTTTTTAACATAAGAACTTACTTAAGACCTTATCACTCCCTAAGAAGAGAGGACTAATTTTGCATGTCGAAGTAAAAGAATATATATATATATATATATAAACAAAGAAATTCTAAGAAAAAACTAAAAAAAAGACAAAGATATGTTGTGGATGAGTTGATGTGTGTCTTGGTGTTCAGCTTGTGATTAGCTTCTAGTGCTGTTTGTAATTTCTTAACTTCCCTCACTTCCCACCTTTTTCTCCACATTTTGGAGTGGTCACCGAAGGTGTGAAATGTGGGTTTGAGGTTGATCCCACCTAAGAAAGAGCCGGTGAGAATGCATGTCTTTAGTTCGACCAGATCCCTTGCTTCTAACTCGCTTGGCCGAATATCTCGTGGCTCTTGTTACATTGACAAAGCTAGGGAGGAAGGATGCCATTGAGTTTTGAGCCTTAGCCTTCAGAATTTCTACTCACAATGTTGAAGACTAAGGAAAGAGAAAATCATCAATAAAGTTTCCTCCAAACTCATCTCTTTCTTACTTGAGTTTTCTTTGAAACAATTGGAGTTGTTTTTACATGCTTATGCTTCTCATGAAGTCATAGTCGAATTTTATGTGGTATAGTTTATGCTTATGATCTATGCCTTGTTAATGTTACTGACATTCCTAAGTGGCCTTGTTTTCTTACCTTTGTTGAGAAGTGTTTGATGCTTGGAGTTGTCAAGTTTGATAATTCTTGTGTTGACCTTAAAATCTTATAAGTTGTTGAATCTTTGGGGAACTCGTTGCACAGGAATATTTATGGTAAAAGAGTAGTCTAGAAATTGAACTTTTTATGCCATCTTTGTTTGAATCTCCTTTTGATACAATTCTTTTAGAATTCACGATTGTTTAATAGATTTGACATCCTACAAGGAGTTGATGATTTTGTAAACCCCCAACCCAAAAGTCAATTAAAGTTATTTTTGGGACTAATTAGTAATATCTAAAAAGTTTAGTTTATTAATATCAATAAGATTTTAATTGAGGTCTCATTAGGAAAGACCTAAGGAGTTAAATGCAATAAATGCAATAGAAGTTAGCTATCCTTAGTATTTAAAAGACTATATCTGATATCCTCTCTGGAACGACATTATTTTAGACATAAGAGGGGCTGCCAAAGAAGAAAAAAGCTAGGAGAAGAAGAGAAAGCTACGGTTCGGGAAGTTAGAAAAGCTTGTGATTTTATAGGTAAGTGAATAAATTTCTTCCAGTATAACTCATTCTGGGGTCATGATTAAGATTTTGTATGAAAGATTATGTTTTTTATTATTACTAAGATAATTTTTACAATTTTATGAAAACGAAACAAGCATCAAATTTAAACAAGTTATAATGATCATGTTTTTTGAAATATGTAAGTTGTTTTTGGCTCTTATGTGTTGAATGTTAAAGTTATACATTTATATCCAATCTATCGAAGTGTGCTTATTGAAGCGAAGGACTCGATAGAGTCTAAAATCCAAATATTTAATTGTGAGCCAAAGTTGCATATTTTCTAGAGTTACATATTTTCTAGTGTTATATAAGTTGTAATTAATATAATATAAAAGTTATTATATTTGTTTGAATTTCTAATGGAAAAAAAAAATTTACACATTGCTATTGTATCGTTTCAGCACTACAGATTGCCTGCACAAGCTAAGGTTTAAAGTTGCAGTAAAGTTGATTTAATGTGCAGCAGTGCATCTTTATTGTGTCAATTATCCATTAATTACTCATCAAAGAAAATGTTGTGGTTTAATTGAATTAATAAAAATTTTTAGTAGGTTTTTTTTTTTTTGTTCGCAAGGCTTTAATTGCCAAGTTTGAGTACCCAAAGCAGAGAAGCTATTTCTCTGATTCTTTGGGCAAGCCATACATTCAAGAGAATAATATTTATTTATTTTTTAAAAAAATAAAATTCACCTACTTTGGTGTATTTATGCAAAGTGATGCTAATTATTGATTATGTTTTACAAAAATTTTATTGAAAATTTGGAGAAGTTATGTGTAATTTTTTTGTTTTTATGTCATTTGAGTAAACTTTTACATAAAATAGCCTAAATAGTTTTGGGAGCACCGTTTCTTTTTTAAAGTTATGATTTCATTAATATTTTGACTCAAAGCAAATATTTGTTTTTGAATTGCTTGATTCTAGAAGGAATCTATTTTACTTACTGAGCTGGAAATCACCTTTCTCTCCACCTTACAGATGACTGTAGGGGAAATGATAATGTTTAAGGAGAATGGAAAGAAGTCCCTTTTTTATAATAGAAGATTTATCGTTTTAGTTATTTAGCCTTTAATTAATGGCTACACTGGATTTTTATTCTAAGTCATAAATGTTTAGATTCAAGTTGTAATAGTTTTATTTTCTTTTTCAGGGAGATGTTCTCCATTTGGGATTTAATATTAGAATTTATTTTACGATTAAAACTTTTTAGGATTTAAGTTTTGATGTATTAGTGACCTTGTGTAGAGGAGGAATCCATTTACAGGGTCGTCTCTTAGCCTCAAACTTAGGGCGTGACATTTTATAGTATCAGAGCCAAGGTTACAATATGATGACCGCTAGGATAAATAAAATTTTAGGAATTGATATTAGCTTGTTTTTCTTTAAGAACACGATAAGTTCCCTTTTCTGTTCCTTAGAAATCCGATTATTGCAATGAGTTAAGTAATTTATGCTTAAAAAATTTGTTGTGAGAATATCAAAAGGGAAGAAGAAACTTGAGAGAGAGGCTAAGAATTTCTTATGAATTGCATTTTCACAAAAAGAAAATCCATATTATATTTCTCATTCCCTAAACTCTCATCTCATTAGAACAAATCCGTTGAAACCCTTCTAATACTAAGTGAACTTTAGATATTTCTTTCGAAATATCCATTTTGCAAAACATTTTTTCATATGCCTCAATCTTATTTTACTCCTCTGCCGTTAATTCATAGTATAATGAGAGATTTGATTTTTACTCTCTCCTTCTTAACATAAACTTCCACATCCAATAGATGCCACCCAGAATAATTGGAGGATCTTCAAGGGGACGTGAGGATGTCATAGATGACATAGAGGTTCCCTTAGTCAATTTGGGGAGCCGAAGAGAGAGAAGACAAGCACGAAAAAATCCTAATGTGCCAAATGATGAAACTACCCCTACATCTGCTCCTACAGCTACTCCTGTTCCGGAAATGGCTACCGCGTTTGTGATGATTACACAAGTGGTGCAAGGTCAACAAGCAATGCTTCAGGAACAAATGCGAATGCAGACAGAGAGACAGCCTGAAATTGGATCTCATACGCATTTTGAAATGCTTAAGAAGACGCATATGCCAACATTTGATGGAAACTCAGACCCTGAACAAGTAGAGAAATGGATTAGTGAGTTGGAAGGAAACTTCGAAGTTCTAGAGATTCTAGAATTGGTAAAGGTAATGTAGCAAAACCCTTCTTGGATGGCAAGGTTGAAAATGGTGGAAAGTGTAGCTCCTGCCTTAACGACAAATGGCCAAGAGGTTACACAGAAAATTTTCAACAAGGAATTTCTGAGTAATTATTTTCCTTAATCGCTATGAAGAGAACGATAGAAACAGTTTTTCCTTCTCAAGCAGACCGAAGAAATGTCAGTGGCGGAGTATAACAGTCAATTCAGTGTCTTAATACGTACTAGCTTTCATGGAGGATGACTACTTGAAGATGCTTAAGTTTGAAGAGAGTCTACGGCAAGGAATTCGGAAGTTACTGTCAGCAATGAAGTCAAAGGACTACCAAGAAGCCTATCGAAGAAGTATAAGGATCGAGTCTGAAACGGCACGAAATGGTGAAGGTCACCAAGCCGAGAAGCAAAAGGTCTTTGAAAGTAAGATAAACAGATATCAAATCCATAGTTCAGCAAGCCAACGTGACACTCTAACAACCTAAACAATGAGGAATGCAATGAGAAGGAAGTGTCCTACTTGCAACAGTTTTTCTTCTGGTGAGTGTAGGAAAGCTTTGGGAACATGTTTTTAGTGCAGACAAGATGTCCACAAGATTAGAGATTATCCTCATTTACCTTAATAAAAAGATCAAGTCAGTCAAGCGGCTGATATACGCTATATTTTCTACATTTTTATAGTTCATTTTCATCGTTTTACGATGTTTTTAATATACAAAATGCATATTTTAGACTAAAACCCTTTATTCTAGTCTTAAGTGCTTTCTTATCGAGAAAACGATGAAAAGGAACGAAAAGAATCGAAAAAATAGAGTGAAAAAACATAAACAAAGCCAACAACATAAATTAAGAAGAGCTACTGGCTTAGGTAGGTCAATCTATCGTCAACAGTAGGTTCTAGAGGTAAAACAAAGAAGAAAAAAAGCCTACCGACAAAGGTAGGCTACCCCTATCATCGACGGTAGGTCTCGGCCACAAGAAAAAAATAAAGAGGACAGAACCCTATTGTAGATGGTAGGGCTCGACCTACTATACGCAATAGGTCCCGACTGTGCAAGAGTAATACGTTTTCTCAACTTTTAAACGTAATTTTTCCATTCATTAGTATGGGCGTTCCACCATTAGGGCATAGAGAGGAGATTATGGGTGAACCTAGGTTAGAAAATTCTCCCAAATTCATCCTCAATTAGATACAAAATAAGTAGAAAAACTTTAATTGAGGGTTTAGAGATCAAGAATTGAAGATTCAAAGGTAAAATTTCGGGCTTCAATTAGGTGACTCAAGAGACGAGCTGGGGCGATGTTTGAGATCGTGACTTTGGCTTCAACCTTCTCCAAAACTTTATTTTCCTTTCTTTTTACTGATTGTCAGTGGTTAATTTCAGTTTTAATACAATTTTTAGTGTCTAGCTTTTTATGTTTGGAAGAGGGTGGAACCTTAATTCTTGATTATTATTATCTAGGATTAATTTATAGAAATTGATGTTTTTTCAATTGAGTTTTCTTCCAATTTTGTTTTGTTGCAATTTAATTGTCGCAATTGGGGGTTAATTGGGGCAATAGATTAGGATATGAAATTGCACTTTTAGGTCCCTTAATCACCTGTGAATTACTGTACTCATAATTGTTAGGGAGACAAGAGATTCTCCTCTAACGGCTAGTGAGTAGGGTGGCATTTCCCTAGAGATAGGAATTGCCGTATTTGTGATGACGCAACTAGGTAAGTAAACAAATTTTACAATAAGTTTTTCTAGTTGAACTAGTAATAAGGAATGGGGGGATTCAAACAATAAAACTCTTGCTTTAATAGTTTTAAGCATTTGAGTTTCTTGTTTTACCTGTTTTGGTTGATAATTGGTATTTTTAGTAGTTTAGTTTATTTTTTCTTCAAAAAGATCCATTTTAGGGTAAACATTAGAAGAAACAATTAGTACTTGAGCTTTTATGATTCCTTCACATACGCTAACTCGGGTGTAGCTCGACTACTATAGTAATAGGTCCACTTGCCTATTACTCTAGTTTAGTCGTTTACCCCATTATTTAAAACATGACAGCAAGTTCTTGGCGTCGTTGTTGGGGAGCGGCAGCTTAAGGAAAATCGTTTTTATAGTGCCTTAATCATTTCTTTTTTGTTTCTCCTATTTTTGTTTGGATTATTCTTTGTTTGTGCAAGTATTCGGTTATTTTTGGCCTACATCTTTGAGTGTAATTTGTCTTTGTAGAATTGATCATGTTTTCTTTTGGTGCTGGTTGTTTGGTACTAGTTTATGCCCCCAAAGAAAAGGGGTGAATTAGTACTATCTGATCCGAAGCCATAACGTACGTTGCGGGATGCCCACCGCGCCCTTCAGTTTGGAACAGCGGGCAATAGTACAATAGCCTTCGAGAAGACAAAGGAAGATCAGGCAGTCCCACTTTTCATTAATCCTCTATTCATACCCATCCACCACCACCAATAGCGGAGTGCACAATGGCGGAATATGTCGGACCGTCAATCTCTGGGACGCAGTCGAGCATAGCAAGCCCAAGGGTAGAAACGAATAACTTTGAAATAAATTCGAATATCATTCAGATGCTGCAAAATAATGTCCAGTTTGACGAACTTCAGGATCAAGATCCAAATGCTCATGTCGGCCACTTTTTATAAGTGTTCGACACTTTGAAAATAAATAAAGTGTCCAAAGATGCTATCTGACTTCGTCTTTTCCCATTTTCAGTGAAGGGGAAGGTGAAATCATGGCTCAAGTCACTATCTTCAGGGTCTATCACGTCATGGGATTCAAGGGTAGAAAAATTCTTCGAGAGGTACTTTACTCCGAGTCGGACAGCAAAGATTAGTAACGAGATTCTATCGTTCCAACAACTAAATGGAGAAAGCCTCTAAGAGGCTTGGGAAAGATGGACAGAGTTTATCCGGAAATGTCCCCACCATAGATTAGATTTAGGGTTCCAAATTCAAAACTTTTATAACGGAGTCTCATTCGAGACGAGACAATAATAGACGCCTCAGCTGGAGGATCTACAGATCACAATACCCCTCAACAAGTATACAACTTGATTGAACAGACAAAAATGAATGGCTATGCCTTGGGACGGCAGCGACCAAAGTCGAAAACGATGAAGAGCATAGTGTGGATGAAATTTCTTCCAAGGAAACTAGATTAACGGCCATATAGAGCAAAAAATTGAGATCCTGACCACTATATTATTTGGCAAAAGCAATCAAACGGTCATGATCTTCGATTTCTACAGCAGTGGGCATCCAAATCATGAATGCCCAAGTATGGGAGGACCGATGGAACAAGTTAATTTTTTACAAAGGAACCGGCCTGGTAACACCCCCTACGAAAATACATACACCCGGGGTGGAGAAACCATCCCAACTTTTGTTTTGGTAGTCAAGGACAGCCAAGACTACAATAGCCCCCGAATTTCAAAACTGGGGTCCTCCTCTGCCATTACCTTATGAAGTGGCTCAACTGAATTATCCTCTACAAGTAAAGGCGAATTTGGAAGAGATGATGGTGAAATTTATGTGCGCCAAAGATAACCAGACGAGCATCATAGAGGCAGCTCAAAGGAATCAGGAGGCCTCCATCTGAAACCTTGAAAAGTAGATCGGCCAGCTAGTTAAGCTCATTTCAGAACTCCGGGGACTCTCGCAAGAAACACAAAAGTCAACCCGAGAGAGCATTTCGGCAGCCTAAGTGCTTAATATTGATAATGATTTCAAGGAAACATGATATCCTAGGACACACCTATCCCACTGGATTCTCACAAGGACTTTGAATATAAATAGGATAAGGACTATTGATATTAGTCATCTAATATACTGATCTTCTCACATAGCTGGCATATCTCTATAGATTATTTCCTACAATATCCTTGATCAATATGACCGAGAGGCCATTTTTTTTAGTATCTTGAACGAATAAAACTTGAGAAGGAATATAACAGTGGTCTCCCGCAATCTTTATCTGATAAGTATAATCATAAGACTTTAATCTCATTCCCAACTTAAGTTATAATCAAACTACTAATTGGACTCCAATATCAAATAGTAATCTGACTCACAATTACTTAATAAACCTCTAATGTGGAGATATTCCGAATTTCAAAACCTCAAATCGACTATGCACTTTCTCCATCTCTAAAATCAAAATCCGAAAGTATTCCCTCATTGAACTCCAGTATTCTCTCTTCACTATCATCACAATATTTTCTTCAGCAGGTAATTTCCCTTCACGCTTTAACCATCTTGTAATTCCGCTTTCTTTTTTTTCATAAGTTTGCAGCCGTCTATGACAATGCCCTTTTATTTCCATGCAATTTTTTTTGTTTGTTCTCTATCTTGGATTCTTCTAGATTTTTTTTATCCCTCTTCGTGCCCATATTATGAATTATCTGCTAATAACAGAGTTTGTAGCCTCAAACAGAGCCATCTAAAATCCTTCATAAAAGGTGTTCTTTCTTTTTTCGACAGATGCCTCTACTTTATACTCATGACATTTTTTATTCTTTTTTTTTCGAAAATGCATGTAATCTCATTCACCCACTATGCACAATAAGAGCATGTTACACATAATTATTGGCTCAAGCCACCATGCATATACAGAAGGATAAGTACTATCTTATTTTGCTAGTTCTGACCATCACATCGTTTGCTTTACAGGTTTTTTTTTTCTTGAAGACCAAAAGGAAAGCTTTCCTTAGAGTATCTTGTCTACATCAGGTACTTCCAATTCCTTCTTATCTATAAATCATGACTAGGGGCAATGTTTATAGCCCCTCCAATGCTCTGTGAAGAACATTCATCAAGCAGACCAATGACTTCCATTTTTTTTTTTTGCAGTTTATTTTTTTTAGAGAGAGAAAAAAAAATAGTCAATTGTAATCTCTTCCTTTTCATAGTATAACTCTATAAGCAGCCCAAATGCATGTAATTTTCCTTCCTTTCTTTTCAATGCTGATATTTAATCAACCTATATTAATTTCAAAATCCATGACATCCAATTCTTTGAATTGATTATCAACTATTCCTTTAGAACTTGCAACAGAAATCTTCTTGACTGAATTCATTAGATTTTGATCCCATCTCCGAAAAATGATTTTTTTTCTTTATAAGAATATTAATTGTATTCGGAAATACTGTATCAATTGTTGACCAAATTCATGAAACCGAATGGTCTTGTCAATCTCTCTTTGACACTTTATCCCCTCTCATAACTTCATATGCTGCGTCGCGGAGGACTGGAGCAATGATTCTTGACACAACCAAGGTCAGATAATGCATTGGCCGAATTGGAACGAATTGCTTGAAATGAGTCTGGATAGGCACTTCAATGTATGGAAATTTATTTTGGACATGCAATGCAGACAAGAAAATTTGAGCAGAAGGGTCAAATCTTGAAATGTCAAGAAAAGTGCTTCCACTAATAAAACTCATCAATTTCTTTTGCATTAAAAATGAGCTTTTTTATTCGCTATGTTTCCAAATGACTTGGAATCTCAATAAGTTGCCTTTGACCATTTTTTATATGCTTTCAAGAGTTCTATTTATTATTATTTTTTTCATGTAAGTCCGACAATTGTTTTTCGCAAGCTGCCTCTCACCCATCTTTCAGACATTCAAATTTTTTATAGCAATTTTGATGAAGACTTTGAAGTTTCATGACTTTTTTTTTTTTTTTTTTTTTTTTTTTTTTTTTTTTTTTGGAAGAATCATTTAATTAAAACCTGTGAAGGACATCTTCTTGGACCAAACTTTAATTTCAAGCCTGTGGTGAACATAACGTTGTAGGCCAGACTTCAATTTCAAACCTGTGGTGCACTTTGCTTTGTGGAACAAGCTTCAATTTCAAGCTTATGGTGGAATTTGCTTTGTTGGTTATGCTTGAATTTCAAGCCTTTGGTGGACTTTACTTCGTAGACGAGGCTTTGATTCCAAATATGTGCTACCTTAGCTTCATGGGCCAGGTTTCAATTTCAAGTCTGTAGTGGACTTTGCTTCATGGAGACCTTTTGGGGATCTCTTGGAGATTCTAGCTGACCTTTTTGTGGAGAACTTCGTTGATCTCTTGGAAAACTTGGCAGACCTCTTCGTGGACACCATGGTGGACTTTTTTGTAGAGACTTGGCAGAACTCTTTGAGATTTGGGCAGACCTTTTCTTGGAGAACTTGGCCAAACCTCTTGGCGAACTTGACAAACCTTTTTGTGGACACCTTTGAGTGATTTTGGCCGGCCTTTTCGTGTAGAACTTGGCCGACTTCTTGGAAACTTGGAAAACCTTTTTGTGGACTCTTTAGCGAAATATTTTGCAGAGAACTTGGAGAACCTCTTGGATATTTTGGCGGACCTTTTCATTGAGAACTTGGTAGACCTCTTTGTGGAGACCTTGGTAACCATTTTCATGGAGATCTTAGGTGGACATTTTTGCAGAGACCTTGGTGGACCTCTTGGAGTTTTTGGCGGACCTTTTCCTAGAGAACTTGGTCGACCTCTTAAAGAATTTGACAGACCTCTTTGTGGAGACCTTGGCTGATCCAAATATGTTCCTTGATTGGGAAAAACAGGTAGAGAACCTATTCATTGTGAGAAGCTATAGTAAAATTGTCAAGGTGAAACTAGTTAATACCGAATTTTCGGGTTATGCACTTCATTAGTGGGAAAGGATTGTCACTCAAAGGTTAAGAAATCGAAGGCAACAGGTAGAAACTTGGGCGGAGTTGAAGACTTATGAAAGAAAGATTTGTGCCGGAACATTATTATAGAGAGCTTCACTACAAGTTGATGACTCTTAAGCAAGGCAACGAAAGTGTTGAGGAATAAAGACAAGAGATGGAATTGTACACTTTGAGATTGAGCTTGGAGGAAGATAAGGATGCTTCAATTGCTAGATTTCCAAGTATTTCTAATCAATTTGAGTTGTACCCTTACACCACTCATGTGTCATTTTCTACCAAGATGGAGAATCAAAGGAAGAGCACTAATTTCTCTAAAACTAATCTTCCTTCTTCAAGAAGTATGGTGTCTAAACCTCAATCCTTGCAAGAGTTGGCCAAAGAAGGAAGATACACATAAAGTTACTTTCAAAGATCATTCTAAGCCTAATGTGGAAGAGAAAAGAAGGTTGATCACCAATCCAAAAGGTGCTTTAGGTGTAATGGTGTGGGGCAAATGGTCATCAATTGTCCTACCAACAGAACTTTGGTTTTTAGTGAAGATTTAAATGGTTGGATTGAGAGAAATGAAGATGATTTCCAAGAGGGAATTGTGTACAAAGATGAAAGTAGTGAAGATCAAGAGATTACCTCTTTTGAGGACGATGAAGAGGGTATGAGTTTGTCGAGTATTAGAGCTTTGTCTACCCAAGTCCATGATGAGTAGATTAGCATTTAAAGGGAAAATATTTTTCACACTAAACACTTGGTGGGAGGTAAGGTTGCTAACCTTATTGTTGATAGTAGTAGTTGCACTAATGTGGCTTGCACTTATCTTGTTGAAAAGTTGAACTTCCCTCTTCTCAAGCATCCTAAGTCTTATATGCTTCATTGGTTGAATGATAGTGGAGAAGTGAAAGTGAACAAACAAGTGCTAGTGTCTATTACGAAGATGTTATATAATGATGAGATTCTTTGTCACATGGCTCCTATGCAAGTGGGGCATTTGTTGTTGGGGCGTCCTTGACGATGTGATAGAAAGGCTATTCATGATGGTGTGAAGAACACCTACACTTTTGAAAATGATGGGGGAAAGGTTCATGTTGAAATCCTTTGACTCCTACTTAAGTATTTGTAGAACAAAATAAAATGTGAGAAAAAGAAAGACTAGAGAGTGAGAATAAGAGATAGAGCATTGAGAGGGAAAAAGAATTGAATGTGGAAAAACCTACCGAGGAATAATTGAAGAGAGAAAAGAAAAAGAGTGATAGTTGCAAGGGAGAGAAAAGATGCTTCCATACAAAAGAGAGTGAGATCATACATGCCATTGAAAAAGAAGAGTTGGTTTAACTTCTGTATTGTAAGGGAATATTTGTTTCTACTAATGATGACTTGTCTTCTTTGTCTTATGCTATAGTAAAGGTTATTGAAGAATTCAACGATGTCTTCCCTGAAGAGATACCTCGTGGATTTCCTCCCTTGAGAGGGATTAAGCATCAAATTGATTTGGTATCAAAGCAATATTACCAAATAGACCGGCTTATAGAAGTCCTCCCGAAGAGACCGAGGAGCTAAGAAGACAAGTGAGGAATTGATATGTAAGAGAAAGCTTGAGCCCTTGTGCCGTTCCCGTTTTATTAGTTCCAAAGAAAGATGGTACATGGCGTATGTGGGTAGATTGTAGAGCTATTAATAACATAACTATCAAGTATAGGCATTTGATTACTAGATTAGATGATTTTCTTGATATGTTGCATGGTTCTCAAATATTTTCAAAGATTGATTTAAATTTGGGTTACCATTAAATTAGAATAAGGGAAGGGGATGAGTGGAAAACAGCTTTCAAAACCAATTTCGGTCTTTTTGAATGGCTAGTCATGCCTTTGGTTTAACTAATGCTCGTAGTACATTCATGAGACTTATACATCATTGGTAAATTTGTTGTTGTCTATTTTGATGATATCCTGATCTATGGCAAAACTTATGAAGATCATTTGCATCATCTTAAACAAGTTTTGTTAGTTTTGAGAAGTGAGAAACTATATGCTAACCTTAGAAAATTTGAGTTTTGTTTGAAAAAAGTGACCTTCCTAGGTTATGTAGTAAGCTCTCAAGGCCTTCAAGTGGATCAAGAAAAGGTGAAAGCAATCGAAGAATGGCCTACTCCCAAAAATGCATCCGAAGTGAGGAGCTTTCATGGATTGGCAAGTTTCTATAGGAGGTTCATCAAGGATGCACTATTACTAGTCCTTTCATAGATTTTATCAAGAAGATGAATGGTTTTAAATGGGAGGAGGCAAGAGAAAGCATTCAAGCTGCTAAAGGAAAGGTTGGGTAGTGCACCTATACTTGCACTACCTAACTTTGAGAAGATATTTGAGATTGGATGTGATGCCTCGAGTCTTGGCATATAACTCTCTAAGCATTGATAGAGTTATTTTTTTGTACAAATAAACACCTTAAGTTTTAATTATTAGTCTTTATAAATATTTTATTTTTTTATTTTTTAAATATAATTATTTAATTTATTTTATTTTGATAATAAAAGGAAAGAAGTCCACAAAGTAGCCTATAAATAAAGAGGAGAAAAAAAAGCCCAAGAAGGAGTGGAGCAAGCCACGGCATCAAAAAGAAGAAAAAGAAAAAAGAAGGAAGCCCAAAAATTAAAGGCCGCCCAAGAAATTGAAGAAGAAGTAGCGGCCATTAAAAAGAGGTTGTAGCCGCAATTTTGGAAGAGAAGGAGGGCAGAAACACAGTTGCGCAAGAGAGCTGAGGGCCGCGGTTGAAACTTCAAAGCAACAGCAGCCGCACAAACAGAAGCAGCTGAATCAGCAGCTGCCTGCAGAAATCAAACAGAAATCTGAAGCAAAAATTGCAGGCGCTAAAGCAGGCAGCAGCAATTCTTCGGCGGCAGCAGAAATTCCAACAACAGCAGAAATTCTCTAGCAGCAATAGAAATTCCAGCAACAGCAGAAGCTACAGAATCTCAGCTTCAGTTGAAAGGAAAAGCCATGATTTTCTCAAATAAATTGGTTTCTTCTTTCTCTTTAGCCATGAACTAAATTTATTTTTAGAATCTTGATGAAATCCTAATTATGTGATGTTGATTTATTTTATTTTGGAAGATTTATTCTATTATTTTGTGATTATATATCTTCGGGATGTTTCTTAGTTTGATGCAATTAGTTCTTTGTGATTGTTTTTGTAGAACAATTGTTTAGTTTAATTGATATTTTTATCCATGCTTGATTCTTGTAGTCTTGAGTATGAGAGATATGTAATTTTTGCAAGTATATTGTGGGTTTTAGAATTGAATAGTTCATGCTAATTTTAGATGATTTATGTTATATGAATGAATAAGTCATGCTAATGGTTAGATGGATTATGTCATGCATTTAAGCACAATATATTTCTCTAGTGAATCGAAGCTTGTAGCCTAGATCACCACATAAAAATCTAATCTTTTCTCCTAAATAAAATTAAATCATTGTTATATAGGTTAGTGGTGGATTCAAGGCTCTAAATCATCTCATTTGGTTAAACTCTTGCTATTTTCAGTTTAGTTATTTTATTAATTAGTTTCAATTAATTTAGGTATAATTTTTTGATAGTATAATTGATTCTTCTCTTTTTATAAAATTAATTCAGGAATATAATAATTTAAGTAATTAAGCCTTTTCTTTGTGGTTCGATACCCTAATACTTCCGTATTACATTGATCTTGTGTACTTGCAAGTATTGGGTTTAAAACTTAGTTAGAAAAATCCCGACCAAGCATCTCAAAACTAAGAATTTGAGCTTACAAAGTAGAAATAAGAGTATACCTTTTTGATAAAGCATCAACGACAATATTTTCTTTACCTTTATTGTAATGAATGATGTATAGAAATGTCTCAATGAACTTCATCCATCTTGCATGTCTCTTTTTCAACTTTTGTTGCCCTTTGAGAAATTTCAAGGACTCATGATCGATGTGCACCACAAACTCCTTTGGCCACAAGTAATGTTGTCAATGCTTCAATGTCGTCACTAGTGCATAGAGTTCCTTATCATAAGTTGTATAATTCAAGGCTACACCGATCAATTTCTCACTAAAATATGCCAACGGTCTTGATAAAGTCCATTTTTGATACAAATAAACACTTTAAGCTTGAATTATTAGCCTTTAAAAATATTTTATTTATTTATTAAACATAATTATTATATTTAATTTATTTTATTTAGGGATAAAAGGAGAGAAGCCCAAGAAAGAACAACAGCCCACCAAAAGAGCAAGAAATATTAAATGCAACCCACAAGAAGAATAAAAGAAAAAAAAAATTGAAGCCCACAGCAAAAAAGAAAAAGAAACGAAGGGATGCCGAGAAGAATTAGAACAGGAGAAGGAAAGCTTTCCTTACACAAATAGAAAAAAGAAAAGAGAGTTATAATAGAAAGAGGAGAGCAAAGGCTGAGGGGAAGCAGCTACGCAAGCAGCAAGTTAGCAGCTGCAGTGGTTAAGGCAGAAGAAGACAAAGAGAAGTAGCTGCTGAGCTGCGCAAGAAGACGAGGAGGAGCTGCAGGAAGCAGCTGCGTGGACCGAGGCCACTTTGCACAATTTACCGACTGAAGCAGCTGAAACAGAAGCTGCTGCACAGCAAAACCAATCGCAACAACCGCAGAGAGGAGGACCTGAAGTAGAAAACAGCTACAGCAGCTGAAGCAGAGAAGAGAACCAGAAGCAGAAAATCGGCAGCAGCTAAACAGAAGGAAGTTGAAAAACAGACGCAAAAGTTTAAGAAATCGGACGCAGCCGTTGTTGTTGAAAATCGGACCAGCAGCAGGGCAAAATCGGCAGCACCTTCGAGTGAAGGAAAAGGCCATGGTCTACATCAACAAATTGGTTCCTTCTTTTCCTTTAGCCATGAACTAATTTTTCTTTTAGAATCTTAATGAAACCCTAGCCATGTAACTTTAGTTTATTTTATTTTGGGAGATTTATTATAATATTTATGTGATTACATATTTTAGGATGTTTCTTGATTTGGTGCAATTAATTCTTTGTGATTGTTCTTGTAGAATAATTATTTGAGTTAATTGATATTTTTATCCATACTTGATTCTTGTAGTCTTGAGTATGAGATTTGTAATTTTTGCAAGTATATTGTGGGTTTTAGAATTGAATAATTTATGCTAATTTTAGATGAGTTATGTCATAAAATTGAATAGGTCATGCTAATGGTTAGATGGATTATGTCATGTATTTAAAACAATATATTTCATTAGTGAATCGAAGCTTGTAGCCTAGATCACCACATAAAGGTCTAATCTTTTCTCCTAAATAAAATTAAATAATTGTTATGTAGGTTAATGGTAGATTCAAGGTATTAAATAATCTTTTTTCGTTAAGCTCTTGCTAGTTTTTATTTAGCTGTTTTATTTATTAGTTTTACTTAATTTAGGAATAAGTTTTAGACAATAAACTTTGATTCTTTTTTTTAAACCCAAATTTAGGTAGATAATAATTTTAGTAGTTGAGCCTTTTTTTGTGATTCGATACCCTGATACTTCCATATTACATTGATCTTGTGCACTTACAAGTATTAGGTTTAAAACTTTATTAGAAAAATCCCGACCAGGTCTCTTGTCTTGCCTCAAAACACCACCAATGCCAATACCCGAGGCATCACATTCTCTCTCAAACATCTTCTCAAAGTTTAGTAGTACAAGTAAGGGTGCCTACTCAATTTCTCCTTTAACAACTCAAAAGCTTTCTTTTGACTCTCCTCCCATTTAAATCCATTCAATTTTATTTATAACATCCATCAGGGGACTAGCAATTGTGCTAAAATATTTGATTAACCTCCTATAGAAACTTGCCAAACTATGGAAGCTCTTTACTTCTGATGCGTTCTTAGGAGTAGGCTATTCTTTGATTGCTTTTACCTTTTCTTGATCCACTTGAAAACCTTGGTAGCTCACCACATAAGCTAGGAAAGTCACTTTTTCCAAAAAAAATATCACATTTCCCAAGGTTACCATTTAACTTTCTCTTTATCAAAACTAACAAAATTTGTCTAAGATAATGCAAATGATCTTCATAAGTCTTTTTATATATCAAGATGTCATCAAAATAAACAACAACAAATTTACCAATGAAATCCCTAAACGCATGATACATAAGTCTCATGAATGTACTTGGAGCATTAGTTAAACCAAAAGGCATAACTAGCCACTGATAAAGACCAAAATTAGTTTTGAAAGTCATTTTCCACTCATCCCCTTCCCTCTTTCTAATTTAATGGTGACTTGATTTTAAATCAATCTTTGAAAATATTTGAGAACCATGCAACTTATCAAGTAAATCATCTAATCTAAGAATAGGATGCCTATACTATACAGTTATATTATTAATGGCTCTACAATCAACACACATATGCCATGTACCATCTTTCCTAGGAACTAAAAGAACAGGAGCGGCACAAGGGCTTAAGCTTACTCTTACATAGCCTTTGGAGAGCAATTCCTCAACTTGTCTCCTCAACTCCTTTGTTTCTTCGGGAGGAATTCTATAAGCCAGTCTATTTGGTAACACCGCTCCTGGTACCAAATCAATTTGATCCTCAATCCCTCTCAATGGGGAAGTCCACTGGGCATCTCTTTGGGAAAGACATCTTTAAACTCTTCAATAATATCTACTATAGCATTAGACAAAGAAGACAAGTGATCATTAGTAGAAATAAATGCACTTTTGCAATAGAGAAGTAGCACCAACTCTTCTTTTTCAATAGCCTCTATAATCTCACTCTCTTTTGCATAGAAGAATATTTTCTCTCCCTTGCAACTCTCATTCTTTTGATCACTCTTTTTCTTGTCTCTCTTCATTTTTTCCTCTCTATAACTTTCCACACTCAACTCTTTTCCCTCAATTCTTTTTGCCTCTTCAATACTCTATTTCTTTCTCCCCCCTCTAGTCTCTCTTTTTCTCTCATTTTCTTTTGTTCTACAAAGACTTCACTACGAGTCAAGGGATTCAATATAAACTTTTCACCATTCTTCTCAAATGTGTAGGTGTTCTTCACACCATCATGAATAGCTTTCCTATTATATTGCCAAGGACCCCTCATCAACAAATTGCCCCCTTGCATAGGAGCCACATCAAATACTTTCATCATTATAGGACCCCTTAGTAATTGACACTAGTATTTTCTTGTTCACTTTCACCTCCACACTATCATTCAATCAATGTACTTTATAGGGTTTAGGATGCTTAATAAGAGGCAAATTCAATTTCTCAACAAGATAAGTGCTAGCCACATTAGTGCAACTACCACTATCAATAATAAATTAGCTACCTTACCTCCCACTAAGCGTTTAGTGTGAAAGAGGTTTTCCCTTTGAATGCTTGACTCTTGCTCATGGATTTGAGTAAATAAAGCTCTAATGTTCACCAAGCTTATTCCCTCTTAATCGGCTTCAAAAGCGGTAATATCTTGATCTTCACTACTTTCATCCTTGTCCACAATCCTTTCTTTGTATTCATCACCACTCTTCTCAATCCAACCATTTAAAGCTTCATTAAACACCAAAGTTCTTTTAGTAGGGCAATTGATAGCTATATGTCCCACTCCATAAAATTTAAACACCTTGTTGGATTAGAGATCAACTTTCCCTTCTCTTCCACCTTAGGCTTAGAATGATCCTCGAAAGCAACCTTAAGTGTGTCTTTCTTCTTTGGCCAACTCTTGTATGTAGATATTTGAGGCTTAGATACCATATTCCTTGAAGATGGAAGATTAGTTTTGGAGAAACCAACACTCTTCCTTTGATTTTCAATCTTGGTAGCCAAATGACACATGTCTTCATAAGTGGTATAGGGGTACAACTCTAGTTGATAAGCTATATCCCTATCGAGACAACTTAGAAATCTAGCAATTGAAGCATCTTTATCTTCTTCCAAACTCAATCTCAAGATGTACAACTCCAACTCTTGCTTATACTTTTCAGCACTTTTGTTGCCTTGTTTAAGAGTTATCAATTTGTAGTGCAACTCTCTATAGTAGTGCTGTAGTACAAATCTTTCTTTCATAAGAATCTTCAACTCTGCCTAAGTTTCTACTTGTTGTCTTCCACTTCTCAACCTTTGAGTAACAACTCTTTCCCACCAATGAAATGCATAACTCAAAAATTCGGCTATGACTAATTTCACATTGACAATGTCACTTTATCTCACCATAAATAAGTTCTCTACTTGTCATTCCCAATTAAGGAACAGATTAAGATCACTCTCGCCCTTTAAGCTAGGCACCTTCCCCTTGTTGGTTACCCTAGTAGCCACTATGGTATGCTTGGCTAACATGAGGATTATCTCCATAATCTTCATAAAAGTTGTCATCATGCCATGCTTCTTGCCTTGGATACTCTTCTTGTGGTCTATGGTCTCCTCTTCCTCCTAGACTTCCTCTGCTACAACATCTATATTTTAGTCTTCCTTGATAGCCCATTTCTTGAAATGGATGAGAATTTTGAACCGGCGTGTCATGGTATCCATAGGTAGATACATTATCAAAAGGTCTTTGATGGTGAGGTTAATTGAAACCACTAAGGTTATCACCAACTCTTTGCTCCATTGTAACACTACTCTTGCCCTCTTTAAGCCCTTCAAGATCTCTAGCAACACTTTGAAATTGTCTTGCTAGTCCTTCAATGGATTGTTGCATAGACCTTAAAGTTTTATTGAGATTCAAGATCACTTGGACCACTTGATGAGATTGAGTAGGCATATGACCATACGTGGACATGATTAAACCTGCAATTAAAACAAAGGATACCAAAACAAAGGACCTCCCAATCACTCCCTAAGTGTTTCACTCTTTGATGATCACTTAAGTTCACTCGTGTTTGCACTCTTGTTGGCATTTATCAAAATAGGCTCACCCTCTTGCCTTTTTCCAAACACTCAACACTCAAGTCTCTTATAGATCCTTTAAACTTCTTAGCCAACTCAAACCAAGAGCATCAATCGCAAGCAAGCAAACAATCAATGCACTTAGTTGGAAAGTGTTCAAAGAGACAAAAGATCAAACACTTGATGTGTAAGAGTTTCAAAAATTTAGTCTATGGAAATGAACCAATAAGTATGATTGTTCATCAAAAAATGATTAAAACACTCAAGGAATCATACAAAAGTCAAAACCAAATCAACTCAAAGCAATTAAGCTAAACAAAGAAGATGAGAATACAAATACAATATTTTTAGGAAATAGGGGATATTTACATCCCTACACTAAAACTGGAATAACTCAAAACCGACGAAATGAACTTGTACAAGACCAGCGAATGAAGCTTCGTTATTCATAGAGGATGAAATTGAGCACAAAGTTTGATCAATTTGGATCCGTGAAATACAAGTTATGTTAGGATCAATCAACACTTTTTCTGCAATCGCGAATACGAGACACACTTCAGAATTCAATCAAATTGATCTAGAAAATGGCCTCCAAATTAATCACAACTTATCTGAAACTATTCAAACCTCATAGGAGAACATCTCCACAAAATTTGATCATCAATATCGAACAAATCACATCAGAATTGCAATAGAATATCGGCACAATTTTTCTGTAAATTTTTCAATACTACTTTTGCATGACCTTTTGTATGCTTTTGTTTTATCATCAAGTACTTTTACCTTTTTATTTTCACGAATTTAATTCACTTACAAGTCAATTTTCCCTTCAAATACTCTGATACCAATTGATATGAATCCTCTCGTGCTTGAAGAATTTGGATCCAATCTTTCCTAAGATCTCCTCCTTGATTTGAAGTACCTCTATTGAGGATTTGAAGCTCCAAATTCCAATGAAGAACCTAAGAGGAACAATGCCTCAAGGTTTTAATAGTCAATATAGGAAAGAGCCTTGACCTCTTAATGCTTGGGTTTGTGAGGCATTGTTCTTCATAGGTTCTTCATTAGAAGTTGGAGCTTCAAATCCTCAACAGAGGTACTTCAAATCAAGGAGGAGATCTTGGGAAGGATTGAATCCAAATTCTTCAAGCATAAGACGATTCATATCAGTATCCCATTTATTTTAAAATGCACACATCAACAACCTGGCTTGTTTCTCTAGAATTATCAAATCGATTGAGCCGTTGAGCAACTGCCATATCCTATTACTATGTTTTGCAAGTCCTTCCACCAGTTTCGTCAGATTTTCTATTTGCTTTTTGACTGATGAAACATATGCCATCATGGCAGGCATGCTGAAGATGTTGCAGATGAAGCCTTATAGTAGGATATGTTTGAATTCAGAACATGTGGAACAAACAAAGTAGAGTTATCATTCTCCTTCTCATGGCTTGAATCAGAGTCCATGTCTAGAAGTGACAGAGTCTTGTTTATTGCTACCTGAACATGATGTGAACCGGTATTTTTCAAAAACTCCTATACACTAAGAATAGGGTCTTAGCCATTGATAGATGGGACTTCTATAGCAGCTAGGTCTAGAGGGAAATTATGAGCATTACGTTCATGCATAACTTCCATACCAAGGTTAGCACGGTTAATGATATCAGCCCAAGTATTAATTACACGACCTTTACTATCAACTACAGATTGGTTGAAATTGAAACCGTTTAGGTTGAAAGCCATAGTGCTGATACCTAAAGCAGTGAACTAGATACCTACTACAGGCCAAGCAGCTAGGAAGAAGTGTAACGAACGGGAATTGTTGAAACTAGCATATTGGAAGATCAATGGGCCAAAATAACCATGAGCGCCTACGATATTATACATCAAGGAGTTGTGACAAGAGTCAAGGCAAAACAACTAAAGAGTCACAAGGATCAAATTGAGCAAGAAAAGTTTCAAGGGCTAAATTTTGATGTCCAAGACTTTATGGGGCAATATGCTAAAGTTTTAAATAAGTTAGAAATTGGAAATTTACCTTGATAGATGGTTGGAATATGCCTTAAATTTGGGGCTTCAGTTTGGATCTTAAATTTGGGGCTTAATTTTGGAGTTTATGAGAGGGAAACATTCCTAATCCTTTTTCCCTCAAGTCTCTATAAATTTGTAGTCTTCCATTTTGTAAAGGCTAATCAAGAAATATTTCAAGACAAAGGTTCTTCTATTAGTATTCTTAGTTTTTAGCTTAAGTTTTTTTCTATCTTCTCAAGGGTGAACTTGCTTGAAAGAAAAATCACTTTGAAGACTTGTTGAAAGTTCCAAGAGCTTCAAGGTTGATCATCAAAATTCCTTCATAATAGTTACCACACTCTTGTAGAAAACTAGTCTTGAGGTCTTCTTCTTGTTTCATTGAGGTCTAAGGTTCAAAATACCTTAGGTTGCTTGAACTTTGAAGAAAATATTTTGTTTAAACCTTCTTGAGGTCTTGAATTTAAAATATCCAAGGTTGCTAGAAGTTTAACATTTTCAAGTCCTATCAAAGGCACTTTCTCTTTTCCACTTGTTACACTTGTTTTGTTCATTTTCTCCCTCACTTCTTGGATGAATTAGTATGCTCTTGAAGATTATTCCACATCATTTGGTATTAGAGCAATCTTCAAGTAAGTATTTTTGAGATATCTTACAAACAAAAAAAAAGAAGACAAGAGAAAAGAGACATGATTGCTGGAAAATGGCAACACAAAAATGTTTGAATGACCTGGAATATGACTAGAACATTGCAATCTTTTTACACAGATTTATACTACATTGACCTGGGAAACAAATGAAACAAGTCTTATCTAATTTGCAATTCCTTTGGTATCTCAAAATAGTAAAAAACTTGAAGGTGCATCTGGCTTTTCCACAAACAGAAAGTGCTTAAATGATCTGAGCATATATTCTGTTTTACTAATCCTTTTTCTTTAATTCTTGAGCCTAAACTCAAGAAGTTTGACTGAGGATTCTTCCTAGACAATCCTAATTCAATTTAGACTTGTGGTTCAATATCAATTTTCAAAACAAGCCGAGTATGTCATCTACTCTGCTTGCTGGGAACTTTTGTTTCGTATTCTTTTGTGTTCTTAAAGTATCCTAGCTTTGTGTTTGTATTAGTGATCGAATTTCTTTCTTCTTTTAGTACTTATTTCTTTATTTGGTCAATCTACCATTATTGACTCAAATGCTCTTGGAAATGTTGTTGAACTTCCTTAAAATGAATGGATGACTCAATATCATTTTCCTTGCTTC
The DNA here is from genome assembly GCA_028651295.1 of Catharanthus roseus. Lineage (NCBI taxonomy): Eukaryota > Viridiplantae > Streptophyta > Magnoliopsida > Gentianales > Apocynaceae > Catharanthus > Catharanthus roseus. The sequence goes on from JAPQWS010000132.1 coordinate 709,791, forward strand.
TCATATTTCTCAACTAGTTTTTGTTTTTGATTTTTTGATTTTGGTTGTTTAAAATTGAGTAGAGGTATTAAATCGTTGTTAAGAACTCATAGAACTCTTTGAGACTTGAACCTTAGAAAAAGGCAAAAGTTGTGAGAATATCCTCAGAAAAAGCCAAAGAGAGTTAAATAAGAGGGTTTTGTGAGGTAAACACTATCAAAATGTCAACCGAAACTCAAGCACCAACTTATTTTGGAGAAGAGTCTAGCAACTCCCAATGTGATGACCCTTTGAGGCTCATAATGCAAGAGTTACAATCCCTAAGAGATGAGATGAGGGATATTAGAAGGGACGTTACTAATCTCTCTTATCAACAAAAAGAGGTTAGTCCTCATGGCAGTCTCAATATTACTACCACAAGGAGCAATGGACCCTTCGATTGCTCTAGGACAACTGAGTTCCACCAACCTCCACATTTTGATGAACTTCATCCACCTCCTTACGGTGGTAGAGAGGCAGTTTTGGAGGTAGAGGCATGCCTAGACACTTTGAAGAAGTCCCAAGACCACAAGTTGGGCATGGAGAGCCATTATATGATGATCATGAACATGTTCCATTTGTTGCCAACTGTGGAAAAGACCAAGGTGACCAAACCTTAGACCGAATGAAGTGGAAGCTCTCTAGTTTTAAAGGTGAGGATGACCCTAACATTTTTTTAGATTGGGAGAGGCAAGTAGAAAACATGTTTATGTTGAAAAATTGTAATGAGTTCTTAAAAGCTAGACTTGTAATAGCCGAATTTTCCGGCTATGCTTTACATTAGTGGGAAAGGGTAGTAAACCAAAGAGTTAGAAGTGGTAGACCACCGGTTGATACTTGGAGAGAGTTAAATGCTTTGATGAGAGAAAGATTTGTGTCCGAGCACTACTATAGATAGCTTCATTATAGGCTCATGACTTTAAAACAAGGTGCAAAAAGTGTAGAAGAGTATAGACAAGAGCTTGAGCTCTACATCTGGAGGTTGAACTTGGAAGAAGACAAGGATGCTTCAATGGCTAGGTTCCTTAGTGGTTTCATAGAGAGATAGCTAACCAACTTGAGTTGTATCCATAAACAACTCATGAAGACATGTGCCACCTTGCCAACAAGATCGAATCCCAAAGGAAAAGAAGTGGGATGATGCGATCCTCATTTCCCAACCAAAGGTAAGTTGCAACAACAAAACCTACTTCCAAGTTCAAGCCATGGCCAAAAAAGAGGAGGCTCCTAGAGGTACTTTCCAACCTCCAACCAAACCAAAGATGGACGAGAGAGGTAAAATCATCTCTAACCCTCCAAAATGCTTTAAATGTAGTGGTGTAAGACACTATGCAAGTTGTTGTCCGATAAAGAGAGCTTTGATCTTTAGGGAGGATTTGAATGGTTGGATTGAGAAGGAGGGGGATGAAAGTGGCGAATATGTTGAGGGTGAAGAAAATGGTGAGGATGATGAACATGTTGATTTGAACCCTTTAGAAAGTGATGATGATGTCTTGAGCTTAGTTACCATAAGAGCACTAAGTGCTTAAGCTTTTGATGATAACATGATTGAACAAAGAGAAAACATCTTCCATTCTAAATATAAAGTTGAGGGAAGGATTGCCAACCTTATCATTGATAGTGGTAGTTGTGTAAATGTGGCTAGTGCTTATCTTGTTGAGAAGTTGAAACTACCAACTACAAAACATGATAAACCCTACAAACTCCATTGGCTAAATGATAGTGGAGAAATTAAAGTGTTGAGACAAGCAGTGGTACCAATAGAAATGGGAGCTTAAAAAGATGAGATACTATGTGATGTGGTGCCTATGCAAGCATGCTATCTCCTCTTGGAAAGACCTTGGCAATTTGATAGAAAGTCTATCCACAATGGAGAGAAAAATACGTATTCTTTTGTGAAGGATGGAAGAACATTCACAATGAATCCTCTTACACCTCCACAAATGAGAGATTAACAAAAAAAGATGAGTGAGAAAGAGAGGACCGAAAGTGAGCTCAAAAGAAAAAAAATCGAGGAGGGAAAGAGAGTTGAGGACAAAGAAAAGAGTGAAGAACGAATGATGAAAAACAACAGTGAAAAGAAAAAGAGTGACAAAAAAAAAGAGAGTAGGATGAAAGAAAATAATTGTTTCTTTGCAAAACCTGGTGAGGTGATTAGAGCAATTGAAAGAAAAGAAGTGGTGTTGCTCTTGCATTTTAGGGAATCTTTTACTTCATCTAAAGAACACTCACCCTCTTTTTCAAGGAAATTTTGCAGGTTATTGAAGATTACAAAGACATATTTCCCAATGAGATGCCTGGAGGTCTCCCACTAATTAGAGAAATCAAACACCAAATTAATTTTCCCCCCAGGACGGTCTTGCCGAACCGACTGGGATATAGGAGTCCACTGGAAGAGACTAAGGAGCTAAAAAGGCAAGCTGAGGGTCTAATTTCAAAAGGGTATGTGCGTGACTCAATGAGTCCTTGTGCGGTTCTGATTTTACTTATTCCAAAAAAATATGGTTTATCTTTTTCTATGGATTTTATTCTTGGTTTACCGAGAACCTCTAGATGTATGGATTCTATTTTTGTTATTGTGGATAGGTTCTCTAAAATGGCACACTTTATTCCTTGCAGGAAACTTGATAATGCTAGTCATGTAGCTAGCTTATTCATTACATGGATAGTTAGATTCCATAGAATACCAAGGTCTATTGTGTCGGATAGGAATACCAAATTCATGAGCTATTTTTGGAGAGTTTCTTCGGAAGAAACTTGGTACTAACTTGCTTTATTCTGCAGCTTGCCATCCACAAACAGATGGACAAATTGAAGTGGTACATAGAACAATTGGACAACTTCTAAGGGCTATTTTGAAGAAGAACTTGCAGCAATGGGAGGAGTGTTCTTCACAAATTGAATTTTCCTATAATTGGGCACCTCACTCTACTACTTTTTATTCTCCCTTTCAACTTGTTTATGGTTTTAACCCTCTAACTCCCTTTGATTTGGTTCCTTTGCCTATAGATCAAGCATTAAGCAAGAATGCCAGGAAGAAAGCTGATTTTGTGAAAGCAATTCATACAAAGGTCCATGAAGCGATTGTCAAATCCAACAAAAAGCTTGTAGAGAAAAGAAATGTGGGAAGAAGAAAAGTGGTACTCAAATCCGGTGATTGGGTTTGGGTGCATTTTAGAAAGGAAAGATTTCCCCAACAAAAAAAGTCTAAGCTTGATGATAGAGGAGATGGGCCATTTCAAATCCTTGAGAAAATTAATGACAATGCCTATAAAGTTGATCTTCCGGGGCATTATAATGTTAGTGCCACTTTTAATGTATCCGATCTCTCTTTATTTGATATAGGTGATCAAGATTCGAGGATGAATCCTTTTCAAAAGGGGGAGGATGATGTGAACCAGTTAGACATGTAAGAACATCAACTAGTTGTGACAAGAGTCCAGGCAAAACAACTAAGGAGTCACAAGGATCAAAGTGAGCAAGAAAAGTTTCAAGGGCTAAATTTTGATGTCCAAGGCTTTATGGGCTAGTATGCTAAAGTTTTAAAGAAGTTAGAAATTGGAAATTTACCTTGATAGATGGTTGGAATATGCCTTAAATTTGGGGCTTCAATTTGGAGCTTAATTTTTCGGTTTAAATCTATGGTGCTTAATTTTGGGTTGAAAATATGAGAGGAAAACATTCTTAATCCTTTTTCCCTCATGTCTCTACAAATATGTAGTCTTCCATTCTGTAAAGGCTAATCAAGAAATATTTCAAGACAAAGGTTCTTCTCTTAGTATTCTTAGTTTTTAGCTTAAGTTTTTTTTTCTATCTTCTCAAGGGTGAACTTCCTTGGAAGAAAAATCACTTTGAAGACTTGTTGAAAGTTCCAAGAGCTTCAAGGTTGATCATCAAAATTCCTTCATACTAGTTACTGCACTCTTGTAGAAAACTAGTCTTGAGGTCTTCTTCTTGTTTCATTGAGGTCTAAGGTTCAAAATACCTTAGGTTGCTTGAACTTTGAAGAAAACATTTTGTTTAAACCTTCTTGAGGTCTTGGATTTAATATATCAAAGATTGCTAGAAGTTGAACATTTTCAAGTCCTATCAAAGGCACCTTCTCTTTTCTACTTGTTACACTTGTTTTGTTCGTTTTCTCCCTCACTTCTTGGATGAAATATTATGCTCTTGAAGATCATTCCACATCAGAACACCTTCTGCTTTCAGGGGAAGAAGTGATCTTAAAGACCGGATTTGTGTATTTGAGAACAGGCTATCAACAGAGTGTTCCTGCGAATCCTTTTCTGCAAGAGCTCCTGATGTTCTTCTTTTGATCTGACCAGTGTGGCCAACTGGCACACTCAACTCAATTTTCATCCGAGCCGATGAAGCCTTAGAAAAAGTAGCCTTTGAGGTAGTGTTGGTTGAAGCCGTTGATGATGTTTGTTTTACTTTAAGAGAAGAGATGAGCAGCAAAGATGGCCCCACTAGGCGTGCAATAAATTTGTTTACAAAGAATTCTTGTCTGCAAATAATTAAAGCAAACAGAAGAAATCTAGTAACAAATAGTATATATAAAATTTAAAGTAGTTACAATCTTTGAAAATTCTCATCGAGAGAATAAAAACCACTGATTCTTCTCTATGAAAACTTGTCCCGAGGGCTTTGTATCTTGATCTCGGAGTTGCTGAAAAACTTCCTCATTTACTTTGTTGAAGAAGAACTTGAAGAAATTTCTAGCCTTGAAATTGAAGGCGAGTCTTGCTTTGGAGGCTTTTGGAAAGGAGAATGCTTCAGAGCTTCAACCCTTCTATTTGATAGAATTTTTGTGTCCCCTTTCCCTTAGCTTTGGCCTTCTATTTATAGGAAAAACTTGAGAAGGATGAGACTTAATTTTGAAAATTGAATATTTATTTCTAAAATTTAAGAAATAAATATATTGAGGTGGAATTATTTGATTGGCCAATTTCTTTGTTCTGGGTGACGTGGCATGATTTTATTTACTGAACTACTCCTTGAGTTCTTATCGGTCGGAGTCTTTAAGTCTCGATACTTGTCCCAAATTGATTGGCTAATAATATTTGAATTAAAATGATATTGTAATAAAACTTTCGGGACTTAATTTGTGAACTTTTCATGTTTACATCACCTACTATTGTGTATTTATGCAAAGTGATGTCAATTATTGATTCTATTTTACAAAAATTCCAATGGAAATATGAAGAAGCTATTTGTAATTTTTGGTTTTATGTCATTTGAGTGAACTTTTACATAAAATAGCCTAATTAGTTCTGGGAGAACCATTTCTTTTAAAGTTAGGATTTCATTAATATTTTGACTCAAAGCAAATATTTTGTTTTTGAATTGCTTGATTATAGAAGGAATCTATTTACTTACCTAGTTGGACGCTCATCCCTTTCCCCCACCTAGCAAATGATCGTAAGGGAAATGATGATGATTTGGGAGAATGGGAAGAAGTCCCTTTTTGGTGAGAGAAGATTTATCATTTTAGTTATTTAGCTTTTAGTTAATGGCTACTATGCATTTTTATTTTAAGTCATAAATTTTTAGTTTCAAGTTGTAATAGTTTTATTTTCTTTTTCAGTAAGATGTTCTCTATTTGGGATTTAATATTAGTATTTATTTTATGATTAGAACTTTTTGGGATTTAAGTTATGATGTATTAGAGACCTTGTGTAGTGGAGGAATCTATTTACACGGTTGTGTCTCGGCCTCAGACTTGGGGTGTGACAGATTTGGTTACCACAATTCTTCTTTGATATCTTCTTTAAACATACCATTGGAGCAAAAAGACATTCATGAAACATTGTTTATTATTTACCCTTTAATTAGGACTTTTTGGAGAAGGTGGTTTTGAAAAGGAAATTTGGAAACTCGCAAGTTTTGATAATAAATCATAGGTGTTCTTTGTTGAATGGGTCCTTTGACTATCTTTGAAGGTTTGCATCAAAACTTCCTATTTTCCATCTTCCATTAAGAGAGATCGTTTCAAATATGGTTAAACAAAAAGAACATATAACCCTTGTAAGGACTTCTATGACATTTTTGTTAATTGAGAATGAATGTCTTGAGTTTCCTTATTTAGAGCCCATGCTCAATGCATTGAGAAAATGTTTTGACAGTTCTTTGAAAAGGAAAAGAGAAAGAATTTGGTACTTTCATTTGATATTCGAAGAGTTATATTGGAAATTTGTCGTTACAAAGGATGAACAAAATTATTTCAAAATCCTATATACCAACCCTTGGATTTTCAAAAGGAACCTTCTTGCTAATTGTACTCTAAACTTAAAACTCTTGACGCCAAAACATATTGAATTCTTCAATGTGTTTTTAGAATTTTGAATATTTATTTATTAAGAATCCATGAATGGCTTTTGAGGAATAAATAGGCTTTAATTATCATCTTCCTTTTAAAGTAGGTTGTTTTGAAACATATTCATCCCTTATGGTTCTTTAAACTCTTGTCAATGAGAAATTCCATTGATTCTTTCCGTCATTCTCTTTATGATCAAATCATTTGTTTAGATCATTGGAAACCATCAATATTGTTTGAATTTGTGGAATCTTAGAAGTTCTATGCTCTACTTTTATTCTATGAGATTCCATGAAGATGTTAGCATTTAATTTCATTTGCCAGACTTTTTAGGATTTGGTTGAAGATATTGTGATAAGAAATGATCCTCATACTTTTATTTCTAACTTTTGAAGGAGAATAATTTCCATCATTTGGAAGTTGTCTTGGCATTATCCTTCTATCATCTTCTTTTGAACCTTCTTGTGCAGATTTTCTATATTGTCCGTTTCCAAAATGAATTACCCTTTGAGTTTCCTGGACTTGGAAATTCCTTTAAAGAATTGACAAAAGATCTTACTCGTTTGAAATTGTTTTTTAAATCACTTTTATGAAACTCTTGAAGGTACCCAGTTCGATATCGGAAGGTTCTGAGCAAGTTCAAGTGTTTGAGAATATAGTTGGACCAAGTTTCAAGACAGGCCAAATAGGGGAGATCCAAAGTGATTCAGAAGCTATTTTTTGGTCAACTTTGAAGAATAAACTATATCATTCTATGAGGATTCAATCAATGATATTTATACTATTGGACAAGTACTATGGGTCTAGCTTATGATGAAATAAACAATTCATAATTTTGAGTTTCCTAATTCAGGATATGATCAATTTACTAAAGTGTCTGATTTATGTCTGTAGTTGCGAGATTAGCTTGATGGTCCAACTTCTTTAGAGTATTTCTTGACTTCTTTTGGGATTTTTAACTAGCTATTAAGTACTTTATGTTTACCAACAAGTCTTTATTGGTTTTTACTCTTTTTAGTCAAGATTACTAGTTCCTAAATTAGCATTTATTTTGGAGAGATATTCCAACTACCTATATAAACTCTAGACAAACTCATGTAATGTAGATTTCAATGCAATACAATATTTTCAGCCTTTGGCTTCTTAAGTAGAAGGTTCCTTTCGTCCTCATTTTACTCTTATCTCTTTTGTGGATTCCTTTGAGTAGCAAGTGTTATGAACTCTTATCCTTAGGTAGATTCTTTTGGTAGCGAGTTTTTTAAACTTTTAGGTGGATTCCTTTGGTGGCAAGTTTGTGTTTTACTTTCAGATCGTTTACTTGTCCTTAATATTTTAGGTATCAAGTGGTATCAAAGCTTTTGTTGCAATAGTTGGACGACAACATAAGCCGAATGTTGATCAACCAACTCGTCAACATGATCTTCTCGACATTGATTTGGATGAATTAAGGAGACAAGTGCAACAACTTTAGCAACGTCTTGACCGTGGTAAAACTATAGAACATGATGCCTATAAAAAAGGTGAGGATGTTAATCCATTCCATGAACTTTCATTGTCTAGTGCCGACTCTTCCCCTCGGCTCCATAGAAAACATGATAAAGATTTACGTTGTAAGATTAACATCCCATATTTTGAAGGAAAGCATGATGTAGATGAGTTTATTGATTGGTTATTGAGAATTTCTTTGAATTGAAAGATGTACCAGAACACCAAAAGGCTAAAATTGTTGCAATCAAATCGAGAAAACATGCATCAATTTGGTGGGAGCATTTGCAGAAACAAAGAGCTCGTGATGGAAAAGGAAAAATTATCTCTTAGGAAAAAATAAGGAAAGCTTCGAAGAAAAAGTTTGTGCTCGAGAATTACTAGCAAGATGTGTTCCTTAAATTCTATAATTTGAAACAAAACAACTTGAGTGTTGCGGACTACACGGCTAAATTTGAAGATCTCATACTGCAATGTGATGTCTGTGAGCCCAATGAACAAACAATTGCTCGTTATCTTGGAGATTTCCATACAGGAATTTGTAATGTTGTTCAATTGCAGCCTTATTGGACTTACCATAATGTGTGCAAATTGGCTCTTAAAGTGGAGAAACAAATTATAGAAATCAAAACTTGTTCTTTTCGTTTCTACCAATAAGGAGGAAATGTTGACCGGATAACCTCTTCCTCACCTAAAGTTGTTAATCCGATGGAATAAGCTACCAAGTCAGCCAAAGGAGATAATCATGTGGCTGGTCCTAGTCTCTCAAATACTTCTAATACAACTAAGAAGTGTTTTAAATGTCAAGTCTATGGACATATTGTTTCTGACTGTCCAAATCGCAAAATTTTTTCTCTAATGAAAGAAGACATTTTGGATGAAGTTGATGAGGGAGAACTCATCTATGACAAAGAACTAACATACAAGGATCATGAAGAAGCTCTTGCCATACAAAAAAAAAAAAAAACTTGAGTGCAACTCATGTGGACGATGACTCGAGGCTTCGACATAACGTCTTCCATACAAGGTGCACAAGCTATAGAAAGTTATGTGATTTGATCATTGATGGAGGAAGTTGTGAGAATGTAGTTGCTGCCAAGATGGTGGAGCAGCTGAATATAAAGATGGATGATCATCCACAACCATACAAGCTTTCTTTGCTTTGCAAGGAAAATGAGATAAAAGTGAATAAGAGATGTCATGTTCAATTTTCTATTGGCTCTAAATATATGGATAAAGTATTATGCGATGTTGTTCCCATGGATGCTTGTCATTTATTTCTTGGTAGACCATGGGAATATGATTATAGTTCTTCTTATGATAGGAAATGAAATACTTACACTTTTATGAAGGATGGAATTGTTTTAGGCCGTTCAAAGTTGGAAAGTCCAATTAAACCACCTCGTGATAGGGAAACCACTTTTCTCTCTCAATGTGAATTTGTTAAAGTTATTTATGAGTCATCTAATGCTTATGCTTTAGTTGTTCTTGAAAAGAATGAAGAGCATGTTGAGGTTCCACCCGAAGTGTGGCCTAGTTTACAAGAATTTCATGATGTTGCTCCTAAAGAAATTCCTCTAGGTTTACCTCCAATGTGTGATATTCAACACTGCCTTAATCCAGTAAATAGGTGCTAATCTTCCAAACAAGTCAGCTTATACAATGAGTCCAAAGGAGTTGAGAAGTTTCATGGGAATTAAATACAAAGCAATAGGATCTTTTTCTTGCTCAACCTGAGTTTGCTTATATTCGATCTTCTAGTCACACAACCGAGAAAAGTCCATTTGAAGTTGTTTATGGCAGAAACCCTATTAGTCCTCTTGATTTAATTCCATTACCTATTACTCATTCTTTTAGTACATATGCTGATGAGAAGGGTAAGTATGTTAAGATGTTGCATGAGCAAGTTCATGATCAGACTCAAAAGCAAAAATGCCAAGTATCAAAAGCAAGACAACAAGCATAGAAAACTAGCTTCTTGCAACGTTGGTGATATGGTGTGCATTCATCTTCATAAGGAAAGATTTCCTAGGGAAAACATGACAAGCTCAAAAGTAGAGGTGATGGACCTTTCAAGGTACTTGAAAGAATTAGGGATAAGGCCTACAAGATTGAGCTACCAGGAGACTACGAAGTTTCAGCAACATTTAATATATCTGAAATCTTTGTATATATTGAGGATGATTTTGATCAAGACTCGGTTCAAGTCTTTTCCAACTTGGGGAGTATGATACCAGAAGGTTCGAAGCAAGTTTAAGAGTTGGAGAACAAAGTTGGACCAAGTTTCATGACGATTCCATCTTCTAAAGAGGGGAGATCCGAAGTGATTCAAAAGCAGGTTTTGGATCAACTTTGAAGAATTAATTGTATCATTCTACGAGCATTCAGTCAATGATATTTATACCATTGGAAAGCTCTATGCGTCTAGTTTATGATGCAATATATGGTTCATAATTTAAAGTTTCCTATTTCATGTTATGATCAATTAACTAAAGTGTCTCATTTCTGTCTGTAGTTGCGAGATTAGCTTGATGGTCTAACTTCTTTAGAGTATTTCTTGACTTCCTTAAGGATTTTAACTCGCTATTAACTATTTTTATGTTTACCACTTTATTGATTTTTGCTCTTTTTTTTAGTCAAGATTACTAGTTCCTAAATTAGCATTTATTTTGGAGAGATATTCCAACTATCTATAAAAACTCTACACAAACTCTTATAATGTAGATTTGAATGATATACAATATTTACAACCTTTGGCTTCTTGAGTAGAAGGTTTCCTTCTTCCTCATTTTACTCTTATTTCTTTGGTGGATTCCTTTGAGTGGCAAGTGTTATAAATTCTTATCTTGGGTGGATTCCTTTGGCGACGAGTTTCGTAAACTCTTATCCTTAGGTGGCAAGTTTGTGTATTACTTTCATAATGTTCACTTGTTCTTTATATTTTTGTATCACACTTCTTATTTAGAAATTTGAGTTTCTTCAAAACGTCATGTACTTTGAACTCTTTACAAAACTTAAGTTTCAAATTTTATTGTCCTTTTAAAGAGTTGTTTGAAACATTTGATGATTTTTTTGAATTACAAGACGCCATGGTTTTAATTGTATTCTTATTGAAAGTGGTCTTATAATGTTTTGGTGGTATATGCGTGAATCTTCTTTGGATGATTTTTTCTTGAACTTCTTTGTTTACACTTCATTTGAGTTTCATAGACTTTCACTACAAGAAATAAAAGTTTTAGTGACAACTTTTGTGTGACACTATATCATTTTATCACAAATAAGAGTTTTTAGTATGAAAAAATAATGAGTGACACTATTGTACATATTAGTTGTGATAACCTACTTGTTTGTCACTAATACGATAGTATCTGTGACGATTGAGTATTTTTCACAATTGAGTTGTCACGATTAATATATTAGCAGTGACATAATTTATTTTGTCGTTGAAGTATTGTAACTACTAACTTATTTGTGACAAAACATAGTTTTATCACAGATATTTGTACTAATTGTGATGAAAATTTCTGTCACTCAAATTTTTAATTATTATGTCGAAAACTATTGTGACTAAAAAATTTAGTTAGTATGTGATAGTAAAATACTGTCGAAATAACAAAATTTTCATTGTGGTCTTTATTATCCATAAATTTTTTTGACAAATTTTTTTACTTGATCATAGATACATTTTCTCTCATAATTGATGAAAAAATATATCTTAAGTGTAATTAGTTTCATCATCCTCTTCACAATCTATAGTTTTATTGTCTATTATTTTTCTTCACCAATTGTAGCGAAAACTCGATTTTTTTACTAATATATACACTAGTGTATTTTAGATATATTTAATATATATTATTATGTATGTAGATATATTTATATATATTCAATTAATTTACATTAATTTATAAAAGAAATTTTCAAGAATAAAATTCAATTTGAACCATTTACTTTTGGTTTTCTATATAAATCACTATGTTATATTAGTCTGAATAATGATTATCTACATAAGATGAATATATAATGATAATTTTCTCTTACTTATTAATGTCATGTGCTAGTATTAAGATATATAAGTATACTTTTAAAATTTTACTTATCTTAAAGAAACCAATGTAAATAATCTTTAAAAAAAAAAAAACTCTAATTGATACAAATAATGCAATCTAAAATAAGTTTTAGAAGCATATCTTACTAAATAATAACTAATGAACATATTCTAATTGAGCGTGCTTAGAGATATTATATATTTTTTAAGATTAAGGGAAGAAAAAACGGTTAACACATTAGATTAATTGAATGCATCTTTATTTATCAAATAGTGATATAATTTTTACTAGTTATTGATTTTCTTCTTTAAAAAAATGTTATTGAGTTTCTAAAATATAAAATTAGTTACTTAATAGTTTTATTTATATTTTGCGTATTCATTATTATTTTGTTAATTAGATAATTATATTGATGGTATAGATTAAATATAATTAAAGTGAAAGTATGATACAATGAAATCAACAGCACAGTGGATAGAGCTTTACTCCAACTTGGAGATTAAAGTTCAAATCCTATTCTTAATAAATTTCACTAAAATATTTCCAAGGGACTCCAAGGCCCCACAAATCCACCATCTACATGAGATATTAGATAGCACGTGATCAGATAATGGTTGGCCTGGTGTATGACACCATTAAATTGGACTTAACCTTTCATTTTTCTATTTATAATATGAATGGTGACAACATTAATTTCATCACTAAAAAAATTTAGGAGTGACAAGAATTTCGTCACTACTTTTTAATTATTTAGTGCTAATAATATTGTCACAAATATTCGCATTTATTGTGATCATATAATTTTGACATTTTTTTCTAAAGTTTTTTGTGTCGAAAATGTCGTAACAAAAGCATTTAGTAATTGTGACAAATCTCAAAAGTCGTCATAATTCTATCAGTGACGGAGGTACTTGTGACGACCTCAAAAGTTAGTCACAAATACTAATAGTGACTAATATTGTTACTTATAGTGACAACTTTTGTTTTCACAAAAAGATACAATTCCTTGTAGTGCTTTCAAGGAACTTTTGGATTTTTGGCTGGAATTGTTGGTAAACAAACTTGATGCATTAGTTTCCTATTCTTGTCTAGCTCTTGCTTACCTTAATAAAACTTCATATCCTTGCTAATGATAATATCACTTCTAATATTACCGGTCTTTCATGGTTTTATAAAGGTATGGATTCGAGGACGAATCTTTTTGAAGAGAGGGGGTATGATATGATATGGCTACGAAGAGAAGAATTTCTAAAAGTTTCAAGTTCAAGAGACGTAGCTACAAGATTGGTTGAAGTGGAGATAATTGGGGGAAAAATGGAATTTTTGAACCAATTTCTGGAGGGCTCCATTTTGATAGTTTTCAAAACTTCAAATTAAAAAGTGTCATTTATGAAGTTTGGATAAGATTTCTTGAGGTTTCAAAAATGATATAACTCATTTTTATATGAGTTTATTTCGATATCCTATAATGGGTGTCATGTCCAATTTACCATCTTCTCGGAATATAATCATAACTTAAGTAACAAAAGTCCAGTTTAGATTATTCAAGATGTGGAAAGTTAAGAGGAAACTCTACTACTTTGCTGAAGTCACCAAGAGCAAATTCGGAAGTGGTGAACATCCAAAATCCTACTGGCGCCAACAGCTAGTCCTTCATGTCGCAGTAAGCCACTGTCTGCCCAAATATGGTTGTTTTTAATGTTGGTTTTGTCAATCCTAAGATTGTAATTAAGAGGTTTTATGCCCAAAATTACCTATTAACCATTACCTTAATTACCAGGGTTAGAAGGATGGTTGATGTAACCTATAAATACTTCTTATTCTCTTGTCCTCTTAAAGAATGATGAAATATGAAAGAACGATTGTAGCTTTATATGCTCTTGGGGGTTTCACTAGGGCTTCTTAGACTTTCTTTATCTTCCCTCTTCTAATAGGATGATATTTCTAACTAGATTAAACTAGAATAATCCTTGAATGTGATTTTCAAGGGATACAAGATCATCTACAATTCCTAGTCTATAGAAGGTGATTAATTACATTCCTGTAATTGTTGCTTGTGGTTGGGAATTTCGTGTGATGGGTAGTGAAGAGTCTTTATTCTTTGTTTATTTTTTGTTGATTCTTTCTTAAAGGAAAAGTTAGAATCATTTCTTCAAAAGGGTCTAGTATTCTTACTAGGTTTGTTTAAGGGTGATTTTGACAAAAAGACCTCATTAATAGGAGGCAATCTTGGGCAATGTTTTAGAGTTCTTCAACAGAAGGGATCTCATATCAATCACTGTTACAATTGGCAAGATTGGTGACTCTATCCTAGGGAGAAAGATTTAATTCGGAGAAGGGGCAAATAGAAGGCGGTGGAAAAGTGACGTCAATTTTCGTCCAACAAACATAACGTACACCCTTTTCCATAAGGTGTGATAGCAATTTTACCTTTGTCTATCTTCCGAGAAGACTTTGACAGAGCCATGGATAAGCGATTCTAAGAAAGGGAAGAGTGAAGATCACAGGAGAAACGGAAGAGCATTTTTGGTAACCACAGAAGGCGTAGGAGAAATGAGCAACCTTTTCCAAACCCTTTGGTCTTATGAGCGTCTCCATGGCGCTTCACTATCCCGATGTAGACTAATGATGGCCTGGGGCGTGGATATCGTGCAGAGCATTTAGTACGCACAAGCCAAATGCGTAGGAGCAAGGCACGTATCCTGCAGTCACTGTTTGGTCTTCATTAATAAGATAGTTTTCTATGAGTTACATAGAGGATAATAGAAAAAAAATTTACATGAAGTTTGAAGAAAAGAAATACAGAATTTTGGAGAGTTAAAACTATTTGGTATTCAAAAGATAAATAAAAAAATATTAAATAAGTTAAAATTCAAAATAATAAATAACTTATAAAAGAAGAAGAACTAATAACTAATTTAAATTAAGTAATGTTAAAAGGAGGATAAGAATTAAATGGGGAAAAGATTGAAAGAAGTATTTTTAAAGTCATTTAAATAGAGAAGTAAAAATTTATTATATTTAGGAGTCAATTTACACATCAGATTATTAAAATTACATAAACAATAATAAGTTGTAAGAATTATTTGTAAAATACATCTAACACATAAGAAAGAAAATAGCTATTTGGGAGCTATATATAGAATTACATAGAGAAATATTTAGTTTAAAATAATTATTTCTAAAGTATATTTTAACGTATATAGCAAAAAACATTATTCCACAAACTGTGTTAACTCTTTAAATAACTCAAAATATTAAAAAGGCAAATACGTTAGTAAAAAGATAGTCCAAATATTAAAGAGATAAATGAGTTGCTAGGACAAACATTCTAAATATGAAGGAGAAAAATTAAATTTTTTAAAAGTAAAGAATGGGACAACTCAAGAATTTTACATGTTAAAAAGGCCTTTAATTAATAACATATTAGTGATCAATAGTTTTCGTTATATTTGCTCATACGATTACTATTAAAATTATTTAAACTATAAAAGGTACCAGCAAAACAACCCCATGAATACATCATTGAAAGTATATAGCTAATGATACAATTCCAAGTATTAGATGGACAAATGATTTAGTAAAAATCAAGAGAATCCCAAATATTAAAGAGATAAATGAATTACTAAAATAGATATTCAAATATTAAAGATAAAAATGAAAACATTGAAAATAAACTTAATATAACTATGTTCACTGCAAAAAAGAAAAGGGCCAATTACCAACGACAGAAACCGTCAGTCAGCCGTCGCTACCATCCTATTACCAACGGCACACCGATTAAAATATGTTCCGTCGGGCACTTCTCGTCGGTAACAACTGCCGACGATCGGCTGTCAGGAATTTCTAGTATCGACGACACTTCCGACGGACGTTTAGTTTTCCGATAGTTTGTAATCAGCCGACGCTCGAATATTGACGGTGTTGCCGACGGTTCTTCTTTTCCGTTGGTACGTTCCGCCGATGAACTTACCGACTATTTTTTGCCATTGGTGATGGAGACAAAATTTATCGACAGTCATTTCCGTCGGTTTCTAGTTTTGTGAAATTTTTGGTTGCAAGGGGAATGCCCTCGGTATCTTGTCGGTACATTTTTTTAATATATAATTTTAAAAACTGATCCGAAAATCCTTTGAAACGCCAAAAAAAAACCAATAACAACAGTATATACTCATAAACTCATCCATAAACAGTATATCTATTCATAAACATCAAATCGATAACATATCAATAAACTAAAACAGTGTCTGTGTGGCCTGTGCAGAAGAAATCTGGAGCGTCGGAACTGGCCGGTGCCTGTGTCTATGTGGGGGGTCCTGCTGTACCAAAGTCAACAGATCTTGCTGTGCAGGAGTCTGTGGATTCGTCTATGTAGAAGGCAATGAATCCTGTTGTGTGGAGGGCTCTGGATCCTTTCTCTTCTGTCCTCTAGCCATCGAACCTAAATAAAAATAAGTACAATTAGGGTTTATTATAAATATCATCAGTTAATAAACAAGATAAAATAAGTACAAGAGGGCAATAAATATAATTAAAATGATAAAACAACTACTATAACATAAGTTAATATAACATAATCATACAATGTTCTATATCTCGGAATCCTTATTGGATTCATTATCAGATGCAACGTCAGAATCCTTGTCGGCCTCTTCATCAGAATCCTATTCATTTCAGTTTCCTCATTTTTTACTTCCTCAAAATATATCTCGACTGCGATATCTAATTTTTTCGACAAACAAGACTCGTGGACGAGAGGTCCTACGTCTTCAATCGTCACATCCATTGCCGAACCATCGTGAATGTCCAAGTTCTCTTGGAATGCATCATCTTGGTGGGAAACATCTATTAGGCAAAGTCAAGATTTCACCACACTAACCCAATTAGTCCTCGGTTTTTAGAGCCAAGATACAAGAAGAACGAGACTTACTCGGCTTGATGAGCTAACACGAAAGGATCATAACCTCCATACCTCCAGTTTTTGTGAAAATCAACAATTTCACATTGAGGGTGAATCCTCATTCCTGTATACGAAGAATCAAATCAATCACAATGAAACAAGAAGACCTTTTGGATTGGTGTTCCAGTCAACTCTACCTCAACTATTTATTTCAAAATACTATAATAGTTCAGTTTCATACACACACACACACACACACACCATAATTATAAGTTTCTCCCTCCTTACCCTTATCGCTTGTGTGAAACCGAAACCCATTGACAATGTATCCTATACACATTTAACTTTTTTAGAAGGATCCCAAGATAGGGTTTTCAGGAGTTGACTACAGTTTTGCGTCGACTTGTGCATCTGTATATACATTTGACAAGGTTAATAAGGTTATGTACGATCGCTTTTAATTAAATCTAAATACTTAAGCGAGATTAACTTACTTCAATTCTAAACCACTATGCGAATCCCTCGCTTATTTTTTCTTGAATTTTCATCATCCGAATATTAAAATTGAGATTTCTCAATTCTAATTCATATTTCCTGCACAAGTAAATTTAAAGTTTATAAAATGTGTATATATGTATACAAAATGTGTGAGAAGGGATTATTTGTCGATTAACTTACTGAAGGTTAGGTTCTACTTCCTCACAATTAAGGAGGATAACGTTCTAGGCCGTTTTCCATTCTCGATCATCAAAGAATCTGTTTTCATCTTTTAGAATTTTCTTCCTTGTTGATTGCATATTGATAGAATCTCACCCTTACGAAACGGATTCCTGACATCATCATTTCACCTAACTCGTTTGTGGAGTGTAGGTACACTCTCTTCAAAGTAGTAACTGAAGAATATTGCAGCTTCCTCAATTAGGTAAGCATTGCAAATTGATCACTCGACTTTTGCCTTATTCTTTATTGTCTTTTTTATATGGTGCAAGTACCTAATATATTGCAAATATATAGAACAAGTTACGTAATTTAGTTAAAATGACGTTTTAAAAAATGATTAAGTGAAGATGTGTATGTTACCTCTCAAAAGGATCCACCTCTAATCGACCGGACCACATACTTTCGCCTCATAAGGCAAATGAACCATCAAATGCTCTGTAACATCGAAAAAACTCGGAGGGAATATGTGTTCTAACTTGCATATCAAAACGGGAATGCTTTCCTACTTCACGCGTATAGGACTCACTTATCTTCGGCGTATGCAAGTCCCGATAGAAGAGACTCAACTCGGCCAAGCAACTCCACACTTTCGCCGGAAGAAGCTCTCTAAAGGTAATGGGCAAAAGCCGCTCTATGAACACGTGACAATTATGACTTTTCATGCCGGTCATCTTCATGACTGTATAATCAACGCACCTTCCCAAATTAGATGCATATCCATCTGACAGGTGCAACTCTTTAACCCTATCAAGCACCATTTTCTTTTGTTCCTTCGTCAAGCTGTAACGTGCCGTTGGCTTCGAATACTTACCACCATTGTTCTCTTTCATCAACAAGTCCAGTAGATTTCAATACAGACTAGCCTTGATATTATCATTTGACTTCTTTTTTACTTCCATAACTATGTTGTAGACATTATCATACATATTTTTTCATTGTGCATCCCATCAATTTTACGACGCACTAAAAGGGTACGCCAGTAAGAAAGATCCCAAAATATACTCCTCCTGGTCCAATTGTGATCTTTTTCCTTACCATCTTCCTTGCCTAATTCATTTCCAGTTTCGATAACTTTTGAGAACTCCCAGTCTTTGTCCCATACACGATCTCTTGATAGTCTTGGTGGCAGCAACGAGCAGTCTCCGCCTCTACCCTTCTTGAAAGACTTGAAATCTCATCTAAATTGATGACCCGATGGTAGGTAATATCGATGGCAATCGAACCAATATTGTTTACCACCATTTTGCAACCAAAATGATTGTGTCTATTCCATGCACTACGGAAAAGCCAATGCCCCCACTATACTCCAACTGCTCAATATACCATATGTCGAGAAGCCACTAATGGTCCAAAAAAGTGCGACTCGCATTTAAAAATTCAGTTTCTTCGATACATCATAAGTAAGGGTCCCGATATCCCACAATTAATTTAATTCATCTATCAACGGTAGCAAATAAACATCCAAGTCATTTTTTAGATTCTTCGGATCCAGAATGAGAACCATCAAGAACGTCATCTCCTTCTTCATAAACATCCAAGGCGGCAAATTAGACGGAGTTACTACTACTGGCCACGGAGAATACGTCTTTCTCACCATTCCAAAAGGTGAAAACCCATCCGTACACAAGCCAAGTCGCACGTTCCTTGTACCTGCAGAAAAATCTTAGTAAGTTCTATCAAAATGCTTCCAAGTTTCTCTATCTCTAATATGACTCATCACATCCGGCTCTTGTGAGCTTTCAGATTGTCATCTCATGTGTTTGGTTGTTCTTTTCAAGGCATACAATCTTTATAATCTAGGAGTTAACGAAAAATAAAACATTGTCTTCACCGGCCTCTTCGGCACAAGTTTCCTCTTATTCCCTCTCTTCTTCTTACATACCTTATACCGATGACTGCCACAAAATTTACATTTCATCCTATTGGAGTCCTCCTTCTAATAAAGCATACAACCATTTGAACACACAATAATTCTTTGCAAGGCCAATCCTAACCCAGATATCAATCTTTGCATTGCGAACCAATCTTCGACGATATTATTTCTTGGCAATAAATGCTTCTTTATGAATGCACGAATATCATCATATGACTTTTGTGTCTATTGATTCTCAGACTTAATATACAATAACTCTGCACAAGCAGATAACACTGAATGTCAGTCATTGCCTTCAACCAACGGTGTCTCTACCACTTTTAACATGTTAAAAAGCATTTTACCACAGGATTAGGCAGTTCTTCATGAGTAGTTTCTTCTTGAGGGATAAATTTTGGACCGCCTGCATTAATTATCATCTAACAGTAGGAGTTCATTTCTTCCGGCGTTGACCATGAACTTTCTAACCTAACATTTGATCGAATTGTACCAGAATGTTCCGCAAGAACACGTCCCTCATTATGTGGCCATATTTTTCACCATTACTTGTCCAATTATGATAACAAGGCACAAAACTGCACCGCAAAAAGATGATTCTTCACACCATTTGCTTCTATAAATTTCTTATTTTTACACTTTGCACAGGGACATCTCATCTATTTTACTTTCGTTATTCGTTTCAAGAAAATGTGAAATAAAATCACTAACCCCATTAATGAATTCACTTATAAGACCCTTAACCCCAGGCATGAGTCATTCTCTATACATCCAACTATGATCTAGGATATTTTCAATAGCTGGGAAGAATGATTAAGAAAAAAATTTGCTAGTTTCATAGCTTCTAAGTTACGATTACTTCTTTATTAATTTTAGACATACTTAAAATTCTTAGGGTTTTAGGTTTAAAGGGTTTTTAGGGTTTACGGTTTTAGGCTTTAGGGTTTAAGTTTTAGTGTTTAGGGTATAGGGTTTTGGGCTATTAGGGTGTTAGGATTTAGGATTTATAAGCTTAAAAAGTTTTCCTAAAAAGATTTAAAAAGTTTTAAGTCCAATTTTCATTTACAAATTTCCATTAAGTCATTACTAAAAATTCTAAATTTTTATAAGATTGACAAAATTTGGCAGAGTTTCCTCTATATTACGCACATTTCTAAGGCACATAGGCCACACAAATAAGCAACAAACTCGCAAGGTTCATTGTGTCGATTTATATAGGTTTTTAACTTCTTTAATTTTAAATTTTACGTTTAGTCATTACTAAAAAATTTAGTCTTAACATTTAAAATTTTTTGACAGAGTTTCCTTTGTATTATGGACATTTTCCGAGCACACAGGCTACTCAAACAAGCAAAACACAAAACTAAATATAAAATCAACAGTCAGAGCTCCTCCATAAAACTTTAAAGAGTCAGGGCTCTCCCATAAAGCATTAAAGATTTAGGGTTCCCCCACAAAACAAAATTAAACTAATTAAATACATACCTCTAATGTGCAGAAGATGGATAATATGTCACTAAAATCCTCACGAACAAAACTATGAGAAAAAAATAGAATTTAATTAAATTTTAAACTTAAACTACTTAACTTGTATTAACTTATGTTAATTTCACAACAAGGACAACTAAAAATGTAGAACTATATCCAATGATAAAAAAAGTTTAACCTTTTTAAAACTAGAAACTAATCCAAATAAACCCTAAATCCTACTATGTCGTTAGAGTTCGTTCTAAGATCATTTTTTCATTACAAAATTAACTTCCAAAAACACATGAACTACTTACGTATACTAATTTGAAGGGCAAAAATATGTATTATAAGTAATTCACTCTATAAGAAACATATGTAAGATATGATTTTAGAAGGGACAACAACTTTTATATCCTTCTAAACCAGGCGTTTAATGTGTGTTACTAAACATTTTTAATTTGCCCACCATTAATTTGCATCAATCATCATATATATATATATATATGTGTATATCATACTATTTTGTATTTTTATTTATATTGACATGAGGTGGAAGCAAGCCAAAACTTGTCTACTGTTCACTACTCTTCTATTCACTGCTTCCTTAACTCTATTTTCACAAATGGAACAATGGGGACGTCCATGAATGACTACATTATATTCAAATAATATCAAACAATTAATTGATATTATAGAATTCCACTTTTATGTATATAATATATAAAACCATATATATATGTATATATATGAGTAATTTAAGTCCGATAAATTTTTTAACACCTTAAAGTCTAATAAAAATTACTTAAACCTATGAAAATTAAAATTTTAATTTGGGAAAGTTTATATATATATTAAGATATGCCCAAGAGATACATTAAAAAGACCTCACTTGATGTGAATCGGTTAGACATGCAAGAACATCAAGGAGTTGTGACAAGAGCGAAGGCAAAACAACTAAAGAGTCATAAGGATCAAATTGAGCAAGAGAAGTTTCAAGGCTTAAATTTTGATGTCAATTTTGATGTCCAAGACTTTATGGAGATTAAATTTTGATGTCCAAGACTTTATGGGGCAATATTCTAATTTTTGAATAAGTTAGAAATTGAAAATTTACCTTGGTAGATAGTTGGAATCCTTTTTGGCCAAGATGAAAAATTGCCTCATACTTTTGGCAATGTGTTGACTAGTACTCTAGAATAGTCCAAATGCAATTAAAACACCTCTATTGTCTTATCAAGTGTATGTATAGGTTATATCTATCCTTTGGGCTGAAAATATGAGAGGGAAAAATTCCTATTTTCTCTCTCAAGTCTCTATAAACATGTAGTCTTCCATTTTGAAGAAGCAATCAAGAAATTTTTCAAGACAAAGGTTCTTCTCTTCGTATTCTTAGTTTTTAGCTTAGTTTTTCTATCTTCTTCAAGGGTGAACTTCCTTGAAAGAAAAAATCACTTAGAAGACTTGTTGAAAGTTCCAAGAACTTCAAGGTTGATCCACATAAAAAAAAAAATTCCTTCATACTAGTTACTACACTCTTGTAGAAAACTAGTCTTGAGGTCTTCTTCTTGTTTCATTGAGGTCCAAGGTTCAAAATACCTTAGGTTGCTTGAACTTCGAAGAAAAGATTTTTTTTAAACCTTCTTGAGGTCTTGGATTTGATATATCCAAGGTTTCTTGAAGTTTAACATTTTCAAGTCCTTTCAAAGGCACTTTCTTCTACTTATTACACTTGTTTTGTTTGTTCTCTCCCTCACTTCTTGGACAAAATTTTATGCTCTTGAAGATCATTTCACATCATTTGGTATTAGAGCCACCTTCAAGTAAGTGTTTTTGAGATATCTTACATACCCAAAAAAAAAAAAAAAAAATACAAGACAAAAAAAAAAAAAAAGAGAAAAGAGACAAGATTGCTGGAAAATGGCATCACAAAAATAGAATGCTTGAACGACCTGGAATATGACTAGGAATTTGCAATATTTTTACATGGAGTTTACTACATTGACCTAGGAAACAAATGAAACAAGTTTCATCTAATTTGGACTTCATTTGATATCTCAAAATAGTCAAAACTTGAAGGTGTACCTGGCTTTTCCGCAGACCAAAAAGTACTGAAATGATCTGAGCATATCTTCCTTTTTACTAATCCTTTTTCTTTGATTCTTGAGCCTAAACTCAAGAATTTTGAGTGAGGATTCTTTCTAGACAAACTTCATTAAATTTAGACTTGTGGTTAAATACCAATTTTCCAAACAAGCCGAGTATGTCATCTACTCTGCTTGCTAGAAACTTTTGTTGTGTATTCTTTTGTGTTCTTGAAGTGTCCTAGCTTTGTGTTTGTATTTGTGGTCGAATTTCTTTCCTTTTTCAGTACTTATTTCTTCAGTTGGTCAATCTACCATTATTGACTCAAATGCTCTTGGAAATGTTGTTGAACTTCCTTAAAATGAATGGATGACTCAATATCATTTTCCTTGCTTCTCATATTTCTCAACTAGTTTTTGTTTGTGATTTTTTTTATTTTGGTTGTTTTAAACTTGAGTAGAGGTGTTAAATCTTTGTTAAGAACTCATAGAACTCTTTGAGACTTGAACCTTTAGAAAAAGGCAAGAGTTGTGAGAATATCCTCAAAAAGGCCAAAGAGAGTTAAACAAGAGAGTTTTGTGAGGTAAACACTACCAAGATGTCAACCCAAGCTCAAGCACCAACTCCTTTTGGAGAAGAGTCTAGCAACTCCCAATATGATGACCCTTTGAGGCTCATAATGCAAGAGGTACAATCCCTAAGAAATGAGATGAGTGATATTAGAAGGGATGTCACTAATCTCTCTAATCAACAAAGGGAGGTTTGTCCTCATGGTAGTCTCAATGTTACTACCCCAAGAAGCAATAGACCACTCAATTGCTCTAGGACAACCGAGTTCCACCAACCTCCACATTTTGATGAAGAACTTCATCTACCTCCTTACGGTGGTAGAAGAGGCGGTTTTGGAGGAAGAGGCATGCCTAGACACTTTGAAGAAGTTCCAAGGCCACAAGCTAGGCATGGAGAGCCATTATATAATGATCATGAACATGTTCCATTTGTTGCAAACCGTGGAAGAGACCAAGGTGACCAAACCTTGGACCGAATGAAGTGGAAGCTCCCTAGTTTTAAGGGTGAGAATGACCCTAACATTTTCTTAGATTGGGAGAGGCAAGTAGAAAACATGTTTATGTTGAGAAATTGTAATGAGTTCTTAAAAGCTAGACTTGTAATAGCCGAATTTTCCGGCTATGCTTTACATTGGTGGGAAAGGGTAGTAAACCAAAGAGTTAGAAGTGGTAGACCACCGGTTGATACTTGGAGAGAGTTAAAAGCTTTGATGAGAGAAAGATTTGTGCCCGAGCACTACTATAGAGAGCTTCATTTAAGCTCATGACTTTAAAACAAGGTGCAAAAAGTGTAGAAGAGTATGGACAAGAGCTTGAGCTCTACATCTTGAGGTTGAACTTGGAAGAAGACAAGGATGCTTCAATGGCTAGGTTCCTTAGTGGTCTCAATAGGGAGATAGCCAACCAACTTGAGTTGTATCTACATACAACTTATGAAGACATGTGCCACCTTGCCAACAAGATCGAATCACAAAGGAAAAGGAATGGGATGATGCGATCCTCATTTCCCAACCAAAGACAAGTTGCAACAACAAAACCACCTGCTTCCAACTTCAAGCCATGGCCAAATAAGGAGAAGGCCCCTAGCGGTACTTTCCAACCTCCAACCAAACCAAAGATGGAAGAGAGAGGTAAAATCATTTCTAACCCTCCAAAGTGCTTTAAATATAATGGTGTAGGACACTATGCAAGTAGTTGTCCGACAAAGAGAGCTTTGATCTTTAGGGAGGATTTGAATGGTTGGATTGAGAAAGAGAAGGATGAAAGTAACGAATGTGTTGAGGGTGAAGAAAATGGTGAGGATGATGAACATGTTGATTTCAATCCTTTAGGAAGTGATGACGATGTCTTGAGCTTAGTTACCATAAAAGCACTAAGCGCTCAAACTTTTTATGATAACATGATTGAACAAAGAGAAAACATCTTCCATTCTAAATGTAAAGTTGAGGGAAGGATTGCCAACCTTATAATTGATAGTGGTAGTTGTGTAAATGTGGCTAGTGCTTATCTTGTTGAGTAGTTGAAACTACCTACTACAAAATATGATAAACCCTACAAACTCCATTGGCTAAATGATAGTGGAGAAATTAAAGTGTTGAGACAAGTAGTGGTACCAATAGAAATGGGAGCTTACAAAGATGAGATACTATGTGATGTGGTGCCCATGCAAGCATGCCATCTTTTCTTGGGAAGACCTTGGCAATTCGATAGAAAGTCCCTCCACAATGGGGAGAAGAATACTTATTCCTTTTGTGAAGGATGGAAGAACATTCACTATGAATCCTCCTACACCTCAACAAGTGAGAGATGAACAAAAAAAGATGAGGGAGAAAGAGAGGGCCGAAAGTGAGCTCAAAAAGAAAAAAATTGGGGAGGGAAAGAGAGTTGAGGAAAAAGAAAAGAGTGAAGAAAGAGTGATGAAAAACAAGAGTGAAAAGAAAAAGAGTGACAAAAAAAAAGAGAGTGAGATGAAAGAAAAGAATTGTTTCTTTGCAAAACCTAGTGAGGTGATTGAAGCAATTGAAAGAAAAGAAGTGGTATTGCTCTTGTATTGTAGGGAATCTTTTACTTCATCTAAAGAACACTCACCCTCTTTTTCAAGTGAAATTTTGCAGGTTATTGAAGATTACAAAGACGTATTTCCCGATGAGATGCCCGGAGGTCTTCCACCAATTAGAGGAATCGAACACCAAATCGATTTTGTCCCCGGGGCGGTCTTGCCAAATCGACCGGCCTATAGGAGTCCACCGGAAGAGACTAAGGAGCTAAAAAGGCAAGTTGAGGATCTAATTTCAAAAGGGTATGTGCGTGAGTCCATGAGTCCTTGTGCGGTTCCGGTTTTGCTAGTTCCAAAAAAAGATGGTACGTGGAGAATGTGTATAGATTGTAGAGCCATAAACAACATTACTATTAAGTATAGGCATCCCATACCTAGACTTGATGATTTACTTGATGAGTTGCATGGTTCTAATCTTTTCTCTAAAATTGACTTGAAATCCGGATATCATCAAATTAGGATGAGAGAAGGGGATGAGTGGAAAACCGCTTTTAAGACTAACTTTGGTTTGTATGAATGGATGGTTATACCCTTTGGATTAACTAATGCTCCTAGTACATTTATGAGATTAATGAATCATGTGTTGAGAAATTTTATTGGGAAATTTGTTGTTGTATACTTTGATGATATTTTGGTCTATAGCAAGACATATGAAATGCATGTTCAACATCTTAGGGAAGTACTAAATGTCTTGAGAATTGAAAAACTTTTTGCTAACCTTGACAAATGTGAGTTTTGTTTGGTGAAAGTTACATTTCTAGGTTATGTGGTAAGCTCACAAGGACTTCAAGTAGATGAAGGTAAGGTCCAAGCAATTAAGGAATGGCCAACACCAGGAAACGCATCAGAAGTGAGAAGTTTCCATGGCCTAGCAAGTTTCTATAGGCGGTTCATCAAAAATTTCACCACACTTGCTAGCCCTTTGACCGATGTGATCAAGAAAACCGAAGGATTTAAGTGGGAAACAAAACAAGAACAAGCGTTTCAATTGTTGAAGGAAAAGTTGTGTAGTGCACCCCTTTTGTCGCTACCAAACTTTGAGAAAACTTTTGAGGTGGAGTGTGATGCATCCGGCATTGGTATAGGTGGTGTACTTATGCAAGATGGAAAGCCCTTAGCCTATTTTAGTGAAAAACTTAATGGGGGAGCCGTGAGGTACTCAACTTATGACAAGGAGCTTTATGCTTTAATAAGAACATTAAAGCATTGGCAACACTACCTATGGCCAAAGGAGTTTGTTGTGCACACCGATCATTAGGCTTTGAAGTTTCTCAAGGGCCAACATAAACTCAATAAGAGACATGCAAGATGGATGGAGTTCATTGAAACATTTCCATATGTCATCCATTACAAGAAAGGTAAGGAGAATGTGGTGGCCAATGCTCTATCTAGAAGGTATACTCTCTTATCCACCCTTCAAACAAAAATTTTGGGTTTTGAAATGCTTAAAGAAATGTATTCTAGTGATCATTACTTTAAGGAAATTTTTGAGAAATGCTTGTTAGCACCTTTTGGAAAAAATTTTTTGCATGAAGGATTTCTTTATTGTGAAGGTAGATTGTGCATACCATCTTGTTCTACTAGAATTCTACTTGTCAAAGAAGCACATTGTGGGGGTTTAGTGGGACATTTTGGTGTCACTAAAACCTATGAAATTCTTCATGAACATTTTTTTTGGCCACATTTAAAAAGAGATGTAGAAAGATTTATAGAAAGTTGTATTGAATGCAAGAAAGCGAAATCTAGAACTCTTCCACATGGACTTTACACACCATTAGAAGTTCCTAAAGAACCTTGGGTGGATATTTCTATGGATTTTATTCTTGGTTTACCTAGGACCTCTAGAGGTATGGATTCTATTTTTGTTGTTGTGGATAGGTTCTCTAAAATGGCACACTTTATTCCTTGTAGGAAATCCGATGATTCTAGTCATGTAGCTAGCTTGTTCTTTACTTGGATAGTTAGATTTCATGGAATTCCAAGGTCTATTGTGTCGGATGGGGATACCAAATTCTTGAGCCATTTTTGGAGAGTTCTTTGGAAGAAGCTTGGTACTAACTTGCTTTATTCTACAGCTTGCCATCCACAAACGGATGGACAAACCGAGGTGGTAAATAGAACAATTGGCCAACTTCTAAGGGCTATTTTGAAGAAGAAATTGAGGCAATAGGAGGAGTGTTTGCCACACATTGAATTTGCTTATAATAGGGCACCTCACTCTACTACTTCTCATTCTCCATTTCAAGTTGTTTATGTTTTAACCCTCTAACTCCCTTTAATTTGGTTCCTTTGCCTATAGATCAAGCATTAAGCAAGGATGCAAGCAAGAAGGCTGATTTTGTGAAAGCAATTCATGCAAAGGTCCATGAAGCCATTGTCAACTCCAACAAAAAGCTTGTAGAGAAAAGAAATGTGGGAAGAAGAAAAGTGGTATTCAAACCCGGTGATTGGGTTTGGGTGCATTTTAGAAAGGAAAGATTTCCCCAACAAAGAAAGTCTAAGCTTGATGATAGGGGAGATGGGCCATTTCAAATCCTTGAGAAAATTAATGATAATGCCTATAAAGTTGATCTTCCGGGACATTATAATGTTAGTGCCACTTTTAATGTTTCCGATCTCTCTTTATTTGATATAGGTGATGGAAATTCGAGGATGAATCCTTTTCAAGAGGGGGAGGTTGATGTGAATCGGTTAGACATGCAAGAACATCAAGGAGTTGTGACAAGAGCGAAGGCAAAACAACTAAAGAGTCACAAGGATCAAATTGAGCAAGAGAAGTTTCAAGACTTCAATTTTGATGTCAATTTTGATGTCCAAGACTTTATGGGGATTAAATTTTGATGTCTAAGACTTTATGGGGCAATATTCTAATTTTTGAATAAGTTAGAAATTGAAAATTTACCTTGGTAGATAGTTGGAATCCCTTTTGTCCAAGCTGAAAAATTGCCTCCTACTTTTGGCAATGTGTTGACTAGTACTCTAGAATAGTCCAAATGCAATTAAAACACCTCTATTGTCTTATCAAGTGTATGTATAGGTTATATCTATCCTTTGGGCTGAAAATATGAGAGGGAAAAATTCCTATTTTCTCCCTCAAGTCTCTATAAATA
The DNA here is from genome assembly GCA_028651295.1 of Catharanthus roseus. Taxonomy (NCBI): domain Eukaryota; kingdom Viridiplantae; phylum Streptophyta; class Magnoliopsida; order Gentianales; family Apocynaceae; genus Catharanthus; species Catharanthus roseus. The sequence continues at coordinate 738,433 of JAPQWS010000132.1, forward strand.
TGTAGTCTTCCATTTTGAAGAAGCAATCAAGAAATTTTTCAAGACAAAGGTTCTTCTCTTAGTATTCTTAGTTCTTAGCTTAGTTTTTCTATCTTCTTCAAGGGTGAACTTCCTTGAAAGAAAAAATCACTTAGAAGACTTGTTGAAAGTTCCAAGAGCTTCAAGGTTGATCATAAAAAAAAAATCCTTCATGCTAGTTACTACACTCTTGTAGAAAACTAGTGTTGAGGTCTTCTTCTTGTTTCATTGAGGTCTAAGGTTCAAAATACCTTAGGTTGCTTGAACTTTGAAGAAAAGATTTTGTTTAAACCTTCTTGAGGTCTTGGATTTGATATATCTAAGGTTGCTTGAAGTTTAACATTTTCAAGTCCTTTCAAAGGCACTTTCTTCTACTTATTACACTTGTTTTGTTTGTTCTCTCCCTCACTTCTTGGACAAAATTTTATGCTCTTGAAGATCATTCCACATCATCACTCAACCATGCATGCTTTTTGATTTTTTTTTAAGAAGTTTATTGAGTTTGAATTATATATTTTTTATTTTGTATTTTGTAAAAATGAATTCTTCGTGAAAAAAAGATTTGAGATTGAAAATTAAAAAAAAAAAAACAAATTAACGTTACTACTCCATATTCTCTTCTTTTATTTCGCTCAATCCAAACATTGGGTTAAGTTTTTTCAATAAATGCAATGTGTTTCTATATGGAATGTTTAGTAGAATCTTCACCACCTATATATCTTCTGATGATATTGTTCCTTTTAACAAACATTTGATTATTGATAACGGTCACTGTGAAAATCTTTGTTATGAATATAAGCTTTTACTTGTTGGAAAGATTTGGAAAACTTTATTGTTTGGAAATATTCATGGATATCAATTTTATCATCTACATGTCAAGGGATCCAGGTTGTTCATGAATTGTGAAATGAACATAAGTGGTGCTTTGAAATGCTTAAAACTAGTGCTTGCAATATTTTCAAAGTGTTAGTGGAAAATAATTCTTGTGCTCAAATTTTGAAACTTGTTTGGAGAATCATTATTTTTTCATTTACCTTTGAAAGAGTTATTGAAGAAGATGGATTCTGGAAAGGAATTTGGAAAGACTTGGAATTTTGAAAACTTTCATTATTTATTCCTAGATTTTTGAATTCTTAAATTTCATTGTAAAATCTTCTATTCCTTATAATATGTAGTTTTATATTTCCTTTTATTGACCATGATTTGAAGTTTGAGGCATTTAAAGCTTATTGTTCTCCATTTAATCTTGTAGATTCTCCTTGGAGTGTGCATTTCAAATATCATCTTCCTTTTAAAGGAAAGAGTTTTCAACTTATTGATTTTCATGACTTGATCTTAGGCTTTGAAAAGGATGAAAAATTCAATATCATCTACTTTTAAGGATCTAGATATTGAATCTTTCTTTGAGAAATTAACAAGAAGATTGCTCATAAGAGGCTTAATTTTAAGCTTCTTTTAACAAATTGTTGAAGGAGCACTTCTTATTGGGAGACTTGAGAATTTTTCAAATCCTTCATTTTTTACTTTGAAGGTTTTTCAAGATTAAGCTTCATGTTTCATCATTCTTTTAAAAAATTTTTAGTATTTGAAATTGAAGAGCTTTTGGAGGGGAATGGTCTTTGCACTCTTATTTCTGATCATTTGAAAGAGAACCATTTCTATCTTTTGAGAATTGTCCTGGCCTTACCGTTCTTTAGTCCTCTTTTGAACCTTATTGTGCAAAATTGCTATACTACCCAATTTAAAGAAGTTGATCTTTGAAATTTCTTTGAAAAGTTGTCAATAGGGTTGTTTTGCTTAAGCAATCGTCCTTTAAATTCCAATTTGCAAATTCATGAAGAAACATTTCATTTTTGGAATTTGGAGAATATACTGTAAAGAATAGCATCATTGGGTTTTGTTTAATAAAATATAGGAATCAATCTAAATAAAAACTTAAATCTCTAGAAATTGAAAATTCACATCTATTTAATGATTTAGTTTAATTTAGCGGTAATTATAATAAAGGTTTATTTTGTATACATAAAAAATTAACATAAAAAAGTAACATCAACAAAAAAGAAAATTACCTGAAACTCAACAACAGCAGCAGCTCCGGCAACCAGCATCAAGGACGAGTTCCGACGACAGTAGTAGGAGGGGTTATTCCGACCAGCAGCACTTGCAGCAAGAGAAAAAGAAAATGAAGAAAAGGAGTAGGAGAGAAGAAGAAGACAGAGAGAAGAGGGAGTACCACAGAGAGAGTGACCGATGGGGCGACATCGGTGAGAGAAGGGAGTCAGTGGCAAGAGATCATCGGTGAGGGGTGTCAGTGGCGAGACATCAGTGAGGGAATCGCTGTCAGTGAATCAAGTGTGGGAGGGTAATCGAGAGGATTTTCTGGCTCAAAAAATTAGTTAGGAAAAAGGGTCTACTCGATTTTGTGTACCTCTGAAGTTTTTACCGACGGTACCACAGTATAAAAGCATATCGATGGTAAGCCCGTCAGTAAATTAACATTAATTACTGACGGCATAAGTGAGAACGCCGTTGGTAACACTATAAACAGATGGCTATTGCCATCTGTACCAACTCGGCATTTTTTTGCGTGCAATTTCTAAATACCGATGATAAAAGTCAAAGTTGTCGGTACCCCGTCGTTAAATACCAATGAGATTCCTGCCGTCGGTAAAGGGTGTTTTTTTTGTAGTGGATGGAAAGGGTCGTGCATTCGGTTTAGAAATTCAGATTTATTATATTTTATTTGGTTTATGAATTTTTTGGGATAATCGAACCACATCATATTTAGCTAAAAAACCAAAAAATTTCTTGATTTAATTCGGTTCAGTTTCATTTAAATCTAAAATTTTGAGTAGAAAATAACAAATCCTATACATAATTAAGAAAATTTGAAGCAAATTTTAACTTTTTGTTTGGAAATAATGAGATTTCAAGAATCTCATAGAATTTAAAAGCATTAACATCATAAAATGTTAAAATTAAATTCAAATAACATTATTTTTTTAAATTAACAACTAATTAGGTTATTTTGATTTTTTTGATTTTTTAGTTTGTAAACATAAAAATAAAAAATCGAATCAAATTATTTATACATTTTTAAAACCGAATAGTCGAAAAATCATAATCAAAATAAAAATTCAATTATTGTTTATTTGATTATAGATTTAAATCGAATAGTAAACATTTCTTAAAAAAAGTATATTATTAAAAAAAATAGATAAAGTAGATAATAATTTAATTTTACCAAAATTTATTACGGCCAAGTTTATGTATGTGCTCCTAGTAGATATGATAAAAAAATGGGAATCAAATCCAAATCCATGTGGCGAATAATTTTTTCCCAAAAGCACAACGAAAATCGAAGGCAAACGGGTAAAAGCAAAGAGAGGCTTCTCTCTCTCTCTCTCTCTCTCTCTCTCTCAAGTGCAGGTTGAATTGCAGGACACTTTTGTGGTCATAGGATTCGCAGAAGGTAAATTCTCTTTGCTTCTTTTTAATTTTTTAATTTTTATTTTTTTGTATAAGTCTCTTGATGAATTCATTCATTTTTTTCCGTGGTGGAGTAATCTGTCCTTTTTCTATTTTTTTCTTTTTTAAAATCTAATTTTAAACAAAATCATTCGATTAGAATTTATAAAAAGTTGAAGGTTTCTTATTTTCAAATTTATATATGTTTGAGATGGTTTTAATTATTAAGGTTTTAATAATGGCTGCTCATTCGAAATTACACGAATGATTTGCCGTTTGTGCTCCATTTTGACCTCGCTAGATGTAATCAATTCGGTAAAATACTTTTTCTTCCCTGATCTCTAGAATGAAATCCAGAATTACAAGATGAAATAATTGCAGAATTTTTTAGCCTTTCGATTCCATTTTATTTTTCCTTTCCTTTATACACTTCCTCTCGTTGATTTTCATTGTTTCGTACAGAGATTTTTTATTTTGAAGCTTTTATGAAAATTGGCAACATTTACACAATAAAATGTGCACTTAAGAAATACTCTATATAATTATTTTTATGTGTGGGAGTGTCAGTGTGGGTTTTAGTTACGTAAAGTAAATGTTGTAAATTTTCTAGTTTACCTGTCTGATTTTATAATTGATGACATATATCCTAGGCACGTGATAGATGAAATTCACCATCTATTGGTACTTTGTTGTTTTTGTAAATCTATTGTTACTTTGTTGACTGAAGGCAAATTTGGCCAAAATGATAGTTTTAAAGCAAAATATTGACACTAAAAATACCGGGGAAGAAAAAAACTATTGCTGTCGTATCAAATAGCTGCACATCTCCCAACTGTATATTGGAATATTGGACACAATTCACTTCCTTTTCTCAAATTTATTCTTAAGAAGAAAAATGCAGTTCATACGGGTGAAATATATATACCTAAATCTTATAAAATTAATAATCTAATAGAAACTATAGAATAATAAGTAAACTTATATCTTAAAATGAAAAATTAATATATATTAACATCTTTCTTAAGGGCATGCCTTAAACAAACTCAAAATATAAGCTCATGGAAATTCTTTGCCAATTTGAAAAGAATTTTTATTTTTTGGATTAAAAGGTAAAATTCTTGGCTCTAAGAGCCTTACAAAAATGTTTATGCTTAAGTGGAGGATGTAAATCATTTTGTGCCAATAGTCTAGTAGATTGATGGGCCAGAACCTGATGCAGGGGCAGACAAGGCTATCTGTTCGAATCATGCATAATATTTTCTGTAATATTTCTAATTTAGTATATTTTATTGATAAAATCTAACAAATAAAAGATAAACCTTAAAAGAAAAAGTTAAACCTATAAGAGATATCTGTTCGAATCATGCATAATATTTTCTGTAATATTTCTAATTTAGTATATTTTATTGATAAAATCTAACAAATAAAAGATAAACCTTAAAAGAAAAAGTTAAACCTATAAGAGATGTTACAGAAAATGTTTCAGACGATCTTGATGATAAAACTATTGTAGGTGAGACCAATTTTTCATTAGAGGATTTAGTTAGAATTTGATATATATTGAAATTAAAAGATCTTGGTCATCCAATATTTAAACAAATTACCTCTATTTTATACTATAAAGGACTATAGTATTTTTTTTAGAGTTTCATAATAGTACCTGTAGTGTAGTACCTGTATTTTTTTATACTACGAATTAAAAAATAATATAATTTTTTATGTAAAATATCTATTATACTCTCAGTAAAATAAGGAGAAAGAAAAAAGAGGGAGAAAAATAATAAATAAATTGAAAATGATAAAATTGAAAACTAAACAATAAATGCACATTAAAATGTATAAAAACACTTATAATTATTATTATCTACTTTATAAGGGGCTAAAAGACTTATATTTCGGAGATGGTACAAGAACTTCCTTTTTAAATTTTTTTTCAATAATACCCTGTTAACTTAAAATTTTCAATACCTACAAATCACCATATCACCTTGTCAAAAATCTCTCTCCATTAACTTTTAAACCTTAACCCTGTTTTTGTATTTTACTACTAATCTAACCACTATTTCACTTTTTATATACTTCTTCCTTCCCAATTTATTTTTTATTTTTTTTTATATATACTTCTTCCTTCCCAATTTATTTTTTATTTTTCAAGATAAAAGAATTAAAAGTATTTTATTTTAAAAAATACGTTGATTTCAGATTTTTTAATATATGTGAAATGATTAAAATTTCTCATGAAAGGAAAAAATATATATATATATGTTTTGCGAACCCTTGAAAGTTACATTCTGCGTCCGCCCCCTGACCTGGTGCCCCTATGGCGCAGGTTGAAATAATTTTTATTTATTTATTTTTGTAGTATTGTAATGAACTATACCTGTTGAGATTTTTTTTGCTACATTTGCAACTTGTTTGCAACACTTTTACTTTGCAGCTAATGTTGTAAAGTTGTTGCTATTTTGCAAAGACGTTGCACCGGGTAGCAATGAGTCATTACGTTTATGCTATCGTCCAACTACAAAATAAACGCTTGCGGTAGTATTTCTAAATAGCAACAGAATTTTAATTGCAATGTGCTGTTAATTATTTGCAATGGAGTTTTGTTCTATTGCCAAACAATACATTTTCTAGTAGTGTTGGAGTGCCACTTTCCACTTCTGTTCAGTGATTTTCCTCTTTAGTACTGATCAATGTTTTCTTGGCGAAAGTTTCATAGCTGAAGCCATGTTGTTAGAAATAGCAGTGGCAATTGTGGTCTGCTTAGTGGGCTTTGTTTATGCATCCATAAAGCCTCCCCCTCCGAAGATCTGTGGATCACCCGGTGGTCCTCCAGTGACTTCGCCCCGAATCAGACTGAAAGATGGCAGACACGTGGCTTATTTGCTTAGAGGTGTGCCTCTGGAGAAGGCAAAGCACAAAGTTGTTGTCTGTCATGGCTACCGTGATGTCAAGGACATGGTTTTCATCTACTCACAGGTAACTTGTCATTTTCTTATTTTGAGAATTGAGCAATATAAGTTCTACTTTAATTTTTCTTTTGTTTTCTAGGATGTTTTATAAATAATTTTTTTGTTACTATAAATGTCAACTTTTCTTACCACCGCAGAATCTGACAATTTAATTCACGAATTGCATATATTTTCGTTTTAATAATACTTTTTACCCATGTACTAATATAACACGTAATATATGTAATTTGCATGAGTTAATTTGACATATCCCATTATAAGGAAATTTTATGGGTTACAAGAATATACATCAATAAAAGTTAATGAATAAAATAAAAAAATTAAAATAATTTATAGGTAACAAGAATATACATCAATAAAAGTTAATGAATAAAATAAAAAAATTAAAATAATTTATAGGTATCTCTAATAAATTTGTCTTTTAATTTCATTTCTAAAGTGCAAACTATTTTTTCATCCACTTTGAATAATTTGCAGGAACTTCTTGAAGAGCTTGAAACATGCTTCGTGATCTATGATCGACCAGGTTACGGAGAAAGTGATCCATCACAAAAACGCGGTCCGAAGAGCGAAGCAGAAGATATAGAAGAACTGGCTGACCATCTTCAGTTGGGATCTCGATTCCATATTATGGGTATTTCCATGGGAGTATATGTTGTTTGGGGCTGCCTCATGTACATACCACATAGGTATAAGTATTGCTACGGTTTAAATTCAAGAGGAGATGAATTGGATTAATAAAAATTTTATGCACAAAAGTATAAAAAAGTTATTTTATAAGAGCTACACGGCTGTTTTCTGAAAGTACTTTTGCTTCTTTATGCTATTAAGAATAAAAAGGTTATCTTAATTTTTGAAATAGCCTTTTTAAAAGTATTTTCTGACAGCTTTAAAAAATGTAAAAATAGAGAATAAACCCTAAATACAAGGCCCTATATACTAGTCATGTAAACAAAGTTAATAATTAGTAAGCTACTTCAGCAGTGAATATAAAAGCAAACAGGCATCAGACTCTCACAATACTTAATAAGTGCATACTTCTGCTTTTTTATTCAGAAACGTTTATATAAATGTTCGTATAAAACATTGTTTCTGCAGACTCTTAGGTGCATCATTTGTAGGCTCATTCCATAACTACTATTGGTCTGGTTTTCCTCCTGAGCTTGTTAACAAGTGTTTCAAGAAGCAGTCTCTACAGAGTCAGTGGATTGGTAAAATCGCATACTACGCACCGTGGTTGCTTTACTGGTTTATGACTCAAAATTTGTTTGTTGGAAATTTCAAAACAAACGAGAATGATAGTCCTTTAACTGAAGAGGATATAGAACTACTCAAGAAAGTCCACATGAGCTCCGATATCGCTCCTTTATTGGTAAATGAATTATAAAACTTTTGTTTTAGTTCTCAATGCATCCATTTTTCAATATCTTTAGAATTCTTAATAGAACTAAGAATAGCTCAATATACTTTTAGAATTATAAGAATAAGGGAGAGATATCCATAAATAGATTCTCTAATTTTGATCTCGTGTAACAATTTTCATAGTTTAATCAATCTTGGGTTTTAGATCAAAATATTTACGAATATTTGCAATTTTTGTCCTTCTAAAACTTAAATTAGCAGTGATTTTTCATTTGAGGTGGTGGATATATGATTTGTGTTGAAAAATCGAAGAACATTAAATTTTTGCAGCGAAATTTATTTGTGTGTTTATACATTTTCTGTGTGAACTCTTGTTATTCTTTCCCAACACTTATTTTATAAGTTTTATAATTTTGGTTATAAGTTTTATAATTTCGGTTATAAACATGATTGTTCATGACTTTCTTGCAGGAGAAAGCAAGCCAACAAGGTATTTATTATAGTTTTTTTCAAGATATGCTGGCTGCTTTTGGCAAATGGGAAAATAATCACCTTGATATGAAAAATCCCTTTCCAAACCAGGAGGGTAAGGTTCACTTCTGGCAAGGTTCCCATGATAAGATCACCCCAGCAGAGCTGAGTCGATTTACTGTAGAAAAACTATCATGGATTAAGTATCATGAACTACCTGAAAAAGGTCATTTTATTATTCATAACCCTGATTTGTGTGAGCGCATTATTAGAGAAAGTGTGAGTTAATAATGTTATATCACCTTTGATTGAGAGTATGATTCTACTAAAATTGTAGTAGAGTCATGGATTGCTATATTCTTCACTTTCTAACTTTATTTTGGAGACACCTTCTTATATCATATTTGAACTTCATGTATGATATTTCTATCATTGTACCCTATCCTTATTTCCTTAGGTTTCTGTTATTTATTTTTTTTAAAAATCTAATTTAATAAGTTATCTACTACTTAATACATCATTGCTGTTTCAAATCGGGTATGCCAAAAAATATGAGATTAAAAATTTGATTTATTTTTAATTATGAATGTATCTTTCCCTTCTATCATGCATTCAAGTTTTGTTACTTCTTCTACCCCATCATAGGTTACTCTATACTGACTCTATACTTTTTAATAACCCTCTTAGTTCTATCATACTTTGGACCATCAAGACCATTAACGATATTGATTTCTTCACTCATTTTCAATTTAAATTTCTACAAGGAAAAGGTTAGTTCAAAAGAATAGGACCTCACTTTACTCCCTCACATATTTGATTACTCAATTTCACTCCACTCATATATACCCTCTTCTTGGCTCTTTTCAAATAGACTCACTTCTCATCATGCCTTTTTCATGACTCTCCAAACCTTTCCGATCATTTTCTATCTTTTCTATTCAATGGTAGAATCACCCAAGTACATCGAATCACTCAAGAATTCTTCAACTAGTAATCATACTAGTTGTGGTATTTTATCAAACACTTGAAATACAACTAGTCAAAAGAAATATTTTAAGGGAAATTACAAAGAGTAAGTGGACCTTTTATTTTATTATTATTATTATTATTATTATTATTATTATTATTATTATTATTAGTATTATTTTTGCTAAATAAGAGTAAGTGGACCTTGATAATCAAAATAAGCTTTTAACATAGGAAAAAGCAAGAAGAACAACCAAGGAAGCAACAAACCACTGAAAGGAAACAAGTCTAGCAAGAAAGATAACCACTAGAAGAAAAAAGAATAATCAACTAATAAGAAGCAAATTTCAGCAATTTTCAGCATTTCAACGCAATAAAATTGATGTTTAAAGACTTGGAATCAATCCTAGAAGGATAATAATCAAAGAAGCACTTCATAACTCAAGTAAGCAACCTTTAATTTCACTTTTATCCGAAGAAATTGAAAATTCCGTAAGTAAAAATTTTTCTGCAATTTTAGCTTCCTTTTAATGTCTTTTTGGTGAAAATTTTCAAGGAATAGAAGTCATATCAACTGTATAACATATAAGGATGAATTTTCAACCAAGAAACTTACAAAATGATGATTTAGAAATACGTTTTGGGCAGAGATTTGAATGCCTTGTTTCCTGGAATTATTTTTGGTCTTCAACAAGAATTTGGGTTCTTGAATTTTTCACCTCTTGGAGCCAATTCTCTGATACCAATTGATTAAAATCAAACTTTAGATGGATATTTGAGTGAAATATTTCAGTTTTCACTCCACAAAGATCCCCAAAAGATGAAACAAACTTAAAAACCTCCCAAGATACCTAAAAACCCTTAGGGAACTAAAGCCCTAGAAATCCAAAGAGGATAGCAAGTAGAGGGACTTCAAAGAAGCTAATGAAACTATAGAATAGCTAGGAAAGTAGAACTCCATCAACATTCTTCAAGGATCAACCAAAACATCCAAATAAAAACCTAGATAATCAAAGTATCTAAAACCCCTATTTGATATGAAATGGAAAAGTCCACTAGAATCTTTAAAACAAGAATTCTAGAGGAAAGATACAACAAAGGAGATCAAACCTTGATAAATCTTGGAAGAGAAGATTGGAAAGGTTTTCTCTCAACTCTCATGAAGAAGATTTCTTCTATTTTGATAAAAAGATGAAGTTTTGAGTCTTTAGCCCCAATATGTAGTATTTATGAATGCCTATATCTAACTCAATCTGTAGTACTAATCTATGAGTCTTAGGACTTCTAAACAACCCACATATATTCTTCAACATAGTTAAAATTTAGTTTGGAAGTAAAAATAAGGAGTTGTGAAAGTTTAGCGACTAAATTGTAAATTTTGGAAAAGTTGCTGAAGCAGTCGCGGATTGCGGACCGCTTGTGCACGCTGGAAACTCTTGGGTTCCGGCATCTTTTTCTGGTGCAGCAAATTCGGCGCCGATTTTGCCCCATTTTGAAAATTCTTTAATTTTCTTGCCTTATTTTGCACCCTCTTAGCTTTTCCAACTTCTTTGCTAGGTTTTCTGTTGTGTGGATTGTTAGATCCACAAACCTATTTACTATTACACTCAACTTTCCTATTTACTATTACAGCCCTCAAAAAGAGAAAATTGCAGAAAGGACCCTAAACTATTACAGATTTATAGAATAGTCCTCCATTTTCTTCTTATTCCCAGATCTGGTCCCTGTTTTCTTCTTGAGAAAGAAAACGCCTTTCTTCTTCTTCTTCGGCAACGGCGGCTGTAGATCGCCAGTCCTGCAGAAGATCGTTAGCAAGAAAACAAGAAAGGACCAAAGGAAGAGATACTTACCTTAAGCCGAGGTAGAACCGGCAGCAGCAGCAGCAACAGCGGCAGCGGGAGCCACCGGCGAGCTGAGGATGAACTCCAGGAGCAGCGGCGACGGTCCCTCAGCTCGGACTGAGATTCACCCGAAAATGGGTCTCTCCCTCACTATCTCTCTCTCTCTCTCTTCTCTCTCTCTCTCTCTCTCACAGCTCACTCTCTCTCTCTTCCCTTCACGGTCGCCCGACGGCAGTCAGGCAGTGGTGCCGACTCGCTGCGTCGGCGACGGAGAGATCATGGAGGAGTGCTGCGGCTGTAAGGCAGTGAGGAGGAGGAAGAAAAAGACTGAAGATGGAAGCTGAAAATGCTGTGAAGAAGAAGAGAGAATGGGGCGGCCTTTCTAAATTGGGGCAGCTCCCAAAAATAGAACATATATATAGGGAAACCCTAAGTCACCATGGGCGGGCCGGGTTGGCCCGGCCCGGCCCGGCATCTTGACCCAATAAAATTCAGCCCATATCTTTAGTGAACCCAGTCCATATCATCATATGGAGTATTGGGCTGAAAATAAAAATGAAAAATGTGAGCAAATAAGGCCCACATGACCAACATTTTCCACTTGCTAGGTTTTCCACTTGTACAATCATAATTAAAAAAATAAAAATTAAAACCAGTAACAAAATGCGAGTCTATCTTGACCTCCATTTTCGATCTGACATTCGTTTGCACAGGTTGCGGCAACACATGAGTCAGGCTTAACAGGCCCTTCATAGAGCGTACTCCTACTTATAAGGTGTATTTCCTTTCTTTACACTCTTTTAAAATATCAACACTCAAAATTTTTTTCCTAATTTATACAAACTCATTTTGCTTAATTGTTTCGAACACTAAATTCCAATCAATAGTAAAAATCAGGCACGGATTCTAGATTTACGATTCAACTAACTAACTATTCAATAACCTTCTACAATACAAGAGCCAGAGCAATTGTTTAACGAAGAATAGCATCAAATAAATAGAACTATAGGTGAATATAATTCTTTCAAAATTTTATCAATCTCACTGTGATTCTTAAAATAGTTTTTCATATAATATGTTCTAAAACATTTTTAAAAACTTAGTTACAAGTATATAAAATCAAGATGACTAAACATCATTTTAATATTTAAGTCGCATTGACAAAACCTTTATATTAGTCAGTTTTTCAAATTTTAAAACAAAAAAGGAGAACATAAAAAGGTCTTAGCCGTTTAAGACATAAAAACCTCCTCTTTCTTTTAGTTTTATCATAAAAATAAATATTTCTTTATCTCCTTTACTACAGAAATTAAGAAGATGGATATAATTTTTAATTTTGTTTCCAGACAAATCCTAAGTTTATGTTTTATATTTTCATGTGCTATAATAAAAATAAGAATATGATTAATATAAGAGGATTTTCTACCCTAAAACAAAATTACTTTCTATGATGTTTAAAATCAGCCTGTTACGTCTAAAAAGTCCATATTAAATAATTATCTAACAATCTTAATTAAATACAAACTTACTTATGATATTGAAACTCCAAGCTTCCAAATCATCCAAGATTCCTTTTTTTTCGTTGCTTCTCTGCAAAAAGTGACATTCAGAACGCCATGCTTATAGATCAATCATCATATATTGATACATCTTAATATTAATGGAAAAAACTGAAGTAAAATGTCAGAAGTTTCTCATATACACACTAATTTTTAATTTACACATACTTCTAATTTATTGGTACATATCCTAGACCCTACTTATCAAGTAAATTAATAATAATCTTTAATATTTAATTTTTCAGCGTTATATTAAACAAAATAGCTGTTGGTTTTCAGATATATAGCCAAATTTTTATTGATGAATGTCTCTATTATGTAAAACAGATGTCCTAACCCTTACTTATCAAATAAACTAATAACTATGGTCAACATTGATTTTTTCATTTTGACATATCACACACATGATACTCCTACAAATATAAGTCACCTTAATCAATATAGAACATATTATGACTCTCAAACTTGCAATATTCCAGTAAACAAAGCAAAAGCCACGGCTTTGTAGAAGAATGTCACGATTCTCAAGAACAAAGACACATTTATTTAAATTCACAAGACAAAATCTACTATTCAAGAGGTACATTCTATATTCATTCATTTAGCAATTTACAGTTTATTTACGTGTTTATGGAATCATACTTGTTTATATTTAATTCAAAAATTGACGGGCTCACAATGAATTCTAATATTGTTGCAATGTTAATAACTATTCCTTAATATTTATTTATTTGGTTTAGGAATATGGCAAAAAAGGTATTTTCAATCAATTATGTTCATTTATTTCATAAAGTCTCCTAGTTTTATGAGAAACCAAACCCAACGTGGAATCACTTTAGAAATGCTCATGCATTTAAAACTGCCATTGTAATTTTTCAAAATCCAATAATATTTGAATACCATGAAATTTGGAGTTCCTTTTTTCAATAACCAAGGATGCTAAATAAAAAAAACCAGAGAAGCTATTAATGTTTTATAGATGTGGTTCGATTTCGAGATTTATGAGTTTAATTTTGATCCAAAGCACTTGTATCAGGGCAATACAATACCATGACATATAAGATTCCACTTTTTGAACAAAAAATTTGGGATTTACAAGAAGAACTATTATAATATGTCCTAGACTAATTGACTTACATTTATTATTTATGAGACATTTATTTGGAAATGTATTTTATGCTCTTGGTCATCAAGTATGTCACTTGATAGTAAAACCCTTCTTGCTAATAAAATATTGTTCTTGTTTGTCCTTAGTTTTATCACATCTTGTATTATTAAATTATTATGAAGTTGATTGATGATCAAGTTTTACTGATCATGAATATGAGATATAAAATTAATTCATAAATATATATTGAGAATATTGTATTGGACATGACCCAAAGTGAAGAAGAAATATTGCATGGGTTTAAGTCATAAATATTTCTTCTCAGTTTTATGTTTGGTGTTCTTTAACCTAATGTTTCTAATGATTCTTGCATGGGGAGAAAATATGTTTTGACATGGTCAAACATCACTTTTAATTAGGTGATTATTATGATTATTGGTTGGGCTATTTTCTTGTCGTGGCTTGAATATTAGAGATAGTAAATGGGATTTGTCCCTTTCTTGTTAGAGAGAGATATCCATGGGCCTCTTGATAAGGAAGACAGGAGAATATGCATGGCCATGCTCAAATAAGTATTAATAAGGTGTTATAAATATTATTTATCAGAATAGTCTACCTAGTGATCAAGTAAATGGTCAATTAAGTTTTATAAGGATGACTCGGTCCGTGCCTTATAAATAACTAGGATATTATGTGACAAAACGACTAAATATTAAAACTGATGTTAGGTTATCATTTCTTTTACTTAACTTGGGTAAGCATAATGTCTCGCTAAAGGCCACTTATGTTTTGTGAATAAATGTCTAGGACATTTGTTATTCAGTGCCAACGTTAAGTGAACCTACAAGATCACACGCATAAACAATCTTGTGAGCATGGTGCCCACATTCAATGAATTTAGATCATATCAGGATTCTTTGAACATATACAAAAAGGAGAATCATATTCTAGATTGTATTTTTTGGGAAGTTAATAAGTAACTAATTTTATTTATCAGATAAAATGAAATTAATTACTTAATATTATTCATCTAACCATTGGATGATCATAGGAATAGATAGATGAGATTAAAATTGTCATTAGATGACAGTTAGGGTTCTGATGTTGACATCTATATAAGATTATGTTAATCTTTTTACCTATAGCCATCTTCATCTGATTAAAAAATAAAAGGCTTTAATCCTCGAACGACGAGAATAGTATCTAGAGACTCTCTCTCCAAAATTCCACGTATTACCAGATAGTCAGGATTCATTCTGAACAGTTTTCAGAACACCGAAGGGGCTAGCATCCCGATCGCTTGCAGAGGAGTCATCAAATGGATACCAGTAGAGGGCGAAGCATAAACAGCAGCGCCTCCACACCTAATGGCAAAAAACATTGAGGTAGTTTTCTATCCAATCGGTTTTTCTAGTATGTGCAGATCCTGTTGGTGGATTTTCGTAGTTTTTATTTTTGTTTTTTTGTCTACGAATTCCAACAGTGGTATAAAAGCCTCGTACATACTAGTTTCACTGGTTTTATCTGTTACCGCTTTAATTACATGTGTTGTTTTCAATCAGCCTTATAGTAAGATTTCTGATTAGTATAATCAGACTTAATTAAATTATAAGATTCGCATATATCATGTTCTGTTATACATATTAATGCGATTAAATAAACAGAATGTTGTTATTGATAAATTGTTTGGTGTACGCAGTATAATTTGTGTAGTTTAAATGTTAAACTGATTTGCAGAATCACATAATTTAATGTTTAACTGTTAAACGTAATTTTTGGCGATATGATTATTAGGGTTTATGACACAACAACTCATTCAGTGGGACCTCCATTTTTTTAGGGGGGCGAAGCCCCCGAAACCCCCTCGTTGTTTTTGGCATATTTCTTTCTATCTTTAGATGCACGATACATAGCATGACCCTTTACCCCTTGTGATTGGTTGGTTTATTTTGTTCATGGTTTATAATGTTTTTAAATACGACCTGCATGTCGTCGTTTCCATTGATGTAATATTATCAAGTTTTCCTAAAATAGTTTATTCTATTTCCTATTCCTGTTTATATTTTTCTATCCTATGTAATAAGATCAGAAGGCCAAGACTTTGGAGGCATGCTAATGGAGATGAAAACTTACCTAGATTGACCTTTGACTTCTATGAGGCTCGTGGAAGTCAATATAGGATTGGGGTCATGCTATGCCATGTTTTATTCTATGTATACATTATGCATGTGATGTTTAGTTTATTTATTTATTTTTTTGGATAAAGGTTTTATGAAAGAAAATATATAAAAGGAGGAAGGTTTTTGAAATCATATAAAAATTAAGTCATAAAATGCCTCTTATAATCTTAAGCACTTCTCCATGCCTGGATCATCATTTTGTCTCATTGCCAAAGCAAGAGATAAATGGTTACCTAAGTAGGGGAAGATGGAAATGGTGATTTCCATATACTTGGAATGGTTTGACTTAACTAGGCTATCAAAACGGTTTTGAGCCTAGGGCATCATATTGGATTTTTCCGGGACATATACATGTAAATCCCATCAATCCATTTTTTTTTAATTATGGGTGTTAAGCCAAAGCTTACTTGTGATTATTATAAAATGGAATTTTTCTACCCATGATTTATATCAATTGTTGAATATTTTAGGAAAAATTAATGCTTCATTTATTTATTTGTTTTACTTTGCAAATTCTATGTAGATAATGGCCTCAAAAAATTCAAACACCTCGTTGCGATCCATGCTTGAAAAGGATAAGCTTAGTGGGACTAAATTTCTTAATTGGGCACGAAATTTAAGGATTGTCCTTAAACAAGAAAAAAGGCTATATGTACTTGAGAACCCTATCCCTAGTCAACTATCTAACAATGCTCCTAGAGTCGAAAAGGATGCTTATAGTAAGCACAAAGATAATTCTAATGATATGACATGTCTCATATAGGCTACGATGGAATCTGAGTTGCAAAAGTAATTCGAGAAAGTTGAGGCTTATGAGATGATAAAATAGCTCAAGGAAATGTTCCAAGAGCAAGCACGTCAAGAGAGATATCTTACTACTAGCTGCAAAATGACCTCAGACACTTCAGTTAGTACTCATGTCCTAAAGATGAAGGGTTATATTGATCAGCTTGAAAAACTTAGAGTACCTATAAGTCATGACTTGGCTACTGATATGTTCTTAGCCTCTTTGACTTCTAAATATGGTATGTTTTTCACGAACTTCAGTATGCATACTACGGAAATGTCCATAAATGAATTGCACGGGATGCTCAAGCAGGTTAAGCAAAATATTAGGAAATCCACTCCTAATGTTCTGATTGCTCAGAAGTGGTAGTTCAAGAAGAGGAAATTCATTCCTAATATTCTGATGGTTTAGAAGGGGCAGTTCAAGAAGAACAAGGGAAAAGAGAAAGGGAAAGACATGGCCAAGAAGGGCAAAGGCAAGCAGAAGCCTAAGCCCAAGGCTAAACCACCAAAGGAATGGACTTGCTTCCACTACAATGAAACTGGTCATTGGAAGAGGAATTGCAAGCTGTACTTGGAAGAAAGAAAGAAGCAAAAGGCTAGTGAGACTGCTGCTTCAGGTATTTTCGTTATAGAAATTAATATGTTTACTCCTACTTCATGGGTATTAGATACTAGATGTGGAGCTCACATTTGTGTAAATGTGCAGGGACTCAAAAGGAGTAGATCTTTGGCAAAACAAGAGGTGGACTTGCAAGTAGCAAATGGGGCAAAAGTTGCTGCTGTAGCTATAGGGACATTTGATTTACTTTTGCCCAGTGAGCTTATCATTGAACTTAAAGATTGTTATTATGTTCCTGCTATAAGTAGGAACATCATTCAGTTTCTTATTTAGATATTGATGGTTTTGAGTGTAATACTAAGAATGGTAAAAGTTCTATTTATAAAAATGATAATTTCTGTGTAGATGCCTCTTTATTTAGTGGACTTTACATTCTTAACCTACATGATTCCACTAGTAAGTCCATCTATAACATAAGTATAAATATTTAAATCTAATGATTTAAATCGAACTTACTTCTGGTATTGTCATTTAGGCCACATAAATGAGAAACGCATATCCAAACTCTATCAAGATGGACTTTTATCTTCATTCGATCTTTGTGTCTTATGAAATTTGTGATTTTTGTTATTGAGAAAAATGACTAAAAGTCCATTTGTAGGACAAAGTGAAAAGGCTGCCAATGTATGTGAACTAATGAACACACAAGCCAGAGGAAGTTTTTAGTACTTCATTACATTCACACATAATTTCAGTAGATATGGTTATGTCTATCTAAAGAAACATAAATCTGATTTCTTTCAAAAGTTTAAGGAATTTCAAAATGAAGTACAGAATCAAGTTGGAAAGAGTATCAAATTACTTCAATCAGATCGAGGTGGTGAATACTTAGGCCAAGAGTTTGACGAACATCTTAAAGATTGTAGGATAGTATCACAATTAACTCCACCAGGAATACCACAATAGAATGGTATGTCTGAATGCAGAAATCAAACTCTATTAGATATGGTTCGATCTATGATGAGTCAAATAGATCTTCCAATTTCTTTTTGGGGTTATGCTCTAGAAATTGCTGCATTCATATTAAATAGAGTTCTATCTAAAGCTGCTCAGAAGACACCATATGAGATATGGACCGGAAAACAACCTAGTTTAGCATTTCTCAAAATTTGGGGATGTGATGCTTATGTGAAGCGATCATTATCTGAGAAACTAGCACCCAAATCTAATAAATATCTATTTGTGGGATATCTTAAGGAAACTAAAAGATACTATTTCTATCTTTCATCTGAGAGCAAAGCGTTTATTGCTCGAAACAGAATTCTCCTTGAAAGGGAATTCGTTTGTAAAAGAGTTAGTGAAAGTAAAATCCATCTTTAAGAAGCTAAAAAATAGCAGACTATTTCTGAACCAAGTATGGATACTTAGTTGGACTCACGTATTCATACAGAGCCCAAGCCTTTGACACAAGGTACAAGAAGGTCTGGTAGGATTCATCAGATACCACAGAGATATGGATTTCTTGTGACTGAGGATCATAATGTTAATCTTATTGATAGGTGAACCTAACTCCTATCAAGATGCTATTCATAGTCCTGAATCAAGCAAATGGCTAGAGGTTATGAAATCTGAAATGCAATCCATCATGACAATCAAGTTTGGACTTTAATTGATCTACCTAAAGGTTGCAAAACCATAGGGTGTAAATGGGTTTTCAAGAAGAAAACTAACATGGATGGCAATGTGCACAATTACAAAGCACGACTGGTAGCAAAATGTTATAGACAAACTCATGTATAGAATATGATGAAACCTTTTCTCCAGTTGTAATGCTTAAGTCAATCAGAATTCTACTTGCCATTACAGCATATTATGATTATGAAATATGGCAAATGGATGTTAAAACTGCATTTCTTAATCGAAATCTACTGGAGGGTGTGTAAATAAAACAACATGAAGGTTTTATTCCTCCTTCAAATTCTAGTAAAGTGTGTAAATTCAAAGATCCATTTATAGCTTAAGCAAGCATCTCGAAGTTGGAATCTTCATTTTGATGAAGCAGTTAAAGAATTCAATTTCATCAAGAATGAAGTTGAACCTTGTGTGTACAAAAGGGATATAGAAAATGCAGTAGTCTTCTGAGTGCTCTATGTCGATGACATCTTGTTAATCGGGAATGACATCCCCACTTTGCAAAGTGTAAAAACTTGGTTGAGGAAATGTTTTTTAATGAAAGATTTAGGTGAAGCAGCATATATTCTAGGTATTAGAATCTATCGAGATAGATCTAAAAACCTTATTGGCCTAAGTCAGAGTGGATATATTAACAAGGTACTGAAAGGGTTCAGTATGCAAGATTCTAAGAGAGGATTCCTACTATTGTCACATGGCGTTAAACTCAGTAAGTCTCAAAGTCCCACCGCAAGGGAGGATACACAATACGTAAGTAAGATACCTTACACTTCCGCAATTGTGTCTATTATGTACGCCATGTTATGCACTCACCCAGATGTCTCATATGCATTAAGCATGACTAGCAGATTCCAGTAAAAACCTGGTGAACCACATTGGACTGCAGTAAAAACATTCTTAAGTACTTAAGAAGGACTAAAGAGACGTTTTTTATCTATGGAGGTCAGGAAGGAGAGCTTATTGTAAATGGTCACACAGATACTAGCTTTCATACTGATATAGATGATGTTAGATCACAATTTGAATTTGTGTTTTATTTAAATGAAGGGGCCGTGAGCTGGAAGAGTTTAAAGTAAGATACCATAGCCGATTCTACTATGGAGGCTGAGTATGTGGCTACTTCTGATGCAGCCAAGGAGGCAGTTTGGATCAGAAAGTTCATCATTGAACTAGGTGTGATTCCTAGCATTGTGAACTCAATGGACCTATATTGTGATAATACAGGAGCCATTACACAAGCTAAGGAACCTAGATCTCATCAACGATCTAAACATATTCTTAGGCGTTTCCATCTCATCCGCGAAATCATTGAGCGTGGAGATGTAACAATTTGCAAAGTAGATACTAATGACAATGTCGCAGATCCATTGTCAAAGCCACTCCCATAACTTAAGCATGAGAGTCATACTCGGTCAATGGGTTTGAGAGTATGTCAAATTGGTAGTAGGGCAAGTGGGAGATTGTTAGAATATGCCCTAAACCAATTGACTTACATTTATTATTTATGAGGCATGTATTTGGAATTGTATTTTATGCTCTTGGTCATCAAGTATGTGACTTGATAGTAAAACCCTTCTTTCTAATAAAGCACTATTCTTGTTTGTCCCTAGTTTTATCATATCTTGTATTATTAAACTAGTAGGAAGTTGATTGATGATCAAATTTTATTGATCATGAATATGATATATAAAATCAATTCAAAAATACATATTGAGAATATTGAATTGGACATGACCTAAAGTGAAGAAGAAATATTGCATGGGTTTAAGTAATAAATATTTCTCCTCAGTTTTATGTTTGGTGTCCTTTGACCTAATGTTTCTAATGATTCTTGCAAGGGGAGAAAATATGTTTTGACATGGTCAAACATCAATTTTAATTAGGTGATTATTATTGCTATTGGCTGGGCTATTTTCTTGTCATGGCTTGAATATTAAAGATAGTGAAAGGGATCTGTCCCTCTCAAGCTAGAGAGAAATATCCATGGGCCCCTTGATGAGGAAGATTGGAGAATACGCTTGGTCGTGCTCAAATAGGTATTAATAAGGTCTTATTAATATTATTTATTTGAACAGTCTACCCAGTGATCAAGTAAATGGTTAATTAAGTTTTATAAGGATGACTCGATCCCTGCGTTATATTTAATTAAGATATCCTGTGACAAAAGGACTAAATATTAAAATCGATTTAGGTTATCATTTCTTTTACTTAACCTGGGTAAGCATAATGTCTTGCTAGAGGCCAGTTATTTTTTGTGGATAAATGTCTAGGGAATTTTTCATGCACTGCCAATGTTCAGTGAACCTATAGGGTCGTACTCATAGACGATCTTGTGAGCACAATGTCCACGTTCAATGAATCTGGATCGTTTCCAAATCGTTGAACATATACAAAAAGGGGAATCATATTCCATATTGTATTTTTTGGTAAGTTAGTAAGTAACTAATTTTATTTATCAGATAAATGAAATTAATTACTCAATATTATTCATCCAACAGTAATGATTATAAGAATAGACAGACGAGATTAAAACTGTCATTAGATGACAATTAGGATTCTGATGTTGATAGCTATATACAGTTATATTAACCTTTTTCCATGTAGCTGTCTTCATCTGATTAAAAAAAAAAAAGGCTTTAACCCTAGAATGGCGAGAATAGTATCTAGCCTCTCTCTCTCTCCAAAATTCCACGTATTACCAGATAGTCAGGATTCGTTCCAAATAGTTTTCAGAATACTGAAGGGCCTAGCATCTCAATCACTTGCAGAGGAGTTTGTGGCGTGGATACCAGTAGAAGGCAAAGCATAAACAGCAGCGCCTTCACACCTAACGACAGAAAACGTTGAGGTAGTTTTCTATCTAATTAGTTTTTGTAGTATGTGCGGATCCTGTTGGCACATTTTCGTAGTTTTAGTTTTGTTTTTTTATCTATGAATCCCAACAAGAACTTCATCAGATTCTTGTTCAATCTAATAATGAAGCATCTTCCATAATTGAGAATGCTATAGATGTAGGGAATGAGAGCAACCGATATAAATGGAAGATATGACATTAAAGTAGAATAAGAAAGTGATCTAAAGACTCTAAGTGATTATATTAATATTACTATTTAGTTTAGTATTTGATTTTAATATTTTGGTTTTGTTAGACGTAATGATTGTTATTGGAAAGATAAATTTATTCAATGAGGTTGTGTTCTATGTTCATTAATTTGTTCAATAAAGTTATGTTCTAATGCTTCAATGAAGTTGTGTTCTATCTTCAATGAAAATAGCAATAAATTACTAAAAACACTTATATTTGCTGCAAATGATGTATCCTAAATTTGAGTAGTTTGTTTATCAATATTGTTTTGTTTGATTTTGTCTTTGTAGCATTTTCATTTGTCCTTAATCTCAAGTGTACAAGAGTACAATTTTCTCCTATAAAGTAATAATAAATGTTTTTCTTTAGTCTAATTGTATGCTAAGCTTCTTACTTTTGTAGTTAAAACAATAGTTAGATTGGCATTAAATTGAAAATCATAAAAGGCAGATCCTTTGATATCAAATCAAGATACAAAAACTCAAACTACAAATAAAATGGCATATGCTAATACTGCAGTTTATAAAGTTCAAATCTTGAAGTTCAATCTAGAAGCATAACTCGCAAAATTAATGAAGGAATCATACCTTGAAAAACTGTAAAAAAATGGATCCCCTCTTCCAGAATAAAATCCCCTTGGAGAATTGCTGGATGTTGAAAGTGGTGTTACAGGAATTGAATCCTCAAAACCGAATGTGCTATTCTTCTGTACTAGCTACCGGCATAGGTAGAGTTAGTTCATACACCACCAACTTCAATTGCACCAAAGAAATAACCCTTTAGCTTCTCATGATCCCGATGTTGCAAGAAACTTTAGTAATGGAAACACTACCAAAAAAAGACCAAACAACGACCGCAGGAATCAGTCGCTAACTTGTCGTAACGACTACATTCGCGATAGATTTGCAACGGAACAGGCCCGTTGCTAATCGCTGGTCGTGGAACACTAGTTACGATTGGAGTTTTCGTTGCAAAAATAAATTAGGGGCATATTTGTGACCGCTTGCCGCTTGACCGGTATTTGTAATTTATCGACCGTTTTTCAAAGGTTAGTTGGCATTTCTCGCGCCAAATATGGCGACCGACAGCCTGCGTCGAAAGTGGTCGGTAATTCTCTATTGCGACCAAAGGTTGTTTGTCACAAAATGGTCCCAATGTTGCCACGAAAAATTGGCGCCAAATGCTGCGATGGACATCTTGGTCATTAATTGGTCACAGAAATGTTGCTTACTTTTGATTTCTGACAAGCTTTTTGGATTACAAATTAGTCATTTTTTGGGTATTTTATATTGTTTTGTCTTTTTGGGTCTAAAAGTCAATAGTTTTCTTTGTCTTATTAAAAGACATATTTGGTCGCTAATCTGTCGCAACTATATATATCCATCATTTCAAATTTGCAATATTAAAAAAATTATCCTGAAAAAATAAAAAATATTAAATAGCATTTATATGAAGAAAATTACCATCAAACATGCCTAAAATACAATTCATATCTAAAAAACTTCCAACGTCACCATCATAAATGACAAAACATTATAAAATAGTATCAATCCATCACAAAATCATAAAATATAAAATATTATCGAACATCATAAATCATAAACAGCAACCATCTGAAAATGAAAACTAACTAGAAGGAGGAAGATGGTTGACACCCTCACCCCTTAGGTCGTCATCCTCACCTCTTGGTTCGGCATAGGTCGTGCCCTCATTGCTAGGATAGCTAGGCATCTGCCAATCGAGAGGTGGCTCAAGAGATTTCAATTCACTCATCGAGATACATACCACATTAACGGGGGCAGGCACTGCTATGTGCAAGATGTAGCTGGCGTAAGCAATCCGTCATTGGACCTCTGGTCTGAAAGCTCAATCTACTTCCTCTGCAATGACCCTCCATGTAATATCCTCCATCTGATGCTCAGATGATGCTACATAAATTAGAGCTCCAGTAGCTCCTCGGGCCTGCGTCCTAAACAGGCCGACTCTACGACACCCGAAGCCATATGCGTGCCCCCTCCTCAATCCCATACCAACCTCATACATCAATTCCATGCCAGTAGGCATAGGAGCGCCATTCTAGCGGTGCTCTTCCATCTTCCGAGCTTTCAAAGTGCAAAATTCTCGGCGGTAAATCATAAGGTTGTTTTTTATACACCAAGTTTTGAGAAAGAAACAAATTAACCCAGAATTTGTCTGAACGGTGATCAACAAATTGCCCTGCCCTCTCATGATCATCTCTGTGAGTATGGAGCTTTCTATAAAGTTCATCATGTGGAAAAGCTTCTCCGAGCCTCTGACGTTGTAAAATTATAAACGTTACACTAACAAATATCATTAACTATGGCAAAAAAGATTGGACCAACAAATATGAAACAAGAAAAAACCTACAACAACTTGTTAGCCAAATCTAAAATTGGACCAATCAATATTATTTCTCCAACAAAGAAAATTGAAGAAATTGCTAGGAGGATAACTAATGGGAAAGAATGGACTAAATGGTAGAAAATTGTAAAACAGATCTAGATGGAAACATAGTATATATTCAACATCTAACTTGTATTTTTTTTTTCATTTTTGGATGTTCAACAGATTATATTATTCCTTCATTGAAGCAAATACACAAATTTCAATATTGGACTTCTTATAAACATTTTGGGATGTTCAATAGATTATTAAAAAGTTTTATTTCTCAAAAGATGTAAACGCTGGTACTATAGAGATCTTATAAGCATTTTGATAGAGTCTTCTCCGTAAAATAGATATTTTACATTCTTCTTTTAAATTAAACAAAAAGGACACTCAAAATATCGTAGTTCAACAATTAAGCAAAGAGTTCGGGCTCCCCCATAAATAATTATATATGATATAAAAGAATCTAGGCTCCTCCATAAACAATTATATATGATACAAAAGAGTCTGAGCTCCTCCATAAAAAAATTCTATATGATTTAAAACAATTATGATGACAATGAATAGAAAAACTACCTCTAATGCCTCCCACTCTAAGTAGGAATGGGAGCCAGCTGTATGCTTACCGGGACCCTTGCCGTCTTGTCTCTCATTTCTATTCTATGTTGGCACCTTAGAGAATTGTTTACACTTCTCTGTCTTCCAATAGTTCTAAAGTTTGTTATACAGGTTCTCTTAGATCTAGGGAGGCTTCTACTTCGTACCCCGCACGGCAAACATTATATCCCTATACCTCTTGCCTGCTTGGCCCATGAAAGCCTCCCTCGCTTGAGCATGGCGCCGTGGGTTCCAACATCAGCCCTTCTACATTAGAGAATTTAAACATTAAAAGCATAAAAAATTAATAACAATTTTAAAATGTTTAAATATCTGATTGAAAGCTTACCATGAATTCTATGCACCACATCTCCTTCACAGCATCCGGAACATGCCCCCAACTAGGATAATCCTTGCTAAGGCATTCACGAAAAATCTACGTGATACGTCTTGACGGCTAGTGTGATGGAAAAAATTTTCTAGACAAAGAGATGTTTTAAACATTAAAGAGGTTAAAGAAGTTTGTCATGATATAAAAATGACAAAGGTTTTGGAAGTTTTTGAGAAGAATATACATACTTACTTCCTTGGTCATACTTCCTACAATATTTGCATGTCCCCAGGGATCTGTTAAGGCTCCGAAGTGCATGGTTATGGCTAGAATATGCTTCTCCTCGTCCCCGATAAGTGCTGGTCCATCCCCCGAGAAGAGATAGCTTATCCTCGAGAAGAGCTAGGCTATGATAGACTAGACTCACCCTGTGTAACACCCAAAGGCAGGGGCTTCGAGGACGGGGGCGACACTGTAAGCTTGGTTTGAATCTGCTAGGGCAAGGGAGGCAATTATACCTGAGTCTCAAGTGCCTGAGGGTGGAGTAGAAGGTAGCGTGCCTCGCTCCTGAGCTGATGAGTCTGATGAAACATGGGTTTTCTGTCCACGAGTCATATCTGCAATGATATGTAAACAAACACAGTTAGTTAACAAAAACATGCAAAATATAATATATAGCTTACGCCAATTACAATTTATAATGAATCTTATAATTATTTGTACAAATAAAACTTATAAATTACAACAATCATAATTGTAACATATAACAACACATAATTAAAATACTGAAAATAGAAAAATTAATCATTTCTAGTAGTTAACACTCATAAATTACAATAATTATAACTTAACAAATTCATAAAATGTGAAACATGACATTGTTTCAACATAATTAATAACAATAATTTAAGAGTCGGAATCATCATAAATTGATTTGTATTCCTCTTCTTCTACGTCTGCTACGTCTTCTGACTCCTACTCCACCTTATCATTGATAAAATAATCATTGACTTGAGATTGTTCACGAATGTTGATAGCATCGTGTTTGTATAACTATGTGTGAGATGTCCAACTTCTTCAATCCTGCGATCTATTATCGAAGTCTCATCATTTTCCACATTCTCTTGAAAAGCCGATTCAACTACATGGACATCAAAAACTTGAGTTCTTGATTTCATTATGCCAACCAATTGCTCCTTTGTCGCTTAGCTGCAGGGTATATAATGTAATACATTTGTTCTGCTTAGTAATAAAAGACGAAAAGATTGTAAGCAGGATATCTTTTCTTAGAGTTAATCTCCACAAGTTTATACTAAGGATGCTTCTTACACCTTTCTCTGAAGAATCAAACTAGTCACACTTAAATAGTTTCATTTTTTGATAGGTGTACCCACAAACGAAACCTCAATGACATCAGTTAAAGTCCCATAATAGTCCTCCTTCACTCGTATGCCATAATTGTTAGTATATTTTCAATAGTCGTACTCTCGTGTATTAAATCTGAAGCCATTAACAATATAATTATTTCATGAATTACATATCGACATGGATGCCAAGAGAGGTTTCTAAGTAGTTCGTGGCGACTTTCCACGTAGTAAGGATTGTGAATCTGAAAAAAGTAGTATTATTATATTCAATTCATAAAATGTTTAAAATTATAATTTAAATTACTTCATCTCTAACCATTTGCCGAATTCATTGTTAATCAATTTCTTTAAATCGTCTTTTGTAACAATTGGATAATTGGTTCTCATTTCTGATGAGTACTTCCTACCATTAGTAACTTATGGCCAACTATATTTCCAATCAATTAAACTTAATTCATATTTAAAGGAAAATTTTCAATGAACTTACTCGATTAAAGGTTCAACCTCCTCGCAATTAAGCAGGATGTAGTTCATTATTGCCTGAAGATCGTCTCTGTCCAAGATTTTCTTCTTCATCTTCCCATAAGGTCCTCCGACGCATTGCAAATAGAAAGAACATATCCTTGTTTGTGAGGTTGCTCACCCTCATCATTGCATCCTACATCTCTTCTTCTAGTGTCAAAGTGTAGAAATAACAGTAGGAAGGGGTCTGATTCATGAGATGATATTTGATGCTGCAGGACCGAACTTCGATCCTGAAGCCGCCAGGAAGAAACTAGGGGAATCATACCCTGAACTAAGCATTAAAATATAAAATTTCTATCCATTTGAGAATCATAAAAGCCATAGTAGGTGGTTTTCGCTCACTTTTTACAAGGAACGGTTCCAACTTTGAGATATCAAATCCGTACTTCGAAAGAAATCTAAAATAGAAAGCAAAAGAAACTTGTTATCAGCGAAAATTCACACTAGCATAAAAAAGAATAAATAAATAAATAAACCAAATACTGAAGAATATAATTCTCCCAAAGGCATCAATACTCAAAATGCAAAATCATAATTTCACATTTTAAGTATGCAATTCGGAGCTCCTTGCTCTGACACTTTCTAAATGTACTAAGTATATATCTATTCTAACCATCTTCGTTTCCTATTTGATAGCCATAAATAGATGTATCTAAATGCTGATAAGTTTTCTGTCTCAGCTTGATCAAGCAATTGGTTCAATTGAAGCAATTGCTAAAGCATCAAAGGAAGAAATCATGGAAAACACATATCTGTTAGCCGACAAAGCTAAAACCATAACGTGGTTTTTCAGAGATCCCAAGCATTATCTTGCTCACAATATTAGTTAACTTGAAGATTAGAAGCTCAAATATACTTATGACCTTAGGTTGTCCACATTTTAAACCATGTACTAATTGAAACAAGACATTCCTGAACCTAATTACTTCTTAAAATGTTTATTTTTAAGTTCCTTCTTTAAAATTAAGGAGAAAACATAGCTAACATGAGCAGATGTCATACACCATAAAAGAAAAGCAAGAGTAATTATTTGCATGTTAAGGGTGGAAATTCTTGTGCACATCAAACTAGGTAGGAAAAAAATTTAACAAGCATTTCAAACTCTCTACGATTCTTAAGATTGAAGCCCCAAACAAAATCAATGTCATCATTGTTGTTAATGTTGTACCGATTAGAATCATCAAGCCTTTCTCCAAACAAAGAGAGTGAAAGTTATACTAATTATAAGAAAATCCACACTTAAATCCAAAAATTTCACTATTCTAAAAATTATACAAATCAAAAAATACATTACAAACCAGATTGAACAAATTGCTAAGATATTTCATTCATGTCAAAGGTACCTTAAAAGATATAATTATTACCTCAAATCAGTCTTTATGAATCCAAAACATTAATAGAAACCTTTTATTACGTTGAAAACATAAGCCAAAAGCATCAAATATATTAAACATGAATTAACAAATGCATGAAAATGTAGGAAAAAGGGAAAATTTCAGCACGAGTAAACAATAAATAAAAATAAATATTTTAGGGTATTATTTAATAACAAGGCTCATGACAAAAAATATGCCATTTACCATCTATTAATGCATACTACTCATAATAAAGTAAGTTTATTAGTGCATAATAGAGGTAGAACTGACAGTGAAAAGTTTAACACCAGCAGTGTTTGCGCTAAGGCAAAAGCCTATGGACATTGCCCCATAGCAAAAATAGAGCACCAAGAGCGTGATCTCCACATTCTGCTCATGTTTGTAGACTTCCATACCACCTTTGCTGCCCTAATAACATCAGCCTCACTTGAAGTTGTAGATTCTGATTCACTTCCACCATCTAAGTTTTCTAAACAAGTAATTCACTAAAATAAGTATTTGTAGAAACTTGTCTTATAGCTTAAGTATAGTGAAATAGACTGCTTGTGTGACAGCACAAAAGCTATAGGTTTGCACTGGTACTGTGTATTGGCATTATTTAGGAAACTTGGTAAATCTCGAAGAATCTATGATTATAAGCTATGATGTGGAAGTCGGTTACGGAAATTTGAAAGCACAAGGAAATGTCAGAATCCTAAGAAAATTGGACTTGCACGGAATCTAAACTAGAAGTCATGTTTTGGAAACTAAATCCCTTTGTCACGCCCTACTTGCAAGACATGAGGTTCTTTCACATTTGTTTAGAAAAGACCACAAAGTTCTAGAACGTTCCAGAAGGTTCTACTATGATCTAGACTTGGGTAAAGGACCCTAGAAGGCTTTAGGAGTCTCTACACAAGCCTAGAATACTCTGGAAGTCTCTAGAACCACAGAGAAAGCATTATGTAGACTAGTGTAGAATTCTCTAGAACCCTCCATAGCTAGATCTTTATGTAGAATATTCTAGAATGATATAAGGCAACCGTTAGATCGTTGCCACATATAATAATCTTGGCCATCCATTGAGGAGGTGCTTGCCTATAAATAGGCTCACCCACTTCATTTGTAAACACACATCAGAACTTAGAGTTCTAAGACTTGTAAGCTCCTTTCAAGCAATATAAACTTCCTTTCATAAACACCCATTCTTGCCTACAACTTTCCAAGGTTTTCATCTAGCCTTTGAAGTTAGGAGCAAGTTAAGGCTTTCTTAGCATTTGCGGGAGTGCTAAGGCCGCATGGCTACTTACAAGAATAAGTAAGTGCGTGACAAGTGGTATCAGAGCCTTGGTTGGAAACCATGACGAAGACCATCAAAGATCAAGTGGCGGGATCCAACACCAGCAATGTGGAGTCATCGCAACAAGGCCGGGGGCGTGAGAAGCAACGCGACCCCGTTATACCAAAGCCGAGGGGGAAGTCCAAGGACCGCACAGCTAGCTTTGAGTTACGCCTAACTCAGGTGGAGGAAGGCATGGGCGCCGTGGATGCACACATGGAGAATCTAGACCAACGGGTGGAAGGTCTAGAGGCCGACGTTGCCGAAACCCATGAAGAGGTGCGTGAAGCCCTTACCAAGCTAGGTGAGTCTAATCGAGTAGACTTACAAGCCCTTAGGGACGAATTTATGGCCGAGGTAGCCCCGTTTGCGAGACATCCATCAAAGGGAGATTAATAGCTTGCTAATGCAATTGAAGGAAGCTCGAGGAGACCTAGCCTTATGTAAGAAGGCGGTTCTTGCTGGTTCAACCACATCTACGGTGGAACCCCGACGGGTCGATATCCCAAAACCAAAGAGTTTCGCAGGAACGCGTAACGCTCGTGAAGTAGACAACTTCTTATGGGGGCTAGAACAATATTTCGATGCTGTAGGCATCATAGAAGAGGGAGCCAAGATCAAGAGCGCAGCTTTGTACCTCACAGATACAGCCATGCTTTGGTGGCGCCGACGGCAGGAAGACGTCAAGAGAGATATGTGCTCCATCACTACCTTTGATGATTTTAAAGGGGAGCTTAAGAGGCAATTTTACCTGGAAAATGCCGAAGAAGAGGCACGTGGTCGCCTATGAAGGCTTAAACATTTGGGAAGCATCCGAGATTATGTGAAAGACTTCACAAACCTCGTGTTGGAAATCCCCGACATGTCCGATAAGGACTCGCTCTTCTTTTTCATGGACGGTCTACAAACTTGGGCTAAAATCGAACTTAGGCGTCGTGGTGTGAAAGACCTTGCTACTGCCATCGCTATAGCCAAAAGCTTGATCAATTACTCAAGCAAAAAGGAGCCATCCAAGTCCAAAGAAAAGAAGGGTGGTCCCAACAAAGGTAGAGGAGAACATTGGCGAGGCAACCGCAAGGAAGACAACCGAAACCAAGGTCAAAGTCCTTGGAACCCGAAGGATAAAGGCAAACGAAAGGATAACTTTGACCGTTCTATCCCTAAACGGAGATGCTTCTTATGTGGCGAGCTGCACTGGACACGAGATTGTCCAAAGACAAAGGCACTCAGTGCCTTGACGGCCGATGTCAAGGGGCACGAATCAAGTGGCAACAAGGAAGATGCTCAAGTCGGCTCACTGCAACTCCTCAATGTCATCCAAAGTACTCCGAAGACTCAAGCCAAGGGACTTCAGTTCGTAGATGCAACTATCAACGGGAAGGAGACGAAGGCTTTACTTGACACAGGTGCGTCCCACAACTTTATCTCCGTAGAAGAAGCTAATAGACTAGGCCTTCGAATAGTTGGCAGCACTGGGTCTATGAAAGCTGTCAACTCTATGGCCAAACCAATACAAGGCATTGCTCGAGGCGTTAAGACCACCCTTGGTGCATGGGTGGGCTACCTGAATTTGTCCGTGGTACCTATGGACGATTTCAAGGTGGTTCTCGGGATGGAGTTTCTCGATCAAGTGAAGGCGTTTCCCATTCCTTTTGCCAACACCATGTGCATCTTGGATAAAGGAAAGACTTGCGTAATACCAACACTACGGTCTACCAAGTCCAATCCGCAAGCATTGTCAGCCATGCAGTTCGAGAAAGGCTTGAAGAGGGACGAGGAAAGCTACCTAGCCATCCTCAAGGAGCACGACGATGATGAGCTACCTCCCCAACTAACTGTTCCAAAGGAAATAGAAGGCGTTCTTTGCGAATTCAAGGATGTCATGCCCGATCAATTACCAAAGAAGTTGCCACTAAGAAGGGAGGTCGATCATCAAATCGAGTTAGAGCCAGGAGCCAAACCACCAGCCATGAGCCCCTACCGCATGGCACCACCGGAATTAGCGGAACTCAAGAAACAACTAAAGGGCTTAATAGATGCCGGTTTTATTAGGCCCTCCAAAGCTCCTTTCGGTGCCCCAGTTCTTTTCCAAAAGAAAAAGGATGGTTCCCTACGAATGTGTATCGACTATCGGGCTCTCAACAAGGTCACCATTAAAAATAAGTATCCCATCCCATTCGTAGCGGATCTTTTCGACCAACTTGGCCATGCACGGTATTTCACCAAGTTAGATCTTCGCTCGGGATACTATCAAGTCCGTATTGCTGAAGGTGACGAGCCCAAGACCACATGCATAACAAGGTATGGCTCTTACGAGTTTTTAGTCATGCCTTTCGGTCTAACAAATGCACCCGCAACTTTTTGCACCTTAATGAATAAGCTATTCCACTCCTATTTCGATCAATTCGTGGTAGTCTACTTGGATGATATTGTGATATACAGCCAAACACTGGAGAAACACAAGGAACACTTGAGAAAAGTGTTTCAAGTTTTAAAGGACAATGAGCTATATGTGAAAAAGGAGAAGTGTTCATTTGCCCAAGAAGAGGTATTGTTCTTAGGGCATAAGATAAAGGGTGGGAAGCTCATGATGGAGGATACAAAGGTGCAAGCCATACAAAGGTGGGAGCCACCCACTAAAATTCATGAGTTAAGGTCCTTCCTTGGACTTGTGAACTATTATCGTCGCTTTATCAAAGGCTAATCAGCACGAGCGGCACCATTGACAGATCTTCTTAAGAAGAATCGACCATGGGCATGGAGCGAAGATTGCCAACATGCCTTTGAAGATCTAAAGAAGGCCATTTGTAAGGATCCAGTTCTCAGCTTGCCTGATTATTCCAAGCCTTTTGAAGTGCACACTGATGCTTCGGACTTTGCTATTGGAGGCATACTCATGCAAGATGGTCACCCAATAGCCTATGAGAGCTGCAAACTTAACGAGACAGAACGTCGCTACACTGTGCAAGAAAAAGAGATGACAACAATCATCCATTGCCTAAGAGTTTGGCGACATTATTTGTTGGGTTCCAGGTTCGTCATCATGACCGATAATATTGCTACTAGTTATTTCCAAACTCAAAAGAAGCTTAGTCCAAAACAAGCTCAGTGGCAAGACTTTCTCGCGGAGTTTGATTATAGCTTGGAATACAAGCCTGGGAAAGCCAATGTGGTAGCTGACGCCTTAAGCCGCAAAGTAGAACTCGCATCCATCAGCCGAGTTGATAGCTCTTTACTCAAGCATATCAAGGAAGGCCTACAATAAGACCCCCTAGCCAAAAATCTTATAGCACTTGTAATGGAAGGCAAGACAAGGCGCTTTTGGCTAGAAGAAGGGATGCTTTACACAAAGGGAAACCGACTCTTTGTGCCTAAATGGGGAAATCTTCGGCGTGAGTTGATCAAAGAATGCCACGATTCTAAGTGGGCTGGACATCCAGGTATGAAACACACCCTTGCTTTGTTGAAGACCACATATTACTGGCCCCAAACGCAGGATGAGGTGGAGTCTTATGTAAGAACATGCCTCATATGCCAACAAGACAAAGTTGAACAAAACGCACCATCGAGACTACTTGATCCATTGCCTATCCCTAAGAGGCCTTGGGAAAGTGTTTCGATGGACTTTATCACTTCCCTGCCAAAGTCGGAAGGATTTGGCAATATAATAGTGGTCGTTGATCGATTTAGCAAGTATGCCATCTTCATTCCAGCCCCCACAGATTGCACTGCCGAAGAGACAGCCCGATTATTCTTGAAAAATGTGGTCAAGCTTTGGGGAGTTCCCTCCAACATAGTGAGCGATCGAGACCCGCGCTTCACGGGATGATTCTGGATGGAATTGTTTAAGTTACTTGGCTCAGATTTGAACTTTTCCACCAGTTTCCATCCTCAAAGCGATGGCCAAACTTAGCGGACAAATGCACTCTTGGAGCTATACTTAAGACACTACATAAGTGCCAACCAACGAGATTGGGCAAAGTTGCTTGATGTGGCCCAATTCTCCTATAATCTTCAACGGAGTGAAGCAACCAACCGAAGTCCTTTTGAAGTAATCATGGGGCAGCAGCCTACAACGCCTCTTACTCTTGCCACAAGCTATGAAGGTAGGAGCCCATCAGCATTTAAATTTGCCAAATCATGGCACGAACAAGCCGAACTGGCACGAGCATATTTGAACAAGGCCTCACAGAGGATGAAGAAATGGGCAGACAAGAGAAGAAGACCATTAGAGTTTCAGGAAGGCAATCTTGTCATGGTGAAACTTCTTCCCCAACAATTCAAGAGCTTCAGGAAAGTTCACAAGGGCTTTATTAGGAGATATGAGGGCCCTTTCCCAGTTTTAAAACGTGTTGGGAAGGTCTCCTATAAGCTCCAATTACCTTCCAAGCTCAAGATTCATCCGGTCTTTCATGTGAGTCTCTTAAAACCACATCACGAAGACATGGAGGACTCCACGCGAGGAGAGTCTAAGCGAGCGCCTACCGCCGTGGTTATCTCTTTTGACAAGGAAGTCGAGGCCATACTAGCCGATCGCCATATTCGAAGACGAGGTGTACCAAATTATCGGGAATATCTCGTAAAGTGGAAGAACTTGCCCGAAAGTGAAGCAAGTTGGGAGCGCAAGGATACCCTTTGGCAATTCAAAGATCATATCCAGCAATTCCACGATGAAGGCGCGATGAGGGCATCACGAGCATAGGTGGGGGAGAATGTCACGCCCTGCTTGCAAGACATGAGGTTCTTTCACATTGTTTAGAAAAGACCACAAAGTTCTAGAACGTTCCAGAAGGTTCTACTATGATCTATACTTGTCTAGAGGACCCCAGAAGAGCCTGGAAGGCTTTAGGAGTCTCTACACAAGCCTAGAATACTCTGGAAGTCTCTAGAACCATAGAGAAAGCATTAGGTAGACTAGTGTAGAATTCTCTAGAACCCTCCATAGCTAGATCTTTATGTAGAATATTCTAGAATGATATAAGGCAACCATTGGATCGTTGCCACATGTAATAATCTTGGCCATCTATTGAGGAGGTGCTTGCCTATAAATAGGCTCACCCACTTCATTTGTAAACACACATTAGAACTTAGAGTTCTAAGACTTGTAAGCTCCTTTCAAGCCATATAAACTTCCTTTCATAAACACCCACTCTTGCCTACAACTTTCCAAGGTTTTCATCTAGCCTTTGAAGTTAGGAGCAAGTTAAGGCTTTCTTAGCATTTGCGGGAGTGCTAAGGCCGCACGGCTACTTACAAGAAGAAGTAAGTGCGTGACACCTTGCTCTAAATTCATTAGAAAATACAAGACTGATCAATGGGCCTCAACATTTGTAAATAAAGCAATGTAATTGAAGTTTGAGGTTAGCCGTTCTGTGATTTCTTCAAAGATATTCTGCAAGAGAGAAAATGGCAGTTCATGGTGGTTGAGTTTGTGCAGTCACAAACTTCAAACACTATGATTCTCTGTTGATGCTTGTTGTTCATTCTTAATAATTCAATGGAGTTCTTGTTTTCAAGACTATAGCTTCTAGGGATAGAAGTTGTGTTGCGGTTCAATAGTATTGAAGACTTGAAGAGATTCAAGATCAGGCAGCTTATTTCAAAGAGGAGCCTTGAAGAGTTGAAGGGATTCAAATGTACAGCGTGCAAAGGGAGTTTTCACCGATTCTACTAGGGAAAGACTAGAAGTGTAAAAGAGCTAGGTGTTTTCTTGTACTATGTTGACAGTTATTAGCAGATTACTTTTTGGGCATGGCCTCACAGATGTAGGTTTGCCCGACCTGCGTTACCAATTGTTGTGTCTTGTGTTTTTGTTTTTTATTGCGTTTCACACTGTGTATGACACTTCTCTTTACATAGGAAAATCAGTCACACTGCACAAATTGCCTAAGTACTAAATTACAACTCGTATCGGAGCTTTAGCACCGTTTGATTTGTGCTAGTTATCTAGCAGGTGAAGATCATAGGAAGTTGGTACTTAGGTCATCATGATGACAAAGGAAGGCGGACTTGTTACCAGACTTCCTCTGCTTGAAGGCATAAATTATATCTGTTGGAAGATGAAAACACGGATTTTTATTCAATCCTTGGATGGAATTTCATGGGATCCCATTAAGACTGAATGGAAACCCTCTTACGAAGATAAAGGAAGATGACACAACTAAATTGACTAAGGTAGTTATGAAGCCTAGATCTCAATGGACTGATGCTGAGAGAAAACCTGTTCATGCTAATGCTAAGGCATGAAACACCATCTTTACCAGTGTGGATGAGGAACAATTAAGCTGATTTCAACTTGCACATTAGCCAAGAAGGCTTGGGAAACTTTGGAAACCATGCATGAAAGTACAAATGCTGTGAGGATTTCCAAATTATAGATATTGACTACCCAGTTTGAGAAATTAAGGATGCAAGAGAATGAAACAATTGGTGAATTCAGTGGCAAACTCAGAGACATTGCAAATAAGGCTTATCAACTCAGAGAAGAATTCTCTAAAGAGAAACTAGTGCGAAAGGAACTAAGATCCTTACCTGCACGATTTCATCTTAAGGTTACAACTATTGAAGAAGCAAAGGATGTGACAAAACTTCCTTTGAATGATCTTTTAGGATCCTTGAATACATATGAAATGAATCTTCATATTGAATCCAAAGGTAAGGGTATTGCACTAAAAGCTTAACACAACTCATCCAATGCAACACCTTATTTTGAAGAAGAGGTTATGATGCTCACTTGAGACTTTGGGAAGTTTCTTCGTAGAACTGGAAAAACATCCAAACCTCAAGGAAGGTTCAATACTAACAACAGGGATAGGAAAGGCCCGAAGGAAACACAATGAAAAGGAAGTTTGGCACTGGTAAAAAAGGAAAAGGAATATAGTGCAGAGAATGTGAGGGATATCGTCACATCCAGGCAGAATATGCCAACACATTGAAGAAAAACTTATCAATGAGTACTACTCTCAGTGATGATAATAAGAAAAGTGATTCTGAAGGTAATGAAGAGGACACTAATTCTAATGAGACACTACCATGTAATGTGATAATAGATTTGGAAGATACATCTATGCACAATGATCACATAGATGACAGTGAGGATGATTCCATATTTAGTGATGAAGAAGTATCCTATGAGGAACTACAAGATAAGTATAGCCTTCTCTACACTAATTGGGTTGGACTTGTGAAGTTACATCAAGATTTAAAGAACAGCCTAAAGAAGATCCAGGAACAAAAAAATATTCCTGAAGGAAGAAATTATAAGCTAATGACTCAGGTCAAGGATGCAACGGAGAGACTCAATGTGGCTAAGGTAAAATAGTAAAATTGAATATTGGAAAGACTAAACTTGAAGCAATAATCTCTGTGCAAAGATAAGCTGGAAAAAAATCAGGACTTGGTTACATAAGTACGTATGTCACATAATATGGGAACAGTTAAACAACGTTTGGCAAGTTTAAAGAAGTATTTGTCAAAGACAGTTTGAGTCGAGTTGAGAAGAGAAACTTGATCAAGAAACGCAAACCTAGAAAGCCTCTACTTATGTGTAATTACTGCAAAATGATTAGACATTTGTAGCAACAATGCTACAGGAAAATTGGAGATCTGAAGCAAGAAAGAAGGCTACGCACACATGTTATGACCAAAGGAGAAGTCAAGATGAGATGTATTTGGATCAGAAAGGAAGAATTGAGATGTAATGTAGCTTATCTATCTCTGTCAGCAAATTTTGGGGGTATATGGTATTGTTCTAGTGGATGCTCACGCCATATGACAGGAAACAAAGAATATCTTGTATATTATACTATGCTTCATAAAAGTAGTGTGACATTCGGTGATGGTGTAAAGAACAGAGTAGTTAGCGTAGGCACACTAAGTATAGCTGGTATGCAAAAATTATCTAATGTACTACACATAGAAGGGATGAAGCTAATCTAATAAGTCAGTTGTGTCATAATAATGATTTATTGGTATATTTTGACAAGAGACAATGCTATGTGCTG
The DNA here is from genome assembly GCA_028651295.1 of Catharanthus roseus. Taxonomy (NCBI): domain Eukaryota; kingdom Viridiplantae; phylum Streptophyta; class Magnoliopsida; order Gentianales; family Apocynaceae; genus Catharanthus; species Catharanthus roseus. The sequence continues at coordinate 776,429 of JAPQWS010000132.1, forward strand.
ACAACCAATGACAAGTTATTCATCGTAGGATCAAGAACAGCTGACAATTACTACTAGATGAATGCCATGAAAGAACCGGTATGTCTAATTGGAAAAATTGGAGAAGATGAACTGTGGCATAAATGACTAGGGCATGTAAACTTAAGCACTTATACAAACTTGGAAGCAAACAAATTATTAGAGGAATTCCTCAATTTAAAAAGGAGCATAAGTTACTATGTGAAGATCGTCAGTCGGTAAGCCAGTAAGACCTAAGCATATCCAAGTTGGAGATACCACCACAACACATATCTTAGATCTAATGTACATTCATCTGGTAGAAAACACCTTAGTATGTGTCAATGACTTCTCAAGATACACATGGATAGACTTTCTCATAAATAAGTCAGATTCATTTCATGCATTTAGAAAGATATGTCTAAGTATTCAGAAAGAGAAGAACACAACTTTGAAAAGGCTAAGGAGTGATCATGGCAAAGAGTTTGATAACAGCCAGTGTTTAGAGTTCTGTGAGTCACATAGCATCAGACGTGACTTCTCAGCACCTAAGATACTATAGTGTGGTTAAGAGAAAGAACATAAAAATTGAAGATATGATTCGTGTGATGTTGAATTCTAAGGCATTGTCACAGAGTTGGTGGGCAAAAGCAGTCAACACAGGAGGTCACATCATTAACAGAGTATTATTAAGGCCCTTGATGAACAAAACAACATATGAAATCTAGAAAGGCAGGAAACCTAAGATAAGCTACTTCCATATGTGTGAAAGTAAATGCTACATCCTGAAGGATCGAGAACATTTAGGAAAATTAGATGCTAGACGTTATGACAAAATATTTCTGGGATACTCTACAAGCAGTCATACATACCATGTGTTTAACAGATGCACAAGAGTAGTCATGGAATCAGTAAATGTGACTATTGAGGTTGTTGACTCCAGGAGAATAAGTGTTAATGATCAGGATGTTGATGATGAAGATAACACACCTGGAGTGACAATGACTCAAGAAAATCAATTTAATGTTAAAGATTCTTTACATCAGCAAGGTGATTGGAGTGTGACTCACACTCAGTATAATGAGAAGGAAAGAAGAAAAGACATAAGATTTCTGAAGGATCACCCCACAGATAACGTCATACGTGACATCACAAAAGATAGAAGAGCTAGAAGCAAGAAAGGTGTAAACTACAATCAGATGAGAATTATGGTTAGTATGACATGCTACACCTCTACGCTTGAACCCAAGAATGTCAAGAAGGCTCTCACTGATGAATATTAGATTGAAGAATGCAAGAAGAGTTCTAAGAGTTTGAGAGAAACGATGTTTGGGAACTTGTCACAAGACCAGAATGTGTGAATGTGATCAATACCAAGTGGATATTCAGGAATAAAATTGATGAGGAAGGTAACATCACACGCATAAGGTAAGGTTATTTGCACAAGGGTATACTCAAGTTTAGGGAATGGACTTTGATGAATCATTCGTCCCAGTCATACGACTTAAATTTGTAAGACTGTTGGTCTCCATTGCTTGTGCCAAGAACTTCACACTTCAGTAAATGCATATCAGAAGTGCTTTCCTGAATGGAATATTACAAGAAGAAGCATTTGTGAACAACGAAAAGGATTTGTGAATCCAAAGTATCCTAATCATGTTTAAAGCTGAAAAGGGCTCTTTATACACTAAAGCAGGCACAAAGAGCATGGTATGAAAGGCTCACTAACTATTTGCTCAATAAATGGTACATTAGAGGGAGTGTGAGCAAAACTATGTTCATCAAAAGATCTGCACAACACATTCTTATAGCACATATATAAGTTGATGATATAGTGTTTGGTTCCACATTAAAAGAGCTCAATGAGGAATTTATCACATCCATGAGAACTGAATTTGAAATAAGTATGGTGGGTGAACTGTCATTTTTTCTTGGATTGCAAATCAAACAACTAAAGGAAGGCATATTTCTCTCTTAAGCAAAATATGCTAAGAATCTAGTGAAGAAGTTTAGGTTAGAGAATAAAAAGATAGTGAGGACACCCATGAGTACCACACTCAAGATCAACAAAGATGAGATGGAAACTAGTGTGGATCAGCATGAGTACAGAAGCATGATCGATGGGTTACTCTACTTAACAGGTAGTAGATCTGATATACCGTATAGTGTTGAGTGTGTGAAAAATATCAAGCAAATCCTAAGGAGCCACACAAGAAAGCAGTGAAATGCATCCTAAGATATTTATATGGTACTGTTGAGTATTGGTTATTCTACAGTAAAGATGCCACCACTCATCTTGTTTGATATAGTGATGCAGATTGGGTTGGTAACTTTTGATGATAGAAAAGCACATTGGGAGGATAGTTCTATGCCAGAAAAAATCTGGTCTCTTGGTACAATAAGAACAAAACTGTATCTCACTATCCACAGCAGAAGCTCAGTACATCACCGCAGGGAGCTGTTACACACAAGTCCTTTTGATGAAATAGATGCTAAGTTATTATGGGATTACACAGTAGGAGCTAATCAGGTATTATGACAACACTAGTGCAATCAACATCACCAAAAATCATGTGCAACACAACAAGACAAAGCACATTGACATAAGACATGACTTTATTCGAGAATTGGTCGAGCAACAGCTTGTTAACTTAGAGGCCGATATCCTTACTAAGTCCGTGGATGCCATGAGATTTGAGGAACTCAGACAAGCATTAGGGATCTAGGTGATCAACTAGTGCATGAGATGTCTGTCTAACAATACTTTATTTCACACCCTCATAAATATTAGACAGGTATGTGCAGTGTGAAACTATATGAACACTCTTGTTCACATCAGCAAGCAACATGCAGCTTCATTTACGCATAAAAGACCTTGAAAGAAGAGTCTATTATTTAGTCTGACACAAAAATGGAAGGATTTTCTCTTTTAACAAATAAACTCAACAAATGTACCCAAATCTTTGAAATCAGACCTGTTTTACCTCCACTCTCAAAGATTTTCTCTCTGCATTTCTTACGGTTTTTCTCTACAGGTCCTTCTTCTATTAGACATATTCATCTTCCCGTATATTCCAACAACAAACAATGGCAAGAGAGCAACCTACCAGGCCCAGGAGGTTCCTAGCTCTTGGGCATGACGATTGCACTCTTTCTCCCTTGGCGAGCCCAGATACTCTTCCCCATGGTCATCAAGCACAGTGACATCATCTGTTATGCCAACTACTCTAGTAATTAGGCCAGTAAACTCTCTGTCCCTTGGACATTATTTAGGTTCTCTAGATGAGTTTTTACTCATGTTTAGGTTGAGACCATTAGGCACTAAAATTTCATTCATGCTGAATCCTAGGTTATTGCTTGTTCTATCTTTTTCCGATTTTCGTTTGATGATACATGCGCATGTGCCTAGATTTCTTTTCTAGAAAATACTCTTTCTCTGCTTGTTGTTGAAAATTTCGGTACAGAGGTTTTGTCTATTGATGCATACCCTGTACACTACTTTATTTATAAACTATCTCCTATTGTTGTACTTCCACATTTACTTATTGGGAGTTCTATAAATAAGTCTATGGAAGATATTAATGAAGGAATTGAGGAAGGTTCTAAGGGGGACCATAATACTAAAGGAAAAGGAAACCCTGGGTAAGACCTAGAGGTTGTAAGGGTGACCCCTGGCACTGAACTAAGCCAGGGGAGAAAAAGGACTAAAGAAGCTCTAAAGGGAGCCTCATCTTAAAAAACCAGTGCTTAAAAGGCACCAGTTATCATTCCTCCTCTCTCTACTCCTCTTAAAGCTAAAAAGGCACTCACCTAATATTTTTACACAAAGACTGCGAATTGAGGATGGTTGGAACTGATTGATAAAACAATTATAGCTTATAAAAGGATAACTCAAGAAAGTTTGGAACAGTACAATGTGATGAAGTTGCTGCTTGGAATTGGCTGTGTGAAGTTGGCTCTATTTCCTGAACAATATAATGAGAACTTAGTCAAGGAGTTCTATGCCAACCTGTCTGAGGAGTTTGGCAATCCTGAGAGCCCCACTTATGGTCAAGTGTATGTGAGGAGGTATGTTATTGACTTCCCACCTACCAATATAGCACACTATTTAAGCTGCTCACACTTTAGTGACATTCGAGGAAATGGTCTGGAGGAGGAAGTTGACTTTGATAAGGTGACAAAGATCCTAATTAGAGATGCAGAGACTATTTGGCCAAAAAACTAATAGGCTCAATTCAAACCTGATTAAAATGCCATATAGAGCCCTGTTTAGAGTATTTTATGGAAACTAGTGGTCCACTACAAATGTCACTACTGTTCTCAAGGAAAAAGCTCATCTGCTCTATGGCTTTGCCACTAGGAAGAGGATCAACATATGCACTATTATGTTTAGGAACATCCTCAGGAAAATAGTGCAAAAGAAGGCCAGGAAGATTGTCCTTCCATGTCCCTGTTTGATTTCTGAACATCAATTGGGTTGCAGGGAACTTTATTTGTCTTCTAATTCCTGGGTAAGGGCACTAGACCCTCTGGTGATACCAAAGATTATAGCTCTTGGCGTGGTGCCACTTTCTCCCACTCAATCCACACAAGGACACACTGGTCTTTGCAGGTCTTCCAAGCAGCAGTTATCTAAAAAGAAGTAGCCCAGCACTAAGAAGGCCTCACCCTTTTCTCCTCCTCCCAGTGCTGAATCTTCAGAAGTGACCACCAGCTTATACCTCCTCAATCAACAACTTTCAAGTGTTATGACCTCTATCCTTCAAATGTAGCAAGACTTGCGGAATCTCAAGAATAAGCTCCCTTGAGCATTATTTCAAATCGAAAGGGGGAAATGAGTATCAGGCTGCAAATCTAATTATGAAATAATTTTGCTTGACCCTGTGTGATCTTTGGGTGGCCTAGTGTAGCCTTGAACTGAATACTTTAATTTCTGTTTTTAATGGCTTGTATGACCTTGGGATATTTTTTTCGCTTAATGTGGTAGCTTCTGAGCTATTTGTTTTCATCTATGTGCCATCAAATCTAGCTAGAACTTGAACAATTCACTTAGTTGTTATTATTCGTGCTTATGGTTTTATATTGAAGCTATTGGATTCTTATGAAGCATGAAGGTTTGTGCAGTCATTGGTATTTCATCTAAAACAATGTCAAAGGGGGATTTTGTAGAAACCTGTCTCACAGCTTGAGTATGGCCACATAGGCCAGTTGTGTGATGACACAAAAGTAACAGATTTGCAACAACACTATGTATTCGCATCTTTTTAGGAAACTTGGTAAATCTTGAAGAATTTGTGATTATGAGCTATGATATACGAGTCCGATTAAGAAAATTTGAAAGTACAAGGAAAGGTGAGAATCCTATGAAAAATAGGACTTGTAGGGAATCCAAACTAGAAGTCTTGTTTTGGAAACTAAATCCCCTTAGTCTAAATTCATAGGAAATACAAAACTGACCAATGAGCCTCAATATCTATAAATAAAGTAATGTAATTGAAGTTTGAGGTTAGCCGTTCTATAATTCTTCAAAGTTATTTTGCAAGAGAGAAGATGACGGTTAATGGTGGTTGAGTTTGTGCGGTCACAAACTTCAAGCACTGTGATTCTCCATTGATTCTTGTTGTTCATCTATCATATTTCAATGGAGTTCTTGTTTTATAGACTATAGCTTCTAGTGATAGAAGTTGTGCTACGGTTCAACAGTATTGGAGACTCGAAGGGATTCAAGATCAAGCAGCTTGTTCCCAGAGGGAGCCTTGAAAAGTTGAAGGGATTCAACTGTGTAGTGTGCAAAGAGGGAAACACTAGATGTGTAAAAGATCTAGGTATTTTTGTGTACTGTGCTGACAGTTATAAGTGGATTGCTTTCTGGGCAGAGCCCCGCAGATATAGGCTTGGTCGAACTGTGTTACCAATTGCTGTGTCTTGTGTGTTTATGTTGTTTATTGTGTTTCACATTGTGTATCACACTACTCTTCACATAGCAAAATCAGTCACATCGCACGAATTGCCTAAGTACTAACTTATAGCATTTTTCATAAATCCATTAACATAGATTATATCTTAAAATAATTAACCTTTCTATTAATAAGAGAATATTACCAGGTGGCAAACTCACAAATGTACAATATGGCAATAAGTACATCATATCATAGTAATAGTCACAATTTATCTTTGCATTTTCTTTTGATTTTGAGTCTATCTGTAAAAGATGTACAAATGTATTAGTAGCTTAAGGGTATAAAAGTGAGTCTCTACCACTACAAGAAAAACACCAAATAGAAACAACCAATTGTAACCGAATCGCTTGGATGCAAATATTGTGACCAAATAACGACTGAGTATATGAGACAGAAATATAGTGACCCAAAAAGCGTTCGAAAGCGAGTTCGGTCATAAAATTTAAGCAGTTTACAACAGTTTAGCGATCGAAGATGGTCGTCACAATTAATTTTTAAAATTACAACCAGTTTGGTCACAATTTCGTTGCACACCTATAAATTAATTAGGAAAAACCCCTCCCATTTCTCACTTCCTCTTCCTCAACCTAGCTTGGCCTCCTCCACTCTGTTGAACCCCTAAAAAAGATGAAACCCCGCCGCCCCTCACTGGTGCCCCCTCACTGTTGCCTGTCTTCTCTCCCACTTTTCTCTCTCTTCTCTCGTCTCTAGCTCTTGTGCTGGACCGACGCTGCTAACGGTAGAGCTTGAAGTAGCTCACTGATATGTGCATAATTGTCTATATTTTCTATGTTAGTTTCATCAATTTCAATGTTTTAGTATATAAACGTATATCTTTTAGCTTAATATCTCTTATTCCTGTCTGAGGTCCCTACGGAAGGGAAAACGATGAAAGGAAATGAAAACGGGCAATAACGGAGCGAAACCGGAATCGTCAGCAACGAAAAAGCCAACCTACCATGCAAGGTAGGCTGACCTACCGTCATCGATAGGTTCCTTGGCAACACGGGCATTGGCGGCCAGAACCCTCCCGTGGACGGAAGGGCCTGACCTACCGTTTGTGGTAGGATCGGCTGGCAAGGGCTGTTGAATCAAAGTTGAACTCGGTTATTCTTGTATTTTAACCGAATTCAAACTAGGTTTTCTTGTTTTTTTACCTCTATATGAGGGGCTTTTATGCAGCTATTAAAGAGGGAGGGAATAGATAGATAGATATGCAATTTAAGATTTAGAATAGGTTTTAGTTAGGTTAGAATTAGATTAATTAGGTTAGATTAGATTAAATGTTTTTCAAGTTTCAGCTTTTATACATTCCATTAGCTAGTAAAAGTTCAAGATTTCTACAATTTAGTTTCTTGGATTCAAGAATTAAAGACATAATTTCCAGATTTCGCTCTTCAACTTGGCAACCCGAAAGACGAGCTTGGAAGACATTCAGTATTTCAATTACGTCTTCAATTTCAGTCCTAAGCTTTCTTTTCCTGTTCTTGTTAAATTTTATGTTTTATTTCAGTTTTATTATAATGAATAGTGAGTAGTTCTTCATTGTTTGGATTGGGGTCAAACCCTAATTCTTGATTATGAAGTTCCTGGTTTCAATAATTGAATTTGATGTTTGTTTTGATTTAAGTGGTCTTCCAATTGGGCTTGTTTGCAATTTAACTGTCACGAGCTTAGATTAATCACAAGATTTTTCGGAATTGAAAAAGGAAGAACGATCTAGGGCAACCAATTGGGGATTAATCGGGGTAATTGACTAGATATATGATACTGCACTTTCAGATCTTTTTAAATCACCTAATCTTATTGCGCTAATATTTTATTGGGGAGAAAAGAGATTTTCCTGTAAGGGTTGCTGAGTAGTGTGGCTTTCGCCTAGAGATAGGGATTGCTTGATCTAAGTGATGACCCAACTAAATTAATTCAACATCGTTTTCATTCAAGTTTTTTTTTCCAATTGAACTATTAACAAGGTTTGGAGGGACTCCACCATCGAAACTCTTGCTCAAATTAATTTTAAAAACCGTCCTTATGTTGCTCGCTTTCTTTTAATTTATTTCATTGTTTTTAGTTTTATTTCAACGACCTCTTCTTTTTGGATTAAGCATTAGGAACATGATTAGTACTTAAGCCTTTTTCGAACTTCGAGAGATTCGACACTCGGGTTGAAACTCACCTCTGCATTGTTAGGTCCACTTTTCTTGTATTGTAGTGATTAGGAACATCCTGTTTTAACACATCAAGTTTTTGGCACCGTTGGCGCCGTTACTGGGGAAAGGCAAGATTACGGAATATATTTTGTTTTAGTGCTTTAGTCACAATTCTTTTCTTTTTCTTGCTCTCCATTTTCTTTCTTGTTGAGTTTTTGTGGTATGAACATTTGAAATTTGTTTATTAGCTTTTGGAACTTGTATTAATTATTTTTCTTAATTGTTTGTTTCAGGTTTGAAATATAAGAAATGGATGCCAATGATGCCATGGAAGCCCAACTGGGAGCAATATTGGAACAAAGGATAGAGAACTTGGCCGTTAGACCCCAAAATACTTATCATCAATAGGCCATGTTCAAAGGAAATTGGCAAGGTTCTAACACTTATCCAAATCAATACAGTTCAGGTTGGAGACATTAACAGGGGGGCTGGGTAGAACAACAAAAATCAAAGAAGACAACAACCGCCCCCCAGTTTTCAAAACAGAAGTTCTAATCAAATTCCATCATCTCCATCGCCTAGCTTGGAAGATATTTTGTCAAGATATGTAAATTCGGCAAACATTATGGTAAAGATCATGGAAGAAGTCCAAAGGAGCAAAACCACTTCTCTCTAGAATATGGAGAGTTAAATTGGGAAACTAACAAGTATGATCACTGAATGTCTGCCTATTAGTAAATCAAATGAGAATGTAAAGGTGGTCACTTTGAGAAGTGGGAGAGAGTTAGTAAAAGCACCTACATCGATTGCAGAAAAAGATAGAGGGACGGCTCAAACACAAGGGGAATCCACTCCCCCAAAGGAAAAAGAGGTTAAAAAAAAAAGAATTAGAAAAGAGGTTGTCAACTCCTCTGCCTTATAGACCTCCTATCCCATTCCCAAGAAGGGTGTTGAAGTTAAAATAAGAGGAACAATATGGTAAGTTTCTAGAAATCTTTAAACAATTACATATTAACTTACCTTTAGTTGATTTTTAATGCAGATGTCTAAATGCATAAAGTTTCTGAAGGAAGCTATTTTCGGAAAAAAAAAAATATTGTAGGACATCTCTTTGGTAATGATGAATGAGGAGTATTCGATATTTCTCGATCATAAACAAAAGCTTCCAGAAAAACTAAAAGATCTAGGAAGTTTTACTATTCCTTGCACTTTTAGGAGATATAATTATTTCTAAGGCTTTAGCTGATTTAGGTGTTAGTATAAATCCCATGCCTTATGATTTCTTTAAAAATTTGGGAGTGGGAGAGCCAAAACCTACTAGGATGAGTATTCAACTAGCAGATAGATCTACTAAGTATCCTAGAGGTATTATAGAAGATATGTTAGTAAAAGTAGGGGACTTTGTGTTCCCGACGAATTTTGTGATTATGGATATGAGTGAGGATATTAAAATCTCACTCATCTTAGGTCGCCCTTTCCTCGCCACTACTAAGGCTCTCATAGATGTGGGGAAGGAAAGTTGACTCGTAGATTAGGGGAAGAAAAAGTGGTTTTCAAACTTTTCGATGCCATGCGTAGAACGGGAGATCATGATGATACTTGCTTTATGGTAGATTTTATGGATACTTATATCTCTAATCATGTGCAGGAATTTGTCCAAGAAGATTCACTACTGATAGTCTTGCAACAAGATTCCCAACACAAAGTGGATTTTGAGGAGGATCGGGTTCTAACTAAGAAATTAGATTAATCAAAGCAGGGAAAGACCACTACTACACAAGAAGAATTAAAGGTACCTACAAAACTCTCTTAAGACTTCTTTTGTAGAATCCCCAGAATTAGAATTCAAACCATTGTCGAATCACTTAGAGTATGTTTTTCTTGGAGAAAAATCAACACTCCCCGTTATCATTTCTTCCAAATTGAGCTGCCCAAAAAAATAAGCTCTATTGCGTACTTTGCCAAAACATAAGCTATCACCTGGGAGATAGCAGATATTCAAAGAATTAGTCCGTCTTTCTGGGCCCATAAGATTCGATTGGAAGAGAGTTCAAAGCCCGTTGTTCAACCCCAAAAACAATCGAATCCAAATATGCAAGAAGTGGTCAAGACAGAGGTATTCAAACTCTTAGATGCTTGAATCATATATCATATTTTAGACAGCATGTGGGTAAGTCCTGTGCAAGTAGTACTGAATATCGGTGGATTGACGGTGGCGGCCAATGAGAAAAATGAGCTAATCCTAACAATGGAAATCAACTGATGGAGGGTATACATAGATTATAGAAAATTGAACGAGGCAACAAGAAAGGATCACTTCCCTCTCCCTTTCATTGATCAGATATTGGAACGGTTAGCAGGCTATCCGTTCTATTGTTTTCTTGATGGATTCTCGGGATACTTGCAAATTCCCTCGGAAGATCAGTAGAAAACTACTTTCACACACCCATATAGTACATTCGCATACAGACGTATGCCTTTTGGTTTGTGAAATGCTTTTGCTACTTTTCAACGATCTATGGTTGTATTTTTAGGGATTTTACGGAAGTTTTTTATGGATTAGTTTTTTGTGTTTGGAAATTCTTTTGATGCGTGCTTGTCTAATCTAAAAAAGGTTCTAAAAAGATGTAAAAGAACTCATCTTGTTTTAAATTGGGAAAAATTCCATTTATAGTTCAAAAAAGGGATGGTTTTAGGTCATAAAATTTCTAAAAATGTCATTAAAGTAGATAGAGATAAAATAGAGACAATTGAAAGATTGCTTCCCCCTTCCTCTGCGAAAGCGATTAGGAGTTTCTTAGGGCATGCGGGGTTTTATAGGAGATTCATAAAAGATTTTTCAAAAATTACTAAACCTCTTACTGAGTTGCTTGAGAAAGATATGCCTTTCAATTTCGATGATAACTGCTTAGTTGCTTTTAATTTGTTTAAAGAAAAGCTCACAAGATTGCCAATTTTAGTCTCTCCAGATTGGTTTCTTTCATGCCAGTGACTATGTTATAGGTGATGTTTTAGGCCAGAAGAAGGATAAGCTTTTCCAACTAATATACTATGCAAGCAAAACTCTAACAAATGCCCAAGCAAATTACACAATAATGGAGAAGGAGTTGCTTGCATTAGTATTTGCGTTTGACAAATTCTGCCCTTATTTAATACTTTCTAAAGTAATAGTTTACTGAACATTTTGCTTTGAAGTACCTCCTTTCAAAGAATGATGCAAAACCTGGACCTATTAGATGGGTACTTCTTTTGCAGGAATTTAATTTGGAGATTGAAGCCAATAAGGGAGCAAAAAATTGGCAGCCTATCACCTCTTTAGATTAGAGAATCCGGGTCTAGACCCATTAGACGAAGAGTAGATTAATGATACATTTCCTAATGCACAATTTCTTCTCTGTAAAGCTATCAATGATGATTCACCTTGGTATGCTGACATAGCTAATTATCTAGTTTCAAATATTATGCCTAAAAGTAATACATAGAAAAGGAAAAAGTTCTTCGCAGACTTGAATTACTACTTTTGGGAAGATCTATACCTTTTCCGTCAATGTGCTGATCAAATAATTTGACAATGCGTAGCTTAACCCGAAATGGAGGAAATCCTAAAATAGGGTCATAAACGTCCAACCAGCGGACACTATCAAGTAAATGGGACCGCTCAAAAGGTACTCGAATCAGGTTTTTATTGGCCAATATTGTTCAAGGATGCAAAAAGGTATGTAATGGATGTGACAGCTGCCAGCGTATAGGTAACATCTCAAAACGTAACGCTATGCCTATGACTACTTTTCGAGTTTGTGAGGTGTTTGATTGTTGGGGTATCAATTTCATGGGCCCCTTCCCTAACTCTTTTGGTAATCAATATCTCTTGTCACTGTCAAGTATGTATCTAGATGGGTTGAGGCTCAAGTCTTACCTACGAATGATGCTAGAGTTATGGTTAAGTTGTTTTAAAAAAAGTTATTTTCTCATTTTGGCATCCCTAGAGCTATCATAAGTGATAGGGACACTCACTTTTGTAACCAACAACTCGAAAAAGTGCTTAAGAGATTGGGAGTAACTCATAAGCTAGCTACTCCCTATCATCCCTAGACTAGCGGTCAAGTAGAAGTAATAAATAGAGAGATTAAACACATCCTTGAGAAAGTCATTGATAGTACTCTAAAGGATTGGAGTATTAAGTTAGATTGTGCTCTTTCGGCTTATAAAACTGCTTATAAAACACCAATCGGCTGCACTCCTTTTCGTTTTCTATATGGGAAATTATGTCATTTACTTGTTAAAATTGAGCATAAAGCTCATTGCGTGGTTCAACTAGTTAACTTTGACTATATTGGTGCAGGTAAACAAAGGCTACTCCAGCTAAATGAGCTCAGCGAATGGAGATTACAAGCATACCAAATAACTCTATAAGGAAAAGACGAAGCGATGGCACAATAAACATCTGGTAAAAAAGGAATTCAAAGAAGGAGACGTCGTACTACTATACAACTCCCTCCTTTACCATTTCCCCGGAAAGCTTAAATCATGATGGTTCGGACCATTCACAATAAGCAAAGTTTTCCCCTAAGGCACCATAGAGGTAACACATCCTACACAAGGGATGTTTAAGGTAAATGGCCATCGCCTTATTTTAGTGAAGCCATGGGAAACCTTAAAAAAGAATCCCTTGTTCTCCCAGACGAGTAAGTTTGGCCACATTACCATGTCGTTAATTGGCATTATATCTTTATTTCTCTAGTTCTCGCACTTTATTTTACTTGATTTCTGTTAACTGTTCGTTGCTATGATTGTTAAAATTTTTTGAGAGAGTTATATGTGGAATCAAACTCCCCTATGAGTATCATTAGAGTGGTCGAAAGCAAACTAACGACCTAAATCACACCCAACAAAGGACATTCTGGTAAGCTTGGAAGAGACCTACCATGGACGGCAGTTCTAGCCTACCATCGATGGTAGGTTGGTCAACGTTCTGTCCCTCAGAGATAGAAGCCTGCCGCGAACAGTGGGCTCAACCCCACTGTCGATGGTAGGGTCCCTTGGTGTATGAAATTCAAAATTCTTCTCCAAAAGTTAGAAAGGGGTTGTTTGCTGAAGGAACCATAGGATAACACTTGTTAAACGCTCTTCTTTTATAGAACTTTCTCTGTCTCATGTTTTATCCTTAGATGTTTTATTTTTGTGTGGGGATGGCTTTCCGATATGCTTTATCTCTTTATATCTGCGGGATTGCTTCCCATGTATGTGTTTGTTTTTGTCTTTCTTTTAGATTAACCCCCACATTAAGGACAATATGATTTTAAGTGTGGGGGGTATTTTGTCGTTCGTTTAAGTTTTTTTCTGTTAGTCTCTTTTTCTTTTCGTTCTTTTAAGTTTTTTTCTAATATTCTCTTATTCGAAAATTTTCATAAAAATCAAAAGTATCAAAAAATCAGAAAATTTAAAAAATCCAAAAATATTTTAATTTTAACACTTTCTGTAGAGTATTAAATTGTAAAACTCTTTAGGTTTTTCGAAAAAGACGTATTACATAATTACATAGAAGCTTAGGAATCTTGGGTAATTAGTAAAATGATAACAATTTTAGGGTCTTTGCCTGGCATTTCATATATTCTCTATCCTTAAAGTAAAGAAGTTTAGTCTAGGATGGTCCCGGAGATGATGGTCTTAGGACTTCTTTGAACCGATTGTACCTTTCTTATCATATCCTTTATGAAATCAATCCCTAGTTCCCTTCTTTATGCCTTCATGCCAAGGGTTATACTCTCTTCTTTTCTCTGTTCTTTTAACCTCACTACATAAAACCTTAATTCGTGGAGCTAATAGTTAGTATAGACTTTTGGTGATTTTAAGTGAAAGAAACGAACAAGTGTAGAGGTAAAAGGGGTGAAGAAAGAAAGAAAGAAAGAAAACCCTTGTTTAAAAGAAAGGGGTATTTTGGCTAATTTCATATGTTCGATGCTTTTGGCTTTTAAAAAAGAGAAAGAAAGAAAAATTATTGATGCTCAAAAAGAAAAAAAAATAGAAAAAGAGAAAAAGCCAAAAAAAATGAAAAAAATGGTAGAAAACAAAGAAAAAAAAGATGAGCCTTTATTTTTAGAAAAATCTTTAAAAAATCAAGCATCTCTCTCTCTTACTTTTGGTTATTCTTAAAAAATTCTTGAAAATGTATGTTGTTTGATGGGGTGTACATCAAAGAAGAATGAAGTAAGTTGTACAAGGGTTAGTAAGAAGAGTGAAAACGGCGACTAGAGAAAGTGGTTCTTTTATTTTGTTATCTTTTTCTTTCGGTTACGTTAGCTCTGTCTCAATTGTTTTTATCTCCTTTTTCCTTCGTTTGTAACCTACTTATGTCCCTCGCCTAACTTTACGAGACAAAAAGTCCTACCTAATCTAGGAACGACCTAAAATAGACTTTAGAGTGGATAAGTGATAGAAAAAGTATGAGTTGTGTGCATTGTATTTGAAAATATTTCTTCATGCTAATTACTTAACATTCCTCTCTTTCTATAAAAAACGACATGACCAAATCACGCACACACACATCTTTGTTCACAAGCTTGTTTATGATAGAAGAATATTCCCTTTCAAAAACAACTTTGTACCCATAATCACACAATTGACTAATACTAGATAAACTAAACTTCAAATCATCAATTAAAAGCACTTCCTTAATTAAAGAAGATGAACCATATCCAATGTTACCTATACCGATGATCCTTCCAAAAGTAACAAAGCCACCTTCGGTTTTTCTTAGCTCATTCATGAGGGATGCATATCCAGTCATGTGTCTTAAGCATCCGCTATCCAAATACCACTTAGATGACCTGGACTTGTGTTCCTACAAAAGAAGAAGTAGAAAAGACTTTTGGTACCCATATCTTTTTGGGTCCATGAATGTTAGTTGGATTTTCTTTTATTTTCCAAATGGTTTTTACTCCCCTTTCAATCTTTCTTTTTATAAAACATTTTGTGGCTTTGTGACCACTCTTTTCAAAATCAGTGCAACGAAGGTATGAGAAGGGTGAAGAAGTTTTTACAAAACATGTTTGTTTAGAAGAGGTATTGGTATGAGTATATCCAATTCCACTTTTGTCAAAAGGTGATCTTTGAGAACAAAGGAGCTTTTCAAAATTTTCTTTTCGTTTGTAAACTTTTCAATACATAAGGTGAGATCACTCACCTTTTTCTTCAAATCATCATAATCTACCATGCATTTTTCAAGAAAGAAAACTTTTTCACAAATATCTTTGTTTTCTAAAATTAGATTTTAAAATTCTAGTTTTGAGGAGTCACTTTCCTTTTTCACAACTTCAAGAGATTCAAGGAGAGTTTTGTTTTCACAAACAAGTTTTGAGTTTTAGTTTGATAGGTTGTCAATCTTGTTCCTTAACTCCTTGTTCTTTTTTGTCATCTTTTCCAATTAATGATACATTTCAATAAGTAAAGAATTAAGATCATCATCATCATCATCATCATCATCAACAAGATTAGATAGATTTGGGGGTGAAGATTCTACCTCATTTTCTAAGGCCATAAAGCATAGGTTGGCCTTTTCTTCTCCTTCAGTTTCGCTTGAGTCTTCATGAGTTACTTCAAGTAACTTCCGTATTTCATGAGCCGAATCGCATTCGCTCACTCTATTGTATTCATTAGCATCCAGGGCACAACTCAATATGTTCATAGCTTGAAAGTTTAGAGTCATCTTCCTTGAGTCAAGCTCATCATATTCTTCAACCTTCTTGACTATTCCATCCTTTTTAGGAACATAAGGTCCTTTCTCTACAATGCTCCAAAGATCAAAGTTAAAGAGCAAATATAAATTCTAATTCTTGACTTCCAAAAAGTGTAGTTAGTTCCATTTAAAAGAGGATGCCTATTTGTAGGAGAGCCTTCTACACAGGGTAAGTTTGAAATACTAGCCATATTGAAAAGGATCTTTTGCTTTTTAGGATGTTAAGCCTTAAAAAGAAGACCCGCTCTGATACCAATTGAAAAACCTTAGGAGGGGTGAATTATGTTTTTCGCTAATTTTCGAAAACCTTTTGTGTAATTAAAAAGATAAACCTGCAATTTTATTTGAAAAATAATACTAAAACACTTTTAATAAAAATCCAAATCAAACAAAATCCTACAGTTAAGACAATCAAGTAAAAGCATAGAATAAAGATGCACAACAATTTATAGTGGTTCACTTTCCCAAAGAGCTACATCCGCTACCTTGAGTTAATACCCAAGGATTTCCCGAATATATTATAATCCAAGTCTACAACAATCACAAGTTTGAGGATCACCCCCCACCAAGGGTTTTGCAAGCAACCTCAATCCACAAAACAAATACAATCAACACAAGTTTGAGGATCACCCAACAAGGGTTTAGTACATAATCTCAATACTCTACAAAATATAAATCAAAGGATGACCCAAGGGGTTTTTCAACACAAACCTGTGATATTAATAAAAGAGAGATGAGTAAAGAACAATGTTCCCAAATGAGCTTGTGAAGGAAAAATACAACTCAATTGAATGCTTCTACAAGCTCCTATTTACTTCTTCTTTGATGGATAATCACAAATAAAGCTCAAGGAGATGTTTTTTTTTTTTTTTTTTGTGAGATGAAAAATTTGTTTGAAGGAATGTACTTTTTAGCTCTTTAAAGTTCTTAAATGATCTCAATAAATATTTCACTAAACTTCTTCTCATTTGCAGCTGATAAAAAATAATATATATAGGAAAGAGAAAAAAGTAGCCTTTACGCACTGTGTAAAGGTAATATTTTTCACAATAAAAAGGAAAACCGGACGACCGGTTTCTAAAAACGGACGTCCGATTTCCTTATACAAGACAATCGGATGAGTCATTTTCTAAAATAGGACGACTGATATTGAAATAGAAAGATTCTAACGCATCCTAAAAAAATCAGATGATCCCTCTTAAAAATTGGACGACTGATTTGGGATAAATCGGATGACCGGTTTTAAAATCGTATGACTGGTTTTGAAAATCGGATGACCAGTATTGAAAATCGTATGACCCTTTTTTGAGAAGGATTTAAAAGCTAGTTTTCCTTAAACAAAAAGAACTTTCTTTCACATTTCAAAACACTTCGAAACATGTATTCTTGATACTCTTTTAGAGATAAGAAAACTTTCAAAGGCATCAAAAACTCTATCAAGAATACTTGGATTTCAAGAAAGGTTTATGGAAAGAAATTCATGCAAGGAGCTTCACACATGACCAAAATCAAAGATGAGAGTTAGGGAGTATTACAAAGAAATACCTTAGCACATCCCTAACTAAGACATAAGTCTTCAAGATCTTCAATGCCTTGACCTTGGAATAGCTTGATCTCTCCTTCTTCATTATGCTTTAATTGCCAAGATCTTTTACTTCTTATGTAGTGTAGCCTTGAGACTACAAAAATGCTTCTTTTGTTTTATAGAGACTAAGCTATACTCATCACACAAACATATGTTAATCATAATAAAAAACATATACAATGATGCCCTTAGGGCTAACAATCTCCCCCTTTTTTATTATGAAAAATACATATGCAAGAAAAATAAAATAGCAAGTGCAAAACATGGTAATGCTTTAAGAAGATCATCAATAAGAGTGAAGCATACCAAAATACCATAAGGGAGATAACTCCCCCTATGAATTTGAAAATATGCCGGGGTTTTGAAACATAATTTAGAAAAAATAATCTCCCCTTAAAAGCATGCTTCACAACAAGAATGGCATCAAATAATCATCATTGTAACTCCAAGCATATTACCCATAAGGTATGTAGCCAACCAAAAGAAAACATACACCTTGCAACTATTTCTCCCCCTTAGTTCTTGCACATATTTCTCCCCCTTTTGTCATAAATAAAAAAGATACTTAGAAAAGTTTTTAAGAGATCATAGAAAAGGAAACTACAACTGGATTGCCAATAGGTGACATCATGAAGTCAATAACATAAACATAGCATCAAGTTAAAATAATACCAATTACAAAACTGCTTAATTCTCATACCAAGCTCCTAGAGCTTGTTTTAAATCATAGAGTGCTTTTGAAAGTTTGTAAACATATTTTGGAAAATTTTCATGCACAAAATCGGGAGGTTGTTCAATATAAATTTCCTCCTCAGTATTACCATTTAGAAAAGCACTCTTAACATCCATTTGAAGAAGCTTGAATCCTTTTAAAACAAGTAAAAGCTAAAAGCATCCTAATGGATTCAAGTCTAGCAATCGGAGCAAAAGTTTCATCAAAATCTATGCCCTCTTCTTGATCGAATCCTTGTGCAATAAGTCTAGCTTTCTTCCTAATAACTTCTTCGGAATCTTATTTTTTTGAATTTTTGGAGTGTATGAAACTAAAACAAAACTAACAGAACTATTAAACAAAGAAAGAGCTAAAACATACAAATGCCCCCACACTTTAAACCACACTCTCCTCAATGTGGGGGCCAAGACCAAGGGAAAACACGAAACAAAAGATAAGGAGAGAAAAACATGTAAAAGCTTGCAAGGGAAGCTATCCAAAAAAATATTAAACATGCAAGCAAAGCGGGGAAACAAACCATAAAAAGAAACAAAAACAAGGGTAAAGAACATAAGCATAAAACCCATAAAGACAAATAAAAAAGAAAAGCAATCCCTCAAAATAAACTAAAGATGGAGAAAAACATAAATAAGACAAAGGAGAGGGAAAAGAAGACTCCCTCACTGTGGACCCATTTCAGCACCACCACTGTTGCTAGTGCCCTGATCGACTAAGAATTTGCTGCATAATGGGGCAAGTATCACCTTCTGTCAATTGATGGATGCCCTCTGGTGTGCCAATTCATTCTCATATCGGCAGAAGGACTCGACAAGCTCTGCCAACTGAATGCCAGGAGCATCTTGCATCAGACGAAAATGCTCTTAGGCGTCCTGTATCTCTTCCTGGAAGGCATCCATAGAGGTAGTGTGTCCTCGTCGTAGGGGACATAGGACTCGTCATCTCCGGAGGAGTCCTCATCTGCCGGTTGCTATGAGGAAGATTCCCCAAGTCCCGTTTGCAAT
The DNA here is from genome assembly GCA_028651295.1 of Catharanthus roseus. NCBI lineage: Eukaryota > Viridiplantae > Streptophyta > Magnoliopsida > Gentianales > Apocynaceae > Catharanthus > Catharanthus roseus. Next base: position 795,590 of record JAPQWS010000132.1, read on the forward strand.
GTTCTTTTGATGTTTCGGTAGCCGACATTGTTCCTCTCCTTGCACCGATCTTTTAAGTCTGGGGACGTCCATGTCTTTTTCTGCTCATCCTAGGCTACCCGCAGTTGTTGAATGTATCAAATGTGATAATCTATGGCCGCTTAGTCGTGCCTTGATGTTCACCTTTAAAATCGACGTTAAAAACGTGAAAAACAGGAGAAAGAATTGCATGATAACGATACACGTGGATTTTGGTCGTATCACAAACCGTATTTCGCATCGCGTGTATCATTAAAGGTGTAATGGAAAAAGGAGATCGGTTAGGTATTATTTCTATCATATATATATATCTAAAATCCAAACCTCAATTTGCCCTCCTCCTTCTGGGCTAAGGTATGCTCGAAAAAATAGGATAAGACATGTGGTAAAAGGTCGGGAAAATCACCCCGTGAAGAATACATCGACTGTCTCGCGGATGAGGATGTATCTGAAGGCGATTAGTTGTTGCCTCAAAACTACAGTCCGAGTCCTCTTGGACATTTTTCTTATTAGCATCTAGGTGACTATATTTTCCTTGTCCCTAATACCCAAGATGGACGCTACACATTTCCTATCAAAAATATTCTGGACCCCTTTAATTGTAGAAATGATAGTAGACATGTCTTTATCAGTTTCGTGGAGCATCGTGGTATAGAATTCTCAGACAAGGTCAGGAGAGTAATCACCCGAGATGCAAAGAAGAGATTCCCAACCCATATTACCAAACATAGTGGTTAATTTTAGATGCTTAATCACATGCTCATCAAAGGATTTCTCAACTATCATTTTCAAATGGCCCCTATCGGTGATCAATTTCTGGTTAGCCATAGAAAGTCTATCTGGGAAAGGAGGAATGGAAGGATTTTTTGTAGGCTCGGATGTGGGATCGTTGACCCAAGCTTATGTAGAAGTGGTAGTAAGTTTAGAGGAGGTGGCAGTGGGCTTTTTGGAAGGCATGACTACAAGACATCTAACACTAACAAGGTAACAACCAACAAATCCCAAAAAGGGAAAACACAACAAAACAAAAACACGAGATCAACAACATAAACACACAAACACCAATGAAAAGAGACTAAACGTAGATCGTGTGTGCTCAATTGATCTAACGTAGCCCGTGTGTGATAAAGTGTACAAAATGAAATGACAAAGAAAAAGTTACAACCCGATAAAAACATAAACAAGTTAAATGCGTAAAACAGTAACTTAAAAGTGTTGAAGTTGTAGAAAATAATCACAATAACGCAAATTAAACACGGAGAAGAGAGGAGAATCTTATCCTTGGTTTGTTTGAATAAACAAATTGCCACTACTACATCGAGGAAGCGGGCATTCTGCCTCGAATTTCATATCGTCGGATTGCTGTCGAAAAGTTACCGAAATTTCTTACTAGAATCTTATGAAGAATAACTCATAAGAAGCATTAGTAGAGAGGGAGAAGGAAATAAAATAAAAATAAAATGAAAAGAAAAAGGAGGAAAAGAAGATAAAAAAAAAAAGGGAGGAAAATTATGTTGTGATGGGGGTTGTGGTGATGGTGGTAAGCGAACGTGGCACAGAAAGGAGAGTAAGAGGAAAAGATGTTGTTTCACAGTGGTAAGGAGGTGGCGTGAAATTCATATGTCATGGGTGGTAGAGAGGCGAGAAGGAGGAAATATGAAAGGAAAAGGAGAGGTAAGTAGAAGTTGTTATGATGATGTGACCTAGAGGAGCAATGGTGATGTTGGATGTTGTCGGAGAAGAAAGAAAACCGAAGGGGGTGAAAGATGGTGATGGGACGTTGAGAGATTGAAGGAAAAATGAGGGAGATAGGTGTTTAGGGATTTTATTTGAGAGATTGCTAAAATTTTTTAAGAAAGAAGGTTGAAAAATGCCTTTAATTAGATTGACCCGATCCAACTCGTCTTGGACCCGGCCTGTTTACCCGATTCGGACTCGACTTGTGGCTGTTAATGGACCCTACTGTAGGCAGTTGGTCAAAGCCTACCATCCATGGTAGGTTTCTGCCTGGCTTAGGTAATTTAGAGCTTTACCCTACTGCTGGTGGTTGGATAGTCTACTATCCACGGTAGGCTTATGCTCAAGGTTTGAATTTTTGTTTGTGTCATGCAATTTCGGCCTCGTTTCGTGTCCGGTAAAACCTTGTTCCCTTCTAAGCAACCAACCCCCATTTATCATGCATTAGACTCCAAAAAACACCTTATCAACAACATAAACAATCAAAAAGATCAGACCAGATAAGGAAAACATAAGAATGCAAATATAAAATTACATAATACAACAGCAAAAAAGAACAAATCTCACTCATTATGGAGAACAAAGGACACTTTTGAAGGGTTTCCACATTTTCTCCAAAATATGGCTTCAAACATTGCCCGTTTACTTTAAAAGTGCCATGTGTAGGATGTGTTACCTCTATTGTGTTGTAAGGGAAAACCTTACATACTATAAAGGGCTCGGATTATCGAGACTTCAACTTCCTTGGAAAAAGACAAAGGCGAGAGTTGTAGAGGAGTACGAGATCTCCTTTTTTGAACTCTTTCTTGATTATATTCTTATCATGCCACCTCTTCGTCTTTTCCTTATAAATGCTTTCCTTCTCATAAGCTTGTAAGTGCCATTCTTCAAGCTCGTTGAGTTGAAGTATTCTAAATTTACCTGTATGAAGAAATCTAAGTTAAAAAGTTGAACGGCCTAATATGCTCTATGCTTAACTTCTACAAGTAAATGGCAAGCTTTTCCATATGACAAACGAAAAAGAGTTGAGCCTATAGGGGTTTTTGTAAGTGGTTCTATATGCCCAATTGCATCATCAAGTTTAGGGCTCCAATCCTTTCGAGTTCTATCAATTATCTTTTCCAAAATCCGTTTAATTTTCTTATTAACAACCTCTACTTGGCAACTAGTTTTAGGATGGTAGGGTGTGGCCATTTTATGAGTAATCCATAAGCGTGGAAATACCTTTTCATGTTGTTAGTTACAGAAATTGGTACCCATATCACCTATTATTGCCCTAGGATTGCCAAAACGAGAAAATAACTTCTTTAGAAACTTGACTACGACTCTTGCATCATTTGTAGGTAAGGCTTGAGCCTCCACCCACTTAGAAACATACTTAACAACAACTAAAATGTATTGATTACTAACGGATTTAGGAAAAGGCCTCACAAAATCGATCCCCCAAAAATCAAATACCTCACACACTTGGAAAGCAGATAAAGATATTTCATTTCGTGTCGAGATATTACTTGAGCATTGGCAACTATCACAACCCATAACATTTCTCTTGGCGTCTTTGAAAAGAGTGGGCTAGTAGAAACTCGACTCGAGTACCTTTTGGGCAGTACCATTGGCTTGAAAGTGGCCGTCTACGGGACCCTTGTAGTAGCGACTCAAGATATCTTTAGTTTCTAGATAAACCACACATCTTTGAATGATTTGTTCTGCATACTGGCGGCAAAGATAGGGATCCTCCCAAAAGTAGTATTTTAAATCCACAAAGAACTTGTTCCTTTGTTGTGATGTAGCTGCAGGCATAAATTTGAAATAAGGTAGTTAGCAATGTCAGCATACCAAAGGGTAATTATCAATAATAGCATTGCAGAAATGAAGTTGTTCATCTTGTAAGGTATTATTATGCATCCTTTCTCGAAAGGTCTAAGCCTAGATTCTCCAATCTTGAGAGATGGTCTGCAGCCAGATTCTCAGCACTCTTTTTGTCCTTAATCTCTAAATCGAAATCCTGCAACAAAAGTACCAATCTAATTAATCTAGTCTTAGCATCGTTCTTTGATAACAAGTACTTAAGAGCATAATGATTTGTGTATAGTGTGAATTTAGATAAAATGAGATAGGGATAGAATTTATCAAACGCAAATACTATGGTTAGTAATTCCTTCTCTGGAGTTGTTTGATTTGCTTGAGCGTTCGTCAAGGTCTTGCTTGGATAGTAAATGGATGAAAGTACTTACCCTTTCTCTGGCCTAAACTTGCCTCTATAGCAAACTCACTAGCATCACACATTTGTTCAAAAAGGAGTGACCAGTCTGAAGAAACTAAAATGGGAAAATTGGTTAGTTTTTCCTTGAGGAACGTAAAAGCATTTAAACATATATCATTGAAATCTAAAGGAGCATCTTTCTCAAGAAATGCAGTAAGTAGTTTTGTAATTTTAGAAAAATCCTTTATGAAATGCCTATAAAACCGAGCATGCCGTAAAAAATTGATCACCGCCTTCACAGAAGAAGGGGGAGGCAATCTTTCGATTGTTTCAATTTTAGCCCTATCTACCTCAATGCCATATTCAGAGATTTTATGCCTATGACCATTTCTTCCCTAACCATGAAATGATATTTCTCCCAATTAAAAACTAAATGAGCTTCCTCACATCTTTTCAAACTTTCAAGATAATTTAAACATGCATGAAATGAATCTTCGAAAAACAAAGAAATCATCCATGAAAACTTCTATGATTTCTCCCATCAAACCCTCAAAGATGGCTATAATGCAACGGTAAAAAGTAGTAGGAACATTACATAACCCAACAGGAATATGCCTCTAAGCAAATGTATCGTACAAGCGGGTGAAGATATTCTTTTCTAGTCCTCTGAAGAGATGAGAATCTGAAAGTAGCCGAAGAAACCATCGAGGAAGCAATAATATAAATGCTTTGCTAACCGCTCCAATATGTGATCGATGAACAACAGAGGAATGAGATCTTTTCAAGTGGCTTTATTTAACTTCCTATATTCAATGCTCATCCTCCATCCAGTAATGACCCTTGTTGGAATAAGTTCATTCTTCTCATTGGGGACCACTATATACCCACTTTCTTTAGTACCACCTGTATCGGTCTCACTGATATGCTATTTGAAATAGGATATGAAATCCCGACATCTAAGAGCTTGATAACTTATTTTTTTCACAAATTATTGCATGTTGGGTTCAACCGTCTCTAGGGTTGAACCACTGGCCTGAAGTCCTATTCCAAGAGAATCATGTGAGAGTAGAAAGAATGACTAATTCCATGTATATCAGCTTTCTTCTAGGTAATTGCTTTCTAGTGCTTCTGCAATGTTCTCAACAATGTCATTTTGTACGATCTATTTAACTCAGAGGAGATGATCACTGGGAGCGTTTAATTTTCCCCTAAAAAAGCATATTACAAATGTTTGGGTAGTGGTTTTAACTCCAACTCCGGAGATTCTTCAAGTGAAGACTTAAGGAAAGGTCGAGGAGATTCCTTTTAAGTCTTCCTTCTTTATATCTCTCTTCTCTACCTTCGTTTCATCTAGATTTTCGGCCATTTCTTTAATTTCTTCAGAATCAAACCTTCCTTGGTCATCTTGCTAGAGAGCTGTGAGAAAAGCATCATCTTTCAAAAATTCTTGCACATGAGAAGACATGTAAGGATCGAGAATATCAATCTTGAAACAAGTATCATCACGATCTAAAGACTTACGCATGACATCAAGAATCCTAAGAACTACCTTCTCATCCCCTAACCTAAGGGTTAACTTCCCTTCCCCAAAATTGACTAAAATTTTAGCAGTAGCAAGGAAGGGCAACCAAGAATGAGAGGTACTTCAATGCCCCCACTCATATCCATGACCATAAAATTAGCAGGAAAGAACAAATAATTTACCTGAAATGAACCTCCTCAATGATACCTCTAGGATATTTAGTAGACCTATCAGCTAGTTGTATACTCATACTAGTAGGTTTGGGCTCTCCCACTCCTAACTTTTTCAAAAATTCATAAGGCATAAAGTTTATACTAGCTCTCACATCAGCAAAAACCTTAGAAACAGTAAATTCTCCTAGATTACAAGGAATGGTAAAACTCCTTAGATCCTTTAACTTCTCGGGAAGCTTCTCTTGGGTTTAGGATGACAGAACCCTCCTCGTCATTAGCACTAACGAGATATCCTCCAACTTCTTCTTACTGGAGACGGCCTCTTTCAAGAACTTTGTATATTTGGGCATCTGCATCAGAACATGAACCAAAGGCGAGTCAAAAAAGCAGTTGTTTAAGAATTTCAAGAAATTTACCATACTACTCATTTTGCTTAGATTTTAGGACTCACTGTGGAAAAGGTATAGGCGGCTTATAGGGTGGAGGAGATGGCTTCTGTACTTTTTTCTTGTTCTACTGTTTTTCCTCTCTCTCCGAGGAAGTATATTCCTCTGGCACTTCTTCAGAATCCTCTTGTGAAACAACCATAGGTGTGACAACTAACTCTTTCCCACTTCTCAATGTAATAGCCTTGGCATGCTCCTTAGAATTTTTCTCAGTGTTACTTGGTAATGTGCCAAGGAGCCTATTTGAAATCATTTTTATAAGTTGGCCAATATGATTCTCCAAATTATGTATGGAGCCTTTTTTTTCCTCTGAGAAGCTTCCATACTTGCATCCCACTGTCTGTAAAAGTGATATATTTGCTAATAAGATCCTCCGAATTGGACTTTGCAGATATATAGTTGATTTACCGGTGGAGAATTATAGGGTATAGGTTGATTGGGACCTCTATTCTGGAACTGTGGAGGTTGTAGTGGCTATTGCTGTCCTTGTCCCTCCCAAGAGAAACTAGGGTGATTCCACCAACCCCGATTATATGTATATGAGTAGGAGTTGTTCCCCTATCTGTTACCTTGCATATAATCGGCCTGCTCTAAAGTAATACCCATGCTAGGGCACTTATGGTGGATGTCTACTATTATGAAAATCACACAATAAAACTTGCTGAGTTATAGGCTAAAATGTGTTAGTATATGCCCTAAGACCAATTGACTCACATTTATGATTTATGAAGCATGTATTTTTTAATTGTATTTTATGCTCTTGGTCATCAAGTATGTGACTTGATAGTAAAACCCTTATAGCTAATAAAATACTATTCTTATTTGTCCCTAGTTTATTACATCTTGTAAACTAGTGTGAAGTTGATTGATGGTCAAGTTTTACTGATCATGAATATGAGATATAAAATCAATTCATAAATACACATTGAGAATATTGTATTGGACATGACCCAAAGTGAAGAAGAAATATTGCATGGGTTTAAGTTATAAGTATTTCTTCTCAGTTTTATATTTGGTGTCCTTCGACCTAATGTTTCCAATGTTTCTTGCATGGGGAGAAAAATATGTTTTGACATAGTCAAACATCACTTTTAATTAGGTGATCATTATGATTATTGGTTGGCTTATTTTCTCGTCATGGCTTGAATATTGGAGATAGTGAAAGGGATTTGTCCCTCTCCTTTTAGAGAGAGATATCCATGGGCCCCTTGATAAGGAAGACTGGAAAATATGCATGGCCATGCTCAAATAAGTATTAATAAGGTGTTATTAATATTATTTGTTGGAACAATCTGCTGGTGATCAAGTAAATGGTTAATTAAGTTTTATAAGGATGACTTGATCCATGCCTTATACTTAATTAGGATATCGTGTGACAAAGGACTAAATATTAAATCGATGCTAGGTTATTATTACATTTACTTAACTTGGGTAAGCATAATGTCTTGCTAGAGGCCGCTTATGTTTTGTGAATAAATGTCTAGGACATTTTTTTTATTCATCGCCAACGTTAAGTGAACCTACATGGTCACACGCATAGACGATCTTGTGAGCATAATGTCCACGTTCAATGAATCTAGATTGTGTCCAGATTCGTTGAACGTATACTAAAAAGGGGAATCAGATTCCATATTGTTTTTTCTGGTAGGTTAATAAGTAATTAATTTTATTTAATCGAATAAATGAAATTAATTACTTAATATTACTCATCTAACCGTTGGATGATTATAGGAATAGACGGACGAGATTGAACTGTCATTAGATGACAGTTAGGGTTTTGATATTGACAGCTATAAAAGGTTATGTTAACCTTTTCTTGTTGGTCGTCCTTCATCTCATAAAAGAAAAAACAAAACCCTAAACCCTAGAACGGCGATATAGTATCTAGCCTCCTCTCTCCGAAAAACGACCGATTACCGAGATAGTCGGGGATCGGTTCCCGAGCAGCTTCAGAACACGAAGGGGCTAGCATCCCGATCGCTTGCGAGAGGAGTTCGTCGCGTGGATACCAGTAGAGGGCGAAGCATACAAAGCAGCGCCTCCACAACGAACAATAAAAACATTGAGGTAATTTCTATCCAATCGGTTTTTCTAGTATGTGCAGATCCTGTTGGTGGATTTCCGTAATTTTATTTTACTTTGTTTTTACCTATTGCTGTCCTTGTCCCTCCCAAGAGAAACTAGGGTGATTCCACCAACCCCGATTATATGTATATGAGTAGGAGTTGTTCCCCTATCTGTTACCTTGCATATAATCGGCCTGCTCTAAAGTAATACCCATGCTAGGGCACTTATGGTGGATGTCTACTATTATGAAAATCACACAATAAAACTTGCTGAGTTATAGGCTAAAATGATACCAGATTCAGATTGCCCATTTTCTCTATCATTGATGCTAGACTCAATTCAAAATTCCTATGCACCCCTTGTTGGTTTTGCTCGGGACCTTGTGCTTCCCCATGTATAATTGTTCATTGCAATTTGCTCAATTAAATCAAAGACTTCTTAAGGTGTCTTTGAATCCATGGACCCAGCTTCAGATGCATCTATCAACTGTCTTATTCCCATATTGACCCCATTGTAAAAAGTTTGAACTTGAATACCGAGGTCAAGGCCTTGATGTGGACACGTCCTTATGAGCTCTTTTCATCTTTTCCAGGCTTCATATAAACATTCCAATCTGCCTGCTGGAATGATAGAAAGTCGTTTATGAGCTTCGTTGTATTACCAAGGGGAAAATATTTGCCCAAGAACTTCTCTACATGTGTCTGCCATGATGTAATAGAACCTCCTAGTAGAGACTTTAATGGGGACTTTGCTTTATCCCTAGGAGTGAACGAGAACAGGCAAAGCTAAATTGCATCATCGAAGACTTTATTTATCTTAAAGGTGTCACATATCTCCAAAAAGTTGGCGATATGTGCATTTGCATCCTCTTCAGGCAACCCTTCAAATTGAACATTATTCTACAACATTTCTATAACATGGGGCTTGATCTCAAAATTATACGCCTTAATTACCGGCCTCATTATACCTGATTGCAACCCTAGTGACGGACGGCCGAGCATAATCTACCAGTTGGATTAATAAGAGGGATAGGTTGTGTATCCTGTTACTTTTCCTCCCTTTTATCCTCCGCGATGATCTTTTTTCTCGCCGTTTCGAATCTAAGGGCATGGCAGGCACTCCGCAGTGTACACTAGATCTCTGGGTTGTAAAAACCTAATACACTCCGTTGAAATCGAGGCACAAACTAGGTGAATAAAACATGAAATGGAAAAGAACAAGGACAAGTCACCAAAGGTAGAAAAAAATGCAAAATAATAGAGAGATAATCCACGAATAGAAACACGAATAAAGCAAAAACGAAATGAAACAAAAGAATTAAACAAAAAACAAGAAAACGAAAATGATTAAAGCAAAAGAAAAATAGTGTTGTTTAAGTTACCAACCCCCACAATGTTGCTAAAAACTTGTTTCAAAATAGGAATACTCTAAAATAGCAATAAGGAGAAACTCTTGAGTTTTTGAACTCTCGGGATGGAGAATCTAAAATATTAATCGTGTTCCTAAGGTCTAATCACTATAATATTTTAAAGAGCTTTTTGATAACAATGGAAATGAAAACAAAAGTATGTGAAACTATAAAAATAGGGAAAAAAGACTCAATTAAAGTGAATATTTATAAAAGGATTGAATGATGGAATTCCTATAACTCTGTCTACTAAAAACAAATATAAAATAGATGTTGAAAGGAAAGATTGTATCTCACGCTAATCTCGGGTAATTTATATCTCTAGGTGAAAACTGTCCTATCCACTAATCCTTAGGGGAGAATCTCTTCTCTCTCTGATAGATTATGAGTGTAAGAAAGTTAAGTGATGAATAACCTAAAAGCGTAACCCGCATCTCTACATGATTACCAACTCTAAAAGTTTAATTAGATGCCTATGTTATTGTTCCTTTTTCAATTTCCACAAATCTTGCGTTAAATGTGATCTCGCGAAAATCCCACCAACAATTAAGCATAAAAGACCAACATTCCCCATAAAATAACACATCAATTTCATAAATTTAAACAAAATCAAAGTATACTTAGCATCTAAAATTAGGGTTCATCCCTTATTCAAACATAAGAAATTAACCACGATTCATAATTCTAAATTCAAATATGAAATTAGAGTTCATAAGTTTAAGCAAGAGAAAAGAAAGCTAGGATTCGACCTGAGCTCGTCTCTCGATTTCACCTGAAGAATTGCGAACATGCTTCCTTCGAAAGCCTTCAATCTCAAATCTTCAACCCTAATCTAATATTTAACTTTAAGAATGTCACTAACTACTGTCAAAATTAGAGAATTTTTTAGAGGAAATTTATCAAGATTTTCGACCAAGCCCTAAAACCGAGAATACCCGAAAGAGGGGTGAAAATTACATTTGAAGTCTGTCAAAACGCATTAAATTGTTGCAAAAAAATCTTCAATTCTCAAGACCTACTCCTACCGTCGTCAGTACACTTCTGTCCTAGCTCCCTTTATGTGCCCATCACCTACCATCGACAATAAGGGTAGCCTACTGTCGGCGATAGACTGCTATCTTTAATGTTGACAACTTCCGTCTTCTCCATTTTTCATTATGTATTTGTCTATTTTGCTTTCATTTTAACTTGTATTCTTCAAACTCTTCTTTGCGGAGTACGGAGTACTTAAGTCAAAAGGAGAGGAAAATGAAGTAAGTTATATGTCTTATATACTAAAAACATTGAAAACGACATAATTAGCATATAAAAATAACAACACTCATATCACTATATGAAACTTTGCTGAGACATTTAATTGCTTATTTGCAGCTTCAGAAGTAAAGTTGGTGTCAGCCTTTGATGATTGGAACTTACTGAATATCTTCCAGTAAAGTTACTTATAACAAAATCTGGTGCTATTCTATTTCTATAGTGCCATATTTTTCCTGCTACAATACTTTAGATATTGGCAAAGCTGAAGTTGTCTTCTTTAGTGGAGCATGGGTCCGTCCTGCTACATTATTTTGTATAAAGTTTCAGTTATTAAATTCTTAGGAATATTCTATAGTAGTCATCTACTGGTAATTCAAAAAGAACGAGCAGGAAATCCAAACTGGGCAGTAGCTAAAAAGGTTTTCTGACCATATTTCACTATTTTGATACTTAAAGGAAATTTTCCTAAATCTTGTTTGTTACTAATAAGGTTGTAATCTGATGTTGCAAGTGACTGTTGGAAATTTCCTTCATTTCAAATTCTGTGTTTTGTATACAGAACTTGAGAACTCATCTCAGCATCTGATTAACGTAGAAGCTGCAGCTCGTGTTATGCGGCCCTAGCTTAGATCAAGTGAGATGAGTTCATTAAAACTTTTAAACAGGATAAGGGTGAAGTTAAGTGAATAAATTTCCTTTTTTATATCAAAAAGGCACACAATGCATTCTGTTGTTTCTCGGATTACTCTTTTTTTCTTTATTTGTTGGTACTCTTCAGGAGTTTGGATTTGCCACAGTTGATTTGTGTAACACTAACCTTATATTTAGTGCACCTCGCAGCAAGAAGTATTCTTTGTCCCTTCTCTAACAAGAATTCTTCACCCCTTCATTATTCTAATAATTAGTTACAGATCAATCAATTGCTTGATGTCATTAATGTTAGAAACACAAGCAATAGTGCAATAACACTGGTCTTGATAATTGAAGAGAACCAGTGATACTTACAGTAATAGTGCAAGAAAGAATCCAATAATAATCCTTAAAAAACAAGAAGGGGCATGTCATTAGAAACAATAATAGTCCAAAGAGTAATATAGAGTGATTAGGTTGGAGCATCTCTAGAAATAGTTAATTCTCAATGGGACCATTTTCTTCCTATATCTACTGTAAAATCACAAACCAAATACCTAGATCATAGATTAAGGCAAAGACTTTATGGAAAACGTGTAGATAAATTTAATAACTCCCTTAAAAAAACTTTAATAATCTTTTTTTTTTTTTTTTTTTTTTAAAAGCTAGATCATAGATTAATGCAAAAGCTTTATGAAAAACGTGGATAAATTTAATAATTCCCTTAAAAAAAACCTTTAATAATTTTATTTCTTTTAAAAAGTAATCTGCAACGTTAAATTTAATAATTCCCTTAAAAAACTTTAATAATCTTATTTATTTTAAAAGCTTGATCATATATTAAGGCAAAGACTTTATGAAAAGCGTGAATATAAATAAAATAATTCCCTTTAAAAAACTTTAATAATCTTCTTTCTTTTTTAAGTACTCTGCAAAGTTGTGCGAGTACGTATTTTTTGGAATTCATCAACCACTTTATAATTAATGCTAATACCTACATGGATTTCTTCAACCATTTAATACTACTACAATATCTGAAACAACATGATGCCGTTTAATGAGTCTGAAGCAGGTTGTAGTTAGCACCGGAATTGGTTTCGTTGTTGCTAATTTGATGGCTTAGCATGCCTGCTGCTAACAATTTCTGGGAGCGTGTTTTGGGGTTATGTTTAATTATTTGGTTTTGTTTATTTATAAACGTTCAGCTTGTTCTAGAAATTGCTGGTTCTGTTGACTATAGACATTGTTGAATTGTGTGGTTAGCTCTAGAGAAAACTTGGCACATTTCAGAATAGTAAACTTAAGAATTTACTGCCAGACTTGAGAATTCATTTCAGAATAGTTGAGGTATATGCTTCTACCATTCTTTTCCTCTTATTCTGTAACATAGTTCGTCGGGACTCAATTTTGGTTTGATTTTACAAACATTTGCCAATTTGTTTAAGAAATTTTTAAATTGTTGGAATGTGTAAGTGGTTTTTTTTCCATATACTTGGTTAGTTTTCAGTGATTTTTTTTAATTGATTTGTCCATATTTTAATTGATTTTTTTCCTGCTTTTTTTTTTCCTTGATTATTCATTTTTGTTTCTGTTTTTTGGGGGAACTACTAAACGAGTGGTTTCCTTTGCAATTAATTGGCTAGTTTTCCATGATTTGTGAACATGAACCAAGAGAAGAAGATAAGGAAATGTTTTAGGTTATAATTGGTGTGAGGTTTGCATAATAAATTTTAGTAATAAGGGATGAATTTCTAGTTAGGCCTAACTTGTCTCAAACAATTGGAGATGTTTAAGAGTTCTTATTGTTTGACTTGTATATTTGGTAGGAAAAAATTCAATCTTAACCTCTTAAAAATTAACTCTAATAGTTACTTTATATGCGAATAATTACATATATATATATTTTTTAATTTTGTAGGTAACAAGAGTTGAATTCTAATTGACTCTTAATCAATTTGGTTTTATAACATTATTCAAGTTCAAACACAAGAAAATCTTGTATGGCTAGTCGTTTTGATATTTAGGTAGTTTGTTTTTATGAGGCTGTAGAATGGTTAATATTTTGACTTTCAATGTAATGCATATATTCTATTTCATAGATGATGCTTGATCTATTATAGTTATTGATTAGATTTACATGCAAAATACTATTCATTTTTTATTGAATGTATGAATATATATGTATATATATGTTATGCTTCGAATTTAGGCTAACTCGAACTCGAGACAGACACGCCGTACCCATAAGATTGTTTAGAGTATCATAATCCATAGTTATAAGAAAATATTAAATATCTTAAAATATGCTTAACAGCAATTAAATGAGATTCCTTAGGGCATTGATGTGGAATGATTTTCAAGAGCATAAAATTTCGTCTAAGAAGTGAGGGAGAGAACAAACAAAACAAGTGTAACAAGTAGAAGAGAGAAAGTGTCTTGGCTCTTGTCACAACTCATTGATGTTCTTGCATGTCTAACCGGTTCACATCATCCTCCCCCTCTTGAAAAGGATTCGTCCTCGAATCTCGATCACCTATATCAAATAAAGAGAGATCGGATACATTAAAAGTGTCACTAACATTATAATGTCCCGAAAGATCACCTTTATAAGCATTGTCATTAATTTTCTTAAGGATTTGAAATGGCCCATCTCCCCTATCATCAAGCTTAGACTTTCTTTGTTGGGGAAATCTTTCCTTTTTAAAATGCACCCAAACCCAATCATCAGGTTTGAATACCACTTTTCTTCTTCCCATATTTCTTTTCTCTACATGCTTTTTGTTGGAGTTGACAATGGCTTCATGAACCTTTGCATGAATTGCTTTCACAAAATCAGCCTTCTTGCTTACATCCTTGCTTAATGCTTGATATATAGGCAAAGGAACTCAATCAAAGGGAGTTAGAGGGTTAAAACCATAAATAACTTGAAATGGAGAAAAAGTAGTAGAGTGAGGTGTCCAATTATAGGAAAATTCAATATGTGGCAAACACTCCTCCCATTGCCGCAAGTTCTTCTTCAAAATAACCCTTAGAAGTTGGCCAATTGTTCTATTTACCACTTCAATTTGTCCATCCGTTTGTGGATGGCAAGCTGTAGAATAAAGCAAGTTAGTACCAAGTTTCTCCCAGAGAACTCTCCAAAAATGGCTCAAGAATTTGGTATTCCTATCCGATACAATAGACCTTGGAATTCTATGGAATCTCACTATCCAAGTAAAGGACAAGCTAGCTACATGACTAGCATCATCGGATTCCCTACATGGAATAAAGTGTCATTTTAGAGAATCTATCCACAACAACAAAAATAGAATCCATACCGCTAGAGGTCCTAGGTAAACCAAAATTAAAATCCATAGAAATATCAACCCAAGGTTCTTTAAGAACTTCTAATGGGGTGTAAAGTCCATGTGGAAAAGTTCTAGATTTAGCTTTCTTGCATTCAATACAACTTCCTACAAATCTTTCTACATCTCTTTTTAAATGTGGCAAAAAAAAAATGTTCATGTAGAATTTCATAGGTTTTAGTGATACCAAAATGTCCCATTAAACCCCCACAATATGCTTCTTTGACAAGTAGAATTCTAGTAGAACAAGATGATATGCACAATCTACCTTCACAGTAAAGAAATCCTTCATGCAAAAAATATTTTCCAAAAGATGCTAACAAGCACTGTTCAAAAATTTCCTTAAAGTCATGATCATTATCATATACATTTCTTTAAGCATTTCAAAACCCAAAATTTTTGTTTGGAGGGCGGATAAGAGAGTATACCTTCTAGATAGAGCATCGGCCACCACATTCTCCTTACATTTCTTGTAACGGATGACATATAGAAATGTTTCAATGAACTCCATCTATCTTGCACATCTCTTATTGAGTTTATGTTGGCCCTTGAGAAACTTCAAAACCTCATGATCGGTGCAAACAACAAACTCCTTTGGCCATAGATAGTGTTGCCAATGCTTTAATGTTATTATCAAAACATAAAGCTCCTTGTCATAAGTTGAGTACTTCACGGCTCCCCCTTTATGTTTTTCACTAAAATAGGCAAAGGGCTTTCCATCTTGCATAAGTAAACCACCTATACCAATGCCGGATGCATCACTCTCTACCTCAAAAGTTTTTTCAAAGTTTGGTAGTGACAAAAGGGGTGCACTATACAACTTTTTCTTCAACAATTGAAATGATTGTTCTTGCTTTGTTTCCCACTTAAATCCTTCGGTTTCCTTGATCACACTAGTCAAAGGGCTAGCAAGTGTGCTGAAATTTTGATGAACTGCTTATGGAAACTTGCTAGGTCATGGAAACTCCTCACTTCTGATTCATTTCTTGGTGTTGGCCATTCCTTCATTGCTTGGACCTTACCTTCGTCTACTTGAAGTCCTTGTGAGCTCACCACATAACATAGAAATGTAACTTTCTCCAAACAAAATCACATTTGTCAAGGTTAGCAAAAAAATTTTCAGTTCTCAAGACATTTAGCGCTTCCCTGAGATGTTGAACATGCATTTCATATGTCTTGCTATAGACCAAAATGTCATCAAAGTATACGACAACAAATTTCCCAATAAAATTCCTCGACACATGATTCATTAACCTCATAAATGTATTAGGAGCATTAGTTAATCCAAAGGGCATAACCATGCATTTAAACAAACCAAAGTTAGTCTTAAAAGCGGTTTTCCACTCATCCCCTTCTCTCATCCTAATTTGATGGTATCCGGATTTCAAGTCAATTTTAGAGAAAAGATTAGAACCATGCAACTCATCAAGTAAATCATCATCAAGTCTAGGTATGGGATGCCTATACTTAATAGTAATGTTGTTTATGGCTCTAAATCTATACACATTCTCCATGTACCATCTTTTCTATCAAATTGCCAAGGTCTTCCCAAGAGGAGATGACATGCTTACATGAGCACCACATCACATAGTATCTCATCTTTGTAAGCTCCCATTTCTATTGGTACCATTACTTGTCTCAACACTTTAATTCTCCACTATCATTTAGCCAATGGACTTTGTAGGGTTTATCATGTTTTGTAGTAGGTAGTTTCAACTTCTCAACAAGATAAGCACTAGCCACATTTACACAACTACCACTATCAATGATAAGGTTGAGAATCTTTCTCTCAACTTTACATTTAGAATAGAAGATGTTTTTTCTTTGTTCGATCATGTTATCATCAAAAGCTTGAGCACTTTGTGCTCTTATGGTAACTAAGCTCAAGACATCGTCATCATACTCTAAAGGATTCAAATGAACATGTTCATCATCCTCACCATTTTCTTCACCCTCAACACATTCGCTACTTTCATCATCCTCCTTCTCAATCCAACTATTCAAATCATCCTAAAGATCAAAGCTCTCTTTGTCGGACAACTACTTGCATAGTGTCCTACACCATTACATTTAAAGAACTTTGGAGGATTAGAAATGATTTTACCTCTCTCTTCCATCTTTGGTTTGGTTGGAGGTTGGAAAGTACCTCTAAGAGCCTCCTCCTTTTTTGGCCATGGCTTGAAGTTGGAAGTAGGTGGTTTTGTTGTTGTAACTTTTCTTTGATTAGGAAATGAGGCTCACATCATCCCACTTTTTTTCCTTTGGGATTCGATCTTGTTGGCAAGGTGGCACAAGTCT
Source organism: Catharanthus roseus (assembly GCA_028651295.1). NCBI lineage: Eukaryota > Viridiplantae > Streptophyta > Magnoliopsida > Gentianales > Apocynaceae > Catharanthus > Catharanthus roseus. The sequence goes on from JAPQWS010000132.1 coordinate 812,690, forward strand.
TCATAAGTTATATGTAGATACAACTCAAATTGGTTGGCTATCTCCCTATTAAGACCACTAAGGAACCTAGCCATTGAAGCATCCTTGTCTTCTTCCAAGTTCAACCTCAAGTTGCAGAGTTCAAGCTCTTCTCTATACTCTTCTAATCTTTTTGCACCTTATTTTAAAATCATGAGCTTATAATGAAGCTCTCTACAGTAGTGCTTGGACACAAATCTTTCTCTCATCAAAGTTTAAATCTCTTCAAGTATCAACTGGTGGTCTACCACTTCTAACTTTCTGGTTTACTACTCTTTCCCACCAAAGTAAAGCATAGCCAGAAAATTCGGCTATTACAAGTCTAGCTTTTAAGAACTCATTACAATTTTTCAACATAAACATGTTTTCTACTTGCCTCTCCCAATCTAAGAAAACGTTTGGGTCATTCTCACCCTTAAAACTAGGTAGCTTCCACTTCATTCGGTCCAAGGTTTGGTCACCTTGGTCTCTTTGATGGTTGGCAACAAATGGAACATGTTCATGATCATCATATAATGGCTCTCCATTCCTAGCTTGTGGTCTTGGAACTTCTTCAAAGTCTCTAGGCATGCCTCCTCCTCCAAAACCGCCTGTTCTACCACCGGAAGGAGGTGGATGAAGTTCTTCATCAAAATGTGGAGGTTGGTGGAGCTCGGTTATCCTAGAGCAATTGAGTGGCCCATTGCTCCTTGGGTAGTAGCATTGAGAATACCATGTGGACTAACCTCCCTTTGTTGATTAGAGATATTAATGACATCCCTTCTAATATCCCTCGTCTCATCTCTTAGAGATTGTAACTCTTGCATTATGAACCTCAAAGGGTCATCATGTTGGGAGTTGCTAGACCCTTCTCCAAAAGGAGTTGGTGCTTGAGCTTAGGTTGACATCTTGATAGTGTTTACCTCACAAAACTCTCTTGTTTAACATTCTTTGGCTTTTTTTTAGGATATTCTCACAAATCTTACCTTTTTCTAAAGGTTCAAGTCTCAAAGAGTTCTTTGAGTTCTTAATAAAGATTTAACACCTCCACTCAAGTTCAAAACAACCAAAATAAAAAAAATCACAAACAAAAACTAGTTAAGAAATATGAAAAGGAAGCAAAATGATATTGAGTCATCCATTCATTTTAAGGAAGTTCAACAAAATTTCTAAGAGCATTTGGGTCAATAATGGTAGATTAACCAAATGAAGAAATAAGTACAGAAAGAGAAAAGAAATTCGACCACAAATACAAACACAAAGCTAGGATATTTCAAGAACACAAAAGAATGCACAACAAAAGTTTCCAGCAAGCAGAGTAGATGGCATACTCGGCTTGTTTTAAAAACTGGTATTGAACCACAAGTCTAAATTGAATCAGGATTGTCTAGAAAGAATCCCCAATCAAAATTCTTAAGTTTAGGCTCAAGAATCAAAGAAAAAGGATTAGTAATACAGAAGATATGCTCAGAAAATTTCAGTACTTTTTGTCTGCTGAAAAGCCAGGTGCACCTTCAAGTTTTGACTATTTTTAGATATCAGATGAAGTCCAACTTAGATGAGACTTGTTTCATTTGTTTCCCAGGTCAATGTAGTATAACTCCATGTAAAAATATTGCAATGTTCTAATCATATTCCAGGTCGTTCAAGCACTCGATTTTTGTGTTGCCATTTTCCAGCAATTACTTGAAGGTTTTTTTTTTTGTCTTTTTTTTTTTGTATGTAAGATATCTCAAAAACACTTACTTGAAGGTGGCTCTGATACCAAATGATGCGGAATGATCTTCAAGAGAATAAAATTTCGTCCAAGAAGTGAGGGAGAGAACAAACAAAACAAGTGTAACAAGTAGAAGAGAGAAAGTGCCTTAGCTTTTGTCACAACTCCTTAATGTTTGTGCATGTCTAACCAGTTAACATCAGCAAGCTTGTAATCTGGCAAACAAACAAACGCCGAGCATAATATCCGGCCTACTAGCCGCTAAATAAAGTAAGCTTCCGATCATACTTCTATAGCATTTTTCATACACATTTTTACCTTTTTCATCTTTGTTGAGTTTTAAAAATGAGCTCATTGGAGTTCCTATTCCTTTTGCATCGCTCATCCCAAACCTTTTAAGAAGTTCCTTTCTATACTTCTCTTGGTTGATCAAGAAATGTTCTTCGGTTTATTTAATTTGAAGTCCAAGAAAATAGGTTAATTCTCCCATCGTGCTCATCTTAAACTCCCTTTGCATTAATGAGGCAACCTCTTCACACAAACAAACGTTAGTAGCTCCAAAAATAATATCATCCAGATAAATTTGGACAAGTAAAAGATCATTGTTATAAGAAGTTTTTGTAAAAAGGGTTGTGTCCACAACACTTCTTAAAAAATAGTTTGAAAGGAGAAAGCCACTTAATTTTTCATACCAAGCTCTTGGAGCCTGTTATAAATCATATAATGCTTTTGAAAGTTTATAAACATGGTTTGGAAAATTTTTGTACAAAACCAAGAGGTTCTTCAACATAAATTTCCTCCTCAATGTCTTCATTTAAAATTTCACTTTTAAGATGCATTTGACAAAGATTTGATCCCTTAAAACAAGCAAAAGCTAAAAGCATTCTTATAGATTCAATCTAGTAACCGAAGCAAAAGTTCCATCAAAATCTATGCCCTCTTCTTGATTGAATCATTTGGTAACAAGTCTAGCTTTGTTTATTATAACTTCTGTGAATTCATTTAGCTTGTTCAAAAAACCCATTTGTTACCAATAGTGGGGTGATCACGAGGTCTTGGGACTAAAGTCCAAACTTTGTTTCTTTTAAATTGATTACGTTGCTCTTACATTGCAATAATCCAAAACTCATCACATAAATCATCATCTATACACTTAGGTTCAATTTGAGATAATAAAGCAAAGTTATCAATGAAATACCTCCTTGTTCTTACCCCTTGTGATACATCACTAATGATTTCATCCTTGGAGTCTCCCTTTGGATATATCTCATCTTGAGGAAGATTTTGAGTTTCTTGATCATTCTCTTGTTTCTCCTCAATCTCCCCTTCCTCCTTTGCATGTTCCTCCATAGCTTGAGTGTGCAATGGTTGGTTACTCAAAGAGTTATCTATGTCATCATCTTTCTTTTCAAAAATGTCAGATTCATCGAAGTTCACAAGAATCGACTCTTCAACGCATAAGGTTCTTTTGCTGTAAATCCTATAAGCTTTCTTGTTTAAAGAGTAACCAAGAAAAATTCCCTCATCTGATTTTTTATCAAACTTTCCAAGGTTGTCCTTGGTGTTTAAAATAAAACATTTACATCCAAAAACTTTGAAATATCCAATTGAGGGAGTTTTGTTAAAATTAAGTTAAAAAAGAGTTTTCTTAAAAAATGGTCTCAAGAGAACATGATTCATCACGTAGCAAACGGTGTTAATGGCCCTCGGCCCAAAAAAATTTTGGTATGGAGTTTTCACAAAGCATTGATTTTTTTCATTTCTTGTAAAGAGCGGCGTTTCCTCTCCACAACAATATTTTGTTGTCGGGTTTTAGCGGCCGAAAAATTGTGGGTAATACCAAAATCATCACATAGTTTTGTAAAGTCTTGATTGTTAAATTCTCTCGCATTATCACTTCTCATATAGATCAATTTACAATTAAGGGAGGTTTGAATTCCTTTGAAAATTTTGACAAACTCTTGAAATGCCTCATCTTTTTAGCTTAAAAACAATGTCCAAGTGAATCTTGAAAAATCATCCACTATGAGAAAAGCATATCTCTTACCACCAAGACTTGTGGTCCTCATTGGTCCAAATAAATCCATGTGAATGAGTTCTAGAAGTTTTGAAGTAGAAATCATCTTCTTTGGTTTAAAAGAAGGTTTTAACTTGTTTTGCAAATTGGCAAGCATCACAAAGTTTAGTTTTCTCAAAATGTAGTTTTGGTGATCCTCTAACAAGCTCTTTTGAAGAAAGATGGTTTAGTATATCCATGCTAATATGGCCAAGCCTTCTATGCCAAAAAAAATGCATCATTATCATTAACCGAGAGACACTTTAAGTTTTGAGAAATATGATCTTCAAGATGAAAAACATAGACATTTCCTACTCTCTTTGCAACAAAAATTGTTTTGATTTCAAACTTATCAATGATAGAAGAATCACTTTCAAAAACAACTTTGCAACCATTATCACATAATTAACTAATACTAATAAAATTAAACTTTAAATCATCAATTAAGAGAACTTGCTTAACTAAAGAAGAAGAACTGTTACCGATGTTACCTATACTGATGATTTTTCCTTTCTTCTTATCTCCAAAAGTGACAAAGCCACTTATGGTTTCCTTGAGCTCACTCATAAGAGATGCATTGCCGGTCATGTGTCTTGAGCATCCACTGTCCAAGTACCATTTAGTTGAGCTTGGCTTGTATTTCTACAATACAAGAAGTAGAGATGACTTTTGGTTACTCTTTTGGGTCTATGAATTTTAGTTCATTTTCTTTTGCTTTCCAAATAGTTCCATTTCAATCTTTCCTTTTATTAAACATTTTGTGGCCTTATGACCATTCTTTTCACAATATGTGCAACAAAGATGTGAGAAAGATGAAGAAGCTTTTAAAAAGCGAGTTTGGTTTGAAGAGTATTGTAGTGATTATAACCAATACCATTTTTGTCAAATGGTGATCTTTTAGAACCAAGAAGTTTTTCAAAGTTTTCTTTTCCTTTTGTAAGTTTTTTAATACACATCGTGAGATCATTCACCTTTTTCTTCAAATTATTGTAATCAACCATGCATTTTTCAAGAGAAAGAACTTTTTCACAAAGATTTTTGTTCTCTAAGTCAAGTTCTTGAAATTCTTTGTTTGAGAAATCCTTTTCATTTTTCAAAACTTCTAAATATTCAAGAAAAGTTTTCTTTTCACAAACAAATTTTGAATTTTCATATCAATAAATCATCAAACTTGTTTTCTAAATCCTTCTTTCTTTTGGGAATCTTTTCGAGCTCATCATACATTACAATAAGCATAGAGGTAGGATCATCATCGCCATCATCAATAGAACTAGAAAATTTAGAAGGTGAAGATTGTACCTCACTTTCCAATGCCATGAAGCACATGTTTGTTTTCTCTTCTCCTTGAATCTCACTTGAGTCTTGATCCCAAGCTCCTATTAGGTCTTTACCTTTCTTCTTTTTCTTTATTGCCTCAAGCTTTCTCTCTAATGTTCTTTTTTCCTTTTCTATGGCTTTTGGGAATCAGCTACAAGATGATCGGTGCTATTACTTTTAAAGCACCTAGCCTTAAAGAGTGAGGAACTTTGTCCTCTTTTTCTTGAATGGAGGTTTCTTCCCTCTTTCGTTAAAACCTTTCTTGTAAAACTTTTTGAATTTTTAAACTATCAAAGCCATATCTTCATCTTCATTACTTTCATCCTCATTGTTATATGAATTCGCTTGCTCTTTCTCATTTACTGTAAGCACCACATCTTTTTCTTCCTTATCTTCTTCTTCCATTTCATTTAATCTCTTTATCTTCTTCTCATAGGTGAGAAGGGATCCTATGAGCTCTTCGATGGAGAGAAGTCTCAAATCTTTAGATTCTTCTATGGCAAGAGTTTTGGTTGCCAAGCCTTTAAAAGTGCATCAAGAACTTTTCTATTTACCTCTCCCCTTCTGTATTCTTTTCCATATGCCTTTAGCCTATTTGTGATGTTGGTGAATCTTGTGAACATGTCACTAATGCTTTCATTTTGCTTCATCATGAATAATTCATAGTCTCTCAACAACATCGCCAATTTTGATTCTTTTACTTGATTTGTGCCTTTATGAGTGACTTCTAACAATTTTCACATTTAATTAGCCGAGTCGCATCCGCTCAATCTATTGTACTTATTTTCATCCAAAGCACAATTTAATATATTCATGGCTTGAAAATTGAGAGTCATCTTTCTTGATCCAAATTTGTCGAATTCTTCAACTTTCTTGATTCTTCCATCCTTTTTGGGAACAAAAGGTCCTTTTTCTACCATACTCCAAAGGTCAAAGTTAATAGAGCAAATATAGATTTTAATCTTTGACTTCCAAAAAGTATAATTAGTACAATTAAAAAGAGGAGGTCTATATGTATAAGAGCCTTCTACATAAGGTAAGTTTGAAATAGTAGCCATTTTATAAAAGATTTTTTGCTTCTTAGGATGTTAAGCCTTTTGAAAGAAGAACCTGTTCTAATACCAATTGAAAAACCTTAGGAGGGGGGAGTGAATGAGGAATGATCAAATAATATAGCTCCAAGAAGTTTTTCTTTTGAATTTAATAGAAGACAGAAAATGTACTCTTTAATGCTCTTAAATGTGTTCAATAAAACTTCAACAACTCAAAATTTATGGCTGATCAAAAACCTTTTATAAGTGGAGTTAGAAAACTAACTATCACAGTAGCAACAGGCATATTTTTGACAGAGAAAATAGAAACTGCACGTCCTATTTGTAAAATAGATCGTCCGATCTCTTTTGGGAATAAAAAATAGGATGACCGATTTCTTTAAAAGGTTTAAGAAATTCGGACGTTCGATTTTTCAAATTGGATGACCGATTTTATTAAAGAACAAAAATTGGATGATCGATTTTTATGCTTGAAAATTTTCGGACGTCCAAAATATAAAACGGATGACTGGTTTTTTCTTATGAAATATAAAGATTTCAAACATCCTATTTTTATTCGGGTGATCGGTTTTCCTTTTCCCTTAACTTGTAAAAAATTGTAAAATACAGATTTTCCTTCACTTTTAAAATATGTGTTGTTGATGCAAAAGCTTATATTAAAAAAATATAACAACTTTAAATCCTCAAGGCTTTATCAAGATAATTTTCCAAAGATAATTTTCCAAAAATGCTTCTTCTAAGGAGCTAACATAAATGATCAATAACGAAAAGAAACAAGTTAGGGAGTTTTACATATATACCTTATAAAGCTATCCCTAACTATTCTTCTTGTCTTCAAGGTCTTTTACCTGATCACTTCATCTTCATAAAGTATCGTAACCTTGAGTGATCTTTTGTTTCTTTGTAGATCATCCTTGAGACTCCTTTTTTGCATCTTTTGTTTTTCTTACAAAACTATTTCTATTATCACAAAGCACAAGTTAATCATAACCAAAACACTTTAAACAAATATGCCTTTAGGGCTTACATAATACAAATATAAAATAAGAGTAGAAGAACAAAGAGAATAAGAGAGAGACAAAGATATCCAGAAATCAATCATCTTATTAATATTTTTCATATAGCCTATTTATAGGCTCAAGATACAAGAGATTGTAGAATCCTAAAAGGATCTCACAAAATTAGATATCATGAATCCAAATAGGATTAGTATTCTAGGAGTTTAGTTTTTAGGAAACGTATTTGAACATCCACTGTGTATTCATTAGTTTCATATCACTCCCCTTTTAATGTCCTTAACATAAAGAATATGCCTCGTTAAAACCTTACTAGAGGAAAAACCCTTATGGGAGAAAAACGTCTGGTGAAGGAAAAATAGTATGCTATTCATTTATTTTTTATATATGCCCCTTTTAAAACATCATTAAACCAATACATTGGTATGTCTTAGTGAATAAATCTTCATGATTATATATCACGTTTGACCGAAAGTACTGCACATTAATTTCACCTTTCTTATAAAGAAATTTTTGTGAAATGTATTTTGTTACATCTTTCCAAATATGTAAGGTTGTATTTTCATCCTTAGTAATATTTCTCATATGGCCTATTTATAAGCTTAAGATACAAGAAATTACAGAATTCTAAAGGAATTTAACTAAATCAATGGGGATATCATGAATCCAAATAGAATTAGTATTCTAGGAGCTTAGTTCTTTTCAGGGAACGTATTTGGACATCTACTATGTATTCATTAATTTCATAACACTAATTACCTAGTAATCAAACAACCCTTAGAACGGAGCATGCTAATGTAAGAATTAAAAACCTAGTAACTATTTTAGTAAATGCAACTGGAGTCAAAAGAAACGTCTTTAAATGAAGAATGTCATCAACAAGGCTCTTAAGAACCACAGTACAATAAGCACTACAATTCTTCATGGTCTATCCCAAAAATTACCTTGTAAGAAAAGATCAAAATTTGTAGGCTAACCCAAACCCGAGACAGACACATCGTGCCCATAAGAACACAAGGCTTCAAAACTTATCAGAGTAGAAAACTGAAACTGAAATATCATTACTCAGATTCAAAGTTCAAAAGTTGAACAAAAGATGAAGAAATTTGAGTTCTATAGAAAACATAACAGAAAATGCAAAACAATCTTCCACACCGCTTTTCCCCCAAGTTGATTCTAAAATGTATTTGAATCTGTGCTCACACTCGGTGGGAACTTGGACTAAAAATTTAGAGGAGTGACTACAACTACTAAACAGACTCTAACTTTTGGGATTGAACAGGCGTTTGCAAGTTATTCTTACTTAATCAAATAAAACGTCCCTTTAAAGTTCAAAACATTTCTTGGACAGTTTTAGGAAGTTTGAAAATGATATTGACCTTAAAAATAGTGAGTTTACAAAGTTTAGGGACTAAATTATAAAATTTACAAACATGTTTCCCAATAAATAATTATTTATATTTTCAAATATCCTTTAACACAGTTCCAAACCATATTTTTCTCATGCAAAATCAAAACTCACTTGTTCAATCCAATTAAACCATATTTAGAATAATTACTTTAATATTATCATAAAATAAAAAACATTTTCAAAGTCAGGGTATAACCTCTACTTACCTCAAGACGAAGAGAAATACATAATCAATTCGAACTATGAATTTTGGTACCTCCCTAAATTAATCAAATAAATATCCTAAATTAATTACGACTCTAAAAATTATAATTCAAAAACTCAAACTCATAACTAACATAGGTTTAAGAGATTTGGGGAAAATTAAATGTTGAGAGAAGAGAAGTTTAAGGAGGATTACAAATCTAATCAAATAGGATTGCTAGAGGGAATTAACTAATCAATGTAGCTAAAGAAAAAAATTCATAAAGAAAAGAAAGAAGAAAACTTACCTACTTTTGCTATGTTGCCGTGAGAAGAAGAGTAAGGACACAGAGGAAAAATAGAGAAAATGCCTTCCTATTTATAGAAGAAATTGAGGAAGGACAAGGATGGTACTGACTTGGGAAAAAGGAAAAGAAAAATCCTTGAGGGCCAAGGAAAATGGTTTGAGATGATGGGTTTATAGCTAATTACGTTTAGTTTTTTCTTTTCCTTTTTTTTTTTTTATCAGGTACTACATCCTACCCTCCTTATAAAAAGGTTCGTCCCTGAAACTTCACGACTAACCAAAAGTATGAAACAACTGTAAATAGATGTTCCTCATTTTTTGTTTAAGCTCCCAAGTAGCTTCTCTCGGAGTATGGTTAGACCCACTACACTTTCACATAAGGTATGGTCCTCCTTTCAAAACTTGATCCTTTCAATCCACAATTCGAATCGAGTGTTCCTCATTAGAGAGATTCTTTTGCACTCATAGAGGTTCAACTTCCAAAACATGACTTAGGTTAGGAATAATATACTGTTTGAGCTGCGATACGTGAAACACATTATGAACTCGTGACAATGCTAGTGGTATCGCCAGATGATAAGCTAAGCCTTTAACCTTTTCCAATATCTCAAATGAACCTACCAATCTCGGACTAACCTTTCCACTTTGACTGAATCTCATAATACCCTTTATAGGTGATACATGTAAGTACACCTTATCACCTTGAGCAAAAGCTAGCGGCAGTCTATGATCATTTGCCCAACTCTTCTGTCGATCTTGAGCTACTCAAAGATGTTCTCTGGTTACCGGTGCTTTTTCTTTCGTAAGTTATACTAAATCTGGTCCTGTTACGACTTTTTCACCCACTTCATCCCAACAAATAGGGAATCTAAATTTTCTTCCATACAAATCCTCAAACAGCGCAATGCCAATACTTGTCTGGAAACTATTACTATACGAAAACTCCACCAAGGTTAAGTAATCCACCCAACTTCCTTTAAAATAAATAACACATGCTCGGGGCATGTCCTTTAAAATCTGAATTACCCTTTATGATTGTCTGTCTGTTTGTGGATGAAATGTTGTACTAAGAGATGAGGTAGTGCCAAACTTGTCATTTTAACTTTTCCAGAAGCGTGAGACAAATCTTGTATCACGATCTAACACAATCACTACTGGAAACCCACATAACCGAACCACAGTATCCATATACAGTTTAACTAACTTTTCCATCGATGTTGTAATCTTCATTCGCAAGAAATGAGCCAACCTTGTCAATCTATCCACAATCACCCAAATGACATCTTTACCTATTTGTGTTTTTGGTAGACCAATCACAAAATCCATAGTGATATGCTCCCATTTCCATGCAAGAATCTCTAAGGGTTGTAGCAACCGTCCAGGTCTTTGATGTTCCGCTTTCACCTTCTAACAAACTAAGCATCAAGTCACAAAAGTCTTGTTCCATACTATTCCACCAGAAGTTTCTTTTTAAATCCCTACACATCTTCGTCTCTCTTGGATCGATAGAAAATTTACTATTATAAGCCTCCTTCATCTCTTCATGTTTCAATAGTACATTACCATGTACCCATAGCCTGTCTTGAGCCATAAGCTTCCGTCAGCATGTAACTGTAGGTTTGAGTCTCCTGTCACCTATCCCTTAATCTTATTAAATTCATCATCTTTCCTTTGAGCCTCTTTGATCCTTTCGATTAGAGTTGATTGAGCTAACAAAGCTGCAAGTATTCGTCTGTCGACTACACATCTCTATTTCCAAATTTTCCAATTCTGAAATCAATTGTTGCTGCCGAGTCTGTAGAGATGCTAGGGTTCTTGATGTTTTTCTACCCAATGCATCCACCACTCGATTGGCTTTGCCAGGATGGTAACTAATCTCAAGATCGTAATCCTGTAGCAATTTCAACCATCCTCTTTGCCTCATGTTTAACTCCTTCTGAGTGAATAAGTAATGCAAACTCTTATGATCCTTGAAAACTTCACATTGAGCTCCTTACAAATAATTTCTCCAAATTTTCAATGCAAACATCATAGCTGCTAACTCTAAATCGTGAGTGGGATAATGTTTCTCATAGGGTTTCAATTGCCTTGAAACATAAGCAATAACTCGACCATCTAGCATTAACACACATCTCGAACCTTTCTTAGAAGCATCACTATAGATAACATAATCCCTAGATTCCTTAGGCAAAGAAAGAATAGCTATGGCTACCAACCTCTACTTAAGCTCATGAAAGTTTTTCTCACAAGATGGTGACCATTCAAACTGAACTTCCTTATGAGTTAAACGAGTCAACGACGGTACGATAGTTGCAAAGTCTTCCATGAACTTCCGGTAATATCCTACTAAACCAAGAAAACTGCGAATCTCTGTTCCATTTATTGGTCTCGACCAATTACAATTTCCCCAACTTTCATCGAATCCACCCAGATTCCATTTTGTGAGATCACTTGTCCTGAAAATGACACATTTTTAGCCAAAACTTAAACTTTGACAGTTTAGCATATAACTTCTTCTCTCTCAATATCTGTAACACTTCACGAAGATGTTCCATATGCATCTCCTCTGATAGTGGGAGATAAATTAATATGTTGCACCACAATCAAATACAACATAAGCTGGAAGGATTTATGTAAATTGTACCTACTACCACATTATTTGATGCATCCGCCTATTCTTGAGTTAATGCAAATACACGAGCATTAGCTTTCCTTTGTTGTGTTTGAGTCCTCGACTGCTTTTGCGGTTCATACGATCTTGTCACTAGCTGGTTTCTTTGTGGACACTCAACAATCTTATGGTCAACTTTTTCACACCCAAAGCATGCTCCGGTCTTCCACCGACATTCAGTGATATGCATTTTGCCACAAATAGCACAAGGTTTTAACTGAGTTTGATTACTGACCCTCTACAGTCCTCTATATAGTTGTGTTTCTTGCTTCTTTGGTTGAACAATTGATACAAATCCCCTGGGACTCTGCCTCTGACCTTGGTTGCCAAAAGGTCTAGACCTCTTGATACCCCTCTTGGCATCTCCTCTACAAATATTGGCCTCAATGCGAATACTTCTTTGATATGCATGTGCGTAGTTTTGAGAGGCTACTAATGACAGCCCTGCCTGAATCCTTCCAAGCAAGCCTTCCTCAAACCTCATCATTTTTAGGTGTTCACTACTCATTGCTTCGGGTACAAACTTTCCCAAGGAATTGAATTTGTGTGCATATTTGGCTACCGACATATCCTCAGTCTGCTTCAGATTTAAGAACTCTTTTTCTTTCTCCGTCCTTAAAGAGCTCGTAAAGTAGTGATCCAAGCAAGCCCCTTTGAATACCTCCCAAGTGAGGATTACACCATGTCTGAAATAAGCCAGAGATGCACCTTCCCATCATGTCTCTACATCTCTCACCAAAAAATGGTACAACTACCTCCCCTTTTATATTGTCTGGAACATTAAAAAATCAAAAGTTATGCTCCATTTCCCGTATCCATTCATCATCTTTATCGGGATCAGCTTATCCTGCAAATGTGGGACATTAGATTTTCTCATTCTCTCGTAGAATGTGGTTACAGTGATTTTTGTCTTACTTTTGTTTCGTAAAGCCTTTGCCATAGCTTGAAATGCCACAATTATTTCTATTAGCATTGGCGAAGTCGCTTTTGGTGTAAGTTATGGTGGTAGTGGTGGTAGATCTTATGAGCCATGAGAAGAGCATGCCCAATAGCTTCGGGTTTTGGGGGCTCGAGCCAATATGCAATAGGAGTGTCATTAATTTCATTAGCCACCTCAAAAGCAGGTGGCCGACCTCCTACTCTGTTTGACTTTACTTGCGTCAGATGTTCAACAATCTAAGCATATATATAGATGTACTTAACAAGATTAGACACACCAAGGTGAAAGATTCTATGACATGTGAATAACAAAAGTCGCATTAATCACACGTATCACTCACTCAACCCACATAGAGTAAACTATTTCAGAATCCTAGAATGGATAAACTGTTCTAAAATCGTAACCGAAGCTCTAATACCACTAAATGTCACGCTCTGGATTCAGGTTTGCCCGAACCCAAGACGGACATGCTGTGGCCACAAGGACGCGGGGTTTCAAAACTTATTAGAGTACAAAGAAAACTAAAATTGAAATATCATTAGTCAGATTCAAAGTTCAAAAAGTGAATAAAATATGAAGAAATTCGAGTTATGTTGATAACATAATAGAAAATCTAAAACAGTCTTCCACACTCCTTTCTCCCAAGCTCGTTCCAAAATGTCTTCGAATCCACACTTACATTCGCGATAACCTGGACTAAAAATAGAGAGAGGAGTGAGTACAACTACTCAAGAAGTAGAAGACAGACTCTAACTTTTGGGACTAAACAAGGGTTTGCAAGTTATTCTTAATCAAATAAAATGTCCCTTCGAAGTTCGAACCATTTCTTTTGCAAAATCATAATTTTAGAAAGTTTTAAAATGATCTGGACCTTATATAGTATGTTTACAAAAAATAGGGAGTAAACTATAAAATTCACAAACATGTTTCCCAATAAATTAATTATTTATATTTTCAAATATCCTTTAAAACATTTCCCAAACCATATTTTCAAAAACCTATCTTAGTCGTATTCAGACATTTCTTAAAACAATTATCATGCATTCAACGTTCTCAGAACAGTCCTCAAAATAATATTCTTCATATCATAACTTTAACACTGAGCTCAAGATAGTACAGAGGGTAATAATGTGTCAAATACGTGATATCACACTCGCCAGGTAGCCGGAACAGATGTGTAGGACTTTTTGTCCTTGCTATAGGATACATAACAGATAGATGTAACATGTTTCCCCATGATTAACCCTAAGACAATCAGAAGCTCAATGCTCATCAAATTCTCAAAAGTTTTATATGACTATATATTCCAAAATCAAGATTTCTCCAAAAATTCATATATCATGCAAAGTAAAATAATGCTTAAATTAATTCTAAAGTAGATCTCAAAATAATTCTCCAAAACATAGAGCAGTCAATTCCCATGGAAAATCAAAATTCACTTGTTCAATCAAATTAAACCATATTAGAATAATTATTGTCATATTATCATAAAATAAAAACCATTTTTAGAGTTAGGTCTAGCCTCTACTTACTTTAAGACAAAGAGAAACACAAAATCAATTCAAACTATGAATTTCGGAACCTCCCTGAGAACTCCGTAACATTAAGAAAATAAATATCTTAAATTAATTACTACTGTAAAAATTATACTTCAAAAACCCAAACTCATAACTAACTTAGGTTTAAGAGTTTTGGGCAAAATTAAATGATGAGAGAAGAGAAGTTTAAGGAGGACCAATCTAATCAAATAGGATCGCAAGAGGGAATTAACTAATCTAAGTAGCTAAAGGAAAAAAAATGCATAAAGAAAAGAAAAATAAAACTTACATACTTTTGCTATATTTCTGAGAGAAGAAGAGTAAGGAGAAAAAGAGGAAACAATACAAAAATTGACCAAAATACATTTTTAAAAATACAAAAAATGCCTTCCTATTTATAGAAGAAATTGAGGGAGGATAAGGATGAAGAAATTGAGGGAGGACAGGGATAGTACTAACTTGAAAAGATATTATTACCCTGATATCTATATTTCAACAGAAACAACTATATTAACACATTATGTCATCTATAATTATGAAAAAAATAAGTGTCAGTACAAAGCATACCATATGACACAAAACAGTATTCATATAAAGTATAAAGGAAAATTGTAGTAGTGATAAATATATATATATAGAAATAGATCTTTATGTATGTATATATATGTGTATATATACCTATTTTATATGTATATATATGTGTGCGTGTATATATATACATTTAGTTAGTTGTATATATATTGACCGGGGCACGTGCCTCCCTGACCCAATTGAATTCCTCTAATAGCACGTAGTATATATATATACACTCTGACGGATGCACAGTTGGGGCCCCAGGGGCACGTGCTCCCACTTGCCCGACCGAATTCCTCTAGTAGCATGTAGTATATAAAGTCATTCTTGGATCATTTGCATAACTAAATAAATTGAGCATTAATTCAGTGATTTTTAATGAAATGAAGGAATGATTTTTTATAATATGGGCACTGGAGCAAGATTTGATATCAATTATGTTTATAATTTAAATTTCAACTTTTTACCTTTTAAACATTTTGTGAAAACTTTAGATTTAATAAGATTACTAAATTTAAAATTAAAAATATATGGTATATTTTATTTATGTCTAAGAAAAGGTTATACTTTCACTCAATATATTGAAGCAAGGTAGTAGTTTAGTGGTAGGAGTATTCACTAATGCAAGAAGTTTTGAGTTTGAAGCATATCCTATACCCTAATGTATAAGAAAAAAATTCAATACTATATTTGCTTCAATTTTCTTCTCACATTTGGATTGGATTTCAAAATGCATTCTTTGATTTTGGAAATTTTTGTAGGAAAATATGAAGTGATTTTTAAATTGAGAATTGATTAACTAAGGTGAATTCCAAACCAATTATGAAGTTATGTAGAATAATAAGAATTATTAATAATATTATCAATAATTTAATATAAATTCATGTGATATGTTAATATTACTATAAAATTATAATATTGTCTACATTATATTTTATATAATAATTTTTTAAATAAATAATACTCTAATTGGTGGGGAGACTCTCTCTTATTGGTTGAGAAATATATCTCGTAAAATTGACAAAAAAATAGTTATCGAACATATTATCAAAATATGAGAAATTGTTGGAAGAAATTATAAAAAGTTCACCATATTTCCTCAACTTCGAATTATGGGATTACTTTATTAATATTGAGTTTAACTTTTTACATGTGTTTACTTGAATTACATTTATTTCATTTGGATTGATATGATTACGTGCCCCCACTAACTTTTTATTCTAGATTCTTTAGTGTGCGTGTATATATATAATTTGTATAAAGAGGATTCTCGTTAGTGTTCTAGGGTTCTTCAACCTTGTTTTTAAAGTTCTTTAAGGGTTCTCTTCTTTAGTTACTGCTCAATTGATGTTCGTAGATTGAAGGTCAATAGAAATCCAATTGGTCATCTAAATTCCTTTCTATGATATACATAATCTTATATTTGTCTTAGATCAGGGTCTTCTCTACACAAGCTAATTAGGTGTTGGGTTTAATATACCCAATGTTGAATTAGAGTGCATAAGAAAGAATAATTTCATGAGTTAAAGAGGTCTTAGCTTTAATATAGCTATGGTTGCTTGAGGATTATATTGGTTAAGTCCTTCTTGGAGGCAAAGGTCCTTGGTATTGCTTTGAAAAATTGATCTATTAAAGATCCAATTCCCTATAAGGCATTTTTGTCGTTACACTTGTAGGTCTAAGACCTACTTGCACAATATCCTTCTAGGGTTAATATCTTCATATGGTGATAAATGGAAATATTTAAAATGAGAAATACAGTGATCGTATAGCAAGGGTATTTTGGCCATTCTAGCAGCCTAGAATAATTTAGTTTATGGTCCCTGGAGTAGCTTAAAGTAGCTGGGTGACTTAATTGTCACAACACAAGAATAAAAGACTTGAGAAGAAATCATAGTTATTTAATTAATAAGGCCCTAGATATTCATTAAGTAAATTGGACCAAGCTATTTAATTAAATAAGAAGCCAAAGGCCTTGTTATTAATTGGGTTGGTGGTTATTGTATTTCTAATTAAAAGAAGCGAGGAAATAACTAGACCAAAGAGAGAGAGAACCAGGCTAGTTTTGAGTTGAACCAAAAAGTCCAAGGCCTGGAGTATGAGCCTTGGCAGAAAACTAAGGCTTCTTCTGCCTTAGGGTGGCTGGCCATATGCTCAAATTATGCTCCTTGGAGTCTTAAATAGTTGGAGAGAAATAAGGCCATGGAGAGGGGGAGGAGGGAAGGGAGGGGGTTGTTAGAATCACTTGTAAGTTGGAATTTATCCAAGACTCATTCTTATTGATCCCTAACACGTAAGACCTCAGGATTCAGTCAGCGTAGACATTGATAATGGGTTGGTTGTACCCTATAATATTGACTTGTTAAATACCAAGCTCATATTAATGTTGAATGGTGTAATCAAGAAAGGGTAATAAGATATTTGTTAAAGTATGTTAAAAACGGTCAAGATAGAAATTTTTATTATTGATGAAAATATCTCACCTAATCCTATTGATGGGTCTCAAAGTATCATAGAAGTGGATGAAACTAAAAGGTTATCAGATTATCATCACGTATCTACTTCGAAGCTTATTGGATATTGTTTGAATTTGAGATCCAATATAGGCATCCTTCAGTTCTGAGATTAACTTCCCACCTACCCGATAAAAAAACAGTAGTTTTCGACGATGATGACCGTTTAGATGATGTGATAAATAGAGATATTGAAAAACCTTACGGGAGGGGGAGAGGTGAATAAGGTTTTTCGCTAATTAAAAAAGTTTTGCACAATTAAAATATAGAACCTTCGATTTTGTTTGAAGAAGAATTTAATAACTCCTTTTTAATAAAATTCCTAACGAAACAAAATCTCTTTTATGAAGAATACTCAAATAATAAACATACCGATAACAAGTAAGACACAAAAAGAGAGACAACGAATTTATAGTGGTTCACTCTCTCAATAGAGCTACATCCACTACTTTGAGACTTAACTCAAGGATTTCACAAATTTCACTAGTCATAAATCTTTATAAAGCACCACAATGAGGAAAACTGTTCAAGGGTTTTGCATATAAACCTCAATGATCACAAAACAATACAAGATTATAAAAATATCAAAGGATCACCCAAAAGGATTTCAAAAAACATTTGATCACAATATAAGATGTGGGAATAGAGTTGGAACAATATTATCAAAGAAGCTTGAGATGAATAGATTACAATTTTTTGAAGTGTTTCTACAAGCTTCCCTTCTTCCTCTTTGAAAATTTGATCAAACTATATAGCTCCAAGAAGTTTTTCTTTTGAATAAAATAAGGATGATTGAAAATGTCTTTAATACTCTTAAATTAAATGTGTTCTTTAAAAGTCCTTGAACAACTCTATTAAATATGGCAGATCAAAAGCCCTTTTATAAATGAAGATAAAACAACTAGCTGTTATAGCAGCAACGCCAATATTTCTTTACAGTGAAAACAAAAACTGGAGGTCCTATTTTAAAAAGAGGATGACCTATTTTTTTTAGTACAAAAAATAGGATGACCAATTTCTTTAAAAGTCATAAGAAATTCAGACGTCTGTTTTTTAAAATAGGATGACCGGTTTTTATGAGCTTTAAAAAAATGACGAACGTTTTTAGAAAATGGACGACCTACTTTAAAAAATAGATGACCTACTTTTATGTTTTCCAAACTTTGTGAAATGTTTGTAAAACACAGTTTTTCCTTCACACTTAAAACATTTATTTTTGATGCAAAAGCTTATACAAGAATATAACAACTTTAAAACCTCAAAGCTTTATCAAGAACACTTAGTTTTTCAAAGATAATTTCTCAAAAAAGTTTCTTCTAAGGAGCTAATCATAAATGATCAAAAACTCAAAGAAACAAGTTAGAGAGTTTGACATATATATCTTATAAAGCTATCTCTAACTATTCTTCTTGTGTTCAAGGTCTTTAACTTGATCACTTCATTTTCATAGTCTTGTAATCTTGAGTGATTTTTTGCTTCTTTGTAGATCATCCTTGAGACTCCTTTTGTGCATCTTTTGTTCTTCTTACAAAACTACTTCTATTATCACAAAGCACAAGTTAATCATAATCAAAACATTCAAACAAATATGTCCTTAGTGCTTACAAATATTATTCAACATACAATGTTACTTAATGGATGCATGCCAATAAGAATATCCAAATGCCTTAATGGTTACTTATGTGGATTTTCCTACAAGATTTGTTTAGCTTTGAAAGGAAAATATTTTGTATTGGAGAAAATATGGAAAATCTATCTGTAGAATTTACTGTGTATCCATCTACAACAAGGGAAATATTATATTTACATATGCTGTTAAACTTAGTAAAAGGACTTGAAAGTTTTAAAGATATTAGTATTGTTAATAATGTGGTGTGTGCAACATATAAGGAATCATGTCATGCTCTAGGTTTGTTGGGTGATATAAAGAGTGTATCAAGCATTGAGAGATACATCACAATGGAAAACTGGAGAACAATTGCAAGAGTTATTTGTCATGATTTTACTATTTCGTGAAGCCCCCAATCCGATACGATCATGGGAAGGGAATTGGGAAATACTTTTAGATGATATTCAATATTGGCAAAGAAGAAAATTCGGTTCCAAACATCTATCTATAACATCGGATTAATTGGAAAACTATTGAGATAGAGAAGATATTGAATGGTAACAATAGAACTTTGAGAGAATTTATGATTCTTCCCCTTTGTCAAGTTGAGCTAAATAATGGTTTTGCAAATACGTTGATTTTGGAAGAGTTAAATTATGAAAAACCATTGCTTGCTTAAGAGTATTCTGCATTATACAGAGGATTAAATTTTGAGCAATTATTTTGCATGATACAGCTCTAAATGATATGGATAGAGGTTTGTGGTGTTTATTTTGATTTTGAGCAATTGTTTTGAGAAAACTTGAAAAACTTGTTTTCTTCTTTTTTCAAGTACTTTTCGGACAAAAAATTAAGAAGAGAGAGGCTACTAATTTCGTGATTGATTGAGAGAATAGCTTAAGAATAATGTTTTAGGTGTTAGGAGATCAATAACTATGAGTTTTGGATACGTTCCATTTTAAATGTGATCTTAACCACCCCCTATATTCTCTAAATTCAACTGATACTCCAAGGAGTCTAATTTTTTGCACAAAGGGAGCCACCTTAAGGCTGAAGAAATCCTAGGGTTTCAGCCAAGACTCTATTTTAGTCTAACTTAGAACTAACCCGATCCGTTGTATATTGGTCTTATTATTTCTAGGCTTCTTTTAATTAAAAAACCAACCACAAGCCTAATAAGTAATAAAACCTTTGGGCTTATTATTTAATTAAATAATTTGACCCAATTTACTTAATAAATACCTAGGGCTCTATTAATCAAATAACCCTTATTCCTTCTCTACTCCTTTTATTCTTGCGTTGTGATAATTAAGTCACCCAGCTTTTTATGAGCTACTACTCAAGGGGGCTAAGACTAAATTATTTCGGGCTGATATATTGATCAAAATACACTTGCTATAGAATAGCAACATTTCTCAGAGATATTGACCCGTAGAACAATGTGTAAACAACTCTTGCCCTACAGGTTTAATGACGAGTATACCTCTCTATGTAACACTTATTATTGAGCATAAGTTGAGGGTATTAACTCCTTCTTCATTGGCATCTACCACCCTTAGATGTCTAGTCCGAGGATCAGTAACTCAGAGGACATTTCCTGCTTATATAAGGGATAGACCCTTAAGTAAACATCAAGAGACATTATTTTAGCCCTAAATCTTATCGATTATCCCTGACAATTAGAGGTGATTTCCATAGAAGTTATTATACGACTCCGTCTTGACTAACTAATTTCGAGTACCCAATGTACAAGGATTATTAATCTCATGGCTAGAAGTCTCACCTATAGCACATCTAAGCAGAATGATCGCTTAGCTTCGCTAGAACGCTAACTTTACTAACCGTTGGGTACTTGTTCACGTTATAGCTTGATGGACTAGATTTCTTTTTCTTTATAGTACTCTCTAAAAAACCTCTACCACAGTGTCTAGTTTTATAAGCTCCGAGCATAATTTAATAATAGTCATGCGAAGACCACTCATAAATCTAAGATACGAACATCCATAAAGAAGACTATCATGCAATAAATTTTACAATTCCAAGGCATGCCCAACTTTATTGACCGGGCATAAAGAATATTACTCGTACTTTATATAACAATAATTCGTATCTTATCGTGAAGCACGACCAAATACGTGGATTATCCACTTAAAGTATGTAGACCTTATGTGTGAATAATAAATAAGTAAATGCATCCACAAAAAAATTGTATAGCCATTTGTTCATTCATAAATAATATACTATTACATTGAATATGCATCTTTTTGGGCGTTCCACATAGATGACTTCAGTATGATTGCCATTTAAAAAGGCTGTCTTGACTTCCATCTACCGTATCACGTAGTCATAATGACATGTTATGGCCAGTATGTAGATAGATTTAAGCATGGCTACTGGAGAAAAAGTTTTCTCATAATCGATGCTCCTTTTCTAAGTCTAACCCTTTGCTACTAATCTAGCTTTAAAGGCTTCCACCTTTCCATCTGTATCTTTTTTTCTCTTGTAAACCCACTTGCAACATTTGGGTTTTATATTAGCAAGCCCTGGGACAAGATCTCAGACTGTATTGATGTGCATAAACTCAATCTCGGCCTTTATGGCCTGTTGCCATTTTATCAACATCCTTATCTACAATGGCCTCATCTATCCAGTGTGATCCAGCTTCTTCTGATGGTTAGAGACTAGGCTAAAAGAATCTCTTGTCCATCTTTCAAGTGCTCTAGAAATCCTTCCACTATGACGTAGCTCCACAATTTACTGTGTCTGGATAACTGTATCACTTCATACTTCTACTAGGTCCAGAGTCTATGAATTAGGCTCTTTTATTTCCAAATCCTCTTTTCCAAACCCTGTAGAAGATATCTTTTGATCATCCTCTAACTATCTACTACTAGTGCTTACAAACACTTTATGCTCCTTAGGATGATAAAAATTCCGTCTTTTGTACCTTTAGGGTACACAATAAAGTAGCATAACTATGATCTTGGTTCTAACTTGCTTCCTTTGCTTAGTATATAAGCAGGACATCCCCATATCTTGAAATAATTTAGATTAGGCTTATGGCTAGTCTACTACACAGCATCCTAGGTATTGACATGGGAGGCACCAAGTTTAGAATATATGTCACAGTTTCCAGGGCATGTTCCCAAAAAGAGATGGGTAAACTTGTATGAGACTTCATGGTTCACACTATATCTAACAATGATTTATTTCTTCTTTACTCTAAACCATTTAGCTAGGGTGTTCATAGTGCGGTAAGCTGAGAAACGATCCCATGATGTACCAAGTAATCCTTGAACTCACTGAAGAGGTATTATCCACCACAGTCTGATCTCTATACCTAGACTAGCGTAGCTGGTTTACACTCCACTTCAGCCTTGTACTCTTTGAATTTTTTAAAAGAGTCAGACATAATGCCTTATCAGACAAAAGTAAACAACACATGAGTAATCATTCGTAAATGTGATGAAGTACTCATAAACTCCTCTAGTTTGTGAAGCCATAGGACCACATATATCAGTATAGACTCGACACAACAACTCCTTGGACTTTTCTGCTCTATGGGTAAACAACCTTTTGGTCATCTTTCCCATTAGGCAAGAATTATACTAAGGCCATTCCTCCAATCTCAATGAGCCCAAGTGCCCATCTTGGATGAGCCTCTGAATCTAGTTAGGGTTAAGGTATCCTAACATTAGGTGCCATAACTAGGAGGCATTAGAATATTGCTTACTCTTTTTACTTTGTTCCATTTTAATGTTATTTACTTGGTTTGAGACAGGATGTATATAATATAAATTTCCATATTCACTACCTAAGAAAATAAACTTTCCACCCTTACTGATAAAAAAATCATATTGAAAAGCAGCTGAATATCCATCCTAAAAATCTGGGATACTGAAATCAAGTTTTGCTGAAAACTAGGCACATATAAAACATTCTTTAAATGAATTATTCTATCAAAACTAAAATTCAAATTAACATCTCCTATTACGGTAGCCCATGTATGATCTCTAGTGCCAACCCATAGACCGTACTCACCATCATTAAGTCTCCTTATCCTTCTAACCCCTGCAAGAAGTTAGAGACATGGTTAGTGGCTCAAGAATCTACTATCCATGCGGAAAAAGATCTAACCATCATAATGGACTCAAGGTAAACAACAAAATGTGCAGTAGCCTTAAAAACTAGCTCTAAAGAGTCTCTTTACCAGTGTCCCTTGCTACCACATTTGAAATGTTGGCCCATAGTTACAATGTTAGATTGAAGAGTGTCCCTTTTACTCTTTTCCATGACATCAAACTCTGCTTCTTGTTCCTTCTCCTTCTTGAACTCTTCAGTGTGATCTTGAGTTCTTGAGGAAAAACTTTTAGAGATAAGGGCTTCACATGAGAATCTGCTAGGCCCCTACTTCTTAAAAATTACTCAAGTTCATGCACAGTAGCAATATGCTCAAACCATGAATAGAGCATCACTCATGGAAGCTAACATACGTTACCTAACCCTGCAGTCAATATCCTTCCATGTCTGAGTAGCTTACGCTCTTCCTCTGTGAATTCCTCCCCAATCATTGGACAGGGGTCCATTAGGACATATTCATACCCAATAGATTTGTCTACTATGTCTAAGTTCTTCCAATCCTTATAATTTAGGCCGGTTAGCTTATTCTCTTTGAGAAGAATCGGCAAAAGATTGAAAGAATGACCACTTGACATTACTGCAAAATATAAGGAATGATACTAGTTTTTGGAGTAAAGTATTTAAAAACACATATAGCATTTCATAGAAATACCATTCTTTTCATATTATCTTGAACAGAAGATAACCCCTAACTTATGGTCCATAATATGATTGCTTAGCATGTAATTATGAGTATACTCCACTATGTAACGCTCTTCATTGAGTTTAGGTTAAGTGTACTAACTCCTTCCCCAATGTTATCTACCATTCTTAGATGTCTAGTCCAATAATGAATGACTCCTCAGGATGTTTCCTGCTTATCCTAAGGAGGGATGCTTAAGCAAGCATCCAGACATTAATCTTGTCAATTATGCCGGACAATCACAAGAGGATGATTCCCATAGAAGGTATTATACGAGTCCATCTTGACTAGCTAATTCCAATTACCAAACATATAAGGATTAATGACCTCATGGTTAGAAGTCTCACCTATAATGCATCTAAGCATAAGGATCGCTAAGCTTCGCTAGACCGCCAACTCATACTCTAAGCGTAGAGTACATGTCTACGTTGTTGCTACGATATACTAGATTTCTCTTCATTTATAGTACTTTCTAGAGAAACTCTATCATGGAGTGCAGTCTATATGCTCCAAACATAGCCACGGAAGACCACTCCTTGATCTAATGTATCATTATCCATAAAGGAGACTATCATTACCTCCAATCCAAGGGCATGTCAAACTTCGTTGTCTGCCCAAGAGCAATATTACTTGTACTTTAAGTAACATCAATTCATACCATGTTATGAAGGATGATCCAACACTGGATTGCCCACGTAAAGTACGTGGACCTTATATGTGTATAATAAATAAGTAAATGCATTCACAAACAATCATAAAGATCATTTTCTCAATCCCAAAATATTATACTATTACATGGAATAAGAGTTTTTTTGGGGGGTTCTGGCAGACTACCCAATTATTAGGTGTTTTTATGTCATGGCAAAGATCAACACTCTAAGCCACCATATACAGACCATAAGTTATGGGTTATCTTCCGTCCAAGATAATATGAAAAGGACAGTTTTTTTATGAAACATTATATATGTGTTTAAATGCCTTAATCCAAACTTTTTTTTATTCCATTTATGTTTTATATTTTAGGTCTAGTGGAGGTTGTTTTAGTAATTTATGGGTATTTCTCTATGAGAATAAACTTATCAAGCCCAAATAACAAGGACAAAAAAAGAAAATTGAACATAGTACACAAATTCTTTGCGCACAGGTATGTCCGGACAGATCCCTATCTATAGATTGGGGATAAATCCACTTAGGAGGAGCGCAAAGATATATGGACATGGATGACACTAACTAAGGATGTATTTGGATACCAAAAAAACTAAAAAAATTTACACTTGTCTCCATACTTCCTCTCACATATTATAAACTTCGAAAGGAAATAAACTCACTTTTTTTCAAACTAAAACCCAATCCTAATACACCCTAAAGAGTTTAATACTCTGTGTTAGCTTCCATGTGTACTACTCTAAGCATGATGTCTTCTAGGCATATTGCAATTGTACATGAACTTGATTTAATTCTTACAGAGATATGTAGGCCCAATAGATTCACGTCTATTACCCTTATCACTAGTGATTTCTCTACTGAGATTAATACTAGGAAGTGCAAGTAGAAAAAGAAGCTTTAAATGGAGTTAGATCCCAAGGGGTAGAGCAAAAGGGATGCTCTTCAACTTTGTACTACATCTAAAGGAAAGTGTTTCAGATATGATGTAAGCCAATTACAAGGGACACTATTGATATAATTATCTACCTTAAGTCATGTTATATTGGTAGGGTTAGATCCCCAAGGATAATATAATCCGGATTCGCATCTATGACCCTTATCACTAGTGATTTCTCTACTGAGGTTAATACTAAGAAGTCCAAGTAGAAAAAGAACCTTTAAATGGAGTTGGATCTCGAGGGATAGAAAGGGATTCTCTTCAACTTTGTACGACATCCAAAGGGAAGTGTTTCATATATGATGTAAAAGTCGAGCCAACTGCAAAGGACACTGTTGATATGATTATCTATCGTAAGTCATGTTATGATGGTAGGGTCAGATCCGCAAGGAGAATATAGTTCGGAGCCACCAACTTTAGTCCACTACTCTTTACATGGGTCTAGATGGACAAAGAGACTCAGCATTAGGAAGCATACTCGGCGGGTTGGTACTGGGAGCTCATCTTTGGGTCTATGCAGCGGGAGTTATTGTTTTAGTGTTTTTTTTTTTTTAGTAAAATTTGCTTAAGGGATGTTGTATAAGTGCCTAGTTTTACAGCAAATATTGGTCTCCATTTCCCAATTCATAAGGGATGGGTATTCTGTGAATTTCCATATTGATGCTAATATCAGTAAAAATGGAAAGTTCATTTGCCAGCTCAGTGTATATGGAAAGTAATTCGTCCTATATCCAAGCAATTAAATTACATAGAACTAGAACAAAGTAAGGAAACTGTTGTTCCAGATGACTTCTATTATGACACCTTAAGTTATGATTCAAAGACTTATCCAAGATCGGCCCTCAGGCTCATTGAAATTAGAAGAGTGACCTCGGCGTAAATCTTGATTAATGGGAAAAATGTCCAGTAGGCCATTTACCCATAAAGCATAAAGGTCTAAGGAAATATAAACTAAGTCATATCCACATATGTAGTCTAAGACTACACCAAGTATAGGAGGCTACAAGCGTTCCATCACCTTAATAATTGATTACTAAAATTCAGTTATGTTTACATAATAAGATACCGGTCTAACTCTTCTCAGAGTTTAAGGCTGAAGTTGCTGGAAGTATGCCTAAAAAGACTTCTAGTTGATGTGAAACACTATATTTTATGGAATATGAATATGAAATAATCTTTATGATTATTTATTTGTTTGGATGCATTTATTTACTATACATATATAAGGTCCACATAATTTAAGTAGGCAATCCACGTGTTAGGTCGCGCTTCATAGTAGTGTGGATTACTGTTACTTAAAGTACAAGTAACTTTTTTGTTGGCAGGTCAACAGATTTTGGCATGCCATTGAATTAAAATCATTTTATTATAGTCTCCTTGTTGGATAATCGTACTTTAGGTCAATGAGTGGTCTTCTCATGCCTATTGTACAAGTATGCTTATAGCATATAGAACTGAATCTCGTGATAGAAGTTTTTAAGAAAGTACTATAAAGTAAAAGAAATCTAGTCTATCACAACTACAGTTTGGAAGAGTACTCTTGGTTAAAGTATGAGTTGGTGGTCTAGCGAAGCTAAGCTCCCTCTACTTAGATGTCCTATAGGTGATAATTTTAGCCACAAGGTCAAAATCTGTGTACATTAGGTAGTTAGAATTAGTTAGTGAGGACGGACTCGTATAATCACTTTATGGGAATCACCACCTTGTATTATCCAGGATAATCAGTAAGATCGAGGGCCCTAGGAAATGTCTCTGAATGTTTGCTTTAGGTAGCTTCTTAAGATAAATATGGACATTTTGAGGAGTCATTTATTATTGGACTAGACATCTAAGGATGGTAGATTTTATTAAGGAATGAGTTATTTATTATCCTACTAGACATCCAAGGATGCTAGATTTTATTGAGAAAGGAGTTAGTACCCCAAATGTGTACTCAATGATTGGTATTGCATAGAGGGGTAATCTCGTCACTACACTAATAGGCCGAAGACCTATTTACACAGTATTATTTTCGGGGTCTAATATATCCATTTGGTAAAAAATGGAGATATTTAAAATGAGAAATACTGGTATCATATAGAAAGGATATTTTGGGCACTTTAGTAGCCTAGAATATTTTAGTCATGGTCCTTGGACAAGCTCAAAATAGTAGGGTGACTTAATTGTCACAACACAAGAATTAAGGACTTGAGAAGAAATAAAGGTTGTTTAATTAACAGGGCCCTGGACATTTATTATGTAAATTCGGTCAAGTTATTTAATTAAATGAGAAGTACAAAGGTCTTGTTATTAATTAGGTTGGTGGTTCTTAGGATTTTAATTAATTCTTTTAATTAAAAGATGAGAGAACCAGACTATTTCTGAGCTGGACCAAAAAGTACAAGGCCATGAGTATGTGTCTTGGCTGAAAACCCTAAGACTTCTTCAATCTTAGGGTGGATTTCTACGTCCTTAAATTAGGCTCCTTGGAGTCTTACATGGTTGGAGATAAAAAGATGAGGGGGGGAAGGGGGATTGTTAGTATCACAAGTGAGTTGGAACATATGTAAAACTCACTCTTGTTGATCCCTAACACCCAAGACCTTCGGATTCAGGCTTCCGATGTTTTTCCAGACCTTTCTCTTCCCTCTCATGGCCAAAAATAGTGAGAGAAAGAAGAACACAAGGTCTTCAAGTTTATCTCTAAGAAAAGCGTTATTTTCACTTGTTCTTGATGCTCTTTCACTGAAGGTTCTCGTGGGCTCAAAGAGGGTACTCTAGAAGAGTTGGAAGCCTGTGTTTTTCATGAGGAATATTAGGAGGTTCAATGGAAGAATAGACACAAAAAACCACACTAAAAAATGATACAAAATCGATCAACAAAAGTGAAACTGGCAGCTACTATATTTCCAGACAGCTTAAGTGTAAAGCACGCTACAAAGGTATAAAGTTCCATATTTTGGGCCCTTTTCTTCACCCACTATCCCTTTGATATCCTTCAATTGGTATCAGAGTGGATTCACCTTAGTAGCATGCTAGGTTATAGTTAAAATCTGGAAAAAGTGGCTTTTTTATGCTTTATTGTTTTTCTATTTTTTGGTTTTTATGATATGTTTTTGGGAGCTGTTTGTGCCATTTCTCAGCATCTCATTGGATTAGATTTTGTGTATGCCTTGGTTTAAAGGATTTGGTGGCTTTTGGTTTTTTGTTTCATTTAATTCCAACGTTTATTCTACTAGAAAATTGATGTATAATTCGAGAGTAGTGGAGGTATTGGATTTTGTAATCTTTTCTCCTATTTTTCTTATTGTTTTTAGTGTACTGTTTTTGAAAACTTTGTATGGTGAACTGCTGAAAAAGAACCTAGATCTAGGATGAAGAACAGACCAAAAACGAAGCCTGAAATGATCCAAAAGAACTGCCAGACAGCCCGTAATGCAAGTTGCCGGCAACTAGCAAAGTGGACTATTTGGGCAGTCCACGAGCTGCTGGGGCTACCGAGGCAGCCCAAGCCTTGGGAACTGGAGTTGGCACTTCCTTTAACGGGCCAAGGAATTTGGGTTCATAGGCTGTTTTTATGTTGAGGCCAAAATAGAGGTGTTCGGGGCCTTGCATTGCCAAGAAGTTCAAGAGAAGATCCAAGAGTTCAAAACCTTGTACTAGATAGATTTCATTGCTTTGTTTTTTATCCCTTGAGATGTTTCTACTCATTTTTTTTATGAGTTATACATCTTTTAGAAAGCCACTTTAGGATAAACGGACATAAGTTTTTTTTTTTTTATCCTCTTTTCTTGTTGGTCACATGGGTTTAAAGGAAAGAAAACCATGAAACAAGTTTTTTGTTGCTTTTAGCTTCCTTGGTTTATACCTGTGGTCATGAAAAGGAAGTTCATCTCAGCAGATGATCCTGGTCTAAATGATTTTTCTAAAGAAAACTTTTTAAATGAAAAGTAACGTGTTTTCTTTAGAGTATAAACCTTGAAAATGTAAAACTGTTATAAAACTTACCAAGTTTCTAAAAGCTTTTAGAAATGGTACATTTTTTCAAAAACCCATTTTATATAAAATATTAAGTGGGAAAGGGGCTCCAACGATCTTATGGCTTCCATTGCTCGTTTAAGTAACTAGTCTTATATTTCCTCGTGTCACCTTGGAGTGATCCCGTGTAGGATGGTCTTTTAGGAATTTAATGTTACAAGTTGAACTAAAGAATAAAGCCATGCACATGTGTTAGAAAGCCGTGCACATGTGTTAGGATTGGAGATCCTATGTTGGAGATACTAGCACTGACTTGTTCATAGGTGTATGAGGTGGCGGCCAGCTCACGTTGGAGCGATCGTTGAGATACAAACTATAGGTGTTTGGTCAAGTAATAGTTGTACACTCAACTTTGAGAGCATTAACCTTCTAAAAGAGCTCTGTTGTTTACTGTATGAATCCAACGTGGCCATTAAGTGTTGTTATGTCCCTGCTAAGCCACTATATTATGGACCATAAGTTAGTGGTTATCTTTTGTCTAACATAATATGAAAAGAACAGTGTTTCTATTAAACGCTATATGTGTGTTTAAATGCTTTAATCCAAAATGTTTTTTATTCCATTTATGTTTTACATTTTAATGCCTAGTGGAGGTTCTTTTAGTCCTGGGGATATATCTCTTTGAGAATAATCTTACCAAGCCCAAATGACTTGGAATGAAAAAGAGCTTGGACATAGTACTCTAATCTGTTGAGTACAAGTATGTTTGGATAGATCTGTCCAAAGATTAGGGATAAATCTACTTAAGAAAAGTTAAAAGCTACACAGATGTGGAAGGACACTAACTAAAAGAGTATAATACTCTATATTAGCTTCCATGTCTGTGACTCTATGCATGATGCCTAGGAATGTTGCCACTGCAAATTGACTTGACTTAAGTCATAAAGAGTTTCCTGGGCCTAATAGATTCATATCTATTGCCCTTATTTCCAGAGACTTCTCTTCTAGAACTGAGGTTTATACCAAGAAATTCAAGTACAAGGAGAAAGTAGAAACAGAATTATTTTTCAAGATTATGAGTAACATGCTTGTCAACCTGGTACTGTGTCTAAAGAGATGTGTTCAAATGTGACGTAAAAGTCACAAGAAACCAGACTATCTTAAGCTAGCTAACAAGGCTATTATTGATATGATTATCTACCTTCAGTCATGTTATGTTGGTGGAGTCTATATCCGCAAGGATAGTATATTCTTGAGCCACAAATCGTGTCCATAACTCCTTACATGGGTTTAGAAAGACAAACAGACTAAATAGAAGGAAGCATAGTCTGCGGGGAAGCTCGTGTGTGAGCCTGTGCAGTAGGAGATATTGTTTTATTTTGGTTTTTGAGAAATATTAGATTAAAGGATATTATATATTCACCTAGTTTTAAGGAATTCATAAGGGATAGATATTCAATTGATTTTCATATCAATGTCAATATACATGGATATGGAAAGTTCATTTGCTAAGGCAGTACCTATGGAAAGTAATACATCCCATCCCAAACCAAATATATAACACAGCATCATAACAAAGTAATAAGAGAAAAGGTTTTTCTAGATGACTTGTATTTATGGCACCTTAAGTTATGATTCAGAGACTCATCCAAGATGGGCTCTTAGGCTCATTGAGATTGGATGGTAGAAAGATGTCTTGATATGAAATCAAGTGATGCGGAAATATTTTCAAGTCTAGATTTTTGAATTTAGGTGGAAGATGCTTCAATGGAGTTAAGACCCGATACTAACCTATGGTAGAAAACCTTAACTATAACCCCAACTTTCAAATAACAACGGAATGAAAACCTTAGATATAATATCTAAGACCCTTGAATGACACTTAGTAAATGAAAAAAGAAAGCAAAATATGCCACAACCAAGAGAAGCAAGTCTAGGAGTCACTAGGCATAACCATATAAGATCCAAATTAGTTCATCAAGGAACTAACAAGTAGAGGATATACCTTAGCCAAATTTTAAATATTCAAATCTTAAAAATAAAGCTGGAATAACTAACCAATTTATAGGCTAAAGGGGCTAAAGTTACGAGGATAAAAAAGGAATAACTAAACTAATCTTCTATGCTACCTTGGTCAAAATTCTTGGAAATTACATAAAGATTCTTAACCAAGGAAGAGTTATGGGAAACAATAAAAAGTATTTAAGAGATGTTTAAAATACAAAAAAAAAATATCATGAAATACTCAAAACATGCTTGACTATATGTTAAATGCATAGGTGAGTTTTCTGTAGACAACAATGTGCAACTGTAGTAACCGGAGCGTATCATCTGAAGAAAACTCCCAATGATTAGTTATTTATTGCATATTAAACTAAACTCATCGGGATTTGAAATGGTATAAATATAACATCCTGAAGCCTCACATATTCGTACAATTTTATCTTCAAAATTTACTCAAAAACAGCTTCTAAGTAACCCTTAGATTACAAGCCTTGGAAGTTGTAATTTCATCGCGAACTTGTGACCATTAAACCCACTTAATTTGGAAGAATTTTCTGACTTTTTCTAGAATGAAATGATGCTCAAAATACACTAATTAAGTATAACTCTTGGTCCATCACCACCAAAGAATTAACAAACTTGTGCTTGTAATCTTGAACTTTGATTCCTTCTTTGGCATGACCTTGTGGCTGAATGACTAAGGACTTCTTGCATCTTTTTGGCCCTCTTTAACCAAGGATGACTCATGGGAAACCATAAATAAGTATTTAAGAGATGTTTAAATTACCAAAAGATATCATGAAATACTCAAAACATGCTTCACTATCATGTTAAAGACGTAGGTGAGTTTTTTACAGACAACAATGAATAACTTTAGTAACCGAAGCGTATCTTTCTGTAGAAAACTCCAAATTATTAGTCATTTGTTACGTATCAAACAAAACTTGTCGGGCTTTGAATTGGTATAAAGATCACATCTTGAATCCTCTCATATTCATACAGTTTAATTTGCATAGTTTACTTCAGCTTCTGAATAACCTTGGGTTACAAGCCTTGGAAGTTGTAATTTGTTTCTTAACTTGTGACCGTTAATCCCACTTAATATGGAAGAATTTTCTGACTTTTTTAGAATGAAATGATGCTCAATATACACTAATTAAGTGTAATCCTTAGTCTATCACTACCAAAGAATTAAAAAGCTTAGGCTTGTAATCTTTAACTTTAATTCCTTCTTTGGCATGAGACTTGTGGATGAAATGACTAAAGACTTCTTGCATCTTTTTGGCCCTAGACCTTGTCAATTGACCACTCATATAGTCAAATGAATTACTTAAGTTTTCATAATCTTCTTTAGCCTTGAACCTAGTTAGAGATCCTGTGAATTGGTCTTATTGAGATGGTCTCCAATATGTCCAGTAGGCCATTTGCCCATAAAGCAGAAAGATCCATGAAATTACCAAGTCATATCCATGTATGTAGTGTAAGCTTACACCAAGTACAAGTTGTTACAAGTACTTCATCACCTTAATATATGATTACTTAGATTTGTTTATGGTTACCTGATAAGGCACCAGTCTAATTCTTGTCAGAGTGCAAAGTTGAAGTGGAGTATCAAACATTTAAAGTAATCAAGAGATTGAGAACAGAATATGATGGAGAATACCACTTCGATAAGATAGAATTTTATCTGACATGTCATGGGATAGTATCTCATCTTACCATGTAGAGTGTACTCTAGCATATTGGTTTAGCAGAGATATGGGACATAACACTTAAGGAAAAAGTAAGCAATATAATGTCTCATGCACCTCTACTAAACTCTTTTTCGGTATGACCTTGAAATTGAGGCATAAATTCTGAACTTTGTGCTGTACAAATTAGTACACAAGACAATATATGAGATGTGGAGTGGTACAGCAAACTAATATGAATCTTGTTGTGAAAGATCAAAAGCTTTCAATCAAACCTCCCAAGGACCTTTTGCCTTCAATAGGACTTGAATACTCCCCATCCACAAGAAACCCCCCGCTAAATTCTAGGAACCCTTTGAATCCATGTATAGTATTCTTTCCCTCACAAGCTAATTCAACAATAGGATTGATTACTTATCACCTAATTAGTCTCTTGTGAAGAATACCTTACTCTAGGATAATTACAAGGATGTAATATCAAAGAGTAGGGATGATATGATCCTCTTTAGCTTCCCTTGAAGATAATTTACTCCCAGGACTCAACTCCCTTCTAGAGGATTCTCTTGATGGTTTACCTTGGAGAAATGAACAACAAAAACACGAAATTGCAGGAAGATAACTAAGAAGAAAACAAATAGACCTTCTTATATGTAGGGGAGAATCAACAAGGCTTGGAAAAACCTCACCTACTCTCCACACTCTCAAGAAGATCCTAGATTCCCATGCAACACCAACTATGGAGTTGGCACCTCAAGGGAGAAATAGGATATTGGAAATTAGACTTGGACCCTTGAATTGAAGATTCAAGAAGTTCCTTGCTTTGAATTATACAATGGAAACTCTTAATTTACAAGGAAGATGAAGAAAATTCAAGAACCCTAGTTCTTCTCTCTTTAGATTTTTGAATGTATCAAACTTGTCAAAATGGCTGGAAACATGAATATTTATAGTAGTCTTCACAATTAGTTTCTAACCCTAGGTATTAGACTAGCTGAAAAGAGTTTAGGGGATGCTAAGACCACTTAAGTATAAGTAAATAATTTTACAACGAAATTGAAGAGTCGAGTTAAAAACCACCCAAAAAGTTCACCAGTCTCGACCTATCTTGCACGATAAGTTAGACATGAAAGAACATCAAGGAGTTGTGACAAGAGAAAAGGCAAAGCAACTAAAGAGTCACAAGGATCAAATTGAGCAAGAGAAGTTTCAAGAGTTAAATTTTGATGTCCAAGACTTTATGGGGCAATATGCTTAATTTTTGAATAAGTTAGAAATTGAAAATTCACCTTGGTAGATGGTTGGAAGCCCTTTTCCCCAAGTTAGAAAATTACCTCCTATTTTTGGCAATGTGTTGACTAGTGCTCTAGAATAGTCCAAATGCAATTAAAGCACATTTATTGTCTTATCAAGTGAATGTTTATGTTATATCTATCCTTTGAGCTGAAAATATGGGAGCGTTGGAATATGCCTTTATGAGGCTTAAATTTGGAACTTCAATTTCCGGGCTTAAATTTTGGGATGAAAATATGAGAGGGAAAATTTTTCCCTCAAGTCTCTATAAATATGTAGTCTTCCATTTTGAGAAGCAAATCAAGAAATATTTCAAGACAAAGGTTCTTTTCTTAGTATTCTTAGTGCTTAGCTTAGTTTTTTTCTATCTTCTTCAAGGGTGAACTTCCTTGAAAGAAAAATCACTTTGAATATTTGTTGAAAGTTCCAAGAGCTTCAAGGTTGATCATCAAAATTCCTTCATACTAGTCACTACACTCTTGTAGAAAACTAGTCTTGAGCTCTTCTTCTTGTTTCATTGAGGTCTAAGGTTCAAAATACCTTAGGTTGCTTCAAATTTGAAGAAAATATTTTGTATAAACCTTCTTGAGGTCTTGGATTTAATATATCCAAGGTTGCAAGAAGTTTAATATTTTCAAGTCCTTTCAAAGATACTTTCTCTCTTCTACTTGTTACACTTGCTTTATTTGTTCTCTCCCTCACCTCTTGGATGACATTTTATGTTTTTGAAGATCATTCCACATCAGATGCATAGTTTCCCTTCTATAAACAAAAATCCATCATTCACATAAAATTTATCAAAAGGAACAATCAAGCATGCATCAAAGATACTACCAAAATCAATATTAATAGTGTACAAAACTTTCAACATTTCAAACCCAAGTAAATGTGAATGTAGTGAAGTGAAAAGTGTATACCTTCATGAGAGGGCATCGGCCATAATGTTTTCCTTTCCTTTCTTATGGATGACGTTGGGAAACGTCTCAATGAATTTCATCCAACTCGCATCCCTCTTGTTGAGCTTTTGTTGACCCTTCAAATATTTTAATGATTCATGGTCGATGTGGATGACAAACTCCTTCGGCAGCAAATAATGTTGCAAATGCTTAAAGGTCTTTACCAAGGTGTACAACTCCTTGTCATACGTGGCATAATTCAATGTAGCTCCCGAAAAGTTTTCACTAAAGTAGGTAATGGGTCTCTTATCTTGCATTAGAACCTCTCCAAACTCCTACTCCCGAAGCATCGCACTTAATCTCAAACATCTTGTTAAAGTTGGGTAAGGAGAGGAGTAGTGCGTTGCATATTTTTTCCTCAAAGCTTTGAAAGCGGACTCTTGAGTTTCTCCCCAATTAAATCAATTAGTCTTCTTGATGACCTCGATGAGAGGAACAACAGTGGTGCTAAAGTCCTTGATAAATCTCCGGTAGAAACTAGCTAACCCATGGAAACTTCTAACTTTGGTAACACTCTTGGGTAAGTTGGCCAATCCTCTACCGCCTTCACCTTGTCAAGATCCACTCGTAGTCCTTCGGAACTAACAACATTGCCAAGAAAGGTAATCTTTTTCAAGAAAAATTCACATTTTCCCCGATTGGCATATAATTGTTATCTCCTAAGCACAAAGCAAACTTCTCTAATGTGATTCAAATGATCCTCACATTCTTGCTATAGATTAAAATTTCATCAAAATACACAACAACACATTCCTAATAAATTCACGCCAGATATGATGTGTCATTCTCATAAACATGCTAGGTGCATTGATAAGACCAAAGGGCATAACAAGCAACTCATAAAGACCAAATTTAGTTTTAAATGCGTTTTTCCATTTATCTCTTCTTTCATTCGAATTTGATGATAACCTTACTTCAAATCAATTTTAGAGAAAATCATGGAACTATACAATTCATCAAGTAAATCATCTAACCTAGGAATGGGATGACGATCTTTAACAGTTATGTTACTAATAACCCTACAATCAACACACCTACTCCAACTACCATCCTTTTTAGGGACTAGAAGTACGATACCACACATTGGTTAAGACTCTCTTGGATGTGGCCCTTGGCAAGAAGCTCCTCAACTTATCCTTGAAGTTCCTTAGTCTCTTCAGGTGAGCTCCTGTATGCAGGTCGGTTAGGCAAAACAGCTCTGGCAACAAAATTAATTCGGTGCTCTAACTCAAGGGTGGCGATCCTCTGGGCATCTCCTTCGAGAAAACCTCTTGAAACTCCTTGATGATACCTACAATAGCTTGAGACAAAGAAGAAACAATTTCGTTATTAGAAGACACATAATCTTCTTTGTACATAAGGAGTAAGACGGTTTTTTTCGCATCATAGCTTCACAAATCTCACTCTCCTTAGCAAAAGAAGCTCAACCTAGTCCCTCCCCTTCCCTCGTTTATTACTACTCCATTCTCCTTTGTTTTTACTTTATTTTTTTCACTCCCTAGAGACTCTCCTCTCTTTCATTTTCCTCTACTTTCTTCCCCTCGTTTATGTTTTTCTTTCTATCCTCCATCTCATTTTTCTTCATTTTCACTTGGTCATGGTACACTTGGAATAAGGTGAGAGGTTTGAGACACATCTTAACCCCATCTTTCTCAAAGGAATAGGTGTTCTTTTATTTGTCATGGATGGCCTTTCTATCGAATTACCATGGTCTTCCAAATAATAGATGCCCAGCTTGCATAGGCACAACATCACAAAGGACCTCATTCTTGTATCTCCCTAGAGAAAAAGTCACCAAAACTTGCCTTGTCACCCTCATCTCTCCACTATCATTTAACCATTGCAACCGATATGGCCTAGGGTGCTTGGTGGTTGGCTACTTCAATTTTTCCACCAACTATGTGATTGCTACATTGGTGCAACTCTCACTATCAATGATAATGTTGCAAGCCTTGTTATCAATGTTATACCTTGTGTGGAAAATGTTCTTTCTTTGTTCACTTGAGCCATCTTCAAAAGCTTGTGACCTAAGAGCCTTCAAGACCGCTAAGACCTCCCCTTCATATGGAGACTCCTCATACGATTCTTCATTTTCTTGTGCAAATTTGGCTTTGTCTTTGGAAATGACTTCTCCATTTGGCCTAATGATCATGACCTTCTTGTTTGGGCAATTACTGGCAAAGTGTCCATATCCCTTGCACTTAAAACATTGGACATCTCTAGCTCTACTAGGCCTCTTGATAGAGTCGATTTTTAGCACAGATAAACACCTTAAGTTTTAATTATTAGCCTTTGAAAATATTTTATTTATTAGTCATAATTATTATCTTTAATTTATTTTATTTATCTTTGTGCAGATTTCTAAAAAAAAGAATGGAAAATAAAGATTCCACATTAAATTTGGTAAAGGGAAGCTGCAGTATTTGAATCCTTTAAGGATTAGGATTAAAACTTTAATAGAATCCTTTAAGGATTAGGATTTTAGTTGAATCCTTTTAGGTTTAGGATTTTGCTTCTCTTTTGTCCATATATAGAAGAGCCACACAAGAAGAGAAGAGGAAAAAAAAAAAAGAGAAGAGCGGCAGCGACTTTCAATTGGAGAAGAAGAAAGCCATGATCTACCCCAAGAAATTGGTTCCTTCTGTTCTTTTAGCCATGAACAAAATTTATTTTTAGAATCTTGATGAAACCCTAGCCATGTGACTTTGGTTTATTTTATTTTTGGGAGATTTATTCTATTATTTATGTGATTGCATATCTTGGGATGTTTATTGGTTTGATTCAATTAATTCTTTGTGATTGTTCTTGTAGAATAATTGTTTGGGTTAATTGATATTTTTATCCATGCTTGATTCTTTTAGTCTTGAGTATGAGAGATATGTAATTTTTGCAAGTATATTGTGAGTTTTAGAATTGAATAGTTCATGCTAATTTTAGATGATTTATGTCATAGGAATGAATAAGTCATGCTAATGGTTAGATGGATTATGTCATGCATTTAAGCACAATATATTCTCTAGTGAATCGAAGCTTGTAGCCTAGATCACCACATGAATGTTTAATCTTTTCTCCTAAATAAAATTAAATCATTATTATATAGGCTAGTGGTGGATTCAAGGTTCTAAATCATCTCTTTGGTTAAGCTCTCGTTTTTGTTTAGTTATTTTATTTATTAGTTTTATTTAATTTAGTAATAAAATTTAAATAAGAAGCTTTAATTCTTTTTATAGAATTAATTTAGGAAGATAATAATTTAAGTAGTTAAGCCTTTCTCTGTGGTTCGGTACCCTAATACTTTCATATTACTTTGATCTTGTGCACTTGCAAGTATTGGGTTAAAATTTCGTTATAAAAATCCCGACCAAGTTTTTGGCGCCGTTGCCAGGGAAAGGTTGAATTAATTGCTTTTGTTATTGCCTCCTAAATTTGTTTGTATTTTTTTTATTCTACTTTTATTCTTGAAAAAAAAAATATAATTTTTTTTTTTGTCTTCAACGTTTTTTTATTATTATTATTTTTTATTTCATTATTTGATAGTTTATTCATCATTATTATTTGTGGTAAAATTTTTTTTTAATTTGTTTATTAATGCATGGTCGTCGTTCGCTCTCTGTCGATTTGAAAGAATTTGATCCTGAAATAGAGCATACACTTAAGGCACTTAGAGCACAAGGAAAATTTTCTAACACTTGTCAGGTTAAAATGGGTGAAATTCCACAAGCATTAAGGGAGTATTTTACTCCTAACACTTATAATTCACCAATAGGTAATAGACTACCTGAAATTGAGGCTAATCACTTTGAAATCAAAGCTTCTACTATTCAAATGTTACCATCTTTTTATGGGCTTGATTATGAAAATCCTTGTAAGCATATTGATGAGTTTTTAGAAATTTGCTCTACTTTTAAACTGCCTAATGTAAGTGATGATGCTATTAGATTACGCCTTTTTCATTTTTCTTTGAAGGATAAGGCTAAACATTGGTTGCACACACGTGAGAGAATAGGTACTTGGGCTGAGATGTCTAGGGAATTTCTAAAAAAATATTTTCCTATGGGTAAACTTACAAGGTTAAAGAGAGAAATCACTACTTTTTCCCAACAAAATAATGAACAATTTCATGAGAGTTGGGAGAGATTTAAAGAACTTCTTCGTAGTTGCCCTCATCATGGAGTCCCTAAATGGCAGCAAATACAAAGCTTTTATTCAGGATTAGATGAGAGAAATTGCCAAATGGTTGATTCCTCTTGTGGTGGTACCTTTCTTCATAAAACTGCAGATGAGGCATGAGATTTATTTGAAAATTTGAGTGATAATTCACAACAACACGTCACCTCCTCACGAGTAGGTACATCTAGGCAAATAGGAAATAGAGGAATGTTTGAAGTTTCTCAAAATGTTGGTCTTTCTATGAAAGTTGATGCTTTATCTAAAAAATTTGATCAATTATTAGCTTTGAATACATTGCCTACTAATTCTACTAATGTGCAAAGTGTTTGTGCAATTTGCTCTAGTCTTTCTCATGTTATCTATGACTGTCCTAGTGCTTCACTATTTCCAGAATTTGTGCAGGAACAAGTCAATGCAGCCCAAGGATTTCACAGACAGAATGACCCATATTCAAACATGTACAATCCAGGCTGGAGAAATCATCCTAATTTCTCCTGGAGGCAACAAGGAGGGGAAGTTTAATTAGGCCAACAACAATATCAACAAAACAGATAATCTGGTATGACTACTCTCCCTAGTTTTCAATCTCAAAGGTATGTACCTCCTCATCCTCCTCAAAGTGGAAACTCTATTTTTGAAGAAAAAGTATTATCTGCTTTGAAAGGTTTAGAATCTATGACACAAATTCTAGATTCACACACCCAATCTATTGCTAAGTTAGAAACTCAAATAGGGAAACTAGCTAATGCAATAAGTAGAAGAGATGAGGGTAAGCTTCCTAGTCATCCAATAGAGAATCCTAGAGCTAATTACCATGAGCAAGCTAAAGCTGTAATTACTATTAGAAATGGGAAGTTGGTAGATAATAAAGTAGGGGAACCTATTAAAGATAGTGAGTCAAATAATAATAAAACCAAGGGAATTTCTATGACTAAAATTAAAAGAAAGATAGAGAAGGAACTAGCTTCTTTCTCTAATTTTAAGGCTCTAGAATCATCTCCTACGACTTCATATAAACCAAAGGTTCCTTATCCAGAAGTTTTATTGCCACCCCTACATCTTAGAAAGGATAATAAAAGGGAAGATATTTTAGAAACTCTCAAACAAGTTAAAATTAATCTTCCACTTTTAGAGGTTATTAAGCAAGTCCCATTCTATGCAAAATTTCTTAAAGACATGTGTACTTTTAAAAGAAAATCTAAAACCAAGTGTTTCTAAGAAAATCTTCCTAATCGAACAGTGAGCTCTGTTTTGCAATATAACACTCCACCTAAATATAAAGATCCCTGGTGTCCCTACTATCTCATGTCTTATTGGTAATCATAAAATAGATAGGGCACTCTTAGATTTAGGTTCTAGTGTTAATTTGATTCCATACTCTGTTTATGAAGAGTTAGGATTAGGAGAATTGCAACCAGCTGATATGACCTTACAATTAGCTAATAGATCTATCAAGGTACCTAGGGGAAGGATAGATAATGTTCTAGTTCAAATTGATAAAGGTGTCTTCCCTGTAGACTTTGTAGTCCTAGATATGGAACCTGGTAGATCTTCTCAAAATCATATCCCCATTATTCTAGGTCGTCCATTCTTGGCTACTGTTGACGCCACTATTAATTGTAGAACTGGGGTTGTGGATGTCTCTGTAATGAATATGAGGGTTAGATTAAATATTTTTAAAACTTTTTCACAACCTTCTATAGAAGATAATTCTGATTGCTATTTGGTAGATGCAAATGATGAATTAATTGAAGAAACTCTACCTTTAATTTATTCAAAAGATTATACTTTTATTGAGAAAGAAAACCTTATATGCACTGAAAATGTTAATTCTAATCTTGCCTGTATTGCTCCACCTGAAAACTCTTCTTTGATTGTGAATCATGAGCTTAATATGAGAGAAATA
Organism: Catharanthus roseus; assembly: GCA_028651295.1. Classification (NCBI taxonomy): domain Eukaryota; kingdom Viridiplantae; phylum Streptophyta; class Magnoliopsida; order Gentianales; family Apocynaceae; genus Catharanthus; species Catharanthus roseus. Next base: position 853,989 of record JAPQWS010000132.1, read on the forward strand.
GATCCTGGTTGAATGCAAAAGAATTAGGGAGTCTGGCTGAATACTTTAAAATTAGCTTTTGGGAGGCAACCCAAATTTTATTTTATTTATTTTATTTTTATATTTTTATTTTATTTTATTTTTATTTATTTATTTTTTATTCCACTTGATTGGTAGAAAGGTATGAAATGTTTGTTTTGTAGGGTAATAAAACAACTTATCATTATCATGGAGATTACAGAGATTGTTTACTACTCTTGCAGACATGCATTAATACTGCCTCTTCTACCAGGTTGTATTGTTCTTTTCTTTGTCTCTTCTCTACTCTTGGTACTCTTATCACATTGTGGACAATGTAGGGTCTAGGTGTGGGGGAGAAGATGCTTTTATTCTGATATCTACTATTATTTTAGTATTTTCGTTTTTTCTCGTATTTCTTGTTCAATTATTTTTTTTAATTTTTTTTATTTTTCTACATTATTTAAAAGAAAATAAAAAATATGATTTCACTTAAAGGATGATTCTTTTTGAGTTCCTTTAAAAATGTCTTGATTGAGTTGAGAAAAGTACTTATTTTCTTGTTTTTAATTACGTGACGGACTTATGTTCTATATTTGTTATAACTTTTGCATGACTTACACTTGAACACATGGGTCATTGTTAGTATTTAATAAATCCTTTACATTATTTTTGAGTTACATAAAGTTGATGAATCTCTTCCGTACATTCTAGAACTTACTTGAGTACCATTTGAGGCGAAATAGAAAGGTTTTCCTTATTTGACTCAGAGACGATGGTCATAGGCCTTCTTTGAATCGTTTGTGTCTTTCAAGCTTACCAAATTTCATAAATTTTTACCTTCGTACCCTTTTGAGCCTAAATGTTATATCTTTCTTTAAACCACTTAAATATTAACCCTTAATCTTGTAGAGAGCTTAATGTAAACTTCTAACTTGTGTTTCAATGGTGGGTTATTGTTTTTTATGTTATGGAAAGAGAAGAAGTTATTTTGAAAAAATGGAGAAAAAATATATATATATATATGTATGACTTGTGGTGTTGAAAAAAAAAATGTATTGAGCTGAAAAAAAAGTGGGAAAAGACAAAGAAATAAAAGTCGATACATGATTGTTACAAGTCATAAGGTGCAAAGAAAAAAATTCAGGAGGCCCGAATTTGTGAATATAAGAAAAGGAAGGACCTTAATGATGAAAATTTGGGAAAAAGAAGATGGTAGTTGGTGAATGTATTACTGAAAAAAAAAAGGAGCAAAAACAAAGTTAGAAAGTTTGTCGAAATTTTAAAGTATCCATCTTCTTTGTAAGCTCTCTTTTCTTTGATTTTGAATTCCTTACCTTCGCTTGATAACCAATGCCCTAACCTTACATTACAAGCTTTAAAGTCCTACCTAATCTGAGTTGAGTTGAGAATCCTTGATTAGTGGAGAAAAGGTACGAAGAGTGAGCTTATGGAATGAATTCTTGCTGAGATTTGTTCTCTATATGTAATTTGAAAATTTTATTTAGTATTTATTTCATACTCTCTGATGACCACGATCACACATTACACAAGTTTTGCATTAGTTATAGGAGATAATTGAATATTTGTTTGTTTACTTAAGTTTAAAAATGAGAGGAAGAGTATTTGTCTTGATAAGTTTGAGATATTGATGGAGGATACTTAATTTGGGCAATTCTCTATCTTTTCTAAACTTTGTTGTTTATTTTGACTTTGTGGGTACGTCGTTTGCAAACTCTCACGAGACCATACTCGTCCACTAGAGGTAACTTAGGGGTTTAAATGGCTTGTTGCACATGCTAAGTGCAATCGTGAGTCCTATGAAAGTGGCTAGTTCGTTTTTCTTTTTATTCTTTATTTTTGCTTGAGGACTAGCAAAACTTAGGTGTGGGGGAGTTGATAGAGTCGATTTTTAGCACAAATAAACACCTTAAGTTTTAATTATTAGCCTTTGAAAATATTTTATTTATTTACTAGTCATAATTATTATATTTAATTTATTATATTTATCTTTGTGCAGATTTCTAAAAAAAAAGAATGGAAAATAAAGATTCTATATTAAATTTGGTAAAGGGAAGCTGCAGTATTTGAATCCTTTAAGGATTAGAATTAAAACTTTAATAGAATCCTTTATGGATTAGGATTTTAGTTGAATCCTTTTAGGTTTAGAATTTTTCTTCTCTTTTGTCTATATATAGAAGAGCCACACAAGAAGAGAAGAAGAAAAAAAAAAAAGAGAAGAGCGGCAGCGACTTTCAATTGGAGAAGAAGAAAGCCATGATCTACTCCAAGAAATTGGTTCCTTCTATTCCTTTAGCCATGAACAAATTTTATTTTTAGAATCTTGATGAAACCCTAGCCATGTGACTTTGGTTTATTTTATTTTTGGGAGATTTATTCTATTATTTATGTGATTGCATATCTTGGGACGTTTATTGGTTTGATTCAATTAATTCTTTGTGATTGTTCTTGTAGAATAATTGTTTGGGTTAATTGATATTTTTATCCATGCTTGATTCTTATAGTCTTGAGTATGGAGATATGTAATTTTTGCAAGTATATTGTGAGTTTTAGAATTGAATAGTTCATGCTAATTTTAGATGATTTATGTCATAGGAATGAATAAGTCATGCTAATGGTTAGATGGATTATGTCATGCATTTAAGCACAATATATTCTCTAGTGAATCGAAGCTTGTAGCCTAGATCACTACATGAATGTTTAATCTTTTCTCCTAAATAAAATTAAATTATTGTTATATAGGTTAGTGGTGGATTCAAGGTTCTAAATCATCTCTTTGGTTAAGCTCTTGTTATTTTAGTTATTTTATTTATTAGTTTTATTTAATTTAGTAATAATTTTTAGATAATAAACTTTGATTCTTTTTATAGAATTAATTTAGGAAGATAATAATTTAAGTAGTTAAGCCATTCTCTGTGGTTCGATACCCTAATACTTTTATATTACTTTGATCTTGTGCACTTGCAAGTATTGTGTTAAAACTTTGTTATAAAAATCCCGACCACCTCTACCTTGTTCTTATCCTTATTCTCTTCTTCCCCTTAGACCCTTCCTTGAATGCTACTCTAGGTGTGTCATCCTTTCTCAAAAGATTAGATTTATAGGTTTGGTCCACCAGCTTAGAAGTAGTAAAAGGACCTTTGAAGGATGCCTTGCTCTTCAATTGTTTCTCTATCTTCATGGCTTTATGAACCATCTCTTCCAATTCTACGTAGGCTTGAAGCTCCAAAGTGTGAGAAAAATCTCAGTTCAATCTACTCATGAACCTTACCATTGTAGCCTCTCTATCTTCAATGATGTTGGCCCTTATCATGGCTACCTCAATCTCTTTGTGGTAATCTTCTATGCTTTTGCTTCATTGCCGAAGGTTTTGAAGCTTGTTATAAAGGTCCCTACAATAGTATGGGGGAATACATCTCTTCCTCATCAAAGTTCTCAATTCCTCCATGCCTCCTCCGGCCTCTCTAAGTTCTTCCTCCGATTTGTCACCAATTGATCCCTCCATACCACTGCTAATCTCATCTTTGGTAAGGTTTGAGTAGTTCTGACAATTGAAGACAAGCTCTACCTTCTTCTCCCATTCAAGGCATGCTTCCGAATCACTTTTCCTTTTGAAGGGAGGGATTTTTAATTTAATCCTCCGAAATTCCTTTTCCTCATAGTAGCCTTCTTCACCTTTTTCTAATTCCCTATCATATCTATCTTGGCCGCCATAATATTTTTCTTGTTCCTTGGTTATTCTCATGAATTCTCTTTCAAGTTCTCTTCCCATGCCCCTTTTATTCCTTCCCCCTCTTGCACCAAACCTTCTTCTGCCTTGGTTTCCCAAAGGTTGGAAACTCTCTTGGAAATTTGGGGATAGGTCATCCTTAACTCCAAAGTTGGCATGTAGAGAAATCTTCATCTCTCATTGTTCATCTTGGGGTAAGGTTATCAAAATTGTGAAACCCACGTCTTCAGCCTAACGTCGATTCTTGTCTATCAATTTGGGTGAACAATGCTCCAATATTATTTTCAATGTTACCCATTTGTTGTTGCAAGGATCTCAAAGTACCAACAACCTCTTGCATAAGAGGATCACTAAGTCTCTCATTATGGTTTCGATTTTCACCTTCTTTATGAGACATTTTTAAAACGGATAGACAACAAGGTACCTACCAAACAAGAAAAAAGTAATAGAAAGCAAGGACCTTGCCGCTCCCTAAATGTTCGCTCAATGATAATTGCTCTCAACCCTCGTGTTTGCTCTCACCCTCGACGGCTTTTATATAATGTGCTCACCCTCTTGCCTTTTACTTTTCTCACCCTATAGATTTACTTATTGATTTCTAAAACTTCCAAGTTATAAGAAATTCCCAAGAAAATTCACGCAACTAATTCTTCATAGATAAGCACAAAGAATTCAAAGAGAACATGTAGAAGATATAGATTGTCAAAGAGAAATTAAGAGTACGAGTCAACGAATGAGCCTAACTCCCACCAAAAGATTAGCAAAAATACTTATAAATATATTCCAAGAAAGTAGCAAATTCAAAACTAAGGCAATTGGTTCACAAATCAAAGATATGTAGATTACTACAAAACAATTTTAGAAAAGCAGAGCATGTAAACAAGCTGTAGTAATCGCAACATAACTCATTTATTTCTCAACCAAATAGGCTCCAATTTGTTGCAAAATCTTCAAAATCGAGTAAAAATTCATGCAATTTGGAGTTCATTTGATATACTTTTCAATTCAATCACTACCCATGAATTTTTCTGGCCGCAAATTTTTCCAGATTTTTATGCCTTTTTCAAATAACATCAATTGGCTTTTTCCTTAATCAAAATTCAATAAATAAGCACATAAAATTCACCTCAAAGAGAGCTTTGTTCTAATACCAAAGGGTATGATCCTCTTTAGCATCCCTTGAAGATCATTTACACCCAAGACTCAACTTCCTTCTAGAAGATTCACTTGATGGTTTACTTTGGAGAAATGAAGAACATAAACACCAAATTGCAAGAAGTTAACCAAGAACAAAACAAATAGACCTTCTTATATAGAGGAGAATCAACAAGGCTTGGAAAAACCTCCCCTATCCTCCACATTCTTATGAATAATCTAGATTCCCAAGCAACACCAACTATGGAGTTGGCACCTCAAAGGAGAAATAGGATTTTGGAAATTAGACTTGGACTCTTGAATTGAAGATTTAAGAAGTTCCTTGCCTTGAATTATACAATGGAAACTCTTAATGTACAATAAAGATGAAGAAAACTAAAGAAGCCTAGTTCTTCTCTCTTTAGATTTTCAATGTATCAAACTTGCGAAAATGGCTGCAAACATGAACATTTATAGTGGTCTTCACAATTAGTTTCCAACCCTAGGTATTAAACTAGCTTAAAAGCGCTTAGGAGATGCTAAGACCACTTAAGTATAAGTCAAAATAATTTTACAACCAAATTAAAGAGTCAAGGAAGTTAAAAACTCCCCAAAAAGTTCACCAGTCGAAACCTACCGATAAGTCTGGACCTACCGTACATGGTAGGTTAGATACTCAATTCCTTCTTTGGCCAGAACCATACCATTAATTGTAAGGTGTACCCTATTGTCGGCGGTAGGGTCCTAGGAAGCTTCCTCCTTTGATTTTGACGCCAAGAAACCTCTCAAGTTTGCTTCCTTGGATTCCTCCACTTGTACGCTTGAAAATAGGAAGGTTTTGGATCCTCCAAAGTCTTATCATTGTTCCTCTAGAACATGCCAAGCAAGGTCTTGGAGCATCTTTTCGAATAAGGCTACTTCACCCTTGTATTCTTCTTCCACTCTCTTAGCCTTTGCTCTCGTGATCGGCCCTTCATCCACTCCACAGTTTCTTGTGCGTCTCAAATCATACCAAGGAATTAAGATCAAATTGAGAACCCTTGGATCCTCCCAATCCAAGTTTTCAATAAAATCAATCTAAAGATTGATCAAACCCTAGATGAAGTTCAAGGAGGAAGCCTAAAAACTTAAGACCCCTAGAGATAACTCTTCAATTTTTATAAACCATCAATTTGTCTTACAATTATGCTATAAAGGGGTAATTATAGAGTTTACATTAAAACCTAATCTAAACATGAACATGGGTCAACCCAAGACCCATTAGGGACTTGAGCTGTAAAATGAAAATAGTGATTCTTGCCTAAAACGTCACATTACATAAATTCAGCACCCTATCGTCAACGGTAGGGTACCCTATCGTACGCAGAAAGTCTTCAGCACAACAAGTCCATTTTGGACAAAAGGCTACCATGGATACTAGGTACAGGGCCTACTGCTAGCGGTAGGTTTTGTTTTTGCTCTCTCCTTAATTTGTTTCTCTTCCGATTCGTTCCATTGGTTGCTCCAAGTTTATGCCTTGAACCGTAAGCAACTTAGGAGGGTTTCCATCATCATCCAAGCCTTCATTCTTAAACTTTAGGCCTTCTTTCGTAGTTTCATCAATTGCTATAATCAATCCATGAATGTGTTAAAATCGAACTAATCTAAAATTAACATTAACAGGCAAGCGAACCTATCAATGTAGCACTAGAGAACCTCCCGGATGGTCGAACTTAGGGAATGGTAAAAGCTCAAATAGTCACTACCTTAACCTATGTTTAGTCTAACAAAGAGGATTTTAAGAAATTAGAAAAACTACAAAAAACGATTAAAAAGGAGTAACAATTAAATGTATGGGATTTTAGGAAAAGAGTTTGAATGAAGGATCCCCCTAAATTGCCAACTATTTCAGTTAAAAACTCATAAAACGATGTTTGAAAATGAAGTTGGGTTATCACATGAAAGTTGGGCAATCTCTATCTCTAGGTGAAGGCCGCTCTAATCACTTAACCTTTAGAGGAGAATCTCTTCTCTCCCTAACTGATTATGACTGTAATAAACAACTTAGCTGATCTAATTAACCTAAAAGTGCAAAGAATATCTCTGTTTAATTGCCAACTCTTATTTCCCAATTAGTTGCCCTAGATTGATCTTCCCTTTCAATTCCAACCAATCTTGCGAAATAATCGATTTCATGCAAAACAATTATCAAGAAAACATAATTAAACAACAACCAACACATAAACAAAAATCCATTTAATGAAATTTAATAAAAAATCATATCATCTAAAGTTAGGGTTCAAGTCTCAATTCAAATAATATAAAATTATCTAGAAAACATCCTAAAAATATTCAATTCAATAGAAGAAATCATAATTAACAAAGAAAAAGGAACTTAGGCTGAAAAAGGAGTTGATTCACTATCACGAACGCCACCCGAGCTCGTCTCTCGAATCGCCTGATGAAACCCAAAATTGATCTGTAGAATCGCATCAATCTTCTTCCAATAGCTTCAATTTTATTTTAATTGTATATAATCTACCTAATTAAAGAGGAAATGAGAGGGTTTTTCTCGCCTAAAATTGCCCCAATTCCTTCTCTAGACCTAAAAACTATTCCTCCATAGTAATGGGATAAAAACTGCTATAAATACGAGTAAAAATGCATTACTGTGTTGCTGACGGTGCCTACCGCATCCAATAGGTTGAGCCCTACCGTCTGCAGTAGGGTTCTATTCTTGTTTCCTTTGAGACGTCGGGACCTACCGCACGCGGTAGGTCTAGTCTTCCATCCGCAGTAGGCTTCTGCTGGCGTTTTCTTTTAAATTCATGGGCCTACCGTCACAGGTCTCCTTCCTTGGTGCCAATGGCTTTGTTTTCTCCGTTTTCGCCCATTTTTACTTTATTTCTTCGTTTTCGTCATCAAGAAGAACCTCACATAAAAATAGAGGTAAATGGTGTAAATAATTAATTTTATATATTAAAAACATCGTAAAACAATAAAAATAACATATGTAAAATTAGTACAATATGGCACATATCAAGCAACATGATCATCATTCTCTTTAATTCTCTTTGCTCTTGCTCTTGTGATAGGTCTTTAAAGCTTTTCATCTCCTTGACTATCTTGGTTCATATCTTCCACTCCTCTTTTGAAAAGGTTCAACCTCAAATCTCGACCTACATCAAATGGGGATAAATTAGAAACATTGAAAGTAGCACTTACACTATAATCACCTCGAAGATCAATCTTAAAGCATTATCATTAACGCGCTCAAGAACATGAAAGGATCCATCGCCACGGCTATATAACTTTGTTTTCCTTTGAGAAGGAAAACATTCTTGGCAAAGATGCCCAAACCCATTCACTGGGTTCAAAGACTACATGTTTCCTTCCCGTTTGCAATAAGCTTCTCTTTTGAGCCTTAATAAGCTCATGAACTTTGGAGTGAATAGTTTGCACAAACTCCACCTTTTTCTTTCTATCAAAGCTCAAAGTTTGTTCTCTAGGTAAAGGAATCAAATCAAAAGGAGCTACAAGATTAAATCCATGAACAACTTCAAAAGGAAAGTAAGAAGCAGTAGAGTGACGAGCTCTATTGTAAACAAACTCAATATGTAGTAAACAAGATTCCCATTGGTAATGGTTCTATTTACCACCTCCGTTTGTCCATCAGTTTGTGAATGGTAAGCTATAAAATATAATAAGTTAGTTTCAAGTTTCCTCCACAAAACATGCCAAAAATGACTAAAAAACTTAGTGTTACGATCCGAAAGAATAGTTCTAGGTATGCCATGGAATCGCACCACCTAAGTAAAGAACAAATCTACAACATGACTAGCATCATCCGCTTTCTTACAAGGTATGAAATGAGCCATTTTAACAAACCAATCTACCACAACAAATATAGAATCCATGCCTTTTGGGGACCTAGGTATTCCAAGAATAAAATCCACAGAAATGTGTACCCAAGGTTCTTTAGGCACATTCAAAGGAGAATAAAGTCCATGTGGCAAAAATGTAGATTTAGCTCTTTTACATTCTAAAGACTTATCAATAAACATTTCTACATCTCTTTTCATGTGAGGCCAAAAGAAATGCAAATGTCATAAGTTTTGGAAATACCAAAATAACCCATCAAACCACCACAATGAGCTTCCTTAACTAGCAACAATCTAGAGGAACAAGAAGGAATGCACAATTTACCTTCATGGTAAAGAAAACCATCATGTATAAGGTACTTTTCATTAGGCACAACCAAACAAGCTTCAAATATGTCCTTGAAATCATTATCACTAGCATATAACTCTTTAATAACTTCAAAACCAAGCATTTGAGGATGTAAAGTAAAGATTAGAGGGTACCTTCTTGACAAAGCATCGGGTACAATATTTTCCTTACCTTTCTTGTACCGAATGACACATAGAAATGTCTCTATGAATTCCATCAATCTTGCATGCCTCTTGTTGGGCTTTTGTTGTCTTTTGAGAAACTTCAATGACTCATGGTCGATATGGACTACAAACTCTTTAGGCCACAAATAATATTGCCAATATTTCAACGTCCTCACCATTGCATAGACTCCTTGTCATAAGTAGCATAATTCAATGCTGCTCAGGTCAACTTCTCATTAAAATAAGCCAATTTCCGCTTATCTTGCATCAACCCCTAAGGCATCACACTCTATTTCAAACATTTCCCAAAGTTTAGTAGTGATAATAGAGCACCACTACTCAATCTTTTTTTCAACAATTTAAAAGCCTTTTCTTGTTTTTCCTCCCATTTGAATCCAATCATCATCTTGATTACATACGTCAAGGTACTAGCGATGGTGCTAAAGTCCTTGATGAATCTCCTATAAAAACTTGCTACACCACAGAAGCTTCTCACTTCGGATGCACTCCTGGGAGTAAGCCAATCCTTAATTTCTTTCACCTTGTCTTCATCCATTTGGAGACCTCAAGAACTCACCACATAACCTAGGAAAGTAACCTTTTCCAAACAAAAGTCACATTTTCCAAGCTTAGCATATGATTTCTCACTTCTCAACACAAACAAAACTTGTTTAAGATAATACAAATAATCTTAAAAGTTTTGCTATAAATTAAGATGTCATCAAAGTAAACCACAAAAAATTCACCAATAAAATCCTCAAAACATTATGCATGACTCTCATGAATGTACTAGGTGCATTAGTTAAATCAAAAGGCATTACCAACCATTCATAAAGACCAAAATTAGCTTTGAAAGCCATTTTCCGTTCATCTTTTTCTTTTATGCGAATTTGATGCTAACCCGCTTTTAAATATATCTTTGAAAAGATTTGAGAACCATGCAACTTATCAAGAAAAACATCTAATCTAGGAATGGATGTCTATACTTGATGGTAATATTATTAATCGCTCCACCATCTACACATATGTGCCATGTACCATCTTTCTTAGGAATTAACAGAACGGGAATGGCACAAAGGCTCAAACTTTCTCTTACATAGCCTTTGGAGAGCAACTCTTCCACTTGTCTCCTCAACTCCTTTGTCTCTCCTATAAGCTGGCCTATTTTTAGCAACACTGCATCAGGCACCAAATCAATTTGGTGTTCAATGCCTCTCAAACGAGGGAGTCTACCGGGTATCTCATCAGGAAAGACATCTTAAATTCTTCAATTACCTTCACAGTAGGACTAGACAAAGAAGATAAATGATCATTAGTAGAAACAAATGCTTCCTTGCAATATAAGAGTCACCAACTATTCTTTTTCAATAGCTTCTATGATCTCACTCTCTTTTTCATAGAAACATCTGTTTTCTTTTGTAATAATCTCTTTCTTTTGATCACTTATTTTCTGTCACTCTTCACTTTTACCTCTTTTGTCTTTTCAACAGTATTTCTTTTCCCTCAACTCTTTTTCCTTCCTCAATAATTTTTCTCTTTTGTTCATTCTCAATTCTTTCTTTTCTCTCATTTTCTTTTTTTCTTCTCTAATTTATCGAGGTGTAAGAGGGTTCATATGTAGGATTTGCCATCCTTAACAAAAGAATAAGTGTTCTTCTATCCATGGCGAACGGCTTTTCTGTCAAATTTCCAAGAACGACCAAATAACAAGTGGCTCGCTTGCATAGGCACAACATCGCATACAACTTCATGATTGTATGATCCCAAGAAAATGGGAACTTTCACTTGCTTCCATTCTTTAATTTTCCCATTATCATTCAACCAATGTAACTTGTAAATATTTGGATGCTTGAAGGTAGGCAAATTCAATTTCTGCACAAGATAGAGACTAACTACATTGGTGCAACTACCACTATCAATTATAAGGTTAACAAGTCTACCTTCCACCTTGAATTTGGTATGAAAGATATTCTCCCTTTGAATTCTTGAATCTTCATCAATGACTTATGTGGTTAAAGCCCTTATAGTCACCAAACACAAGGCATCTTCGTCGGCATCTAGAACAGTTTTCACCTAGAACGTCATAATCGTAACTATCCTTTTCATCAACAAAATCTTCAAGACATTCCTCTTTATCCTTTTCAATCCAACCATTCAAGTCTTCACGAAAAATTAAAATCCTCTTGGTAGGACAATTGATAATTCTATGTCCCAAACCATTGCATTTAAAACACCTAGTTGGATTGGTAATCAATCTACTCTTCTCCTCTACCTTATGCTTAAATTATCTTTAAAAGCCTCCTTTAGGTGTTTCCTCTTTCTATGACTAACCCTTGAAACTAGATGCTTGAGGCTTAGATAGCACATTTCTTGAAGAAGGAAGAGTAGTTTTAGAGAAACTACTTCTTTTCATTGAGTTTTAATCTTGGTTGCTAAATGGCACATGTCTTCATAAGTGGTGTAAGGCTACATTTCTAATTGATTAGCAATGTCCCTATTGAAAACACTTTGCAATGTAGCAATGGAAGCATCCTTGTCCTCCTCAAACTCAACCTCAAAGTGTATAACTTTATCTATTGTCTATATTCCTCAACACTTTTGCTACATTGCCTAAGAATCACTAATTTCTGGTGAAGCTCCCTATAATAATGTTCCCTTACAATTTTTTCTCTCATAAAACTCTTCAATTCTGTCCAAGTTTCAAGCGGTTGCCTTCCATTGCTAACCATTTGAGTGGCAATCATTTCTTATCAATGAAGTGCATAACCCGAAAATTCAGTATTGATTAACTTAGCCTTGACACTATCATTATAATTTCTCACCATAAAAAGTCTCCACTTGATGTTCCCAATCAAGGAACACATTTGGATCACTTTCCCCTAAAAGCTAGGCTCTTTCTACTTGATCTTATCTAAGGCTCTATCCCCTTGTTGTCCATAATAATAGCCACAAAAGTATTCTTGACCAACATTAGGATTCTCCCCATGATCTTCAAACAAGTTATCTTCATGCCATGATTCATGTTTTGGAACCTCTTCTTGTGGTGTAGTGTACCCCTTTCCTCCTGGACCTCCTCTTCTTCCACCTCTAGAAGTAGTGTGTCTACCAACATTACAGAATTGATGAGTGCTTTGAATATTTCAAATAAACCATGATGATTTTAGTTTCTATAACCCCTTTGACTATGTTAATTGACATGCCCTTTAATGTAAGACGTCTCATGGAGTTCAAGGGAAATTTCAAGAATATTAAAAGAGAACAATCCTATGCTATGAACAAGTGCGAATGAGTTTTTTTTCCAACCTTAACCCTCATTAATCTTCTATTTCCTTTAAAGAGTTGAAATTGTTTGAATTTTATAACATCTTTCTCAAACTGGATTTTAAAATTCTGATTTCTCGTCTTACATGGGGTTTCAAATTCTTTCACCTCCATTACAAGGAGTTTCTTTTTCTTTTCCTTCTTTTATTTTCTGTCTTATTGTTTTCTTTTCTGTTTATGCTTTCTTGTTTTATTTCATGTTTTATTTTCTGCTCTTCTTTTCTTTTTCTTTTATTTGTTTTATTTTATGTGGAGATGGCTTCCCGATAAGCATTATCCCTTTATATCTGTGGGATTGCTTCCTATGTATGTGTTTGCTTTTGTTTTTTTTAATCTAACCCCCACATTGAGGACAATGTGATTTAAAGTGTGGGGGTATTTTCGTTTTTTCAAGTTTTTTTCAGTTAGTCTCTTTTATTCTTTTTCTTTATTTAAGTTTTTTTTCTGTTAGTCTCTTATTCGAAAATTTGAAAAAAAATCAGAAAATTTAAAATTTCAAAAATATTTTCTCTTTTTCTTCTTAATTTAAAATTTGAAAAATATTTTTATCTCTTTTTCTTCTTACTTTGCTTATAAAAATCCAAAATATTTTTTTGTCACCTTTGGTAGAGTATTAAATTGAAAATTCCTTAGGTTTTTCAAAAAGGGCAAATTATTTAATTACTTGGAAAACCATATTTAATAAATTTCTTACATGATCAATGGTTTTTATACACTTGTGAATGTTGTTTGAGTAATAGAATTTTAGGAATCTTGGGTTATTAGCATTATGATAATAATTTTTTGAACTTTTCCTACAGTTTCCTTATTTTTTGTCTTTAAAAACAAAGAAGTCTAGTCTAAGATGGTCCCAGAGATGATGGTCTTAGGCCTTCTTTGAACTGATTCTTATCATTTATCCTTTATGAAATCAATCCCTAGTTTCCTTTTTGTGCCTTCATGCCAAAGGTTATATACTCCCTTCTTTTCTTTGTTCTTTTAACCTCGCTATATGAAACCTCAATTCGTAGAGCTAATGGTTAGTATAGACTTTTGGCCATTTTTAGTGAAAGAAACGAATAAGTGTGGGCGAAAAAGGGGTGAAGAAAGAAAGAAAGAAAAGCCCTATTTTATAAAGAAAAGGGTATTTTTCTATATTTTCATATGTTCGGTGCTTTTGGCTATTGAAAAGAGAGAGAGAAAGAAAAAGATATTGATGCTTGAAAAGAAAAAAGAGAAAACACCAAAAAAACAAATGAAAAAATGGCAGAAAATGAAGAAAAAAATGTGCCTTTATTTTATAGAAAAATCTTGAGAAAAATTCAAGCATTTCTCTCTCTCTCTCTCTCTCTCTCTCTCTCTCTCTCTCTCGCTCTGTCTCTCTTATTTTTGGTTAATCTTGAAAAAATTCTTGAGAAAGTATGTTGTTAGATGGGGTGTACATCAAAGAAGAATCAAGTAAGTTGTATAAGAGTAAGTGAGAAAAGTGAAAATGGCAGCTGGAAAGTGTTTCTTTTACTTTTTTATCTTTTCCTTACGGTTGCATTAGCTCTATCTCGTTTTTTTTTGTTTTTGTGTCCTTTTACCTTCATTTGTAACCTACTTATGTCCCTAGCCTAACATTACAAGCCAAAAAGTCCTACCTAATCCGGGAACGACCTAAAATAGACTTTAAAGTGGATAAGTGATAGAAAAAGTATGAATTGTGTTCATTGTATTTGAAAATATTCCTTTTTGCTAATCACTTAACATTCCTTTTTTTCTGTGAAGAACGGCATGAGCAAAATCACACTCACACACCCTTTGATCAGTAATAATATTTAGTAACTTGTGGTGGACTTAGTAATTTTGTGGTTCGTCTATTTTTTATTTAACTTCGAAGTTGGATAGGAGAATACTCTATTTGAAGTGGTTTTATCTTCAATTTTTCTTAGTTTTTATTTTTTGCTTTTTCGATGAGTTTGTTTTGATTATTTTTACTACCAATGCTTGTGACTGATTTTGAGATTTTAAATTGTTTATACTTTCCACTTTTATCGTTTTCCTGTTTTGTCTTTCTATAATAAAAGTTTTTATCCTTTGTTTTGCCTATTTAGTTTGTGTTGCCTAAGGGCAAGCAACGGGTAGGTGTGGGGGTATTTGATAAGTGCATATTTGTCTATATTTTCTATATGTTAATTTCATCATTTTCGGTATTTTTAATATGTGAAAGTATATTTAGCAAAATATGTCTTATTCTTATCATAGGTGCCATCCAAAAGTGAAAGCGATGAAAGGAAATGAAAAGAGGACAAAAATGGAGCAAAAATAACGAAAATGGAGCCGTTGGCAATAATTCAGCAACCTACCGCACGAGGTAGACTGACCTACTGACTCCGGTAGGTGCCGAGGATCAAGAGGCATTGGCAATAGAGAGCTAGGTAGGCCTCGCCTATCGTCGGTGGTAGGGTATGCTGGCAAGGGGTAGCTGAGTCCAAAACAAACTCGATTTTCTTGTATTTTATTCCAATTTCAACTTGGTTTTCTTGTACTTTTCACCTCTATATAAGGGGTCTTTTTGCAGCTATTATAGACATCAATATAATTAGATTGGACTAGATTCTTAGACAGATTAGTTGTAGGTTTTAGTTATATTAGAATTAGATTAATTACGTTAGATTAGGTTAAACACTCTTTCAAATTCCAGCTTTTATACCTTTACTTAGTTAGTAAATTTTCAAGATTTTTGCAATTTAGTTTCCTGGATTCAAGAATTGGAGACTTATATTCAAGATTTCGATCTTCAACTAGGCTATTTGAAAGATGAGCTTAAACGACGTTCGAGATATCAATTTTGGCTTTGAATCCAATCCTAACCTTTCTTTTCCTTTTCTTGTTATCGAATTTTATGTTTTATTTACAGTTTTATGATAATGAATAGTGAGTAGTTCTTTTTGTTTGGTAAGGGTTGAACCCTAGTTCTTGATTATGAAGCTCTTGGTCTGATTTCTTGATTTTGATGTTAGTTTTAATTTAAGTGTATTCCAATTGCGTTTGTTTGTAATTTAATTGTCGCGAGATTAGATTATTCGCAAGGTTGTTTGGAATTGAAAAAGGAAGAACAATCTAGGGCAACCAATTGGGGGTTAATTGGGGTAATTGATTAGAGATACGATTTTACACTTTTAGGTCTTTTAAATCACCTAATTTTATTGCACTCATCATTTGTTATGAAGAAAAGAGATTTTCCTCTAAGGGTTAGTTAGTAGGTGGCTTTCGTCTAGAGGGAGGAATTCCCCGATTTGAGTGATGACCTAACTTAATTAATTCAAGATCGTTTTCATTAAAGTTTTTCCAGTTGAATTAGTAACAAGGATTAGGGAGATTCCACCAATCCAAACTCTTGTTTTCATAATTCTTTTAAAACCGCTTTTGCTATTTGCTTTCTTTAATTATTTCAGTTTTAAGTTTTTCTTTTCTCAACGACATCATCTTTTCTGACTAAACATTAGAAACACGATTAGTACTTGAACCTTCGTCCATCCTCGAGAGATTCGACACTCGGGTTGAACTCACCGCTTTGTTAGGTCCGCTTACCTTACGTTTTAGTGATTAGGATTCCACCCCATTTTATTTTAAACACATTAGTTACACAGAGGGGTATTTTTGTCATTACACCGTAGTCGAAGACTTGTTTACACAATATTGTTTAAGGGGCACTACAAAAAAAATGGATGTTTAGCAAAGGTAGTAACCGATGGCAACTTAATCTGTCGAAAATTTCCGGCAGCGTACCGACGGACAAAAGAGAATGACAGATGATTTTTGAATGAAGCGAAAACTTTTGGAGGAAGGAGGGGTATACCGATGGAACTTCCAATCGGTACGTAAAGTTTTCGACTGCTCTTAGCAACAGCTTTTTTCCATCGATAATAGATAAAGAACACCGACGCCACCTGTGTCGGTAACAAAAACTACCAACATTGGTGAAATAAGAAATTGACCCCATCTGTAACTTAATTTTGTTGCCATCGGTCTTGCCGATGCCCTCGACCTCAGGAAATTTTAAATATTAGTTATTGACGAGCGCCTCATCGGTGTGTTGTTGATAACAAACCCAAGAATTTCAAGTGAAATAAGGAGAACCCTCTACCTTCAATTCATTCCTCCCCAAAATCAACTTCACCCCTCCTCCAAAACCCCTCCTCCCTCTCCCATTCCCGTGAGGCTTTGACGACAGCAATTGGCGGCCATTGTCTTTAGGTGCCATCCCTGACCGCTGCTGCTGCTGCCATTAGCACTGGTAAGTCCCTCTCTCTCTCTCTCTCTCTCTCTCTCTCTCTCTCTCTCTCTCTCTCTCTATTTCTCCCTGTTCTACTTCTTATTTTCTTCTTCTTTGTTCATCTTCTTCCACCTGTTGGAGCTTACTACCACCGTCATTGAAAGTTGGGACTATCTTCAGCAGGTATAATTTAATTTTTTTTAGTAATTTTACCAGATTGCTGAAAAAATGAGCCATAAGACTTCCTTCATTTTCCTTCTTGTTCTTTTCTTGAAAATTTACGAATAGGAAAGTCCCCATTGTAATTTAGTACTTGACAGTAGCCTTCAGCCTCTTTGTTATACATACATCCAGATAACTGATTATGTTACACCATGATGGAGTCACTGAACATACTCATAATCAAAGAAAAAGAGAGAAAATTTCTGAAGTGACAAGACTCTTATGAATCTTGATGGAAAAAAAGATGAAATCTAGTTACTTTAGAGAAAAAGAACTGATATTCTTCTACACATATTAAACAGTTTGACAAGAATTTTGATAGAACAGAAGTATTTGAATGAAATTGAACAAAAAAGATTATTAACCATAAGGAACATAAATACATACCTTTGTTGAAGATTTAATTGTCAGTACTACGGTGCAATGATCACCTATCTTAATGGCAACTTGTGTAGAATCTTAGCATCATCTAGAGAGCAACAGACCTACCAACACAAGTATCAAGATCAAATCTAAGATAAAAAGTCTATTGATTATCTCTACACGTTGTGAGCACATTTTGTAGACCGTCATAGAAAATGAGATATGGATGATACAAATTTTTTTGGCTATGTTATAGCAGTAGATAAGCTCACTTGGTAGATATATATATATATATATACATATATATATATATATTGTTAAGTTGAAAAAAAGACATGCACTTTCTTCTAGTTTTGTTAAATTATTAAAATTTAGAAAAATTCTCATTAGAAACTCGATTCGTTGATGAAGACATTAACCAGTTACATCATATTAAATCACATCAACAATGTGATTAATAACTTGTGTGGTTTATGTGATCTTTACTTATGAAAATAAAATATGAAGATATAAATCATATATAGTTGATGATGTAAATAATTATCAACACTTTTTTTCAAAAAAAATGTTTTTCCTTTTTCTAAAAAGTAATTATTTATGTTATTACTACATTGTTAACATTATAGTCTTAAGATTATTTGAAATGGGATGTATATGGTCTTAAGAGTAATGCTAGAAGGATTAAGTTTGATTCAATTAAATAGATTCATGTATACTATCTTAATATCTAAGTATGACAAATACCAAATTACAAGTAGTACTAAATGACCCCTTTTAGTTGATAAGATAAGATGTTGTGAAAAGGTTCTTTTAAGTTGAAACTTCTTCTTCTCTCCTTACTTGAAAGCCAATAAGTGAGTAAACTGTAATACCTTTTCAAATTATTTTTTAAGTTTTGAGTTTAAGTATACTAAAAAATATTATTATCTTTTTTCTTATAGTTTTGTTTGTTACGATTTCGGTAATATATTCTCCATCATATACACATTAGAGGTATGATACACAATAGTAGTATTACCTTACTATTAGTTGTGTGACTTAATTGTCCCAACACAAGAATAAAAGGATTTGAGAAGAAATAACGGTTATTTAATTAACCCTGAATATTTATTAAGTAACTTTTCTACGCTATCTAATTAAATGAGAAGCCCAAAGGCCTTATGATTAATTGGGCTACTAGTTATTAAATTTTTAATTAATTCTTTTAATTAAGAGAAGCCTAGAAATAACTGGACCAAATAAAAAGGACTGGTCTAGTTCTGAGTTGAATCTAAGGCCCAAAACTAGCCCATGCTAAAACCCTAAGGTATTTTTAGCCTAGGGTTGTAGCCACCTTGTGTAAAAAGCCTCTATTGGAGTCTTAGTTGCTTAGATAGACTTGGAGAGTGAGTAATAATCTCTAGAGAGTTTTTCCTTATTAGTATCTCTCTCTTGTTATCCCTTAACACCAAGGCCAACCATTCCTAATTAGTACGGATGACGAGTGCCGAAATCACCAAAAGTTAAGTATTAACTCAAAAATTTGTAAAATAACAATGAACACCCGATCAAACCCAAAGGAAGTCTATAACTTCTTTACAATAAACTGAAATAAAAAAAAAAAAAAGATTTCATATGCGATATTTTGAGAATAATTTAATGGGGTGAACTGTTTTTAACCAAAGATCAAATTTCGATTCTCTACTTTTCAGGAATATAAAAGCCTTTTAATATTCTAATACAAATAAATAGATTCGACTACCTTCAAAGCTGAATGACTCAAATAGTCAAAGACACGAATTGTTGAAGAACCCAGATAATTCAAACTATCAGCAAACTCGATTGAGAAGCAATTACTTTTTACTTATATTGTCTCAATATGAGTGTAAAACTTATAGCTAATCAATTGGTCATAAGCTGTAACAGTTGACTTAGACCTACTTCTTCCTAGAAAATTAACCTTGCAATAGAAGTGTCACACCCCCAGCCCGCAGGCTCAAGAGCACGACTTATGGGTTTGGAAGCACTCATGGGCCCTACTTGGCAACCGTTCTCGAAATGCCAAAATAGATATCCTAAGGTGATCATAGGTAGTTAGGTCCATTGTTATATAGCATACACGCTTTTATACATATCCCATATGGGATTGGGATCCTATATTAACCCCCATTAAGACCCTAGCGTCATCGCTAGGTGCCACAGACTTAGCCCAGGACTAGACCAGAGGTGCAGGATTCTAGAGGTGGCTCCCACCGGTGTAGCACTTAGATCCGTATGGGACTCATGAGGTGGCTCTCACCAGTGTAGCACTTAATTCCCACATGTCCAACTAGTAACCATGCTTTGATACCATAATGTCATGCCCTGAGCCCGCAGGCATGAGAGCGCGACTCATGGGCCTTGCAGCACCCATGGGCCCTTCTTGGCAACTGCCCTCACTATGCCAAAATATATATCCCTAGGTGATCATAAGTACTTAGGCCAATGCTTATATAGCATACACATTTTTCATACATATCCCATGTGGAGTTAGGGTCCCACAAGAAGACTATTTAGGAAATTTACTAGCAAACTAACCTTTCAGCAGAAGATTGTGTAAGTAGTTAACTTTGCTTTTATACCAACCCCTGTTCATAATCAAGCGTGTGAAAGGAGTTAGAAAACGAACGTACATCTATTCTTAATTCAACAAGTAAGTATAAAAATAGAATAACAGATGAAAACAAGAAAGAAGTAAGTATTTTATTGATAGGAAATAACTTCTACAAATCTTCAAATAGTAAGAATCTAATAAATGCAGTGTTCCTTAAACATTCCACACCTTCAATGAGGTCTAGTATCCTCTATTTATAGAGAAGGAAAAAGATAAAAGATTATCCTAATCAGCTAAACAAAATAGCGAATCTAAACAAGTTTAACTAAACATAAAATTAACTATGTCAACTAAGAAAATCTGTCAACTTCGAATTCCTAATAGAACATGCCCACGCGTTATCTAGTTCTTAAGTCTTTTTTCTGAAATTCCAACAATTTGTTAACAACTTTCCTCTTTTTCCTCCTATCATGACTTTTTCTGCATAAAATCCAAACAAGAATAAAAACCAACTACTTTAAACAATTAAACTAACATAAACATGTAAAAACTAACTAAAAAACTATACCAAGCTAGGCCTTATTGAATTCCCCCATACTTGGACAATGCTTGTCCTTAAGCATTCAAAAGTTGAAAATATCAAACTTCCATCATCATCTTTCATCCATCCACTCACTCATTCATTATACTCAAGCAACGAAGAACACTTGACAGATGAAAATCTTTACAAACTACCTATATTAATAATAAATGCAACAATCTTTTCAAAACCCAAATGTAATGGGACTTCCTCTCACAAAATCCTCACAAGTTCACTCCAAGAATGCTCAAGGCATTATCAACTCTAAAGTCATAATGTAGAAATAAGTTTACCATAAGTTTCCAAAGCTATCAAATCTCCACTATTCACAAATAGGAAATAACAATTTGGTCAATAACAGAATGAGAGATGAAGAACTTTTCACATTAATCAAAGGAGAATTAATCAAAAATCCTTCTTCACTTCATTCTATAATTGCTTTCTTCTTTCTTTTTTCCCTTTTTTCAATTTTCTTCAGCTTTTCATTTTTTTCTTTTTCAACTATTTGTAGCATTTTCTTTCTTTTTTTTTTTTTTCACAACTTTCCATCTCTTTTTGACTTTCACCACTTTGGCAACCCCCTTCAACCATTTCTCCAAATAATTCAAATATAAGAATAAAGTCTTCATATAATTGAATAGATATAATAAGTAATATATGAGGTTCTTTATGGGTTTTGTTTTGTAGATTGGACTGGTTAAAATCAAAGAATAAGGCTCAAGCTCAAATGGTTTACTAAGGAATAAATTAAAGAAAAGTTATTCAAATGATGGTCCTAATAAAGAAATTTATCCTAAATGCTCTTCTCATATTAATGCATCCAAGCCAAATCAAGTGGTCTGAACATGCATACCAAAGCAAATTCTAGGAACATCAAATTACAAGTGACGATCATACCATAAAAAAAAAAAAGAATATGTAACAAATGCGCTTAGGCTCAAAAGCTCACAAGGATGGTTTTAAACTCCCACACATATCTCATTTAAATCAATTGGCACAAAAACCATGACTATGTGAAATGTAAAAAAAATTCACTATTCATGCTAATTTCCCACATTGGCAGAATATAATTTCATGACACATAATAGCCAAAACATCAAAACAAATGAGTAGCACAAGAATAGAGAATTTAGAGAGAACTGACAACAAAAGCTCAAGAATATCCAAAAACCTTCAAAATCCAATATTAAACTGTTTTTCTGTTTTTAAAAAAAAAAGAAAAAGATTTTAAAACAGTGTAATTGTACAAAACATCCCCCACATGCTTAAACCATACATTGTCCCCAAAATCTAACAAAAGAATGCTCAACACACCAATTTTCAAAAAGGAAGTAACTCCCTGTAAATGTTGAGTATGGCAAAGGCATATTTACATCCGTAATGGTAAAGGTCGTTCAAACTCTATAAGCTACCTACTTATTTAGGAATTTTTCTCCAACTGTAAGATTCACAATATAATAAGCAATATCTCCAAACAAATTAATATGACTCACAACTAAAAGAAATTTATAAGCCAAAAATATATTCCAAATGGGAAACCAATAAAATCTTTATTTGCCAAATTATTAAAAAGAAATAATAAATGTATGAAGTAAAGATAAGTACCAAAAAAATAATAAAAAAGAAATACAGGAAAAATTTTTTTTTTCTCTCTGTAAAAAGCAGAGAGTAGAAGAAATTTTTTTTTTCGATTTTCAAAAGCAGTAGAGGTCTTGAACAATTTATCTACAATTCCAAAAGATAAGAGAGGAGAAATAAATAAATAACTATAAGAAGAATATGTTACTTGATAGAAAAGTTCGGTCCTAGAAGTCTTGTATTTCCAAAGAAAATAAAGAACCCCAGAAAAAGAAGAAGAACGAAGAAGAAGTTGGAGGAGTGGATGCAAAAGAGAAAAACACAGAAAAGAAGACTCTGAGAGAGTGAGAGGAGGGTTTTTCAGAAAAAGAAGCTTTTTTTTTTAAAAAAATAATTTAGAAAATAATTATTTTCCGTAATGATATTGGTTCTGCGTCCCTTTCTTTTCTTTTTCTTTTTTTTTAAATCTAGAACGCAATCCGAGCAAGATTCATGCTTCTCCTTTTCTTTTATAAATCAAAAAGTTGACTTCGATTCTACTTCTTATGTGTCATTTTTAAGAAAGGAAAAGAAAAAAAATAGTTGTCTTCCCATGGCCATGCATGTATATTATATATATATAGATATAGGGGGCCGATAAATCTAACTCGGAAATATGAATGTATAGCGAAAAAAATCATTATTTTTCCTCCTCTTTCTCTCTCTACAGAATTTCTCTCTGACTTCTCTCTACTCCTTCTCCACTCTAAAACTAAAATCTTTAACATTGAACTTGTATTGGAGGTAGATATGGATCATTATGAAGAATTTGTAAAAGAAAATATCAATTTAGACGTAAGAAAAGTTGAAAAAAAATTTCAAAATTAGGGCCCGGATCGCCCGAATGGGCGACCCGGACATGAGTGGATCGCCGGCTTGGCGACCCGAGCAGGTCCGGGTGACTCGAGTTTCAGGTTTTTTTTTTTTCTTTTTTTTTTTAAGGAAGAAATAATTTTTGTAGGTATTTGGAAAGCTTTAAACATGAATAACTCTGCGAGCAGATGTCCGTTTTACATGTATGACCACTCGTTTCGATGGTTCTCCTAAAGATAAACGCAACGGTATCGTCGAAAAAATGATCCGAACGCGTTTTGGGGCAAAAAAATTACAAACTTGGTGCCTTACAAAATTGGTGTCGGTCACAGATATTTATTTTTAATTAGAGAAAAAAAAGACTGCTCCTCTATTT
Source organism: Catharanthus roseus (assembly GCA_028651295.1). Taxonomy (NCBI): domain Eukaryota; kingdom Viridiplantae; phylum Streptophyta; class Magnoliopsida; order Gentianales; family Apocynaceae; genus Catharanthus; species Catharanthus roseus. The sequence goes on from JAPQWS010000132.1 coordinate 877,348, forward strand.
AATTTTCAAATTGGTTCCTTAATTTTTTAGTTAATTAGAGAGAAAGTATTAAAAAATTACAAAAGCATAAATTAAAACGAAAATAGGACTTTTTTGTGGGAATGCTTACTGGAAACCACCTAAAACGATTTCCGACGTGTAGGTCTCGAAAAAATACACGAAATAACCATAAGAATCACCTCAATCGGACGTCCGAGCGCGAAGTTATGCCCCATCAAAGTTTTTGACTATACGAGGCAATTTTTTTGCCCCGAAACGCATCCGGATCACTTTTTTGACGATGTTGTGCATTTATCTTTACAAGAACTATCGAAACGAGTGGTCATACACATGAAACGGACATCCGATCGCAAAGTTATTCATGTTTAAAATTTTCCAAATACCTACAAAAATTCTTTCTTCCTTAAAAAAAATAATAAAAAATAAAAAAAACCTGAAGCTCGGGTCGCCAGGACCTCATGTCCGGGTCGCCCGTCCGGACGATCCGAGTCCCAATTTTGAAAAAAAATTCAACTTTTCTTACATATAAATTGATATTTTCTTCTACAAATTCTTCATAATGATCCATATCTACCTCCAATACAAGTTCAATGTTAAAGATTTTAGTTTTAGAGTGGAGAAGGAGTAGAGAGAAGTCAGAAAGAAAGAGGAGGAAAAATAATGATTTTTTCCGCTATACATTCATATTCCCGAGTTAGATTTATTGGCCCCCTATATCTATATTGAAAACAAAGAACAACAGATCCATTGTGATTGTCTCAAATTTGTTTTTTAACAGGAATTTAGTTCAAAATAGAAATTGACTTTTCCTTTCTTTTTTTTTTTTAATAAAGAAAACACATGCATCTTGCCTTGCTTTTTAAAACAATACATCCTCTTTTTTTTTAAAAAAAAAAACAATATGACGATGCGTTAAAAAGCCAACTACTCTTGCCTCCAAATTCAAAAATTTCTAGCACTTTTAAATAGGTTATGGGCATGCCTTATTGTGTAACCAGCCTACCTCAATCCTTCAAGTTATATGTCCACGTCTTAAATAATTAGCATTCTTGTAACAAGAAATAAAATTAAACAATATCAAACTTCAATAAAAATGACAAGATCAAAATAAAAATAAAATAAAGTAAAATTAAAATTTGGATTGCCACCCAATAGCACATTTCTTTACTGTCTTTGGCTAGACAATCATTATGTCAAACTTTATCGCATACGGGATCAATGTCTCCTCCATATTTGAAGCGGTATTTTGCAAGTTTAGAAACATCCCTAGTAAAATACTTATAGAAATCTGCAAATTTCCCAACCAAGAGGTTAATAAACAGGAAGTAAAAGTGGTTTTTCATTTGGACTTTATTTAATTTCTACAAATCAACACACGTTCTCTATCTATTTTTAACTCTTATAAGAATTAGTTATTTTCTTCATTTGGAATCAATGTTTTCCCACCCCCCAAATATATGTACTTTAAATTCTTGGGTAAAGGTTTCAACTTCAAATTTGGAGCTTCTTAAACAAAAGGAAAATCTCCTCATGAGAAGTTGAAAATAGAATGGAAGAATCAAAACTCACTTCCTTTTCATGTCCATTCTCTACACTGTCAAGAACTTCTAAATCTGTATCATCCTTAAAATCCTGCTCAAATGTTTCTTGCACCATTGAACAGACATCATCAATAAATTACAAAGACTCAGAATTTCAGGAACCTTCATTGCATCCAAAATTTTAAATGAAACCACTTTCTCTTCAAACTGTAAGGAAAGAATACCTCTATGCATATCAAGTTTAGTTCTTGCAGTTTTCGTAAAAGGCTTTCCAAGTAAAATGTGAGAAGAAGAAGATTTATCATGAGTATTAATGATGTAAAAATCTACTCGAAAGATTAACTCATTAACTTTTAGTAAAACATCTTCCGCAACTCCCTGGAATAAGAATTAGACTTTTCAGCTAATTGAATTACTACCGTTGTTTCTTTTAAAGGTCCTCAATTCATTTTCTGAAAGATAGAAAGTGGCATCACATTAATGGAAGCCCCTAAGTCTAGTATGGCTTTTTCACATAAATATTGCCAATTATACAGTGAATTGTAAACATACCTAGGTCCTTGCATTTTTCTGGCAACTTTTTCTGAATTATTGCTGACATGCTTTCTTCCACTCTTATCTTCCAATCATTCTTCAACGTGTTCTTTTTGGTGTACAACTTCTTGAGAAACTTTGCGTATTATGGAACTTGTTTTATGGCATCCAACAACGGAATGTTGATTTCCACCTTTCGAAAGGTATCTAGAAATTCCTTCTGCATCTCCTCCTTCTTTAATTTTCTAATCTACCAGGAAAAGATGTAATTAGTACTTTTTGATAAATAGGATTATAATTAGTCACCTTTTCGTTTGATGGAGAAATAATCTCTGATTCTTTGTTATCCTTGGGCTTTTTTATCTTAGGGAAGATTCTTGCAACTCTTTTCCACTTCGAAGGGTGAATGAACTTACATTCTCCTTCGGATTAACCTCTGGTTGAGATAGTAATTTTTCTCGTTCTACTTCAAGTCGGTTAGCAGAAGATGCAAGTTGTGTGATTTGAATGCCCAAATTCTGAATACTTGCTCTTTTTTCCTGTTGAAACATTTGGGTGTTAGAAGGTAATATTTTAACAATATTCTCTAAATACCTTGATTTTACAGAGGAGGAGGCTTATTGAATGAAGGAGCTTGGAAATTTTGATTGCTTTGTTGCCCATATCTCAAGTTCGAATGATCCCTCTAACAAGGATTATACTGATTTGAAAAAGGATCATATTTCCTTGGTTTGTTTACAAACATCTCCATTGCATACACTTGAGGTGAAATATCATCTTGGAGTTGTGGGCATGCATTAGTTGGATGATTTGAGGCTGCACAAATTACATAATTCCTAGAACTTTGTAACCGTCCAAAGTAACTTGTCTAACAAAAGAGGTTAATTTAGATAATTGCTTCTCAATATTAAAACTACCTACCTCACTTACCTTTTTGGGTAAACCATCCATTCTTAGGCCAAATGATTGAGAATTTTTTGCCATTCTGGAGATCAATTTTTTTTTTTTTTTTTGCTTCATTTGTTGTTTTCTCTACAAGAGCTCCTCCACTTACAACATCGATTGTACTTCTATCCATTGGTAACAATCTTTCATAGAAGTGTTGCAGCAATATTTGATTGGAAATTTGATGGTTTGGACAGCTTGAACACAATTGATTGAAGTGTTTTCAATACTCGTGCAAATTCTCCTCATTATGGTGATGAATTCCGCAAATTTCTTTTCGGATTGTTCCACCTATAGAGAATAGGAAAATTTTCTCTAAGAAATTTCTCTTCATGTCATTCCAGGATGCGATAGACCCTGAAGAAAGATCATAAATCCAATCCTTGGCTTTATCTGCTAGTGAGAAAGGGAATGTCCTTAATTTGATTTGATCCCTTGTGATTTTTCTTCGTGCTTCATTATGAACAAACGACATGGAATTTCTTCAAGTGTTTATGTGGATATTCACCTATAAGACCATGAAAAATCGGTAATAATTGAATAAAACCATATTTTAATTCAAATATACCTTCAACATTGGGGAAATTAATGCAAAGATTCAGCTAATTGATGTTAGCAGTTGTTAATTCACTTAATGTTGTTTGTCCAGCCATTCTTTGCACGGGAGGGACAAGGTATCTAATTAAATAAAACTTCTAAAGGCCTTAAGAGTACTTAGGTTAGTGGTTATTAAGTTCTGAATTAAATCTTTTAATTAAAAGAAGCCTAGAAATAACCTGTCTAAGCATAAAGGACTGGACTAGTTCTGAGTTGAATCTAAGGCCCAGAACAAGCCCATGGCTGAAACCCTAATGTACTTTTAGCCTAGTGTTGTAGCCACCTTGTGTAAAAATGCTCCATTAGAGTTTTAGTTGGTTAGATAACTTGGAGAGTTGGCAATAATCTGTAGAGAGTTTTTTTCTTATTAGTATCTCTCTCTTGTTGATACCTTAACACCAAGGCTCTCCAAAGGCATTCCTAATGAGTATGGAAGACAAGTGTCAAAATCACCAAAAATTAAGTATAAACTAAAAAATTTGTAGAACAATGGTGAACGTTTGCCGGTCAAACCCAAAGGAAGTATATAACTCCTTTACAATAAACTAAAATAAAAAGAAATATTTCATATGAGATGTTTTGAGAATAATTTAATGGGGTAAAGTGTCTACATACCAAAGATCAAATTTGTATTCTTTACTTTTCAAGAATACAAAAGTCTTTTCCTATTCTAATACTAATAAAAAAATTTGACTACCTTCATAGCTGAAGGAATCAAACACTAAAGGCACAAATTATTGAAGAAGTTAGATAATTCAAACTATCAAGCAAACTCGATATAGAAGCGATTCCCCTTTACATAATATTATCTTAATATGAGTGTAAAACCTATAATTAATCAATTTTTCATAAGTTGTAACAATTGACTTAGTCTTACTTGCTCCTAGAAAATTAACCTTACAAGAAATTCAGTAACAAACTAACCTTCCAGCAGAAGATTGTTTAGGTAGTTCACTTTACTTCTATACCAACCCCTATTCACAGTCAAGTGTATGAAAGGAGTTAAAAAGAAATTCTAGAACTATTCTTGATTGAACAAGCAAGAATAAAAATAGAAGAACATAAATGAAAACAGGAAAGAAGCAAGTATCTTATTGAAAGGAAATAACTTCTGCAAATCTTAGAATAAGAATCTAATAAGTACTTTATTCCTTAAATACTTCAGGACCTTCAATAAGGTCTAGCATCCTCTGTTTGTAGAGAGGAAAAAGGTAGAAGAGGATCATAATCAATTGAACCAAATATCAAATATAAACAAGTTAAACAAAACAATAAAATCCTAACTAAGTCAATTAAAAAAATCTATCAACTTTGAATTCCTGATAACACGTGCCCATGCCTTATCTAGCTCTTTAGTCTTTTTCAGAAATTCCAACATTTTGTGATCAACTTTCCTCCTTTTTCTCCAATTATGATTTTTTCTGCACCAAAGTTCAAAAAGCATAAAAACGAACTAATTTAAATAATTAAACTAAAATAAACATGTAAAAATCAACTAAAACACCATACTAAACTGGGTCCTATCAGTGGATGAAATTAGGGACCCTCTCTCTCTCTCTCTCTCTCTCTCTCTCTCTCTCTCTCTCTCTCTCTCCCTCTCTCTCCCTCTCTCTCTCATATGGACAAAATTTTCTGGGAAAAGAAGAACACTTGTTCTTCATGTTTTCCCAAAACAAATGTCTCTTTTCTTCTCCTGTTTTACACTCTATCACCAGGGGTTCTTGTGGGCTAAAAGAAGATACTATAGAAGACTTGGAAGCCTGTGTTTTCCATGAGGAATAGCATTTGCTTCACTCAAAAAAATGACACAAAAATCACCATCAAATTTGATACAAAATAGATCAGCAGAAGCGAAACCTACGCGATTTTTGAACAGCCTAAGTGTAAAGCATGCTTCAAAGGTTTTAAAGTTTTTTTTTTTTGGGCACTTTTCTTCTTCTGATGCTGCTCTGATATCCTTTAACTTATATGAGAATCATCCATTGTGATTATCTGTATTAATCTAGAGATTAAGGCCTTGAACTCTTATGTTGCTTGAGGGTACCTCTCTAAGAAAGCGAAAACATTAAAGAGTTCGGATTAGTGGACTAGAGGTCTAAGCATGGTAAATACCATTGAGGAAGGTGTTAGTACGTTATTCCTGTTCTCAATGATAGGTGCAACTATAGAGCGACATTTTTGTCATTACATATATAGGTCAAAGACACTATATTCTACACGTTTGTTCTTAGAGTTAATATTTCCATATGGTGATGATTGAAATATTTAGAATAGAAATTTGGTTGTTTATAGCAAGGGCATTTTGGTCATTCTATTTTAGCCAAGACACAAATAGTCTTTCGGTCCCCTAAGTAGCTCAAGCAATCTAAGTAATTATTTAATCACTACCAAAAAGATATGGAAGTTATTTGTGAGCTTTTAATTAATTGGGTTCTTAGTATTAATTTACTAAGTTGAAGGACCAAGTTTAATTACTTGAGTATTCATTAATATAATCATTAATTGGACAAAATTTAGTAATATAATTAATTGGGTTTTAATTATATTTAATTAAAAGACCAAAAGATTAATTATGGAGTTACAGAATTAGATTGAGCCCAGGCTTTATTCAAGATAAAGCTGGAGCCCACATGGAATCCTAGGTGGTTGAAAACCCTAAGGATTTTAGCTGTAGGGTGGCCAGCCACTACACTTCCTAATTATGGAAAATGTAAATTTGGTCTTTTAAATGTGATGGAATTCTTTTCAAGGTAAATTTCAAAATGATCTTTGAAAATATGATCTCGTGTAAAGTTAGTATCTCAAATTCAAAAGTTATCTAAAGACGCCTAACAAATACAAACAAATAATAACAAAAAAAAAAAAGTAACAATGAAGTCCTTTTGGTAGCTTATAGACGAACGACAAGAATGCGTTGTGTTTTGGGGGCCAAAATGCAAATGATAAAAATTTATCAAGGGCAAATATGATTTTTTGTATAAATTCATCATTTATTCCCTTATTCTTCTTCTTATTCTACTCTCTTCCTCCCTGTGGAGATCTCTTCCCAAACAACCTTAATATACTAGACACTTGAATTAAAGAAAAAGACACAAAACACTTGAGGTATTGTACCTGTAATTAACCATCATGAGTGGAGAGAAGGGACGAAGAAGATGACTACTACAAAAGGCAGTCTAAGTAGAATAAATTCTTTTACATACTAATTTATAATTTACTTTACAAGACGTCCAAGAGAAGGGGAAAACTCCTCCAAAGCCTTCATAGCTCACAAAGGTCCTTTGTAAATTAACGACTTTGATCCTCATAGAATCACCAGAATTTCCCCTGACTTGCTAGAATCCTAATGGAAGATGTGGGTAAAGAACTACATGTTTCAACTTTCTTTCCATGACCTCTCTTTAGCTCCGGACTTGCAACCATTTCTTGAATAGATAAATCTCTAATCTCCATTATTAATACACATATTTGGAAGCGAATCGATCATGGTTATGAATTATATGAATGAACCCAATTATATTCATCATTCTGACAGACATTTATTTTCCCTCCAAATTAGAATATCAAAAGATTAAAATTCTAGAATTAGAAATTGAAAACCAAGCTATAAAATAATAGACCTTTCTTGAACAACCTATGATGAATTGGCGAAAATTTGTCGATCATTATTTTTTATCTTGGGATAGGAAGGGTAAAGAACAGAGAAGGAAAAAGACGATACTTTGTGAATGATTATTTTGGATTTTCTTGAAAGTGTTGTCGTCTCCTTTTCCTCCATTATTCAAGCGGGTTTGGGGTCAGAGAAGTTGAGGAAGTGAAGAGAACAGAGAAGAACTGGACATAGCATCATATTTTGAGAAATTTTCCATTAGACAAATTTTTATTATTTGCATTTCGGCCCAAAAAATACAATAGATTCTTGATCGTCCGTCCATAAGCTAACATAAGGACTTCATTGGCACTTTTTTTTTTTGTATCCTTAAGAGTCTTTAGAGGACTTTTAAATTTGAGAAACTAACTTGACACAAGATCATATTTTCATAGATTATTTTGAAATTTATCCTTGTTTTTAGGAAGTATCTTATTCTATTAGGATTAGTGGTCCAATTAAAAATTCTTGAAGATCACATGGGAGATTTAATTTCCTAATCAATAAAGACTTCTAATTCCCTTTAGGAAAGAAAATAGTTTTAACTATATTAAAGCTAGAACTTCTTGAAGAGTGGAATTAATCTTTTCTCGAATTAGTTAGATCAATGATATGTGCAAATTTGTCTATATTTTCTATATGTTAATTTCATCATTTTCGATGTTTATAATATATAAAAGTATATATTTTAGGTTAATATCTCTTATTCTTATCTTAGGTGCCCTCCAGAAGTGAAAAAGATGAAAGAAAACGAAAGCAGGCGAAAACAATGAAAACAAAGCCGTCAGCAACGAAACAGCCAACCTACTACGCGAAGTAGGTTGACCTACCATCGCCGGTCCTTGGCAACATGGGCATTAGCAGGACAGAACCCTATCGCAGATAGTGGCGTCGACTGGCAAGAGTAGTTGAATCAAAGTGGAACTCGATTTTCTTGTATTTTAACCCAATCCAAACTAGATTTTCTCATATTTTTCACCTCTATATAAGGGGCTTTTATGCAGCTAATGAGGGGAATAGTTAGGTAGATAGATATACAATTTAGGATTTAGAATAGGTTTTAGTTATGTTAGGATTGATTAATTAGGTTAGATTAGATTAAACACTTTTCAATTTTCAACTTTTATATATTCAATTAGTTAGTAAAGTTTCAAGATTTGTGCAATATCAATTTTCAAGATTTCGATCTTCAACTTGGCGACTTGAAAGACGAGCTTTGAAGACGTTCGAGACTTCAATTGCGGCTTTGATTTCAACCTAAGCTTTCTTTTTCTTTTCTTGTTATTGAATTTTATGTTTTATTTAAATTTTATTATAATGAATAGTGAGTAGTTCTTTATTGTTTGGATTAGGGTTGAACCCTAATTCTTGATTATGAAGTTCTTGGTTTAAATTCTTGATTTTGATTTGAGTTGTCTTCCAATTGTGTTTGTTTGCAATTTAATTGTCATGAGATTATATTAATCGCAAGGTTGTTCGGAATTGAAAAAGGATGACGATCTAGGGCAACAAATTAGGGGTTAATTTGGGCGATTGACTAGAGATACGATTGCACTTTTTTTTGTCTCTTTTTAAATCACCTAATTTTATTGCACTTATAATTTGTTAGGGAGAAAAGAGATTTTTCTCTAAGGGTTAGTGAGTAGGGTGGCTTTCGCCTAGAGATAGGATTCGGTAGATTTAAGTGATGATCCAACTTAATTAATTCAGTATCGTTTTCATTAAAGTTTTTCCAATTGAACTAATAACAAGGATTAGGGGGATTCCACCATCCAAACTCTTGCTTTAATTAATTTTAAAATCGTTTTTACATTGCTTGCATTCTTTTAATTGTCTTTTTTAGTTTTATTTCAATGTCATAATCATTTTTAGACTAAAACATTAAAAACACGATTAGTACTTAAGCATTCTCCGTTCCTCGAGGGATTCGACACTCGGGTTGAAACTCACCTCTGCATTGTTAGGTCTATTTGCCTTGCATTTTAGTGATTAGGGTCATCTTGTTTTATTTTTAGAACATACCAGTTTTTTGGGCCTTTGCCAGGAAATAACAAGATTAAGGAATATCGTTTGTTTTAGTACTTTAGTCGTTTGCTTTCGTTTCTCTTTTTGTTGTTCGAATTGCCTTTCTTGTTTTTGCATCATTCTGTCACTTTCGGTTTATATTCGTGAATTGTGCTTCGTGTTCGTAGAATTAATGACTTTTTCCTTTATTACAGATTGTGTGCTGTTAGTTTATGTCCGGAAACAAAAGGGGCGAGTTAGTACCGTTCGATCGCGAGCTCGAACGTACCCTACAAGGTGCTCGTCGCATCCTTCACCTCGGAACGACATGCACTAGTGCAATAACGCCCGTAGTTAAGGCAAAATAAGAATAAGAAGCACTACCTAACAACAATCCTCTTTTCGTACGAACACCTCTGATGGCGGTACAATCGATACTGGAAAGAACAATGGCAGATTATCCCTGACCGTCCATCTTAGAGAGGCAATCGAGTATAGCAAGGCCAAGGATAGAGGCGAATAATTTTGAGATTAAATCGAATATAATTCAAATGTTGCAGAATCATGTTCAATTCGATGGACTTCCTGATGAAGATCCCAATGTGTATAATGGAAATTTCTTAGAGGTGTGTGACACCTTTAAGATTAATGGAGTATCTGAAGATGCAAGTCGACTTCATCTTTTTCCATTCTCTCTAAGGGGAAAGGCAAAATCTTAGCTTAAATCCTTACCATCGGGTTCCATTACTTCATTGGACTCACTAGTAGAGAAATTTTCAGGAATGTACTTTCCTCTGGGGTAGACATCACAACTAAGAAACAAAATCTCATCGTTTTGGCAAATAAATGGAGAAAGCCTCTATGAGGCCTGGGACTGATGGATATCTTTACAGCCGTTTTGAGAGTGGGAAACGAATAAGTGTGGGGATACAAGGGGTGAAGAAAGAAAGAAAGAAAACCCCTGTTTAAAAGAAAGGGGTATTTTGGGTAATTTCATGTGTTTTCTTTGCTTTTGACTGTTGAAAAAAGAGAAAGAAAGAAAAAAATTGATGCTTGAAAACAAAAAATAGAAAAAGAGAAAAAGCTAAAAAAATGAAAAGATGGAAAACGAAGAAAAAAATATGTGTTTTTATTGCGTAGTAAATTTTGAAATAAAGAAAAAAAATTCAAGCATCTCTCTATCTCTTATTTTCGGTTATTCTTGAAAAGTATGTTGTTAGGTGGGTTGTGCACAAAAAAGAATTAAGTAAGTTATACAAGCGTGAGTGGGATGATTGAAAGCGGCAACTAGAAAGTGGTTCGTTTACCTTGTTACTTTTTCTTTCAGTTGTGTTTGCTCTGTATCATTTGTTTTTGTCTCCTTTTTCCTTCATTTATAACCTACTTATGTCCCTAGCCTAACATTACAAGCCAAGAAGTCCTACATAATCCGGGAACGACCTAAAATAGACTTTAGAGTAGATAAGTGATAGAAAAAGTATGACTTGTGTGCATTGAGTTAGAAAATATTTCCTTTTGCCAATCACTTAACATTCTTCTTTTTTTGTGAAAAATGGCATTAGCAAATCACACACACACACACTCCTTTGATTGGTAATGTTTTTAGTAACTTGTGGTGGACATAGTGATTTTATCGTTTGTCTATTTTTTGTTTTTCTTTAGAGTTGGGTAGGGAATACTCTATTTAAGTGGTTTTAATTTTTCTTAGTTTTTACTTTTGTTTTTGATGAGTTTTTTTTTTATTATTTTCGCTACCAATTCTTGCGACTATTTTGAGGTTTTTAACTGTTTTTCTGGCTCATGTCGTTTTCGCATTATGTCTTCCTAGAATAAAAGTTTTTAAATCCTCTGTTTTATTTGTTTAAGTTTGTGTTGCTTGAGGGCAAGTAAGGGATAAGTGTGGGAGTATTTGATATGTGCTTATTTGTCTATATTTTCTATATGTTAATTTCATTGTTTTCGGTGTTTTCAATATGTAAAAGTGTATATTTTAACTTAATATCTCTTATTCTTGTCTTAGGTGCCCTCCGAAAATGAAAATGATGAAAGGAAACGAAAACAGAGCAAAAATGACAAAACCAGAACAGAACAGCCAACTCCTGGTAGGTTCCTTGGCAACACGGGCATTGGTAGGACAGAACCCTACCGTCGGACGGTAGGGTCCGACCTTCTGTTGGTGGTAGGGTGGGCTGGAAAGGGTCGTTAAATCAAAGTTGAACTCGGTTTTCTAGTATTTTAACCCAATTCAAACTAGGTTTTCTTGTAGTTTTCACATCTATGTAAAGGGCTTTTATGCAACTAATGAGTGGAATAGTTAGATAGATAGATAGATAGATATATAACTTAGAATAGGTTTTAGTTATGTTAAAATTAGATTAATTAGGTTAGATTAGATTAAACACTTATCAATTTTTAGCTTTTATACATTCAATTAGTTAGTAAAGTTTCAAGATTTGTGCTATTTAGTTTCTTAGATTCAAGAATTGAGAATCAATTTCAAGATTAAGATCTTCAACTTGGCGACTCGAAAGAAAAGCTTGGAAGATGTTCTAGACTTTGATTGCGGCTTCGATTTCAATCCTAAGCTTTCTTTTTCTTTTCTTGTTATTGTATTTTATGTTTGATTTAAATTTTATTATAATTAATAGTGAGTAATTCTTTATTGTTTGCATTGGAGTTGAACCCTAATTCTTGATTATGAAGTTCTTGGTTTAAATTCTTGATTTCGATGTTTGTTTTAATTTGAGTTGTCTTCCAATTGTGGTAATTATCACGAGATTAGATTAATCGCAAGGTTGTTCGGAATTGAAAAAGGAAGAACAATCTAGGGCAACCAATTGGGGTTTAGTTGGGGCAACTGACTATAGTTACGATATTACACTTTAGGTCTTTTTAAATCACCTAACATTATTGAACTCATAATTTGTTAGGGAGAAAAGGGATTTTCCTTTTAAGGGTTAGCGAGTAGGGTGGCTTTTGCCTAGAGATATGGTTTGCCTGATTTAGGTGATGGCCCAACTTAATTAATTCAATATTTTTTTCATTAAAGTTTTTCCAATTGAACTAGTAACAAGGATTAGGGGGAGTCCACCACAAAACTCTTGCTTTAATTAATTTTTAAAACCGTTTTTACATTGCTTGCTTTCTTTTAATTGCCCTTTTTAGTTTTATTCAATGACATCATCTTTTTTAGACTAAACATTAGAAATACAATTAGTACTTAAGTCTTTCTGTTCCTCGAGGGATTCGACACTCGGGCTAAAACTCACCTCTGCATTGTTAGGTCCACTTGCCTTGCATTGTAGTGAGTAGGGACCTGCCATTTTATTTTTAGAACACATCAATCAACAATGGACATATTAATTCCATCACCTATCTAACTACATAGAAGAGACCTAGTTCTAGCAACAATCATAATAGATTTATGATCAACTCTAGAACGATAGGAATTGATGATAAATTAAGCATCCCTTGGATCATCCCAATCCAAGTTTATTAATTAAAATTATCTAAGGAAGATCAATCCCTAGAAGAAGTTAAGAACAAGCTTGAAGAACCAAGAACACTAATTTCGAGAAACTCTAATAATTCATATATCATCAACTTGGTTCAATACAATAAGAAAGTGAGGATTATATAGGATCCTTTAAGAATAGGTTAACCAGACTATTAGAATGAGTCCCAGTGGGTGAAATGGACATAATTGCCCTTAATTACAACCTAGGATTTAGGGAATTTCGGGCATAAATGAAGCAAAAACAAAATAACACTTAAGTGATCTAGGCAAATTTCGGCGTCGGTTAGGATAGGTCGGGCTCTGGTCTTGTGACTGTTTCTTCAGAAACTGTAACCAGAAAAAGTTCGACACCAGTTTCAAGGAAGGCCTTGCCCCAGTTGTTGCCCAAAAACAAATCCATGTTTTCCTCTATATATCCGACGTTGGTTATGGCAAGTCCCTCTTTCTCCATACATAGTGAATTTTGAGCTCACTTCTTAAAGGTCTTGCTTTCCTTTCAGTGATTATACGAACCGTATACATTCTAAAAACCACTTGTCCTTCCTCATCGTAATCCTCCTTGGCTCCAAAGCCCTTCCAAGTCAACTTACCAACTAAGGCATTGATTCTACTAGCTTGATCTTCAATTTCCTCTGCTTGCAATATAGCCAATGACCCCTAGATCCACTCCGTGGTCTCAAACTCGTCACAACTAGCAAACCTCTAACAGAATTGTTGTCTGTAGCTACAACACGAATCAAAATATCAAAGCTTTACAACCGCGAGAACTCACCCCCAGAGCACCCACACTCAACTTGCCCAAAATCAAACCAAGTACCAGATGAAACAGCTGCAAAAAATAAGGAAACCATAATTTACAAAAGATCACACTCAACACTTCTGCCCTCACGAGCCTGAACCAGAAACCATTAACAGTGGCGAATAACACACTGAGCGCAAAGATCAGAGAGGAAAAACAGGGAGAAGCACATCCAAAACCACACTAAAGCTATATAATATTGTCAATAAAAGAAACTCTGACAACTCCCTATGCTCCAAACAAAGAGGAAGAGCCCCAGTGGAGGGCTTTGCCCTTTCAGCGAAAGAGGAGATTAGGGCTAGGTCTCAAATTAACATAGAGATTTCTATCTTTTGATTGAAGAAATTATGTTTAGTCTAGGGAAAAAGAGGGGAGAAAAAAAGTAAGAATAAAACAAATAAAGAGAAATTACGATTTACAGTTTCTTTTAATTTTAACGGCTAGAATTGACGAAGAGTCAATTTTTCAAAAGTTTTGATAGCTCAAGTGTAGAAACTTATCATTTTTTAATTCAAGTTTAAAAATCAAAAAATAAGAAAGTTTAAGGCACATCAGTACACTTTCCCTTTTGTGTTTTAAAAATTGTGCAATAGATCGATGGCTAATTTTACAAAAAGACCAAATAATGTTGAACCGAAAACATTGTTGTTCAATTTGAGGTGCACATGATACAACAGAGAATTTGTGTTCAAACACACATTGAGAAAAAAGGGGGACACATAAAGGAAACCATAAACTCCCCTCATAACGAGGGTTTCATATCTCCCTCTCTATCTCTCTCTCAAACTAATTCCCTCCCTCCCTCCCTCTCTCTTTCTCTCTCACTCTAAATTACCTGTAGGTTTCCAATCCTCTTTATCCTATGGGATTTGTGAGATAAATTTTTCCAGCACAAAAAATCAATCCCATGGGAGCCTGCATTTCTGTGCCAACAAATTCTTTCTTGAAAAGAAATCGGCGTAAGAAGGCCATAAGTAATGATCCAGATCAGGTAATTAATTACAGTACCAATGCAGCAGCAGCAGCACCAAAACAATCTTTTAGCCAAAGGATTTCTCTTCCGATATCGGTTTTGAAAGATCCATCAGGCCATGATGTCTATGAGAAGTATACATTTGGGAAGGAGTTAGGGAGGGGCGAGTTCGGAATCACTTACCAATGTACGGACAAAGGGACAGGAGAAAATGTAGCATGCAAAAAGATATCTAAAAGCAAATTAAGGACAGAAATAGATGTAGAGGATGTTAGGAGAGAAGTTGAGATTATGAGGCGTTTGCCTAGACATCCAAATATTGTTAGTTACAAAGCTGTTTATGAGGATAAAGATGCAATTTATCTTGTTATGGAGCTTTGTGAAGGAGGGGAGCTCTTTGATAGGATTGTTGCTAGAGGTCATTTCACTGAAAAAGATGCTGTTCTTGTTACAAAAACCATTATGGAAGTTGTCATGGTAATATTTCCTTTATTTTATCTTTTCTATTATTGTATGTTTTTTTCTTTTTATTTTCCCTCTCATTTTATTAGGAATATGCCTTATGAATTCCCTTTTTTTTTTTTTTTTTTTTTAAATATTAGTTTCCCATTTGTTCTTGGAGAATTTGTATATAGGTCAAGTAACAAATACTCTCTATGCGCCCCCATAAAAATAAGTCACATTTCTATTTTTACACATGATTGGATTTAAGAATAAAAACATTGAAATTTTTTACTCTACTTTTTGTAAAAGATAAATTTTATTTAAAAGACCTTGTGAATTCAAAGCAAAAATATAAAAAGATTTTCATCCTTCAATCCAATCCTAATGCATCCTTAGTTATATTAAGAAGTTTTGCTTTGATTTCTCTTTTATACCTCCTTATATAAATGAATTTGACTTTTTATCTTGAAAGTATAATATATGTATAAAGTTATTAAAATAGTATGTGTACTATTAATATTTCTTAAATGTGGAGATTTTTAGTAATTAAGATGATGAATGTCATAAAAAGAACTTAAAAAATAACCTATTATTCATAAAAGTAAATGAAACTATAGTTTGGGTAGAAGAAAAAGAAAGTAAGAGAATGTTTGTGGGACAGAGGGAATATAAGTTTTTTTTTTTTTTTATTAAAATAGTACATTAATGATGCACAAGAAGACAAATATAATAGTTACAAGCCAGAGTAATGCTTTGGTTACTTTTTAGGTTGCTTGATATTTTCCCTGTCAAACTAAGAACATGCTTTAATTAGTTTCCCTTTTATTGGTTCTTTAGAGAAATTATATATGTCATCGAATATCTATCATATCTTCTATGAAGCAAAAGTGTAAAAGCAGAAATTTGCTAAGGCTGATTTACCGTGTGAAGAGTAGAACACGTTTGGAAGGCCTCAAAATCTGCAGCCTCGAAATCCACGGTTTCTAAATGCAACGGAATCCAAGCTTGCCAAGTTTTAATTGATACTTGTGCGTTATCTATCCCGTATGAGCTAAGTGTGAGAACAAGTTATAACAAGAAATTTTTGTAATGTCACCAAGGAGGAGGTGCTAAAGTTAAACTATTATAAACATACGGTTGGATACTAAAGTCAAAATGATAACAAATGGGAAGGTCTTTTAACATAATCAACCCATAATGAAATGTATAGAAGTTTGAGTATAAGTATCCATTTTTCACGGCGAGTATGGTTGTTTGATCTTGTATTTACAAACTTAAAACTTATGACTCACGTTCTTATCACTCATGTGATAAGTTGATTTTCATAGCTTAAAATTACTTGGAACTCTAAGGAATGATTCATGTTTCAAAACAATCTTGTTTCTTAATATTAGGTATGTCACAAACATGGAGTAATCCATCGGGATCTGAAACCGGAAAACTTCCTATTTGCAAACTCAAGTGACAGTGCTCCATTGAAGGCCATAGATTTTGGCCTTTCCATATTCTTTCAGCCTGGTATGTCCTAAAATATACCTTTTAAGTAGTATCTCTAATTTTCTCACTTTGATATATATATATATATATGGGGATTTTTCAATTGAAAACCAATGACAATATTGTAAGAGTGGTAAAATTTTATGTGATGACAGGTCAACGTTTTGGTGAAATTGTGGGAAGTCCTTACTATATGGCCCCAGAAGTTCTAAGGAGAAACTATGGACCAGAAGTAGATGTTTGGAGTGCTGGAGTTATTCTTTATATCCTACTATGTGGTGTTCCTCCTTTTTGGGCAGGTAACTATTTCTTCATTCATCATCATTCATCTTTTTTCCTTTATTTAGTCAGTCATTTGGAATATAATCTTCAAATCATTTTGAACGTTAAACAAATCTGTATTCTACATATCACTGGCAAAACAATTTATTCCCTTCATCATCCTAATTAGTATTTCGACTGCATTTAATTTTAGAATTCTGATTTTTATAAAATGGAAAAAAGTAATTAGATTGTTATAAGGAAAACTAAAACCTAATGAGCAATTTTTTGAAAAAGAAAAAACTACACCGTTTGCCATTTTGAGATCCTATGCAAATAATGAGTCAAGTCACATAGAAGTTAGAACCATAAGTATAATTAACTCAATAATTTGAGGGAGTTGATAAGCGAGTTAGTAACGTCAACGTGAGAT
Source organism: Catharanthus roseus (assembly GCA_028651295.1). Lineage (NCBI taxonomy): Eukaryota > Viridiplantae > Streptophyta > Magnoliopsida > Gentianales > Apocynaceae > Catharanthus > Catharanthus roseus. Next base: position 894,542 of record JAPQWS010000132.1, read on the forward strand.
CACGAGCTGAACCCTACATGTGTCGTCATATTAAAAAAACTCCAAGTTTGACTAACTCTCGAATAAGAGTGGAACTCTGCATATATTTCGTGAATAGAGTCCGGATTACTGAAGGTCGTATACCCTAGACACCGGGTATTTCTCGAAGCTAAAAAAAATTCAGAAGTAGAAATATATTATAGTTTCAATAGAATAACAAGGGACTAAGGGAGTTTAAGTATGTTTTTTAGTTTCACGTTGTTATTAATTGAAATTGTTCTCTGAATATATATATAAATATATATTATATAACTTCACTGTATATATTGGATTTGGCTGTAACTAGCACAGAAACTGAAGAAGGAATTGCCCATGCAATTGTTCGAGGAGAGCTAGATTTTCGAAGGGAACCTTGGCCCAACGTTTCAGAAGATGCAAAGGATCTTGTAAGAGGCATGCTAGAACAAAATCCTTATAGTAGGTTGACGGTTGAAGAAGTCCTTGGTAAGTATTAACCTCAAGAAGCTTTGATAATGCTACAGCTTCATTATGAATTCAAAAATTCTGTCATGAATCAGTACATAAGTAAAACATATGAAGCCTTTAAATTATATTAAATCACATATCTTGTTAATACCTCTGGCATCTTATCTCTATTAGTTCTCACCCCATCCTCCTTCCACGAACAGTTCTTGCCCTTGGGTTTTAGTTCCTAACATTAATGGGATCTGTATGATCTACTTATTTGATTACATGACTTAATATAATTAAGAGGTTCATATCTTTCATTTATGAATCAAGTTCATAATAGAATCTTCAGTTACTTATTCATATATCACCAAGTAATACTAAACTCAAAAAATTATTATTTTAATATATATGTATCTACAAACTCTATAATTTCTTTAAATTTTCAGTAGTATTTAAGTTGACACATCTCTTGTATTGTTCATGAAGATCATCCTTGGATACAAAATGCTGATACTGTCCCTACTATTCCTTTGGGTGAACGTGTTCGCACAAAGATTAAACAGTTTTCCTTGATGAACAAATTCAAGAAAAGGGTTCTAACAGTAAGAAATTAGATAAATTTATAGTATATCTTAAGTTTCATAAGTTCATCTAGTAGTATGATTTTCTTTGTGCATTATTGGAAACTTTTCACAGGTTGTTGCAGATAATTTGCCAGATGACGAAGTGCACAGAATCAAGCAGATGTTCCATATGATGGACACTGATAAAAACGGAAACTTGAGTTTTGAAGAGCTTAAAAATGGTCTTAATAAGTTTGTACAACCTCTTGGTGATCCAGATGTGCAGTTGCTACTGGATGCTGTGAGTAGATTATTTTTTATTTTTTTGTTTCCTTTTCTTTCTTTGCTGTTTGGCCTGTGGGGTGAGGGTATTCAATGGGGATGGTAGCTAGGGGTGGGGATGGCGGGCTAAGGAATTAATAGAGGACAAGAGACTTCTGAAACAAGCTGTTGGGTAACTCAATGCAGTAGATAACACACTATAAATATCATGAGAGGTATAAGATTTTAGATTATTTTATTTGCATCATGTTAAAAATTTTAAGATAAATTGTACCTTTTAAATAAAAATCGGACTTTATGAGCTCTTCCGAGACTGAGTACATATTCATCAGAATCGTATAATCTTGAATAACAATGTACACGTGTCTTGAGAATAAAAAACAAGGAGAATTTTGTAACCATGTCTAAGAAATGGCAATAGAGTTCTCTAACCATGAGATGATCCATCGGATTTGAATGTATTGAAGTTCTAGTACTAAAAATAACCATAATGTCTCAAAAGAAGAACCTACAAATCATGAAAATTATCATCCTCAAATAGTGGAATGATTGTGTTCTTTTGTTCTTTTGATGAAAGGCTGATGCTGATGGGAATGGCATGCTTAGCGTTGAGGAGTTTGTGACAATAGCAGTCCACCTAAAAAGATTGGACAATGATGAGCTTCTAACCCTAGCTTTTAAGCAATTTGATAAGAATCACAGTGGATTTATAGAATTTGAAGAGTTGAGAGAATCTTTGCTTGATGAACATCTTGGTCCCAACAACGACCAGGTGGTAAAAGATATCATATTTGACGCAGACTTGGACAATGTAAGTCTTACTTTTATTCATTACATAGATTCGGTTCTAATAATGGTAACAGCCTTTCTTTTCCGATTGTCCATACTTAAATGGTCATTCTATTAACTATTAGCGTTAAGTCTAAAAACGTCCCTAAGAGTTTAGGAATGTGATCAACTCAAGCCCGAACATTATTTTTAGATAAGTAACTCCAGACTTTTCTTATCTTTAAAAAATTAAAAAAAATATAAAAGTATAATTCTTAAAATACTCTTAAATTGAGATAAAAGTTTCAGAATATAAGTTCGAATTGTCAATCAAGATCATAATAAGATTGAATAATTATATTCTTGATCAATAAACATTCAACTTTAGTGGGTTTTAAACTTAAATTTCTGAAAATTTTCTCTTCATTGAAGAGTATTTTAAATATTACACTCTTATTTTCATAAACTTTTAATAAGCGGTAAAAATTGGAGTTGATTTGTCCAAAAATATGTTCATGACCTTAATTGACCAAATTTTCCTTGGGAAGTTTTTATTTTAAATTAGCCCTTCCAATCGAGACCTTAAGTCGCGATATACAACTTCAATATCTTCTGGCTACCCAAGTATATAACTTGAATTGATCTTACGCACACAGGATGGAAGGATCAGTTACAATGAGTTCAAGGCTATGATGACTACAGGCACAGACTGGAAGATGGCTTCTCGGCAATACTCAAGGGCAAAGCTAAATGCACTAAGTGTGAAGCTATTCAAAGAAAAATCAATGCAATTGAAGACCTAATATATAATCTTTGAAATAGTATCGCTTTTGCTAGCATAGCTCAAATCTCTATAATACTTGTGGTAGAAAATCCTCTTGTATTGGGGAAATTTTGTCATGATACAAAGCTTTAAATGTTCAACTTCTCCAAAAGGATGTTTAAACCGGAGAGGGGAGGGAATTAGAAGCAGAGGAGAAATCACAGGATCTGCAAAGAGCCAAAAAAAAAAAAAACATGAAGCACAAATGATTATGTTCTATATCATCTGAAAAGGAAGAAGAAATTCTCATTAAAATTTCATCATGTTAATATATTGGCGCAAAACTCTTCTTGGTATTGTTCTTGATTATTGGAGATTTTGAAAGCCGCAAAAAAAAATATTTTTGAAAAAGCTATTTTAAAATTTGCATATAATATTTCATTTTTAGTTATCAATATTAATGAGAAAAAATAATTTTGAAAAAATATATCAGTAAAAAGCTTTTGAAATACAACTTTTTCCAATATCTTTAAGCTGAAAAAGATAATATCATAAGTAATCAGAAATAATTCAAAAATAACAATTCAAAAAATATAATAAAGTCTAACAATAATGACAGAGTTTATAATAGAAAGAGATACGAGAATTTGCAACCGCAAATTGGTGATAGAAATACTATGTAGATATCTTACAAATTATCTAACTCGAAGGTAAAGTGAAAAAGCAAAAAGACTGCTCCATTTAATGTGGATAACTTTCACTCTTTCAAGAATCAATTCGCCAATATAACTCGAAAGCTCAATGAATAAAGTAAAGAAGTTATGCAAAGACATGCTCCGTTCACATTTATAAGCACAACAGGCATAATCATGCACTCACATACTCACATAATCCAAAACATGTGATATGATCCAAGATGCACAAGAGATGTTGGAGTTGTTACAAGGACCGGTCGCAAAGGCAATAGCTAAGAAGATTGAGGAAGAGCACAAAGCAAAGTTAGCTTTGTTTGAAAAGACGTTCCAAGCACTACAAAAAAAATGACTAAATTGCGAGTTTTTTTTTATTTTACGGAGGTTTTGGCCTAAGCAAATGATTACAGCAATTTTTCAATAGTCGACATGCACACCGCCGTAAAAACAATTGCTGTGGCAGTTTTTTTCTATTTTGTGGCGCTTTTTAACATTCGTAAAAATAATTCCTCTTTTGTATAATAAATATTAGCAGGCGGTTATTAATCCTTTTTTAAAAATTATCTCCGTTAATAATTATATGTTTTCAAAAAAAATATTATTTACTGGTGCCTAAAGCCTGCTATTTCTTTGTAAGTTTCTTTTACCAGAGAGAAATTATAGGTAATTAAAAGGATCAACCAACAAACAGAAATAAATTGTCTTGAATTGTTGAATTATTAATTAGACCCACTAATACAATAAACAAAGGATAGTGGTTCAAACATTCAAAGACAAAAATCATAACTAAATCCCAGTCACATGGTATATGTAGATAGACATCTCTTCAAAGAAACAGTAAATAAATCTAAAAGTCTCAAGGCTGTCATCCATCATTATACAAGATTTAAATTGAGCAAACAGTAGTGTAATTGAGTGTTTAAATTAAAAAATCTTGAAGAAGATGGTTGTTATCGAATCTTTACTGATTGTTGCTCCAAAAGAAATGCCTCCCAATTCATGTCAAGTTCTCTGCCAAAAAGTGAAAAATCTCTAGAAAAGAACATGTGCAAGCTGTAAATAATGCAAACCCTTCGGTCTTGGTCCACGGCTATAAAATGTTAACCTTATTTTCTATAAACGGGTATAGACCCGCTCGAATACGGGTAAGACTCGCCTCGTTTATAGCTCTAATAGCGAGGTAAAGTGAAGTGAGTTTCGTGAAATCAGAAATAAGAGAAGTCAAGAGAGAGGCGAGTTCTTTAGGGTTTTTAGGTTAAAAATAAATTTAACTTATTTATTTAAAATACATGTATGTAGTTTTTTAAGAATTTTTTAAATTGCCTTTTTAAGGGGCAGTAGAAAAATTACTCCATCTGGTAAAAAAATTAAGGAATTTTAGACTTTTTGAGAATAATCAAGAATATAAGGAGTTTTATAATTTTCAATAAGTATTTATTGAACTTTTTACATCTTTATGCATCTTTCTATTTATATATTTCACTCACGCTATCTATCTCTTTGTTTATTTATAAAGGGTAAAAAGAGTATTGTAATTCAATTATTAGATTTTATTTTAAGATAAACACAAGTGTTAGTTAGTTCAAGTAATCGTATGAATTATATGTTCCATACGATGAATTATATTAAGTTAGATCACTATGGAGAACATAATATTCGTCTCTATTTGGACTCAATATTAAAAATATATAGCAGCTATTTAGAATTTAACTCTATGTTGTCTCCAACAAGCGATAAATATAGAGACGAAACTTAGCCGTGGCTATTTGGTCGCAGAAAATAGAGATGGATTCAACCATGGTACCTAAACAGTCTCTATAATTTCATCTCCTCCAAAATAGAGTTGTATTTTTTAGAGACCAACAATAGTCGTCTCCGTGTCGTCTCCCATTTCTCTGTTTAGTATCATTCATTTCCTCTAAAAGAAGGATCTATTACGTCTCTATTTAAAGACAGATAGTGTCTGACTCTAAAATTTCGTCTCTAAATGCCTGTTCTCTTGTAGTGTGAAAACAAATATTTAAAATAAGCATATGAATATTACTTATACATCTATTAAAAAAAGCAACATAAATTATACTGAAAAAATTATAAATAAATAAATAAACTTTTTCATAAAACATAGCGGGGGTTTGGGCTAAAAAACCGCCACAAAAGTACATTTAACGGCTGTTCAAAAACCGCTGCAAATAAAAGCAATTAGCAGGGGTTTTGGAAACCGCCGCAATTGTTGCTTATTTGCAGTGAAGATCTTGGTTGGCATGTGTTAGAAGAACAAGAAGAAGACCCTAGCTAGAGGCTCCAAAACATTTCTATTTCCCATGGTGGAATTGGAAGAACCAAAAAAAAAAACAAGTATGGAAGAGTTAGAAGTCTCAAAATCAAGGTGGAAGAGGTTGGGACCTGTTGTCGGCAGTAGGTTACACCTACTCTATGGTAGGGTTCTGGACAAAGAGGAGGGAAGCAACAACACTTACCATCTACGGTAAGTCTCAGCTGGGAGGGAGGTATCATGAATTCTTGAAATTTCAATGTTAATTGTCTTCGTTTGGAATTGTAACCTTTTTCTTTGAACAAACAGCTAAGTGTTTTGCCCTTCTTTGTGGGGTGATTGAACTTATTATTGGCTTTTACTCTTGAATTTGTTCTTTGAACTCTAGGTACACTATGTGTTTGAGAAAATACCTCTTAATCTTTACCGTCCTATCTATTTGGGGAATTCCTTGCTTAAACTAGTTATTAGAATTGCTTGTAACTTGCAAGTCCTAAAAATCATAAGCAACTCTCGAGGGTGAGAATAGCAAAAGGCAAGAGCGTGAGATTATTTTGAAAAAGGCCATTGAGGGTGACTGAAAAATACGAGAGTTGAGCGAAATGAAGTTGAGTGATACACTTAGGAAGAGGTGAGGTCTTTTATTTATCCATTACTTGTTTTCTATTTTGTAGGTACTTACTACATGTCAGTTCTATGATGTCTCGTGATGAAGAACAGAACTGAAACAACAATGAGGGGCCTAGTGATCTAATCATGTAAGAGGTTGTTGGTACCTTAAGATCCTTGCAACAACAAATGGGCAACATAGGGAGAAATGTTGGAGCACTATCCGCACGGATGGATAGACAAGAGTCTGTATTGAGCCAAAGAAGTGGATTCAAAAATCTTGACAATAATATTACCCCAAGAAGAATGATGAGAGAAAATGGTAATTCCCCGCATGTCAATTATGGAGCTTGGGATTATAATCTCGCCCAAAATTTTCAAGGGAGTTTCCAACCTTTAGGAACTCAAGGTAGAGGAAAGTTTGAAGATAGAGGGGAAGGAAAGAATGGAAGAGGAATCGGTAGAGGCTTTGAGAAGGAGCTTGTGAGGACACCTCGGGAGCAGGAGAGGTACTATGGGGGTCAACAAGATATGAGAGAGAGTTAGATAGGGATGAAGATGGATATTATGAAGAGAGGGAATTTGGTAAAATCAAATTGAAGATCCCTTCATTCCAAGGTAAAAGTGACCAGGAGGCGTAGCTTGAGTGGGAAAAGAAGATATAGCTAGTCTTTGATTATCACAACTATTCAGACCTCATAAAGATAAGGTTGACAGTAGTTCAGTTCACCGATTATGCGGTTAGTTGGTGGCATTAATTGGTTACAAATCAGAGGAGAAACTTGGACAGAACGGTGGAGACTTGGGAGGAATTGAGGACTTTGATGAGGAAGAGGTTTATACCTTCACACTACTAAGAGATCTCTATAACAATCTCCAAAATCTCAAGCAAGGGAGTAAAAACACAGAAGATTATTATAATGAGATGGAAGTAGCCATGATAAGAGCCAACATTATTGAAGATAGAGAGGCTACAATGGCTAGATTCATGAGTGGTTTGAACCGAGACCTAGCTTATACCTTGGAGCTTCAAGCTTATATGGAATTGGATGAGATGGTTCATAAGACCATGAAGATAGAGAAGCAATTGAAGGGCAAGGTACCTTACAAGACTCCATTCACTTCTTCTAAACTGTTAACGACTACTTTCAAGCCTAATCTATCGAAGAAAGTTGACACTGCTAAGGTAGCTTTCAAGGATGTATCTAAGGGAAAAAAAGAAGCCAAGGACAAGGGGCAGGTGGATGTGACATATAGTATAGCTAGAGACGTTGTGCTACAAGTGCAAAGGATATGGCTGTTGGAATCCGTAGGCAAAAACAAAGTAAAATAAAACTACGGAAATCCACCAACAGGATCTGCACATACTAGAAAAACCGATTGGATAGAAATTACCTCAATGTTTTGATTGTTCGTTGTGGAGGCGCTGCTTTGTACGCTTCGCCCTCTACTGGTATCCACGCGACGAACTCCTCTGCAAGCGATCGGGATGCTAACCCCTTCTGTGTTCTGAAAACTGTTCAGAACTGATCCTGACTATCTGGTAATCGGTCGTATTTCGGAGAGAGGAGGCGAGATACTATATCGCCGTTCTAGGGTTTAGGGTTTTGTTTTTCTTTATTCAGATAAAGGACGGCCACCAAGAAAAGGTTAACATAACCTTTTATAGCTGTCAATATCAAAACCCTAACTGTCATCTAATGACAGTTTAATCTCGTCCGTCTATTCCTATAATCATCCAACGGTTGGATGAGTAATATTAAGTAATTAATTTCATTTATTCTATTAAATAAAATTAATTACTTATTAACCTACCAGAAAATACAATATGGAATCTGATTCCTCTTTTGCATACGTTCAACGAATCTGGACACAATCTAGGTACATTGAACGTGGACATTATGCTCACAAGATCGTCTATGCGTGTAACCCTATAGGTTCACTTAACGTTGGCAGTGAATGAAAAATGTCCTAGACATTTATTCACAAAACATAAGCGGCCTCTAGCAAGACATTATGCTTACCCAAGTTAAGTAAATGTAATAATAACCTAGCATCAGATTTAATATTTAGTCCTTTTGTCACACGATATCCTAATTAAGTATAAGGCATGGATCGAGTCATCCTTATAAAACTTAATTAACCATTTACTTGATCACCAGGCAGACTGTTCCAACAAATAATATTAATAACACCTTATTAATACTTATTTGAGCATGGCCATGCATATTTTCCAGTCTTCCTTATCAAGGGGCCCATGGATATCTCTCTCTAAAAAGAGAGGGACAAATCCCTTTCACTATCTCCAATATTCAAGCCATGACGAGAAAATAAGCCAACCAATAATCATAATGATCACCTAATTAAAAGTGATGTTTGACTATGTCAAAACATATTTTTCTCCCCATACAAGAAACATTAGGTCGAAGGACACCAAATATAAAACTGAGAAGAAATACTTATAACTTAAACCCATGCAATATTTCTTCTTCACTTTGGGTCATGTCCAATACAATATTCTCAATATGTATTTATGAATTGATTTTATATCTCATATTCATGATCAGTAAAACTTGACCATCAATCAACTTCACACTAGTTTACAAGATGTAATATACTAGGGACAAATAAGAATAGTATTTTATTAGCCATAAGGGTTTTACTATCAAGTCACATACTTAATGACCAAGAGCATAAAATACAATTCAAATATACATGCTTCATAAATCATAAATAAGAGTCAATTGGTCTTAGGGAATATACTAACAATGGCCACTACTCCAATAATTGTCAAACCAAGAAAGTCATGATCATTAGACCTAATGGGGAAGTCATTTTCCGAGGATGAAGGTAAAGGTGAACAAGAAGAAGAAGAGTCTACTGAGGAGTCACCCTATGAAGGGGAGGTCTTGGTGGTTTTGAGAGCTCTTAGGTCTCAAACTTTTGAATATGGTTCAAGCCAACAAAGAGAGAATATTTTCTGCACAAGATGCAATATAGACAACAAGGCTTGCAACATTATCATTGATAGTAGAAGTCATACCAACGTGGTAAGTACATATTTGGTAGAAAAATTGAACTTACCACCCACCAAAAACCCTAAGCCTTACTGATTGCAATGGTTAAATGATACTGGAGAGTTCAGGATTACAAAGCAATTGTTGGTATCTTTTATCACTGGGAGGTAGAAGGAAGAGATCCTTTGGATGTGGCCCCTCTGCAAGCCGAATATCTCTTATTTGAGAGGTCATCGAATTTGATAGGAAGGCCGTCCATGATGTATTCAAGAATACTTTTTCTTTTGAGAAGGATGGGATCCAGATTTCGCTCAAACCTCTCCCTCCTTTCCAAGTGTACCATGATCAAGTAAAGATGAGAGAAAAATAGTTAGAGGAGAAAAAGAAGGGTATAAAAAAGTGCAAGAGAGTAGAGGAAAAGGAAAAAAAGGGAGAGTCTCAAGAAAGAGAGGAAAGGCAAGAGAGTAGAGGAAAAGGAAAAGAAGGGAGGGTCTCAAGAAAGAGAGGAAAGTCAAGAGAGAGCAAAGAAGAAGGGAATGGTAATAAATGAGAGAAAAGCAGAGACTAGAATGAGTTTCTTTGCAAAAGAGAGTGATATATGTGAGGCCATAGATGCTAAAGAACTGGTTCTACTCCTTACGTATAAGAAGCTTATTTGTCATCTGATGAGGTTGTTTCTTCTTTGTCTCAAGAAATTATAGGTGTCGTCAAGGAATTTGAAGATGTCTTCTCCAAGGAGATGCCCGGAGGATTGCCAGCTTTGAGAGGCATAGAGCATCAAGTAAACTTTATGCCTGGAGCCGTGCTACTAAGCTATCCTACCTAAAAGTGTTCACCCGAGCAAACCAAAGAACTTCAAAGATAAGTGGAGGAGTTACTTGCTAAGGGACACATCCGAGAGAGTCTTAACCCATGTACGATATGGGTATTTCTAGTCCCTAAAAAGGATGGTAGTTATTGTATCTGTGTAGAACGTAGGGCTATCAATAACATCACTATTATGTATAGTCATCTCATTCCTAGACTAGATGATTTACTTGATGAATTACATGTTTCTATATTTTGCCTAAAATTCATTTCAAATTTGGTTATCACAATTCGAATAAAAGAGGGAGATAATTGAAAAACCGCTTTCAAATTCAAGTTTGGTCTTTATGAATGGCTTGTCATGCCTTTTGGACTCACTAATTCACCTAGCACATTTATGAGATTGTTGCACCATGTCTTGCATGATTTCATTGGAAAATTTGTTGTTGCATACTTTGATGATATTTTGATTTATAGCAAGACCTATGAGGACCATTCGCATCATATTAGGCAAGTTTGTTTTGTGCTTAGTAGAGAACAACTATATGCTAATTTAGGTAAATGTGAATTTTGTTTGGATATAATAACCTTTCTTGGCTATGTTGTTAGTTCTAAAGGATTGCAATTAGATCTTGACAAGGTGAAGGCATCGTCCCAAAAGAGTGCCTACAGAAGTACGAAACTTCCATGGGTTGGCAAGTTTCTACCACAGGTTCATCAAAGACTTTAGCACTATTAATAGTCCTCTCACCGAAGTCATTAAGAAGAGCAATGGGTTTACACAGGGAGAAACTCAAGAGATGGCATTCAAGGCTTTGAAAGAGAAGTTATGCAACGCTCCTCTCCTAACCTTCCCTAATTTTGAAAAGATGTTTGAAATTGAGTGTGATGTATTAGGGGTAGGAAATGGAGGAGTTTTGGTGCAAGACAATAAGCCCATAGCCTATTTTAATGAAAAGTTGTCGGGGGCTACCTTGAACTATGCCACGTATGATAAGGAGTTTCTTGCCTTGGTCAAGACATTGAAGCATTGGCAACATTACTTGTGACCAAAGGAGTTCATCATCCACATCGACCAGGAATCTTTGAAGTACTTGAAAGGTCAACAAAAGCTTAACTAGAGAAATGCCCGATGGATGGAGTTCATAGAGACCTTCCTTTATGTCATCCATTACAAAAAGCTAAGAAAAATGTGGTGGCGGATGCTCTTTCGAGGAGGTATACTCTTTTCACTTCTTTACATTTTCACTTGCTTGGATTTAAAATGTTAAAATAATTGTATGCTTGTGATGATGACTTAGATATGTGTTTGATTCGTGCTTGAGTACTCTTTGCGATAAGTTTTATGTGAAAGATGGATTTCTTTCTAGAGAAGGAAAACTTTGCATTCCTTGCAGTTCCATTAGAAATTTGCTAGTTAAAGAAGCTCATGAGGGTTATCTTATAAGGCATTTTAGCAAAGCAAAAACTTATGGCATATTACATGAGCATTTTTTTTCCTAAGATGAAAAGGAATGTTGAAAAGTTTGTGGGTAATTTCTTAGATTGTAGGTGTGCTAAGTCTTTTTCCTTACACACATAGTTTGTATGCACCTTGCCAGTTCAAAATGCCCCTTAGGAGGATATTTTGATGGATTTTATCTTATGGCTCCCTAAAACTTCTTCTACAAATGATTCTATATTTGTGTTGGTGGACCGATTCTCTAAAATGTCTCCTTTTATTGCTTATAGCAAAATGGACGATGTATTTCATATTGCTAGCTTGTTCTTTAGAGAGATTGTGAGGTTGCATGGCATGCTTAGAACTATTGTTTCGGACCGTAATACAAAGTTTGTTAGTCATGTTTTTGGAAAGTGTTATGAAAGAAACTTGAAACTAACTTTATTTCACTTCTTGTCATCCTCAAACTGATGGGCAAACTGAGTTCATTCATAGGACTATAGGGAAACTTCTTAGAGCTATTCGTAAGAAGCATATAAGTAAGTGGGAGAAGAATGTTTGCCATTCATTAAGTTTGCTTATAATAGAGTTTGTCATTCTACTACTACTTTTTCTCCATTTGAAGTTGTCTATGGCTTTAACAGGTTAACTCCCTTGGATTTTATTTCATTGCCAGTTGATCATCAATTGCGTTTGGATGGTAAAAGTAAAGCCGAATTCGATAAGTCCATCCATACCAAGGTGCGTGAGCAAATTGAAAAGAAGAATGAAATTGTGGCTATTAAGAAGAATAAGGGACGTAGGAAGATATCCTTTGAACCCGGAGATTGGGTTCGGGTGCATTTCAGGAAGGAATGATTTCCAACCTTCGAAAATGAATGCTTAACTCTAAAGGGAATGGACCGTCTCAAGTTGTTGAGAATATCATCGACAATGCCTACAAGAATGACCTTCCCGGTGAGTATAATATTAGTGCCACTTTCAATAATTATGATTTGTGTTTGTTTGAGGTAGATACATATTTAAGAATAAATCCTTTCAAAGGAGAGGTGAGTAATATGACTCGGGATGTACAAGAGATAGTGGAATTATTGCAAGGACCGGTCACAAGAGCAATGGCTGAAAAGATAGAAGAAGAGTACAAAGGAAAGGTGGTTTTGTTTGAGAAGACGTTTTAAGATCTTGCTTGGCATGTGCTAGCAGTACAAGTAGAAGACCCTAGAGGCTCCAAAACATTTCTATTTTCGATGGTGCAACTGAAGGAACCAAAAGAAACAAGTATGGAAGAGTTAGAAGTCTCAAACATCAAGGTGTAAGAGGTTGGGACCTACCGCTTTCTCAGCTGGGACGGAGGGTTGCAGGATTTTAAGTCATTTTGACCCATCATTTTTGTTTCTTCACTCCTTTGACTTGTAATTAATTAAGTGGCTTAAGTGCCTATCTACTTCTTTTAAGTTGAATTAGCAGTTAAGGTTTGATGTTAATCATTTAGAGACCTAAATATATGTATATATACTTCTTTTCCACATTTTACAACACAATGAATGACAATATAAGATATTTGAGAAATAACCTAGGGTTTCTATGGTTTCTTCTTCTTCCTTGTGAATTAGTGATTTCCATTTGTAAGTTATGGTAAGGCATTCTTGAATTTCAATTCAAGAGTTCTTGTTCTTCCCCAAATTCGTATATTTCCTTGAGGTGCTAGCCACTACAAAAGAAAAAAGGCTTTTTACCAACAACACTTACCGACGATAAAGGAAACCATCGTTGAACACCGACGGCATATTGACAGAAACTCGTGTGTAGTCGTTTTTTTACAATTCCAACAAAAAATTGGAGGGAAACTTCGCGGTAAAAATTGATGAAACGTTATCGACAGAGTGTTCGGTGGGTAAAATTGTGTACCGATGAGCTTTGTTACGACAAAGCTCGTCATGGGTACGAAAAATAAAGTTGCCGACAATTTTAACGACGGCCTAGTCAACGTCGTCGTTTAATAATTTTGTTACCTATAGTTTTTTGATGTGGTTTACCATCGGTAATTATTAATAATTACACCAACCGTATTGGTTGTCACTAAACTTCACAGATGTTAAAAAATCAGGCAAAACCTTTCCTTCCCTATTTGGATTTACAGTATACCCTTTCCTCTCCTAACCCTCCCACTCTGACCAACGACATCCCCTCACCGAAGGTCCACCACGATGCCTCTCACCGACGGTGTTCCATCGTCAGTACCGTCGCCCCGCCGTGCTTAATCTCTCTCTCTCTCTCTCTCTCTCTCTCTCTCTCTCTCTCTCTTCTTCTCTCCTATTCCTTTTCTTCATATTCTTCTTCTGTTGCAGTTGCTGCTGGGCGGAACATCGTCGCTGCTGCCGCCAAAATTCGTTGTTGCTGCTGAGGATTCTAGTATTTTTTTTTTCTTTTTTAGTTTTGTTTGGTTCTTTATTATTAGTATTATTATTATTATTTTGATTGATGATTATTGATGAAAATGCAAATGCAACAAGTCTTTGTTCTAAGGAATGGTATGTGCTGTTTTTGTGATAAGATTTCTTCTTTTCTTCTTGTTCTTTTCTTGGAAATTTACAAATGGGAAATCCCCCACGGTAGTTTAGTATTTGACAGTAGCTTTCGGCCTCTCTATATACGTACATCTAGATAACTGCTTGTGTTACACCATGGTGGAGTCACTTGAACATACTAAAAATCAAAGAAAAAGAGAGAAAATTTTTTTGAAGTGACAAGACTCTTATGAATCTTGATGAAAAAGAAAATATGAAATCTAGTTACTTTAAAGAAGAAGAACCGATATTCTTCTACACTTATGAAACAATTTGACAAAAATTTGGACAGAACAGAAGTATTTGAACGAATCTGAACATAAATGATTATTAACCATACTGAACATAAATGCATACCTTTGTTGAAGTTTTAGTTGTTAGTACTGTAGTGCAACAATCACCTATCCCAATGGTAGCTTGTGTAGAATCTTAGTATCATCTAGAAGCAACCCACCTACCAAAACAGGTATCAAGATTAAATCTAAGATAACAATTCTATTAATTATTTCTACAATTTGTGAGCGCGTGTTGTAGACCGTCATAGAAAATGAGATATGGATGATATATATATATATATATTTTTTTTGGCTATGTTATAGCAGTAGAGAAGCTCACTTGGTGGACATATATATATTGTTAAGTTGAAAAGACATGCACTTTCTTCTAGTTTGTTTTGTTAAAATTTAGAAAAATTCTTATTAGAAACTTGATTCGTTGATGAAGACATTAACCACTTACATCATATTAAATCACATTAACAATGTATTAATAACTTGTGTGGTTTATGTGATCTTCACTTATGAAAATGTATGAAGATATGAATCATATATAGTTGGTGTAAAAAAATGATCAAGACTTTTTTTCAAATAAAAAGATTTTTTCTTTTTCTAAAAAGTAATTATTTATATTATTACTACATTGTTAACATTATACTCTTAAGATTATTTGAAATAGGATGCATATACTTTTAAGAGTAATGCTATACAGATAAAGTTTAATTCAATTAAATAGATTCATGTATACTATACTAATATCTAAGTATGACAAATATCAAATTCCAAGTAGTACTAAATGGCCCCTTTTGGTTTATAAGATAAGATGTCGTGAAAATGTTCTTTTAAGTTGAACCTTTTTCCTCTCTTCTTACTTGAAAGATAATAACTGAGTAAAATGTAATACCTTTTCAAATTATTTTTTAAGTTTTTAGTAGTATACTAAAAAATATTAAAAAATCTTTAGATTGAATTGACTAGTTTGAATTTCTTATTTTAGAGGATTATGATGAGTTTTAAATAATAGGTTCAAGTTGGAGAGGATTATGATGTAAAAGTCTCGAACATATATTATATTACTGAAAGTGCATTCTTGTAATGAAACCTGTGGTGAAATGAATATACTAAAATGGTGATGTTATTTTTTTTATTAAAAAATGGTGATGGTACCCAGAATCATGAAAAATTCTTTTGTGGATTGGGTCCATGTCCCTACTTATGGACTTCTTAGTCTATTGTTAATCATGCTGCCAATTATGAGGACAATATTAACAAGAGGTGTAATAACGTGACTTAATATAAACCAGAAATTGATATATATCTTATAAACATTATATTTATTTTGAAATGTAGGGTAGGATTTTAGAAATGTAAAATGTAAGTCCTAAGGGCACGTTGATAATGTTTTGGTTATGATTAACTTGTGTTTTTTGTTAAGTAGAAATAGTTTTATATAGAAGAACAAAAGATGCACAAAAGAAGTCTCAAGGGTAATCTACAAAGAAGCAAAAGATCACTTAAGACAATAAGAGTCAATGAAGATGAAGTGATCAAGTTTAACACCTTGAAGACAAGAAGATTAGTTAGGGGTGTCCTTAAGGTAACTTTGTAAAACTCCCTAACTCATCTCTTTGATTTTTGATCAAGTATGGTAAATCCTTGGAAGAAATATCTTTTACAAACTAAACTTGAAAAACTAAGTATTCGTGATAAATTTTTTTTATGTTTTTAATGGATCACTTATTTTAAAGTTTGTATCAAAAATACATGTTTTGAAATATGAAGGAAAGTCCACATGTTTTGAAAGGAAAACCAGTTGTTAAAATTTTTCTATCATATTCAAAAAAAGGGTCATCTAATTTTTAGAGGTATAAGAAAAATCGGTTGTTCGCTTTTAAAAAGGGTCATCCAATTTTCTTAAGTGATTTAAAACTCGGTCTTC
Organism: Catharanthus roseus; assembly: GCA_028651295.1. NCBI lineage: Eukaryota > Viridiplantae > Streptophyta > Magnoliopsida > Gentianales > Apocynaceae > Catharanthus > Catharanthus roseus. Next base: position 910,987 of record JAPQWS010000132.1, read on the forward strand.
CTATTTTAAAAAGTGTCATCTGATTTTCTGCTTATAAGAAAATCGGACGTCTGTTTTTGAAAACATGTCGTCCTGTTTTCACTTTTACTGTTAAAAAATGAATCTGGACAGGTAGTAACGACTAGTTTTTACCTTCATATATAAATTGAGATTTTGATCATACATAAATGCTAAGTTGTTGGAGATCATTTAAAGAAAATTTAAAAGAGCTTTAAAGAATATATCATCAAAACATCTTTATCTCACAAAAAGAAAAAGAAAAATCTTGTTGGAGCTTCATTATTGATCATCTCTCAAAGAAGAAGAAAAGAGGAGCTTGTAGAAACAAATATTGTGTTGTATCTTTCTCTTCACAATCTCATTTGGTAACATTGTTACATACTTACTCTTCTTTATTATCTTGTGATCAAAGGTTTGTGGAAAAACCTTTGGGTGATCCTTTGATAATTTTTTTTATTGTTATGATTGTGTAATATTTGAGGTTTTTTTATAAAACCTTTAAAGGGTGATCCTCATTGTGTATTGTGTAAACAACTTTAAAAACAGTGAATCTGTGGAATCCTTGAGTTGAGTCTCAAGGTAGTGGATGTAGCTCTTTGAGAGAGTGAACCACTATAAATATCTTGTCTCTTCTCTTTGTGACTTAGGTTTCCTTTTTATGTTAATTGTAAAATCGTTGATCTTGAAAGTGATTTTGTTTGTTTAGGAATTTTATTAAATAGAGTTATTAAATTCTTCTTCAAACAAAATCGTAGGTTTTAATTTTTAAAATTGCTTAAAAGTATTTTATAGCCAAAAACCTTATTCACCCCCCTCCCCCCTCCTTTCTAAGGTTTTTCAATTGGTATCGAGTGGGTATTCTTTTTAAAGGCTTAACATCCTAGGAAGCAAAAGATCTTTTACAAAATGGCTAGTATTTCAAACCACCTTATGTAGAAGGCTCTTCTACAAATAGACCTCCTCTTTTTAATGGCACAAATTATACTTTTTGGAAGTCAATAATTAGAATTTATATTTGCTCTATTAACTCTGATCTTTGGAGCATTGTAGAGAAAGGACCTTATGTTCCTCAAAAGGATGGAAGAGTCAAGAAGGGTTGAAGAATTTGACGAGTTTGACTCAAGAAAGATGACTCTAAACTTTCAAGCTATGAACATATTAAGTTGTGCCTTGGATGCTAATGAGTACAATAGAGTGAGCGGATGCGATTTGGCTCATGAAATGTGGAAATTACTTGAAGTAACTCATGAAGGCACTAATCAAGTGAAGAAATCAAAGTTGGCTATGTTGATGAGAGACTGTAAGCTATTCATAATGAAACAAAATGAAAGCATTAGTGACATGTTCACAAGATTCACCGACATCACAAATGGCCTAAAGGCATATGGGAAAGAGTACACAAGGAGAGAAGTAAATAGAAAGATTCTTGATGCACTTCCAAAGGCATGGCAACCAAAAACTCTTGCCATTGAGGAATCTAAAGATTTGAGACTACTTCCCATTGAAGAACTCAGAGGATCTCTCCTCACCTATGAGATGAAAATAAAAAGATTAAATGAAATGGATGATGAAGATAAAGGAAAAAAAGGATAGCACTCAAAGTGAATGAGGAAGATCAAACATGCTCATCAAACAATAAAGATGAGATTGATGATGATGCGGATATGGCCTTGGTAATTAGAAAACTTAAAAGATTCCACAAGAAAGGCTTCAACAAAAGAGGAAAGAACCTCCATTCAAGAAAGGAGGACAAAGTTCCTCACTCTTCAAGGCTAGGTGCTTTGAATGTAATAGCACAAACCATCTTGTAGCAGATTGTCCTAAAGCCATCAAAAAAGGAAAAAGGAGCTTTAGAAGCAAAGCTTGAGGCATTATATAAAAAGAAGATAGGCAAGGGCCTAATAAGAGCTTGGGGTCAAGACTCAAGTGAAAGCGAAGAAGAAGAAAAGGCCAAAATGTGCTTCATGGCATTAGAAAATAAGGTACAATCTTCCCCCATAAATTTATCTAATTTTTTTTATGATAATGATGATGATGATGATGATGATGATCCTAATTCTATGCTAATTGAAATTTATGATGAATTGAAAAATATTTCCGAAAAGAACAAGGAGTTAAAAAATAAGATTGACAATTTATTAAATGATAATTCAAAACTTGTTTGTGAAAACAAAACTCTTCTTGAATCCTTAGAAGTTTTGAAAAAGGAGAAGGACCTCTCACACTTAGAATTTCAAAAGTCTTTATAGAAAACAAAAATATTTGTGAGAAAGTTCTCTCTATTGAAAAATGCATAGAAGATTACAATGATTTGAAGAAAAAGGTGAGTGATCTCACCATATGTATTGAAAAGTTTACAAAAGGAAAAGAAAATTTTGAAAAGCTTCTTGGTTCTCAAAGATCACCATTTGAAAAATATGGTATTGGATATAACCATTCTAATATTTTCTCTAACCAAAAACGTTTTGTAAAAGCTTCCTCATCCCCCTCACGTCTTTGTTGCATTATTGTGAAAAGAGTGGTCATAAAGCCATAAAATGTTTCATAAAAAGAAAAATTGAAAGGGGAGTAAAAACCATTTGGAAATAAAACAAAGTCCAACTAACATGTATGGACCCAAAAAGATATGGGTACCAAAAGTCATTTTTACTTCTTCTTTTGTAGGAACACAAATCAAGCTCAACTAAATGGCAATTGGATAGTGGATGCTCAAGACACATGACTGGAAACGCATCCCCTATGTGAGCTTAAGGAAACCGAAAGTAGCTTTGTCACCTTTGGAGATAAGAAGAAAGCAAGAATCATTGGTATAGGTAACATTAGTAACGATTCCTTTTTTTTTTTTTTATTAAGGATGTTCTTCTAATTGATGGCTTAAAGTTCAATTTGCTTAGTATTAGTCAATTATGTGATAATGGGTACAAAGTTGTTTCTGAAATTGACTCTTCTTCTATCATTGATAAGCATGAAAATAAAACTATTTTGTTGCAATAAGAGTTGGAAATGTTTATGTCTTCCTATCTTGCAAATCTTATCTCTCAAAATTTAAAGTGTCTCTCGGTTCATGATGATGATGCATTTTTGTGGCATAGAAGGCTTGGCCATGTTAGTATGGATTTATACCAAGTTTCTTCAAAAGAACTTGTTAGAGGTTTACCAAAACTACATTTTGAGAAAACTAAACTTTGTGATGCTTGACAATGTAGAAAACAAGTTAAGACCTCTTTTAAACCAAAGAAGATGATTTCAACTTCAAAACCTTTAGAACTCGTTCACATGGATTTATTTGGACCAATGGGGACCACTAGTCTCGATGGTAAGAGGTATGCATTTGTCATAATGGATGACTTTTCAAGATTTACTTGCACTTTATTTTTTAGCCAAAAGGATGAGGCATTTAAAGAATTTGTCAAACTTTTCAAAAATGTTCAAACCTCCGTTGATTGTAAATATATCTCTATAAGAAGTGATAATGGGAGAAAATTTAACAACCAAGATTTTACAAAACTATGTGATGATTTTGGTGTAACACAATTTTTCGGCCGCTAAAACCCCACAACAAATTGGTGTTGTGGAAAGAAAAAACCGTACTTTACAAGAAATGGCAAGATCAATGCTTTTTGAAACTCCCTACCTAAATATTTTTGGCTGAGGCTGTTAACACTACTTGCTGCTTTATGGATCGTGTTCTCTCGAGACTTTTTTTTAAAGAAAACTCCTTTTGAACTCATTTTTAACAAAACACCCTCAATTGGCTACTTCAAAGTTTTTGGATGAAAATGCTTTATCTTAAACACCAAGGACAATCTAGGAAAATTTGATAGAAAATCCGATGAGGGAATTTTTCTTGACTACTCTTCAAACAAAAAGGCCTATAGAATTTACAACAAAAGAACTTTGTGTGTTGAAGAGTCTATTCACGTAAACTTTGATGAAACTAACTTTTGAAAAGAAAGATGATGATGACATAGATAATTCTTTGAGCTACCAATCATTTTATACTCAAGCAATGGAGGAACATGCTAAGGAGGAAGAAGAGATTGAAGAAAAAGAAGAAAATGATCAAGAAGCTCAAAATCTTCCTCAAGATGTGATATATCCAAAGGGACATTCCAAGAATGAAATCATTGGTGATATATCACAAAGGGTAAGAACAAGAAGGTACTTTATTGACAACTTTGCCTTATTATCTCAAATTTAGCCTAAATTTATAGATGATGCCTTGTGTGATGAGTTTTGGATTATTGTTATGCTAGAGGAATTAAATCAATTTGAAAGAAACAAAGTTTGGACTTTAGTCCTAAGACCTCATGATCACCCCACCATTGGCACAAAATGGATTTTTAGAAATAAACTAAATGAATCCGGAGAAGTTATTAGAAACAAAGCTAGACTTGTTTCCCAAGGATTCAATCAAGAAGAGGGCATAGATTCTGATGAAACTTTTGCTCCGGTTGCTAAACTTGAATCCATAAGGATGTTTTTAGCTTTTGCTTGTTTTAAAGGATCTAAGCTTTTTCAAATGGACATTAGGAGTGCCTTTTTAAATGGTGATATTGAAGAGGAAGTTTATGTTGAACAACCTCCCTATTTTGTACACGAAAAAATTTCCAAACTATGTTTACAAACTCTCAAAAGCACTCTATGGTTTAAAACAAGCTCCAAGAGCTTGGTATAAGAAATTAAGTGGTTTTCTTCTTTCAAACAATTTTTCAAGAGGTGTGGTGGACACTACTCTTTTTACAAAACCTCTTGTAACATGATCTTCTTCTTGTCTAAATTTATGTTGATGATATTATTTTTTGTGCTACTAATTTTTCTTTATGTGAAGAATTTGCCTTTCTTATGCAAAAAAGAGTTTTAAATGAGCATGATGGGAGAATTGACCTACTTTCTTGGACTATAAATCAAACAAACCAAAGAAGGCATCTTCATCAATCAAGAGCAGTACACAAAGGAACTTCTCAAGAGATTTGGGATGAGCGACGCAAAAGGCATAGGAACTCCAATGAGCTCATCTTTGAAACTTGATAAGAATGAAAGAGGTAAAAAGGTAGATGGAAGAAGGTATAGAGGTATGATTTGAAGTTTACTTTATTTAACGGCTAGTAGGCCGAATATTATGTTTGCTATGTGCTTATGTGGTAGATTCCAAGCTTGCCCCAAAGAATCCCATTTAATAGCTGTTAAACGTATTTTGAGATATTTAATTTCATCTTATGATTATGGCTTGTGGTACTCTAAATAATCTTGTTTTGATCTTATTGGCTACACCGCTGATTATGCCGAATGTAAGGTAGAAAAGAAGAGTACAAGTGGAAATTATCGATTCTTGTGAGGATGCTTAGTATCTTAGTACAGCAAGAAGCAACCATGCGTATCCTTATCGATCGCAGAAGCGGAATATATAGCTGCTGGTTGTTGCTGTGCTCATGTACTTTGGATGAAGCACACTTTACTTGATTTTGGTTTTGATTTTAAAAACATGCCTATTTTATGTGATAACACAAGTACAATAAATCTTTCTGTAAACCCTATGCAACATTAAAAAAACTAAACATATTGAAATTAAACATCATTTTATAAAAGATCATGTTGCAAAAGAAGATGTATTTTTAGACTATGTTTGCACAGAAGATCAAATTGCTGATATCTTTACAAAACCCATTTCTGAAGAACGTTTTTATTATTTTAGAAAATTACTTGGTATTGGTAAATTTCATGACTATTGTGTATTTTTTGAGTTTTCAGTATTCTTCTTCTTCATTATTTTTAAGTTCAAAAATCGGACTATAAAACCGAATGACTATTGAAAACCCGGACGTCCGGTTTCATTAAAAAGGTTTCAAAAATTTTCTTCACAAAAAATGTCAAGACTTTTAGATGACCAAATCGGACGCCTCCGAAAAAAATCGAACATCTGATTCTTTTGTTAAAGAAAAACCGGACGACTATTTTCAAAATCGGTCGACCGATTTCCATTTAAAAGTTGGGTTTTGCATTTTTAAAACTAGAAAACGCTTATTTTCTTCTCATTTCTTACAACTCTCTCTTCTGAAAACTCTCTCCATAACAAAGCCCTACTATTTTCAAAGTCCGATTCTCCATCTTTTTCTCAAATATCTTCAGTTACTCTCTTTCTCAATCAAAAAAACCATTCAATTCTCTCTCTCAAAAACTCTCCTTTCAAAGACCTCCAAAATGGTGAAAGTGAAGAATGCTAATATTGGAAGGAGGAAGCAGCAGAGGAAGAGTAGAAAAAGGAAAAAGAGTGCGATCTAGAGTAAGGGCTCCAGAGAGAATTATCTCTGTGAAAGAAGCAGCAAATTTTGAAGAATGGACAAGGAAGAGAAGGAAAATTGCTCCAGGTCAAAGAGTGGACTTGAATGACATAGAAGGTATAGAAATCATTCCTAATATCTTTAATGAAAATGGGTAGGTACCTCTGCTCACTGTCAATGAACTATTTTACCTTAAGATGATTTTATGGCTTTTTTGCTAACCTACATAAGGGTAGAGTTCAAAGAGTTGGAAACATAACCCATCAACGGGTACTGTCTAGGTTCGGGAGAAAGGGCATTTCTTTTGATGATAGGTTGTTAAACCACATCTTAGAAACACCCGATGATGGCATAAGATTTTACACAAAGAATAAGAAATGTTTTGACCCTAATCTATATAGTGAAAGAAGATTTGAGGAGATATTCACTAAGGGAGAGGTACTCAAATGGTATGATGATAGAAATGTGAATAAGCTTGATGCCTATGGTAGATCACTCCATCATATGATCCAAACATCATAATCCCCATTGTTGATCATAAGTCATCCATCATAAACATGCATTCCTTTGTCATGCTAGCACTTCATGAGCATAGAAGAATGAACTTTGGTTTTAGGGCCATAGAACATATGCTAGCCACTCAATCATCTTCACCAAATGTCTGCCATATGGTTGTTTCCTTACAAAGATTTTCAATACTTTATACTAAACCTGGTTGGAGTTGGTGATCCCATTGGAGCTGGAAAAATATACAACAAGCATACATCCAAGAGAATTGGTTTCACAAGAAATGAGGAAGGGATGTTAGTTAGAGGTGGACAAGATGAAAGTGATAAAGACAATGAAGATGATGAAGGGAATGAGGAACAATAAGCAATGAATATGGAGAAAGAGGAAAGTGAAGAAGAAGCGGATGAAGAGACTCATAGAAAGGAAATAAGACAAAAGAAAAGGCAAGAATGAGTCGAAGAAAGGTCATCATCCGGAAGCATGACTCAACTTATGGATATGATAGCTTCCTTGCAAGCCTCTATGAATAGTCGCTTTGATGCATTTGATGGTCGTTTTGATGCATTAGATGGTTGCTTTGAGGCATTAGATGGAAAAGTAGCCAACATTCAAGAAAGAGTCATGAGAATAGAAGCAAGGGATAGAGACGAAGGCCATTGAAGAGATGATGAAAAAGGAGTAACAAGCTTTACTAAACCTCCTACTTTATGAACTTTTCTTATTTCTTTTGTTTTGAACTACATTTGCTTATAACTTTTGTGCTTATGAAGTTTCTTTTAACCATTTTGTCTCCTGTGCTTAGTTTGGAACTCCATGATGAAATCTTAATGATGAGAGTTCCTTTGATCTTTTTGATCTTTGTGTTTCAATGATCCCTTATAGTCCTTGTGCTTTTTGATTTATGACAAAAGGGGGAGAAAATATAAGATTCATATGTTGATTGATGTTGCTTTATGATATAAGATATATATGTTGAATTTATGTTGATTGATGTTGCTTTTATGAAAATGCATATGCTTTGTTGAGAATTGTTGTTAGTGTTGCCTTGATGTTTTGAAGTGTGTTGGCAACATACCTTGTGCTAATAATAAAGTTTTATGCACTATGACTAATTGCTAATATGGCTTTGAGTTCTCTTGGTGATATTTTTTTGGCATATTTGTTGTGAAGCATATTTTTAAGGGGAGCTTATCTTTCTACACCATTTTTCAAACCTTGGTATGCTTTCAAAATTAAAGGGGGAGTTCTATTTCTCTCATTCTTTTTATTTTTATGCTAGGCTCTAAATGATTGATCTTTTAAAGCATTCTCTTGGCTAAACCTTAATCTCTTGTTCTATATAATCACTATCTTGCATCTTTGTTTGTCATAATCAAAAAGGGGGAGATTGTAAGCCCTAAAGGCACATTTATAATGTTTTTGACTATGATTAACTTGTTCTTTATGTTAAGTAGAAATATTTTTATATAGAAGAACAAAAGATACACAAGAGAAGTCTCAAGGGTATTCTATAAAGAAGTAAAAGATTACTTAATAGAGCAAGAGTCAATGAAGATGAAGTGATCAAGTTGAACACCTTGAAGACAATAAGATTAGTTAAAGGTGTCCTTAAAGTAACTTTATAAAACTCTCTAACTCATCCCTTTGATTTTTGATCAAGTATGGTAGCTCCTTAGAAGAAATATCTTTTACAAACTATACTTGAAAAACTAAGTATTCTTGATAAAGTTTTGATGTTTTTAATGGATCACTTATTTTAAAGTTTGTATCAAGAATATATGTTTTGAAATGTGAAGGAAAGTCCACATGTTTTGAAAGGAAAACCAGTTGTTAAAGTTTTTCTATCATAATCAAAAAAAATGTCATCCGATTTTTTTCAAGAAAATGAATCCGATTTTTAGAGGTTTAAAAAAAATCAGTGGTCTGCTTTAGAAAGGGTCATCCGATTTTCTTAAGTGATTTAAAAATCAGTCTTCCTATTTTAGAAAAGGTCATCCGATTTTCTGTTTATAAGAAAACCAGACGTTTGTTTTTGAAAACCGGTTGTCCTATTTTTACTTTTACTGTTAAAAAATGACCATTGCTCTAGTAGTAACGGCTAGTTTTTACCTTCACATATAAATTGAGATTTTGATCAAACATGAATGCTAAGTTGTTGGAGATCATTTAAAGAATATTTAAAAGAGCTTTAAAGAATATTTTTCAAAACATCTTTATCTCACAAAAACAAAAAAGAAAAATCTTCTTGGAGTTTCATTATTGATCATCTCTCAAAGAAGAAGAAAAGAGGAGCTCGTAGAAGCAAATATTGTGTTGTATCTTTCTCTTCTCAAGCTCATTTGGTAGCATTGTTCCATCCTTACTCTTCTTTATTATCTTGTGATCAAAGGTTTGTGGAAAACCCTTTGGGTGATCTTTTGATAACTTTTTGTATTGTTGTGTAATATTTAAGGTTTTGGTGTAAAATCTTTGAAAGGTGATCCTCATTGTGTATTGTATAAAAAACTTTTAAAATAGTGAATTTGTGTAATCCTTGAGTTGAGTCTCAAGGTAGTGGATGTAGCTCTTTGAGAGAGTGAACCACTATAAATATCTTGTCTCTTCTCTTTGTGAGTGATATTTCCTTTTTATGTTAATTGTATAATCCTTGATCTTGAAAGTGATTTTGTTTGGTTAGGAATTTCATTAAAAAGAGTTATTAAATTCTTCTTCATACAAAATCGTAGATTTTAATTTTTAAAATTGCTTAACAAGTGTTTTATTAGCCAAAAACCTTAGTCACCCTTGCCTTACATCACTGCAAAAAGACATGTCTTTCTTTAATCACATATACATACGAATATGAATGATAATTAATAATTGTTGTAATACATACAATAATTTTCCTTAATGTATAATATATATTCCATGATTCCATAGTTTTTTCACATGGTAATGTTTTTGTGAATTCACATGGTAGTTATATTACTTTAAGTTTACGACTTTAAGTTAAGTAGTTTAATATTATTCTTTTTTTTTTCTTATAGTTTTGTTTGTGAGGATTTCAATGAAATGTTGTCCATCATATATAGAGGTATGTGTTTAATTAGTTTAAATTTTATTTTATAGGGAAAACCCTGGCTCTTTAAAGTTTTATAGAGGAGCCTTGACTCTTTAAAGTTTTATGGGGGAGCCCTAACTCTTTAAAGCTTTATGGGGGAGCCTTGACTCTTAATTTTTTGTTTAGTTTTGTGTGTTTCTTGTTTGGGTGGACTGTGTGCCTGGAAAATGTCTATAATACAGAGGAAAACTCTGCCAAAATTTTTTCAATGTTATAAAACACTTAATGTTTTAGTAATGACTAAATGTACAACTTAAAATGAAAGGAGAAGTTGAAGCATTTTAAACGACACAAAGAAGCTTTGTTAAGATTATGAAGAGAGGAACCTTGTTTATTAAGGGAAAATGTTTTATGAATTTATTTTCAATTTTTATTATATGCATAATCTATTTTGTGTATGTATATAAACTATAGGATTTGAGTTTGTGAACGGAGTTATTCTTTTATGTTTATACTTGTGCATGTGAAGGTTGGAGTATCTTTGTTTTGCCTCTACGTGAATATGTATGAAAGGGTTATTGTTTAGGAGTGTACTTGGTATTATTGTTTTTCTAGTTTAATTAAATCTATATTGAGTTATAAGGAATCAAAATGTGACTTTGTTTCTTGTTTGTGTAGCCTGTGTGCCTAAGAAATGCGTGTAATATAGAGGTGATGTGTAAAAATGGGATGTTCCTAATCACTACAATGGACCTAACAATGCAAAGGTGAGTTTCAACTCAAGTGTCGAATCTTGTAAAGAACGGAAAAGGCTTAATTGTGTTTCTATGTTTAGTCTAAAAAGAAGATGTCATTGAAACAAAACTAAAAACAATTAAATCAATTAAAAGAAAGCAAGAAATGTAAAAATGATTTTAAAATTAATTAAAGCAAGAGCTTGGATCGTGGAATCCCCTTAATCCTTGTTACTAATTTGCCCGACGGTCCTTCGAGCCGTTGGACTACCGTCGGTACTGAAGTTTTACTGACAAGACGCCGATGGGTTTTACCGTCAGTATTACCTTGTTCTTTTGTAGTGAGCTTTCTAGCTAGTGTTGCATGGAATTAGGTCCTTCCTTGTCCCTATCTATGGATCATTTGGTGAGGTTCAATAGTTCTTGTTTATTCTCTGTCTAGATAGGAAGGTTTTGTTCTATTTTCTTAGTTGTTTTTCCTAGAATTTTTCCCTTAGTCTATCAATATCTCATAACGAAGTTCACCAAAGTTCCTCTTGAAGAGAGAAGCATGTTGGGAAGGAGTTGGACTTCATTCAAGCTTTACGGCGCTCATTCCGACATTTCCTATGAAACTGGAAAACATAAGCAAACTGGCTATGAAATATTGTGAGAGAAAGGAAATTAAGTTTTGCAACAAATGCTTCGGTTCTAAGGGGACAAGTATTATGGTTTTTGATTTTCAAAAAACATAAAAGTTATGGATAAGGACCTCATTACTACGAGAATATAATAGTGGAATCAAAAGCACAAAGTTTCTAACGTTAAAAAGGTTTTAGAATAAGAAATAATCTGAAAAGTAACCAGCAATACAACTACTTCACCCAAAACTCAATGTTCGATAGCTACATTAATCATAGCATATATTATTAAGTGAATCAAATTATATTCTTTCGCTTTTGAAAATTGAGATAATGTCTCTCCATCGACACAAAACAAAGAAATTCCTTTTGCAGAGCATATGATTCAATTTTAATAACTATGATTAAAATCTCAAGTTTCTCAAAAAACACCCAGTAATTAGATAATTAGGAAGAACACAAAACATCGGTAATAAGTTATCTGTTGAGAAATTTAATATCAGTTAAAATAAATTTGAAAAATAAAAGAAATTGATTTACTGATGCAAGAAAAATTAAAAAGTTTGCCCATCACAGAAAGAAACAAAACTTATAGCTTTAGGAGGAAAAAAAATTATAAAATTGTGTTGGAAAGAAGGAAAATAGTAGGAAGATAAGCAAAGAAAACCCTTTAGTGTCGCACTAAGAGATATAACCCTAGGCTGGTATTTGTAGCCTCCTTGATGTGAGAAGAAAACCTCTTACCTAGTTGTTTCTCCCTTCTTTCTATCATATATGCCAACTAGCATGTATCATCTATATTGTTAACTTAGTGGCTTAACATTAAGTTTCTATTTCATGCATAAGTCCTGATTAAATCGAGCAAGGTCTGTTAGGAATCCTCAGCTCCTTTGAAGCAAGTTTTCAGCTCTTCAAACTTATTCATGTACTTAATCATGATCATACTTCCTTGTCTTAGAGTTGCAAGTTCATCAAAGAGATCTTGATGATAATATAAAGGCAAATATTTTCGCTTTAAGTTCCAGCTTAATCTCTTCCAAAGTCACCTCTAGTGATTTCCAGCAATTTGTAGATCATATTTTTTCCCACTCCACCATAAATGTGCTTGTCCATAGAGTTTCATAATCATATATCAAACTTTCCTCTCATTAGACATGTTATAACAGTCAAATAATCTTTCTAAAGTAGCAAAACAGTCTTTAAAAGCTCATGGGATCAATTTTACCATAAAAATCTTGGACATATTTTTTTATTCCTGAATTCACGATTTGTGACATCAATACACACTTTATTTGTACTATCCCCTACTGCAACTTGAACTTCAGTATTCGTGTATCTTCTAGCCTAAAGAATATTATTAGCTATACCTAGAAGAGTACCCAGTGGCCTCACGATAGGTTGGACTGAGTCGTCTTCAATATTTTCATCCTTCAAGGGACCTGCATTTTTAAAGCCTTCTGCTTCTACAACTTGTTTTCCATTGTCATTAGTACCACTACTAGTTGCATGGATAGACACTAGTAGCATTCCAGTGAGTAAACGCTCCTTGGTAACTTTCACTCATGACATCTACACTGACTCTATCAAGGGTGATGTCATTCCAAAGACAATCCTGCACATTCTTACTTGGTCGAACTTGGTTATATGATCTTGAAGTCAAACATGATGCAAAAGAAAATACATACTCCTTCAATTTTGCTAAGAAGCAGATTTTTCTAAGGCCATTAAGTGCATAACTTATGAACAAGTATCGAGTAAAAGGCCTACCAAGGAGAAAGATGCAGAAACAAGGGCAAAAGGAGTACCCAAGAAGAAACCACTTCAAATTCTCAATAGGAAATCATTTGAGAAAGAAGCAAGAGAGGTCGAGGTCATATTTATGGTTGTGGTAAAGTAAGTAAAGAGGTCATTGAACACAAACAATGAAGATTACGCTCTTGAACTCAAACAGTTGCTAGTTGATTTTTCAGATGTTGCACCTGAAGATTAACCTAAAGGTTTGCCACCAATGCGTGAAATATAACATTATATAGACTTTGTACATGTTGCGCAACTGCCAAACTTACTAGTTTATCTTGTGACTCCAACAAAACATGCAAAAATTAAGAGACAAGTTGAAGAATTGTTAGAAGGGGCTAATTCGTGAAATTTTAAGTCCTTGTGATGTTCCAACTTTACTTACACCTAAAACTGATGGAACTTGGAGGATGTGTTGTGATTGTTGAACAATAAACAAAGATAATAGTTGATATGTGTAAAACGGGATGTGAAATCCTAATCACTACAATGCAAGGCAAGTGGACCTAACAAAGTAGAGGTGAGTTCAACTCGAGTGTCGAATCTCTCAGGGAAAGGACGAAGGTTCAAGTACTGGTCGTGTTTCTAATGTCTAGTTGAAAAACCAATATGATGTCGTTGAAAAGAGGAAATAAAAGAAAGTAAATCAATTAAAAGAAAGAAAGTAAAAACTATTTTAAGAAGAATTATAAAGACAAGAGTTTGGGTTGGTGGAATCCCCCAAATCTCTAATACTAATTCAATTGGAAAAACTTTAATGAAAACGATATTAATTAGTTAAGTTTGGTCATCAGTAAAATTGGCAATCCCTATCTCTCGAACGAAAGCCACCCCACTTACTAACCCTTAGAGGAAAATCTCTTTTCGGTATGATTGTTCTAAGCTTCCCTTGAAGATCAAATACTCCCAAGAATCAACTCCCTTCTAAAGGATGCCCTTGATGGTTTGTTTTGAAGAAATATAGAACATAAACACAAATTGTAGGAATTTCAACAGGAAGAAAACAAATTAAAACCTTCTTATATGAATAGGAGAATCAACAAGACTTGAATCAAGCCTCACCTATCCTCCACAATCTAAGAAGCACCTAAAACCCAAGCAACACCAACTAAGTAGTTGGCACCTCAAGGGATTAATAGGATTTGAAATTAGACTTGAACTCTTGAATTTGAAGATTCAAGAAGTTTTTTGTCATGAAATTATACAATATAAATCTTTAATTTACAAGGAAGGAGAAGAAATCTCAATAACCCTAGTTTTCTCTCTTATAAAATTTTCATTGTATCAGTGTTCTCTCAATGGCTGCGAAATAAGAGTATATATAGTGGTCTTTACAATTAATTGCCAATCCTAGGTTACTTAAAGCACTTAGATATAAGTCAAAACAAGTTTAAAGCACTTAGAGTATATAGTGGTCTTTACAATTAATTGCCAATCCTAGGTTACTTAAAGCACTTAGATATAAGTTAAAACAAGTTTAAAACCAAAATAAATAGTTAAGAAAGTTAAAAGCTTCCCAACTCTTCCTTCCGCCGAGATCTACCGGCAACAGTAGGGACCTACCATCCACGGTAGGTCATTTTATCTTAGCCCTTTATGATCCAAGGTCTACCGGCGATGGTAGGGTGGAACCTACCACCGATGGTAGGGTCCAGAAATGGCTTCCCCTTTGCTTTTTGAAGCTTCCAACCCTTCCATGCTTGTTCCTTGGATTCTTCCATTTGTACCATTGAAAATAGAATGGTTTTGGACCTTTAAAAGTCCTCTTCTTGATCTCCTATCACTTGCCAAGCCAAGTCTTTGTTCATCTTTTTTAATCCGGCTATCTTTCCTCGATGCTCCTCTTCTATTCTTCTAGCCATGGCTCTTGTGACCGGACCTTGCAATAGCTCTACCGTTCTTTGTGATTTTTGGGTCATACCATCCGCCCCTCCTCTGAAAGGATTCTTCCTCGAATCCATTCCTTCAAATAACAACAAGAGGTAGGAAACATTATAAATGGAGGCATTTAAAGGCATAATACTAGGAGAGTTACCTAAGCAATTAAGACTTAGAAGAGAATAAGCAAATAAAGCATTAAGTTGTCGACCAACGTCACAACGCCATAAGAATTCCATAAATAACATAATTCCTTAAAGGGTATATGATAAGAAAAGGATGTGTAAACAAAGAAGATCAAAGCTAAGAAACTCCAAAAAGGACTATTCAAGAGCCACTCAAAATTTACAAGAATTCTCGAAAAAGAAGCGCAATTGAAAGTATTGAATTCTTGTAAATAGAAAAAGGTTAACATCAACATCTTTTAAAGAAAGATGATAATAAAAGCTTTTGTCCTTTTCCAACTCAAGGAGTAAATAAAGAAGATGGAGAGTTTAAAACATGATCTCTTTAAAAGGATGATGGTAATATAAACTTAGATTCTCAACACTATGCAAAGTTCCTTCATTGATTCTTGACAAATGCTTTTGCAAAATTATAGAAATATATTGAAGAATCCAAGAAGTTTTAACCAAAAGACTCTCAAGATCACAAATGTCATTAGCTAGAAATTTCCTTTTGGAAGTCAAGGAATCGGTATTGAAAGATTTAACACCATTTTGTACTTCATTTGCAACACCATTACAAGCGATAGACCAAAGGAATGGGTACGTTGGTTACCTTTGTAATACAGCAAAGGGTGGTTCGCAGTCGGGACCTTTCCAACCATTTTCGGCTCGAGTTGCAGTTTGCAAGTGATAACACTAAATCCTTTCTCTTTTCCATTTCAAAGAATCTTCAAAACATTTTCTCAATTATTTGATCAAGAGTTCTAAACAATGAAATTCAAGACTAACACTTTTAGTCCACCAATTCTCCTATAAAAATCTTTAGAAGTGCTAACTTGTTCTTTTGCTAAATCATGTTTCCAAAAGATTTCCTTGAAAGGGAAATGATACATAAGAAGTTTTTATGCGGATTGTTCTAAAAGAGCTTCAGGACATTATTCAACAAAGAACGCTCTTCATTTAACATCAAAACTTGTAGAACTTTCAATTCTCTTTTGAAAATCAACTCATCCAAAAACTCCTTGAAGGTTAGAGAACAAAGCAAGGAAGCACCAAAAAATTGATTGTCAATCTTGACACAGGACTTTGTTTTTGAATAATTGACTCTTTTAAAGTTTCATCTTTGAAGAGAAAGTCAACAAAGGCATTAGAATTTGCAAGATGTTTCTCAACGAGATTCTTTAAGTTTAGGTAAAGAACATCATTTCAAAAGGTAGTTTTCACAAGATCACAAAGATGTGCTTTAAACACCTTTAAACTATCATTCATTTTCTTTCTAAAGTTTAGCAACCACATAAATTTCTTGAAATGAAAATGGTAGAATTGAAATGCATTAATGTTTCCAAACAAAAAGTTCTCAAAAATTCTTCAACAATTAAAACGTTTTGTTCTTCATAAGGAAATTCAAGTTACATCTACAAGGCACAAGAGTTTAATGGAAGGAATAAATCCACAAAAAATTTTCTTGGAAGCATAAAGGAAAGATGATTCATAATCACAATTCTCAACAAACTCTTCCTTAAACTTAGCATGAAAATCATCACATAAGGTCCAAAAGAAACAATGAACTCTCTCATTATAACTATTTTCAACAAAACTTTGAAGGAAGATACAAATCTTACTCCACATAGGTGCACAAGAACATGAGACATTAGCAAAAATTCTATCAAAGATGAGATTATCATGTAACAACTCAAGGTCATGACAAGATGGTTTAATTCTAGCAATGCTAACCATAAGTTGTTTTTCAAGAAAAGCACATGAAGAAGAATACTCAAGCATATAGTCAAAATCAAGAACTAGCTCATAAGTGAAAGACCAACCATACAATCCCCAACCAAAAACCACATAGAGGGAATTCAATTCTAAGAACAGTTTTAAATCTTTGAAGGAAAACACAAGGTAAAAGAGAAATATGCTTGAAGAAAAACTCATTATCAAATCTCCATAGCATAAGATTAGTTTTCCTCCAACACTTTTTACTTGGCCTTCGAACTCTATGGTATCTCATTCCTCTCATTGATGTTATGGTGCCAACATTAGGATCGTCTCCAAAATCCTAATGTTGTCTAAAATCAAGAAGCTTGCCAACATTGGGATCGTCTCCAAAATCGTCAAACAAATTATCCCCACGCGATACTTCATGGCTTGGAACCTCTTTATATGGCCTATAATATCCTCTTCCACCTTGGACTCCGTGATGTGGAATGGATTTCAAGAGCATAAAATTCCGTCCAAGAAGCGAGGGAGAAAACAAACAAAACAAGTATAACAAGTAGAAGAGAGAAAGTGCCTTTGAAAGGACTTGAAAATATTAAACTTCTAGGAACCTTGGATATATTAAATCCAAGACTTCAAGAAGGTTTAAACAAAATCTTTTCTTCAAAGTTCAAGAAACATAAGGTACTTTGTGCCTTAGACCTCAATGAAACAAGAAGAAGACCTCAAGACTAGTTTTCTACAAGAGTATAGTAACTAGTATGAAGGAACTTTGATGATCAACCTTGAAGCTCTTGGAACTTTCAACAAGTTTTCAAAGTGATTTTTCTTTCAAGGAAGTTCACCCTTGAAGAAGATAGAAAAAATAAGCTAAGAACTAAGAATACTAAGAGAAGAACCTTTGTCTTAAAAAATTTCTTGATTTGCTTCTTCAAAAATGGAAAAATACATATTTATAGAGATTTGAGGGAGAAAATAGGAATTTTTCCCTCTCATTTTTTCAGCCCAAAGGATAGATATAACCTGTACATACACTTGAAAAGACAATAGAGGTATTTTAATTGTATTTGGACTATTCTAGAGCACTAGTCAATATATTACCAAAAATAGGAGGCAATTTTCCAGCTTGGGCAAAAGGGCTTCCAACCATCTACCAAGGTGAATTTTCAATTTCTAAATTATTCAAAACTTTAGGATATTGCCCCATAAAGTCTTGGACATCAAAATTTAAGCCCCATAATGTCTTGAACATCAAATTTTAAGCCTTGAAACTTCTCTTGCTCAATTTGATCCTTGTGACTCTTTAGTTGTTTTGCCTTGGCTCTTCTCACAACTCCTTGATGTTCTTACATGTCTAACCAGTTCACATCACTCCGCTTCTTCCACCTCTAGTTTGCGGTCTTTCTTGAAACCCAACTTCATGAAATGGATAAGGATTGTGAGCCAACATGTCATGATATCCTTTAGCAGACGTATTGCCATAAGGTCTTTGATGGTGAGGTGAATTAATTCCTTCAAAATTATCTCCAACTCTTTGCTCCACTAAAGTACTATTCTTGTCCCCCTTAAGCTCTTCAACATCTGTAGCAGCACTATGAAATTGTCTTGTCAATCCTTCAATTGATTGTTGCATAGACCTCAAAGTCTCATTAAGATTCATCCTTGTAGGATCATTAGTTCCTTCTTGGTGAAATTGAGTGAGCAATTGACCTTCCATAGACATTAAAAAACCTACAAATTAAACAAAGAAATAACAAACAAAGGACCTTCTAATCACTCCCTAAGTGTTTTCTCTCTTTCATGATCACTCCAATCACTCGTGTTTAACTCTCTTAGTTGGCTTTATCAATATAAGTCACCCTCTTGCCTTTTCCAAACACTCAACACTCAAGACTCTATGATATCCTTCAACCTCTTAGCCAAATCAAACCAAAACCAACAATCCCAAGCAAGTAAACCAATCAATGCACTTAATTGTATAAGTGTTCAATGAGGCAAAATATCAAACACTTGAGGTGTATGAATTTCAAAGAATGCAATCTATGGAATTGAGCAAACAAACAAGATTAATCATCAAAAAAAGAATAGAAATACACAAGGAAACAACCTAGAAATGAAAAAAAAAAAAAAAAAAGCAATTCAAATCAATTAGACTAAACAAAGAATAAAAAAGTACTAAGAAATTTTTTTCCAGAAAATAGAGTATGATGACAACTTTTTACTAAAACGACGATATCACAAAATCTATGGTCCAAATAAGATGAAACAAATTTAGAAGGATTCCTCACTCGATGAGGATGAATTTAAGCACAAATTTTTTTTAGATTGAATCAGTATAACATAAGATATGTGCAAATTAATCCACACTTTTTCTTTAGTCACAAATTCGAAACACATTTCACAAATCAATCAAATTAACCAGTCAATTGATATCCAAGTTGAATAAACTTATTTCAATTGAATCCTAACTCAAAGGAAAACATCTCCATGACAAAACATGAAGCAATTTTTGAATTAATCCAGTCAAATTTTCAATGGATTTTCGGACCTATTTTTCTGTACTTAGTTTTTGCATGATCTTCATGGAAATTTTATAGATCATCAAGTAGTACTTCTTTTTATGAATTTCAGTGAATTTAAACAACTTACAACTCAAATTGACCTTCAATTGCAGGTTTCTCTAATACCACTATTATGTAGATCCACTTTGCATGTAATTTGAATTCTACTCCTTCCCAAGGATGACCCCTTTCTTTTGAAGAACCTCTATTAAAGATTTTTAAATTCAAATACTCTAATAAGAAACCTATGAGAAATTATGTCTCATAAACCTAATATTGAGAGGCTAAATTCTTTCCTAGATTGATAATTAGAACCTTGAGGGAACAAAGACCTCAAAACCCAACTACACAACTAGAAGACCCAACAACAATTAATTCAAAGAAAAGAAACTTTATGAATCAACTAATGAAAGGAATTTGAATGATCAATTTGTTCTATAGAATATGAAATCTAAGGCAAAAATTCTTCACAACACTAAAGACATTAACCCTTAGCAAGCTAGTCTAAGACGGTGAAGAAACCTAGAAGCAGTTGGAGAATTCTCTCTTAAATTTCAACAAATTCATCATAGTTGTCTTACAATGAGTTATAATAGGGTATTTATATACTAAGGTCTAACCCTAGTTAACCTATAGCATAATGACTTAAAATACCATTAAATCTTTGATCAAAAACTGAAAAGACAAGCAAAATAACATAAAGTCCTTCAAAAGGTTATATTATCCAAGTTTCAGTCGAACTCTACCATCGACGGTAGGGGAAACTACAGTCGGCGGTAGATACGAAATTTCCCCAGCATTGCCCGCAACAGTAGAGGCAGGGGTACCATCTGAGGCAAGGTGCCTTTTCTCCCATACTTCGCCATTTTCACCATCAAATTGTTCCCTTGAATAATCCTTGTTAATTGAGAAATTGAGAACTTAGATGCCTTTCCTTGGCCTTCAAACTCTTCAAACTTGTTCTTCAAAGCTTTTTCCATGTAAGCTACCATGCCATTATCCTCATTTCTATTGGAAGTTTTGAGTTTCTTCATCCATGGATGCTTGGATCTAGTAATTGGTCCAAGCTTCAACTCCATAGATGCTTGACTCTTCCGATCTACATCATCAATATAGGATTTGGGGAGAATAAGATCTCTAGAATGCAATTCAAGAATGTCTTCCCTAAATTACAAATTGAAAATCACTAGTTTACAAGGAAAAAGAAGAAATCATAAAAACCCTAGAATTTTCTCTCAACATTTTCTTCAAAATGGCTAAAATAATATCATATACAGATTCCTTGGTGATTAGTTCCAAGCCTTAGCTTCTAAACTAGCTTAAAGGAAGTAAACGGGCATCTTATGCCACTTATTTACAAGTCAAGGTGTTAATTAAAACCAACTTGAGAAGTAAACATACACTTAAAGATCACAAAAGGAGAGCCTCTTAGCCAAGCCCTACCGTGAGCGATAGGTCTCGACCTACCTTGGTAGTTGGCAATAGGGTATACTCAATTTGGGGGATTTTTTCCAGCACCCTACCGGGGCCAGTCGGAGGGACCCTCCCCCCGGGCAGTAGGTCTTCTACTTGATACCACTTGATGTTTCAGCTTCCAAAGTCCTCCATACTTACTTCTTTTGGTTTCTATTCTTGCACCATGGATACTAGGAGTGTTTTGAGGCCCTTTTAATCTTCATCTCCTTCTTCCAATGCATGCCAAGCGAGATCAAAGATCTCGCAATCAATGCCACCATCTCTTTGTTTTCATCTTCTTTCTTCCCATTGACCTTGTAACCGGCCCTCTCATCAAGTCCACCATTTCTCGAGCATTCTGGGTCATATCAATAAGAGATGCAGTAGTATTAGAAATCACTATTTTCCCACAATTTATTAGTAAGAATAACTAGATCTAAGTGCAAAAGCATCAGAATAAAATCCCACATAAGAATGGTAATTCCGGATCATTTTGTCATATTCTCCATCTCTTTTATGCTGAAAGCACATAAAAAAATGTTGACAAATGATGGACAAAATAGGTTTTCATTTAAAAAATAGAGTTATAAAATAAATACATATCAACATGCACAAATATAGATGGAGAAAATGATGGAGAAGATGAGAAAAGTTCATCACATGTAGTGAGAAATAAAAAATAAAAAAAAAAGACAAGAAAAATCGGAAGCAAAGAAGACATTCAAAGATTAGAGACTACATAAAGCAACTATCTTTTGTTAGACTACATAAATCAGTAAATGTCACCTCTTCCTTTAAAATATTAAATGTCACCTCTTGTGCCCGAAAATTTATCATGGTTCTTTCACCAATTTTATTATGTAGAAAATGGAAAGAAAATGAAATCTCAGAAAGAAAAGGAAATGAAGTATTAAAAAACTAAAAATCCTTATTCTGTAGACTAGCAAAAAACAGAGAAGATAGTGAAAGACCCCATGAAAAGTGCTCCATAAAGAAAAACAAAATCATTAATTTCTGATATAAAAAACAGGAAACACCACTTTTTTCTCAAATAACAAGAACAACAATAGAAACCCATTACACAAAGAAACGGAAAAAGTGAAAATAAGACATTCATACCTTCAAGAAATGTAGAGAAACATTTTAAAAGTTTGATCTTTGGTTTTCAAAAGAAACGCCCAAACATGTCGAGAAAAATCATCAACAATAGAAAGGAAATAAACATTGCCCCCAAAAGTGGGTACCTTTTTAGGACCCAATAAATCACAGTGCATATAGTAAGAACAACAGTGGATTTGTGTGTGCCTGTGGAAAAACTAAGTTTGTGTTGTTTACCAAGAACACAATGATCAAAAAAATCTAAAGAAGTAATTTTGTCACCATTCAAAAGATTTTGTTTGTGTAAATAATGCAAACCCTTTTCACTAATGTGGCCGATCCGCCGATGCCACAACATGGTCTTTTTAGGAACTATTGTAAAAAAAAATGCAGATAATTCACAAACGGTTTTTCCAAGTGTACAAACCATTTTTCTTAAAACCTTTGAGTATCACTAGAGATCCTTTACAAACACGTAAAATCCCATTTTCAGATTTATAAGAATAACAATTTGTATAAAAAACACAAAGGGAGGTTAGATTCCGCCTAAGATCAGGCACATATCTCACCTCGGTCAATTTTCTAGTCACACTATCATGCATTTTTAAAAAAAAAAAAATTTCCAATTCCCTTGACATCACAAACCTCATTATTTCCCATAAAAACTTTTCCATGATCAAGGGTTTAAAAATCAGAAAATCCAATGCTCGTTTGGAGTTATATGAAAAGTGCAACCAGAATCAAGAATCCACTCATCAGAAACTTTAGAGGCAGATAGGGAAGGGGACGCTTATAAAACCTCAGAGAACATAGAATTACCGTCTAGTTCAAAATCGTGTGTTTTGTCAGTTTATCCTTCCCATTACCTTGTTTATGTCGTTTCTCATCTTTGATTCATTTAAAACACTTATTTTTTATATGACCATCTTTGCCACAGTAAAAGCACTTTACTCTATTCTTATCTCAAGATTTAGACCTCCCTTTACTTTTAGAACAATGACTAGAAGGTTCTCTCCGGTCAATCCTCCCTCGCACATAAAGGTTCTCTCCATTTGTTTTGTTTTCCTTTTGCAAACCTAAATCTTTTGATTGATTTCAAAGTGTTTTCCATATCAGAAAGAGTCAAATTATTTCTGTCATATTTGATAGCAGATTTCACATCATTAAAAGACTCAGGCAAAGCATTCAACAAAATAACAACAATGTTTTCATCAGAAATATTTTCTTCAACATTTTGGAGTTCTAAACAATTTTATTCAAATCATCCATGTTTTCAAAAAGAGATTTTGATCGTCTCATTTTAAAACCAAAGAGTTGTTCTTTTAAATAGATTTTGTTTGACAAGGACTTTCCCAAATAAATTTTTTCATAAGCATTTTATGTTTCATCTATTTCTCTTAAAACATTATCTTTCAAATGCAAGGTGACACAGCTATGTGCATCACCAGGTTTTTTTTCAGCTAATATTTCGCCTGTCCAAGATTCCAAATACTTGTCAAGAGTACATAGTGGGTGCGATTTTGTTTTGGACTAAAACAGCTTTCATTTTTTTGCACCAAATTACAAAATTAGATTTGCTATCGAACTTGTCCATTTCAAGTTTTGGAACGAACATGTTATACAGAGGCAAATAAGAGTAATTAGAGGCATGAAAAGTAAAAGATTTTAAAAGAAGTTTGTCACACACAGAAACAGTCTGGATATTTTTCGAAAAACAATACAGCTAGAAAAACAGGAGATATGCAGATAATAAACTCACAATAGATCAACAGATAGCAAAGGCTGAGCAACAACCATAAATAGATGATCAACAGAGAAATATATATATATATACATAAACACAAGCTGAGGAAATAAATCTCAACGAGCATGGATAATAATAAAAGTTTTTGCAATCAATGAAAAAAACACCAAGACACAGATACTTTGAGTCTTAATAGAACTCAAGCCAGGCTTGAGTTTTGATTTTTCAAGAAAAACATAAAATAACAAAAAGTTTGATCCATTACCAGAGATATCAATGGTAGAATAATAATGATCATAGAGATATCCAAACAATAAAATAAACTTTAAATGAAAGGAAAGAAGAGAGCAGTAATAGTAAACTTTCCTGTGCCAGATTCACGGAACTCAACAATTCCTGTGAGTCTAGAAAAAAAACCAAAGAGGTTTCGGATAAAGCAGCGTCAATGGAGGAATGCAATAGTCACCAGACACCAGAAAGATCAAGTCTTCTGGCTCTGATACCACTGTTACAAAATGGATCTGGTGATCAGCCCTGTTATAAATTACAAACCTACTATTTACTATTACAATTGCAGCGAGAAATAAAAGATAACAAAATTTAGTCTATTACAAAATAACTGAATGATGGAACTGGATGACAACTCAAAAATAGATCTTCAAATTAGACGAGGAGTCCAAAAAATAGACAACCAATTCTTCTCCAAACCTACAAAAACGGATTAGCAAAACGTATGAAGTAGGCAAAAATCGGACGTCCGATTTTTGCCACAACAGACAGAATAGGACGACGAACTCAAAAAACTGGACGACCAATTTCTAAATAAAAGAGGGGTATAGAGATATTCGGACGATAAAATCAGACGAAGAAGGCAAAAACTGGACTACCTGTTTTTGCTGTACTCACTGATTCTCGATCAAAAACCCTCAGAATAATGGATGAGCCTCATCCAACATTAATCTAAACTCTCACTCTCGGTTCTCTCATTCACACCCCACCCAAGCTTGGAGTCAGCCAAGAATGGCGACCAACGGCGGCAGCAACAGAATTCACAGAGAACAAGCAACAGAAGAAGAAGAAGTTACAGAGAAGGAGAAGAGAGAAAAGAAACGAGAGAAAGGCTGCTCCGTTAGAGTTGGTTGTCAGCAACAGTGAGGAAGAGAGTATTTACAGAGCACTTAGGGTGGACTTATTCAAAACAGCAAAGTCATCTGGATAGACTCATTTAAAATTAGGTTGTTACCAGCCGTGCCCGCCCAACATCTTGGGTCAAAAATAAACTCAATCCTCTTTTAGTTGTGAGGCCCAATCCATCTCATCATAGGGTCATAAAATTGGGTTGTCAAAGAAAAAGAAAAATGTGTGAAAATCGGCCCAACAGGCCTACACTTTCTTTAGTTATAAAATTTCAAGTTTTGTACAAGATTTACTTTCTGGGATTCAAAAATTGAAGGCTTTGATTCAAGATTTTGTTCTTCAACTTGGTGACTCGAGAGATGATCTTAGAAGATGTTCAGGATTTGACTTCGGCTTCAAGACTAAAATCCTAAGCTTTCTTTTACTTTCTTGTTATTGAATTCTTTAATTTAATTTTCACTTAATATGAATAGTGAGTAGTTTTTCTTGTTTGGATTTGGGGTTGAACCCTAATTCTTGTTCATGAAGTTCTTGGTATGATTTCTCGATTTTGATGTTGTCTTACTTTAAGTTGTCTTCCAATTGCATTTTTTTGTTAATTTAATTGTCGCGAGATTATATTATTCACAAGGTTGTTTGGAATTGAAAAAGGAAGAGCAATCTAAGGCAGCTGATTGGGGGTTAATTGGGCAATTAACCAGAGATACGATATTGCACTTTTAGGTCCTTTTAAATCACCTAAGTTTATGGCACTCATAATTTGTGAGGGAGAAAAGAGATTATCCTCTACGAGTACTAATTTGGGTAGCTTTCGTCCTAGAGATAGATTGCCGATTTTGAGTGATGATCCAATTTAATTAATTCAAACATTGTTTTTATTAAAGTCCTTTCCAATTAAGCTAGTAACAAGGATTAGGGGTATTCCATAAACAAAACTATTGTTTTTTTATAAAATCGTTTTATTTTTCTTTCTTTTAATTGTTTATAGATTTAAGTTTTTCTCAACGACAAACTTTTTATTCAGCTAAACATTAGAGACACGAGTAGTACTTGAACCTTCGTCCGTCCCTGAGAGACTCGACACTCGAGTTGAACTCACCTCTACTTTGTTAGGTCCACTTGTCTAGCATTGTAATGATTAGAATTCCACGTTTTATTGCTTATTTTTTACAATATCATGTTTTTGGCACCGTTGCTGGGGATGGAAAAGTTTAAGGAATATTGTTCATTTTGTGCTTTGGCCACATTTTTTTTAGTTTTCTTTTCATTTTATCTTTGTTGAATTTTTGGTTTTTGAATCATTCCATTACTTTCAGTTTATACTCTTGAATTGTTTTATGTTTTGTGGAGCTAATGACGTTTTTTGGTTACTGCAGATTGGAAGGTGTTAGTTTATGCCCCGAAAGAAAAGGGTTGAGTTAGTACCGTTCGATCTCGAGCCCGAACATACATTGCAGAGTGCTCGACGTGCTCTTCATTTCGGAACGGCGGGCACTAGTGCAATAATACCATAATTTAAGGCAAAAGAAGAACTCGAAGTACCTCCATTTAACAACCCTCTCTTCGAATCAACACCTCCGATGGCGCACCCCAATACCGGTACCGGAGAGAACAATGGTGGACTATGCTCGACCATCCATCTTAGGGATACAATCGAGTATAACAAGGCCAAGGATAGAGGCGAACAACTTTGAGATTAAACCAAACATAATTCAGATGTTGCAGAATCAAGTTCAATTCGACGGAATTCCTAATGAAGATCCCAATGTGCATATAGGTAATTTCTTAAAGATATGTGATACTTTTAAAATTAATAGAGTTTCTGAGGATGCAGTTCGACTCTGTCTTTTCCCATTCTCTCTAAGGGGAAAGGCGAAGTTTTGGCTGAAATCCCTACCATCGGATTCCATTACTTCATGGGGCTCATTAGCAGAAAATTTTTTAGGGAGGTACTTTCCTCCAAGACGAACAACGCAATTAAGGAACGAAATTCTCTCATTTCGAGAAATAGATGGAGAAAGCTTCTATGAGGCATGGGAATGATGGAAATAATTATTAAGGAAGTGTCCCCACCATAGGCTAGATTTGGGGATACAAATTCAAAATTTTTATAATGGAGTTTCTTTTGGTCCTAGACAATTAAGAGATTCCTCAGCTTGAGGGTCAATAGATAATAAAACTCCGCAACAAGTATATGATTTAATAGAACAAATAGCAATGAAAAGTTATAGTTGAGGAGGCCAAAGAGGGAAGCTCAAATCGGCTAGGGTACACAATATGGATTCAATAGCGGCTATGGAAGCAAGACTAATGACAGTTATTGAGCAAAGAATAGGAAACTTGGCCGATCCATCAACAAGTAAAAATAATCAAGCGGTCATGTTTTGTGATTTTTGCATGGGTGGCATTCCAATCAAGAGTGCCCAGGTATGGGAGAACAAGTAGCGCAAATAGGGTTTATACAAGGGAATTGACAAAATAACCCCTACTCAAATACATACAATCTGGGTTAGAGAAATCACCCCAATTTCTCTTGGGGTGGCCAAGGATAACAAAGACAAAATCAGCCTCCGGGTTTTCATAATAGAGGTCCTCCACCCCTTTTACCTTATGAAGCGGGTCCAAAAATCATCCTCTACCAAATAAGACAAATTTAGAAGACTTAATGGTAAAGTTTATGAATTCAACAAAAAGTAGAATGAATACCATTGAGGCAGCCCAAAGGAATCAAGTGGCCTCCATTAGGAATTTACATAAACAAATTGGGCAATTAGTCAAAATTGTATCCGAAAAAACTACAAGAACTCTCCTAAGTAATAAAGAAGCAAATCCAAGAGAGCATGTCCATGCCATTTCAACCAATAAGGAGATTCCAAATAAAGAAGGGATTATCATGGAAGAAGAAAGTCCAGCCCCTGCAATCAAAACAGAAACACAACCACAAAAGTTAAAAGATACAGGGAGTTTTTCTTTTCCTTGCATTACTGGTAGTACTAAAGTAGATAAGGCTTTAGCCGACTTAGGTGCAAGTATTAATATTATTTCTTCATCTATGTGTGAGCGTCTATGTTTGGGTACCCAAAAACCTGTTAAAATGTCTATTTATCTAGCAGACATAAGTGTTAGATATCCAAAATGGGTAATATAGGATGTGTTAATCAAAGTATTTGTAATTGTAAATTGTAAGATTGTATTTTTTACGTTTTTCTATTTCATCTTTTCGTTTTGTTTTTCTGCTTTAATCGTTTGTTAATTTGTAAGGACATTTTGGAAGAAAAAGTGATGACTTAACGGCCTACAAAAAGTTAATTTGAGCCCACAAAGAAGATGGCTTGAATGGGGTTCAAAATTTGCAGAAAATGAAGTAAAAAGGAGGTTTGGCAGCAACCTACCACGGATGGTAGGTTGCCCTACCATTGTTGGTATGTACAAGCGAACATAGGCGTCCTTCAACAGCAACTTACCGCACACGGTAGGTTTTACCTTACTGTCGACAATAGGCTACAAGGATTTCTTGGCACCAACGACCCGAGACCTAAGATGAACGGTAGGTCTACCCTAACATCAATAGTAGGGTCTAGGTAAGTTCTGAGTCAGGTCTTTCAAAGGTAAAACGGGTCGGGTCGACCCAATTTTTTTGCTCCAAATTGCAATTTTCGGGATGTTTTTGCTGCACCTTTCTTACCCCTCACCTTCCAAAACCCATATAAATTTTACTTCCCTCTTCTTCTCCTATTAAAATCTCTATAACTCACCTTCACAACTCCCTCAACCATTCTTCATCTTCCTCCACAACTCCGACAAAATTTCACGAATTCCGGCGAGAAGAAAAGAGCGGCAACACTCTCTCTATTTCCCTCCTCGGTTGGTATTTTTCCTTCTTTCTCTTTCTTTTTCTCTATTGTTCTTCTAATTCTCTTCTTGTCTCCTAAAATCTTCTACCTCCTCCATTCTTCTTTTCAACATTCTAACCAAATTAAACCACATAATATTCTTCTTCTTCCATCTTTCACTCAAAAGAACCCATATTTTCACTTAATTTCTTTCCCCCTCTACCTCCTCTTTAATTTTCTTGTTTTAGTAATTTCTTACAATTTCGGTCTTCTTGTTAATATTTGTTACCTACTAACTTAGTTTTGTGTTCTATTGTGTTTTCTAACAAAATTTTGCAGAAAAAGTCCAAGAAAATTTTCCAGCAAGAATCCCCGACAAAATTCCGACGAACTCTGACAGCATTCCAAGAGAGACTTAGAAAAGAGCAAATTTCGTGGAAAAGCTGTTTTCTCAAACAACTACAAGTCTATTCTAAACTTTGTTTCCCTTTGCCTATGCTTTATTGTTCATTTTTTGGACTTGATTATATGCTTTGAATTTGTTAGAGAGATTGTTATTATTCCTGTAATTTTTCTCTTTTTGCACAATATTACACCCACGGGCTACGATAGTATTTTGAGCATTGTGCATTTTTTTGTGTTATAATTGTTTGTGTTGGTGCTTCTTGTTGTTGCTTTGTTGTTTTTCCCTTTTTGTTATCCTATCTTCCCTTTCGTTTGTATTCTCCTTATGGCTCCCAAGAAATTCATAGCTTCTTAAAAATCTAATAAAAAAGGGCTAGAGTTAAAGGGACCTCGCCCAACCCCACTCCTAATGTTCTTCTTTTCCCTGAGCATCTCACGGATACTGCCTGGGAATGGCTCGCCGATAGGGAATCTCTTAATATTATTGTTGAAAAGTCTTTTGATGAAGAGGTCATAGAACATTTTAGGCTTGAAAATCTTTTTAGAGGGTTGGGTTGGATTCCTCTCCTTCGTCTCTCTGGTGACTACTATCAAGACCTTGTTTGAGAATTCTACGCAAGCATGCTTCATAAAATAGACAAGGATCTTCCTACCATAATCTCTCATGTCAAAGGGGTTAGGATAGTTCTAGAAAGGGACTGGCTGGTGTCCATTCTTGGGATTCCGAACAATGGTAACATAGTCAATGTGGATTCGAATAGGAGGTGTATAATGAGGACCGGGACTGGAATTTTGATGCAGTTTGTAGCCATTTTAATATCCAGCACCGGGCTCACGATCGTAGAAGAATAATCCACGGGGGCGATTTTCCATCCCTCCTTCTATGGGCCCTCGCTTACTTCTTTGGCCATATTCTTGTTCAAAAAAGGGGTAGATTTAGTGAAGTCCATATTGTAGATATGTACTTATTAGATAAACTCCATAGGATATCCCCCCTTTCTTTCTCGTCTTTGATAATCCATATGATGCGCAACACGGGTTGTGGCGTGTCTTTCGTTATCCTGCAATATTATCTCGTATATTTTCTACTTTCAATGATAATATTGCAGGAGAACGATGATTATCAACCAAGCCGCAACAAGTTATTCAATTCACAACATTCAACAATTGTGATTACCAATGGGATAGGAGTAGATCCCCCCTCAAAAGAAGATAGGTTGTGGGACCACTCCGCCGGTGGTTTTTCGACCAATAAAGAAAACCACTCGATTTGGCATCGGAGCGTCGTCCTCGCAACCAGGTGAGGGTAATGATGAGGTCGAAGCCTCAGACGATGAGGAGGACGAGGCTGGTGCCCAAAACACTATCTCGATTAATGCATTCCAAACTGAGATGCGGAGTGCCTTTGAGCAACTCTGGATCAATCAAGAAATCTAAGGGATGTAGTTGACGAAAATAGTAGAGTCCACTTGCCGCTATGGGGATTAGTTGGCACATCAAAGGGAAGCAATTGATGACCAAGAAGTAATGCTAGCCCACCTATGCAACAAATTCATGCCTGATCAAGGCAGTAGTAGAAGGGGTGGCACAGACTGAATAGGGAGTTCTCTTTTTTTCCCCTTATTTTATAGTTTTGTGTTTTATTTATTTTTCTTTTTCTTGTTTCATTTATTTGTTATTTGTTTGTCTTCTTTTATTTTATTTTTGTGTGGGGATGGCTTCAAAATATGATTAAATTTCTTTATATCTACGAGATTACTTCCCACGTACGTGTTTTTTTCTTGTTTCTTTTATTATAACCCCCACATTGAGGACAATGTGATTTTAAGTGTGGAGGGGTATTTTTGTGCTCCTAAATTTTTTTCCGTTAGTCTATTTTTCGTTTTCGTTTTTGTATAAGTGTTTTCTGTTAGTCTCTTATTCAAAAAATTCAAAAAAATCAGAAAAATTAAAAATTCAAAAAATATTTTGTCTTTTTCTTTTTACCTTCTTATTTAAAAATCTAAAAATATTTTATTTTCATCACTTTTGATAGAGTTTACGACTGAAAAATTCCTTAGGTTTTCGAAAAAAGCAAAATACTTAATTACTCTGAAAACCATATTTATTAAAGTTTTACTTGATCAATGGTTTTTATGCACTTGTGAATGTTGTTGAGTAATAGAAGTTTAAGAATCTCGAGTAATTAGTATTTTAATAATATTTTTTTAACTTTGCCTGTAATTTCATGATTTGTCTATCTTTAAAAGCAAAGACGTCTAGTCTAGGATGATCTTGGAGATGATGGTCTTAGGCCTTCTTTGAACCGATTGTGCAGTTTCTTATCTTATATCCTTTATGAAATTAATCCCTAGTTCCCTTTTTGTTCCTTCATGCCAAGGGTTATACTCCCTTCTTTTCTTTATTCTTTTAAACCTCACTATATATAGAACCTTAATTTGTGAGCTAATGGTTAGTATAGACTTTTGCCCATCTTGAGTGAAAGAAACGAATAAGTGTGGGGGAAAAGAGTAAAGAAAGAAAGAAAGCCCTAATGTATAAAGAAAAGGTATTTTAGGAAATTTTATGTATTCGGTTCTTTGGCTATTAAAGAGAGAAAAAGAAAGAAAAAAATATTGATGCTTGAAAAGAAGAAAAATTGGAAAAAGAGAAACAAGCCAAAAAACATTGGCAGAAAAATGAAGAAAAATATATGTGCCTTATTTTACATAAATATCTCTTTAAATTACCTTGGTCGTTATTGAAAATTTTGAGAAAAACGTGATAGATGGGGCTGTTATCATAGAAGAATAAAGTTAGTTGTACAAAGATGAGTTAGAAAAGTGAATACGACGGCTAGAAATTGTTCTTTTATTTCATTGTCTTATTCTTCCGGTTGCGTTAGCTCTATCTTTTTTTATTTTTGTCTCCTTTTACCTTCGTTTGTAGCCTACTTATGTCCCTAGCCTAAACATTACAAGCCAAAAAGTCCTACATAATTCGGGAATGACCTAAAATAGATTTTAATGTGGCTAATTGATAGAAAAAGTATGAATTGTGTGCATTGACTTTGAAAATATTTCTTATTGCTAATCACTTGACATTCTTCTTTTTCTATGAAAACGGCATGAGCAAAATCACACTTACACACCGTTGATTGGTAGTGATTTTGGTGGTTTGTGGTTAACGTAGTAATTTTGTCATTTGTCTATTTGATGTATCTTTGAGGGTTGGATGTTGATGTACTCTATTGAAGTGGTATTATTCTTTTATTTTTCTAAGTTTAAGTTTAGTTTTGTTTTGTTTTTGTTTTTGTTTTTGAAAAGCTTGTTTTTGGAGTATAAATGCTTGAAATTGTTTTTGAGCTATATATTATATTCGGCTTATATCGTTTTCGTTTTTCGCATAAAAAGTCTTTATATTCTTCATTTTACCCGTTTAGTTTTGTTGCTTGAGGACAAACAACAGATAAGTGTGGGGGTATATGGTAAGTGCAATTTTGTCGATATTTTCTACAAATTAATTTCGTTGTTTTCAGTTTTTTTAATATATAAAAGTATATATTTGAACTAAATATCTCTTATTCTTGTCTAGGTACCCTCTGGAAGTAGAAATGATGAAAAATAAAGGAAAACGGAAGTCGTCGACAAAACAGCACCTACTGCGGATGGCAGGGTAACCTACCATCGAAGGTAGGTGTCGAGAATGGCCAGACAATGTGTAACCCAAGACCTGCCGCGGATGGTAGGCCTCACCCTACCGTCAGCAGTAGGTAGCCTTGCAAAGGGCAAAATCCAATTCTTTTCAAACTCGACTTTCTTGATTCCTACTCTAACTTTAGCATGGATTTCTCGTACTTTTACCTCTAAATATAGAACTTTTATGTAGCCATTGTAATAGACATTAGATAAAATTTGCAATAGTTTAGAATAGATTAGATTTAGGTTAGATTAAATTTTAGATTAGGAGTAGATTAATTAGGTTAGATTAGTTAAACACTCTTCAAAATTCCAGCTTTTATAATTTCTTTAGTTCTAGAATTTAAAGTTTTGTGCAAGATTTACTTTCTTGGATTTAAGAATGGAAGGCTTTGATTCAAGATTTCGTTCTTCGACTTGGTGATTCGAGAGACGATCTTAGAAGACGTTTGGGATTCAACTTCGGCTTCAAGACTAAAATCCTAAGCTTTCTTTTACTTTCTTGTTATTGAATTCTTTAATTAATTTTCAGTTAATATGAATAGTGAGTAGTTTTTCTTGTTTAGATTTGGGATTGAACCCTAATTCTTGTTTATGAAGTTCTCGGTGTGATTTCGATGCTTGTTTTATTTTAAGTTGCCTTCCAATTGCTATTGTTTGTTAATTTAATTGTCGCGAGATTAGATTATTCGCAAGGTTGTTCGGAATTGAAAAAGGAAGGACAGTCTAGGGCAACCGATTGGGAGTTAATTGGGGCACTTGACTAGAAATACGATATTTCACTTTTAGGTCCTTTTAAATCACCTAAGTTTATGGCACTCATAATTTGTTAGGTAGAAAAGAGATTTTCCTCTACGGGTTAGTGAGTAGGATGGCTTTCGTCCTAGAGATAGGGATTGCCCGATTTTGAGTGAAGACCCAATTTAATTAATTCAAACATCATTTTCATTAAATTCTTTTCTAATTGAGCTAGTTACAAGGATTAGGAGGATTCCACCAAACCAAACTCTTATTTTTATTAATCTTTTAAAATTGTTTTATTATTGCCTTCTTTTAATTGCTTTTATTTTTTTAAGATTTGCTCAACGACAACCCTTTTATTCCGCTAAACATTAGAGACACGAGTAGTACTTGAACTTTCGTCTGTCCCTGAGAGATTCGACACTCAGGTTGAACTCACCTCTACTTTGTTAGGTCCACTTGTCTAGCATTATATTGATTAGAATTCCCCGTTTTATTGCTCATCTTTTTACAATATCAATACTCATCCAAATCACTTCTAATTTTTTGGAACATTTTCCCAACTTAATACGATTTCAAATTCGAAAAATTTCATTTAAATTAAACTTTATTTGTTATGTTTTTTGAAATAATCTTTCAACACCAAAATTTTTGTCTGAAGCATATTTTCCTAATTGCATATAATTTTATTTTTCTTGCAATTCTTCTTTTGTATTAAAAAATTCAAAAACAAAAACACAAAATAATCACCTCAAAGAGAGTTGCTCTAATACCAAATGATAAGAGAGGAGCCCTTATACTTAACCACAAAAGTGCACTCAAGAGTAATGGTTTGAGCCCATCTTATAAACCATGCTAGGAAGTCATCTATAGCCGATGTGGGACAAAGTCATTCCCTACTCAAGAAACAATCCTAATACAATAGGAACACCGGTGTGCAGGACTGCCTCTAATACAAAATGATATGAACTCACTTGTTGATGTAAATTGAGCTCATTTCTTCCCATGATCTTCTCTCTCGTTAATAAAAATTTTGTAAAAGAAACCGCTTTAGGCAACCTTGGTGAGAGCACTAAAACCCCTAAGAAAGTTCAAAATCTTCTCCTTATAGAGAAACCAACAAGAGCTAAAGAGCTTCTACCTCTCCCTCACCTAAAGAGGACCTCACAACAAGCAACAATGGCTACAAAAGCCATCACCTCTTGAAGAAAATAAGTTGGAGATGATTCAAGAAGCCCTTGAAAATCTATTCAAGGAATTCTCAATCCAATCGGCTAATTAAACACCCTAATTGAAAGGTGGAAGAAAAAGAACAAAAAAATCCCTGCAAACTCCCTCAAAATGTGGCTGCAATTTTTATCATTTCATCATGAATTTCATAAGATAATAGAATAAGAAGTATTTATGGGTAACACAAGCCCTCATCTTAAAACCCTAATAAATTAACCAAGTCCTTAAGGGTAAAATGGGAATTAGACCACTTAATTACATGCTATAAATTGAAGAAAACTGAAATTAAAAAAAAATAAAGATCATAAAATTTGGATAGAAGCTGCCTAGGTCGGAATTGTCGGGTTCAGCCAGTTTTTGGATCTTCAAACGTCCAATTCAGATTTTGGTGTCTTCATCAAAGTTGTAGCTCTTTCTCTTACCCGTCCACAGAAGCTTGAATCCTCTAATTCAGATAAGTATAGCTCGAGTTATGTCTCATCTATAGAGGTGTACAAAACTAGAACCATCCTTAAAATCTTCAGAGCTGAGAGCTCTCAAGATGACTAAGACCTCCCTTCATATGGTAACTCCTCATCATGATCCTCATTTTCTTGTTCCCCTTTATCTTCATCCTCGGAGATGGCTTCCCTATTAGGTCTAATGATCATACCTTCTTATAGGACAATTGTTATAGTGGTGGCCATATCCCTTGCACTTGTAACATTGAACATCTCTAGCTCTACTAGGTGCCACTTCTACCTTACTCTTATCCTTAGCCTCTTCTTTTCCCTTGGACCCTCTTTGAAGACTACCTTAGGAGTGTCATCCCTTTTCAATGTAGTAGGCTTAAAGGTAGAAGTCACTGGCTTAGAAGAAGTGAATGAAGTCGTTAGAATGCCTTGCTCTTCAATAGCTTTTCTATCTTCATAGCCTTGTGAACAATCTCATCTAATTCCACATAAGCTTGAAGCTCCAAGGTGTGAATTATGTCTCGATTATGACTAATTATACTTTCTTCTCCCACTCAAGTTAGGCCTCTGGATCACTCTTTCCTTCGAAAGAAGGAATTTCAACTAGATTTTGCTAAATTCTCTCTCTTCAAAGTACCCTCTTCATCCCAATCTAACTCCCTATCATATCTTTGTTGAATGCACTACTATCTCTCTTGCTCCCTATGTGTCCTCACAAACTTCTTTTGAAAAATCTTACCAAACCCCCTTCCATTTCTTCCTCTCCCTCTAGCTTCAAATCTCCCTCCACCTTGAGCTCCCAAAGGTTGAAAGCTCTATTGGACGTTTAGGGAGAGATCTTCCCTACTTCCATAAGTGGTATGAGGATAAATTTCTTCTTCCCTTATCGTTTTCCTTGGGTTAAGATTGGTTGTTAAATCCCCTTTTCTGTCCTAATGTGGACTCTTTTCTATCAATTCGGGTAGATAGTGCTCCAACATTTCTCTCTATGTTGCTCATTTGGTATTGAAGGGATTTCAAGGTTCCAACTAGCTCTTGCATGATCGGATCACTAGGGCTGTAATTATTGTTCCGAGGTTACTCTTCGTCACGAACATCATAGAAGTTGAACAAGTAACAAGTCCCAACAAAATATAAAGCAGGTAATAGAAAGAAAAGGATCTCGTCACTCCCTAAGTGTTTCACTCAGCCCTCGTGTTTGTCACTCGCTCTCTATGGCTTTTGTAAAAATAATATCACCCTCTTGTGTTTTTATATTCATTAAGAGGTATTTTCACAAATACTTGAAGTGCATGGAGTCCAAAGAATAAATTCAAGAGTAAGACCCTATAAAGTGTTTAATCCATACTAAGAAGAGCCAAGCACTTATCAATTTGATCAAGAAAATGCTGCAATTCAAATTAAAGACAATTGATTACCAAATTCAAGAAATCAAGAGTACTAAGAGTGAATTTTAGGAAACAAAGCATGAAAACAAGTTGTACCAGTTTCGTCATATCTCAATCATTTCTCAACCAAAACAGCTCAAATTTGTTGCAAAACATCCGAATTTAAGTAAACTTTCAGACAAGATAGGTTTCATGCAATTTAAGTACATTTGCTATACTTTTCAATTAAATCTTGGCACATCACTTTTTCTATCCGAAATTTTGTTTCCAGATTTCCTTACCTTTTCAATTTCTTTCAATTGCCATTTATATAATCGAAATTGAACAATAAAAACACATAAATTTAATATCTAAGAGAGATTTTCTTTGATACCACATGATGAATCTCCTCCAAGCTTGTTTTGGAGTCCGACCCCTTCCAAGGATCTTCTCTCTTCTAAAGGAACTTTGGAGATTGATGGGTATGGCGAATTAAGAAGAAACAAAGAAATTGCAGTAAAATTAAAACAAACTTTCTTATCTAGAAGAGGAATCAACAAGATTTATTATGGAACTCTCACCTATCCCTCATTCTCAAGAAAAGACCAAGTTCCAAGCAACACTAACTAAAGAATTAGCACCTCAAGAAAATATAGGATTTGGAGAGAACAAGACTCTAAAATACAATTCAAAAATGTATTTCCTAAATTAAAAATTGAAAATCACTAGTTTACGAGGAAAAAGAAGAAATCATAGAAACCCTAGAATTTTCTCTCAACATTGTCTTCAAAATGGCTGAAATAATAGTATATAGGTCCCTTGGTGATTAGTTCTAAGCCTTAGCTTCTAAACTAGCTTAAAGGAAGTAAATGGGCCTCTTTTGCCACTTACTTACAAGTCAAGGTACTAATTAGAAACCAAGTTTAGAAGTAAAAATACACTCAAAGATGACAAAATGATATGAACCGGATGACTCTATTGTTCAAGGAAGTGAAGCTTAGACCAACTACAAGATCGCAAAAAAAAGAAAGTTCAACTTCAAGAGGATAATGACATGTTTGTTTGCGTAATGGAAGCCTTGAGGAACAAAGATAGGGAGTTCGAAGGCCATGGAAAGCATCCCAAGTTGTTTACAAAGTGCTCAATTGATAAGGAGCAATGAAGGAACCAACTTGGAGAAAATTTTGGCTAAGTGTTAGAGGAAAAACACACTACCACGCTGACGGCAGGGTCACCCCTACTGTTGCTGGTAGCTTTTTGTTCATGGGGGAGTTGGCACCAAACTACCTACCGCTGACGGTAGGTTCTACCCTATCGTCATCGGTAGACCTCGGGAGTGACATGTTTGTAACCACTTTTTTGGGCAAGAATTTGTTATGCAAGTGGATTTTTAGCTCTTAAATTAAAGGGATTATGTGTAATTGAAGCCCCTAAACATTAGTTAAGCTTTGCTTCACCCCTTAGTCTATAAATACCTCTTATTAGCCTCCTTGTAAGACTAATTGTGAATTTTGCTGAAATTTATTTGAGAGTGCATCTCTTTGGTATCTTAGGGTTCTTCACCCTTGTTTAGTCTAGCTTGCTAAGGGTTATAGTCCTTAGTAATGAGCAATTGAATGCCTTAGGATGATGAGTCTATGAAATTCAATTGTTCATCTAAATTTGTTTTGTTGATTGAGTCTAGAGTTTGTGTTCTTGATTCAATTAATTCTAGGTCTTCTATATTGTGTGTTTGGGGTTTTGAGGTGTTTGTTGCCTCAAGGGTTTAATCATCAATATAGGAAACAGCCTTGACCTCTCAATACTTGGTTTTGTGAGGCATTGTTCCTCTTAGGTTCTTCATTGGAAGTTGGAGCTTCAAATCCTCAATAGAGGTACTACAAATTAAGGAGGAGATCTTGGGAGATATTGGATCAAAATTCAACAATTGCAAGAGGATTCATATCAATTGGTATCAAAGTATCCTTAATATGAAAGGAAATTGACTTGTAAGTGAATTAAATTCGTGCAAAATAAAAGAAAAAGTGAAAGTACTTGATGATCAAACAAAATCAAACAAAAGATCATGCAAAAGTAGTATTGGAAAATTTACATAAAAATTATGTTGAATATCTATTGTAATTCAGTTGTGACTTGTCCGATTTTGATGTTGAAATATGGTGGAGATGTTCTCTTATGTGTTATAAACCGTTTGAGATAAGTTGTGCCTAATTTGGAGATCATTTGATAGATCAATTTGATTTAATTATAAAGTGTGACTCAGATTCACGATTGCAGAGAAAGTGTTGATTGATCCGATCCTAACTTGTGCTTTACAGATCCAAATTGATTTAAGTTTGCGCTCAATTTCATCATCTATGAATAATAAAGCTTCGTGTGTTGGTCTTATGCAATTTGGTTTCGTCTTTTGTGGTTATTGCAGTTTTGGTGTCAATCTCTCCTGTTTTCTGGAAATTTTGTGTTTGTATTCTTATGTTCTTTGTTTAGCTTAAGTGCTTTGAGTTGATTTGGTTTTTACTTCTACCTCCCTTGAGTGCTTTTGTTCATTTTTTGATGAACAATTACACTTGTTGTCTTATTTCCATAGACTAAATTCTTTGAAATTCTTACACCTCAAGTGTTTGATCTTTTGCCTCTTTAAACACTTTCCAACTAAGTGCATTGATTGTTTGCTTACTTGGGGTTGATGCTCTTGGTTTGAGTTGGCTAAGAAGTTTGAAGGATATATAAGAGACTTGAGTGTTGAGTGTTTGGAAAAAGGCAAGAGGGTGAGCTTATCTTGATAAAAGCCAACACGAGTGTAAACACAAGTGAACTTGAGTGACATCAAAGAGTGAAACACTTAGGAAGCGATTGGGGAGGTTCTTGTTTTTGTTACTTTGTCTTAATTGTAGGTTTAATCATGTCCATAGATGGTCATATGCCTACTCAATCTCATCAAGAAGGTCCTAGTGATCCTTCAAGGATGAATCTGAATGGAACTTTAAGGTCTATGCAACAATCCATTAAAGGATTAGAAAGACAATTCCAAAATATTGCTAGGGATGTTGAAGAACTTAAGAAGAGCAAGAGTAGTGCTACTATGAAGCAAAGAGTTGGTGACAACCTTAGTGGTTCCAATTCACCTCACCATAAAAGACCTTATGACAATGTATCTACTTATGGATACCATGACATGCTGGTTCAACATGCTCATTCAATTCATGAATTTGGATATCAAGGAAGACCACAACGTAGAGGTGGTAAAAAAGGAGGCCTAGGAGGAAGAGGATATCATAGGCCACAAGAAGAGTATCCAACGCAAGAAGATTAGCATGATGACAACTTTTATGAAGATAATGGAGACAATCCTAATATTGGTCAAGCATACCATGGTGGTTACACTGGTAATCAACAAGGGGATAAAGCTCTAGACAAAATTAAGTAGAATGTGCCTAGCTTCAAAGGTAATAGTGATCCTAATGTGTTCCTTGATTAGGAACGACGAGTAGAGAAGCTCTTCATGGTGAGAAACTATATTGACCTTGTCAAGGTGAAACTAGTCATAACTGAATTTTCGGGTTAAGCACTCCATTGGTGGGAAAGAGCTGTTACTCAAAGGTTGAGAAGTGGAAGGCAACAGGTAGAAACTTGGGTGGAAATGAAGATTCTTATGAAAGAAAGATTTTTACGAAGCACTACTATAGAGAGTTGCATTACAAGTTGATGATTCTTAAGCAAGGCACAAAAAGTGTTGAAGAGTATAGACAAGAGTTGGAGTTGTACATCTTGATATTGAGTTTGGAATAAGATAAAGATACATCCATTGCAAGATTTCTAAGTGGTCTCAATAAGGATATAGCTAACCAACTAGAGTTGTACCCTTATACCACTTATAAAGACATGTGTCATTTAGCTACCAAGATAGCAAATTAAAGGAAGAAGGTTGGTTTCTCCAAAACTAATCTTCCATCTTCAAAAAATGTGGTGTCTAAGCCTCAAGCATCTACATACAAGAGTTGGCCAAAAAAGATAGATACACCTAAGGTTACTTTCAAGGATCATTATAAACCTAAGGTGGAAGAGAAGGGAAAGTTAATCACTAATCCAACAAGGTGTTTCAAATGAAATGGAGTGGGGCATATAGCCGTCAATTGCCCTACCAAAAGAACTTTGGTATTTAGTGAAGATTTAAATTGTTGGATTGAGAAAAGTGATGATGATTGCCAAGAAGGGATTGTGGACAAGGATGAAAGTAGTGAGGATCAAGATATTGCCTATTTTGAAGCCGAATAAGAGGGAATGAGCTTGGTGACCATTAGAGCTTTGTCTACTCAAATTCATGAGGAAGAATCAAGCATTCAAGGAGAAAACATCTTTCTCACTAAATGCTTAGTAGTAGGTAAGGTAGCTAATCTTATTATTGATAGTGGTAATTGCACTAATGTGGCTAGTACTTATCTTATTGAGAAGTTAAATTTACCTCTTATTAAGCATCCTAAACCCTATAAGCTACACTCATTTAATGACAATGGGGAGGTGAAGGTGAATAAACAAGTGTTAGTGTCTATCACTATGGGATCCTATAATGATGAAATTCTTTGTGATGTGGCTCCTTTGCAAGAGGGGCATTTGTTCTCGAGGCATCCTTGGCAATATGATAGGAAGGCTATTCATGATGGTGTAAAAAACACCTATACCTTTGAGAAGAATGGTGAAAAATTATGTTGAATCCTTTTACTCCGAATCAAGTGTTTGTTGAGCAAAAGAAAATGGGAGAAAAAGAGAGGCTAGAGAGTAAGAAAAAGAAAAAGAGTATTGAGGAGGAAAAAGGATTTGAGGAAAAAGAATTGAGTGTGGAAAGAACTATAGAGGAAAAAGTGGAGAGAGACAAGAAAAAGAGTGATCAAAAGAATGAGAGTTGCAAAAGAGACAATTTTTATGCAAAAGAGAGTGAGGTTATAGAGGCTATTGAAAGAAAAGAGTTGGTGCTACTTCTCTATTGCAAAAATACATTTGTTTTTACTAACGATCACTTCTTCTTTGTCCAACACTATAGTAGATATTATTGAAGAATTTAAAGATGTCTTTCCCGAAGAGATGCTCGGTGGACTTCCTCCCTTGAGAGGGATTGAGCATCAAATTGATATAGTACATGGAGCGGTATTGCTAAATAGACCGGCTTATAGAAGTCCTCCCCAAGAAACCAATGAGTTGAGGAGACAAGTTGAGGAATTGCTCTCTAAAGGCTATGTAGGAGAAAGTTTAAGCCCTTGTGTCGTTCCCATTTTATTAGTTCCTAAGAAAGATGGTACATGGCATATGTTGTTGATTCTAGAGCCATTAACAATATAACTATCAAGTATAGGCATCCTATTCCTAGATTAGATAATTTGCTTGATGAGTTGCATGGTTCTCAGATATTTTCAATGATTGATTTAAAATCGGGTTACCATCAAATTAGAATGAGGGAAGGGGATGAGTGGAAAACGACTTTAAAAACTAATTTTGGTCTTTATGAGTGGCTAGTCATGCCTTTTGGCTTAACTAATGCTCCTAGGACATTCATGAGATTTATGCCTCATGTGTTGAGAAACTTCATTGGTAAATTTGTTGTTGTTTATTTTGATAACATCTTGACATACAATAAAACTTATGAAGATTATTTGCATCATCTTAGACAAGTTTTATTAGTTTTGAGAAGTGAAAAGTTATATGCTAACCTTGGAAAATGTGAGTTTTGTTTGGAAAAAGTGACTTTCCTAGGTTATGATGTGAGCTCTCAAGGTATAAAGCAATCAAAGAATGGCCTAATCCCAAGAATGCATCCGAATTGAGGAGCTTCCATGGCTAAGCAAGTTTTTATAATAGGTTCATTAAGGATTTTAGCACCATTTCTAGTTCTTTGATGGATATTATAAAGAAGATGAATGGATTCAAATGGGAGGAGAGTCAAAAGAAAGCGTTTGAATTGTTAAAGGAGAAGTTGAGTAGTGCACATTTGCTTGCACTACCATATTTTGAGAAGATTTTTGAAATAGAATGTGATGCCTCGGGTATCGGCATTGGTGGTGTTTTGATGCAAGACAAGAGACCCTTGGCATTCTTTAGTGAGAAATTGGTCGATGCGGCCTTGAATTATGCAACTTATTGTAAGAAACTCTATGCACTAGCGAGGATACTGAAGTATTGGAAACACTAATTGTAGCCAAAGGAGTTAGTAGTAGTGCACATCGATCATGAGTCTTTGAAATTTCTCAAAGGGCAACAAAAGTTGAACAAGAGACATGCAAGATGGATGGAGTTCATTGAGACATTTCCA
Source organism: Catharanthus roseus (assembly GCA_028651295.1). Lineage (NCBI taxonomy): Eukaryota > Viridiplantae > Streptophyta > Magnoliopsida > Gentianales > Apocynaceae > Catharanthus > Catharanthus roseus. The sequence goes on from JAPQWS010000132.1 coordinate 953,734, forward strand.
TACATCACATTACAAGAAAGATAAAGAAAACATAGTAGCCGATGCATTGTCAAAAAGGTACACTCTTATCTCTACCTTACAAGCTCAAATTCTTAGTTTTGAAATGCTTGAAGAGTTATATGCTAGTGATCATGATTTTAAGGATATATATATATATATGAGAATTGCTTGCTTCTGCCTAGTAATAAGTACCTTGTTCATGATGGTTTTCTTTATTGTGATGGTAGATTATGCATTCCATCTTGTTCTACTAGATTGTTGTTAGTAAAAGAGGCTCATTGTGGTGGATTAATAGGGTATTTTGGTATTGCAAAGGCTTATGATATTTTACATGAGCATTTTTATTGGCCTGATATGAAAAGAGATGTTGAGAAGTTTTGTGGCAATTGTTTAGATTACAAGAGGGCTAAATCTACTATCTTGCCTCATGGTCTTTTTACTCCATTAGATGTACCTAAAGTTCCTTAGGTTTACATTTCTATGGATTTTATTCTTGGCTTACCTAAATCTTCTAAGGATATGCATTCTATCTTTGTGGTGGTAGATAGGTTTTCTAAGATGCCTCATTTCATACCTTGTAGGAAAACTAATGATCCTCGCCATATAGAAAACTTTTCTTTACTTCGATAGTAAGATTTCATGGGCTTCCAAGACCATTGTCTTGGAACATGATACTAAATTTCTTAGTCATTTTTGGCATGTTTTGTGGAAGAAACTTGGTACTCATTTGTTGCATTCTAAAACTTGCCATCCACAAACTGATGGCCAAACGGAGGTGGTCAATTGGACCATTGGCCAAATTCTTAGGGCCATCCTTAAGAAGAACTTGTGCCAATAGGAGAAGCTCTTCCTCACATTGAGTTTGCTTACAATAGTGCTAAACATTCTACTACTTCCTTTTCTCCTTTTGAAAGTGTGTATGGTTTTAATCCTTTAACGCCTTTTGATTTGGTTTCTTTGCCTGTAGATCACTTTGTGAGATTGGATGGTAATCGGAAAGAGGATTTTTCAAGTCCATTCATGCCAAAGGTGCATGACATTATTGACTCTACCAACAAAAAGTTGATGGCAAATGGAAACAGTAGACGAAAATGTGTGGTGTTTGAACCCGGTGATTGGGTTTGGGTGCATCTAAGGAAAGAATGTTTTCCTTCCCAATGCAATGGAAAGCTTGATTCTCGTGGCGATGGACCGTTTCAAGTTCTTGAGCATCTTAATGATAATGCATATAAAATTGATCTTCCGGGAGACAATAATGTTAGTGCCACTTTTAATGTTTGTGATTTATCTCTTTTTGATGTAGGTGAAAATTCGAGGATAAATCTTTTCAAAGGTGGGGTAGATGATATGAACCATATAAGTCCACTGTTCAAGGAAGTGAAACTTTTACTGATGACAAGATTGCAAAGGAAGAAAATTCAAAAGATAATGACATGTTTGTTTGCGTAATGGAAGCCTTGAGGAACAAAGATGGAGAGTTTGAAGGCCATGGAAAGCATCCGTAGTTGTTTACAAAGTGCTTAATTGATAACGAGCAATGAAGGAACCAGCTTAGAGCAAATTTTAGTTAAGTGTTGGAGGAAAAACACCTCACCGCCGACGACAGGGTCACCCCTACCATCCGGTAGCTTTCTGTTCATGGGAAAGTTGGCATCAAACTACCTACCACCAATGGTAGGTTCTACCCTACCGTCATCGATAGGCCTCCGGAGTGGCAGGTTTATACCTGCCTTTTTGGGCGGGAATTTGTAATGCAAGTGGATTTAACTCCTAATTAAGGGATATGTGTAATTGAAGCCCCTAAAGATTAGTTAAGCTTGGCTTCATCCCTAAGTCTATAAATACATCTTAATAACCTCCTTGTAATACTAATTGTGAATTTTGCTGAAATTTATTTGAGAGTGCATCTCTTTGGTCTCTTAGGGTTCTTCACCCTTGTTTAGTCTACCTTGCTAAGAGTTCTAGTCCTTAGAAGTGAGCAATTGAATTCCTTAAGATGATGAGTCTATGGAATTCAATTGTTCATCTCAATTCCTTTTGTTGATTAAGTCTACAATTTGTTTTCTTGATTCAATTGATTTTAGGTCTTCTATATTGTGTGTTTGGGGTTTTTAGGTGTTTGTTGCCTCAAGGGTTTAATCACGAAAATAGGAAAGAGCTTTGACCTCTCAATGCTTGGGGTTGTGAGGCATTATTGTTCATAGGTTCTTTCTTGGTAGTTGGAGCTTCAAATCCTCAATAGAGGTACTTCAAATCAAGGAGGAGATCTTGGGAGAGATTGGATCTAAATTAAACAATTACAAGAGGATTCATATCACAAAAGGGGAGCCTCTCAGCCAAACCCTACTGCGAGAGTTGGTCTCAGCCTACCGTGGGCTATAGGGTATACTCAATTTGGGGGATTTTTTACAGCACCCTATCGCAGCCAATAGGAGGGACCCTCCCACTGGGCGGTAGGTCTTCTACTTGACACCATTTGATGTTTCAGCTTCCAAAGTCCTCTATACTTGCTTCTTTTGGTTCCCATTCTTGCACCATAGATACTAGGAGTGTTTTTATGCCCTTTTGGTCTTCATCTTCTTCTTCCAATGCATACCCAAGCGAGATCTTGAAAGCTCTCCCGAAGAATGCCACGATCCCTTTGTTCATCTTGTATCTTTCTTTCCATCGAGCTTGTGACTAGCCCTGTCATCAAGTCCACTGTCTCTTGTGTATTCTGGATCATATTAGTAACAGATGTAGTAGTATTAGAAATCACTTTTTTCCCATAATTTATTAGTAAAGAATAAGTAGATCTAAGTGCAAAAGAATGGCAATTTAGGATCATTTTGTCATATTCTCCATCTCTTTTATGCTAAAAGCATATGGAAAAAATGTTGACAAATGATGGACAAAAAAGGTTTTAATTTCAAAAATAGAATTATAAGATAAATACATGTCAACATGCACAAATGTACATGGAGAAAATGATGGAGAAGATGAGAAATCTGTGTCACATATAGTGAGAAATGAAGAAGAAAAAAAAGACGGAAATCGGAAGCAAAGAAGACATTGAAGGAGTAGAGAATACATAAAGCAACTATCTTTCGTTAGATAATCAGTAAATGTCACCTCTTCCTTTAAAAACTTAATGTCACCTCTTCTTTTAAAAAAATTAAATGTCACCTCTTAAGCCCGAAAATTTATTAGGGTGCTTTCACCAATTTTATTATGTCGAAAATGGAAAGGAAATGAAATCCCAGAAAGAAAAAGAAATGAAGTACTAAAAAACTAAAAATCCTTATTCTGTACACTAGCGAAAAACAATGAAGATAGTGAAGAATCCCATAAAAAGGGCTCCATAAAGAGAAATAAAATCATTAATTTCTAATATCAAAAACAGGAAATGCCACTTTTTTCTCAAATTAAAAAGAACAACAATAGAAACCCATTACACAAAGAAACAGAAAAAGTAAAAATAAGACATTCATACCTTCAAGAAATGCAGAAAGCGAGCCAAGAACAAAAATGTGGGAAATGCAAGATCACAAAACATTCAAGAAACAAGAAAATTAATATATATATATATATATATATATAAATAGGAATTAGAGGAGTTCGACAAATAAGATAAGTAAAGAAAATTCATTTTCAAAATAAAATTCAAGATTTGGATCCCTAATCTAATACATGCAATCAATCAATGCTTATATAAATAATTTATAATACAAGAAATAAAAAAACCTAATTCCTCAAATTGACAAGGAGAGAACACATTGATGTTCTTAGAAACATTCATCAGATGTAGAAATGCTTATAAAAACTATTAAATCTCAAGAAGCCACAAAAAAAATGAATGGATGGAAGAGCTTGATGAGAGAAGATGAGGAATCTTCATCAAATGTAGTGAAAAATCAAAAATAAAAAAAAAGAAAGAAAGAAATCGGGAAGCAGAGAAGACAAAGAAGTAGAGAAGATAATAGGAGTGGCGAAGATAAGGTTTTGAGATGTACTGGCAAGAAGAGCCATATGTGTGGCATATAATGTGTGCGATTTGAATATAGATGTTATATATTATTAAGACACCCCTATATTTTTTTATTTATTTGATTGGGTCCCTTTCTATTTCTTATGTTTCTTAATGATTTTGTTTTAATATAAGTCCTAAAATGTTAATTTCCTATATATTGATGTGTTGTGTTATTAGAGTTTAGAGTACAAACAATTTGGATTGCTTATTTACTGACACATTATTTTACTTTTTCTTACCTTAGATCCCAAATCTTTCGTGACAAATATTTTAACTTTTACGAATTCCAAGAATAAAATTAATAATCTTTTTCAAACTAAAAACCAATCCAAATCAACCTGATTATTAAATTAGACTAACCTCCTTTCTTAAAATTAAATTACATTTTAAAAAATGATGTAAAAATTCTTACGAGAACCATGTATATGGCTTTTGAGATGTTGTGTGATATGAACTCACTTATGGATGGATTTTGAGCTCATTTCTTCCCAGGATCTTCTCTCTTGTTCATGAGGATTTTGTAGAAGAAACCCCCTTAGGCAACCTTTGTGAGGGCACTAAAACCTCCTAAAGAAAGTTCCTAATCTTCTCCTTATGGAGGATTCAACAAGAGCTAAAGAACTCCTGCCTATTCCTCACCTAAAGAGGAGCTAACAACAAGCAACAATGGCTACAAAAGCCATCACCTCTTGAAGAAAAGAATTGAAGATGATTCAAGAAGGCTTGAAAGTAAATTCAAGGAATTCTCAATCCAATCAACTAATTAAACACTCTAGTTGAAAGGTGGAAGAAGAAGAACTAGAAAACCTGAGTAAACTCTCGCAAAATTTGGATGCAATTTTTATCATTTCATCATTAAAGACAATAGAATAAGAAGTATTAATGGGCCATACAATCCCTCATCCTAAACCCTAATAAATTAACCAAGTTCTTAAATGAAAATTAGACAATTTTTACATGCTCTAAATTAAAGAAAACTAAAATTAAAATAACAAAGCTCATAAAAATTTGGATGGAAGCTGCCCAAGTTGGGTTTGTGGTCCGCCCAATTTTTGAACCTTCAAACGTCCGATTCAGATCTGGTGTCATCATCAACGTTGTAGCTTTGTACCTTACCTGTTTACAGAAGCTTGAGTCCTCTGATTTGGATAATTATATCTTTAGTTATGGCTCATTTATGGAGGTGTACAAAAATTGGAACGTCATCCAAATGTGTTGAGTTCCTCTTCTGATTTGATGTATCAAATAAACTCCGATTCAAACATTCTTTAGTTTTCCATAATTCTTAAAGAATCTTATACAAAGTTGACGAAGGATGCATCTTTGTTCTTTGACTGGAAATTTGTCGAAAATATATGTGAAGCAAAAGTGTCAAAGCTATGAATCCAATACTCTTCTTTGCTCTTGATCTTGTGAATGATCCTTCTATAACCTCTACTACTTCATATGCTTCTAGGATCATATCATAGTGGCTTCACTTACAAGAGCCACGTGTGTGGTGTTGGATGTGTGATCTAAATATAGTTTTCTATATTACTAAGATACCCTTATATTTGTTTGTTAATTTAATTGAATCCCTATCTATTTCTTATGTTTTTTAAGTGACTTTGCTTTATTATATTACTAAGATACCCCAATATTTTTATTTCTTATTTACTCACACTTTACTTTTTTTTTTTTCCTTAGATACCACATCTTTTCTCACAAATATACATAATTATTAGCTTTAATGAGTTACAATTATATTATAATAATGAATAATTATAGTTATTAATAGATATAATTATTATTAATGTAATAAACAAAAAATATTAGAATGTTTTCAAAATAAAGTTTGCTTTAAAATTGTTATAATTATAAAGTATAAATACGTATAATTTTATAATATGAATAATAAGAGCTCTTAAATAATTAGAATTATAATAAAGTAATAAATACAAAATGGTGAATAGATTTAAAAAAATAAACTTTCTGACATTATCAAAATTATATTAAAATAAAAGTTATAACCATTTATGTAACAAACTTCATTATCAAAGACAAATGTTTTATATACCTTTTTAAGGAATTATTGTATGCGAAAGTTTGTAAAAATTTAATAACTGTGAATACATTTATAGTATATTATAATTATAACTAGTGTAATAAATGAAAAAATAACTAGTTTGGTATTAAAATTATTTGAAATAAGAGCTTTTAAATAACTTTTATTATAGTATAATCTTTATAATTTAATAAATATTTATAATGTGCTTAAGCACGATGAAATTAGAAACTGTTATTTTTAAAACTATCTCTTTTTTTCATTTATTACTTTAGTAGTAATTATTTAGAGTCTCTTATTATACCCTTTTTATCTCCACGTCTAGTTAAAACTTCTTTTGAATTATTCAATTTATTATACTTTTATTTGCTTACTTGTACATATTGGTGTAACATTTGGATAAGGAATAAGATAGGAAAAAGCATTGCCCCACAATATACCATTCATTTGAAAATTTATTCAAGTAATTCTTACCCTCCTTGTTACATATATTTTATTACACTACAAGAATTTGACGATTACCTACCAAGGTTTCATTCAGTAATCAGTTGGTAAAAGAAAATCACCGGCCGATTACCTACCGAAAAGGTCAGTCCCAGTATTTTGGTCAGTAACTGGCTGTGACAGAATAAAACGTCTGTCAGTAACTTTTGCCGACCGAAATTTTGGAGTTACTGACTGAAAGTTCGGTCGGTAACTTTATTTTTCTTAATTAAAAATTGTCAATTAAATATTAAGTTATCGACCGATTTTTCGTAGTTACCAACCGAAAAATTCAGTTGGTAACTTTATTTACCAACCGAACCTCGGTCGGTAACTTAATTTATTTTTTTAAAAAAATAATTATTTATCGACCGAATATCAATCGGTATCAGTGGGTAACTTTTTATTCTTTTTTAACATACTTTATTCTTATAAATATCCACCTGAAATTAAAAACCAAGAATAGCCACAAACAATATAAAATCAACAAAAACGTTATAATACAATCAACTAAAACGTCTACAATACATACACACACACATATATATATATATATCAAATACAAATATATAAAAGAGTCTAAAATACATAATATGATATCAAATGTCAAATATACATAACAAATATATCATAAAGTCAAGGTAGGTGGAGGTGGAGGTGGGCTAGAGGAGGGAGGACCGGTCGATGGCTGAGATGTGGTGTCATCATCCAACGGCGGGAAAGGAGGGAAGAGAGTGGGTAATGAATCCAGCTGCACTCCACACTGAGACGCGAATAATGTCATGAAGTCGGCAAACTTGTCCTGTGCCTGCTGCATATTTCTCCACAACCACCTCTCCCTCTCGATACAGGCTTCGTGGGCTACCGCGGAAGATACCGAAGGTACTGATGACGAGTTGCTACTGCCTTCCTGGCACTCTGCGGTAACAGCTGCAGACTGTGAGCCGAAACCATAGACATGACCCTTGTTGCTGCCACCAGCAGCCTTGAACATTACCTCAATTAAAATGTCAATTACTTATGTAATGCTCTTAAGCACCTCAATTAATTCAAACTAATCGCTCCAAAAACAAGCACCATCTTGCTAAAAATATATATGCATGATCAGTACATATATAGCAGTCCTATATATATGTTAGGGTGTGAAAGTTTCTTTATAGACAAACAACAGGAGGCATCAAACAAGATCCTAAATCCTTACCATTCCTTCTAAGAATTTTTGAATTTTACAAAAGAAAAAGTGCAGCTTATTATATATTGACATATCACATATTTGTATAAAACTTCTCATTCAATACTTGACAAGCAATCCTCAATGGTGTTATTTTTTTAGAAAATAAGAATTTTTGGATTAATTTCATGTGATTAAGAGCATTGCATCTTCTGGAACATGAATATTGTTATCTTAAGAACAAGTTGCATGAACTTTTCCAAGTAGATCAAATTATTCAAAAATATTTTATGGTGTTTAGTTTTGATTAGAGTAGTCTCTTTTGGTAACGTAATCAAATGTTGAAATTGATCTCAGATAGAGCAACAAAGGATTTTGGCAACTCAAGTAAGGAATCCATTAATTCACAACTAATAAAAAAATTAGTGGCAGTAACTACATTTATGAAGAAGGTTAAGCTCAAGATTAAGACTAGTGGCAAAACAAGTTGAAGTAGAGGAATTAGTAACTGCAATACTAGTAATTTAGTAATATAGTTATGAGGAAAAAGAGTTGATGGTCATGACCCTCTCTAGAGTAGTCCCTGCATTTAGTGTAAAAGAGAATATGTGAAGGGTCTTTGTTTATTTTGGCCTTACAGGATAGAGAGAGAGAGAGAGAGAGAGAGAGAGAGAGAGATATTATGATTCTTATCATATTTTGTCGTATCATCTCAATTCTCAAGTGTAAAGATTCTGCTTTAGTTTGTACTTACTATTGCCTGCTTTTTTTTGTATTATAAAAAACCAACCAAAAGAATTACTTGAAATTATCAGCCCAAAATAAATGCATCTAACAAAATTTCACTTTTTATCAAAAAAAATAAACTTTGAATATCATCATCTACATGAATTTATGTGCATGAGAACAAAGAGCATCAATCAAAGCAGAAATAATAATAATTTGGAGGGTAATTCTATGAACTATGAAACATCACAAAATCAAATTAACACACAAATCCCAGAAAAATTTTCAAGAATACAAATTAAAGATAAAAAATTAAAGACATAAACTCAGTCATGTAAAGGACGGTTTAATTTTTTTTGCACCAAAAATTTGACAATCCAACAAAAGAAATTAGACCAAAAAAATAGAGAAAAATGATAAATTCAAAGGCAGAAAATGACAGCAAAATTTCATGTCAAAAAGATTAAAATCAAAAGATGATTTTGCTACTTTTGTACAAAATTCAGAGCCCTTTTCCATAATTAAAATCCTACAAAAAAAAAACCTAAATAATACCTCAGTTTCTGGTGAACAGTGACGGACCTCAAAATAAGTGGGATTCCGATGACGGCAATAAACTCTATGTGGCAGCTGAGAGAGAGAGAGAGAGAGAGAGAGAGAGAGAGAGAGAGAGAGAGAGAGAGAGAGAGAGAGAGAGTGTGTGTGTGTGAGAAAAAGAAGATTGTGCAAAGGGGATGAGAAAAGAGAGAGTGAGAAGAAGAAGAAGAAGAAGAAGAAGAAGAAGATTAAAAGAACAAAAGGAGAGAGAGAGAGAGAGAGAGAGAGAGAGAGAGAGAAGGTCGGAGAAATACCTGTAGCGACGGTCGACTGAAGGTGTCAGCGTCTCTTGGAGGCTGAAGGAGGAGGTGCGGTGAAGAGCGGGGGTCGCAGTTGGAGGGGATAAGGTTTTGGGAAGATGGAAGAATGAAAGGGGAAAGGGTTCTGAAAACAAGAAATTTCTATTTTTACCGACTGATTTACCAACCGAATAATCAGTCGGTAACTCTGTAATTATCTTTTTAAAGTAAAATTAAATTAGGCGACCGAAACCATCGGTCGATAATTGAGTAAATTTTTTTAAAAAAATAATTAAAGTTAACGATTGATTACCGATCGAATTTTCGTTGCTAAATTAACTTCGGTCAGTAAATTAAAAAATCGGTCGGTAAATCCGTCACAGTTACCGAAGGATGAGCGTCGGTCACTAATCGGTCGGTATCTTCTATAGTTACCTACTGAATTTGAATCGGTCGGTAAATTCGGTCGGGAAATCACTGTTTTCTGGTAGTGTTATATATCAATCTATTGGCATCATTTATGATGCATTCACCTTCTTTAATGTTTGGTTTAGTTTTCTTTAAAGTATTATAACGTTCTATAGGTAGATCGAGTAGAGCGAGATAGATGTGCTAGGCATACTAGGCAGTTGAGAAAGTCTATCATCAAACAAAGAATGAATACGAGGAGATTAAGGACAACTGAAGTTAATTCTTCAACAAATGAAACTTAGGTGTGTCACACCATGTCGGTGTTGTTTCACATAATCATGATTTCAGAATGTTATTAGTCAACCAACCTTATGAGAATCCAAGAGCACAAGTCCAAGAAGTTCAAATCGCCGCCACGAAGGATCCATGTTCAAGTTCATGTCCAATTCCTCAAGCCCACGGTCCTTTTAAGAGGGATCCTTTACAAGACATAATTGGGTCTATGACAAGGGCAAGAACTAAAATACTCATCCACGTACGTAAACATTGTAATTAAAATTTTACATAACTACACACATTTATCCATAAATGTATTAAGAGATTATATTTGTCTTCAATTATTAGGAAAATTTATAGAACCATGGGATTTTGATTATTCTAATGAAATTTGTTCCAAGTGTGGAGCGATTTTTCATATGAAGAAAGGAAAAATAAAATAACACGTCATAATTAAGTTTCAAAAATTTACTATGTTGCTATGGTGCTCAAGTTAAACTCCCACCAGTAAAAGATGCGCCTGAGTATTTGACCAAGTTGTTGGATTATAAAGGTGATAGAAGTTCAAAGAAGGTGGTATGATCCTCATAAGCCTTCATTGAGGATCAATTACTCCCAAGATCAACTCTCTTCTAGAGAGTACCTTGAATGCGTGCTTTTGGAGAAATTTGAAGAACTAAAAACACTTTGCAAGAAAAGAACAATGAAAGTAAACAATTAACCTCCTTATATTTGAGGGAGTATCAACAAGACTATAGAAAGTCTCACCTATTATCAAACTCACAAGAAGGACCTAAACCCAAGCAACACCAACTATGAAATTAGCACCTCAAGGGGATATTAGGATTTGGAAATTTGACTTGAACTCTTACACTGAAGATTCAAGAAGTTCCTTGTATTGAATTATAGAAAGGAAAAACCTTAATTTTACAAGAAAGAAGAGGAAAACCAAAGAACCCTAGTTTCACTCAATATATCTTTCATATATCCATCTTACCAAAGTGGCTGCAAATAAGAGTATTTATAGTGTGTCTCACAATTAGTTTCCAACCCTAGGTATTAGACTAGCTTAAAAGAGTTTAAACGGCACTATAGACCACTTAAATATAATTAAAATAAGTTTACAACCAAATTGAAGAGTTAAGGAAGTTGAAAACTTCCCATTTTCTCTACAAGCAGAGACCTACCATCGACTGTAGGTTTCGTCTTACCGTTCATGGTAGGCTAACTCACACTTGGTCTTTCTTTGCCCAGTAGCCTACTAAGCAATGGTAGGGTGGACATACCATCGGCGATAGGTCGAAAGCTCCCCTTCACAAACAGAACCCTACCTGCGACGGTAGGGTGGACCTAACGTTGACGGTATGTATGTCTCCTACATCCTTTGGCATTGAAGCTTCAAACCCTTCTGAACTTGCTTCTTCGGATTCCTCCTCCTTTTTCCTAGGTTTAGCTTTTGTGGCTGGACATTGCAATAGTTCTACAGTTTCTTGTGCATCTCGGGTCATACCATCCTCCCCTCCTTTTGAAGGATTCGTCCTCGAATCCATTCTTTCAAGTAACCACAAAAGGCGGGCAACATTAGAAATGGAGGTATTTAAAGGAACAATACTATGAAAGTCACCCAAGCACTCAAGACTTAGATGAGGATAAGCAAATAAAGCATCAAGTTTGTCAACCAATGGCTCAACGCCGTAAGAATTCCATAAGTAACATATCTCCTTAATGGTCAATGATAGGAAAAGGAACTATAAACAAAGAAGTTCGAAGCTAAGGAACTCTAAAAATTACTATTCAAGAGCCACTCAAAATTTACAAGAGTCCTCCGAAAAGAAGCACGATTGAAAGTATTGAATTCTTTTAAATCAAAGAAAAGGTTATCATCAACATCTTTTAAGAAAGATGATAATAAAAACTTTTGTCCTGTTCCAACTCAAAGAGTAAATCAAGAAGATCAAGAGTTTGAAACATGGTCTCTTCAAAAGAAGGATGGTAATATAAACTTAGGTTCTCAACACTTTTCAAAGTTCCTTCATGGATTCTTGATAAATGCTTTTGAAAAATTCTAGAAATATATTGAAGAATCCAAGAAGTTTTAACCAAAAGACTCTCAAGATCACCAATGTCATTAGCTAGAAAACTCCTTTTCGAAGTCAAAGAATTGGTATTGAAAGGTTTCTCATCATTTTGTACTTCATTTGCATCACCAAATCCTTTCTCTTTTCCATTTCAAAGAATCTTCAAAAAATTTTCTCAATTGTTGGATCAAAAGCTCTAAACAATGAAATTCAAGATTAACACTTCTAGTCCATCAATAACTCCCATAAAATTCTTTTAAAGTGCTAACTTGTTCTTTGTTAAATCACGTTCCCAAGAGATTTCGTTGAAAGGAGGATGGTAAAATAAGACGTTTTGAAGCAAATTCTTCCAAAAGAGCTTCACTAAACTATTCAACAAAGGACACTCTTGGTTTAACATCAAATTTTGAAAGACTTTCAATTATCTTTTGAAAATCAACTCATCCAAAAACTCCTTAAAGGTTAGAGAATAAAGCAAGGTACCACCAAGAGATTGATTCTAAATTTTGATACAAGACTTTGTGATTTGAACAATTGACTCATTTAAAGTTTCATCTTTGAAGAGAAAGTCAATAGAGGCAATAGAATAGACAAGATGTTTCTCAACAAGATTCTTCAAGTTTAGTTCAAAAACACCATTTCCAAAGGTAATTTTCACAAGATCACAAGGATAGACTTTAAACACCTTTAAACTACCATTAATTTTCTTTCTAAAGTTTAGCAACCTCATAAATTCCTTGAAATAAGAATGGTAGAATTGAAATCCATGAATGTTTCCAAACAACAAAGTTTTCAAAAATTCTTCAACAATTAAAACCTTTGTTCTTCATGAGGAAATTCAAGTATATATCTCACAAGGCACAAGAGTTTAATGGAAGGAATAAATCCATTAAAATTTTTCTTGGAAACATAAAGGAAAAATAATTCATAATCACAATTCTCAACAAACTCTACCTCAAACTTAGCATGACAATTACCAAATAAGGTATAAAAGAAACAACAAACACTCTCATCATAACCATTTTCAGCAAAAGTTTGAAGGAAGATACAAATCTTACTCCACATAAATGCACAAGAAGTTGAGTCATTAGCAATAAGTCTATCAAAGAGGACAATATCATGTAACAACTCAAGGTCATGATAAGATGGTTTAGTTCTAGCAATGTTAACCAAAAGTTGTTTTTTAAGAAAAGCACATGGTGAGGAATACTCAAGCATATGGTCAATATCATGAACTAACTCACAAGTGAAAAGATTAACCATACAATTTCCAACCAAAATCACATAGAAGGCATTCAAATCCAAGAACAATTTTAACTCTTTGAAGGAAAAGACAAGGTAAAAGATGAATAGGTTTGAAGAAAAACTTATTGTCAAATCCCCATAGCATAATATTAGTATTTCTCCAACATTTTCCCATTCGCCTTTGAACTCCATAGTATGCCTCCTTTCTCTCATTGACGTTATGGTGTAGATATGTTGGAGCGAATCCCTATCAAATTCAAGCGCAAAACTAACAATGTTAAGCTCAACGATGGAAGTATCATTTAAATTACCAAAGCCATGACAAGAAGGATCAAACATTTGACTTATCGATGGATCTTCAAGGGGGAAATGAGAAGAAAGGCAATTTGTCATAGATGGCACAAGAAGGAAAAGATTCCCTTCGAAAGAAATAATACACATATCACTAATTAAGGTCACTTGAAAAGTATAAGAATCCAACAAAGACTTTAATTCCTCAAGAGAAACTTCATAACATTAAGAAGGGTTAAGAGGTAGGCTTATTGATAAGTGTTCAAGAATAGGGCCAAGCTCTTTCTCCATGCTCCTTCTATCCTCAACTCCTAGCACACAAGAAAAACAACTAGCAATATTAAAATCATAATCATCAACTCTAGGAATTGCATAAGATATGGAATTGAAATAAATGAAGTATCTCCTTTCAAGATATGTTCCAAAAGAGCTAAGGAAAGTGAAATGATCTCCATGTTCTATGAAAACAAGTGAGAATAACTTAATTTCCTTAAAATAAATCTCAAAGCACAAGTAGGAATTTGAAGGAAAGAAGCTTATTATTTTGATGGAGTTGTAGCCAAGTCTTTCCTCTTGATTCTTGGTTGGTTCTCAAAAATTCTGCACAAAAGAAAATTCACTAACAAGAGAAGAAGTAGTTTGATTAGCAAAGAAACTTAAGTCCTCATTATTTTCAAATACATTCAACTCTTCTTTTGAATTCTCTCGTTTTTCTTCACTCATTTCTTTTGTTCTCTCATTTTTCTCAAGATCATTCTCCTTTTCTTTTGTGCACTCATCTTTGTTCAAGAAATGACTAAGAATACCATGGGTTGTTATCTTTTCTTCCTCCTCTCCACAAATCATTATCTAAACACCCTTTGGTTGTTCTTGTTCTCCTTGCATTGTCTCTTTCAATTTCTGTAAATCTTCAATCCCTTGAGTAGGAGAGAGAGATTTAAGGGTACTCTTAAGACCATCCCTTTCAATGGAGTATGTCTTCTTGATGCTATTATAGGAAGCTTGCCTTATATCTATCCATGGTTGCTCAAATATTAAGTGGCTAGCCTGCATTAGAATAATGTCACAAAGAATTTCATCCATTTATCTTCCAATAGAAAATGATACCCATGCTTATCTAATAACTCACACCTCTACATGACTATAACCATCCCAAGCAATAGGGCTTAGCATGCTCCATGGTGGGTAAACTCAATTTATTCACAAGGTAGGCTATAGCTAAGTTTGCACCACTTTCTCCATCAATAATGGTGTGGCAAGTTTTGTTCGCAATATTACATCGCGTATGGAATAATGTCTCCCTTTGATGAATAGGCACTCCTCCAAGGCCTTGAGAATCGAGATTTCTCATGACCACCAATGTCTTTCCATATCCATCAAATTTTGAGACCAAGTCTCCATCACTATTCTTTCTATCTATTTCTCTCCCAACAAGGTCACCTCTATCCATTAACCTTCTTTCAACCATTGGTTCATCTCCATAGTTTCTATTCCCATGAAAAGCATTCATAATCCTTGGATACCTCCACCTTCCATCACCATCATTCCTACCGTAAGCACCAAAGTAATATCCTAAATGAGTACGGGCACCATGATCATAGCCTTCATGGTATTTATCATATTCTCTTAGCTAGTTCATCATCCCATACATTATTATAACATTGATATCTATAAAATAGAAACAAGTAATAGAATATAAAGGATCTTGCCGCTACCTAAGTGTTTCGCTCAATGTAAATACTTTCAACCCTTGAGTTTACTCTCACTCTCTACGGCCTTTGTATCAATGTGCTCACCCTCTTGCCTTTTATTTTCCTCCCCACTAGAGTTACTTAGTGTTTTCTAAAACTTCCAAGTTATAAGAAAAATCCCCAAGAAAATCAAGCAAGAAATTTCTCAAAAGATAAGAACAAAGGATTCAAAGAGGACTTTTTACGAACACGTAGAAGGCATAGAATATCAAAGAGAAAATCAAGAGTATGAGTCAACGAATGAGTCTAATTTCCACAAAGAGATCAGAAAAAAAAACTTATAAATATATCCAAAGAAGTTTCAAATTCAAAACAAAGACAATTGAAAGCTTAATTTAAAGATTTCATGAGTACTAAGAAAAATTTCCAGAAAACAGGGCAGCGAGACATTTCATCACAAAAACTGCAATAACTCAGTGTTGGCGGCTCCAAATCAAGTCAAACGAATTCAGAAAGATCCATAACTCGAAGAGGATGAATTTAGACAAATTTCGTACAATTTTTTGGAGTATAACACAAGATATAGACAGTTTAATCCATATGTTCTCAACAATCGCGATTTCTGAACAGTTTGCAAGTTTGCATTCAATTGACCCACAAAATCAAATTCAAATCAGGTAAAATTTGTTTCTAAAGAACCGTAACTCAACAAGGATTCATATTGATCAGTTTCACGAAATTATAACCTTGTTTTATATGCTTTCCATCGCATTCTTTTCACATGTAATTTTCTGTCCGAAAATTTTCCGGATTACTTGCCTTTTATCAAATACTATCAATGGCTTTTTCATAAACACAAATTCAACAAATAAACACATAAAACTTCACCTCAAAATGGAGCTTTGCTCTGATACCACAAGGTATGATCCTCATAAGGCTTCATTGAGGATCAATTACTCCCAAGATCAACTCTCTTCTAGAGGGCACCTTGAATGCTTGTTTTTGGAGAAATTTGAAGAACCACGAACACTTTGCAAGAAAAGAACAATGAAAGTAAACAATTAACTTCCTTATATTTGAGGGAGAATCAACAAGACTATAGAAAGTCTCACCAATTCTCCAACTCCAAAGAAAGACCTAAACCCAAGCAACACTAACTATGAAGTTGGCAGCTCAAGGGGATATTAGGATTTGGAAATTAGACTTGGACTCTTGAATTAAAGATTCAAAAAGTTTCTTGTCTTGAATTATACAAAGGAAAAACCTTTATTGTACAAGAAAGAAGAAGAAAACCAAAGAACCCTAGTTCTTCACTCAATATATCTTTCATATCTATCTTACCAAAATGGCAGCAAATAAGAGTATTTATAGTGCGTCTCACAATTAGTTTCCAACCTTAGGTATTAGACCAGCTTAAAACAGTTTAAAGGGTACTTAGACCACTTAAATATAAGTCAAAATAAGTTTACAACCAAATTGAAGGGTTAAGGAAGTTGAAAACTTCCCATTTTCTCCAACAGCAAAGACCTACCGTCGATAGTAGGTCTCGTCCTACCATTCACGGCAAGTGATGTGTAAAAATAAAACGGGGAATTATAATCATCACAATGCTAGACAAGTGAACCTAAAAAAGTAGAGGTGAGTTGAACCCGAGTGTTGAATCTCTCAGGGAAGGACGAAGGTTCAAGTACTACTCATGTCTCTAATGTTTAACCGAATAAAAAGGTTGTCGTTGAGAGAAACTTAAAAACAATAAAAGCAATTAAAAGAAAGCAATAATAAAATTATTTTAAAAGATTAATAAAAACAACATTTTGGTTTGGTGGAATCCCTCTAATCCTTGTTACTAGCTCAATTGGAAAAAACTTTAATGAAAACAATGTTTGAATTAATTAAGTTGGGTCATCACTAAAAATTGGGAAATCCTTATCTCTAGGACAAAAGCAACCCTACTCACTAACCCTAAGTAGAAAATATATTTTCCCCCAAATCAATTATGAGTGTCATAAACTTAGGTGATTTAAAAGACCTAAATGTGCATTATCGTATCTCTAGTCAATTGTCCCAATCAACCCCCAATTGGTTGCCTTAGATTGTTCTTCATTTTTCAATTCCAAACAACCTGGTGAATAATCTAATCTCGTGACAATTAAATTAACAAGAAATGCAATTGGAAGACAACTTAAATTAGAACAAGCATCGAAATCAAGAATCAAACCAAGAACTTCATAATCAAGAATTAAGGTTCAACCCCAAATCCAAACAAGAAAAACTACTCACTCTTCGTATTAATAAAATCTAAAAATTAAATTAAAAAGAATTCAATAACAAGAAAGTAAAAGAAAGCTTAAGATTAAATGTTGAAGCCAAAGTTGAATATCAAACGTCTTCTAAGATCGTCTCTCGAGTCACCAAGTTGAAGAACGAAATCTTTAATCAAAGTCTTCAATTCTTGAATCCAAGAAGGTAAATCTTGCCCAATACTTGAAATTCCGTAACTAAAGAAAATATAAAAGCTGGAATTTAAAAAGTGTTTACTAATCTAACCTAGTTAATCTACTCCTAATCTAAAATCTAATCTAACCTAAATCTAATCTATTATAAACTATTCTAAATTGTATCTAATGTGTGTTACAATGGCTGCATAAAAGCCCCATATATAGATGTAAAAATACAAGAAATCCAAGCTAAAGTTGGAGTAGGAATCAAGAACATCGAGTTTGAAACAGATTGGATTCGCTCCTTGCCAACCTACCTACCGCCTACAGTAGGGTGAGGCCTACTGTCCGCGGTAGGTCTCGGGTTTAAGCTGCCCCTGCTACCCTGTCATGCACGGTAGGAGCTACTTCCTTGCCAATGGCTTCTGCTTTTGTCGTTTTTGCTTTGTTTTTGTTTCATTTTCATCGTTTCTACTTCCGGAGGTTACCTACACAAGAATAAGAGATGTTTCTCTCAAATATATACTTTTACAAATTAAAAACACAAAAAACGATGAAATTAACATATAGAAAATATAGACAAAAATGTACTTGTCATATACCCGCACGTTTATCTTTTGCTTGCCCTCAAGAAACACAAACTAAACGGGTAAAACGAAGGATATAAAGACTTTTTATGCTAAAGATGAAAACGATACAAGCAGAATAAAATATATAACTCAAAAATGATTTCAAACATTTATACTCTAAAACAAGCTTTTCAAAAACAAAAATTAAAACAAAACAAAATTAAATTAAACTTACTAAAAAAATAAAAGAATAATACCACTTCAATAGAATACATCAACATCAAACTACAAAGATATATAAAAAATAGACAAACGACAAAATTACTAAGTTAACCACAAACCACCAAAATCATTACCAATTAACTGTATGTAAGTGTGATTTTGCTCATGTCATCTTTCACAGAAAAAGAGGGATTTTAAGTGATTAGCAATAAGAAAAATTCACTAAGACAATAATACAATTCATACTTTTTCTATCACTTAGCCACTTTAAAGTCTATTTTAGGTCATTTCTGAATT
Source organism: Catharanthus roseus (assembly GCA_028651295.1). Taxonomy (NCBI): domain Eukaryota; kingdom Viridiplantae; phylum Streptophyta; class Magnoliopsida; order Gentianales; family Apocynaceae; genus Catharanthus; species Catharanthus roseus. The sequence continues at coordinate 972,521 of JAPQWS010000132.1, forward strand.
AGTTAGGACTTTTTTGCGTGTAATGTTGGATTAGGGACATACATAGGTTACAAATAAAGGTAAGAGGAGACAAAAATAAACGAGATAGAGCTAATGCAACTGAAAGGATAAGATAATGAAATAAAAGAACACTCTCGTTTTCACTTTTCTCACTTATCTTTGTATAACTTACTTCATTCTTCTTTGATAATAACCCATCTAACAATATACTTTCTCAAAAAAAGAAAAACTCTATAATAACCAAAGTAATTAACAGAGAGATGATGCTTGAGTTTCTCAAGATTTTTCTATAAAATAAGGCACATATCTTTTTCTTCGTTTTTCTACCAATTTTTCATCTTTTTGGCTTTTTCCCTTTTTCTTCATTTTTCAAGCATCAATGTATTTTTCTTTCTTTTTATCTCTTTAATAGCCAAAGAACTGAATACATGAAATTTCAAAAAATACCCTTTCTTTATACATTAGGGCTCTCTTTCTTTCTTTCTTTCTTTCTTTCTTTCTTTCTTTCTTTCTTTACCCTTTTTCCCCTACACTTTATTCATTTCTTTCACTGAAGATGGCCAAAAGTCCATACTAACAAATAGCTCATGAATTGAGGTTCACTCAAAACAGCTAAAAGTCTATACTAACCATTAGCTCACGAATTAAGGTTCTATATATAGTGAGGTTTAAAAGAACAAAAAAAGAAGGGAGTATAACCCTTGGCATGAAGGAAAAAAAACGGAACTAGGGATTAATTTCATAAAGGATATAAGATAAGAAACGCACAATCGGTTCAAAGAAGGCTTAAGACCATCATCTCCAGGATCATCCTAGACTAGACTTCTTTGCTTTAAAGATACAAGTTATGAAATTGCAGGCAAAGTTCAGAAATTATTATCATAATGCTAATTACCCAAGATTCTTAAATTTCTATTACTCAACTATATTCACAAGTTTATAAAAACCATTGATCATGTAAAAACTTTAGTAAATAAGGTTTTCAAAGTAATAGAGTAAATTTTCCTTTTTCACAAAACCTAAGGAATTTTTTCGTTATAAACTCTATCAAAAGTGATAAAAATATTTTTGGATTTTTAAATAAGAAAAATAAAAAGAAAAAGACATAAAATTTTTTGAAATTTTTAGATTTTCTGATTTTTTTTTTTTTTTGGATTTTTGTCTTATAAGATACTACAGAAAAGAACTCTAAAATAAAGAAAAAGAATAAAAGAGACTAAAAAAACTTGAATTAACTAAAATACCCCCTCCCCCCACCACACTTAAAATCACATTGTCCTCAATGTGGGGGTTAAACTAAAGAAAAACAAAAACAAACACATAAATGAGAAGTAATCCCGCAGATATAAAGTGATTAAAGTATATTGGGAAACCATCCCCACACAAAAATAAAACAAATAAAAGAAAAAGAAAAAAACAATTAAATCGCAGAAAATGAAACATGAAATAAAACAAGAAAGCATAAACAGAAAAGAAAGAGAATAAGAAGACAGAAAATAAAAAGAAAGAAAAGAAAAAGAAACTCCTTGTAAGGGAAGTGAAAGAATTTGAAACCTATGTAAGATGAGAAATCAAAATTTTAAAATTGAGTTTTAGAAAGATGTTAAACAAGTTCAACTCTTTAAAGGAAAATAGAAGATTAATAAGGGTTAAGGTTGGAGAAAAACTCATTCGTGGTTTTTGATAGCATGAGGATTGTTTTCCTTTAACGTTCTCAGATTTTCCTTTGAACTCCATGAGAGGTTCCCTCTCCTTATTATTCTCCTCGAGTCCTGCATACATAAAGAATTATCAACAAAAATAAAGTTGGTTTCGTGAGTAAGGGGGTTTACTCCCTCACTCTTTTCAATATCGTCTATCTCTATTTCTTGTCGCCCTTCTTTATGATCCTCTTGACTTTCTGCAAACTTCTCGTTTCCTTTTCTTGCTCATTCTCAAACTCATTTTATTCTCTACTGGGCACTCATCTTTCTTATTTTCTTCCACTTTACTTGTGTTCGGTAAAGGTTCTTGAAATCCTTGGGAAGTGGACTCCTATGGTTCTTGAGCAATTTCATCGTCTCATCAATAAACATGGGAAACATTATCACTTGTTCTTTTACATCCTGCAAAGGGACCGTATTACTAGGTATATTACTGATCGGTCTTTCAATGATCCTCTTTGCTATTAGTTCAATGTGATTTTCCATGTTTTGGAAGGAAGCTGATTGGCTTCTCAGAACTGCTTCCATTCTTTTCACACCAGCATTCGCCGAATCGATATATTTCGACAAGAGATCTTCTAGATTAGGTCGTGGGGGTGATAAGTGTACCACTGGAGCATCATTGTATGTTGAATATTGACTATAGTCTCCCTAAGGAGCAATCGACTGAGTCCTTCACTCCGACTGGTACTGGTCGAAATATGTCCCTTCCAGTTTTGTTGGAACATGGCTGATTAATAGTATGTATATTGAGATTGAAAGCCCATGTCCTCTACTCTTTGTTCTAACATTGACACCCATAAGTATTCCATGGTGTAATCAGTATTTATATCTTACCTGAAACAACCAATTGAGTAAGCAATTTAACACAGGTTCCAGAGGTAATAAAACAAATACACAAAATCCATACCACAAATACCCAAGTGTAGCAATAAATCAATACAAAGCAAAAAAACAAAATCCAAAATAGACCAAAACACCAAATAAACGATTTTCCTTAAACTAGTCGTCCCTGGCAACGGCGCCAAATACTTGATGTGTAAAAGTAAAACGGGAAATTCTAATCACTACAATGCTAGACAAGTGGACCTAACAAAGTAGAGTTAAGTTTAACCCTGAGTGTCGAACCTCTCAGGGATGGACGAAGGTTCAAGTACTACTCGTGTCTCTAATATTTAGCCGAATAAAAAGGTTGTCGTTGAGAGAAACTTAAAAACAATAAAGCAATTAAAAGAAAGCAATAATAAAACGGTTTTAAAGATTAATAAAAACAAGAGTTTGGTTTAGTGGAATCCCCCTAATCCTTGTTACTAGCTCAATTGAAAAGACTTTAATGAAAACGATGTTTAAATTAATTAAGTTCAGTCATCACTCAAAAATCGAGCAATCCAATCTCTCGGACAAAGGCCACATACTCATTAACCTTTAGAGGAAAATATCTTTTCTCCCAAACAAATTATGAGTGCCATAAACTTAGGTGATTTAAAAGACCTAAAAGTGCAATATCGTATCTCTAGTCAACTGCCTCAATTAACCCCCAATTGGTTGCCCTAGATTGTTCTTACTTTTTCAATTCCAAACAACCTTGCGAATAATCAAATCTCGTGACAATTAAATTAACAAGAACTGCAATTGGAAGATAACTTAAATTAAAACAAGCATCGAAATCAAGAATCAAACCAAGAACTTCATAATCAAGAATTAGGGTTCAACCCCAAATCCAAACCAGAAAAACTACTCACTTTTCATAGTAATAAAATCTTAAAATTAAATTAAAAAGAACTCAATAAGAAGAAAAGTAAAATAAAGCTTAGGATTAAGTCTTGAAGCCAAAGTTGAATCCCAAACGTCTTCTTAGCTCGTCTCTCGAGTCACCAAGTCGAAAACCGAAATCTTTAATCAAAGTCTTCAATTCTTGAATCCAGGAAGTAAATTTTGCACAAAACTTGAAACTCTATAGCTAAAGGAAATATAAAAGCTGGAATTAAAGAGTGTTTACTAATCTAACCTAATTAATTTACTCCTAATCTAAAATCTAATCTAACCGCCAGCCTACCTACCGCTGACGGTAGGGTGAGGCCTACCTCCATGGTAGGTCTCGAGTTTAAGCTGCCTTGCCATCCTCGACACCTACTGTCGATGGTAGGTTACCCTGCCATATGCAGTAGGAGCTAATTCTTTGCAGATGGCTTCCGTTTTCATTGTTTTTGCCCTGTTTTTGTTTCATTTCTATTGTTTCTACTTCTGGAGGATACCTACGCAAGAATAATAGATATTTATCTAAAATATATACTTTTACATATTAAAAACACCGAAAAACGATGAAATTAACATATAGAAAATATAGACAAAAATGCACTTATCAGTAGGTTGACTCACACGTGGTCTTTCCTTGCCCAATAGACTATCGGTGACTGTAGGGTGGACCTATTATCACCGGCAGGTTGAATGCTCCCCTCACGAACAGAAATCTACCTGCGATGCTAGGGTGGACCTATCCCACTTCCTTTGGCATTGAAGGTTCAAAGCCTTTCAAACTTACTTCTTTGGCTTCCTCCTCCTTAATCCTAGCCTTGGCTCTTGTGACCAGATCGTGCAATAGCTCTACAGTTTCTTGCGCATCTTGGGTCATACCAGAAGTTCAGGGATAATATTAGGGCCTAAAATTCAATTTTTTTCTTTCCATCTATGGGAGGCTCGATTGATAAAAATATTAATAGAGGTGGTGGACCGTATGTATTTTGGTTGAATGGACAGAATCATCACAAAATTGATTCTTTACTACCTCTTAATAGACAGCGATCGCAATTTATGCAATTATATACACCTGATACTTCTAATAATATTTGTAATAGAATAAATACTTTGAGTGTAGAAAACGAAGAAATTACATTGGATGCAAAAATAGTTCAAGAATTGAAAGACATGCTCGATGAGTATAATCTGCTGGCAAAGGTATTGAGAATGGTAAGCGATAGGTTTGAAGCTTCTGAGTATGTGTCTGTGTTAGTTAAGATTAATTGGAAATAGGCAAAAAGATGCACAACAGTATAATATGCCAACAACTTCTAAAATTACTGCCCTTATAGTTTGTGTTGGAGAAAATGCTTGCAGAAATCAAGATATCATAATTAAAGAGAAAAGACGGGTTTGAAAAGAATCACCAAACTGCATCCATGATTTATGGCTAAATAATATCCCATTTTATTTCCTTATGCTGAAGATGGATTTCATGTTGAAAACCCAAAAGGTATAGGAAATTGTAATGCAAGCACCGCCAAATGAAAATCCAAAAGTATGAGGCAATATTATGCATATTGGATTCAGTATAAACCAAATGAAGGTAAAACCCTACTTCGTGGTGGTATTCCTTTCCAGCAATTTGTTATTTATGTGTTCACTTCCATAGAAGAGTCAAGATTACAATGGGTTCGTCTAAACCAAAAAAAGTTGAGGGCTGAATTGTACATAGGTTTGCGCTATGCCGTAGTTAGAGGTGATACAATACCAGCTTCAACTGATAAAAGTTTTATTTTACCATCTTTGTACACAGGTGGACCCATATATATGGTGCAAAATTATCAAGATACAATGGTTCTTTATAGATATTACGGTTGTCCAAATATTTTCTTAACATTTACGTGCAATCCGAAGTGGCAAGAGATTAAGAAGTGTTTAGAATTTATACCTGGACATAAACCTAAAGATAGACCAAATATTGTTGCCGGTATGTTCAAAATAAAGTTGGATGAGTTGATGAATGACTTGAGAAAAATATATTAATTTTAGCAGAGTCATGGCAGGTACTCATAGTTAAATATTATTTATCAATTGTTTTAGATTCTTTAAACTAATGTCGTATACTTACTGTATTTTTGTTTTTACAGCAATATATACAATTGAATTTTAAAAGAGAGGATTGATGCATGCGCATATATTATTATTATTGCCATGATAATAAATATATTACAGAATCTGATATAGATAGAGTAATATTAGTTGATTACCTTATAAGAGCACTAACCCTATTGCATTCAATTTAGTAGTACATTTAATGACACATGGTCCATATGGTCCGGCAAATAAAAAGTCTCCCTGCATGATTGATGGTAGATGTTCTAAGCATTATCGAAAGATTTTAGTGGAGAAACTATTATTTCTGAAGATGAATATCCTATTTATAGAACGAGAAATAATAAAATAACTGCTCTTAAAAATGGGGTGACAATTGACAATAGGTGGGTTGTACCCCATAACGTTGACTTAGTTGTTAAGTACCAAGCTCACATTAATGTTGAATGGTGTAATCAAGTAAGGCAATAAAATCTTTGTTTAAGTACACTAACAAGGGTCATGATAGAGCAATTTTCATTATTAAGGAAAATGTTTCACGTAATCCTGTTGATGGTTCTCAAAAAATCAAAGAAATGGATGAAATTAAAAGGTTATTAGATTGTCATTGTGTATCCGCTTCTGAAGCATGTTGGAGAATGTTAGAATTTGAGATCCATTATAGGCATCCTTTAATTGAGAGATTGACTTTCCACCTACCTGATGGGTAGACAATCGTTTTCGATGATGATGACCAGTTATGTGACGTGATGAATAGGGATAATATTCATCATATAATGTTTACTCAATAGATGTTACTAATAAGAATAATCCATATGCCAAATCACTTATGTGGATTTTCCTAGGGGATTTTTTTTGGCATAAAAAGAAAAAGATTTGGTCTGAGAGAGAATCTGAAAAATCTATCGGTAGAATTTACTATGTATCTATCTGTAGAAAAAAATTTATTTATGTATGCTATTAAACATAGTAAAAGGACTTGAAAGCTTTAAAGATATCAGAACTTTTAATGGTGTGGTTTATGCAATATTTAAGGAAGCATATCATGCCCTAGATTTGTTAGGCTGCAATGAAAAGTTGTATTAGGCATTGAGAGAAGCACCTCAATGGCAAATTGGAGAGCAATTGCAAGGGTTGTTTGTCATAATTTTATTAATTTGTGAAAGTCGCGAAATCGTTAGGAGTATTTGAAGGAATTGGGAAATACTTTCAGATGATGTTCAGTATCAATAAAGAAGAATATCGGGTCTCGAACATCCATCATTAGCGTCAGATCAATTGAAAACTATGCTCTATCTGAGATAGAGAAGATATTGAATAGTAATAATAGATCTTGGAGAGAATATCTTATGCTCCCTTTTCCTCAATTTGAGCTGAATAATGGCTTCACAAATAGGTTGATTTTGGAATAGTTAAATTATGACAAATTGTTGCTTTCTCAAGAGTATTATGCATTATACAGAGGAATAAATGTTGAGCAATTGTTTGTGCATGATACTGTTCTAAATGATATGGATAGAGGTTTAGGTGGTGTTTATTTTGTTTACAACAGTAATGGAACTGGAAAGATATATTTGTAGAAGACATTAGTAGCTTACCTTCGTTCTCAGGGTAAGATTGTACTCGGTATCATTTCTTCTAGAATTGCTACACTTTTATTGTCTATTGGAAGAACTGCGCATTCAAGATTTAAAATTCCTATTAACATTGATCATTATTAAAGTTATTCTATTACTCAGCAATCTAATTTGGTTGAATTGATTTGTAAAGCTTCTTTAGTTATTTGGGATGAGGCACCAATGTTGCATAGGAATACTTTTGAAACTATAGCTCGTTTATTTAGGGATATAATTCGATTTACGTTCCACAATGTGAAGATAAGATATTTAGAGGAAAGACTGTTGTGCATGGGGGTGATTTCAGACAGATCCTGTCAGTTATACCTAAAGGTAGTAGAGATAATATTATTCGTACTTCTATAAGTGATTCCAAGGATATATGGGTCTAGTGTAAGGTTTCTACTCTTACAATTAATGCAATTAATGAATCTAACCCAAACCTTAAGTGAAGAAATTAAAGAGTTCAGCCAATGGCTATTAGATTTAGGTAAAGGAAGGTTGTCTGCAGCTGCATTAGAATATGAAGAAGAACCTACTAGGATCAATGTTCCAAATGATCTTCTAATTGAGAAAGGGCCAAATGCAACTGAGCAGATTGTGAATACAATCTATCCTGATTTGCAGAATAAGTTCAGTGATGTGCAACATATATGCAAAAGAGAAATCTTTGCACCAACCAATGAGATTATGGATAATGTCTACTCTTATATTCTTTCATTGCTTCTTGGTGATATAAAGACTTATTTGAGTGCTGATAGAATTTTTCCAAGTACTACTTTATTTGATAAACATGTGGCTTTATATCCTCCTGAATTTATCTATACTTTGAAATGTTCAAGAATTCCTAATCATGCATTGGATCTAAAAATTGGTGTCGGTGATAATTCTCTTGCGCAATATAAACCAGAGTAAAGGTTTATGTAACGGGACAGGGTTAAGCATTAAAAGGTTAGGAGAAAGTGTGATAGAGGTAGAGATAATCACAGGAACTTGTACAAGAGTTAGACATTATATCAATAGAATTTACCTGTCCATCAAATTCGAAGTGGCCATTTTCATTTGTAAGGAGGAAATTCCCAATAAAAGTTTGCTACGCAATGACAATTAACAAAATTCAAGGTCAAACGTTCGTAAATATTGGTGTATACTTGCCAAAAGCTGTATTTTGTCATGGTTAGTTGCGTGTTTCTGCCTCTAGAGTTACTTCACACAATGGATTGAAGTTCTACTTCGACAATAACAAAAAGTGTGAAGATAATATGGTTAAAAATGTTAAGTATAGTGAAATATTTAGCAATATACATTTAAGTAATGTTAATTGTATATACTTTCACATATATTGATATTGTACTTGTTACTTTGTTTTCATTGACATAATTTGTCTTACTTTACTTTTAGTTTACATATTATTTCCTATTATTTATTTTAATGTGTTGTATTGTTATTATAGGTGCAACTTCAGCAGAATGACTACCAATTATTGGTTTCCTGAAGAGTTAGAATCAGCTGCTGTGGGAAAGAAGATTAAGGCTGAAGTGACTAGAATGTGGGATGATAACAACATTGTGATTGGAAAATTAATTTTCCTCAAAATTGTTCTTTTGGATGAACATGTAAGTGTTGCGATATTTTAAAACAATTTACTATTACTCAAACTAAAATATTTAATACAAGTAGGATATTATATTTTGTGTGTAGTGTGTATTAAAAGAACAAAATTGCTGAAAATGTTTTTTATCTATTCAATTTTATACATGTTATGATATATAAATTAAATATTTATATCGTATCATCATATACTTATTTGTTGTTTATTAATAGGACTCATACATACAAGTAATTGTTCCAGTGAATTTAATATTGTAGACAATTAAATTTCAATTAATTTATTTGATTAAAGCCTAATTAAAATAAATATTTTTAGTTTAATTATTTAAATTAAATTGATAAAGAACCCATTGGACCATTTAAATTGGGACAGATTATTAAAATAATATCCAGCTCATTTTAAATAAAGTCCAATAAATACAAGAGTTATGCTTTTGGGCCCCAATTAAATTGCACCTAAAATCATTCTAAATTAAATCCATAAATTCATTGGGCTTCCTCAAATAAGGAAAAGGGCCAACCAACACCGATGATGGGTCGCTTGGTGGCCAAGCAACCCGAAGACTCATCTCTACCTATAAATGAGGGTCTTTCAAAGGTTGAGAAATCATTCGGAAGGGATTCAGAAGAAGCATTTGGAAGATATTTAGAAGGAAATTCATAAGAGACTCCAGCTTCAAGCAAAACTCCCAAAAGGCTCTTCCCACAAAAGTCTTCTTCGAATCATCAAGTGTCCTTCACGTTCTTCGTCCGAAGAAGTGAAGAAAGCTTCAAAGGATCTGTAGCCTGAGATCAAGCTCCCAAGCCCTCGTACATCATCAGAGTTCATCCGATTCGAGATAAAGCTCTCGATTCACAAAGACCATCTTACTAGACATCAAGCTTCCAAGCTGCCGAGTTCATCATCAGAATTCATCCGACTTAACATCAAGCTTCTAAGTTGTTGAGTTCATTATCAAAGTTCTCTGACTCGACATCAAGCTTCCAAGCTGCCGAGTCCAAAATCAAAGTTCTATAGACTTGACATCAAGTTTTCAAGCTGTCGATTTTACAGTCGAAGTTCATCTGGTTTTTGATAAAGCTCTCGAGCCCTTGATTCACAAAGTTCATTCGATTCGAGATCAAGCTTTCAAGCCTTCGAACTCAAAACCAAAGTTCGTGCAATTCGAGATCAAGCTTTCAAGCCCTTGAGTTCACAATCAAAGTTCGTTCGATCAGAGATCAAGCTTTTCTAAGGCCTCGAGTCAACGTTTTGCTAAAGAGAAGAATCGAAGGATTCTCCTACAAATCAAGAAACTTCTCCAGAGATGTTGTGACCACTTCAAATATCAAATAAATACTTTGTCGCTATATTTTTCTTGTCTTTAATTACACACTTGAGATTTTGTTCGGACAAATACAAAAGTACCAGAGTCAACTACTTGAATGATGTGTTAATTTTATTGAGAATTCCAAAGTTTCTCAAAGTAAACAATCATACAGGCCTATTAAAGCAAATTATATTATTGTTTTTTTATTTGAAACTGTAGTAAGGCGTATCAATACTGATATCACAAGCATTTTAAGGTGCATAAATTTGAATTCGTTAAATTCAAAGATATCCCTTCCCTATTTCAAAATAATATAAATAGTACATGTATTTTTCTGTATGCCGAATATTAAATTCATTTTCTGCATTATAAAATGTAGGATGGAACCATGTATTATATTGGTTATATGATTTATTTAATTTTTATTAGATTTTATTGAAATGTTGTACAAGATGAGTCCTATTCGTGAGATATTTGTACATGGAAGAAAAGTTACAATAAGATAAATTGAATTGAAAGGTACGAGATAAATGTAATAGGTTTATATTCATTCGACGAACTTGCTTTTAATTTATATATTGAGATATGCTTATTTTTATGTTCTCTAAATATGTGTATTTTACAATGATCCTCCTTTGAAAGTAACACTATGAGGTTCAACAACACATCATGTTATTGACAATATACTCATTGAAACGTCAAAAGTCCATACGTTAATAATTTCATCCGCGACAGTAAAAAAGTTTGGAGATATTACTTAAAATTATATATAGTTATCAAATATTACTCTATGTATTAAAATTTTCTCTCTTTGTATAGGTGTGTATAATATATCTACAACAAGTGCAAACAAAATTTATATTAATATAAACATACTTGAGGTTGATACGTATAAAACAAGGTTTTTTCTGTAAAATTATCTTGTCATTGTATTGTTATTATTACAGGTTACTTTTCTTATTTAATGAATCGTTATTACTTAATTGTAGACAAAAATGATACGTGTAAAGTTGAGATGATACACACTCAGAGATGTCAAGCCAATTGGAATGTTGTTTTCAAAAATAGAAAAATAATATCTGAGTTTTTTTGTATTATCTCTTATACTAATCATGCGGTAATCATACAAAATTTCTACATTACACATAATTTTTAGAATTTTGTCCACATTATCTTCTACAATGTAATATAAAATGTTTACCATTTTGAAGGTGGAGAAATATTGCACTTGCAACGTTATGTTGTTAAGTATTATGAACAAGAAGTTCTTCACAAGTTGTGTATGGCATGTTATAGAAAATTGGTGGAGACTGAATCAAAATTCTACTCTGCTAATTGCTCCAAAGATGTTGATTACTCAAAATTAAGGTATTTTAGTATTATGTTATTCACATCAAATAGTAGGCATATATGAATGTGCATTTTATAAATGTTTTAACTTAATAAATATGTTTGTAAATTTGTATGAACTAATATATGTTTAATTATATGTAAGGTACATGTTGAAAGTGTCAGCAAGCGATGAAAATCGAAGCGCTTGGTTCGTATTTTTCAATAAATAAGTTAAAAAAGTAATCAGACATGATATTGAGATAGTGGTTCAATTGTATCTAAAAGTATGATTTGTCGTTTAAAAATGTTTTAATTTATTTATAGAATAAACTATTATTGTGGTGTTGTTGTTTAATGGATGTGCTACATATTTTTTCTTTTTATAGGATGGATAGACAAGCAATACTCTAACATCATATTTTTCAAGTCAAATTCAATGATTATATTCAAAGAGGTAGTCGAAGGTTCAATTTTTCACGGTTGCTAACGTATAATTTTTTTCTAGAGTCTAACTACATGTTGAAGAATGTATGATTTTAATTATATATTCATATATTTATTATTATATATTATGTCCTATAAATTAATAATATTATACGTTATATATGCTTTGTTGACTGATACATGGAATAAAAAAGCAAATATAATATTTTCTCTGATATTATAGATGTTGATGAAGAAACATCATTAAATCAGGAAGCTGATAGAATTGTGGAGTTACCTTATAAGAAAATATGTGTTAAAAGGTATAAATTTTAAAATTAGAATGTTATTTATAAATATTTCATCGTATAAAAATATATTTATTCATATATGTGTTTTCTTTAATAGGAAGGACCATAATTTACTATAAAACGAACAAATATTTATGCAGTGGAGAATCATCGGATGAATAGTTTTGTATATATTTATGCATAATGATATGTATGTTTGTTAAACGCTTCTGATATTTGAATCATAAATACTATGAAAATTGTATTTTTTTTTTAATAAGTTAGTGACATGCTTTTATATATTTTCATGAATATATATACTCGTGCTTCATGCACGAGGAAGATACATAGTATGTTTATGAAAATAAAAGAAATCTAATACATCTGACTTTTGCCACTTGGCATCCACGTGGGCACCTCTTTTTTTTTCTATTCTAATATTAAAAAAAATAGATAATGATGCATTTGAAAATGATAATAATCTAAGAATTTTAATTTGATACTAATCTAAGTGTTTTCCATCTCTAAGCTTCACTTTTTCTTCAATATCACATCCGAAACCTTCGCCAATATCTTAAGAATCCTGCAAGAACCCATCATCAATCAAGAATCGATCATCAATCCAGGGCAGTAATCTAAGAGTTTTCATCAGCTTCACTCTTTCTTCAATATCACATCCGAAACATTCGCCAATCTCTTAAGAATCCTGCAAGAGCCCATCATCAATCAAGAACCGATCATCAATCCAGGGCAGTAATAAGCTTCATTTTTTCTTCAATATCACATCTGAAATATTTGCCAATCTCTTGAGAATTCTGCAAGAGCCCATCATCAATCCAAGGCAGTAGTTTACTAATATCAAAATTTTTATAATTTTGATAAAGTAATCTTATTTGATTATACACTTATCCATAACAAAATAAAAAAATTAACAGAGAAATTTTATGAGATAATTTTTTTATTGCTGTGCGTAATTTTGATAAATTAAATCTTAATTGATTACATACATCCCATATAAAAATTTTCCTATAAATATATTGATTAGTAACATAAATCTGCTACGCTTATCGTCTACTACTACTCCTCCTATTGTTGACTACTCCTACTCATACTGGTGGTTATGGCTTCTTCTTCTTCAAGTATATATATTTCTACTACTTATTCATATTGTTTGCTCTATTTTATATTGTTTATTATTGATAACGCTTTGGTGGTTTGTACTTTACTTTATATTGTTCTATTTACTATTACAATTAATAAATATATTATAATATACAATTCATAATAAATGATATAGGAAATCTGAAATGAAATTGTGTCGAAGCTATGTCACCAAAAGAGTTGGAAGATCTTTTGATGATTCGAGACTTGTGAAAGGAGCATGATAAACTCAAAGAAGAAGCAGAAGATTTAGAAAAATGTTTACAGGAGGTTTACATAATTTTGAAGAAGTATCTAGAAAGAAAATGTGTAATTTCTAAAGTCAATAAATGGATTCTAAAGACGTGCAAAGAATTGGTACCCTAGCTTAAAAAACTTCATAATCCAAAAGAGAAAAATATGAAGCAACTGCTTCATTGGTTGATAAGATCAAAGCTAACTTGGATAATGATGCACATCATCTTTTATTTTATATATAATTTGAATTTATGTTTTTCAGTTTGTTATTTTATGTTTTTCATTTTGTTAGTTTATGTTTATTTGAAGGTTTAATGCCAATTTATTACCTTTTATTTTGTGAGTTTTGTTAGTTTGAGTACCGTTTCTTTCCAAATTTGCCTAATTCCAGTACTTGTTTTTTCTCAATCAAGTGCAATTTCAACTATCATTCCGCCTCTTTTTCTATTGTAAAAAAAAGATAAATTAGTTTAGGAAATCATTTAAGGGCTAAGGACTTTAAAATTTCTTTCTTTCTCTAAAAGAGAATGCATTCTTCTTCCAAAGATTTATTTAATGGCATTAAAAATTGCAAGATCATTTAAGTTAGTTATAATTATTGATGTAATTACGAGGTTTCCATTTAATTGATTAATTTATTGGAGAGATGTCAGAAGAAGGCCCATTATGAAGTTTTTGTTAAAGGAAATTATTCGGCTTGGTTACAACTTAGGGCCAAGGGGCCCAAGCCACTTATTGCATATTTCTGATTCACAAGGCACAGATTCTTTGGGCCATCTTCCCAAGAATAACTATCTTTTGTACAAAGTGTTATACCTTTCAAGGGGATGTGTATTAAAAACTTGCAAAATGTAGACATAATATCTATGCACCAAATCAGCATAACTCATGTATACGGAGAGGTGAATCAAGTGGCGGATTCATTAGCTGATCTGGGCTACCAACTTCAAGTTAGTTCCTTTTCACAACTCTTTCGGATCTTCCTCGTATTATCCAGGGTCCTTATTCTTCTAGATCGGCACAAGGTGCCTTATGTGAGAAGAATTTCTTAGTTTTCAGCTCTTCTCTACCACATATGATCAAGAAAAGAGTACCTATAATCACATGAACACGATGAAAGCCAGTTGTAAGGAAAAGGTAGAACCATAAATACTATCAAAATCGTGAAGGGTGCTTGATAATATTCCATTCCTTGAAAGCCAATGATTACTAAAGCCAGTGAAACGGTAGCTACTAAAGCATAAACTGCTCGCTTGGCTTGGCTTTTTTTTGCTTGGTTTTTTATGATTAGTTTTATTTGGTTAGGTGGATTTTCCACCACCTTTTTTTGGCTCAGGTGTGTCTTACGCACAATCTATGCATTCTTTTCATATAATGAACGAGGGATGCCCCCACAGGTTCCGTCCTAGTTAAATTATATATGTGTGTGTGTGTGTGTATAAATATGTATGTATATTAACACATGTATATATGTATATATGTATGTATATTAACATATGTATATATAATACATATATATACATATGTATATATAATACATATATATATATGTAATATATATGCATATATGTATATATATGTAATATGTATTATATATAATACATATTACATATATATACATATATATATACATACACACACTTCTATATATAATAGTCTAAGGTTATCAAAGATTCAGAGTTCTAAATAAAGTTAGGCACTAAGTAAGGTAAGAGAAAGTATAAATAAATTCCATCTCTTTCTATCTCTATCTCTCTTTTACTATGCAAAAAGGGACTTAATCAACCGGTAGCTTAATTGATTACACACTTATCCCATATAATATAAGATAATTTCGGTTCTTTGATACATGAGATTTTATGAAGATTTTCTTTTTACAACCGAGAGTTTATGAAATTATAAATAATAAAATAAAAAATTTAAGGAGAGAGTTTACAAGATAGTTATGTTTGATCAGTAGTTTACTATATCAAAATTTGTTATTGATATATATGTGTTTGTTACATATATATGTGTGAATGTGTGTGTGTGTGTGTTTTAGTATACATATAATACATATATATATATATATATATATAGTAATCTAAGGTTGTTGGAGATGTAGAGTTCTAAATAAAGTTAGGCACTAAGTAAGAGAAGAGAAAGTATAAATAAATTTCATCTCTCTCTCTCTCTCTCTCTCTCTCTCTCTCTCTCTCTCTCTCTCTCTCTCTCTCTCTCTCTCCTTACTATGCAAAAAGGGACTTAATCAACCGATAGCCTAATTGATTACACACTTATCCCATATAACATGAGATAATTTTGGCTCTTTGATACAAGAGATTTATGAGGATTTTATTTTAGACAACAGAGAATTTATGAAATTATAAATAAAAATAAAATTTAAGGAGAGAGTTTATGAGATAGTTACGTTTGATCAGTAGTTTACTGATATCGAAATTTGTTATTAGGTGATGTAATTTTAATAAACTAAATCTTAGATGATTACACACTTATCCCAAATAAGAAAAAAGATGTGAGTAATGATATCTACATCATATAAGCACCCATATATCTATTTTTTTATAGATATATCAACTGGATGGAAATGGCTAATACTAAACTCTTATTACTTTTAACTTAACTCCTTTGTTACCAACAAAAAATAATTGTATTAACGTGAATCACTCACGTTAATAAATAAAAAAATCTGACTAATCAATTAAACTTATTTAGCCCATACTTATCAAATAAAATAATAATAATAATCTTCGAGATTAAAATGAATATTTCAATTTTATTATATAAACACACCATGCTCATATAAATAAAATTCACAATACAAATTAAAATATATTATTCTCTCAAACTCAAAATTTACGGTTCTAAAGTTCAAAAGTAGCCCATGGTTCTGAAGAATACAAAACTCACAATTCAATTGAAGAGGTGAGTTTTGTTTTTATTTTTTTCATTTATTAGTTCAGAATTTATTTACATATTTATAAAATTATAGCTTACTATTCTTTTCATAATTATTCTAAAATGGCTTTTCTCACAACAATCTCACATTGTTGTTATTTGAATAACTATTCTATAACATTTATTTATTTGCTTATATATTTGCTTTAGGGTTAGGGACAGAAATGTACTTTCTATCAATTATATTCATTTATTTAATGAAGTAGGCAAATTTTATGAAATTCTAACCCAATATGGAATCACTTTCGAGATGCTTATGGTTATACAAGTGCCATCATTATATTCCAAAATTCAATAACTCAAGAGTTCATAGAAATACGGAGCTATTATTTTTAAAAAATCGAGGATGCTAGACAAAATGCAGCTAAGAAAGCTCTTATTGTTTTACAAAATTTGTTCAGTTTTGAGATTAAATATTTTAATCCTGATCAAAAGCTACCTCAAAAGACATGATGCACTAATATGCAAAATAGAATTCAAGTTCTTGAAGACGAAATTTGGAGTTTACAAAGAGAACTTCATCATTATATTCTCCAATCTAATGATGAAGTGTCCTCCATAATTGAGAAGGATTTAGATATAGGTAATGGAAATGATTTTGGAGTAAATGAAAGGCAAGACAGGGATGAACAAAAAAGTGATCTAAAAACTCCAAATGAGGACAAATGCAGTGAGGGTAAGCTTATATTGTTTTTTAGTTTAGTATTTAATTTTAGTAGTTTAGATTTTTTGATGTTATTAGGATAGTTAATTGTATTCGATTTATATTTATATTCAAATCACAACTTCTTCACATTTTTATCATCAATTTAATTTTACTCTATTTATATTTATATTCAATTCACACTATCTTCACATTTTTTTTTACCTTAACATTTTTTATATATTCACAATCTTTTGTAGCATAAGAAACTTAGCTTATAATACAAGAACTTTGGCACAAGATTTACAAAATCAAAATCATATTTTGGATTAAATAGGTGTTATGTGTTCCTTATCTCTCTAATTTTTGGTTATATAATTTGTGTTAAATGCAAAAAAAACTATCATGTAGTTTAGACTTTTGTTAATTATATGACCATTCTTCTTCAATTGTTGGGGACAAATTTTTAGAATCTACTAAATGATTTAGTTAAAAATTACAATGTACCACATATATAACATGTAATAGTATTTTTCTATAAATCCCAAAGTGAAGACCATATATAACGGGTGCCCCACTAGAAATAAGTGGAAAATATAATGTTGCCCAAAGTGTACAAAGAAAACCAAAACTAGAAATTTCAAATTAATTAGCTTGAAAAATGGAAATACCTAATTTACCCTTGACTAAAAAATTCAAACTCATATTAACCTTTTTCTTAATGAAAAAATTTATCACAAATAAATGGAAAAGATAACAGTAGCTATTAGGAAAATGGATATTGTTGTATGATTTAACAACAGTAGAGTGTTTCCTTATTATTTTATCCACTTATATAAAATTGTTTATTACCTAAGCTGCATTTGCATATTCAGTAGTCTTTGCAAGAACTACTAGACTAGGTTTAGCCACAGTCTCTCCACTAACTAAGACTAGAGCGGCTGCACCATCTTTGGAACACAACAATAGCAATATGTGAATTTTAGTAAACCCCATAGTTTTTTCGATTACCTGAAGGAATTTAAAATTTGTCATAAAGCATAAACAAAACTTTTATCTTGGCTGAGTCAAGAAATCCCTGTCATTATAGTTTTCAATGACATTCCTATCGTTAGTAAAATTTCATGAGGGCTCTGACCTTTCCTTTTACTCCTGGCCAATTCTAAATTTCGTTAGCAAAAACTAAGTTAGCAATTTTGAATGCTAATCTTCTAATTGAGTGGTATGCTCTAAGCATTCAAGCTACACCATTCAAGTTCCAGGGAGATTCAAACCATGGAAGGAAATATTAATTTCATTCATAAATGTCATAGAAAAGCCTTCATATGGGAAAACAAGATATATGTACCATATAAAAATGAATAATAAGGCAACATGACCTATAGTTCAGAAATTTACTATGTGTTGTCGTGACGGTCGGGTTAAACTACCACCACTAATAGATGCTCCTACTAAGTGTTTGAATAAGTTATTGGATTATGAAGGTGATAGAAGATCAATGAAATTCAATGGTAATATTAGAGCATATAATTCAATATTTGCATTTCCTTTATGGGAGGTTTGACTAATAAAAACATCAATAGAGGTAGTTGACCGTACTTTTCGATTGAATGGACAAAATCATCACAAAGTTGAATCTCTACTACCTCTTTTTAATGGACAACAATCGTAGTTTATGCGATTATATATATTTGATACTGCTAAAGAGGTTAGTAATAGAATAAATGTTTTGGATGGAGAAAACATAGAAAGTAATTTAGATAAAGAGATCATTCGAAAATTGAAAGACATACTTGATGAGCATAATCCACTTGCAAAGATATTGAGAATGGCAAGAGATAGGTTTCAAGCTTTCAATTATGTTCCTTTGCGGTTAAAATTAATTGGCACAAGGCAAAAAGATGGAAGACAATATAATTTGCCAACAACATCAGAAGTTACTGCCCTTAAGTTGCTGATGGCCAAACCTATTGCTAAAATCGAGATGTAATAATTGAAGAAAAATGAGGTCAGTTGAAAAGAATCACAAAATTACATCTAAACTTTATATGACCATGTAGTATCCTATTTTATTCCCTTATGTTGAAGATGGATTTCGTGGCGATATTCCAGCAAATATTGTAAATAGTTATGTAATCATAAGCAAATGAAAATTCTTAAGTATGAGGGAATATTATGCCTACAGGATTCAAAATAGCGCCAAATGAGAGTAAAACTCTACTTTGTGGTGGTAGACCTTTTCACCAATTTGTTGTTGATGCATTCACTTGTATTGAAGAGTCAAACCTACAATGGATTTATCATAACCAGAAAATGTTGAAGGTTGAATTGTACAACGGTTTGCGAGATATTGTAGTTAGTGGTGACACAACTTCAGCTTCTATAGGGTGATGTTTTGTTTTGCCATCGACGTTTACAAGTGGACCTAGATATATAGTACAAAATTATCAAGACGCAATGGCTATTTGTAGATATTACAATTGTCCAGATATTTTCTTAATATTTACGTCCAATCCGAAGTAGCCTGAGATTACAAAGTGTTTAGATTTCATACTTGGAAAGAATGCTAAAGATAGACTTGATATCGTTGCCCATGTGTTCAAAATAAAGTTTGATGAGTTGATGAAAGACTTGCAAAAAAATAATCATGTTGGCAGAGTTATGGCAGGTAATTGTGGTGAAAAATACCATTAAGTTTTAGATTCTTTAACATAATGTCCTATACTTAATGCATTTTCTTTTTACAGCAATATATACTATAGAATTCCAAAAGAAAGGATTGTTGCACACCCATATATTGTTATTTTTGCACCTTGATGATAAGTATATGCCAGAATCAGATATAGATAGAGTAATATTAGTCGAGTTGCCTAATAAGAGCATTAACCCTGTTGCATTCAATTCTACAGTTCATGATTTATGGTCCATGTGATTCTGCCAATAAAAATTCTCCTAGCATGACTGATGGTATATGTTCAAAGAATTACCCGAAAAAGTTTAGTGAATAGACTACAATTTTGGAAGATCAATTTCGTATTTACAGAAAGAGAAATAATTAGAGCACTACTCTTAAAAAAAGAGTGACATTTTATAATAGGTGGGTTGTACCCCACAATGTTGACTTAGTTGTCAAATATCAAGCTCATATCAATGTTGAATTGTGTAATCAAGGAAAGGCAATAAAATATTTATTCAAGTACATTAACAAGGGTTAAGATAAGGCAGTTTTTATTATTGAGGAAAATGTTGCACATAATCTCGTTGATGGGTCTCAAAGTATCAGAGAAGTAGATGAAAAGGTACTTAGATTGTCATTACGTATCTGCCTTTGAAGCATATTGAAGATGAATTTGAGATCCAATATAAGAATACTTCTATTGAGAGATTGACTTTCCACCCACTCAATGAACAAACCGTAGTTTTCAATAATGATGACCATTTAGATGACGTGATGAATTTTTTTTTCTAAATAGATGATGTAATGAATAGGAACAATATTCATCATACAATATTTACTCAATGGATGAATGCTCGTAAGGATAATTTATATGCCAAAACTCTTACATATGTTGATTTTCCTACGAGATTTGTTTGATGTAAAAAGGAAAAGATTTGGTCTCAGAGAAAATTTGAAAGGTCTATTGGTAGGATTTTTTTCTATGTACATCCATCTGCAGGTAAAAAATTTTATGTACGTATGTTGTTAAACATAGTAAAAAAACCTAAAAGTTTTTATCAGAATTGTGTTGATGGCGTAATTTATCCAACATTTAAGGAAGTATGTCATGCTCTATGTTTCTTGGGTAGAAATTAGGCATTGAGAGAAGCGTTGTAATGGCAAACTGGAGAACAATTACGAGAGTTCTTTTTTACTATCTTACTATTCTATAAAGTCACGGATTTGTTAAAATTATGGGATGGGAATTAGGAAATACTTTCAAATGATATTCAGTATCAACAAAAAAGAATATCGAGTTATGGATATATATCTCTAATATCTGATCTATTGAAAAACCTATGCTTTGTTCAAGATAGAAAAGATATTGAATGGAAACAACAGATTTTTGAGAGAATTTCCGACGCTTCATTTTCCTCGAGTTCAACTAAATAGTGGCTTCACAAATAGATTGATTTAGAAATAGTTAAATTATAACAAACTATCCCTTTCTTAAGAGTGTTCAACATTATACAAAGGATTAAGTTTTGAGCAATTATCTGTGCATGATACTGTTTTAGATGATATTGATAGAGGTTTGGGTGGTGTTTACTTGTTTATGACAATAGTGGAACGGGGAAGACATATTTGTGGACGACACTAATAGCTCGCCTTCGTTTTCAAGGTATGATTGTACTGGCTATTATTTCTTCTGGATTTGCTTCACTTTATTGCCTAGTTAAAGAACTGCATATCCAAGATTTAAGATTCCTGAGAACATTGATGATTATTCAACATGTTCTATTACTCTGCAATCTCATTTGGATGAAATAATTTGTAAGGCTTCTTTAGTTATTTGAGATGAGGTACCAATACTATACATGAATACTTTTGAAGCCGTAGATCGTTCATTTAGGAATATTATGCAATTTGCAGACCTGGAATGTGAAAATAAAATATTTTGAGAAAAGACTGTTTTGCTTGGGGGCGATTTCAGACAAATCTTGTTGGTCATACTTAACGGCAATAGAGAAGATACTATTCGTGCTTCCATAATCAATTCTAAGGATATATGAGACGTGAAAGGTCTTTATTCTTACAACCAATATGCAATTAAGGAATGTATCCCTGACATTAAGTGAAGAAATTAAAGAGTTCAGCTAATGGATCCTAGTTTTAGGCGAAGGGAAGCTACATGCAATTGCATTAGAATATGAAGAAGAACCTACTTAGATTAATGTTCCAAATGATCTTCTAATTGAGAAAAGGACGAATGTAATTGAGCAGAGTATGAATAACATCTATCCAGATTTGCCGAATAGGTTCATTAGTGTCCAATATATATGTGAAAGAGCAATCCTCAAACCAACCAATAAAATTGTGGATAATGCCAACTGCTACATTCTTTCTTTACTTCTTAGTGATACAAAGACGTACTTGAGTGTTGATAGAATCTGTCCAAGTACTACTTCATTTGATGAACTAGCGGATTTGTATCCTCCTAAATTCCTCAATACATTAAAATTTTCAGGAATTCCTAATCATGCATTGGAATTAAAAGCTAGTGTTTGATAATTATTTTGTGTAATATAAACCAGAGTAAAGGAGGTTAATCATTACAAAGTTAGGAGAAAGTGTGATAGAATAGAAGCAACCCCAGGAACAAGTACAGGAATTAGACATTATATTAATAGAATTGATGTGTCTTCGTCAGATTCAAAGTGGCCATTTTCATTTTTCAAGAGGTGATTCCCAATTAAGGTTTGTTTCACAATGATAATAAACAAAAGTCTAGGATAGACATTTGAAAATATTATTATATACTTGTCAAAACATATATTTCGTTATGGTCAGTTGTATGTTACTATCTCTAGAGTTACTTCACGAAAAGGATTGAAGTTCTACAACAACAAGAATGGAAAATGCAAAAATACTATGGTTAAAAATATTGTTTATAGTGAAATATTCAGCAGCAATATATATATATATATATATGCGGGTAATATTAGTTATATATTTTGAAATATATATTGGTATTGCCAATGGCATGTACTTTTTATTTATTTATTTTTTTTACATTGTGAGTGTTACTGTGCTTTTAGGTGTCATGTTGTTTCCTACTATTCATTTTAATGTGTTTTATTATTACTACAGGGACAACAGGAATATAATGATTATCAATTATCAGTTTCTGGAAAAGTTACATTCAACTACCGTAAGAAAGAAAATTAAGGTTAGAGTGACGAGAATGTGGGATGAAAACAACATTGTGACAGCAAAATTGATCTCCCTCGAAATGGTTCTTTTGGATGAACATACAAGTCCTACGATATTTTGAAACAATTTATTATTAATCAAATTAACATACATAATATAAGTTGGATATTATATTTCATTTGTAATGTTTATTAAAACAACAAAACTAGTGAAATATTTTTTAATCTATACAATTTTTACATGTGATAATCTTCAAGTTTATTTTTTTATATGATATCCTTATGTAGTCATTTGTTTTTTATTCAAAGGACTCACACATGCAAGCGATTGTCCAAATAAATTCGATACAAAAGTACAGGAGTCAACTGCTTGAAGGATGTATTTATTTTATTGAGAATTTCAAAGCTTCTCAAGCAAACAATTGTACAAACATATTAAAGCAAATTACATGATTGTTTTAAGATTTGAAACTGTGGTAAGATGTATCTCTACCAATATCACAAGCATCAAGATGCATAAATTTGAATTCGTTGAATTCAAAGATATGTCTTCCCTTTTTCAAAATGACATATACTACATGTAATTCCTTTTATGCGTGATATCAAATTCATTTTTTACATAAGACGTAGGATGGATTCATGTACTATATTATTGATGTGATCTGTTTATTCTTTTACTAGATGTTATTGGAACATTGTGCAAGATGAGTCCTATTCTTGAGATACTTGCACATGGAAGAAAAGCTATAATTTGAGAAATTGAATTGAAAGATACGAGGTAAAAGTAATAGGTTTATATTCATTTGACTTACTTTTGTTTTATATATTGAAATATTATTGTTGTAATGTTATCTAAATATTTGTATTTTACAGTGGTACTCCTTTGAAAGTAACACTATGTGATTCAACGGTACATCATATTAGTGACGATATGCTCATTGAAACGTCCAAAGCCCATGTGTTGATAATTTCATTTGCGATAGTTAAAAGGTTCAGAGGTATAGTTTAAATTATATATAGTTATTAAATATTACTTTATTTATTGAACTTTGCAATATTTCGTGTATATGTGTATAATCCATCAACAACAAGCACAAGCAAGGTTTATGTTAATATAAACATACATGAGGTTGATGCATATAAGACAAGGTATTTCAATAAAAATTTATTTAATGAATCATTTTTTTTTTTTATTGATTGTTGAGAAAATGATACGTGTACAGTTAAGATGATACACAATCAAAGAGATGCCAAGCCAACAGAAAAAATTGTTTCTAAAAACAGAAAAACAATATTTAAGCTTTTTCAAATTGTCTCTGATACTAATCTTGAGGTAATCATACATCATTTCAACATGACACATATTTTTTAGAATTGTTTCTGTATTATCTTCTATATTGTAATATCAAATATTTATTATTTTGAAGGTTGAGAAATATTATACTTGTACGGTTATGGTGTTAAGTATTGATATGAACAACCAGTTCTATTATAAGTGGTGTATGGTATATTATAAAAAATTAGGGAAGACTGGATCAAAATTCTACTATGTTAATTACTCCAAAGATGTTGAATATCCAAAAGTAAGGTATTTCAATATTATATTATTCACATAAATAATAGTCGACATATTAACATATATGGATGTGTGGTTTATAAATATTTAAACATAATGAATATATATATATATAGTTTTACACTACAAGAAAATAGCAAATTGCGATAGAGATTTACGATAGAATATTTTGGTCGCAAATTTACGACTGAATCGTGACCACCTTGAACCAACCAAAAATTAGTTACTAATCTTTGCGACTGAACAAGAAAACGGATCGATGTGCGAATGAATGTGGCGGTCGCTAACTGTAAACCCTAAATGAGTAAAATCACATTACCCAGTCCTCCTACTCTATTATTCGCTTCTCTTTCTCTCTCCCACACCTCCTCCTCTCTTGAGAACTCACAATGCCGCGCCGCCCCTCATCCTCCTCCTCCTTCCTTCTCCCTTCTTCCTTCTTCCTCTTCTCTCTTCTCTTCTCTCCCTGTCATAGCTCCCCTATCCCGTGCCACTTCCCATTCTCTCTCTTTCTCTTTTTCTTCCCTCCTCACCTCTACATCGTCGCACGTCTTCCTCTCCTTTCTCTTATCGACATCTCCCTTTATTTTCCCCTCTACCTCCCCACTGCCGCTGTTGTGCCACCAATTGCCATTGCTGCCTATCATTGAGTAAGCCAAAAGTTAACAAAGAAGAGAGGTAACTTCCTTAATTTTTTTTGTTTTTGTTTTTGTTTTTGGTTACGATAAATAGAAATTTCACTTCAAGATTTTGAGGGTTCAAAAACCAAAAGGAATTTTTGTTTAAAGGGCTTAGAGGATTCATCTAATTCTAGCTAAACATTAATTCTGGAATCAGCTCCAATGGGTGCAGCCGCAATTGAATTAAATTACAGTAGTTGGACTGGCTAGGGTTGGGTGTTTTAGTAATTGTTTTTATGAAATTTGTTGAAATTTTGTTTAGGTGTTATATGAAAAAATATTTATAATTTCATACTCAGAATATTTAGAAGGTCTAAAACTATGTTGAAGGTTTACCTAGTTTAATTTATGTTGTCTAAATCACACCTATTATTCTCTTCAATTTTCCCATTTAAAGAGCTACAACATAATGAGAACAATGGCTTCGGTCCTTGGATATTATGCTCTTAGTGCTAAGGGTCCTCTAAAGCCAGATAAGATTCTATGTTTCTAGATCTTCTTATACATCCTAGAGGTTACGAGGGTAGTTCTAAAAATACTTTTCTTTATTTTGACTCTGTGTTTCATGTAAAGAATGAAAAAATAAGTTCCACAAGGCCTCTCAAACTTAAAATTTGATCTAAAATAGACAAGAATGAGAATTGATGTCTGATTTAGTTGTTCCCAACTCATTGAAATTCAAACTTTATGATGCTTCATTGATCAGTTTGTATCTGTTTATAACATTCACTTAAGTTTTAAAAAATTGAACTACTAACACCCATCCATTAGACTAGTACATCCCAAAAACTTCTTCAGAAACCAAAAGGTTGAATTTCTAATTCTCCTTTCTTCTTATTCTCTGACATCTCCAGCAGTGAAAGCTGTTTGTAAAGTGGAATATGACTTGTATTTTGTGTTCTCTGGTCAAGGATGAAAGGAACCCCCTTAGTGAGAGTGAGATGCATTGTTATCACAAAGGGTTTAATTTAAGGATCTGTAACTTTTTTTTCTTTGGATATACCAGTTGCTTCAATCGAGTTGAATATGGTGGCTTCTAATGATTTAGTCGTGAATTCGTATCTATTACATCATCCAATGAAGTAATAGCTCTAAAAAAATGCCAGGAGAAAAAAAAAAAAAGAAGCATTCTACCTGCCAGAATATATCTTTTTTTAAAGGATCATATTACATAAAAATCTGCATAATCTACTGAAATAGTTGTGATTTTGATAATTTTCTAGTTTCCTATTGACATTGTGCATAATATTCGCCGTAATGCAACTTTATTTGTTCCTTCTCAGCTGAGTTTATAGCATATGGAATTCTGTCTCCAACCTTAAGTAAACCTTTTGATTATGTAAAGACCCAATCGCAGAAAATGCATCCAGATGCCATAGGAAGTATCACTACATCGGTCCTATAAACTATGCCATAAAAACACTCAAGTTAGGATTACCACTTAAGTTCTATACTAGATTTTCTGCATACTGCCCTTTTTCTTTCTCTCATTACTTGTTAATCTATCTACATACTTCTTTCCCTTATTGCTTGGATTTTTTACATACTTGTCTATGATTCTTTTGACTCTGAGAGTGTATAGATAATAGATAGCAATTCTAAATATTGTTGTGCACTGGTTTCTAATTGATGCTTACCTCTACAGCTGATTTTTTTATTCTAGTTTGGATTTCTTGAACGTGTTTAATGTTGGAGTTGCCTTACCTTTCACAGCATCAACATCAATAAGCCCTAAACCAAAAACATCTGCAGTGGAACTCCGAGGATGAGATTGTAGAGTTGAGATACAAAGTTCGTAGTTTGGCTTGTTCTTGCATGTACTATAAACCAAAGGTTTCACAGGAGAAGTTACTTTCACTTCTTGCTGAGAGATTAATTGACTCAAATGGTAATGTCAATGTAATCCCTGGCTACTTGCTTACTTGTTTCTACTTTGTAGGCTATTGTGTGAGTTAATTTGGTATTGTTTAACACTTTCTTCCAATGTGAGGGGGTGAATGTTGTTTTTACTTGTTCATATTAACTTGACCACTTGTTAAGTACTTTCTATTTATCTCTCATTTGAATTGCAAAGGCTGAAGGTTTTGTTTACATCCTCATTTAGTCCTTTACTTAGTATGCTTTGTGCTTCGCTTTAGGCATCTCTGTAAGTTAATTGGTCAATTTAGTGATGAAAAGGTAAAGAAAGAGAATATGTTTATAAGTCATCCTTTTTAACCCTTTAATTTTGGAGTTCATCAACTATGAAATTTGCGTCTTCAGGCCTCACCAACCTTTACATCCTATCTCATACTATATGAATACAATTGTCCATACTATGGCAAGGCTTTCCTGGCCAAATATGCAAAAGTGTTCATCAAGTTTTATGGAATGTATGCACTTTTAGCATCTGTTTTGCATTGAAATAATTGACATGCAATAATTATATTTTTGGATTATTTTGATTTTATTCAGATTAGAATTAAAATCTTCTATTGAAAAAGTTCTTTCCAAGGTTCATAATGTATTTTTTAAGATTCATGATGTGCTTAAAAAGAACGAAAACCCCTTATATCTCTCTTATTCTTTATTTGATTATTTGGAATTTAGTCATGCGAGATTGATTAATTGCTTTATGATTCTTTTACAGGAGTTTTGGTAGGGTTTATGGACCAACATGGCATAGTGTAGTAGGGACCAGTATTGTGGACTTGGGATTTTTGTTTGATTGGTGGATTATCTTACTTTAAACTTTATGATATTTAATTTGATAGATTGTTTAGTTTTCAAGTATTGTGGATCCAGTTTTATTAAGGATTTGTATTAAAAATTTTAATACTATATTGATATAAAAAAGATTTGAGGTGGTTAGCGACTGATCGACAACAGAATTTGGTCACCTTTTTTTTTTTAATAAAAGTAAAATTGTGACAAATTAGCAACCACAATTTTGGTCGTCGTTTCTGGCACTATTTCTTTAGCAACCCGCGACCGTATTCTCGGTTGCAATTATTTGTGCCATTTTTTTGCGCGAAATTTTACGACCAAATGGTCGGAATTTGGCCGTGGCATTTTTTAGACTCGAACTTCACGACGGATGGTTGCAATTCCTTCACAAATTTACTTTCTCAACCAAAAATTCCGTCGCAAACCTCTGTTAGACCATTTAGCGACTGAAATTTTTCGTCGCAATTCAGTCGCAAAATTTAAAATTACGATCGTATCTGTCGCAATTATGTCATTTTCTTGTAGTGTTATTTGTATGAAATGATATATGTTTAATGCTATTGATAAATATGTTCTAAAGTACATGTTGAAAGTTTTAGCAAGTGCCGAAACTGGAAACGCTTGGTTCGCTCTTTTCAATAAAGAGGTCAAAAAAGTTATTAGGAATGATATTGAGATAATGGTTCAATTATATCTCAAATTATGATTTAATGCGTATAAATATTTTAATTATTTATGAATGAACTATTATTGTTTCGTTGTCATTTAATAGATATGCTACGTATTTTTTCTTTTTATATTATGGATGAGCAACAATTCTTTGAAATCATTAATGAATGAATTCGTAGCTCATTCATTTATTTTTCAAGTCAAACTCGATGATTATATTATTCAAAGAGGTAGTCGAAGGTTTAGTATTTCATAATTGGTACCATATAATTTTTCGTTAGAGTTAACTATATATTGATGGAGATATGATTCTAATTATATTCATATATTTATTTTTATATATTATGTCCTATAAATTAATAATATTATATGTTATATATGTTTTGTAGATTGATACATAGAGTAAAAAGTGAATCTAAGATGTGAACGTGCAGTCTCTGATGTTATAGATGTTGATGAATTAGAAAGATCATTAAATTAAGAAACTGATGAAATTGTCGAGTTACCTTATAAGAAAATATTTGTCAAAAGGTATAAAGTTTAAAATTGGAATATTATTTATAAGTATCTCATCATAATAAAAATATATTTATTCTTATATATTTTTCTTTAATAAGGAGGATCACGATTTGTTATGAGAAGAACAAATATTGTGCAGTGGAAATCATTTGATGAATAGTTTTTCATATTTATGCATGATGATATGTATATTTATTAAACGTTTCTCATTTTTTAATAACAAATATTATAACAATTTTATTTTTTTAATAAGTTAGTGACATGTGTTATATATAGATATATATTCATAAACATTCACTTGTGCTTCAAGTGCTTGAAATACGAGGTCATAACTAGTGTAAATAAAAAATCTACAAAAATAGTTAGATTTACACAAAACTATTTGTTAATAAATTATGATGGTTAGTATGGGTGCTCATCTTAAATGCTCAATAGGCACCCTATAAAATTAGTGTTTAGGGTGTCCATGTGTGCCCATTTATGCCCATTGTTCATTTATATATATATATATATATATATATCCATTCATGCTTCAAGTGCTTGAAGCACGGGGTCATAACTTGTGTTAATAAAAAGTACAAAAATAGTTAGACTTATACAAAACCATTTGTTAATAAATTATGATGGTTAATATGTGTGCTCATTTTGAATGCTCAATGGACACCCTATAAAATTAGTGTTTAGGCTGTCCATGGGTGCCAATTTATGCCCATTGTCCATTTAAGTCCTTCCATTTAAATCTATTAATTTTTTGGATATGAGTGAAAAATTTATCCATCAATCAGACACCCATTTAATATCTTTCAAATAACCTCTCAATCCGCTCATTTGCCACCCACTAAATAGAATATCTTAAAACTAAAAAAAGCATATCCAAACAACAAATAATATGAAATGCAAGAAATAATTCACAAAATATAAATTCTAAATTAGTTTTGACTAAACAATTAAAAATTATTTTAAAAAATGAGCTCATTAATTAATATACAAACTACTTCTAAAATTTACTAAAAATTTCACCGTGCTTTCCACCAATTTATCATTACAAATCACTCTTCTTTTCAGGAAAAAAAAGTTATATTAAAGGAAAGCGACTTTGAGTATCACATGAGAAGGAATCTTTTATATTCCATTTCAAAGGAGAAATTAGATATATACATATTTTCGCAAGTAAATGGATTGCCTTATTACATAATCTACCAATATACGAAAAAGATAAAAGGAAAGTTTAAAAACTAGATAACAAGGAAGAGATCGGATTACCAAACTCATAAAGGTTTTATACATTAACTTGTAGTGCATTTATCACATTAAAAATATTAATTTCCATAATAATATAATATAGTATCGCATAGATTGTGCTACAATCTAACTTTGTATGGGACTTGAATCGATTATACCACTCTGAGACGATCAGAGACGGAACTAGGGGGTGGCTCGGGTGGGTTCGAGGCCCCCCGAAAAATTTTAAAAATTTTAAAAATTATGGATCTTTTTAACATTCAAGTCTCCCCATAATTTTTTTTTTAATAGAATCCCAAAACTCTAGCAAAATTTTTATTGTTCTTTAGCCCCCAATCTTTTTGTCCTGGCTCTGCCATCGGAGACGATATTGGCCCTTCCATGGTGATCAGGAATTCTCCATAATCTATATAAGGGAATGGCAGAGATTTTACTGATAGAGAAATGACGAGAGGAAATTTCACCTTATTTATTTTATCAAAGGGGATTTCACACTTCGAAGCTTCGTCATCATATCTTTTCAAAATGACAAAAAAAAAAAAAAAAGGAAAAAAAACATTCATCATCATTAGGGTTGTAAATGGGGGGTCTTACCCGTATTCACGTGGGTCTATACCCGTTTATAGCGGGTAATGTTTAAATTTTATACCCGCGAATCCATACCCGTACACATTTATTCTGTTATATGGGTTTGGACAGGGTATGGTAATACCCATACCCTTATATCCGTATACCCGTATTAATAAAATAATATATATTTATATATTTTATGTTATATTAATATATAATTTATAAATGTTAAAGACATTATTTCTCACCCTGACACAGTGACACACACAGAGCCCTGCACAGTGTATAAACTGTCTTAAATACAAACTAACAAAAAAAGATGATTCTTCTAATGCCTAGACACACAATTGGGGTAAAAAGGAAAATAGTTAAGAACCAATTAAGGAAGAAAAAAAAAAGGAAAGAGGAGGATTCATGAAGAAAATTACTAATAATTACATGAAAGGAAGGTAATAATCCAATTAATAATGATTAGCCCATAAATTTCGATTATGCTGTTTGGATTTACCAACAAAGTTCACATTCACATTTTTCTCCCTATTAATTAAACACATGATACAAAAACCTCAGGTAAATTTATATTTGCATTTTACGTGTAATTCTGTTTTTTTTAAGCTCCAGCCAATTGAAATTAGAATTTAATTTCATATCAATTCTATAATTTGATTTACCAAAAAAAAGAATTCAATGATTTTGAAATTAAATCCTTTGAATTCTGTTTTAATAGAACTGCTGCAATTCCAATTCTTAAAAATCAAATTTAATCACCGGTGGAAATTGTTGAAGTGATCAATGAATATTTTAAGTTAATATATATTTTTTTATAGCATCACTCAATATTATATTCTTTTTATTTTTTTGGATAGTAGAGTATGATCATTGGATATTCTAGTATTTATACAATAATTATAAAGGCTTATAAAAACCTGAAAATAATTAAATGAACAATCAAAAGTTCACAAATTAGTAGATAAATTCTAGAATGTGATGACAATGATATTGTTGAGAGTTCTTCAATCCCTTCAATTGCATTTGCAAAGGAAATTGTTGTGAGTTTTTTTATCTTTAGCAATATATTCATAATTATCTCTATTTTATATACACTTGTAATATATATATTCATTTCTATATTTCTTTTGTAAAAATTATGGTAATCATGTTAAAATTTTTATTTTAAGATTATACATTATTTTATATATTTTTATTTAAAGGAAAAAAATTAAAAAAATGTCATACGGGTATAATCAGACCTTATCCTGGACCCTAGAGGGTCAGGTTTAGACCAAAAAATTTTATACCTGAAAAGTGTAGATTCGTATCTAAATCTAAATTTCACTTTAAGAGTTTGAGTCTAAATCTAAAATACCATCGTATACCCCACTACATACCACTTAAGTTTTCATTTCCTACAAAGCAGTAATAACACTACACCTTTATTGTATTGCACCTCCTCCCCCCCCGCCCACACGGTACCCCACCCCACGCAATCACATCACCGAAGTCTTTCCCGGCCCTCTAGTTTATCGCCTCTCAGATTTTTTTTCTTTTTTTATGTTTTTTTTTTTTTATCAACTCTAAGATTATTTCCCATTGTGGCAAACAATTCTCCTTTCTGAGTAAGCCATCTCAATCCCGAAAAGTAAACTCAGATATGTACGTAATATGTATATATTGCTAATGTAGAGCTTATTGATCGGTTTAACCTTCGTTATAATCTGGTGGGTTGAGCTCGTAGTTATTGTGATCACTGACACCGACTGGAATTGCAAGTACAGATTTTTAGGGTTTTGACAGATTTCTCCTAATTCAAGAATTGCTTTGGGAAATTGTGGAATGGAATCGGAAGACGATATGCACGACGCCAACGAAGTGGAGTCTGCAGATGACGATTTCTATAGTGGGATGGATAGCGAGGGAGACAATGATTATGACTATGACGCCGTTGATTATGAGTACATGGGCAACGAAATTGATGACTCTGATGAGGCTGTTGAGAGCCGAGCGCAGGTTTCCATTTTTTGAAAGCCCTAGACTTTTTTCTTTAATTTACACTTTTGTATTGTTGTTTCGACTGGGTCCATAAATATGATTCCCCTTGTAAGCCGTTACTATCTTCTGGAAAGTATGGTAGACATGAAATGTAAGAGCTTAGTCGGTAATTTATTAGTTTTCTGAGAAGTCCCCAGTTTAAAATGAAATTACCATTGAGGTCATTTAGCCATCTCCTGTTTGTGCACTGCAGTAAGGCTCTCTTTTCAATTGTTTAAAATAAGCTGCTTTTAGCTTATTTAAGCAATACGTTGTTTTTGTACTGATCTTGACTGCTTAATATATTTTCTTAGAGCTTGAAGAAAAGTCAGGAAAAGCTATTTTTGAAAATCTAGGGTGCTTTCAAACTTTATTTGCTTACTGATACAGTTAAAAAGGAAAATGTTATATTAAATTTTTTTAAAAAATTTCAATGTTTAGAGTAGTTTAAGAAAAGCTCCAGCAATCGAGAATACCCCTTTAATGAGGCGGGAATAGCTACGATTGTCGCATGTTGGGGGTTGTAGAGCTGTGGTTGATGCTGAAAGGACAGTGAGGTCCCTCATTATGCTTAGCCTTGGAATGTTGTGGAATATCCATGTGGAGCATATATATTGACCTTTGATATTTTTATGTAACTGAGCCAGTAGGGTTCATGTATTGGTTATGTTAATATATGGACATGAAGAGTATTAGTGCTGAGGAAAGTTTTTTTTAAATCTTTTTAAAAACTATTTTACAGCTAATACGCATCTTGTTGTGCAATATGCATTCATGCTGGCTCTTGATTCTTGTAAAATGCAAAAGTTTCCAAACTTTTGTGGATTTCGTTGGCATAGTAGATTAGATGGTTCATTTACATTCATGATAACTATTGTGTACGTGTCAAAAAACTTTTAGCACTTGTGTAGTTGCAGCTTTCGGGTATACTTTATTTGAATTTGAAGACTTTTGCTGAAGAACTTTACTTTCTTACTCGGAGATTGATGAATGATAACACGAAGAATACATTCTTTTCTGTTATGTGGTCAAAATAGCTCCACCACATTAATTGACTGTATGAAAATGTAATTGCATACTTTTAGAACCTACATGGTTGACTGCAACAAAGTTATGCAAGGTAGATGTGATTGTTCGGTTTTGAAAAATTATTTCTTAACTTCATCTTTTGTGTTTTCTAGAAGAACTTTACGATCTTGAAAGAGGAAGATATACATCAACGTCAAGAAGATGACATTATGAGAATTGCTACTGTTCTCTCTGTATCAAGAGATGCAGCATGCATACTGTTGAGGCGTTACAACTGGTAATTCTCCTTTATCCTTGAGTAAAGACAGTGGGTCTTAAATGGATCAGGAATTTGGTTGGGTCTGAATGTGTTTTGCTTAAAGGGATGATGCATTTGACGGTCTGTCATTGAGCTATATTTTCAACATTATGCTTGTGTGCGAGATGTATTTTGCTTGCTAACCATATTGTTGCAAAATATGTTGTTGCAGGAGTGTGAATAATGTGCACGAAGAGTGGTTTGCGGATGAGGAACGAGTCCGCAAGGCTGTCGGGTTGTTAGAGAAGTCAGTTGTTCAAATATCAAATGCTAAGGAGGTTAATATTAATTCTACTCTTTTAGAAATTTTGTAGTTTTTCCATCATATGCAGTACTTTCTCTAGCCAATCGTCACAATATTGTTCGCATTTTTGCAATGTTCTAAAATCTGAGTGTACTATTGTTCCCAATATGATCCCTATCGTCCACTGGAAATGATAAATGAGGCCCCAAACATAAGTAGTGGTCCCACAACTAATGGTGCCAGATTCTTGTGGCTTAGTGCTTCAAATTTGACCAAAGGTTTTATTCTGAACTGAGTCATATTCAGAAAAAATTTGAAATTTTGTGTAGAGCATAAAAGAACTCAACAATCATCAATCAAGAAGTTATGCTGTAAATATAAATGCTAACAACTGAGCATGCTTTAGATTATAGGAAAGAGGAAGTACTATTATATGCTGCATTCCTGTTCTTCACTATTTCCTTTATATCATGTCTTAATGTTTATATAAATTTCATATGTAGGTTGCTTGTGGAATTTGTTTCGACAATCATCCTCTCGATAGCATAACTACAGCTGCATGTGGCCATCCATTTTGTAATACATGCTGGCAAGGTGCGTTTCTCAGTTTCATATTACGCCCATATATGTCTCTGAATTTTTAACTATTAAGCAATTCCGACATCATGTACATGCATCAGAGCTCCTGTTCTTGATGATACATGAATAATAGAAATAAATTAAGACCCTGCATTCAGTTTTTCTTCAAATTGCTTCTTTATATGGATTTGAGCACTCTACATGGTTTTAAAATGATGTTTGTAGGCTTTGTATCATTCTCAATTGTATTGAGTTCATTTAATTTGACTCTGTTGCTTGTATTTTCATCTAGAGATCCAGAAAGCATATCTTCATTCACAAAATCATGACATATGAGACTTGTATGCTGTATATTCCCTCTTGAAATTCATCCTTGTTTTGATTGTATTTCCATTTGTTTGATGATAACTAACATGCATGATTTATATAATTGCTTTTTAGCTTATATTAGTACTTCTATCAATGATGGCCCTGGATGCTTGATGCTGAGGTGTCCTGATCCATCCTGTGGTGCTGCTGTTGGTCAAGATATGGTTGATATGCTGGCACCTGATGAAGATAAGGATAAATATCGCCGTTACCTTCTCAGATCTTACATAGAGGACAATAGAAAGGTGTGTACATTTTAGACACATCATGTTACTTATTCCATCTTGTTTATCCACACATATGGTTTAAAAAAAATAAATTGTCACATTTATGAATGTTAAAGACTTGATTCAAGTTGTTGGGTTTGGGGACTGGATACACAGGATCAGCCTTTTTAGCTTAATATTGGAATATCAATATATTATGATTGCACCTGTTGCAATCTCTGTTTACCTTTTGATTTTGGTGAAAAGTGCAATTTGTTTGGCACTGTCCAGCAAATGTTCTTCTCTCTTTGGGTTCTTATGACGTTTTGTTTCGATTGCGGTAGGGAAGAGAGAGTCGGGATGGGGACGGGAAGTGCCCTATTTACTTCTCTTGGTGGAAGTCAACGCATTTTCCCCATCTTGTTTTGTTGGGGTGCAAGGAAAGTAAATTTCCAATCTCTCCACTCTGAGGGATTGATTTGCTGATGTGGAGGAAGAGAGCTCCTCCCATTTACTTCCCACCCATCTCCCCTCCCAACCAAACTAGGTGAATTATGCATTTACCTCTTCATTTTACATCCCCTCCACTTTTACTCTCTTCATCCCCCTCAACCAACAAGGTATAAGTTTTCGCTTTACCAATCGATATGAACTTTGGGTCTTTATATACCAAACCTCTGGAGTAATGCATGTAGATAAATTTATTCTTGTAAAATTAAGAACATGTAATGTAATCATATATGAAATATTATGTTTTAGTAATTCTTGTTTTAACTTTTAGCATGAAATTATTGGGTGTTGGGGTTTTACTGAAAATTCTTATTTGATACTTTCAAGTATACTCCTGAAATACTCAGGTTGAGGGCGTTCCACAACATAATCGCTTCTGCATCTAAGATTGGGCATGCACTAACCACATGTGTAGTCTTTTATGTTTCCCAATAGCTGCGAATTAAAGTGTTGGCAGAACAATCATAATACTTCGAAGCACTGTAAATTAATTTTCAAAATTATCAAACCACACATTTACCACACATCTGTCTCTCCTCTCATTTGCTACCTTGGGAACTTTTATCCGGACATGATGTTTCTTGTACTGTTGTCTTTGTAGACCAAATGGTGTCCTGCCCCGGGTTGTGATTGTGCAGTAGAATATGTGGTCGGCAGTGGAACTTATGATGTTACTTGTAGTTGTTCATATAGCTTTTGTTGGAATGTAAGTCCTTGCAGATTGTTTGGTGCACATTTTTATTTCATTGATTTATTTTCATGAAATCCTTTTGCTTAGTCAAACTTGATCTAGCAGTGTACAGAAGAGGCTCATCGTCCAGTGGACTGTGATACTGTTGCAAAGTGGATCTTGAAGAACAGTGCTGAATCCGAAAACATGAATTGGTAGAGTTTTTGTTTGAAACTGAATTCTTTGATTTGCATGTCAACATATTCTGCATGAAGCCTCAACTGTCACAAGTACAATATTTTGCCAGGCTTTATTTGTGTAGATTTTATTAAGTGATTTACATGCATCTGGGCTTCGCAAATACATGTGCTAATGTTCTTCTTGTTCCTGATTCACTTAATGATAGCAACTGCTGCATTTATATTTCTTGTTCTCTATTGATTATTTGTTTGTATAGATGAACAGATGTGAGAAATTATTTTTCTAGATTAATGCACTATACGAGTAACTTTCATGGGTGTTCGTGAGGATAAATACCAGAAAGTTGTTTTGCATGTTAATTATCTGGCTAGTAAATAGAATTATTGACCTAACTAAAATTTCCCTGGAAATTCAGAAAAATTCCCCATGAATATAGAGAGAAGAAATAATCCTCCCAACTTTACCGCAATCCAATCCATTGGAAATGGGGTAGGCTGAGAGAAGGGTGTTAAGAGTATTTATGAACCTAGGGCTTAGAATAGCTTGGTTTATCATATTACCTTTACATGCAATCTGAATACAGTATAGTGTTGGTCAATGGATGACTACTGTTGGATCATACTAATGAAGCTATTCTGGATGCTAGGATATTAGCTAATTCCAAGCCTTGTCCAAAATGTAAGCGGCCAATTGAGAAGAATCAAGGTTGCATGCACATGACTTGTACACCCCCTTGCAAGTTTGAATTTTGCTGGTAAGCGGCTATCTGAAGTATTGGCTTTGTGGATTTAAGGGGCAAGTTTTTCTGTTTATATAATGTGGGAGAAAAAATTTACGTTTTCTTTCAATCTTGCTTCCTCATCATGTTCTCATTTCCTAGTTTACTGGCATGATGAACTTTGTAGGCTCTGTCTTGGTGCATGGTCAGAACATGGGGAGAGGACAGGTGGATTCTATGCTTGTAATCGTTATGAAGCAGCAAAGCAAGAGGGATTGGTATGATTTTAACGTAATATTATCTTATATTGGTCAATGGTGGGACAATCATTCACAAAAATAGGTCATAAAATATTCTGCATTATAAAATTATCTGCTTGCAGTATGATGACGCTGAAAGGAGGAGGGAGATGGCCAAGAATTCCTTGGAAAGGTATACACATTATTACGAGCGATGGGCTACTAACCAATCGGTATGTGCAATTAATATGTTTTTCCATGCATTATAATCCTTAGTGGCTTCCTCTCGACGATGAATCTTGCTTAATTCACTGTTTGTTGAGTTTGATCTTTAACTCTTTAATGTTGATCATCTACCAGTGTTTGTTCTAACTACTCTGTTAAGATTTGTAGTAGTGATTTTAAGTGTTGATTTTTGGCCTAAAATGTATTTGAAGTGATCAAATACTTGGTGGGTGGATTACTGATAAATAGAAAAAAATGTTTGTGGGTGAATGAAAATTCCGTGTATATTGCTCTGTGTTTGTGGATATTCTGTTTCATCGAAGGATATTTTTTCTTCTTAACTTAAACTTCCTATGAGAATCTACGAACCCCAAATCTCTATCTGATTGAGACTTTGCTTTCCTGCTGCTTGTTATCTGCTGTTATCTAAAAGTCATTTGTTCTAGTCACCACTGTCTTCTGTCTTGGCATATTTTGTGGGTTAAGTGTAGTTATCGCTTGGAGAAGTCACAGTGATGAGTATCTTGGGCATTGGTACGACGAGTTAACTGCAGTACAATGGACAAAATTACCAGCATCATTAAATCTTGCTTGGAACTGCACTGTTCTTACTTCAGCTGGTCCATATCTACTCCCCTTGCATTGTCTTTTCCAAATAAGTCAAGAATCAAGTACCAATGAATTGCTTGTTATGTCTGTATGTCACTAGATGGCTCATTGTATTTCTTTGCTTTTCTATTAAATTAAATAATAACTAATATTGGGTGACTGGAGCAGCATTGTTGATGAATCTGCGGAATTTAGTATTCTCAGCTTCCCATAGACATAAACCCTGCTGCTTTATCTTGTTCTATGGCATCGTAAAAGATGTGGCTTCTATATTTGTAAGAACTTTGGCATCCTTAGTTGAAAAACTTTCCTTCCATTTCTAGGATTTCACTATTGATGAAATGCTGACCCGTGTCATGAATGGAGACTATAGAAACAGGTGAAAATTTACCAATAAACATATATTTAACCTTTCTTCTCTACATCATTCATCGCTTGCAAGATTTAGGGTCTATCACTTTTACGAATGAGTTAAATTATATGTGAGATGCATCTACTTTCACCTCATTCCAAAGATTTATTTGTTGGTGGTCGTACAAGGTTGGAGTATTATGGGTATATTTGGATTGGAGTTTGAGTTGGAAAAAATGAGTTTTTTTCTTCTCAAATTTTGAGAAATTTGAATTTTTTGTGAGAGGAGAAAGTGGGACCCAAAGAAAAAAGAAGGAAAAAAGTTTGAGTTGAAAGGTTGTCCAAATACACTCCAAATTAGTTAATTGTTTTTCTTTGTTATTGCAAGGCTGTGGTACATGCAGTTTACAGATGAGTTTGGTTGGATGAAAATAGCGGATTAGGCCCCATTCTATAGAAGCTTATTTTCCTGTTCTCCAGAGGAGCTTTTGAAAGTGGATCTCATTTACAAATATTGCACCATCTGTTCTTTAGGGAATTAATTGTCTATGCTCGCAGAATCTATTGTTCCCTAATCTAGTGAGACTTGTAAATTTGTTTTTGTGCTTTTTATGATGGTCTGCATAGAGATGAACTTATAGCATGAATTAATCCCTCAAATTCCCCAATCACCAACTGTTTCCTCGCCTAATACATTTTTTTCCTTATTGGCAGTCGAGGCAAAAAGCTATGGCAGATTTGCAGCAAATGCAAAGTGTGCATGTAAGCATATTTCACTATGGTCTAGCTTTAATGTTACTTGATACTTTCTTAGTCCCTTGCTGATTGCTTTGGAAACGCATCTTCTATTTGTGCCATGGTTCTTCCTGTAATTATTTTTTAAACTCTTCTCTCTCTTTTGGGTTTATAAGGTGAGCTATCTGCCATGTATAATTTCACTAGTTCTTGGAACAAGTCACTTCTGATGGCTGTTTTAGATCTCCTCTTTCTGTACAAATTGCAGCAGCATCTTTGTTCCTGCTTCTTTTTCCTGGTCGTTTTTGTTTTTCTTTTTTTGGTTTTTTTGCTCTTTTTTGGTGTGTGTGTGTGTGTGTGTGTGTGGGGGGGTAATAAACAGCGTCTTTGTATGTAATTAGGTTTTGAAATTGGAATAGCTCCAGCGACTAGTTTGAACTCTACACAAGAAAGTCAGCTGTTATTAACTTCCCCCCTTAATACATGATGATTCTGCTTTTCCTCCATCCCTACTAACCTTGTTAACCTTTTTCAAAAACTCTTCACAATGGACAAGTATGTCTAGCCTGAGCCAGAATTATGTAATTGTCAATTAACAGTTTCCTTTTGCATATTTCAGAATTATCTCATATTTACTTTTAAGTAACTAGCAGGCAAGCTCAATATACTGCGGTCTTCATCTCCTTCCTTTTGAAGGAACCCATTCACAAAAATTGAGACAAAATAACTCGTCCAAAACTAATCCAACTACACCCTTTCTATTGCTCGTTCTTTTTCAAATTTTATTTTATTTGTCAAGTCCCTATATAATAAGTGCCTAAATATTTGTTTCATGAGTTTTCATCTCCTGCAGCTTGAAAGGCTTAGCGAAATCCAGTGTCAACCTGAGTCACAGTTGAAGTTCATTATTGAGGCTTGGCAGCAGGTAACCCTAATTGTATATTGTAGTTGGAACTTCACAGTATGGCACCCCTGAAGATTAGTTGCTCTTTATTTGGTTGGGGTTTTGAAAAATTAATAATGAACATAATTGCACTAAAACAGCAAGCAGCTTCTTTGGATCTTTTACGATGGTGAGTTGCTCTAATTGATTGTATCTGTTGAAGGACCCTGATCCTACTCAATTGGCCCAACTCTTGGAGTTCTCCTGAGCTGCAATTTGGTTTCTTGCTATGGCCTAGACCCTGAATTATTATTTAATGCTTGTACTGATAACATTTTTGGAAATAAGTCGGGAAACATGAGTAAGGGGTTCTCAGCATGCACAAAGTTCTGCAATAGTTGTGAAATTGATTCTCTATGTAGTAGATAAACCTTGAAAGTTCTGACAATACTGCCATTTATTTAAAGTTAAAGTTTTTTCATTTTCTGCACTCCTAACTACGTCCATCATACTTATTTTCTAGATCCTATGGAATAACGATATTATTGTTGGTGAAGTTAGAAAATTGCTGCTGATGAAATTTTGATGAGAACTATCAAACTACTTTGAGTTATTAGTCTGCATTCATCTCAACTGCTCTCAACATTTTCTTTGGTAATCCAAGGTTTCTCATTTGGTTTGCAGATAGTAGAATGTAGAAGGGTTCTAAAATGGACATATGCCTATGGATATTACCTACCTGAGCATGAGCACACCAAGAGGCAGTTTTTTGAATATTTGCAAGGTATTAAATTCCCTCTAGATTTATGTCAATGTTGATAATATTTCTTTGAGTAAATTTCCAGT
The DNA here is from genome assembly GCA_028651295.1 of Catharanthus roseus. Lineage (NCBI taxonomy): Eukaryota > Viridiplantae > Streptophyta > Magnoliopsida > Gentianales > Apocynaceae > Catharanthus > Catharanthus roseus. The sequence continues at coordinate 1,014,230 of JAPQWS010000132.1, forward strand.
CTTTGTTCTATGTGAAAATATGTTCTTCGTACAGGGGAGGCAGAAGCTGGTCTAGAGAGGCTCCATCAATGTGCAGAGAAAGAACTGCAGAATTACCTCCACGGAGAAGGTCCTTCCAAGGATTTCAATGATTTCCGCACAAAGTTAGCTGGTCTGACAAGGTAATGGCCGAAATCTCAAACTCTTTCGATTTTGTTGGCTCTTGTAAAGAACTACAATCATTGCAGTTAATTTTTCTGGTTGATAAAATGGATCGTTGTCTGACCTAATCCTTTAAAAACCATCTGCCTCTGGGGACTTTGCAGCTATAATTGTTCTTTTGTTTGAAGTTTAAAGAATGCATTTGAAAGTTGCTTACTTAGTTGGGAAACACCGAAAGTTGAGGAGAATGAAAATTGCCATGATTCAGACGAGACTGGGAATGGAATAAAATACTTAAAATGTGTTCCCGTTGTATTCCTCTCATTATCTTACTTTTGTTTGAGGGAAATTATGTTGTCCCTGAATTCATGAATTCTGAACATTTGCTCTTTTTTTTGAATTACTGCAGTGTGACTCGAAATTACTTTGAGAACTTGGTAAGAGCATTAGAGAATGGTCTTGCAGATGTTGATTCTCAAGGAGCTTCTAGCAAGCCGACAAGTTCAAAAAGTGCTGCTGGTAGCAGCAAGACAAAAGGCGGAAAGGGGAAGACATCTTCGAAGACTGGTGGATCAGTTCGAACCCTTGATGATTCAGGCTCGTGGTATTGTGATCAATGCACCTATCTGAATATTAGGACTGCTACCGCATGCCAAATGTGTCAGACTCGGCGGTGAAATAAGGCCTCATCTGGTAAAAAACCTTCTATAATGATATGATAAGTGCATTGAAAAAGCACCTCGTGTAGATGATAAATTGATTAATTGTGGCGATGCCTTTTGTGGTGCCCGCTAATGTATTGTAGGAAAAAATGCCATTAAGGATATGAAAAAATGTTGCCACCAAATTTGCTGTTACTTTTGTACTTGTTGGTAAGGGTGTAACGACAAGCGTGTCCTGTAAATAGTTCGTGCCTATATATTACCAAGTCGGTCAATAAGTCATGAACTTGAAAGGCTGTATGTTTTAAGATGTTCCACAGGTCCCGGGTCAGGTGCAACTACTCTCATTTGTATCATTCTGGTTTGGGGCTTCCTTGTATGTACTATATTTAGATTTTCTTAATTTTTTTTTTTTTTTTTGGTAAGAAGATTTTCTTTGATGCTGTATAGGAAATTGTTTAACAAGACATTGAGATTTATGCAGGATCATTTTGTTTTTAATCTTATTTTGTTTACGGTAGTTGGTTTATTGTTGGATCTTGAGGATCACATCTAAGGTCTGTGTTAGATTTTGGTTTGAAAAAATTGTAGTTCTTTTGCTTTTGAGTCTTTTTTTACGTAAAAAGGTAAATTGTTTGTTCGGGAAAATCGAATTGAAAAGAGTGGATTTTTCTTTTTCAACTTCAATCCTAGTAGAGCATGAAATCTGTCCTTAATATCCTAGTTAGCAACTTTTAACTGCGTAGCCAACATAGCAGGGGTGATGAGAGCTGGGGAAGCATAAGTAGTCCATTTGGCCCGGGACTGTTGTGAGCTTCTTTGGTTACAACAATGTGTCGGGGTGTAATTAAACAATGTTCCATTGGGGCTGTTTAGGCGTGAGATTCTTCTCTCTATCCAGTGCTTTCCTCAGACAAAGGACGGCTTGAATTTGATGATTCTTACAACGCTCAGTCTTCTTTGTTCGCCCTACTGAGGTCATCACCAAGCATAAAATGAGTAAAAGTGGGACCATGTCTAGAAACTTTTACTCAATGAATGTCCTTAGTTAATTCAACACTAATCTAGGCAAGAGTTCACAGTAAATGGTAAAGAGAGTTGGGTAGGAGAGAAAATGATTTGAGTTGACTCAAGCTCTGTTAAATATTTTGAGTTTGAGCTGAGTATTATTGAGTTTAGTCTCGAACTTGATCAGTCCAACATGTGTTTTTTGTGAGCTTTTTTCGGGTTTGTATTTTATAGTGCTTAGTTTATCATGGTTTGTATAAAAAAATGTGAATAGATTATTTTTAAAAATAATATTTTGGTTCACTAAGAAAATAAAGTATATAACACTAACTAGTTGGAAATATAAGAGTAAAATATTAATAAATAAATTAAATTTTTATTTGAATATTGAGTTTGATAAGAAAGTAATTAATATAAATTTATTGATCAAATTTATAACTTCCTATTTATTTTTATATTAGTATACAACTCAACTTTGAGTAGATACTTTAATATAAATTTCATAATATATAAACTTGGGTTAATTAAATTTTGAGAAATTAGTTACCAATAAACTATTGTGGATTTCTTTTTTCATATTTAAAAATTTTTTTCCAAACTTTTATACATGAATTATTTACAATCTTGCTAGGTATAATAAATTATACTCAACTTGGTACTTTCTGACACATTTTAGGCATATGCCATACATGTGAGCTCTTTAAGTGAATAGTAAAAAAAGAAGAATTTTAGGTAACGTATAGTTGTGTATTGGAAGATGATAGATGATGTATTTGTTGAATGTGTTATTTAAGTTTTATTTATGTAACTATGACTTAATAAGGGGCTCATGTGCAAGGGCATGCCAAAAATATGTTGAAAACTACTACATTGAGTATAATTTGTCATACCTACAAAGTGGTAGATAGTTTATGGGAATAAAGTTCGATATAAGAGTTTTTAGGCATGAATAGAAAAGCGACAATAGTTTTTGGGTATATATAACTAATTCTCTTACATTTTTCTCTCAAGGTTTGTCCAAATACTATTTCATTCCTCTATTCTGTATGTATTATAAATACATCTTTATTGATAATATATGCATAACTAATTAATAATGCATATTACTAATTTCAGTAAAAAAATTTGTTAGAAAATAACGATTTGATAAATATCATTTCGCTTGTCTAAGTCTTATTTACGGCAATTTATACCATGTACCTAGGCACATCAAAGCTACGTAGTTTTGATTAAAAATTAGATCTAGTTTAATTAAAATCCTCCCACCCCATGCGCCTAATACAATTTTATGTTTTTTTGTTTAAAAAAGAAATCGGCTTCTTTTTCCTCGCCTTCTCTACGAACTATCTCCGATCACCACGCCTCTCCTGTATCATTGTTGAATCCTTTAATCAATCAGCAGTGTTAAATTCTCCATTCTTCGTCCTCTGCAATTTTTTCTTTTATTTTTTATGGAGAATTTTGGAAAAGATCATGTTGTATCGTATGATACTATAGATTTCGTCGATTGTGTTGCTCTCAACTCTTTTGGTGTTGATGAAGGTGATTTTATACTCCTGAAATTCGTTACGGGAGAAGTTTCAGGTAAGGACATGGCTTTTTTGTGTGTTTTGTTGGTTCTTGTTTTTGTGTTGATGTAAGTAGGGGTGCTTTGTTTTATAACGTAGGATACCTAGTTTGTTAACTATAAGTGTCTGTTATAATGTTTGGGGCGCTTATGTTTACAATTGAGGGGACTTTCAAATTTTATGTTTTGTTTGATATGTGGACGCTTTTTGTTAGTCTCATGTGTTGTTTTGTGTTTTAACCACCATTTATCTGTTGAATATAGTGGGAGAGTGTTTCATGATAATTTAACACATCGTGGAACTTTTGTTGATAAGAGTGCCTATTTTTACAACAGAAAGTGCCTATTTTATAACTGTGAGTGCTTACTTTTATAATTGGGAATGTCTAAGTTTACAGCTAAGAGTACCTTCAAATTTTCTGTTTTGTTTGATATGTGGATGCTTTTTTTTGGATTTCAAATGTTGTTTTTATGTGTTTTAACCATCATTTATTTGTCGAATATAGTGTGAGAATATTTAATGATAATTTAATATACCTGGAACTTCTGTTCATAGGGGTGTCTATTTTCACAACAGAAAGTGCCTACTTTTATAACCGGGAGTGCCTATGTTTACAGCTAAGGGTATCTTCAAATTTTTTATTTTGTATGATATGTGGATGCTTTTTGTGGGATTTCATGTGTTATTTTTATGTGTTTTAACTATCATTTATCCGTTTAATGCAGCTATTATGGAAATCTATAATGAAGATTCGTTAATTGGAACTATTGTAATATCCGAGGAACATGTATTCCTATTATAAAATGATTATGCATTCAAATTGGGGTTTAGTGTTCACAAAGGTAGAAAAAAAGTGTAAGGAAGGGAGTGATATCAAATATTTGATGCAGTTTTATTGTTATAAACAAGGGAAGGTTGAAAAGTGTCATTTTAAAGTTGATATCTATACCGATTGCAAAGCAAAGGTAGATTTTCTTTTGAATGACGAGGGTGGCTGGATAGTGAGCAGAGACATGTTGGTCATAATCATGAGCTTTGTCCTGCGAATCAGATGCATCTTACGCGTTCTCAGTTTGCTGCGATGCTGCTACTATTGGCGTAGTCTTCCCCAAGACATGACATCGGTTGCGTATTTGGCATATTAGTGAAAATTCAAAGAAACATATTATGGGATTAAGGTCCAAACATTGCTCTTGGATAATCTTTGAAACTCTTGCACATTAAGTATTTGTTGAAATTATTCTTTAAACTTCTCTTACTACCTTAACTAAGTGTTTAATTGAAGTCTATCTTTGATTGATTGCCTTTGGTGGTTGTGAGGGAGAAAGTTTGAAAACTCAAAGAACTTTTGTGAGGTGAGAGTTTGGAAAAAAGGCAAGAGGGTGAAAAGCCTTAAGAGAGCTAAACACGAGGGAATTGAGTGATCATTACAAAAGAGAGCATACACTTACGAAGTGTTGGTAAGGTCCTATTTCTTGTTTTTCTTTGTTTTCATTTGCAAGTTTACAATGTCAATGGATGGTCATTTACCTACCTCATCTCATCAAGAAGGCGCTAGATGTCCTACAAGGATGAACTTGAATGAAACCTTGCGATCTATGCAACAATCTATTGAAGGTTTGGAAACATAATTCTAAGTGTGGTTAGAGATGTTCAAGAGTTAAAGATGGGCAAAGGAAGTGCCACAATAGAACAAAGAGTTGGGGACAATTTGGAGTAGTTCTTGCACCTTATCAACAAAGGGACTATAACAACGTATCTCCTTATGGATACTATGATATGCCGGCTCAAATTCCTATTCATTTCATGAATAAGGATACCAAGGAAGGAAACTCACTAGAGGTTGAAGAAGAGGAGATTTAGGAGGAAGGGGATACAATAGACAACAAGAGGAGTTTCCAAGACATGAAGCATGGCATGAAGATAACTTATTCGAAGTTTATGGTGAGAATCCTAATGTTGGCGAAGCATGCTTTGGTGACTATTATGGTGGACAACAAGATGATAAAGCCTTAGAGAACATGAAGTGGAAGGTGCCTAGCTTCAATGGGAAAAGTGATCCTAATGTGTTTCTTGATTTGGAGCATCAAGTGGAGAATCTCTTTATGGTCAGAAATTATAGTGACAATGTCAAGGCCAAGTGAACCATTGCCGCCTTTTTGGGTTATGCACTACATTAGTCAGAAAGGATTGTCACTCAAAGGATTAGAAATGGAAGGCAACCGGTTGAAACTTGGGCCGAATTGAAGACTCTTATGAGAGAAAGATTTGTATCGAAGCATTATTATAGGGACCTTCACTACAAATTGATGACTCTTAAAGAAGGTATCAAAAGTGTTGAGGAATATAGGCAAGAGATTGAGTTATATACTTCGTGATTGAGCTTGAAGGAGGACAAGGATTCTTCTATTGCTAGATTTCTAAGTGGTCTAAATAGGGACATTGCTAAGCAATTAGAATTATACCCTTATACCATTTATGAAGACATGTTCCATTTAGCAACCAAGATTGAAAATCAAAGGAAGAGGAGTGGTTTCTCTAAAACTACTCTTCCTTCTTCAAGAAATATGGTGTCTAATCATCAAGCATCTACTTTCAAAAGTTGGCCAAAGAATGATGAAACACCTAAGGTGGCTTTCAAGATAATTCGAAGCCTAAGGTGGAAGAGAAAGAAAGATTGATCATTAATCCAACTAGGTGTTTTAAATGCAATGGTTTGGGACATATAGCTATCAATTGTCCTACTAAGAGGACTTTGATCTTTCGTGAAGACTTGAATGGTTGGATTGAGAAAGATGAGGAAGAAAGTCTTGAAAACATTGTTGATGATGGGAATAGCCATGAGGATGGAGCCATTAGGGATGCTACTCTAGATGCCGAGGAAGATGATTTGAGTTTGGTGACTATAAGGTCTTTGACTACTGAAATTATGACTCACACATTCAAAGGGATAATAACTTTCAAACTAAATGCAAGGTGGAAGGTAGACTTGCTAACCTTATCATAGATAGTGGTAGTTGCACTAATGTAGCTAGTATCTATCTTGTTAAGAAATTGAATTTGCACCTTTAAACATCCTAATCCTTATAAGTTGTATCAGTTGAATGATAGTGGGGAAGTTAGAGTGTGGAGGCAAGTGAATATTGATAAAGTGGTATGTGATATAATGCCTATACAAGCTTGACACTTATATTGTTGGGTCTTGGCAATTCGATAGGAAAGCCATTCATCACGGGGAGAAGTATACTTACACTTTTGTAAAGGATGGAAAATCCTATACCATGAATCCTCTTACACCTTGACAAGTTAGAGAAGAACAAAAGAAAATGAGAGAAAAAGAAAGAATTGAGATGGAACAAAAGAGAAAAATCATTGAAGAAGGAAAACGAGTTGAAGGATAAAAAATAAGTGTTGAAAAGACAAGAAAGGTAAAAGTGAAAGATGATAAGAAAATAAGTGACCAAAGAAAGAAAGTGATATAAAAGAAAAGATATGTTTCTATGCAAAATAGAGTGAGATCATAGAAGCTATTGAAAAAGAAGAGTTTGTGTTACTTTCATATTGCAAGGAAGCATTGTTTCTACTAATGATCATTTACCTTCTATGTCTACTGGTGTAGTAAAGATCATTGAAGAATTCAAGGTTTTCTCCCTCGAAGAGGAGTCCGGTGGACTTCCATCTTTAAGGGAAACCGTAGCCAATGCTTTGTTAAGTAGGTACACTCTAATCTCAACTTCACAAGCTCAAATACTTGGATTTGAAATGCTTAAGGAGTTATATGCTATTGATAATGACTTCAAGGACATATTTAATGCTTGTTTGGTTGTGCTTAGTGAAAAGTACCTTATACATGATGGTTTTCTTTACCATAAAGGTAAATTGTGCATTCCTTCTTGTTCCTCTAGATTATTGCTGGTTAAGGAATCTCATTGTGCTGGTTTAATGGATGATATGCTTTATATTGTCTATATTTTTATATGTTATTTTCAGCATTTTACGATGTTTTTAGTGTATAAAACGCATATTTTATACTAAAACCCTTTATTCTTGTCTTAGGTGCTTCGCAATGGAGAAAACGATGAAAAGGAATGAAAACGGTTGAAGATGGAGTGAAAACGACGAAAACGAAGCCGACAACACCAAGGTAAGTGACATACCGCACGTGGTAGGTCCTGGAGGCAAGAACAGAGATTAGACAGAAACATATCGGCGATGGGAGGCTACCCCTACCGTCGACGGTAGGTCCCGGCTAGAAGAAAATAAAAAGAAGACAGAACCCTACTACGGATGGTAGGGCTCGACCTACCGCACATGGTAGGTCCTGGCTACAGTTAGTTAATGCATTTTTTTCACCCTTTTAATTGTAATTTTCTTGATTCCAATTAGGAAGAGTTCCACCATTAGGGTTTAGAGAAGAGATTAGGGGCGAACCTTGGTGACCAAATTCCCCCAAAATTCAGCCTCAGTTAGGTAGGAAATCAGTAGAAAACTAAGATTGAAGATTAGAGATTAAAGTTTGAGATTTAAAAGGACCAATTTCGGGGGTTTCATCGGGTGACTCAAGAGACGAGCTCGAACGACGTTCGAGATCACAAATTCAGCTTCAACTCATTCCTAAGCCTTCTTTCCCTTGTTCTTTACTGATTTTAACTATTAATTTCGAATTTAGTGCAATGTTTACCGGCTATTTTTATGTTTGAATGAGGATTGAACCCTAGTTCTTGAATACTACACTTTCGGTTTAATTTATGGAAATTGATGTTCAATTTTGTTTAAGTTGTTTTCCAATTGAGTTTTATTGCTCTTTAATTTGTACGAATTTGAACTCATCGCAAGTGTTCGGAATTGAAAAAAGAAGAAAACTCTAGGGAAACCAATTGGGGGTTAATTGGGGTAATTAATTAGAGATATGAAATTGCATTTTAAGGTCATTTAATCACCTATTTTTACTGCACTCATAATTGGTTAGAGAGAGAAGAGATTCTCTTCCAAGGGCTAGTGAGTAGGGTGGCTTTCACGTAGAGATAGGGATTGCCGATTCATGTGTGATGACTCGACTCGAATAATTGGAATATCAGTTTTTATGATTTTTCCAATTGAACTAGTAATAAGGATTAGGGATATTCCATCATTTAAAACTCTCGCTTTTGATAGTTTTAAAATAATTGGATTTCTTGTTTTGTTTACTTTAGTTGAAAAAACTCATTTTTAGTATTTTAGTTATCACTTTCAAAACATTCTTTAGACTAAACATTAGTGAAAACGACGACTACTTGAGCTTTTACCATTTTTTGAGATTCGATAACTTGATTATAACTCAATTTCTATAGTGATAGGTCCACTTGCCTATTACTCTAGTTCTTAGGTGTAAATCCCAAGTTATTAAAATGTACTCATCAATTTTTTGGTGTCGTTGCAGGGAACGATAACTTAAGGAAAATCATTTTTATAGTCCTTTAGTCATCTTTTGTTTTTCTTCTTTTTTTTTTTGGATTCTTCTTTGTTTGTGCAAGTATTTGGTTATTTTTTGCCTACATCTTTGAGGGTAATATTTCTTTGTGGAATTGATTAAGTTTTTCTTGTGTTACAGGTTGTTTGGTACTTGTTTATGCCCCAAACGAAAAGGGCTGAATTAGTACCATTTGATCCACAGATAGAATGTACGCTGCAGGGCGCCTGCCGTGCTCTTCGAGTCGGAATGGTAGATACTAGTGCTATAGTGGTCATCGAGAAGATGGAAGAAGATCAGGCAGTTCCACTGTTCGTTAATCCTCTATTCATACCATATCCACCACCACCAATGGCGGAGCTCACAATGGCGAACTATACCACACCATCCATCTCTGTGACGAGTCAAGCATAGCAAGGCCGAGGGTAAAAGTGAATAAATTCGAGATAAAGCCGAATATCATCCAGATGCTGCAAAACAATGGCTAGTTCTACGGACTTCTGGATGAAGACCCAAATGCTTATGTTAGCAACTTCTTAGAAGTGTGCGACACTATTAAAATAAACGAAGTGTCCGAAGATGCCATCCGATTTCGTCTTTTCCCATTCTCTCTGAGGAGGAAGGCAAAATCATAGCTCAAGTCACTGCCTTCTGGGTCTATCACATCATGGGATTCGTCGGAAAAAAAATTCTTTGGGAGGTACTTTTCTCCGGGTCGGACAGCAAAGCTTAAGAACGAGATTCTATAACGAGATTCTATCGTTCTAACAAATAGATGGAGAAAGCCTCTACGAGGCTTTGGAAAGACCGAAAGAGCTTCTCCAGAAATGTCCCCATCATAGATTAGATTTGGGGATCCTGATTCAGAGCTTTCATAACGGAGTAAGACAGTTAAGCTGAAGATGGCTGGAGTGCATAATGTGGATGCAATTTCTGCCATGGAAGCTAGATTAGCGATCATGATCGAGCAAAAAATGGGGAACTTGACCACTACATCATCAAGCAAAAGCAATGAAACAGTCATGTCCTGTGATTTCTATAGCAGTGGATATCAAAATTGTGACTGCCCAAGTATGGGAGGATCAATGTAACAAGTTGATTTTGTACAGGGGAACTGGCTTGGTAACAGCCCCTATGCAAATACATACAACCCGGGATGGAGAAACCATCCCAACTTCTTCTGGGGTGGTCAAGGACAACAAAGACCACAACAGCCCCCAGGATTTCAAAACAGGGGTCCTCTTCCACCATTGATGAAGCGGCTCAACAAAATCATCCTCCACCGGCAAAGGCGAATTTGGAAGAGCAAATAGTGAAATTTATGAGCGCCACAAATAATTGGATGAACACCCTAGAAGCAGCTCAGAGGAATTTGGAGTCCTCCATCCGAAACCTTGAAAAGCATATCGGGCAGCTGGTTAAGCTCATTTCTGAAAGGACTCCAGGGAATTTCCCAAGCAACACAGAAGTGAACCCGAAAGAGATGCTCTCTTGGTGAAAGTTGATGAGGAGATTTCTACGAAGAAGAGAGTGATAATCATAGAATGAAGGGTATGTAGTGAAGAAGAAGAAGAGCGATCATCTAATATTCTAGAAATTAAAGGAATGGAGCTGAAGGAAGATGAAAGAAAAGGGAAGCCGATAAGTACTGAGTACAAGCCAAAAGTTCCATTCTCAAAGGCACTTGTTCAGGATCATAGTTGGGACAGCATTAGGAAGTTCATAGAAATATTTAAACAATTGAAAATAAATTTACCTATGTGTCATTTAATTTTGCTGGTACACAAGTATGCCAAATACTTGAAGAAGATGCTGACCAAGAAGAACAAACTGCATGATAGATCCAAACATGTCCTAGGCAAAGAGTGTTCAGTTATCTTTATCAATAAGGAGAAACTACCATAGAAGTTAGAGGACCTAGGGAGTTTTTCTTTCCCTTGCACTATTGGTAGTAGTAAAGGCATTAGAAGATTTAGGCGCTAGTATAAACCTAATGTCATATGTTATGTGTAAAAAACTAGGCCTAAAGAAACTAAGACCCGTTAAGATGTCTATCAATTTGGTAGATAAGCGTGTTAAACATCCTAGGGGAGTCATAGAAGATGTCCTTATTAAGGTCAAGGATCTTGTCTTGTTGATTTTGTCATTTTAGACATGGAGGAGGATGTAGACTTCCCTATTATCTTGGGACGCCCGTTTTTACATACATCAAGGGCGTTAATAGATATAGAAAGAGGGAAGTTGATCCTCGGGGTTGGGAATACTGATATAGTGTTTAAATTTCCATTGAATTTGCCTATCCATTCTCAAGATCAAGATGCTCTGTGTTATATTGATCATAAAATTGACAAAGTATCTTTGACTATGCAGGAAACTCCCCCAAAATGGGACAAAAAATCGAAGAAGCCTAAGGAGAAGGGGAAGCTTCTTTTTCCCAGAATGAATGCTAGTGTGATGAAATAAGTGTCAGTTCGGCATATTGAGGAAGAGAAACCCAAGAAACACTCGAATTTCTATGATTTAGGAGGTGATTCGGCACCTAAGAAGAGAGTGCTTCATACATTGTTCTGTACTCTGTGTAATTGTATAATCATATCATTGAATTTCATTTCCTTTTTATTCGTATTAATTGTTTGATTTGTTGTATGTGTTGTTAGGGTATGATTAGAGAGTTTATTGCTGGCTAAGGATAGTTGTTGAGTTGAGAAAGAAGAAATGAAACATATCAGAATGAAACAGGGCTGCATAAGTTCAAAACGATGGAATTCCAGTAACTGGGCAAAAACCTTACTGCATATGGTAGGGTACCCTACTGCACGAGGTAGGGCACGGTTCAAAGAAGAATTGGTTAAGCAGAATCCTACTGCAGATGGCAGGTTAGACCTGCTACCAGCGGGAGGTCCTGATATGCACAAGGGTTTAGAAAATAGAAGCCAACCATGTAAGGTAGGCCTTGACCTACTGGACACAGTAGGTAGAATTTCAGCAGCGGTTTGGGTCAAGACCTGTGTAAACGGGTTGGGTTGACCAATTGGACTCCAATTCCAGCAATTTCCCCAAATTTTCTATGATTAGCTTCCCTATTAACCTCACATATCCCTAACTTCTCTACTCCTTTTCTCCTAACTCTTGTTTTTCTTCACTTTCTATTCTCCTTCTCGGTCTTCTGTCTTCTCCAGCACACTGACGACCATCTCCTTTCAGCAACTCCATCTCCGACCACTTCCACCTCCGGTTTGCTTTTCTATCTCTATCTCTCTTTATTTCTCTTGTTCTCTTTCTCTCCCTCTCAACCTTTCTTCTTTTCTCTTCTTCTCTCTCTATTTTTTCTTCCATTCTTCTTTTTCTTTCTTCTACCATTCTTTCTCCACCACTTCACCCTTCCTTCTTCCTCATTACAACTGATGGCCCATTTCTCCTACTACGTTCTACCCTCCTTTTTTTAATCTATTTCTCTTTATTTTTCATCTTATTTTGTAAATTACTACTTTACTAACCATGGGGCTTTCTTCATTGTCGTTTTTTTGGTTAAGATATTTTGTAGAAAAAGTTCATAAAAATATTTTTCAGTGATCTTTTTCCGACAAGGATGCTGGCAATACAAGGTACACTCCGTTAGAGGCAAAGAACTTTTTTCATTGGCTTTGTGGAGATGGTTTTCTTAATTAAGCAAACTCAGGCTAGTTTTTACACCTTTGCCTCCCTTGAATTTCCTTATTTTTTTACTTAATTTTTTTGTTGTTAAATTAGTTTAATTATGCTTTATGTTAATTGTGTTTGATTGATTAGAATTCAATTCACTATTTTCCTCATTTATCTTTCGCTTATTTTATTTCACACTGTCACACACGGGCGACATTAGGACACTTTAGCACACACGGAATACATTTAGTTGTTCAATTCTTTTTGTGTTTTCTTCCTCTAGCATTAATTTTGCGTTAGGTTGGTTGTATTGTTGCTGTCCTAGTTCTTTGTATTCCTCTTTTCCTCCATACCCTTTGTTGAATTCCCTCATGGCTCCTAATAAATCAACTGCTTCTTTCTCTAAATCCAAAATGGCTCGGGTTGAGGGATCCACGCCCCACCCCACCACCTCCAATATTCTTGTATTCTTGGAGCATCTTTCTTCGGTAGCCCGAAAGTGGGTAGCTGATAGAGAGACACCAAAATTGTTATAGAAAAGTTGTTCGATGAGTCGGTCATCGAACATTTGGAATTATAACATCTTTTGGGGTAGCTTAGGTTGGGTCCCTCTTTTATGTATTTCTAGAGATTTCTACCCCAACCTTGTCCATGAATTTTATACGAACATTCTCTACAAAATGGACAAAGATCTTCAAACTATCATTTGCATTGTTAAAGGGGTTAGAATCATATTAGATAGGGAACGTTTCGCATCTATTCTTGGGATTCATGACGAGAGAAACTAAACCACCATGGACTCGAACCTAAAAAGAATCGACGAGGACCCAAACTAGAGTTACGAGGTGACTTGTGATTGCTTTGGTATCTGGCCAAGTCCAATGGATCATTGTCATATCCTCCACGGGGACGATTTTCCCTAACTCCTTCCTTATGCCCTTACTTACTTCTTTGGGCATACACTAGTTAAGAAGAGGGGCGGGTAGAGTGATGTCCGTATTCTTGATCTCTACATGCTTCATAAACTTCACAATCAATCCCCCTTTTCTATCGCTTCTTTGATGATACACACGATGCATAATACTGGGTGTGACACCATAATTACACGTGTGTATCGTTACCCTATAATTCTATCTAGAGTGCTTGCTACGTTTAATGTAAATTTTGCAGGGAACGACGATCATCGACCAGGAGGACGTAGATAATTAAATTCACAACCTCCAGCAACTGCGGTTACTCATGGGACGAGGCTCAGCAGACATGTATCCCTCTGAGAGAGGATTACAGGCTGAGGGAGCAAAATGTCTTCGGCTTCCTATGAAGAAGACTACCCATACTTGCTAGGGAGCATAATCCTCCCAGCCAACTGTTGATGAGGACGAGGAGGAGGATTCGTCTGGTGAAGATGACTCTTATGATCCCTCAGAAGGCCGATGCTCCGACCTCAGCATCTATGGCGGTATTCTAGACGGAGATACGGGCTGCTTTTGAGCAACTCCGTTTTACACAAAATGTCCATGGTGCTCAATTGGCGGGGTAGGGTATGAGATAGCCCAACAACGTGCTTCACTCGACCTACAGGAGGCTATGTTTGCACGACTCTGCTAGTAGTGGCTACCCGACTAGGGCAGCAGTGGAGGCGGCAACGGGGGTTCAACCTTGCAGTGAGGGAGTTCTTCTTCTTTTTCTTTTTCTTTTATTATATTTTTCATTATTTCTATTTTTCATTATGTTTTCCTTCATTATTTTGTTTCTTTTTCTTATTTTTGTCTTTGTATGGGGGTGGCTTCCCGATATGCTTACTCGCTTTATATATGTGGGATGGCTTCCCATGTATGTGTTTTGTTGTTTTTCTTTTGTATAGCCCCCACATTGAGGATAATATGGGTTTAATTGTGCGGTGGTATTTATGTCTTTTTATTTCTTTTCCTTCTTTCTTGTGATTTGTAACTTGTTATCTTATTTGAAAATTCCCAAAATATCAGAAAACTTGAAAAATTCAAAAACTTTTATTTCTTTTCCCTTTTTCAGCTTTTTTCTATACTTAGAAAAAAAACCCAAAAAGATGTTCAGTTGCCACTTCAATAGGATACATGATAACAAAACCCTTTAGGAATTTCGAAAAGGAATATTACTTGATCACATTGAAAACAACAATTACTTATTTCCTTAGACGATCAATGGTTTTCATGCACTTGTAAGTGTCGATTTGTAATACAAACCTAGGAATCTTAGGGGATTAGCATAGTGAGAATCCTTTTTGGGTTTTTGCCTGCATTCTTATATTTTTGTCCTTAGAAGCAAAGATTCTAGTCTAGGGTGGTCCTCAAAATGATAGTCTTAGGCCTTCATTGTACCGTTTGTGCCTTCTTGCCAAATCCTTAAACAAAATCAACCCCTAGTTCCCTTTTTGTGCCTTCATGCCAAGGGTATTCTAATCCCTTCTATTCTCTATTCTTCAAACCTCACACTGTAAGAACCTCAATTCATGCAGCTAATGATTAGAATAACTTTTTAGCCATTTTGAATGAGAAAAAATAGATAATTGGAGAGAGGGGGAAGGAAGGGGGAAATGAGTGAAAAATGAAAGTATTTGCATAAAAGGGTATTATGGGTATTGTGTAAAGCTCGATACTTGTGGCTGTTGAAAAGAGAGAGTGGAACTAATGTTTGATTTAAAAAAAAAAAAAAAAAGACAATGAAAAATCGCAGAAAACAAAGAAAAAGATGAGTGTTTATTTATCTCTATAGTTAATTCTCGAAAATATCAAGCAGCTCTCTCTAATACTTGGGAATTCATGTGAATCTTAAGAAATAGATTGTTAGGTGGGTCGTGCATTAATGAATGGAGTAAGACGTTCAAGGGTAAGTGGGAAGAGTAAAAAGTGGCCAGAAAGATGTTCTGTAATGTTGATATCTTTCTTTTCGGTTGTAGTAGCTCTCTCAATTTCTTTTGTTCTCCTTTTACCTTCATTTAACACCTTGTGTATGTTCCGAGCCTAACATTATAAGTCAAAAAGTCCTACCTAATCTGGGAACAACCTAGATGGGACTTAGAGGGAATGAGTGTTAAAAAACATAAGTTGTGTTGTGAGATAACCGTAAAAGTATTTCAGTATGTTAATAACTTGACATTCCTTGACTTTTGTGAAAAACGGCATGAGCCATACATACACACTATTGATCTGTAACGTTTATTAGTAACTTGCGATGGAATTTTCTATTCTTGTTATTTGTCTCTTTTGATTCTCCTTAGGAGGTTAGTAGTTAAGAGTTCTATTGAAGTTGCATTTTTCCTTTTTTTTTTTTGTGATTTGTTTTTGTTTTATTCTTTTTGTTTTATCTCTGCTTGCCATGTTTCTTGTCCATTCTATGACTTTAGTAGTCCTTGGTTGGCTTTATTTATTTTTCCGTGTTTTGATTTTCTTAGAATAAAGTTTTAAACTCCTCCGTTTTTGGTATGATTCTCCCAAGCCTTCCATGAGGATCAATTACTCCCAAGATCAACTCCCTTTCTTCAGGATTCCTTTGATGGTTGTTTTGGAGAATTTGAAGAACACAAACACATAATTGTAGGTATAATAAGAGATAAATAAGAAGATACAAATAGACCTTCTTGTATGCAAGGGGAGAATCAACAAGGCTTGCCAAAGCCTCACCTATCCTTCATACTTCAAGAAGCACATGTATTCCCAAGCAACACCAATTAAGAAATTGGCACCTCAAGGGATAGATAGGATTTGTAAATTAGACTTGGACTTTTGAATTTGAAGATTCAAGAAGTTCCTTGCCTTGAATTATATAATGGAAACTCCTAATTTACAAGGAAGAAGAAAACTCAAGAACCCTAGTTCTTCACTCTTTGATTTCTCAAAATATATTAGGCTTGTTCAAATGGCTGCCAACATAAGAGTATATATAGTGGTCTTTACAATTAGTAACTAACCTACATATTAGACTAACTTAAAAGAGTTTAAAAGGTACTTAGACCACTTAAGTATAAGTTAAAACACATTTACAACCAAATTGAATAGTTAAGGAAGTTAAAAACTTCACAATTCCTCCTCTAGTGGAGACCTACCAATGACGTTAGGTCTCGACCTACCATCCACAGTAGGTCGGTTGTCTTCAAATCCTTCTTGGCCAGAACCCTACCGTCGGCAATAGGGTCCAGAAGAATCATTCTTTAGATTTTTGAAGCTCCTAAACTCCCAAGTTTGCTTCCTTGATTCCTCTACTTGCACACTAGACCATAGGACAGCTTTGGACTTCTTAAAGTCTTCTTCTTGATCTCCTATCACTTTCCAAGCCAAGTCTTGGATCATCTTTTTAAATCCGGCTATCTTTCCTCGGTGCTCCTTTCCTTTCTTCTAGCCATGGCTTTTGTGACCAGACATTGTAATAGCTCTACGGTTCCTTGCACTTTCTGGGTCATACCAGTTTTATCTGCTTAGTTCGTGTTACTTGCGGGCAAGCAACATATAAGTATGGGGGTATTTGGTATGCACTATATTGTCTGCATTTCTATATGTTATTTCATCGTTTTACGATGTTTTTAATGTATAAAATGCATATTTTAGACTGATACCATTTATTCTTGTCTTAAGTGCTTCCTAATGGAGAAAACGATGAAATGAACAAAAACAATAAAAAAAAATGGAGTGAAAATGATGAAAATGAAGCCAACGGCACCAAGGAAGGACCTACACCCTATAGTAGGCCAACCTACTGCACGCGGCAGGTCCTGGAGTCAAGAACAGAGATTGGATAGAAACATACCAGCAACAATAGGCTACCCCCTACCGTCGATAGTAGGTCCTGGTTGCATCAGAGTTAATGCGTTTTTATCCCTTTTAATTGTAATTTTCTTGATTCAAGTTAGGGAGAGTTCTGCCATTAGGCCTTAGGGAGGAGATTAGAAGCAAACCTAGGTCACCAAATTTCTCCAAATTCAGCCTCATTTAGGTAGGGAATCAGTAGAAAACTTGAGATTGAAGAGTGAGATTTAAAAGGACCAATTTTGGGGCTTCATCAGGTTACTCGAGAGACAAGCTCGAGCGACGTTCGGAATTGCAAATTCAGCTTCAACTCATTTCTAAGCCTTCTTTCCCTTATTTTTTGCTGAAATTTTGAATTTATTACAATGTTCAGTGGCTAGGTTTTTATGTTTGAATGAGGTTGAACCTAGTTCTTGAATGCTATGATTTTTGTTTATGTTATGGAAATGGATGTTTTATTTTGATTGAGTTATCTTCTAATTGAGTATTATTGCTATTTAAGTTGCGTGAAATTGAACTCATCACAAGAGTGTTTGTAATTGAAAAAGGAAGAACGCTCTTGGGCAACCAATTGGGGGTTAATTGGGGCAATTGATTAGAGATATGAAATTGCACTTTTAGGTCATTTAATCACCTATTTTTACTGCACTCATAATTAGTTAGAGAGAGAAGAGATTCTCCTCCAAGGGCTAGTGAGTAGGGTGGCTTTCGCCTAGAGATAGGGATTGCCCGATTCATGTGTCATGACCCAACTCGAATAATTTGAATATTGGTTTTTATGATTTTTCTAATTTAACTAGTCACAAGGATTAGGAGGATTTCATCATTCAAACTCTCACTTTTGATAGTTTCGAAATACTTGGATTTCTTGTTTTGTTTGCTTTAGTTGATAAAACTCATTTTTAGTATTTTAGTTGTTACTTTCAAAACATTCTTTAGACTAAACATTAGCGAAAACGATGACTACTTGAGCTTTTACCGTTTCTTGAGATTTGACAACTCGGGTATATAACTCAAAATTTCTACAGTGATAGGTCTACTTGCCTATTACTCTAGTTCTTGGGTGTATGTCCCCAATTATTAAAATGTACACATCAATGGATCATATTGGTATTTCCAAAACTTATGTCATCTTACATGAGCATGTCTTTGGACCTTGCAAGAAAAGAGATATAGAAAGGTGCTTAGAATGTAAAAGAGCTACATCTATATATTTGGCACATAAACTTTACATGATATGAACCGGATGAGTCCATCAACCAAGGAAATAAAGCTTGGACCAATGACAAGATCGCAAACAAAGAAATTTCAACTTCAAGAGAACAACGACATGCTTGTTTGCATGATGGAAGCATTGAAGAGCAAAGATGGAGAGTTTGAAGCCCAAGGAAAGCATCCCAAGTTATTTACTAAGTATTCAATTGATGAGGAGCAATCAAGGAACCAACTTGGAGCAAAATTTGGCTAAGTAAAGTAAGAAATACACCCTACCGCTGACGGCAGGGCCACTCCTACCATCGCTGGTAGGATTCTGCTTAGGATTTCTCAGACATAGGCTGTCTACCTACCATCCCTGGTAGGCCTAGGGAGTGGGATTTTGTAACTTTTGGGCAGAAATTTGTTATGCAAGTTGATTTTTCAGTTCCTAACTAAGGGGTTTATGTGCAACTGAAGCTATTAACATTAGTTAAGCTAGGGTTAAGCCCTTAGTCTATAAATACCCATTTATAACATCTTTGTAAGACTAATTGAGAATTTTGCTAAAATTAATTTGAGAGAGAATCTGTTTTGTCTCTTAGGGTTCTTCACCCTTCTTTAGTCTAGCTTGCTAAGGGTTCTAATCCTCAGTATTAAGCATTTGAATGCCTTAGATGATGAGTCTATGGAATTCAATTGTTCATCATAATTCCTTCTATTGATTGAGTCTAGAGCTTGTGTTCTTGATTCAATTTATTTTAGGTCTTCTATTGTGTGATTGGGGTTTTAAGGTGTTTGTTGCCTCAAAGGTTTTCAATCTAGGAAAGAGCCTTAACCTCTCACTGCTTGGGTTTGTGAGACATTGTTCCTCATAGGTTCTTCATTGGAAGTTGGAGCTTCAAATCCTCAAGAGGGTACTTCAAATCAAGGAGGAGTTCTTGGAAGAGATTGGATCAAAATTCAACAATTACAAGAGGATTCATATCAATACACTTCTTTGAATGTACCTAGAGACTGTTGGGTAGACCTATTTATGGATTTTATTCTTGAACTACCTAGGTTCACTAAAGCGTAGATTCTATATTTGTTGTGGCTTATGCTGATGACATCTTGATTGAGAAAAACTTATGAAGATCATTTGCATTATCTTAAACAAGTTTTGTTTATTTTGATGAATGAGAAATGATATGCTAACCTTGAAAAATATGAGATTTGTTTGGAAAAGAGTACTTTCCTAGGTTATGTGGTGAGTTCTCAAGGTCTCCAAATGGACGAATATAGGGCAAATGTAATCAAGAAGATGACCGAAATCAATTGGGAAGCTTGTTCACCTCTTATTAAATTTGCTTTCAATCTATCTCATCATTCTACTACTCTGTACTCTTTTTTGGAAGTTGATTATGGTTTCAATCTTCCAAGTCTTTTCGATTTGATTCCTTTATCTAAAGATCATGTTTTGAGCATGGATGGGAAAAAGAAAACGGATTTGTCAAGTCTATTCATCCCAAGAACCATGACGTAATTAAAGCCAACAACAAGAAGCCTGTAGCTAAAAGAATATTTTGAAGGAAATGAATAGTCTTTGATCCTAGAGGGGTTTACATTAGAAATACACGTCTTTCTTCTCAATAAAAGTCTAAATTTGATGCCTGCAGTGATGATGCTTTTCAAGTTCTTGAACGCTTTAGTGACCATGATTAGAGAAGTGATCTTCCGGTTGAATATAATGTTAGTGCTACCTTTAATATTTTTTACTCGTCTTATTTGATATAGGTGAAGATTCGAGGATGAATCTTTTCAAAGGAGGCGGATGATATGAACCGATATGACCAAGAAGCTAATAAGTTGATTCATGGTCCAATCGCTAGAGCAAGGATAAGAAGATCAAGGCATAGATGAAAGATTGGCTAAAAGGAAGGGTTGCTTTCATTGGAGAAACCATGAAGAACAAGAATGAAGGCTTTGAAGATGAAAGAAAACCTTCCAAGTTGCTCATAATCTATACCATAAGCAAGGATTATTCAATGGAGCAAGTTGGAGGTGAAAAAGACCAAGTAAAGTGCAGCATAGGACCTACCGCCGACGGTAGGCCCTGTACCTACCGTCTATGGTAGGTTTCTGGACAGATCACCCTACCGTCGTAGGGTCCTGGTTTTAAGTAATGCATTGATTTCGATGAATTTTAATGTGTAAACTCTATTTTCAGTTGTTAATTAAGGATCTAATTTGTCTTTTAGAGTCTTAACTCATTAGTCAATGTAGGATTAAGCCCTAACACTATAAATATGCATTTATAGCCTACATTATAATCAACTTTGATGATGAATGATATATAAAAATTGAGAGTATTCTCTTTAGGGTTCTTAAGTTTTGAGACTTTCTCCTTGAACTTCATCTAGGGTTTGATCATTCCTTAATTAGATTGATTTTATTGAATACTTGGACTGGGGTAGTCTCCTTCAAGAACCATGACGTAATTAAAGCCAACAACAAGAAGCCTGTAGCTAAAAGAATATTTTGAAGGAAATGAATAGTCTTTGATCCTAGAGGGGTTTACATTAGAAACACACGTCTTTCTTCTCAATAAAAGTCTAAATTTGATGCCTGCAGTGATGATGCTTTTCAAGTTCTTGAACGCTTTAGTGACCATGCTTAGAGAAGTGATCTTCCGGTTGAATATAATGTTAGTGCTACCTTTAATATTTTTTACTCGTCTTATTTGATATAGGTGAAGATTCGAGGATGAATCTTTTCAAAGGAGGCGGATGATATGAACCGATATGACCAAGAAGCTAATAAGTTGATTCATGGTCTAATCGCTAGAGCAAGGATAAGAAGATCAAGGCATAGATGAAAGATTGGCTAAAAGGAAGGGTTGCTTTCATTGGAGAAACCATGAAGAACAAGAATGAAGGCTTTGAAGATGAAGAAAAACCTTCCAAGTTGCTCATAATCTATACCATAAGCAAGGATTATTCAATGGAGCAAGTTGGAGGTGAAAAAGACCAAGTAAAGTGCAGCATAGGACCTACCGCCGACGGTAGGCCCTGTACCTACCGTCCATGGTAGGTTTCTGGACAGATCACCCTACCGTCGTAGGGTCCTGGTTTTAAGTAATGCATTGATTTCGATGAATTTTAATGTGTAAACTCTATTTTCAGTTGTTAATTAAGGGTCTAATTTATCTTTTAGAGTCTTAACTCATTAGTCAATGTAGGATTAAGCCCTAACACTATAAATATGCATTTATAGCCTACATTATAATCAACTTTGATGATGAATGATATATAAAAATTGAGAGTATTCTCTTTAGGGTTCTTAAGTTTTGAGACTTTCTCCTTGAACTTCATCTAGGGTTTGATCATTCCTTAATTAGATTGATTTTATTGAATACTTGGACTGGGGTGACCCAAGGGTTCTAATTTGATCACAATTCCTAATTCTATGATAATCACATCCTTGTGATTTGTCTAGAGCTTAGGTCTTCTTCATTTGATCTAATTGGGTAGTGGGTAACCAACCCCGCATTGTTCTTTTAGCAATTGAGCGAAAGATCCTCTTCATGTTCATTTGTTCATAGTTTGGAGTGAATTATCGGTAAGTGTTGTTGAAGAAGATCAAGTCCTATTGAAGGCAAAGATCCTTGGGAAGCTTAATTGAAGATTTTGATCTTGCACAACAAGAATCATATCAATCATTCAACCAATGCAACTTGTAAGGATTTGGATGCTTGAAGGTAGGCAAATTTAATTTCTCTAAGAGATAGAGACTAGCGACATTAGTGCAACTACCACTATCAATTACAAGGTTAACAAGTCTACCTTCCACCTTGTATTTGGTATGAAAGCTATTCTCCCTTTGAATGCTTGAATCTTCATCAATGAATTGTGTGGTCAAAGCCATTTGACTCACCAAGCTCAAAGCATCTTCATCGACATCTAGAGTAGTGTGACCTAGGACTTCATTATCTTGACTATCCTTTCATCAACAAAATCTCAAGACATTCCTCTTCATCCCTTTCAATCCAACCAATCAAGTCTTCACGAAAGATCAAAGTCCTCTTGGTAGGACAATTGATAGCTTTATGTCCCAAACCCTTTCATTAAAAGCGCCTAGTTGGATTAGTAATCAATCTACCTTTCTTTTTCACCTTAGGTTAGAATTATCCTTGGAATCCACTTTAGGTACTTCATCCTTTTCAGTCCATCCTTTGAAAGTAGATGCTTGAGGTTTACACACAACATTTCTCAAAGAAGGAAGAGTAGTTTTAGAGAACCCACTTCTCTTTCTTTGATTCTCAATCTTGGTTGTTAAATGGCACATGTCTTCTAAGTGGTTTAAGGGTACAATATTAATTGATTAGCAATGTCCCTATTGAGACCACTTAGAAATCTAGCAATAGAAGTATCCTTGCCCTCCTCCAAGCTCAACCTCAAAGTGTATAACTCCATCTCTTGTCTATATTCTTCAACACCTATACTTCCTTGCCTAAGTTTAATCAATTTGTAGTGAGGCTCTCTATAATAAAGCTTCACAAATCTTTCTTTCATAAGAGTCTTCAACTGGGTCCAATTTTTAACTGGCCCTCTTCCATTTCTAACCCTTTGAATTACATTTTTTCCTACCAATGAAGTGCGTATCCCAAAGAATCGACAACGACTAACTTGACCTTGACATTGTCCCTATAATTTCTAACCATGAAAAGGTTCTCCACTTGACATTTCCAATCAAGGAATATATTTGGATCACTTTCCCCTTAAAGCTAGGCACCTTTCACTTGATCTTGTCCCCTTGTTGTCCACCATAATAGCCACCAAAGTATTCTTGGCCAATATTAGGATTCCCCTCATAGTAATCAAACAAATTATCTTCATACCATGACTCATTTCTTGGGATCTTTTCTTGTGGTCTTTCGTTTCCTCTTTCTCCTAGACCCCCTCTTCTTCCAGTATTTTGCCTTCTTTGGTATCTAGGAACTTTGAGTCGACAGGTCATAGTATCTATAAAGAGGTGCATTTTCATAGGCCCTTTGATGGTGAGGTGAAGAAACTCTTCCAAGATTGTCCCCAACTCTTGGCTCTATTGTGTCACTTCCATTGCCCTTCTTTAACTCTTCAACATCTCTAACTATTCCTTGGAATTGTCTTGACAAACCCTCAATAACTTGTTGCATAATTCACAAGTTTCAATCCAAATTCATCCTTGTAAGATCATTAGTGCCTTCATGATGAGGTGGGGGAGGTAAATGACCATCCATTGACATTGTATCACCTACAAGTAAACAAAAGAAACAAGAAATAAGACCTCACAATCAATACCTAAGTGTATAAACTCTTTGATGATCACTTAATTCTCTCGTGTTTGACTCTCTTAAGGCTTTTAGTATAATCGGCTTACATTCTCACCTCACAAGAGTTCTTTGAACCTTCAAACTTTCTCCACCACAAGCACCCAAGGAGATCAACTAAATATTGACTTCAATTAAACTTAGATGAGGTAGTAAAAGAAGTTCAAAGAGAAATTTCATCAAACACTTAATGTGCTAGAGTTTCAAGTATTATCCAAGAGTAATTAGAGCTAATATATCAATTTGATCACCACAACAATAGGAAAGCACTGAAAGAAGTAATGACAATCCAAAAACAATGAAACAAAAACGAAACTAACCTAAAAAAGGAAGTAGGAGTACTAAAACAAAACATCTTCAGAAAACAGATGATATGAATCTTGTTGTGCAAATAACAAAAGGCTTCAATTAAACTTCCCAAGGACTTTTTCCCTTAAATAGGACTTGAATACTCTCCATCCTCAAGCAACCCCTAGCTAATTTCAAGGACCTCTTTAACCAATGTTGAATACTCTATCCTTCACAAGCCAATTCAACAATGGAATTGTTTACCCATCACCTAATTAGTCTCTTGTGAAGAAGACCTTGCTCTAGGACAATTACAAAGATGTAGTATCAAAGAATAGGAATTAAGATCAAATTAAGAGCCCATGAATCTTCCCAATCCAACTATTCAAGTAAAATCAATCTAAGGAATGATCCCTAGATGAAGTTAGGAGAAAGCCTAAATGTCTAAGAATCGTAAGAGAAAACTCATCAATTTCATATCATCAAAGTTCCACTTGATTACAAGAGGAGGCATAAGTAGGTATTTATTGCGAAAACCTACTCCTTTTCCTAAAACCTAATAAGTATTTAAAACACCTAATTAACCTTCTAATAAAAGTTAAATACAAGCTTGGAAATAAAGAAACCAATAATTGACTAAAAACTAACTAATTTTGACTAAAATTAAAGAGTAGTCTTCAAAGCTCTTTATTTATCCCGAGTCCTATGGGGGACGATTGGGTGGGAACCTACTGTCGCAGATAGGTAGTCTTCAAAAAATTCCCTTTTCTCTAGAGAGCTACCGGAGATGGTATGGTGGGAGCCTACCATTGCCGTAGGTTCTGTTTTCTTGAATCTTTGCTTCTTTTTCTTCTATGATGGTTTGATTCTATTAGACTTCTTATAACTTTGATGAGTCTTGGAAGTCTTATAACTCTTCCAAGCCTTCTAAGTAAATTTGAGATTCCTCAATTAAAAGGATTCGTCCTCGAATTTTTTCCTTCAAATATCATAAAATGACAAGCAACAATAGAAAGGACTCAATAATATAAGAATTGCTAATAGTTAAACAATTAAATCTAACGCCATCTAAAAAACAAAACAAATAAGAGCATTAGAACTTCTTTAAAAGGTTTATATATTTTAAAAAAAAAAAAAAGAGGTGTAAACAGAGAAGTTGACATGATTCTCACAAAAACATTTAAGCACATACCACCGAGGATTTACAAGATCTTTCTCAAGATAACAAAAGTGAAATAATAATAATCTTGTAGATCAAACTCCACTACATCAATTTTTAAAACTACTATGAAGGGATGATGAAAGTAAAGCTCAATTCCTTAAAAAGTTTCAACAATAAAGAGACAAGAAGTGCTCCATCAAAAGTTTTAAAATGAACACTTTAAATGAAACTTATTAGGAACAACTTCTTTGATATTGCTTTCAAGAAAGAACTACTACTAACATCTTTAAAAGGTAAATGAAGGGTAGAAGCTTTCACCATTTCTAAACTCCAAAAGTAAGTCAAGAAGGTCATGAGTTTGAAATATCTCTTTTTCTCAAAACATGATGAAATGTAGTCCACACACAAGGTGTTTTCTCAGGAATTCTAAGAAGGGAATTTAAAACCAAGTGTTAAGAAACTACTTTCTTGTCAATTGTTCAAAGCAAAGTTACAAATCAAAATCCTTGAAGGGTAAATGATATTGAAAGCTCTCATTATTTTCATGATAGTCATCAAAACGACACATTTGAAATCTCTTTTCTTTGAAAGGGTAATGATAATTCAAATACACCTTCCAAATAAACACAAAAGCATGTAAAATGAAATAATAGCCTTGATGAGTCTCAAATTTCATCATTTCACAAATGAGGTGAGGAAATGTAGACATAAAATTTCCAAAATCCCAAGATGGTCTACATTTCTCTTTGAAAACCATTCTACAAAGGACTCTTTAAAAAGTAGATGATTAAACAATATATCTTCAAATTCATGTTTCAAAATGAATGCACAAGAGTTATTTTGGGAGCTAGCAAATAAAATGAACAACTTTTGAAACCCGTCCTTGAAAGTTATGTGGTAATAAAGATGCTCAACAACAAAATATTTGCAAATTTATTCAAAGGCTTCTTTTCTCAAAATAGATTTTTCAAATGCCCAAGGATTAGCTTTGCACATCTCAAAATATGCTTCCTTTTGGCTTCTAAAATCCATCAACAAGAAATCTTTAAAATGCAAATGATAGAATTTGAAACCAAATTTGTTTTCAAACCATGGGTTCAAAGATTCAATAACATTTAAAAGCTCAAGTTCCTAGCAAGAAAACTCAAGTTGACTACTCCAAAAGGGCATAAGTTGGTTTAAGAAAACAAAATCATTATGATTCTCCATAAAAATATCAAGGAAAGAGGAAAAATAGCCAACATTCTCAACAAACTTTCCTAAACACTTATCATGTAGAATATCAAATAAAGCATAATCTAATCCCAAACCAACAACTTTTAAATCAACTAAGGAATCATCATGGACTAACTCACAATCAACAAAATAAGGTACACAAATATCTTCACTACTCACAAGTTGGTTCTATAGACTTCCACTAGTTCCTTCGTTGTAATGAGTATGTAATTGAGCTTCTATAGACTTGATTAAACCTAAAATTAATAGCAAAATAACAAAAGAAGGACCTCACAATCACTCCCTAAGTGTATGCACTCATTTGCTGATCACTCAAATCTCTCTTGTTTGACTCTCTTAAGGCTTTTAGTCAAATAATCTTACCCTCTTGCCTTTTTCCAAACTCTCACCTCACAAGAGTTCTTTCAACCTTCAAACTTCCTATACCAAAGCCACAAAAGTCAATCAACTGAAGATAAACTTCAATTAAACACTTAGTTGAGGTAGTAAAAGAAGTTTAAAGAGTAATTTAACAAACAGTCAATGTGCAAGAGTTTCAAAGATTATCCAAGAGAAATTAGAGTTAACAATATCAATTTGATCACCACAAAAGAAAATAGGAAAACAATGAAAGAAGCAATTAGAATCCAAACACAATGAAACAAAACAAAGCTAGCTAAACAAAGAAGAAAGAGTCCTAAACAAAAATTTTCTTGAAAAAGCAAATGAACTGCAAAGCGAGTCAAATTAGTTTAGATAGAAGCACAGCTCAATAGGGATAAAATTAGGCACAATTTTAGTCCCAATTTAAACCAGTATAACATATGATGGGATAAAATTAATCCACTACAGTTCACAATTTCGGATTCTGGACAGATCGAAAGTATTGATTTATTAACCAACCAATTCAACTCCAAATTGCGTGAAACTCATTTCAAATTATTCCCAACTCAAAGGATTTCAAATCTACCAAAAATTTTGCACAGATAATTTTAATTAGTAATGGAATTCATACATATTTCTGACATCATTTTTTTGTTCAAATTTTGCATGATCTACATGGATTTTTCTTAGATCATCATATATCCTTTTCTTAATAAAATAAACATAAAATTCAGCTTACTTTGAAGGTAGCTCTGATACCAAATGATATGAATTTTGTTGTGCACAGATCAAAAGCCTTCAATTAAACTTCCCAAGGACTTTTTCCTTCAATAGGACTTGAATATTCTCCATCATCAAGCAACTCCTAGCTAATTCTAAAGACCTATTGAACCCATGTTGAATATTCTTTCCTTCACAAGACATTTCAACAATGAGATTGTTTACCCATCACCTAATAGCCTCTTGTGAAGAAGACCTTGCTCTAGGACAATTACAATGATGTAATATGAGAGATTAGGAATTAAGATCAAATTGGGAACCCTTGGATCTTCCCAATCTAAGTATCAAGTAAAATCAATCTAAGGAATGATCAAACCCTAGATGAAGTTTGGAAAAAGCGTAAAAGTCTAAGAACCCTATGAAAAAACTCATCAATTTCATATCATCGAAGTTCAACTTGATTACAAGAGGAGGCATAAGTAGGTATTTATAGAGAAAACCTACTCCTCTTCCTAAAACCTAATAAGTATTAAAAATACCTGATTAACCTTCTAATAAAAGTTAATTACTACTTGAAAATCAAGAAACCAATAATTGACTAAAAACTAACTAATTTTGACTAAAATTAAAAGTGTAATCTTCAAAGCTCTTTATTAATCCCGAGGCCTACCGGTTACGGTATGGTGGGAACCTACCGTCACCGATAGGTAGTCTTAAAAAATTCCCTTTTGTCCAGAGAGCTACTAGGGAAGGTAGGGTGGGAGTGTACCTCAACGGTAGGCTCAGGGTCTTGTATTCCTTGCTTCTTTTGTCTTTTACGATGGTCGGGAGCTTTTAATTTGATTCCGTTGAGCTTCTTATGACTTTAATGAGTCTTGGAAATATTGTAAACTATTCCAAGTCTTCTAGTTAAAGATTTCTCAATTGAAGCTTCAACCATGCTTTCTTTAATTCTCTAGTTGCTCCTATGAAATTGTTTAACAATCCTTTGTCGTTTCGTATCAACAGAGGTCACTAATACCCTGTCAAAAAACTCTTGATAACTCAAAAGGCATAGTACCAAATTAAATCAATTTAGTCCAGAAAAAGGCTCAGCTTGATGAGGATGAATTCAAGCACAAGTTTCACCGAATTTGAACTAGTGTAACACAAGATGTGATCAATTTAGTCCACACATTTCAAACAAATCCAGTTTTTGGACACTTCAAACATTTTGATCGAATTGATCTATCAAATAAAGTTCAAATTCAGTGAAATCAATTGCAATCAATCACTAACTCATATTAGTTGAGATCTATAACAATGTTTTTTTTTTTAAAAACAAAGGAATACAACTTCGGATCAAGCTAATCTTATGGTATTAATTTTTTCTGTCCAAGATTTGCATCATCTTCATGTATTTTTCTATAGATCGTCATATTTTTTTCACAAAGCAAACCATAAATTGAGCTGACTGTGAAGGTTTCTCTGATACCAAATGATATGATCTAGTTGTGCTAAGATCAAATCCTTCAATTAAGCTTCCCAAGGACCTTTTGCCTTTAATAGGACTTGAATACTCTCTATCCTCAAGCAACCCCTAGACAATCAAAGGACCTCTTGAATTCATGTTGAGTATGATTTCTTTCATATAGCCAATTCAACAATGATTATTTACCCCGCACCTAATTAGTCTCTTATGAAGAAGACCTTACTCTAGGATAATTACAAGGATGTAATATCAAAGAGTAGGAATTGTGATCAAATTATGAACCCTTGGATCTTCCCAATCCAAGTATTTAAGTAAAATCAATCTAATGAATGATCAAGCCCTAGATGAAGTTTAGGAGAAACCTTCAAAGCTTAAGAAACCTAGAGATAAACTCATCAATTTCATAAAACCATCAATTAGACTTACAATTAGGCTATAAAGGGGTATTTATAGAGTTTAAGCTAAACCCTAAACTAAACAGGGTCTTGGGTACCCAAGACCCATTAGGGACTTAATTAAAAGTTGTAAATCAAATTAGAATGGCAATTCCCACTTAAAATAATGCATTACATTTTAACACCACCCTACTGTCAGTAATAGGTCTTTAGTCTTCCAAGATACTTTTAGGTAGAAGCCTACCATGGACGGTCGATACAGGGCCTACCACTTGTTGTAGGCTTTGTTCTTGCCTCTCCTTGATTTTTTCCTCTTCCAATTCACTCTATTGGTTGCTCCAAGTTTAGGCATTGCACCATAAGCAACTTAGGAAGATTTCCATAATCTTTCAAGCCTTCATTCTTGAACTTCAGGCCTTCCTTCATAGTTTCTTCGATTGCTATCATCAATCGATGAGCAACTTGATCATCCTTCTCCTTAATTCTCCTTGTTCTTGCTTTTGTAATTGGTCCTTGAAGCTTTTCATCTCCTTGACCATCTTGGTTCATATCAATAATTAATTACTCCTTAGGATGTCTCCTGCTTATCTCAGGAATGACTCTTAAGAAAACTTTCAGAGGCATTATTACAAGCTTGGATCTTATCGATTATCCCGAACAATCATAAGGGGGTGATTTCTGTAGAAGTTATTATACGAATCCGTCTTGTTTAACTAATTCCAACTACCCCACATTACAAGGATCATTGACATCATGGCTAGAAATGTCATCTATAGCACATCTAAGTAGAAGGAGCTTAGCTTCGCTAAACTGCCAACTCGTGCTCTAACAATAGAGTACTTGTCCATGCTGTAGCTGTGATAGAGTAGGTTTCTTTTCCTTTATAGTACTTTTCTAGAAAACCTCCATCAGGGGATCCAGTTCTATATGCTCCAAGCATACTTGTATAATAGTCATGAGAAGACCACTCATTTGTCTAAGTTACGATCATCCATAAAGAAGATTGTCATACAATGATCTTTAATTCAATTGAATGCCCAACTCTGTTAATCGGCCAAGAACAATATTACTTGTACTTTATGTAACAATAATTCGTACTTTACTATGAAGCACCACCCAACACGTAGAGTTACTAATTAAAGTATGTGGATCTTATGTGTGTGTAGTAAATAAATAGATCCAAACAAACACATAATCATAAAGATTATTTCATATTAATTCCATTAAGTATGGAGTTTTACATCAAATAGACGTTTTTTTGGGCATAATTCCCAACATCCTCTAGGTTGTGGTTAACCCTAACAATTAATTAAAATCTTAAGGGGTAAAAAGACACGAAAGCCTCTTAATTACAATTTGGAACTGAAAGAAACCATCTAAATTCAAGACTTCTTCAACAAGTAGTTGGCATCCCCAACCAGGTGCCTTGCCTAGACAAGTTCGACTAGGCTATACTTAAAGGGAATGCTGGTATAGAAGGGTGCCTCAACCAGCTTGCCCTACACCTGGTCAGTCTTGGCAGGCTGGTGCCATAGCTGGCTGCCCTTGTTGTGTCGCTACTGGCTGGCTCCCTTTATTGCTTCTTAGCTTCAATTTGATCTTCTCCTTATTCTCTTTGACTTCCCTTTGTTATGGCATGTACCAAGTACAACTTTTGAGCCACAAACTCGTCCTTCAAGGCTTCCTTCTTGTTCCATGGCCAATCCATTACAAAGCTCTCCATGAAAACACATAATATATCGGCCTGATCCTTCGCTATTTTAGCGCAAGCCCTTATCATCGGTCCTTTGAACAATTCTACGGTCTCACGCTTGTTTTGGGTCATAACACTCTCAACCACCATCACGTAATGCTCTCACAGATTTTTTGATAGATGTTCCCAGACGAGGACATGAGTAGTATCGGTGGTGATGATGAGAATGAAAACCGACGGAGTTTTTCTTTCCTTATCAACTCATTTATTTTACTATTGTGATTGCTTCCTTTTTTGCTTCTTTTCGATTATGTTGGTTTATGTTTTTTCTAGTTATATTGTTTTATCTTATTTGCTTTATTTCTCGTTTAGTTTGTATTTCACTTAGTTGTGTCCCCACATTGAGGACAATGTGATTTAAAGTGTGGGGTGATGTTTTATTTGTCGCAATTAGTTGGTTTCTTTGTTTTAGTTAAGTTGGTTTTTTTGCTTTTGGTTATTTTTGGAAAAACAACAAAAAAGAAATTGGAAAATTGGAAAACTAGACAATAATTAGAAAAAATTGAAATATCCAAACAGATTTTTGTTTTCTTTTAGAATTTTACTTCTTAATTTTGAAAATTTCAAAATATTTTTGTTTTATCGTCATGTACTAGTGGGAATGGAAATTGCTAGATCATTTGGAATTTTGATAAGGCTTGCTGCTTGATTAAGTTTAACACTTTGCACTTGTTTATACTTTTGTGAATTGATGGTTTATCTTGCATATACCAGTGTCTTGAACTAAATTAATGCTTTAAGAATCCTAGGTTATTAGTTTAGTATTTACTCTTCAGTGTGCCCTAAAACTTGTCTTTTCACACCTTGAGGTGAACCTGTATCTAGGTTAGTTGGTCCATGAAATGTTGGTAGAAAGCCTTCTTTGACCCGTTTGAGCCTTTCTTGCATATCCTTTTAACGATGAATCTTTGGTACCCGTTTTAGCATATATTGTGTAAAGGATTTTATCCCTTCTTCTCTTTTATTTTAAAACTCACACGATATACTAAACATTGAGTACGAGAGCTAATGAATCTATATCTTTAAGTCGCTTTTAAGTGAGGTAAATATATGTGTGTGGGAAAAATAAGGAGAGGAGGGATATAATGAAAGGGGTATTTTGGAAATTTTGTGATAAAGAATTTAAATGAGGAGATGAAAATAAGTGAAGTAAAAATAAAAAAATTGTTGTGATTCTCATTCATTTGTGGTTGAAAAGAAAGAAAAAGTTGAAAATTAAGAGAGTTGAAAAGAAAAAAAGAGAGAGAGAAAAAGAAAGGAAATAAAGATAGGAATCTTGAAACGCATATATATATATACATATATTACATATATGTATATATATATATGTAATATATATATGTTATTACCATCTTTCTTAAAATTTATTATCATGCCTTCTTATATTACCAAATTCCCTTGTCATTGTGTTTCATGAATGAGAAAAAGGTGAGAATGTTAGAAAAAGTTGTGATTCTTGAAAAGGTGTAAAAAAATGAGAGGGAGAAGTGTTTCATGCCAAACAAAAAATTGAGTGAAAGTCGACTTGAAGGTTTTATGAGATTAGTTTTTGACTTTGTTTTCCTTTTGGTCGTCTTAGTTCTCTTTTCATTACTTGGGTTTTTCCATTCCCTTTCGTTTGGTAACTTTATATCCTGAGCCTAACATTACAAGCTTAAAAGTCTTACTTCATCTGGGAATGACTTTACGTAGAACAACTAGTGGAGAGGTGGTGGAAAGGTCAAGCTTATGGGGAATTACGATTAAAGTGAATCATTTTGTCAAAAACTTGATATTCTCTTTGCATTTGTAGAACCATGAAACAAGTAAACACACACACAAGCACACACCATTGATTCCTAATTGAATAAGTGAGATCTTTGATGGAATACTTGATTCTTGTAACTTGTTCTTTGATAGATTCTCGAATAGTTATGTAAATTTTATCCACGTTAGAATGTGACGGTGTCTTTTAGCTTTGATTTTAGTTTATTTTTTTGTTTTGTTTTTGTTTTAATCATTCTTTTTTGTGTCTTTGTCTTGTCAGTGGTTTTGGATATTCCGAAGGCTAGTAGTCTTCTATCTTTTTGGTGCTTTAATTTTGTGTTGCTTAAGGGCAAGCAACGTTTAAGTGTGGGGGAGTTTGATATGTATGTTTTATTCTTAGTTTTATATTATCTTCATTTTGGTTATTGAAGAAGTTTGTGAATAAACTATTTACTAATTTAGGTATACCCGAGAAGAGTTAGAAGTGAAAGCAAGTTGAAATGAGAGCATTAAGAGTGAAAACGGTCAAAAACAAAGAAGAAAATGAAGATTACCTAATAGTGCCCAGCCACGCCGATAGGACCAGACCTACCGAGGCTAGCTGACACTATATATCCACCCCAAAAAGAAGTCAACCATGACCAGTAGTGACATGCAGTAGCAGATATTTTCTATTTTTTTCAGCTATTTAAATAAATTTATTCTTGGAGAATTAGGACATTCAGACCCAGGGTTTTAGTAAGGCAACTTTGGGGCAATTTCTTCCAAGAATTTCCCTAAGAAAACTATAATTCTCTTTCAATTTACAATTCAAAGATTAGATTTTAGTTTTTCAAAGGGAATTTTTAGAATTTAATCAGGGCAATTTCGAAGACGAAGAATGGCGGTTCGAGAGATCGTTTGAGCCAATCTTCAGAACCTTGAAGGTTCTACGATCAACTACTAAGCTTCCTTTTATCTCTTTTACTTATGAAATCCATGAATTTTACTATTGTAATTGAGTTGATGAGTATCTAGGTTTACTTTTGTGGTTGAATGGGAATGAACCCTAGTAGATGTTAGTTTAATTTTGATAAATTATTATTGACGGATTTGAATTGCATATTAGTTCTTGCTTGATTGTTCTTAATGTTGCCTATTTTACGCATAATTGGCTAATTTTCTTGCATTACTTTGAGTTGAGAAAGGAAGAGTCATTTAGGGCTAAAATTGGGATTTGAGATTAACGATTGATTAGAGATGATAATTGTGATATTTAAGTTAGTTAGAAAAATCTAATTCATTCTGGTTATTATTGCGTTCATAATTGAGTTAGGGTTAGAAGAGATTCTTTTCTAATCAATCAGGGGAATAGTGGATTCTTGGCAGGGAAAGGATTAATCCTAATTAAGTGAATGAACCCATCTAATAAATCACATCCACGATAATCTTTTCAAAGGAATCAATTAGCGCAAGCTAGGTGGATTCTTGCATTTAAATATCCTTTGAGAACTTTTTTAAATGATCAATGTTGGTTCTTGATTGAATCCGTAGTTAAGAGTTTTTAGTATAATTTTTGCAGCTTCTATAGTTTAGTTTTCTAACCTTTAAAACTTGATTTCGGTTGATAAAATAGTAGGAAATTCGTGAGTATTAACGCTTTTTCGTCCTGTGAGTTCGACAATCCAAGAACTTTTCTAGCTATCTAGAATAATAGGGATGTTTACCTTAAGTCATAGTTTCTATATAAGAACCTACACAACATCTAAGAAGCAACGCACAGTTTCCCAATCCTTGGCCAAAGCCGAATATTGATCTATAGCAGTCACCTTTTGTAAACTCAAATAGCTTCATTATCTTTTTGAAGTCCCTCAAACCTCTCCACACCTTTATATTATAACAATCAAGCTGCACTTCACAATCATCTAATTTGGTTTCATGAATGCACTAAACATATTGTGATCTATTGTCATTATGTTAGGGATGAGTTCCAAACTATACGGGGTTTCTCATGCTTACATTCTTACTGATGCTCAACCTGCAGACATCTTTACCAAATCTCAGGGACAATCTCAACTTCACTTACTGTTGGGCAAGCTGCGCATTTGTAATTTACACACTCCACCTTGAGGGCTAATGTTGAGAATATATTGTATATATGATTGAGAATATATTGTATTTAGATGATTGATTAGTCTAGATTAGGACTCTTCCCTAATTTACAAGGACTGTAATTATGGTAGGACTTCTTTGTTACTGTCTAAATATTTTGCATAGTAATGCAGAAACTCTCCAGCATTGCAGCTTGATTTGGTACCAATTATTTCTTTGACAATAAACTAAAAGAAGAAGTATGCAGAGGAGGAACCTGTCAGCCTACTGTAAATATGAATTATTGCAAATTAATCCATTACTATCATGCCCGAAACTGTGGGAACATAACACGACCGTGCCCAAGGCAAAAGGCCTCTTACATCTCATACCATAAAAGGAAATATTCTATAAGAAACCAAAACTTAAGATAAAAACATCTCTAACATAAATCATAACTTCTTACATCACTCTTGCACATCGGAAGGTACTAAAATATAAAATAAAAGGGAAACTCTATAAAGTCAAATATATCTAAAGCTTCTACATCGGAAAGGAACTTCCTCCCCCTCATTTCCGCATCATTCTCAGAAACCTTGTTATCTGTAATGGGATGGAAAAATGTGAGCTTCCAACTCTATAAGTAACACTAACCCCTACCCTAGAGTTAATGAAAATTCATTTTCGAAAACAAAGTTTGGAAGTTTTAATAAAACATTTAGCTACTTACAGAAGAGCTTTTAAGAACATATTTGCTTGTGAAAATAGCCTATTTTGGGGCTGTCTAGAATTATAAGATTTTTGAGGGTTGATATGGAGTTTTTATAAAATATTAATAACCTTAATTTAAAGGCAATGAAAATTTTGGACTAATCCAAAAATTCGAAAAACCAAATGGCAAGAATCTGTAGCTGCACATCCTTTTTTTTCTAAATAAAATTGCATCATCAAAATCCATGAAGTCAATCCACTAACTAACCGACATCATTTAATTGAAATCAACAGGAGTATGTGTGATCCAAGTAAAACATAAGTTTTTTATAAAAAAAATAAGTGAATGAGAAAGCTAAGAAACATGCGCATTGTACTGGTCTGCTGGGAATTGACGCATTATGTTGTGCGCCCAAGCAAACCGGTCAAATGACCTTTTTTTTTTTTTTTTTGTTAGACATACAGACATTTTTATACTTCAATAACCACTAAAAATTTGATAAAAACATTATAGAAACATCTCGAAGACATATTATATCACAATGTACTTGAATTGGGGAAGGATGCGAATATGAAGATCAAAAAGAAGTTGGCGAAGCCAATTTAACTCACAAGAAGTAACCCCCATAGAGCGGTATTCTGTCTCAGCAAAAGGGCGAGACACTGTGGGTTGCTTCTTAGTATTCTATGAAATCAGAGAATTCCCTAACAAAAATAAAATAATCAGTCTGAGATCGGTGGGTGATGGGCAACTTGCCCAGTCAGCAGTATAATAAGCACTAAGGCAAAAATTGATTGAGGAGCTAAGGAAAAGTGCCTGACAAGGAAAAGATTTCAGGTATCGAACAACTCATGGTGGCCTCCCAATGATGTTGACGAGGCTTCTGCATAAACCGTGTAAGAATATGTATTGAGTAAGGCAGTTCAGGGTGAATGATGGTAAGATAAATCAAACGTCCAGTCAACCTATGATATTGATCAGGAGTAGACAGAAAAGGACTTTTGTCATTGGCCAAGTAATGTTCAAAGAATTTAAAAAAAAAAAAAAAAAGAAACCCTTCGTGAGAAAGCTTGTATTGTATCAA
Source organism: Catharanthus roseus (assembly GCA_028651295.1). Lineage (NCBI taxonomy): Eukaryota > Viridiplantae > Streptophyta > Magnoliopsida > Gentianales > Apocynaceae > Catharanthus > Catharanthus roseus. Next base: position 1,051,022 of record JAPQWS010000132.1, read on the forward strand.
TCACTTGTGGAAAAAGAGAAAAAAAATGAGAAAGATGGAAAAAGTAGTGAAAAAGGGAAAGAGGATGAAAAGAAAGAAAAAGGGAGAGAAAAAAAAAATGAGTACAAAAGAAACATTTTATTAGACTTTTATCTCTCAATTTCTTATATTCCCTTCTTCTCACATATACGCTTCCTTGATTTTTTTAGTGTTGATGTGTTATATAGTTTCATGGGATTGTATGCGCCGAAAGAGACATAAAGTGTTTTGAGAGATTTGAGTGAAAACGGCATAAAGGTTATAGATAACTTTGAGTTTATTTCCCTTTTTGTTGCATTAGCTCATATTCTCTTTCATCTTTTTTCACATTTACCTTTGTTTGAGGTTACGTATGTCCCAAACCTAGCGTTACAAGTTTTAAAGTCCTACATAATCTGGGGATGACTTTAGCTAGTACTTGAAGTAGAAAGGTGTTAGAAAAATCAAGCATATAGAGTATAACTTGATAAAGTGAATCATATGGTTGATTTTCTGACATTCTTTTTGCATATTTTTTAAACTAAACATGAGTTTGCACGCACACGCGCACACACACACACACCCTGTTGATTCTCATGTGCTAAAACGGAATGTTGGATGTGTTGGTTAGTTTATGAGTTGTGCCTTGGTAAGTTTTAGTAGTTTTTGTAACCTTTGACTATGTTTTGAAAGTGACGTTACTTTGTTCTTTTATGGTTTTAGTTTCATTCGTAAAGTTTTTTATATAAACTTTCTAGTGTTTGTTTGGTGTGATTTTATGCGTATATTGTCAGCAAACTCTCACAAGACCTTACTTGTCCTATTTGATAACTTAGGAGTTTAAAGGGCTTGTAGCACGTTCATATGAAAATGACAAAGGATTATTCAACAATTTTCAGAGCAGCAACTAGTTGCATTAGAAGATTTTAAAGATATCATGGTTGAAAGCTTCAAGATAAGGGATTTCGGATTCAAATTGAAGCCTTGGAAAAGTTTACAAGACTTCCAAGACTCATTTAAGTCCTAAGAATTTCAACAGAATCAAATAGAAGCTCCCGGCCATCATGGACGACAAAAGAAGCAAGAATGGTGGCAAAGTAGAGCCTACCACGTCCGCGGTAGATTTCTGTCCAAGAAATGGTGGTTGAAGCTGAATGGCCGAACCCAGCAACCCTCTCAGCTGGACCCGGCCGGGTCGAGTTAAATTCTACAAATATTAGACAATTTTGTTAAGTTTTTATTAATTTTTGTTTCTTTTTGTCCAAGTTTGTAACTAACTTTAGTTAGAAGGTTAATCAAGTCTTTAATATGCCAATTAGGTTTTAGGAGGAGTAGTTAGGATTTTCCTATAGATATCCTATTATGTCTCCTCTTGTAAACAACATTGATATTTTGCTGAAATTTGAGAGAGGATTCTTGATGTGAATCTTCAATTGATTGTAGATTGGATTCAACACCTTCCCAAGATCACCTCCTTTGATGAAGAACCTCTATTGAGGATTTTGTAGTTTCAGCACTCCAATAGAAAACCTATGAGGATCTAAGTCTCATAATCCCAACATTGAGTGGCAAAACTCATTCACAATTTGATAGAAAGAACCTTGAAGAAACTAAGGCCTCAAAACCCCAACTACCCAAACTAGAAGACCTAGGTTAATCAATTCTAAGAACATAAACTCTAAGAATCAATTAAGAAGAAATTGGATGATTAATTGATTTCCATGGCTTCCACAACCTAGGCAATCAATTGTTCACGACACTAAGGAAATTAACCCTTAGCAAGCTAACTAAGAAGGGTGAAGAACCCTAGAAACAATGGAAAATCCTCTCTCAAATTTCAGCAAGAGATCAATGATGTTACAAATTAGCCTATAAATGAGTATTTATAGTGCAAAGCTTAAAAAACATAGCTTGACTATTGATTAAGGATAGTAAAATACCCACTAGACCCATAATTGTTATCTAGAAATGAAGTTCAAATAATAAAAAACCCGCCTAAACATCACATTGGTCCAATCTGTTGGAATTCATAGACAAAGCACATAATAAAAAAACTACAAAAATCGCCAACAGAATCCGCACATACCAGAAAAATAGATTGGAAAGAAAACGACCTCCATGTTTTCTTGATGCCGCTAGGTATGGAGGCGCTGCTATTTATGCTTCGCCCTCTATCGGTATCCATGCGACAACCTCCTCTGCAAGCGTTCGGGATGCTAGCCCCTTGGTGTTCTGAAAACTATTCAGAATGAATTCTAACTATCGGGCAATATTTTGGAATTTCAGAGAGAGAGGCAAGACATGATTCTCGCCGTTCTAGGGTTAAAGTTCTTAATCAGAAGAAGACAGCCATGTTAACCTTTTATAGCTGTGAACATCAAAACCCTAACTGTCATCTAATGACAGTTTTAATCTCGTCCGCCTATTCCTATAATCATCCAACGGTTGGATGAATAATATTAAGTAATTAATTTTATTTATTTGATAAATAAATTAGTTACTTATTAGCTTACCAAATAAATACAACATGGCATCTAATTCCCTTATTGTATACGTTCAATGAATCTGGACACGATCTAGATTCATTGAATGTGGACATCGTGCTCACAAGATCGTCTATGCATGTGACCATGTAGGTTCACTAAACGTTGGTAGTGAATAAAAAATGTCCTAGACATTTATCCACAAAACATTAATGGCCTATAGCAAGACATTATGCTTACCTAAGTTAAGTAATAGATATAATAACCTAACATTAGTTTTAATATTCATTCCTTTTATCACAGGATATCCTAATTAAGTATAAGGCATGGACTGAGTCATCCTTATAAAACTTAATTAACCATTTACTTGATCACCGGGCAGACTGTTCTGATAAATAATATTAATAACACCTTATTACTACTTATTTGAGCATGACCAAGCGTATTGTTTAGTCTTCCTTATCAAGGGGCCCATGGATATCTCTCTATAATAAGAGATAGACAAATCCCTTTCACTATCTCTAATAGTCAAGCCATGACAAGAAAGTAGTCCAACCAATAGTCATAATAATCACATGATAAAAAGTGATGTTTGGCTATGTCAAAACATATTTTCTCCCCATGCAAGAAGCATTAGAAACATTAGGTCAAAGGACACCAAACATAAAACTAAGAAGAAATACTTATGAATTAAACTCGTGCAATATTTCTTCTTCACTTTGGGTCATGTCCAATACAATATTCTCAATATGTATTTATGAATTGATTTAATATCTCATATTCATGATCAGTAAAACCTGATCATCAATCAACTTCTTACTAGTTTAATAATACAAGATGTAATAAAACTATGGACAAACAAGAACAGTATTTTATTAGCAAGAAAAGTTTTACTATCAATTCACATACTTGATGACCAAGAGCATAAAATGCAATTCAAAATACATGCCTCATAAATCATAAATGTAAGTCAATTGTTCTAGGGCATATAACTAACACAATCCACCAGACCTACTAGCGACGGCAGGATGTGCCCTACCGGACGCAGTAAGGTGTTGTCTTCCAAGCTAGATCCATCAAAAAACGTACCGTAGATGGTAGGTATAGGGCCTACCGTCAGCGGTAGGTGTAATGCTTCACAACACGTAGTCTTTTTCACATCCAATTTGCTCCATTGAATAATCCTTGCTTATAATATTGATTGTAAGCAACTTGGAAGGTTCTCCTTGATCTTCAAAGCCTTCATTCTTGTTCTTCATTGTGTCTTCTATGAAAAAAAACCTTCCTTTAGCCAATCTTTCAACATATGTTTTAATCTTCTAGCCCTTGCCCTAGTGACTCGTCCATGTATCAACTCATTAGCTTCTTTGCCTTCCCAGTTCTCCATTGTCTCTAGGGTTCTGCAACCCATCTTAGTTAGCTTGTTAAGGGTTATCTTCCTTAGTGTTGTGAACAATTGATTGCTTAAGTGGTGGAATCTATGGAAATCAATTGATCATCCAATTCCTTCTTTAATTGATTCTTAGAGTTCTTGTTCTTAGAATTGATTAAACCTAGGTCCTCTAGTTTGTGTAGTTGGTCTTTAATATGCCAATTAGGTTTTAGGAATAGTAGTTAGTATTTTTTTTTTATAGATATCCTATAATGCCTCCTCTTGTAAACAACATTGATTTTTGCTGAAATTTGAGAGAGGATTCTCCATTGTTTCTAGGGTTCTTCAAAGCATCTTAGTTAGCTTGCTAAGGGTTAGCTTCCTCAGTGTTGTGAACAATTGATTGCTTAGATTCTGGAATCTATGGAAATCAATTGATCATCCAATTGCTTTTTTAATTGATTCTTAGAGTTCATGTTCTTAGAATTGATTAAACTTAGGTCTTCTAGTTTGTGTAGTTGGGGTTTTGAGGCCTTAGTTTCCTCAAGGTTCTTTATACCAAATGGGAAATAATTTTTTCCTCTCAATATTAGGTTTATGAGGCCCAGATTCTCATACGTTTTCTATTGGAGTGTTGAAACTACAAAATCTTCAATAGAGGTTCTTCATCAAATGAGGTGATCTTGGGAAGGTGTTGAATCAAATTACAATCAATTGAACACTCACATCAAATTAGTATCAGAGCAACCTCCAAATAAAGGTCACTTTGTGTTGTAAGTTGTGTAAATTTGTTGAAAATTAAAAAAAAAAGTACTTGATGATAAAAAAATTTCCAAGAAGATCATGGAATATTAAGTACAAAAAAATTAATCCAAAAGTCAATTGAAAAATTGAACGAATAATTGCAAATTTGTTTGAAGTTCTGTGATGGAGATGTTATCCTTCGAGTTAGGATTCAATTTAAATAAGATTTATGCAATCTGGAGTCCAACTAAATGATCAATTTGATTGAAACTTGAAATGTGTTTCGGAATCTCAGCTGCAGAAAAAGTATCAATTAATCCGAGGATATCATGGTTTATATTGATTCAATTCAAATGAAATTTGTCCTTAAATTCACCCTCATCGAGTGAAGGATCTTCTTGAATTAGTTTAACTTGATTCAGATTCATATTTATATAGTTAGCATCATTTTAATGATAGGGTGTCATTATCCCCTATTTCCTGGAAAATTTTCTTAGTACTCTCGTTTTCTTGTTTAGCCTAATTGTTTTGAATTGTTTTGTTTTTGAGTTCTAATTGTTTCCTTGTGTATTCCTAATTTTTTGTTGATGATCAATTAAGTTTATTGGCTCTTTTCCATGGATTACATTCTTTGAAATTCTTACACCTCAAGTGTTTGAAACTTTGCCTCTGTGGACACTCATATCCAACTAAGTGCATTGATTGTTTGCTTGCTTGGTTTTTTTTTTTTTTTTTTTGACTTTGGTTTGAGTTGGTTAAGAGGTTTGAATAATCTTATAGAAACTTGAGTGAAGAGTGTTTGGAAAAGGCAAGAGGGTGAGCCTAATGTGACAAAAGCCAATAAAGAATGCTAAACACGAGTGAATTAAGTGATCATCAATAGTGCAAACACTTAGGGAGTGATTGGGAGGTCCTTTTCTTGTTTTATAAATTTTTTGTGCAGCTTTAAAATCGGAAGACCGGTATGTTTTACAGAAAGAATTGGATGATCCCCTTAAAATCGGATGATCCCTCTTAAAAATCGGACGATCGATTTTTCTAAAGCTAGAAAAATCGAACGACCGGTTTTAAAATAGGACGTCTGATTTTTCTTTTCTTTTGAAAAAAATCGAATGATTGGTTTTAAAATCGGATGACCTTTTTTGAGAAAGATTTTACAGCCAGTTTTCCTTAACAACAAAAGAGCTTTCTTTCATATTTTAAAAGCACGTATTCTTGATACTCTTTTAGAGATAAGAAAACTTTCAAAGGCATCAAAAACTCCATCAAGAATACTTGGGTTTTTCAAGAATAGTTTATAAAAAGAAATTCATCCAAGGAGCTTCACACTTGATCAACAATCAAAGATGAGAGTTAGGGAGTTTTACAAAATACCTTAGCACATCCCTAACTAAGACAAAATTCTTCAAGGTCTTCAATGGCTTGATCTTTTCTTCTTCATTATGCCTTGATCACCAAGATATTTTGCTTCTAAGTAGTGTACCCTTGAGACTTCAAAGATGCTTCTTTTGTTCTATAAAGACTATGCTTAATAACCATAACACAAACATATGTTAATCATAATAAAAAAACATATGCAATGATGCCCTTAGGGCTAGGGCTGTAAACGGGGCGCGTCTTACCCGTACCCGCACGGGTCTGTACCCGTTTTTAGCGGGTAAGGTTTAAATTTTATACCCGCGGACCCGTACCCGTACCCGTATTTATACTGCTATATGGGTCCGGGTAAGGTATGGTGATGCCCAGACCCGTATACCCGTATTAATAAAATAATAATATATTTTATATATTATATTATATTAATATATAATTTATAATTTTTTTAACATATTATTTTACTCTTATCTTTAACCCTAACCTACTACCTCTACCTACCAACCAACTACACTCACATCACATCACATGTGTTTGATGACAATGATATTGTTGAGAGTTCTTCCATCCCTTCAGTTGCATTTGCAGAGAAAAATTGATGTGAATTTTTTTATCTTTAGTTGCATTTTCATAATTATCTCTATTTTACATACAGTTATAAAATTATAATATATACTCACTTCAATATTTCTTTTATAGGAGACAAATAGGAGCAAGCGGTATCCAAAATCCAAATGCTTTGATTAATGTATTTTATTGAACTAGAACTTTTATTTTTATTCGATTAATGTACTATGACGATTTTGTGTATATTTGAACTTTTAATTATGTGAATTAGAGATGTTAAATGATTTTATTTGTTGAAAGAAATGTTAAGGAGATTATGTTAATCATGTTAAAATTTTTATTTTTTGAATTATACATTGTTTTACATATTTTTATTTAACAGGGAAATAAAATAGAAAAAATGTCATACGGGTACGGGTATACCCGTACCCTACCCTGGACTCTGGAGGGTCGGGTCTGGGTCCAGAATTTTATACCCTGGAGGGTATGGGTCCGGGTCTGGGTCCAAGTTTCACTATAAGGGTACGGGTCCGGGTCTGGGGGTACCCTGAGGGTCTGGACCCGTTTACAGCCCTACTTAGCGCTAACAATCTCCCCCTTTGTTATTATGACAAATACATATGTAATAGGATAACCAAAAGAACAAAAGAGCAAGTATAGAACATGGTGATGCTTCAAAGAAATCATCAATAAGAGCAAAGTATATCAAACCACCATAAGAGAGAGATAACTCCCCCTATAAATTTGAAAAAATGCCAAGGGTTTGAAAGATAGTTTAGAAAGATAAGCTGCCCCTAAAAACATGCCTCACAACAAATATGGCATCACAAAAGATATCAAGGCCAAACTAAGCCATATAGATAGATTGCACATCAAAAGCATATAAAACATCTAAGGCAACCAATAAAGCATATCATATCTTGTCATAGCAACAAAATCATATAAAGCAACATTGCACATTGCACTTCAACAATTTCTCCCCCTTACTTCTTGCACAAATTTCTCCCCCTTTTGTCATAAATCAAAAAGACTCTTAGGAGAGTTTTTAAGGGATCATAGAAAAGGGAACCACAATTGGACTTTCAACACTAAAGTATCACCATTAAGTCCATAAAAAAAAATGACATCAAGATAACAGATTACCAATATGAAGAACAAAGCATAGCATATGTCAAATCGTGAGTTTAAACAAACATGTTCAAGGAAAAAGTCACAAGAGAGCCATAATTAAGTTTGATAAGAAAGAAGAAAACAAGGGAAAGATAAAAAATTCTCAATCATCTTCACTCTTCTTCCTCGCTCCAATCTCATAACCCTTTCTTGAATGTCGGAGATCTTGCCATCTAGATCGTCAAATTGACTATTCATGGATGCTTGTAGGGAAGCTATCATTTCCATTGGTTGAGTCACGCTACCCAAAGATGAACCTTCCTCCGTTCTTTCTTGTCTTTTCTTTCGTCTTATTTCTCTTTTATGAGTTTCTTCCTCTGGCTCAGAGTCACTTTCTTCTTCATCCATATTCATTTCCTCTTGTTCCTCATCATCATCATCCTCTTTATCATTGTCATCTTGACCACCTCTTACTAATTGCCCTTCATTATTTTTCTCAAAACCCTTCTCGTGAATGTATACTGGTTATAGATCTTTCGGAGTCCAATGTGCTCACCAACTCCAACCAAGTTGAGCACAAAATGTTGAAATATCTTCGTCAGGAAGCAACCATATGGCAAACACTTGGTGGATGAGGATTGTGTAGCTAGCATATGCTCTATGGCTATAAAACCATAATTCATTCTCCTATGCTCATGAAGTGCTAGCATGACAAATGAATAAATATTGGTGATTGATGCTTTATGTCCAATATTAAGAATGATGATGTTTGAAATCATGTGATGAAGTAATTGTCCATAGGCATCAAGTTTGTTCTATCATCATACCTTTTGAGAACTTCTCCTTTAGTGAATGTCTACTCAACGTCTTTCACTATATAAATTAGCATCAAAATACTTCTTATTCTTAGTGTAAAACCTTATACCATCTTGAGGAGTTTCTATTATGGTGTTTAACAACCTATCATCAAAGGCAATATCCCTTCCTCCAATTCTAGACAATACCCATTGGTGAGGTATGTTTTCCACTCTTTCAATTATACCCTTATGAAGATTTGCATAAAACTCATAGATCATTTTAGGATAATATAACTCATTAATAGTAAGCAAAGGTACCCAACCAATCATATCGAAGAGAGTTGGAATAGCTTCCATCCCTTGCATATCACTTAAATCTACTCTGTGGCCAGGAGCAATTTTTCTTCTGTTCCTTGTCCATTCCTCAAAATTAGCAGCCTCCTTCACAGAGATGAATCGGTCTGGAGCCCTAACTCCAGATAGTATTCTTTTCCCTTTTCCTCTACTGCTTCCTCCTTCTTCAACATATACCTCTTTTCCAATGTTTACATTCTTTGTTTTCACCATTTTGAAGGAATTTTGACTTAGGGTTTGAGGTAGAGATTGGGGGTTTCAAATAGAGAAGATTAGAGAGAAAAATAGAGAAATAAAAGGTTTGCTTGGCTGTGGAGGAGAGAAATTTGAAAATTTTGAGAAGAATAGTGAGAATCGGACTTTGAAATCGGTCGGGCTTTGTGAGAGAGAGGGGTTTCGGACAAGAGAGTGAGAGAGAGTTGTGAGAAATAACTGGAAAATTTAGAAAGTTCTAGTTTTAAAAACCCTAGGTCCCGACATTTTAAAAAGACTCGATCGACCGATTTTCAAAAGTGGTCGTCCAGTTTTTATGAAAACAAGAAATCGGATGTCCGATTTTTATCGATGTCGTCCGATTTGGTCGTCCGAATGTCTCGGTAATTTTTGTGAAGAAAAAACTTTGAGTCCGTTTTTGGAACCAGAAGTCTGGTTTCTGAAAGAGGCGTCCGATTTTTAAAAAAAAAAATTTGGTAAGAATAAAGAATAAGAGGAAATCTGAAAACTCAAACAACACACATTAGTCCTGAAATTTACCAATACCAAGCAATTTTCTCAAATAACAAAAACGTTCTTCAAAAAGGGTTTTTGTAAAAATATTAGCAATTTGATCCTTTGTGCAAATATATTCTAAAAATACATCTCCTTTAGCAACATGATCTCTAATAAAGTGATGTTTAATTTCAATATATTTTGTTTTTTAATGTTGCACATGGTTTATGGATTTATGGCACTAGTATTATCATACATAATAGGTATGTCTTTAAAGGAAAAACCAAAATCAATCAAAGTGTGTTTCATCCAAAGTACCTGTGCACAACAACAACCGGCTGCAATATATTCCACTTCGGCAGTTGATAACAATACGCACGATTGCTTCTTGCTATACCAGGATACTAGACAACCTCCCAAAAATTGGCAATTTCCACTTGTACTTTTCCTTTCTACCTTACACCAGCATAATCCGCATCAGTGTAGGCAATAAGATCAAAACAAGATTGTTTAGAGTACCATAAGCTATAATCATATGATGAAATCAAATATTTTAAAATACGTTTAACAGCAATTAAATGGGATTCTTTGGGGCAAGCTTGGAATCTAACACACAAACATACCGCAAACATAATATCCGGCCTACTAGCCGTTAAATAAAGCAAGAAACTGATCATACCCCTATACCTTTTTTCATCAACCTTTTTACCTTTGTCATCTTTGTCAAGATTTAATGATGAGCTCATTGGAGTGCCAATACCTTTTGCATCACTCATCCTGAATCTCTTGAGAAGTTCCTTAGTGTACTTCTCTTGATTGATGAAGATGCCTTCTTTGGTTTGCTTGATTTGTAGTCCAAGAAAGTAGGTCAATTCTCCCATCATGCTCATTTCAAACTCTTTTTGCATAAGAGAGGCAAATTCTTCACATAAAGAAACACTAGTAGCACCAAAAATAATATTATCAACATAATTTGGACAAGATGAAGATCATTGTTACAAGAGGTATTTGTAAAAAGAGTAGTGTCCACCACACCTCTTGAAAAATTGTTTGAAAGAAGAGAACCACTTAATTTCTCATACCAAGCTCTTGGAGCTTGTTTTAAGCCATAGAGTGCTTTTGAAAGTTTGTAAACATCATTTGGAAAATTTTCATGCAGAAAACCGGGAAGTTGTTTAACATAAACTTCCTCCTCAATATCACCATTTACAAAAGCACTCTTAACATCCATTTGAAAAAGCTTGAATCTTTTAAAACAAGCAAAAGCTAAAAGTATCCTAATGGATTCAAGTCTAGCAACTGGAGCAAAAGTTTCATCAAAATCTATTCCCTCTTCTTGATTGAATCCTTGGGCAACAACTCTAGCTTTGTTTCTAATAACTTCTCCGGATTCATTTAGTTTATTTCGAAAAACTCATTTAGTGCCAATGGTGGGGTGATCGCGAGGTCTTGGGACTAAAGTCCAAACTTTGTTTCTTTCAAATGATTTAATTCCTCTTGCATACCAATAATCCAAAACTCATCACACAAGGCATCATCAATAAACTTAGGCTCAATTTGAGATAATAGGGCAAAGTTATCAATAAAGTACCTTCTTGTTCTTACCCCTTGTGATGCATCACCAATGATTTCATCCTTGGAGCGTCCCTTTGGATATATCACATCTTGAAGAAGACTTTGAGCTTCTTGATCATTTTCTTATTTTTCCTCAATCTCTTCTTCCTCCCTAGCATGTTCTTCCATTGCTTGAGTGTACAATGATTGGTAGCTTAAAGAGTTATCTATGTCATCATCATCTTTTTTGTCAAAAATGTGTTTCATCAAAATTTACATGAATAGACTCTTCAACACACAAGGTTCTTTTGTTATAAATTCTATAAGCCTTTTTGTTTGAAGAGTAACCAAGAAAAATTCCCTCGTTGGATTTTCTATCAAACTTCCCAAGATTGTCCTTGGTGTTTAAAATAAAGTATTTGCATCCAAAAACTTTGAAATAGCCAATTAAGGGGGTTTTGTTGAAAATGAGTTCAAAAGGAGTTTTCTTTAAAAATAGTCTCAAGAGAACACGATTCATAATTTAGCATGCGGTGTTAACAGCCTCGGCCAAAAAATACTTAGGAAGGGAGTTTTCACAAAGCATTGATCTTGCTATTTCTTGTAATGTGTGGTTTTTCCTTTCCTCAACGCCATTTGGTTGTGGGGTTTTAGCAGCCGAAAAATTGTGTGTTATGCCAAAGTCATCACAAAGTTTTGTAAACTCTTGGTTGTTAAATTCTCTCACATTATCACTTCTCATATAGATTAATTTGCAATCAAGAGAGGTTTGAACCTTTTTAAAAATTTGACAAATTCTTGAAATGTCTCATCCTTTTGGATAAAAAACAAAGTCCAAGTAAATCTTGAGAAGTCATCCACTACCACAAAAGCATACCTCTTACCATCAAGACTAGTGGTCCTCATTGGTCCAAATAAATCCATTTGAATGAGTTCTAAAGGTTTTGAAGTTGAAATCATTTTCGTTGGTTTGAAAGAGGTCTTAATTTGTTTTCCAAATTGGCAAGCATCACAAAGTTTAATTTTCTCAAAGCAAAGTTTTGGTAAGCCTCTAACAAGTTCTTTTGAGGAAAGTTGGTTCAATAAATCCATACTAACATTACCAAGTCTTCTATGCCAAAAAAATGCATCATCATCATCATCATCATGAACCGAGATACATTTTAAGTTTTGAGAAATGAGATCTTCAAGAAGAATGACATAGACATTTCCAAGTCTTTTAGCAACAAAAGCATATTTATTTTCATGCTTATCAATGATAGAAGAAGAATCACTTTAAAAAAAAAAAACATTTTTCCCATTATCACATAATTGAATAATACTAAGTAAATTGAATTTTAAACCATCAATTAAAAGAACATCATTAATAAAAGAAGAACAATTGTTACCAATGTTGCCTATACGAATGGTTCTTCCCTTCTTCTTATCTCCAAAAGTGACGAAGCCTTGAGCAACCGCTATCCAAATACCACTTAGATGACCTTGATTTGGGTTCCTACAAAAGAAGAAGTAGAAATGACTTTTGGTACCCATATCTTTTTGAGTCCATGAATGTTTGTTGAATTTTCTTTTATTTTCCAAACAGTTTTTACTCTCCTTTTAATTTTTCATTCTATAAAACATTTTGTGGTTTTATGACCACTCCACAATAGATGCAACAAAGGTGTGAGAGGGATGAAGAAATTTTTCTAAACGTGTTTGTTTAGAAGAGGTATTGGTATGATTATATCCAATTCCACTTTTGTCAAAAGGTAATATTTGATAACCAAGAAGCTTTTCAAAATTTTCTTTTCGTTTTATGAACTTTTCAATACATAGTGTGAGGTCACTCACCTTTTTCTTCAAATCATTATAATCTACCATGTATTTCTCAAGAGAGAGAACTTTTTTCACAAAGATTTTTGTTTTCTAAAATGAGTTTTTGAAATTCTAACTTTGAGAAGTCGCTTTCCTTTTTCAAAACTTCTAGAGATTCAAAGAGAGTTTTGTTTTCATAAATAAGTTTTGAATTTTCATTTGATAGGTTATCAATCTTATTCTTTAACTCCTTGTTCTTTTTCGTGATCTTTTCCAATTCATGATACATTTCAATGAGCAAGGAATTAAGATCATCATCATTATCATTAACATGATTAGATACATTTGAGGGTGAAGATTGTACCTCATTTTCTAGTGCCATGAACCATAGGTTGGCTTTTTCTTCTCCTTCACTTTTCGCTTGAGTCTTGATCCCAAGCATCTATTAGGCCCTTGACTTTCTTCTTGTTCTTTAATGCCTCAAGCTTTGCTTCCAAAGCTCCTTTTTCTTTTTCGATAGCTTTGGGACAATCGGCTACAAGATGGTCGGTGCTATTACATTCAAAGCACCTAGCCTTGAAGAGTGATGAACTTTGTCCTCTTTTCTTGAATGGAGGTTTCTTTCCTCTATTGTTGAAGCTTTTCTTGTAGAATCTTTTGAATTTCCTCATTACCAAGGCCATGTCCTCATCACATCAATCTCATCTTCATTGTTTGATGAGTATATTTGATCATCCTCATTTACTTTGAGTGCTATACTTTTTCTTCCTTTGTCTTCATCTTCCATTTCATTTAACCTTTTAATTTTCATTTCATAGGTGAGGAGTGATCCTATTAGTTATTTAATAGGAAGCACTCTCAAATCTTTTGATTCCTCAATGGCAAGAGTTTTTGGTTGCATGCCTTTGGGAGTGCATCAAGAATCTTTCTATTTACTTCTCCCCTTGTGTACTCTTTCTCATATGTCTTTAGGCCATTAGTGATGTTGGTGAACCTTGTGAACATGTCACTAATGCATTCATTTTGTTTCATCATGAATAGCTCATAATCTCTCACCAGCATAACCAACTTTGATTCCTTCACTTGATTGGTGTCTTCATGCGTTACTTCAAGTAACTTCTACATTTCATGAGTCGAATCACATTCGCTCACTCTATTGTATTCATTAGCATCTAAGGCACAACTTAATATGTTCATAGTTTTTCCAAAGGAAAATAGAACATAAAACAGTCCTAGAGGGAAAGGACTTCAAATTTGACAGGTTTCCTGCAATTGTATGCATAAGACAATCAAAGTGGAACATGCCACTAAATCTTTTCTCAAGAAAACAATATCGAATTAACCAAACCTACTGGTGCTATTGTTAATTCAGATCATCAAAAGTTTAGAGGAAAGAAAATCCGAGGACAATTTCCCCAAATCTAAAACATCCAACTAGTAAACGTTTCCTAACGGATATGTATAATAACTTTCAACTTTCCTTTTTAACATAAACCAACCAGCCAAGCAAGATAAGCATTTCTCTCAACAAGTACAATATGCAACATGAAAAGCCTTTAAATAGAAAAAGTCCTAAACAAGTACAGTAATATGCAACATTTCTCTCAACAGTTTTTTATTCTTTATAGGTCCTTAACTGGACAGAAAAGATAGAAACAATATAAAAAATGGAGAAGAAGAACAACATTACCATTAAACATTAATGATGTGGTACTTATCGTTAAACATTAATACATTAATGATGTTGTGTCATGGCAATAAGCCTCTCCATCATGCCCAGTAGCTTCTTTTGGCTTTAAACAAGAGTTTGAATGTATTCATCTTGCTTCTGAATTCATTCCTCATAACTTTGCAACTGATTTTTTTTTTTAGCAACCAACTCCACTTGTTGAGATTGAAGAGTTTCATTCGCTATCTGAGTTGTTCAGCAAGTCTAGTTGCATTACCGGAAGATGAGCCAACTGAACTAGCATCTTTAGCAATCTTTGGTGGTAAAACCCCATACACCATTCCACTTACATATCCAGGTCTTTTGCTAAGTGTTTCTGCTAAAATTTCGTCCTCTACAACTGGCTCTCCATTTTCAACACGTTGCCTCTTCTTTTCTTGCAACTCTTCCTACAAAGAATTGGAAGTTGTATGAAAAATGCTCTATTTGATGGATAAATAATATATGATGACTTCTCATAAAGAATAATCCTTGGACCTTATAACTTACATGTGTTGATTTAGCTTTTTAATTCACATATTCACCGTTAGTATTTTGGTGAGTCATGCCAAAGTGTTGGATATGACTCGAATTCTCCTATAAATAATGTAGATTTATATAAACACCAATAATCCTTTTCAATGATTAACTTAATCATGTGAATTAGTTGATTAACAACAATAATAATGCTTACCATCTTAGCAAGGCGAGCATGAAATGATTTCGAGCCTGATGTATGGCGATAGGGCAGCTTTTTACGATTCGCAATATTGACAAGAGATCGTTGTAATGACAATAATAAGAAGTAGCTAAGTAACATGCTTTCATCAATATATTTTATGAAAAGAAGGAAAGAAAATACAATTGCATTTACCTTAAACTCCAGACTTTCAATCCGATCACACACAGATTCCCAAGCATCTTGCTTAATGAAATCCTAAGGACAATTAGTTCTTGGATTCTTTCCAGCATCTACTAACTCTTTGTAGACTTCATACAATTTGTTTCTCGAACGTCTATAGCTAATCAACAACATATTCTTGCATGTTTTTTATTTGTGTCTCAATCATTGAACTTAAACTATGCCTAACAAATAAAAGTTCAAAAGAGATGTCGCTATATGCATATATAAATAATTGGGTTTAAATAGATAACACATAACGTATACACAAGTGGGTTAAAGTACAACCATCAAACCACCATAAAGTTTGTCCTTTTCACTTTGAGAAAGATCTTTATAATTGTGCACGTTCTTGAGTGGAGCATGGTGTTTGATAATAACTCCAACTCCACTAGCAAGTAGAGACCTATATTGAAGTGGTCTACTGTAGCCTTCTGGAAACAGTTCTCTACTTCTACTTTCCTTTTCAGCAAAGTCAAAAACAAGTTCTGACAACAAAGAGCATCCAAAGCTTAAATACGTCAAAAATGTTGTGAGAAGTCAAAAAGGAGATTTTTTTTCTTGAAATATAACCTTTGTTTGATATTTTATATACCTGAAAATTTTATTGGTTACATTTCATTTATTAAAAAAATACATGATTAAAGAGCAAGAGAATCTCAACTTGGCACTGAAGCAAATTTTTAATATTATGGCAATACTAGATTTATAGATTATATACCAGAAGTACTATACTTGTTTCATGAAAACACAATGAGAACCTATTGTTTCTATAAAGAAGTGTCAATGAATCAGTTATTGTCAATGAAAAAGAAATATTTCTATACATGAAATTATTGCTGGTTATTGAAAAAGAAATTATTCCCATTTTTGCACAATGAATTTTGACATTTCATCTTTAAATGTCTACTGATCTTGCTCAAAATTCTTTAAGAAATTAAAATAGGTAAGAGAGTAATGTCTAAAAGCTTATGCAAAAAATACTTAACAACTCTAATATATAAATCAGAGTGGAGTATGAAAATATCCTAAACAATGAAATAATAATAAATAAATAAATAAATAAGTACCTAAACTTTCCTAGCTTGTACTGTTTTCCCTTGTTCCTAAAGCCTCATATACCTTTCATGGGCCTTGTGTTTTTCTATCTTCTCTCTGCAAAACTAGAAAATTTGAGTTAGAGATGAACTATTATGAAACTCAGCTATTACATTCGATTTAGTATCTAAGAAATACACCTGAATTTGCACATAAGAAATAAATTAGAATAAGTGGAAGACAAAAATGCAGCAAGAGTAATTCAGTATTTATCCCTCTAAATGCTAAAAAAACATAAAAGATACAGATGAACAAAGAGGCCCAGTTTTGAATTCCCAAATTTGGGTCATGGGAGTTCTAATGAGAGTTATAAAGTTCTTGAGGATCAGAAAATTGAGGAAGCCCAGGTTGAAGATCCTTTGAAAAATCGAGGTAGAGGAAAAATGAGTTGTGGGCATTTCTGTGTTCAAATGAGGAAGAGGAAGGCAAAAATCATGCAGAAGTTCTTCCAGATTCAAGAGAAAAACACCAACTTGAGGAAGACGATGAGAAAAGAAAAGCAGAAAGACAAGGCAATGATCATCATCTTCAAGAATCAAGAAAAGGAAAACGTTAGCAATTAAGAGGAATTTTTAATGGGTTTTGTTGGAAAAAAAAAAAACCTGAATCCTAATAGCCTAAAAGGAGGTGAAATTGCAGTTGATACTAGTCTCTTAAGTTGGTTAAATGAATCTGAAAAGACTTCCATTAAAGAAAACAGTCCTCCATTGGGAATTCATCTTCAAAGAGCTTAAAGTCTTCATGATAAAAAATGATTAAAAAAAAAAAAGAAAAAATATTGCTCACTATATGATGGTGAATAGAATTAAAATTTTGCAAAGAAGAATTTCTAAGACTTTCAATCCTCTAATCAGCTTATAAACACCCAAAACACATGCACCAATTAACAAAAACAAACTCTCTTCTTAAAACCACAGATAAAACTTTCCCATATGAACAATTTTTCTTCTAGGAATTCCGATGAACAATAAACACTAAGAAATTCGTAATATTCCAAAAGTAAACTCTAATTTTTGAAACACAGAAGACCAAAAATAAAAAGAAACCAACGCACTTTTCCAGTTCTTGAAACAAGGAAGATCATAAATCAAATAAAAATGATAATAAACAAATTGTACAAATACTTTGTTTACATAAAATCTTCTTCCAAGTATACATCTAAAATGAAAATTGTCAACTAAAAACTTGAAACACATCTTTGATGAGTTGGGGTTTGTTCCAAGAACACTTGAGTAAGCAGTTGCAGTTGAAGAATACAGAAGAAGAGAAAGAAAGAAGACAATATTGCATATGTCACAACTTACAAGAGATAAAAATCACCATTGATTCAACGTATTCAAATTTTCAATGTCATATTCTCAGAGCTTTATTCAATTTTGCCTTTTGTACCTTATTTCTCTTCTGTTTTCTTTCAATTCTTTCCATTTAGGTTGTCTTTATCTTTTTTGGACCCCTTTTTAGTGTTCAATATTGTGCTCTGCAGCTTCATTTTGAAGTTTATTTTAGTTAGTCAAAAGTTGTAACCTTTATTAAAGTTCTACCTTTTCTTGGCCTTTTCCAGTGTTTTTTATTTATGGCCTTTCCTATAATCTCCCTGAAACCATCCTCTTTAGCTATTATTTTGGGGAAATAGAGAAATTTTTGTCGTTCACTTTTCCTTCTTATTATCCATTTTGAACAGCAGTTGAATGGCAGTTGAAAAGGGAAAAACTGAATGTTGAAACTTTATCTTCATCTCAAGAGAAGGATGAAGTGTTTCCATTACTTTAAAGATAGAACAAAGAGTAGAGGGCAAAGATCAACAGCAACACTAAAAGATGAAAGTAAATCAGATATGTCAACTAGAGAAAGGGTAACAAAGTCTTCATGTTCAAAAAAATCCGACACTCATTCGTGAGGAGAGTATGTTTCAAGCTAACCCATCTCAAAATGTGAAAAAAAATATCTTAGATTACAGCACAAAAACAACAAATTGAAAAAAGAAATTTGGAGGAATTTTACCTGGTACTATATATTGAAGGTTGGTGTCGAGATGGAGTGGAAATACAGAGGAAGAGAACAAAAATCTGGAAACCCAACAATTTCAAGAGCAGAAACTCAGAACCCGAATCACTTTTCTTCGTACGAACCTGCTAGCTCATCCCAAATATGTAGATAGCTTAGGGGAACAACAGATTCTGAAGCATTGAGAAAAAAAGATAAATTTGGAGGAGATTTGAAGCATCAGTTACCTTTGCAAATGGGTGTTCTTCAAAGAAGAAATCTGGAGCGGTGGTGCTCTTATCTTCTTCAAAGATTTCTCTTGAGCAGAATCGGAGTTCTCTGGAGCTGAGTCGGAGTTCTGAAGAGGTAATTGTGATATGAGATGGAATTTGACAAAGTGAAATGTCAATTTGGTAGCTCTATAATACACTGAGAAATTTGGGGAGTGAAGTATATCCCGCTAGTTTTATTTCACGGCTAGGGCTGTAAACGGCACGAGTCGGTACTCATTTTTAACGAGTAATGTTTAAATTTTATACCCATAGACCTGTACCCGTACCCGTACTCGTATTTATACTACTATATGGGTTTAGACAGGGTATAGTGATACCCAGACCCGTATACCTGTATTAATAAAATAATATATATTATATAGATCATATTAGATGGAAAAGGCCGAGTGATTAGGGAGGGGAGGTTAAATTCAAATTAGCGTGGCAACGTAGGTTCAAATCCTGCTGACAAAAAGGACAATCTTTTTCTTTATTTTTCTTTTTCATTCTCTATCTTATATTCTACTATTTGACTTATCTATTAGGCGACACCGTATTATTACATATACTCTTTGCTCATAGGTTGTCCGAGGAGATTATGTTAATCATGTTAAAATTTTTAATTTAGGATTATACATTGTTTTATATATTTTTGTTTAACAGGGAAAAAAAATAAAAAACTATCATACGGGTATGGGTATACCCATACCCTACCCTGCACCCTGGAGGGTCGGATCTGGGTCCAAAATTTTATACCCTGGAGGGTATGGGTCCGGGTCTGGGTCCAAGTTTAACTATAAGGGTACGGGTCCGGGTCTGGGGGTACCCTAAGGGTTTGGACCCATTTACGGCCCTATTCACAGCCCGCCATTATTTCTCCCAACGAAGTGAAAAGTTGTCAGGAGGACTTTTTATTCGCGCATCTTTTTCAATTATTTGTGGTGACGAGGCCAGAAAAACGTCAGAAAAGATTATTTTGTAGGGACAAAATGTATCTTTGTCACCAAAAAACTGTCCTAAAAAACACTTTTTGTTTCATGAACCAAAGAGATATAAGAATGTTATTTGGGTAATAGTTAATAGGGAAGGTTGCATATTTTATTACCATTAATATAATGTACCCTTTAGATAAGTTTGCACAAATCTACGTGGAAGAGATTGTATGACTTTATGGAGTGTCTGATGATATCGTATCGAACCGAGTCTCAAGGTTCACCTTGCGATTTTGGTCCAAGTTCCAATTGGCTATGGGGACCAATCTAAGTTATAATACCACAGAATTCCCCAGACCGATGGACAGTTTGAGAAAACAATTCAAGCCTTGGACAATATGTTGCAGTCTTGCACTTTAGATTTTGAGAACGAGTGGATTGTTCATATTGCTTGCGCAGACTTTTATTATAATAACAGCTACCACTCCTCTATAAGGATGACGCCATTTGAAGCATTCTATGATAGGAGGTGCAGAACATCACTGTATATGGATGAAGTTGGAGTTTGATCTCATTGGAAACAAAGAAATTTCATTCCAAAATTAAAAGAGATGCAGGAACAAGTAAGGGTAATTCAAGATCAATTTCAAGCAGCTAAGAGAAGACAAAAGCTACACTAATAATTGGAGATGGGATTTGGAGTTTAGTATGAGAGATAAAGCTTTCCTGAAACTTATAATGCCCTATCGTGGAAAACTAAGATATTTAAGAGGAGAGAAGTTAAGTCTCAAGTATATTGGTGGGTATACATGATGTGTTTCATATGTCTAAAGTAAAAAAATACACCATCCAGCACCAGACTATGTTTTGAATGATGACATGTTGGAATCAGGAGCGACCTGACGTACGAAGAAAAACCAACTGAGGTCATGGAACGAAGTATAAAGCAGTTACGTGTAACACTGTTAATACAGGCCTGAGCCGCGCGGGCTGACTCGGACCGCCCGTAATATAGACGGATATGGATTTGTAAAATTAGGCCCGTCAAAAAATGAGCTCAGATTGTTTTGGATGCAGGTTTTTGCTAGCCCTTTTTTTTTTTTTTTTAAGGATTTAAGACCTGATTTGAATTAATAATTTCTTGAGATCCTAAATAAAAATTTTCAACCATAAACTTACCTAACTACTGCTTACTCTCTCCTCTTTTCATTCATCCTCCTCATTCTCTGTCTTTCTCGCCCCTCACTCACCCACGCAGCCACCACCATACCGTGCCGCCCCTCTTTCTTCTCTTCTTCTTCCTTTTTCTTGCACCCCATCTCAATGCGTTCTCGAATTATTTACATTTTCTGTGGTATATAAAATAGTTTGTGTCCAATTTAGATTTTTCTTCACTCATAGTTGTAAGCTCCGATTTAGATTTTCGTATTGCTACCCATAAATGATTTGTTTCTTTGAAGGAATCGATATTGCTTACTGATTCAAAAAGATTAGATCTTGCTTAAGATTTTACATAACTAGTCGAGAAAATATGGTAAGAGAGCAAAGTACAGAGTTGTTTTACTCTGAATTACGTAAATCAGCTTCGGCTTCAGTTTTTTCCAGTCTTTTGCTAATTTTTCCCTCGACTTCCGATCGATTCCCTTTGTGCTCTGAAGATAATTGGCCATGTTCTTGAATCTGATTTTGTTAGATATGCTTGTTACTCAGTTTCCAGTTTTAAGGAAATTCATAAGTATGCAGGTCTTAATCTTTCTGCCTTATCAGATGAAATGGAAATTGGAAATTGGATTTTTTTTTTTTAAATTTTGTTCTCTGATTTTTGCTAATCTTCAATTATTCATTATCTTTTGGTTCTTTTGGATTTTTTTATTGAACCGAAATTTTTCCTTGAGTTTGTGTAGAATTTTTGTTTTTGAAATTTTTACTGCTGAAATATTTCATTGAGTTTGTGTAGAATTGGGTTTGAGTTTGTTTTTGAACTTTTTTGTTTTTCTTGGCAAAGCCAGCCAGCTGGTCCGTTTACTCGCGGGCTAGCTACTTGAAGCTGGCTTGACGCGGTTTGGTTCGGCTCGTTTGACAGTGCTAGTTATGCAGGAGGTGTAAATCCTAATGTCTAAAGTTGTATGGAGATATCATGAAACTGAAGAGGCAACTTGGGAGACGAAGGAGTACGTAAAGAAGAAGTGACTAGAGCTTATAAGTATATGATTTTGAATTTCGAGGATAAAATTTCTTTTAAAGATGGTAGAATGTAACGCCCTACCCGTGTACCTCACATATGGCCCAAAAGTGCGAAAGTCATGAACGTAAAATCTGGGGTCTAACTTAATGGAGTAAACTATTTGGGATGTAATGATAATTTTAGAGATGCTTAGGAAAGAGTTAAATTTTATTAAGATATGTATTTGCGGGGAGTTTACAAATATCTTTAAGTAGATTAGTTTTTGTTTTTACCATGCTTAGCGTGAACATTTTAGGGATCTAAATACTTGACATATTTGTATAAGGTTTAAAGTTGGGAACTTAATAGAAAGATATTAGGTTTAGAAAAGAATGTATTGATATATATATTAAGATATATATCATTAGGATAATATAGATATTCTAGACATTTTTTTATTAGCTAAATTTGAAATTATTTTTTTAATAAAAAATTTATCTTTATTATTATTAGTAGTAGTAGTAGTCGCCGCCGCCGTAGTAGCAGTACTAATAAGTATTAATTAAAAAAAAAAAAGAGATAAGTGCTGATCAAACTAAACAAAATTTTAGCTCATCAAGCCATTTTCCATCGCTACCTTACCTCTCCACTTGTCACCATCTCAATCATTTCCTCTTCTCACATCACCCTATATATGTATAAGAAGGATTTTCACTTTAAAGGCCATACAGAGCTCTTCTAGGTAAGTTCTCCTTATCATTTTTATTAGTTTTCATAGAACTTATTCATAAATTGTTAGGTTTGAATTTTAGAATTTTTGTAGGGTGAAACTTTGGAGAGATTATATATTCTAAGATCGTTTAAGGAAATAATTATATTTGTTAGTGAATAGAAGTGTTGGAATTCTTAATTAAGTATTTTTATTATTCTATTTGTAGGATCATATCATTAAGTTGGCACTCAAGTGAGTCCAAAAGTCCCGCCTAAATGTTTTAACAGTGTTATCGATATTGTTTGAATTGTCTATATTTTCCTAAGATTTAGATAAAATATTTACTGCATTTGGGCGATATAATATTTTATTCTTTTAAATTGGAGATATTCTCCACAACTTGTCTAACTTGTGCCTTAGAAATACATAGGAACGGTGTTCCATGTACGTGTTTCTATTTAAAAAGAATTACTATTGTACATAGATTTTCTTGGAACATTATTAGATGGAAATCCTTTAATATTGTCTTGTTGCATAGTTTGACATAAATGAACGAAAACTATGTATATTTGTAAAACCTGCATACGCATAACTTGACTGGTGGATAGGAATTTGTTATTTTAAAACTTTATCACTTGATTATGTTTGGACGACCAAGTAGGTGTCCTTTTTATGTAATAAATACGTATGAAAACCCTATCCGACCAGGGACGAAATTTTGGATACAATCTTGTGTTCAGAAGCGTCAAAGGATTGCACTGTATGCGGTTAGTCTCCCGTACTAAGGCATCTTTTGATGATGTGGACGGTTACAAACTCTGGAAGGTGGATCCAGTTGAAAGGGGATGTAGATTTAGCTCGACTGAGACTGCATCTGACATCGCATTATGTTCTGCAGTTGAATGGCCGCCTAGTGGAGAGTTAGGAGGGGCTCAAAACTAGGTTGGTCTCAAGGCAAATCTGGTAGGTGTCTGAGGATTCGTAGCCTAGTTATATGTACTTAGAAAGTGTTGTTGTTATGGAAGCCAAACACTCATATGGTGTTTAGCAGGTACTGACTACGGGATGATGGAGTTTGTTTTCGATGACCTCTTATAGGCTCCGGACCTTGTCCGTGGAGCTTAACTTTTCTATGACATGACTTTAAAGTGAGTGTAGAAGCTGTACTGATGTGTCTTGATTCGCTCATACTTCCCAGTTGTGCTCGAACCCCTCAAAGAGGATTATACATCTGCACTATTAAAGTAGTTGAGAAAATATCTTCTTTTAGCATCATATGAAATGTTTTACGTAAAGCTTATCATTAGATTTTAGAAAAGTGCGAAAGCACACACACAGGTGGATTTACTAATCGTTTTTGCTCACGTTTTTTTTTAATGGCATCCGACTTTCATTCGAACATCGGTTAGGACCTATACTAATATAGGCTTTTCCTATTCAGTAGGTCTTTCATCTTTAGAATGAAAATGTCTATTGGTGACTTGGTTGGTTCACTGATAGTCTCACTCAATTCATTTATCTACTATTGTCTATGAGTGAATGAGTTTGTCGGAGGAGAACCACAAGGATACTTCAATTCAAGGTGAGTCCTAAGGGAGACAAGCTAAGCTGGCTAAATCTGCTTGGTGGAAGTATTAAAATGCGAGCTAATTTTCCATTTTTGATAGAAGGTCATTGGCATAAATTTTTTTAGGCATCTGACTCAATGATAACATACCGTCCAACAATTTAGATGACCTAAGACAGGAGGTGGCACAGTAAGCAACAATATCATTTAGCATGGAGTTTCTGGGACAGGACATGTTGTGTATAGTGGTTTTGGGAAAAGTATTTGTATTTCTTATCCTCCATAGTTGAAATGATACGATTTGTACAATGTTTTTATACTAGCTTTCTTATTGAAAGACTTTCTGGAACTTATGTAATAGTTGCGCTACCAGTAAACAGAATTTCGTTACCTAGTATATACATATATATATATATATATATTTCTACGTGTGTTTTAAGGTTTTGAGTAGTTATATATTTTAGTCCGAAAGGCATGCTGGTACTTTATCTAGTCGTAGTTAATCTAGAAGAAGGGTTGGGGGTATCACACATATCGACATAGACAATATATATAATGAGAGAGAGAGAGAGAGAGAGAGAGAGAGAGAGAGAGAGAGAGAGAGAGAGAGAGAGAGAGAGAGAAATAAGTTATAAATACCCTAAAACCTTTTTTATATTATAAATGTTCTATTTTTAACTTTTTATGCCCTCAAACTTTTTCGATTTGTTTATTGTATAATTATGGTGAAAGACGGTGGAATCCGATGGCAGTGAGCATGCGCCACTCACGGGTACGCTAAAAAAATGTCAAAAATTGATGTTTTATTAGAATTTTTTATACTCTCAAATATTCTTTTAGTAGCATATTGTTATACTTATAGTGGAAGACGGCACAATTTAAAGACGATGAACATGGCTCGCCAAGTCATGAGCCTACTAAAAAAAAGTCAAAAATTGATCTTTTTTAAATTTGTGGCATTTTTGGAACTTAATTTTGTTTTTAGAAAATAAAAAATAAAAAAAATTAAAAATTTTAATAAAATCCATTACTGATTATTGAATGGTTTCAATATTAATTATAAGAAAAGTTATAAAATCAATAAATCAAACAATTGATATCAATAATTATAACGGTGAATCGATATTGATAATTATAACAGTGAATCAATCGATTATCATACCGTTGCCAACTGGGTTCGAAATTCACAATCGTGACTGATAATGTGGCAAACACCTACTTCAAAACTCAGAGGATGTTGTCTCCTAAACAAGCACGATGGCAGTTAATTGTGGTTACATTCATAAGTAGCTTGGTCCATCTTTATTCTATTTCATATATGTCTGAGGATCCGCATAGCCCTCGATTTATGTGTTATTTATCCATTCCTACTTTTTTTATGCCAATGTTGGTGACTGGAGATAACTCTCTTCAGAATGTTGAAGTTCCGTACCTAGACAACGAAATACCCGAACGTCGCCAGAGATGGGAAACTCTCTACTAATTGGCTGGACTCATATAGAGGGGTTTCCGCGACGCACTGCGCTAACGAAAAACTTCCTGTTACCGTTAAGCGCAGACGCATCTTTCGAATGCATTCTTTTCGATCACTTTGGGAATGTGAGATACCTAGTTTGCTCTGGGAAAGGGCAAAGAGACTAAAAGGGCACAGCTGGCTATATCCTATGAGATAAGCACTTTCTTGAACTGTCTGGATCACACTCACTTGTAAGATCCCTATTCCTTAGGAATGAACACCGATATTGATAATTATAACAGTGAATCAATCGATTATCATACCGTTGCCATTTCTACTGGTACTCCTGTATTGTTGTCTGATGTGAACTCTAATTCTATACCCTTTATAATTAGAAGCATTATTTTTCTTCTGTCTACCTTTCATGTTTTTCATGTTTTACATGATTAATACAAGTATTTAGTAAAACAAAAAAGGTTAATACGGACAAAGAAAAAGGCACTTCCTCTGTGTGGATAATAGTTCTTGCATAATAGTCCTTTCATGTTTTTGCACAGTCCTTTCTTTGTAGTCTTTGTAGTTCAGTGTTCACGTTTCTTTTTCTTTTTGCTTGGTATGTTGATGACATGTTTTCACAACCATTTTCATAACTTCAATTCAATTACAACGCAATTAAATAATAGAAAATAATACACGAATGCTAGTAAGCTAAATATAATGTTGAAAAAAATACCATTAAAAAATATCGACGGAATTGATGACCTTAATTTTTATTAAAATTTATTATATGGGAATGCGTGGGTACAAAGGGTACAAAATTTCAGCAAGGGAAGCTTTCACTATGAACTTTCTTGTCTTGTCCGGCTATCTTTCAATCTTCTCCAAACCATCTTTCCGCAATGCAACAAGATGAGGAGTGCCATGCAGTAGAGCAGAGGAATGCCAATGATACAGCCCCCAGGGAAAAGATTTACTAATGTCTGATAAATATGAAAAAGATTAGCAAAAGAAATTGAAACATTGTTGTTTGCTCTTTTTGGTGAATTAAAACAAAATCTAGTGTTTTGCATTTCTTAAGGCTTTTTGGAATCAATTTGGATTTTTAGTCCAAAACCATTTTGATCTTCATTTTATATTTTTCCTTTTGAAGCATTTTAACTAACAAAACATGAATTTACTGTTAATTTGCGTTTTGATTTCGGATTATAATGATCACCTTACTGACTATTCTTAAGAATATGTTTACAAGGAAAGAGTGCGGAAGGTAAGGAAGAAAATATTACACACGAGAGAGAGAGAGAGAGAGAGAGAGAGAGAGAGAGAGAGAGAGAGAGAGAGAGAGAGAGAGAGAGCAATTCATCAAGATAGAAGAGAACTGAAAAATAGAGTAAAATGTGGTTTTATCGCAACAACCAAAGTTAAGATACAATAGGATGAAAAGCAAAGTTAATAGATGTCTTTCATTCACGTGGAGGAAGACTAAATGGACAGTCACCTAGTCAGGTTATTGAGCCAAGGGTCTATTACTATTACCATGATCCCGAACAAACAAACATATGAAAATGCAAGCACACAAGCAAAAAACAGGGATCTGGGTTCAGGCATACCTGTTCCGTAGCCCAATCCATGTAATATGATCCTAGAATTCATAAAGCAATGCAACAAGAGGAACTTACCAGCATCCCCGCAACAAGATGTACCACAGGAACAAGAAGCTGGTGACTTCTTTTTCCTTCAGCATACCCATTGAAAGCAATGACCATTGAAAAGGTATGGACTGTAACAAATGCAAGGGCTATGATTGCTGCAATTTGAAACATAAATACATCAACCAGCAAGTAGACATCCAATATACAGGTAACTGACTAGTAGACTTAAATTCAGCTTAGTGAAAATATTACTATCAGCATAATTAAAAAACCGTGAATTATAATAACGGAATTCATGCTTACAAGAAACAAGAAAAAAGGGTATCTGTGAGCACTTCTCCACATAAAATGTTGCTGGTCCAAATGATGGCGTCAAAAGGCTAAGACAGAAAAAGACAGCATGGGCTACCCCATGACCAAAACCACCAGCTGTGCATTTAAATAAAATCAGGTGAGTACCAAAGCGAGCAGGCACAAGAAACAAGATTGATTTAGATATGTTGTCATAGACAATAATGAACTCACAAAGACAGCCATGGCAATTGTAGAATATTCAGAAAGGACGAGTTGAGATTAGTCATGCATGAATGACCTGGGAAGGGCAAATTTGCCAAGCTATTTAAAAATATTGGCAAGGGAGGGATAGTAATATAAAAATGAATATGAGTGAATAACTAATTCCAGCTATCCACTGAAATAACATCAGAAAAACATCAGAGCTTAGGCACAAGAAACAAGACTGGTTGCATATTTTGCCATTCATAAGGATGATAAAATTGACAGCCAAGCAATTATCACATGTCTAGAAGGGATTAATTCAGATTATACATACATGTAAAACCTTGCAGTTTGTAAATTTAACAAGCTATTTGCACACATTGGCATGAGGAATTTCATAATATGATAAGGAATTAGAGTGAAGAACTTATTATAAGACATGTAGTCATGTATGTCATTACACAAGAAAAATCCAGTGGTAGCAGCCACTGCAAACAACATCCAGCTGGTAGAATTTATGCGGTGCATAAGCAACAAAAGCAGCTTAAGGAAGAAGAATGAACATATATAGGGGATCACAGAAATGAGATAAAGGTAGCCACAAGCACTGTAAATATTCATTAATTCAATACTCATCTGTAAGTCCCCGCTATTGGATAAGGATATCTATTATCAGAGAATATGAGAGTTATTCAGAAGCTAAGAGAATCAAATGAGTTATGCTGTTGAAGGGGTAATTAATCTCTCTTAAGTCCATGAAGTGAATCCCTCAAAGTCTACCAAAGAATAGTAGAGTTCTAAGATAATTATCTATGAGGGTATTGTATAAGGGGGAAAATATAGATCGACATTAAAATCCAACAGAACACCCCCCCCACCCCCCCCCCCCCCCCCCCCCCCCCCCCCCAACCCCCCACACAATAACCAAAAAAAAGAAAGAATCAAAACTAGCAGACCCGATTGAAGGAAACCTAAATAATTTGATCAGTTCCTAATCTACGGAACACAGACAGAAGACTCACTAATACAATTTCGGATTGCCTGAGCTGAAGATTCCACCAACTACGAAGCAGTTCCCTTAGCCAAATTAATAAATAAATAAAAAGAGACATTGGCAATGTAAGTGAAAAATTTTAGTAAAACAATGCATCCATATCACAAAATTGGGAAAATAAAGAAGTTTCCTGAAAGACAGAAAACAAAAAGCCTTTGCAAATTATCAACAAAGATAAAGCAACTTCCTCGGTCTTTTTTCTTCTTCTTTTTTTTTTTACTTGTCATATTTCAAACATCACGCCCTTTAAGGAAACACTTAATTTTAAATGTTTTTTCTCTTATATGGACTATAATTCCCTTCATATAAATTTCACTTCTCATTATTATTCTACAAGTTTCTATATTAGAATAATTAAAAGGGGTTCAAATTTGTCTTTTATAGACGGGAGTGCAGTAAATATTCCATTGTTTCATAATGTGACAATTAAAAAAAAAATACTGAGTATAGGTGAAAGGTGACAAGTAAACAAAACGAAGGGGCATAATTATTTACAAAGGAAAGTGTATCCCCTGTCCATGAAAACATATTCTAAAATTTCAAAATGTTTATACTGAAATGTTTGTTCCAAGAATCCTTGAAGTGAAATTATATGGACTATAGATTAGTATGCACCATTTCAACAAGAGTATCAAATGGCCCTGAACTCCATGGGCTGAGATTAGTAAAACCATATACAGAATCGCAATACTAGATTACAAAATCCACATCATGTGTATCATCTCGTTCAACACCCGTATCAACATGCATTTTTCTATTGATTGGAAAATGGCTCCCTTTTGCTTTCACTAATCAGGGCAAACGCCTAAGCGTGTGAAAAGTGAGCTAAAAACCAGTAAGGTCAAGTAAAAGTAAAACCAATTGCAGAAACTTGAGCAACTGAGAAAATTTGAGTCTCTGTAATGGCTATAAAAATCCCATCGAAGATCCTTCCAAAAGAAGAGTGTAAGATAATTCAACAATGATTGAGATTATGGTTTTTAAACAGAATTTACAGGCACACCATCTGAGAATACATACATCAGGCCAATTAATTTCAAGTACAGGGACAGTTTACATGACAGAAACTCTTCCCTTCCCAACCTTTCGAGGACAATTTATATTTTGACAACATCTGTTTACTTCTTCAATATGCACAATAAACTAAATATCTCCAGCTCCAAACATTGTAAAATTACAACAAAGTTTAGTAAGACTAAGGACCACTTAAGTATTACCTAGGGCAATTTGCATCTTATCGGTCAGAAAGAGGCGAGGTTTAGAAACCCTGTCCGCAAATGCATCCAAGATATCTTCCAGCTTCCTAAATTAAGCCCAGAAAAGCAATTGAACATTACAATAGGACATCAAAATGCATAAAGAACTAGAGAATTACTACAGCTTACAGTATTTCTAATTAAAATGGTATTTTTTTCCCATTAAAAACAGAAACCGCATCAAACTAGATTCTTAAGTTTAGCAAAAAATTGTATGAAATTAACATAGATAGGTCTGCTATCCTAGATTTACTTCCAATTCAAAGCTTTAATTTGTGCATTTTCTTTAATGACATTCAAAATCGTCATCCCAAAAAAGATGAACACATATGCACATTTACTAACATGTATACTCTCCAGAAGAGGATACGAAGGCCTTCTTGAAACGCAACAGAAGTCAGTATGAGAATAGAATACAGCCACAGCGCCGACTTGATGGGCAGAAACGCCCTCCAGAGAGCGGACATCAATATTAGACTCATCAGCCAAAGCAAAGTACTACAAAATCATACTACAATCAATTAACAATCCAAAAACAGTAAAAGTTTTCAAGATTTCATCATCGAATCAATAACCAAAACTAAATTTGAATTATCAAGAAACTTTGTGGGTACCTGGAGAGAACTGTGAGGATTAGGAAGGGTTTCCGAGAGATCACAGAGATGAATAGGGAAAGAGATGGGCCAAGAGCTAGAAGGGCGTACCCAATCCCAGCTGCAACTGTCATTTTGCTTCAACTCTCTCTCACCAGCCAGACCAGAATCCTGAGTATATAGTAGCAGAACAAATGGCTGAAACTGGCCGATGTTTCGATCATTTGGGGGCAAAATGCACTCTGTTTTGAGTTTTGAGAGCCCATAAATTAAGGGCCGTAATATAAGATTTAGGGGCACAAATATTTTATTTTTAAGTAAACACTCTCTCTCTTCTCTATGTGTTCAAGAGACTTGAAAACTTCAAATCACAATTCGGTCAAATCTAACCATTAAACATGGTAAAAAAGATTAGTATATTATTCTACATTTGTTTATTTACTTTTAAACTATTTAAAATTTAAAAAAATATACCGGAGATGAAAAAATAGTAATTGGCGTGGATTGCTGTTCATCGATGCCGACCAATAGTGTGAAGAACACTGTATCTGCGCCAACCAATGGCGCCGACTCCATGCTGGTCGTGCCAACACATGGCATGGAGGACTCGTTGTGGTTTCTGACTGTTGACGCCAAGTGATGGCATGGACCGAAGGACCATGGCGTCAAGGCATGGCGTTGAGTACCGGACGGTCGTGCTAAAGCTTGGCGTGGGGAGTATTTTTTTTAAGTAAATGGTTTCCTTTTATTAATTTGTTATATTATTTGTTACCGTTATGTTAATTTTTTTTAGTAAATTTTATATTGTAATGTGTATATGTTAATGTTTATTAAACTTGTTAATGTCTTAATTATATATATTACGTTACTTGTTAATTTTATGAATATTTATGATTGCTCCACAATGTTTATAAACTATTTAATTATTAATGTTTTATTTAGTGTGAATTATTATTTAATTGCTTATGAATTTTAAGATGATTACAATAATTATTAACTATTTAATTGTTTTTAGTTTATGGATTACTTTTAAAAAATAACAAAAGTTAATTTAATAATATTTATGAGGAAATAATAATCTTAGTTATTTAGCCTTACACTATAAATTGAATGTAATTTAATTAGGTAAAATTAATAATATATTATGAAATTCATAATAAGAAACATATGGTAAGAAATAAAATATATTAAAGTGTGAATTATTATTTAATTGCTTATGAATTTTAAGATGATTACAATAATTATTAACTATTTAATTGTTTTTAGTTTATGGATTACTTTTAAAAAATAACAAAAGTTAATTTAATAATATTTATGAGGAAATAATAATCTTAGTTATTTAGCCTTACACTATAAATTGAATGTAATTTAATTAGGTAAAATTAATAATATATTATGAAATTCATAATAAGAAACATATGGTAAGAAATAAAATATATTAAAATTAATATAATTAATAATTAATTATTTAATTGATTACAATTGAATAAATTATTATTTAACATATAATTAATTATAAAATATAAATAATAATATAATAGTTATGGGATAGAAAATAAATAATAATTAATTATGGTTATTTTAAAATTCATTTAGATGGATCGTGAGTAGTGAGACGATGGAGAGATGATTTAGGGTCTATAGCAAATAAGAGTGCTCGTACTCATGGTCATATGATCACAATTTCATCCCGGAGATTGAGGGGTAGGTATAGCGTTTCTGAGATACATACTACTCCTGTCCCTGTTGATCCTGTTAATCTGAGGTCTTCGATCCAGCCTCCTCCTATCCCGAGAGAGTTCGCATGCCTCACGACCTTTATACACCACTACCTTATCAGTCATCTGCACAACCTCCTTACCACCGTCCACCCTCATCTTCTTATTACCCGTATGAGTCATCTAGTCAGTCTAGTTATTACCAACTTCTAGTACAGCACCCTGGTACTTGTCCTACAGGTCCTGTAGATCCGCAATTGGGTTCGTCATTCATAAACGAGCTGTTTTCAAGATTTCAAAATGTTTCCTCCTACAGCAGTCAGCACATGGATTATTATGGGAGCTCTGGACATGTGTCTTCCTACACACTTGGGTCGGGAGAGTATGGTGAGGATGATGGTGGCGAGTACACAGTCCAGGCAGGGGGAGACGACATTGATGTTCAGGGAGACTACTTAGAGGATGAGGCCGAGCAAGTACAGGGCGAGGGAAAGGAGGACGTAAACATGGGGGGGGACGATTGTCGTGCTTCCTCCACCTTCATTAAGGAATAGGCCTGGTAGGGGGAAAGGAGTTGGGTTTTTTCGAGATACAGCAAGATCTGGGATGATATTTGTGAGTCAATCACGACCTTCATTTGGACAACGTACTGAGCCTGATGTTTCTGAGGGTTCGAGTGCTGAGAAAAAGAAGGCGAGGAAGGGTGATGACGACTCTTGGATGCAGAGAGGACCAGCTCCTGGAGGTCCACAAGATCCAGAGATCATGACATCACACGGCGAATATGTTGCCGCTGTCATTTGATGCGGAGAGTTATATTTTACAAATTTTTTTAATATCTGTATTTAACTTCATTTTATAGTGTTTTAATTAATTAAATATATATCTTGCAATGTAAAATGTGTTTTTGTATATATATATTTTTTATTATTATAATATATAGGATCGACCTAAGCTGAGGTTACGTGGCCGTAATTCTACACTTACCTCATAACATCGAGTGATCCTGATGTGAGACAACTGATAGCTACATCAGGACTGGTGTATCTATAATCCTGTATGTTCTAGCACGGGCATAGTGCACTTTTGAGCGTGTTTGTTGAGAAGTGGCAGTCGGACACCAACTCATTTCATATGCCGTTTAGTGATATGACTATCACTGTACACGACGTAGAGCTCATTCTCGGCATACCTGCCTATGGTGAGGCTGTTACTGGTGAGATAATGCAACAGTCACAGCTTATCGCCTTAGTGAACCGGGATCTTAGCATTAGTCTCACTAGAAGAGGTGATTCTCAGCGTGGGATTCCTATGGCATCTATTTCAGCTACTGGTGATGATGTAGACCTTTCTATTGATATTAGAGCATCTTGTTACGTACTATCTGTGATCTGGAATTCCATATTTACTGACAAGAGGAGGTTGAACGTCGTTCCTTACCATCTATTTTCTGTTGGAGGTATGTATATTGATTTAATTTTAATACTAAGTATTTGACATTTTATAATTCATATATTAATCTTTATATGACGTTTTATTTTTTAGACATGGATATATATCTATTTTCCCATGTTTGCATTATCAGTGAGAGCGGGTGCAGTTGCCCGCAGTCCTTACCTCCAGTAGTTTGAGCTCTAGGGGACTTGATGTGAACCGATTAGACAGGCAAGAACATCAAGGAGTTGTGACAAGAGCTAAGGCAAAACAACTAAAGAGTCACAAGGACCAAATTGAGCAAGAGAAGTTTCAAGGGCTAAATTTGATGTCCAAGACTTTATGGGGCAATATGCTAAAGTTTTAAATAAATTAGAAATTGGAAATTTACCTTGAAAGATAGTTGGAATATATGCCTTAAAATTTGGGGCTTCAATTTGGAGCTTAAATTTGGTGCTTCATTTTGGGGTTTAAATTTATCGTGCTTAAATTTTGGGCTGAAAATATGAGAGGGAAACATTCCTAATCCTTTTTCCCTCAAGTCTCTATAAATATGTAGTCTTCCATTTTGTAAAGGCTAATCAAGAAATATTTCAAGACAAAGATTCTTTCTTAGTATTCTTAGTTTTTAGCTTAGTTTTTTTCTATCTTCTCAAGGGTGAACTTCCTTGAAAGAAAAATCACTTTGAAGACTTGTTGAAAGTTCAAAGAGCTTCAAGGTTGATCATCAAAATTCCTCCATACTAGTTACTACACTCTTGTAGAAAACTAGTCTTGAGATCTTCTTCTTGTTTCATTGAGGTCTAAGGTTCAAAATACCTTAGGTTGCTTGAACTTTGAAGAAAAGATTTGTTTAAAAACCTTCTTGAGGTCTTGGATTTAATATATCCAAGTTTGCTAGAAGTTTAACATTTTCAAGTCCTATCAAAGACACTTTCTCTTTTCTACTTGTTATACTTGTTTTATTCGTTCTCTCCCTTACTTCTTGGATAAAATTTTATGCTCTTGAAGATCATTTTACTTCAGGACTACACATGGCAGTTCTGTGTTGAGTATCGTATGCGGTTGGATACCATGACAGCGGTTGAGGTTCGATGGACACTGTACACACTCAGGAGATAAAGATGTGCGATTTGCCACATATCACAGTACATTAGTCTTCTTCGATACTGTGGAGCCGCACATGCTTGATAGATGTATACGACTGTTCAGTCGGTTGTAGGGCATCCCCATTCCTCATATTATTGCGCCACGCGAGCATCATCGATAGGCTAGCATGAAGATTAGGTATGTGGTAAAGCACATATTTATAGCGGCCTACTGGGATGACGCGGCGAGCCACTGCATAGATCTAGAGTACATCTATGTGCTACTATGGCTCGCTATATGGACCGGTACCTATTCTGGACCTATCCGTGGATTCATAATCCTGATAGACTTCCTCTCGACTCGTCTTACCCGTCACATCCTCCTATTCCAGCTGTTGTGATCCTTGATGCATTGGATCCATATATTGGTGACAGTGATCCTGCTGATCCCACAACTAGTCATGCAAGATTCTTAGGAATCTCGAGAATTGTCCATATGTATCGAGGCATTCGTTTTTAGATTTCAGCTTCATTTATTGTTGTCCTTTATTATGTATTTCTTATGTTGTATTGATACTCGCTTTAGTATGTATTTATCATTGCATATTTATTTTCAACAGGATTGCTCATAATTGTTTTGCGACGTCTTACATAAAATATTATAACAATTAATATCTCAATTAATTACATTTAGATTTGGAGGACCATATACTGGAGAAAATTAACTAACATACAATTCGTGCCAATTTGCTAAACGATTATTTAAAGGGACATTCCAGCTACTTACATTACTCTGACACAACCATGACCATTGTTCATATAGCGGGGGTAAGGGAAAGTTATTTTTCATGTGTAGCTGCAACGAAAAACAAAAAATAAATAACAAACATGTTAATAAACAATCACAAAAAAGAAGTCAAATTTAAATGAAAAAAACTTATTGTATTGAAGTGTTTACTATCTGCCAAATGTTCGATGACCATAGTGTCTTCGATGTGGTTCGATGATGAATAAAATGGCAAAATCGTGCAACTATCTTGCTTCACAATTAGGACGATGCATACATTGAATGTCTTTGCTGCGAGGATCAGATGATCAGGTGCATCCATCCAACAATACTTGGTGCAAAACCATTCCAATGTGCACAACTGCAAAGAATCTTGTAGAACCTCTCGCTGCCTCCGAAGAAATTCCATGACAAATCCCGTTTTTCGTGCATCTTATTCTATATTTGTCTACGAACTTTAGGCTATTGATTTTCATTGTCGTATAAAAAATATGATAAAATCCTAAACCCACAGTTCCCATCTCCGGCTATAATTTTCCAATCTACAATGCAAGGGAAAACGGAGTTGTAGAAAGCACCTGTGTATGGAAACTCACTGGAACCTGACGCATCATGGACTGATAAAGACGACAGACCTGAGCTCGGTCCCCTATTGTGGCCTTTACCTTGCCCCCCAGGTGCCCATGGTGGGTTCTCTCTTCCACAGGCACTCGTACCAGACCTTGATCTAGAACCAGATCCCGATCCAGATTCACTTGATTTCTTCACTCTTACATGGGCAATCTGTATGTGCTCCCAGTGTGATTTCCCTCTTACTAGAGTCTGTCTTCCGTCTCCCTTTAGTAAACATCATAGGTGGAGCACTGGAAATCGGACCTTCTGGATTTAATGGGATAGTAGGATATAAGATATTCTGGGCAGCTCGACGCAACTCTATAAACTGTAATAAATATAAATTAAATTATAAATTAAGTACTTTTATAAATTAAAAACATATTAATAAAAATTATACTACTTATTCAAATAAAACTTTTTTGGATATCCGAAACCTCAGATGGTGGCCGCGTAGAGAACTCCTGGAGAATACCCGTAAAATCTAGCAGTTGTTTCTGAAGATCACTCTCCTGAGTGGATTACTGTCCTCCTATTGCCAATAATCCATTTATTTCGAGCGACCTCCAAAAAATATGAATGTCTTCTAACTCTAGTGGAATGTATATTTGGTATCATTTTAGTAACTCGCACAAACAAGGGAGCATGTGTGACGTTCTAACCCAGTGTCTGCACAAATTCTCTGGATCAGCCAGGATCTTCGAGGCTCTATTTATCTCATCTTTAATAATTCTCATTGCCAAATGGCTTATATTGTAACATAGCTGAGCTATTGCTGGATTACTCTTGTCGTTGTCTTTCTCTTTCAATCGGGAATATCAATGGTGGTCTTAATCTCAATAATCTGTCCCTCAATCAAAGAATCAATCTTTAGAAAAAACTGTGTCTAAATCCCCGTATCTTATTACGATCCATGCCTTAAACAACAAATGTTCGCTCTTGGCCCAATTCGTGGTCTCCGACCCGAAATGAAAAAACTTACCCGTCCAAACTCTAACAAACTTAGGGACGTATGGATTTAACCATTCATCAAACAAGTATCCTAAGAACCACTGCATTCGTTGCCACTTGGTCTTCAATTTTTTCAATCTCTCATTATAATCTTGCTCATTTGAGGAGTTAATCAATCTGTGCTATGTAGTGTTTACAAACAATTCTGCCCCTTTCTTTCTAATCTTCGGAGTTAACTTTCCAACGATATTTTAATCAATATGTCTTCTACAGAGCATGGTAAGAATTATTGAAGACTATAGAGATAACTGGCATCAAACTTGACTCCTTGTCAGTTACAATCATGACAAGATTGGGAGATTCGAAATATAAATTCTTAAGCTATTGCAGCACCCATTCATAAGTTTCAGCTTTCTTATTCCACATGAAGGCAGTAGTTACGGTGAAAGTCTTTCCCATAGGAGTCATCCCGACAGCCTCAAGCAACAACATATTATACCTAAGTAATACAATATAATATGATATAAATTTAATGATCATAAAATAATTCATTTTTAAGTTAAGTATGCATTTACTTTTAAAATACAATACCAATTTAATCCTAAAACAATAAAAGAAGAAGGGGAACTCACTTGTTCGTTTTATACATCGTGTCCATAATCAAGATAAAGGGTCATGTCCTCATCATAAGAATAGATACCAGATGTGCAACAACGATATCGTTTAGGATTTTTTTTCTTCATAGTTTCTCCACTAACACCTATATCCTTACTTCTTCTACCGTGTTACATTCCTCCATCCTCTTCTTCTTCTATATCTTTGCCCGGATATTATATATAGTTTGTTTACTGCAAAAATCATATAAAGTGAGTTAATAAATTGTAAAATTCATATAAGATCATATGAATCTTAAATAATTAAGCCAAACAACAAAACATATTAATCTTACATACCTCACAACACAATCCGGATTCCTTTCTAACAAACTCACCATAATATCCCGAGGAGCGACTTGACACCTACTAAATTCCTTAGTGAGCTTTAACTGGTCATCCGTTAACCTTGCCGCTTGAGCGTGTGCGTGAGGATAAACACCTATCTTATGGTTATGCCTCCCATCTTTTACATATAATTTCCAATTATCTTCAATGACCAATTTATCTTCTTTCAATTGAAAGGGGGAATTACACTTCTTCGTTCTGTACGGATCCCTACGCTTTACCAGTACTTGTTTTTTTTCGTCTTCGTCATCGTCATCCAAACTTACTTTATTTTTCCTTCCCTTCCCACGTTCACAATCAATAGTCACATACAGTCGATGATCAAATCTTATTTTTAATATGTACTGAGTAATAATAAGATATATATATTTATTGTCTTTGCTCTTTTTCTTGCCCATTTATCCAAAGCTGTTTTCGAATCAAATAGTATATCCATTTCAAACAAATAACTATGATCCACATACTCTTCCTCCGTTTCTATAAATTCCTCAGGGGATTC
The DNA here is from genome assembly GCA_028651295.1 of Catharanthus roseus. Taxonomy (NCBI): domain Eukaryota; kingdom Viridiplantae; phylum Streptophyta; class Magnoliopsida; order Gentianales; family Apocynaceae; genus Catharanthus; species Catharanthus roseus. Next base: position 1,089,812 of record JAPQWS010000132.1, read on the forward strand.
AGAATCTACATCTTTATGTTATATAATAATATTATGACTTTATTTAAAAAAAACATAGACAACATAATTATAACTTTATTAATCCAAGTTTTTAACTTAACGAGAATATTCATTACTATTCATATTTTTCTAATTATTCAATTATTAAGTTGCTTTACTTATTATTTATTATTACTTTTTTAAGTTGTTATTTTAACTGTATATTTGGGTATTTTGTTATTACTTAAGCATAATTTAAATAATTAAAATTTAAAAGTTATTGCATTTTCAAAATATTAATTAATTTAATTATTATTGAATCTCTAAGAAACTTAAACATGATAAAGGTAGCATAAGCAAACATTTATGTAATTAAAATTAAACATTTATGAATTAAAAATAAATTAAATGATAACATATACGTATGTATTAATATAAACTTAAACAGATTTATAATGTTAAACTAAAAATTAATATAATCGTATACTAAAATATATATTAAAAATAATTAACATTAATCATTTTTAAAAAATTAAAAAAAAAGGCTGACCTGCTCGCGCAATGACCATAAAATGTTTGCGCCAATGCCTGGCGCGAGGTGCCCTTTACTCGCGCCAGGTCATGGCTTCAGCAGGTCAGGACCTTTTTTTTGAATTTTTACCTCATTTTGCGTGTTTTTTACCTCAAAATTGATCGTATCATGTAGATAATCTTCAAAACTATCCATATTTCACTTCAAATTCTTCAAATCTCCAAATAATTATCATAATTTTTAAAGAAAATGGGAGAAATTGAGTGTGTAAAGAGAGAAAGTTCTTTTGGCGGGAAAGTTTGTTCTCAAATTTTTCATAAGTAAATTTTATATTATGATACGTAATTCATTAGGCCCTTTGTTTTCTTGGTGTCCATTTCATATTTGTCCTTAGAAATTTTAAATCTCTCAAGGGAATCCTAAAATTAAAATTTTTGTCATAATAGTCCTTTCTATAACAAAAATATTTTGACATCAGTCTTTTCCTTGAATTGCATCTTTTTCTTTCCCACAATTTATTTGTTTTTTAGAATGAACATAACAAAATACCCTTTTTTTTTTTAAATAATTATAACTTAAAGAGGAGAGTTGACCCGATTAATGATACTTGAGCTTCATCTTTGAATATCGTCAAACATTACATTGTGATGAAAAAGATTTTTTTGTTATTGGAAACTATTTGTTGGTTGATATTCGAAAGTTACTCTCTATTTCTGCTAGTTGATTAATTAATTGTGTTAAACATAAACATTACGCAAATAAGCTTCATCACCTTCTTGCAATATTGTATGTTGTGACAAATTAGTAGTTTAGTGGTAAAAGCACTCTTTATCAAGATAGAGATTCTGGGTTTGAATCACATCTCACTCTCCTAATGTATTAAAAAATAAGTGTATGTTGGATTTGGGGATGCCCCACTTGTTATGAAAGAATGAATTTCTAATTTTCTTAGAAAAAACACTACATAATTTTTTAGAATGTGTGCTACTTGAAAGTATTGTGCTAGAAATGTTTTAAAATTGTAGATAGTGTCTAAGTTGATTCTTATTTAAAACATTTTTTTTCCTTTTTCATGGTCTCATATATATATATATGTATTCTTGTAACTTAATTATTTTCAATTATTAAGTTACTAAATGTAGATAAGTATGTTATAATTACCTTCAAACAATTTATGCTTTTCCCATCGTACTCAATATATTTGTTTTATGTTTTTTGTCTTCAAACAATTTTTGAATAGCTTATTGTAACAATTAAGGTCAAAGAAGGAGGAATCTATCTGGGAAATGCACGCCCCACTCATGTGAAAAGGGTAATTTAGTCCCTTCATATAATTTCAATGGGTAATTCATATGAAGGTACTATGTGAATAGATTATGTAAAGGGTAACTTTGACCCATTTTCATATGGATTAATAGTTGAAATAATATGAAGGGGCCAAATCATCCTTTTTACGGTTGCACGTGAGTGGGCGCGCATTCCCTAGTCCAATACCACTGTCCACAACATTAATTGTCGCGATAAGTAAATTGTCATAAGAAGATAAAGGCTTATAAGTGTTTTTCCTCCTAAAACTTATTTGTATTGTAGACTTGGTCTATAAACTTTAATTCGTTACTTTTAGCTACCAAAAATAATTTATTTTTGGTGAATTAAGTATTATACGTCCAATTTTGCCATTAACCAATTCTTTTTTCTGTCAAGTGGAGAGCAATTTCATCCCAAAAAGCATCCAATCCTCTCACTTAGATTATTTTGGGGCTAAAGAGAAAAATAAAAGAAAATTAGGATCAAAATATAAAATTTCCCCTCTTTCTTCTTCCTCCTCTTCCTCCCACTGTAAACTACCATTCCTCCTCTTCCTTCTTCCACCACCACCTTTCCCCTCTTCCCCTCTTCCTTCTTCCCCCTCTTCCCTTCTTCCACCACCATAAACTACCGCCACCACCACCACCTCTCCTCTTTCTTCTTTCCTTCCTCCCCTTCCTCAACCATCCACCCACCCCCACCGCCGCACTCCAATCAATAGAAAATATAAACAGAAAATCATTTAAAGGACAGAGTTTTTCAGACCCTCCCTTGATCAGTACAGAAGCATAAAATCCCATAAATTCCTGAAAGAACAAGGGTTATGATCTTCATGTTCATTTCAATAATACTAGGGAGACAATTAGTCAAATTCGGGTTCTTCTGTTACTTTATGCACAAGATTTCAACCGAAAGGAATTCCATCTCTTGTAGGCTTCTCTATTCTAAAAGCATGATAACTAAAAGGTTTAAGTGAATCAGGTAAACCCAATTTCTGCAATTCAAACTTCTATTCCACAAAGATCAATTGGCAAAAATGTAGAATCTATTGTTGTAATAGTTATTTGGCTTCCTCAACTTGTTTTTGTTTCAAGATCTTTGTTAATTCTTTTAGCCCTATGGCCAAAGAAAGGACTATTTACGGTTGTGGTGGTGGGAAAAGGAGGAAAGGAAGAATGAAGAGGGGAAGTGGTGGTGGTTTACAGTAGTAGAAGAAGGGAAGAGGAGGAAGAACAAAGAGGGAAAGGGTGGTGGTGGAAGAAGGACGAGGGGAAGGGTGGTGTGGTAGTGATGGAAGAAGGAAGAGGATGAAGAAGAAAGGGGGAAGAATGGTAGTGGTGGTTTATAGTGGCAAGAAGAGGAGGAAGAAGAAAGAGATGGTTGGATGATTTTTTTTATTTTTTAAAATTTGATCCTAAATTTTTTTTGTTTTTCTCTTTAGTCCCAAAATAGTCTAAGTGAGAGGGTTGGATGATTTTTTTGGACAAAAATTCCCTCCACTTATCAAACAAAAAAATTGATTAACGGCAAAATTGGACGGATGTACGTAATTCACCAAACAAAAATTGTTTGGGTACCTAAAAGTAACGAATTAAAGTTCATGGACCAAGTCCACAGCAAAAAAGTTTAAGGTGGAAAAACACCTATAAGCCAAAGATAAAATAAATATTTTTGGTATAATGAGAAAAGCATAAATTGTTTGAGGGTAATTATAGCTAATTTCTCTAAAATGTAATAACATATGATCGAGTAATAACACGAAAATAATGATAGTGCAAAAGGAGCCTATGATCTTGACAGAGGAATATGATTAACTCCAATGCAGTGTTAAGAAATATAAGTGGTAGGTATATGAATCCCCAAACCCGTGGTCAGAACAAAAAGAGGAAATAGGGAGAGTGCATGCTCCTAGAGGAACGTATACATATGTAGTGCGTCGATCTTCATGAAAAGGTCTTGTCTACACGAGGGATAGGGAGAAAGAGGTGGCCTTGGATGGTGAGGAATGGTTGAAAACATTTGCAAGGGATGGGTTGCAGAAGGCTGGAGAGTTAAACGTGTGTGGCCTTCGTTTAAATTGCATAAGAAGAATACGTGTGACTGTGGACGCCTTGGCAGCATCTTTCATGGGGAAAGTTCTGGGGAAGCATGTGTCTCTCAAGGTGTTGGAGCATAGGATTCATTCCTTATGGAAATTAGAATTTGGGTGTGAGATCATGGATATGGGCAATGGAAAACTCTATACACTTTTCATATACTGAAGAATGGACCATGCATTGTTCTAGGACACTACTTTACATGACCAAGTAGAAACTGAATTTTTGGCCAACCAAAGCTATAATATCGTCCACCTTAGTTTGGGTTCGACTACTAAGCTTTCCATTAGATTTGTTTGAAGAACTGATAAGTGCATTTTTGTCTATATTTTCTATATGTTAATTTCATCATTTTTGGTGTTTTTAATATGTAAAAGTATATATTTGAACTAAATATCTCTTATTCTTGTCTAGGTACACTCCGGAAGTAGGAATGATGAAAAAGAAAAAAACAGACGAAAATGGAGCAAAAACGACGAAAATGAAAGCCGTCGGCAAAGCAGCAGCACATACCACGGATGGCAGGGCAACCTACCATCGACGGTAGGTGCCAAGAATGGCCAGGCAATGTGTAACCCGAGACCTACCGCGGACGGTAGGCCTCACCCTACCATCGACGGTAGGTAGGTTGGCAAGGGGCAAATCCAATCCTTTTCAAACTCGATTTTCTTGATTCCTACTCCAACTTTAGCTTGGATTTTTTTGTATTTTACCTCTATATATAGGGCTTTTATGCAGTCATTGTAAAAAACATTAGATACAATTTAGAATAGTTTAGAATAGATTAGATTTAGGTTAGATTAGATTTTAGATTAGGAGTAGATTAATTATGTTAAATTAGTACACGCTCTTTAAATTTCAACTTTTATATTTTCTTTAGTTATAGAATTTTAAGTTTTTGCAAGATTTATTTTCTTGGATTCAAGAACTGAAGGGTTTGATTCAAGATTTCGATCTTCGACTTGGTGACTCGAGAGACGATCTTAGAAGACGTTCGGGATTTGACTTCGGCTTCAAGACTTAATCCTAAGCTTTCTTTTACTTTTCTTGTTATTGAATTCTTTTTATTAATTTTTAGTTTTATTAATATGAATAGTGAGTAATTTTTTTTGTTTGGATTTGGGGTTGAACCCTAATTCTTGTTTATGAAGTTCTTGGTTTGATTTCTTGAATTCGATGCTTGTTTTAATTTAAGTTATCTTCCAATTGCGTTTGTTTTAATTGTTACGCGATTTTAGATTATTCGCAATGTTGTTTGGAATTGAAAAAGAAAGAACAATCTAGGGCAATCAATTGGGGATTAATTAGGACAATTGACTGGAGATACGATTTTTCACTTTTAGGTGTTTTAAATCACCTAAATTTACGGCACTCATAATTTGTCAGGGAGAAAAGAGATTTTCCTCTAAGGGTTAGTAAGTAGGGTGGCTTTCATTGTAGAGATAGGGATTTCCTGATTTTTGAGTGATGACCCCAACTTAAGTACTTCAAACATCGTTTTCATTAAAGTATTTTCCAATTGAGCTAGTAACAAGGATTAGGGGGATTCCACCAAACCAAACTCTTGTTTTTATTAATCTTTTAAAATCATCATCATTGTTTTCTTTTAATTGCTTTTATTGGTTTAAGTTTTTCTCAATAACAACCTTTTTATTCTGCGAAACATTAGAGACATGAGTAGTACTTGAACCTTCATCCTTCCCAAAGAGATTCAATACTCGGGTTGAACTCACCTCTACTTTGTCCACTTGTCTAGCATTATAGTGATTAGAATTCCCCGTTTTCTTTTTACGCATCAAGAACGGACCTTGCTGGCTCTTCGGAACAGTGAGGCACAGTCAAAATTGGTTAAATAATGCTACAGGCATCAGGGGGAAAGTTTGCTCATATTTGTGTAGATGTGGATTTGAGGAAACCTTTGATTCTCAAGATACAGATCCTTCACAAATTACAGAATGTTGATTATGAAGCACTCTATCTCGTACATTTGAAGGTAAAAGAAGCAATAGGGGAGGGTAGTAAACATAGATCGATGGCTAGAAACATTACCTTTAGGGAAATTAAACATTTTAAAATTTTACTTCTGTGGAAGTTGAACCGCTTCTTGTTCCTCTTACAATTCCTCTTATACTTCCGGTTCAAGTTCTTAGACTCGCCTACTTCTTTTCATAAACAATTAAGTACTTTTTAGATATTCCTAAGTATGACTCACTTCTCACAAAATCATTTCAGTGAACAACAAAGGATTATGGCTCAGACAAAAGAACAATAAAATCAAGAACAAAAAAAAGGTTCTTTCTTTCTTTTTTGGAGAGTTGTGTAGGCTAAAATTCCTAGAGAATTTCCTTGTATTTTTTTGGCTAGGGCATAGCCTTTTGGTTAGGGTTTTTCGATTTCCAATTCATGGAAATAATGGGATTCTTGGATTCTTTAAATCTTGGAGAGATCTTTTAGGAATCCTAGTCAAACTAGTAAGCCTTTCTAAATCTCCAACTAACTATTCAAAAAGTCTTCATAGAGAATATTCATCCCAAGTGCTCGGCTACCTTAGGGAATATTCCTTCTAGGTTTGGGCCAAGTTAATGTCCCTGGGCTTGGTCCTTTGACTTTTATTCAACTTTGGACTCCGCCAATTTTCCATAATCCATAAATAATTATTTTTGGGCCTTTTAATTAAATAATTAAAAAATAATAATTAACAACTTAATTAATTGTCAACCTAATTTAATCATTTAAATAGTTAGGGCCCAATTAATTATCCTTTACTTGAAGAGAAAACAACAAAAAATACCCCTAAACTATTTTCATATTTTCTAGAAAATATAGAGGAGGGGAGAAGAAGAAAGAAGAATAATTGGATTTTGATAGAAGTCCTAAATGTGAAAATAAGAGCAGCAAAGTATAAGGAAATCATCCATTGAAGTATATTTTCCAAGACATCGTCCATCATAATTACTCCCCCGAGACATTAGCAACAAGAAATTTAGCTAACCACCCATTTCAGCAAGGAGGAGGGGAAGAGAGTAAAGAGGGGTAATGGAAAGAGGAAGAAGGAGGGGAGAAGAAGAAAGAATAATTGGATTTTGATTTTGGGACCCCAAAATTTTATTATTCATTTTAGTATCAAATCAATTGTGAGAGAGAATTAATTTAGTTTAACAAGTTTGCCCTTGTGGCGCCGCACATATCGCCGGATTCTGCCACTTGTTGGCCTTAAGTGTTATAAAAAAAAACCTTTTGGGTATAATCGGTAAAGTAAAAATAGTTTAGGACCATTTTCTTTTGTTTTCTCTTACTTTAATTAATTATTTTATGGATACTAAGTACTAGAGTATATGATACGTGGACATCCCAAAAACTAAGAATCAATGGAATGCCTGTCTATCCTATTCTATCTATATATCTAATAACCCTATTCTTATATTCGATTTGACCAAAGCATCGGATGCCATAGCTATTTTCCATTAAGATAAGGTTTTCACAAATATCCTTAGTGGTCAGGCCAAGTTAGAAAGGCTTTGATGACTCAAGCCTATTTTCTTTTTCTCTAGAAATTCTATGTATACTCTTTAAGGAAACCGAGTATATACTGGACTAATGGAGGTGGAAATAGAACCACCCACTTTTCTTAAGTTAAGAAGACTTAGCACAATGCCTTGCTGCAACCATTCGCAAGGTTTCTACATAGTCAAGTGTCAATGGTATGGCATGCCGAACAACCGGAAGGGCTTCCACTAAACTAACTAGATGGGCCGCCTAAAACCTGGAGCTAATATTTAAATTGGAAATCAATGCCATGTCCCCCTTAGTAATGGTGAGAGAAATGGGAAAGGGCCTGCTTGCCTCAAGCAAGCCTATGGTCAAAATCCATGATACATAAATAAGGACGACTTTTAATTAAGGAAGAAAGAGCTACCTTGTTTAGGGTTGGACAAGTGTGGAATACAAATTCAAAAGTCCTTTTTCTCTAATTTGCTCAATCGATCGTTATTATTTCCTGTACTAAACACATATCTAGTTGCCATTTATTCTTAGCCTGAAAAGTGCCTTTTCTTTTCCTCTTATATATCAATTAAATACTTTTACCATAATTAATTAAAATTCTCTCTATCTTATCCTTATTCTTTTGTGTAGTGATTAACAAGTTATCACTTCGGATTCTTGAGCCACCCAGGGGACCAAAACACTATTTGTTCTAGGCTACAAAATGATTGAAATGCCCCTTGCTATATATAGAAACATTACTCATTTTAAATAATTCCAACTATCCCCATATCGAATTATTAACTCCTAGAGCAAACTTGTGATCTACAATGTCTTTGACCTACAAGTGTTTAAGTTTAAGTTGTCACTCTATGTTTGCACCCATCATTGAATCTACGAAGAACTTGTACTATCATCTTGAAAGGTTGAAAGCAAGCTTAACACTCTTTTAAACAATGTTAAATTCTTAGATAAACTTTTTGAACAAAATTTTGTTTGTATTGTTAAGAAAACTAAAGCGTGTTGCCAACACAGTTAACACAATTGAAAAGATAAACGACAAAGACAAGAAAAATTGTTAATGCAGTTCGCCAATAGAGCCTACATTTAGGGGGCCATGATCATTGACCCAATCAAATATTATCAGAGAAATACAAGGCAATCATTTGTACAACTCTATCAAGTAAACAACTTCAACACTAGCAATTGACACAAGTTGTTTGACTCACAACAAGTTATGTATTAGATTAGCAATACTCGGTCTAATATCCCCGGCAACAATACAAGGTTTCCAGAAGCAAATAAAACTACCCAACCCACTAGCTATTTGAAAATAGAATAGTGTTAGGTGTATTACAGTAATACAATATAAAGTAGTAATAAGTTAATTTTCAGCAAGTAATAATATTGAAAATTAATGAACTTCTTCACTACTCTCATATGTGTATGCACTCCAAATTACTTAAGCAAAAACAATCTAGAAACCTCCATATAAATAGCTGCGAAGATACTTTATGTTGAGAGACTTCTACTCAACCTCTAATTCCTTGATATTAGCAGTAGCACATTAATCTCCAAAAATTCCAACCAATCTTGAAGTTCAAATCTTCTAGATAAACCTTCAATTCTTCAAAGATTAACTTGGAGAAATATGAAGATAAAGATAAGGAGATAAAAACTCCTAATTCAAATAAAACTTTGATAATATAAAAAACAAGCTATGCCAACATATATCTCAATATAACTTTGGGAAACTGATTTTCCTAACACATTTGAAGGGTTATCAGAGTGCACAACAAAAGAAAAAGAGTACAGAAATATACCTATAGGAGCATAAAGCTCTTTGGATGCCTGAAAAATGCTTGTTGCTTGGTATTCACGGTTTTGCTTGGTTGTTCGCCTTGCCTTGTGGTACTTCGTTTCTGCCATGAGACCATCTTATTATAGCATGTATTTAGCCTCTAAAACTCACACCACATAACTCTCCAATCTTCTGGAGTATTCTCTTAACCTATCATGAAAGACAATCGGTGAAATCGACTAAAGACTAAACTTTTGAGAAGATTTTGAGAGAAACTGAATGGTTTTTCCAATGGAATTTTTTGCCAGATATGGGTTGAGAAAGATAGATTTCATTCAGCCTTGAGGAGTGAAGAGAATGAGGTTGGTTGAAAGAGTCTTGATGATTTTCTAATAGCAATAAAATCCCCTCTTTCTCTCCAACTATAGACTCCAAGTCTATCCATCCATCAAGCCTCACAGGAGGCTATTTTTTATCCAAATGGGCAGCCACCCTAGAGTGTAATACTTTAGGTTTCAGTTGATTTTTGGCCTTGGGCCAAAAGCCTTGAGTCCAGAAAAAAGCAGCTTGTCCCTTTTGGTTTGGTCCAGTTAATTTTAGGCTTCCCTTAATTAGTTAAAAGAATTAATTAAAACCCAATAAAAGGCCTTTGAGCTTCTCTTTAATTAAATAGCTTGGTGATATGATTCCAGAATCAGATGAAATGGTAGAGGTCACAAAAGGATTTATTCACAAGATTAAGGGCGAAGAAGAGCATAGGATTGACAATTTTGACACTTTTGCTTCATAGGATTATAGAAAACCCTTTAAGAATGATTGAATTCTAAAGTATGTTTGAATTGGAAGTTCTTTTGTTACATCAAATCGTTAAAGGAAATCATCACATTTTGATTTTGTTCCAGTTTTCGTATACTTTCATAAATGAGGCAAAACTCGAGCTATACTTATCCACATGAGATGATTCAAGCTGATATGGATAGATACCAAAAAGAGCTACAACTTTGATGAAGACAACAAGAACTGAATCGAACGTTTTAAGGTAAAAAAAAAAAGGGCTAGATCCAGAAAACCCTATATGGGCAGCTTTTGTCCCAGTTTTGAGGATAAACTTGATGTTTTATTATTTTAGTTCTGATTTTAGTTTATTCCAAGGTTTTAATTAAGTGGCTTGTTTTCCAAATTACCCATTAGACATTAGCTTAATTACTAGGGTTAGGATGATGGCTTGTATAGTCTATAAATACATTTTATTATCTTGTACTAGACAACAAATAAATTATGAAATGAAAATTGCAACCATGTTTCTTGAGAGTTTTCCAAGGGTTCTTAGGATTTCTTTTCTTTATCTCTTCTACTAGGGTGATCTCGTAGCTAGATTAAACTAGAATCCTTGAATGATATTTTCAAGGGATTTAAGATGATTTACAATTCCTAATCTTCAAGAGGTGATTACTCTTTAGTAATTATTGTTTGTTGTTAGGTCTCTTCTTTGTGAAGAATAGGTGAAGAGTTTTTACTCTTTGTTAATTCTTCCATTAGGGGACAGATTAGTGAATTTCTTCAAAAGGGTCTAGCATTTATTATTAGGTCTGTTTGAGAGGCTTATTAATACAAATACCTCATAAAAAGGAGGCATTCTTGGGCAAGGATTTTGAGCTCTTCCACAACCTTCAAGGGAGTTCATATCACTAGGCCTAGTTTATTAAACAAATATCTAGGGCCCAATTAATTAAATAATATTTATTCTTTCTCTAGTCCTTATTCTCTTATGTTGTGGTAATCAAACCACACAGGTTTTCATGAGCTACTCCAGGGACGAAAGAAAAATTATTCTTGGCTACTAAATGGCTAAAATACCCTTGCTATAGAATAGCTGTATTTCTCATTTTAAATATCTCAATTTCTCACTATATGGAGATATTGACCCCTCTAGAATAATACTGTAGAGACAGCTCTTTGAGCTACAGGTGTAAAGATGAGAATACCCTCTACGTAACGCTTATCATTGAGTACAGGTCAAGTGTACGAACTCCTTTTTCAATGACATCTACCATCCTTATATATATATAGCCTAATAATTAATTACACTTCAGGATGTTTCTTATGTATCTTAGGGAGCGATCCTTAATCAAACACCCAGAGACATTTCCCATGGCCCTTGATCATACTGATTATCCCAGACAATCACAAAAGGGTGATTCCCGTAGAAGTTACCCTACGAGTCTGTCTTGATAACTAATTCCAGCTACCTAACGTACACGGATTATTGATAGCTAGAAGTCTTACCTATAACACATCTAAGTAGAGGGAACTTAGCTTTGTTAGACCAAAAAATCATATGCTAACCATAGAGTACTCATCCATACTGAAGTTGTGATAGACTAGGTTTCTTTCCTTTTTAGTACTTTCTAGAAAACCTTTATCATGGGATCCAGTTCTATATGGTCCAAGTGTACTTGTATAATAGTCATGAGAAGACCACTCACTGATGTAAGGTACAGTCATCCATGAAAGGAGACTACTATACAATGACCTTTAATTCAATAGCATCCTAACTCCATTGACCATCCAAGAATAAAATTACTTGTGCTCTAAGTACTAGGAAGCACGAACCAACATGTGGATTGTTCACTTAAAGTATGCAGACCTTATGTTTATATAGTAAATAGAGGCACCCAAACAAATAAATAATCATAAAGATCATCTTATTAATTCCAAAACAAAATACTTTTACCCTGAGTAAGAGTCATTTTGGGCATATTTTCCAACATCATCTTCCTCAATGGCATCTACTATCCTTAGTCCCTATTCCGGTCATATAATGCTCTATACTATGCTACTGCTTTCTCGGGCGCAACCTTTAAGTAAACACAAAGAGTCTTATTTTCAAGGCCTTCGATTTCAGATTATCACGGACAATCACAAGGAGGTGATTCTCATAAAAGCAAACAGACAAGTCCATCTTTACTAAGTGTTGGAAAGTATGCCCAAAAAGACTTCTAGTTGATGTAAAACTCTATACTTTGGAAGGAATATGAAATGATCTTTATGATTATTTGTGTTTGGATGCATTTAGTTAATACATATGGTCCATATAATTTAAGTAAGCGATCCTCGTGTTGGGTCGTGCTTAACAATAAGGTGCATGTTTTTGTTACTTAAAGTATAAGTCATCTTGTTCTTGGTCGATCAATAGAGTTGGGCATGCCATTGAATTAAAGGTCATTGTATGATAGTATCTTTTATGGATAACCATATCTTCGGTCAATAAGTGGTCTTCTCATGGCTATCGTATAAGTATGCTTGGAATGCTTGGAGCATATGTAGAACTGGACCCCGTGATAGTTGTTTTCTAGAAAGTCTTATAAAGGAAAAAAGAAACCTAGTTTATCACAGTTATAGCATAGATGAGTACTCCTTCGTCAGAGTACGAGTTCACCTATGGAATTGAAGCTTGGACCAATCACTGGAGCTCAAAGGAGGAAACTCAAGATTCTTGAAGATAATGGCATAGTTGCTTACATGGAGGAAGCTTTGAAGAGCAAGCTTGAGGGGTTTGAAGGTCAAGAAAGGGCTTCCAAGTTGTTCTCAATGTGTTCAATTAGCAAGGATTATTCAAGGGAACCAATTGGAAGAGAAAATGGCTAAAGGCTTGAAGAGGAGCACCCTACTGCCGAAAGTAACCCTGCCCCTACCGTTACCAGTAGTCTTCTGCCGGTCCAGCATTTGGAAAACCATGCCCTATCATCAACGGTTGGTCTTACCCTACTATCGCCTGTAGGTTTGGGGAAAGAATTATGCTTTGTAATTTTTAGGCGAGATTTTATTGTTTGAACTTATTTTCTAGCTTTTAATCAAGGACTTAATGGGTATTTTAAGCCAATAATCAATAGATTAATTAGGTTAAGTCCTTAGGCTATAAATACCCATTTACAAGCTCATTTGTAACTAACTTGGAATTCTGCTGAAAATTGTGAGAGAGAATTCTCTTTGTCTCTAGGGTTCTTCATCCTTTCTTAGTTAGCTTGCTAAGGGTTAATGTCCTCAGTTGTGAACAATTGATTGCCTTAGGCTGCAGAATCTATGGAATTCAATTTATGATTCTAATTCCTTTCATTGATTGAGTTTTAGAGTTCTTGTTCTATGATTCAATTAATCCTAGGTCTTCTAGTTTGTGTAGTTGTTGGGGTTTTGAGGCCTTAGTTTTCTCAAGGTTCTTCGTATCAAATTAGGAAAGAGTTTTGCCTCTCAATTTTGGGTTTATGTGGCTTAGATCCTCTATAGGTTTTCCTTGCAGTGTTGAAACTAAAAAATTCTCAATAGAGGTTTCTTCATCAAAGGAGGTGATCTTGAAAATGTGTGGAATCAAATCTATAATCAATTGAAGATTCACATCAGTGTTATAGAGGAAAAAAGAAGCCTAGTCTATCATAGTTATGGCGTGGATGAGTATTCTTTCGCTAGAGTACAAGTTGGTGGTCCAACGAAGCTAAGCTCTCTCTGCTTAGATGTGCTGCTATAGGTGATACTTCTAGCCATGAGTTTAATAATCCTTGTATGCTGGCTAGTTAGAATTAGTTAATCAAGACGGACTCGTGTAATAACTTCTATGGTAATCACTCCTTGTCATTGTCTAGGATAATTAGTAAGATTTAGGGCCCTGGGAAATGTCTCTGTATGTTTGCGTTAGGATAGCTTCCTAAGATAAGCAAGGAACATACTGAGGAATAATTGATCATCGAACTAGACATCTAAGGATGGTAGATATCATTGAGGAACGAGTTAGTAGAAGGATATTCTCATAATTACACCTGTAGATCAAAGACTTGTTTACACATTATTGTTCTGGGTGGCAAAAGTCTCTATATGGTGATAAATGGAGATATTTAAAATGAGAAATACCGTTATTATGAAGCAAGGGTATTTTGGTCATTTTAGTAACCTAGAATAATTTAGTCTTTTGTCCCTGGAGTTTCTCAAAATATCTGGATGACTTAATTGTTACAAACAAGAATAAAAGTATTTGAGAAGAAATAAAGGTTATTTAATTAATAGGGCCTTGAATATTCATTAAGTAAATTGGGCCAAGATATTTAATAAACGAAGAAGCCGAAAGGCCTTATAACAAATTGGGTTGGTGGTTATTGGGTTTTTAATTAATTCTTTTAATTAAATGAAACCTAGAAATAACTAGACTAAATAAAGAGGGCTGGGCTATTTATGACTTGGACTAAAAATCCAAGGCCCAAAACAAGCCTATGGTCGAAACCCTAAGGTGTTTTCAGCCTAGGGTGGCAGCCACCATGTGTGAAAAGGCTCCTTTTGAGTATTAGTTGGTTAGAGTGAAAAAGGGGGTTATTGTGATCACTTGTGAGTTAGAACTTAAACAATACTCACTCTTGTTTATCCCTAACAACCAAGACTCTTGTATTCACCCACTCTAACTGAACACGAATGAGATTCTCTTCTCTTCTCCTTCTCCATTCGTAAAGTATTTCATGGAAAAAAGAGCTAAAGCTCTTTAAGAACAAGAATGAAGGCTTTGAAGATGAAGGAACACCTTCCAAGTTGCTCATCATCTATACCATAAGCAAGGACTATTCAATGAAGCAAGTTGGAGGTGAAAAAGACTAAGTATAAATACTCATTTATAGGCTTTATTGTAAACAAGTTGGAATTTTACTAAAATTTGAGAGGATTCTCTATTGGTTTCTACGGTTCTTCAATCCATCTTAGTTAGCTTCTAAGGATTTACTTCCTTAGTTTTGTGAATAATTGATTGCTTAGATTGTGGAATCTATAGAAATCAATTGATCATTCCAATTCCTTCTTTGATTGATTCTAAGAGTTCTTGCTCTTAGAATTGATTAAACATAGGTCTTCTAGTTTGTGTAGTTTGGGTTTTGAGGCCATAGTTTCCTCAAAGTTCTTGCTATCAAATTGGAAAAAGAGTTTTCCTCTCAATATTGGGTTTATGAGGCTTAATTCCTCATAGGTTTTCTATTGGAGTGCTAAAACTACAAAATATTCAATAGAAGTTCTTCATCAAAGGAGGTGATCTTTGGAAGGTGTTGAATCAAATTTACAATCAATTGAAAATTCACATCCAAGTGGTATTAGAGAAACCTCCAATCGAAGGTCAGTTTATGTTTAATGTTGTTTAAATTCGTTGGAAAAAAAAAAAAGAGGAAGTACTTGAAGATCAAACATGAAGATCATGCAATAATAGTACAAAAAAATTAGATCAGAAAATTAATTGCAAAATTGAATGATTATGTGCGAATTTGTTTGATATTTTCTGGTGGATCTATTCTCCTTTGATTTAGGGTTCAATTTAAACAAGAATTACTCAATTTGGAGTTCAATTGAATGTTCAAATAGATTAAAAATTGAAAAGTGTTTTGGTATCTCAGTTGCAGAAAAAGTGTGAATTAATCCAAAGATATCTTATGGTATACTGATGAAATTTGACTGAAATTTGTACTTAAATTCATCCTTGTCGAGTGAGGAATCTTTCTTAATTGGTTTTACTAGATTTTGTTTCGTATTTATAGAGTTATAGCTATTTTAGTGACAGGTTGTTATCATTCCATGTTTTATGGGAAACTTTTCTTAGTACTCTCGTTTCTTTGTTTATCTAGTTTGTTTGATTTGCTTTGAATTTGACAGATTATCATTATTCCCTGTTTTCTGGGAAACTTTTCTTAGTACTCTCGTTTTCTTTGTTTATCCAGTTTGTTTGATTTGCTTTGAATTTGACTTCTAATTGTTTTTTTTTTTTGTGTTTCTATTATTTTTTGATGATCAATTAAGTTTGTTGGCTCTTTTCAATAGATTACATTCTTTAAAATCCTTACACCTCAAGTGTTTGAAATATTACCTCTTTGAACACTTATATCCAACTAAGTGTATTGTTTGTTGTACTTGCTTAGGTTGTTGCTCTTGGTTGAGTTGGTTAAGAGGTTTGAAGAATCTTATAGAGACTTGAGTGAAGAGTGTTGGAAAAAGGCAAGAGGATGAGCCTAATGTGATAAAAGCCAACAAGAGAGTTAAACACGAGGGAATTGAGTGAAAATCAAAGAGAGTAAACACTTAGGGAATGTTTGGGAGGTCCTTTTGTTTTGCTTCTTTATTTAATTTGTAGATTTATAATGTTAACGGATGGTCATTTACCTACTCAATCTCATGAAGAAGGCACTAGTGATCCTATAAGGATGAATTTGAATGAAACCTTGCAATCTATGCAACAATCTATTGAGGGCTTAGCAATACAATTCCAAGGTGTTGCTAGAGATGTTGAAGAGTTAAAAAAGGGTAAGGGAAGTGTCATAATAGAGCAAAGAGTTGGAGACAATCATGAAGGAGTTCATTCACCTCCCCATCAAAGACCGTATGACAATGTACCTCCTTATGGATACTATGACATGCTGGTTCAAAATTCCTATCCATTTCATGAAAGTGGATACCAAGGAAGGCAACCTATTAGAAGTGGAAGAAGAGGGGGTCTAGGAGGAAAAGGATACAATAGGCCACAAGAAGAGGTTCCAAGACATGAAGCATGGTATGAAGATAACTTGTTTGAAGATTATGGAGAGAATCCTAATTTGGCCAAGCATACTATAGTGGCTATCTTGATGGATAACAAGGGGATAAAGCTCTAGAAAAGATCAAGTGGAAGGTTCCTGGCTTCAAGGGTGAAAGTGGTACAAATGTATTTCTTGATTGGGAACATCAAGTGGAAAACCTATTTATAGTGAGAAATTATAATGACATTGTCAAGGTTAAGCTAGTCATTACCGAATTTTTGGGTTATGCACTTCATTGGTGGGAAAAGATTGTCACTCAAAAGATGAGAAATGGAAGGAAACCGATTGAAACTTGGGTCGAATTGAAGACTCTAATGAAGGAAAGATTTGTGCCAGAGCATTATTATAGGGAACTTCACTACAAATCGATGACTCTTAGGCAAGGTAGTAAAAGTGTTGAGGAATATAGACAAGAGATGAGTTATACACTTTGAGATTGAGCTTGGAGGAAGATAAATATGCTTCTATTGCTAGATTTTTAAGTGGTCTCTATAGGGACATTTCTAATCAACTATAATTGTACCCTTATACCACTTATGAAGACTTGTGTCATTTGGCAACCAAGATTGAAAATCAAAAGGAGGAGATTGGTTTCTCTAAAACTAATCTTTCTTCTTCAAGAAATGTGGTATCTAAACCTCAAGCATCTACCCACAAGCATTGGCCAAAGAAAGATGAAATACCTAAGATGGCTTTCAAGGATAGTTCTAAGCCTAAGGTGGAAGAGAAAAGTAGATTGATTGCCAATCCAACAAGGTGTTTCAAGTGCAATGGTGTGGGACGTATCACCATTAATTGTCCTACCAAGAGGACTTTGATCTTTTGTGAAGATTTGAATGGTTGGATTGAAGAGGATGAAGATGAATGCCAATAGGATTGTTGAAAAGAAAGAAGAAATTAGCAAAAAAGTTCAAGGAATTACCTCTTTCGAAGCTGATGAAGAAGGCATGAGTTCGGTGACTATTAGAACTTTGTCTATTCAAGTCCTTGAGGAAGAATCTAGCATTCAAAGGGAAAACATCTTTCACAATGAATGCTTAGTGAGAGGTAAAGTTGCTAATCTTATTGTGGATATTGGTAGTTGAACTAATGTAGCTAGTACCTATCTTATTGAAAAAGTTGAACTTAGCTCTCCTCAAGCATCCTAAATCTTATAAGTTTCATTGGTTAAATGATAGTGGAGAAGTTAAGGTTAGCACACAAGTGCTAGTTTCTATTGCTAAGGGATCATATTGATGAAATTCTTTGTGATGTGGCTCCTATGAAAGTGTGGCATTTGTTGTTGGGACGTCCTTGACAATTTAATAGAAAAGCTATTCATGATGGTGTGAAAAACACCTAAACTTTTGTAATAGATGGCAAGAAGTTCATGTTGAATCCTTTAACTCCTAGTCAAGTCTTTGAAGAACAAAAGAAAATTAGAGAAAAAGAAAGACTTGAGAGTGATAAAAAGAGAAAGATTATTGAAGAGGAAAAAGAATTGAGGAAAAAGACTTGAGTGTGGAAAAACCAAAGGAGGAAAAATTGAAGAAAGACAAGAAAATGAGTGATATAAATAGTGATAGTTGTAAAAGAGGAAATAGATGTTTCTATGCAAAAAAGAGTAAGATCATAGAAGCCTTTGAAAAGGAAGAGTTGGTTTTAATTCTTTATTGCAAAGGTATATTTATTTATGTTATTGATCACTTGTCTTCCATGTCTAGTGACATAGTAAAGATCATTATAGAATTCAAGGTTGTTTCACCGAAAGAGGAGCCCGGTGGACTTCATCATTTAAAAATAATTGAACATCAAAGTGATTTGGTGGCTGGTGTGCCATTGAAGTATGCTACTTATGATGAGGAGCTCCATGCATTGTTTCTCAAAAGACAACAAAAGCTCAACAAGATGGAATTCATAGAGACATTGCCAAATGTCATTTGGTATAAGAAAGGGAAAGAAGTATTGTAGCCAATGTTTTGTCAAGAAGGTACATTCTAATCTATATTTTACAAGCTCAAATTCTTGGTTTTGAGATGCTCAAGGAGTTATATGCTAGTGATAATGACTTCAAGGATATATTTGATGCTTTTTTGATTGTGCCTAATAAAAAGTACCTTATACATGATGGATTTCTTTACCATGAAGGTAAATTGTGCATTCTTTTTTGTTTCTCTAGATTATTGTTAGTTAAGGAAGCTCATAATGGTGGTTTGATGGATCCATTTAGTTCCAAAACTTATGTCAAATTTACATGAGCATTTCTCTGGGTCTTGCATGAAAAGAGATGTAGAAAGGTTTATCGATAATTTCTTAGAGTATAAAAGAACTATATCTACATCTTCGCCACATAGACTTTATACTTCTTTGGACGTACCTAGAGAACCTTATGTAGAAACATCTATGGAGTTTATCTTTGGACTATTCAGGTTCCCTAAAGGGATAGATTCTATATTTGTTCTAGTTTATTTGGATGACATCTTGATTGATAGCAAAACTCATGAAGATCATTTGCATCATCTTAATCAAGTTTTGTTTGTTTTGAGGAATGAGAAACTATATGCTAATCTTTGGAAATATGAGTTTTGTTTGGAAAAGGGTACTTTTCTAGACTATGTGTTGAGTCTTCAAGGTTTCCAAGTAGATGATGATAAAGTGGAAACAATCAAGGATTGGTTTACTTCCAAGAGTGCATTTGAAGAGAGAAGCTTCCATGGTCTAGCAAGCTTTTAAAGGAAATTCATCAAGAAATTTAGCACCATTGCTAGTCCCTTGATGGATGTAACCAAGAAGATGACCGAATTCACATGGGAAACTTGTTCACCACATCTTAAGTTTGCTTACAAGAGGGCCATCATTCTACTACTCTTTACTCTCATTTTGAAGTTGATCATGATTTCAATCTTCTAATTCCTTTTGATATGATTTCTTCATTTATAAATCATGCTTTGACCTTCGGTGAAAAGAAGACGACAGAATCCTGATGCTATTGACGTCAATAGCAAGAAGATCAGAAGGAAACAATTAGTCTTTGATCTCAGGTGTTGGGATTAGAGTCACCTTGGAAACAACCGATTTTCCTTCTCAACAAAAGCTTAAACTTGATGCCTTGGTGAAGGACTTTTCAATTCTTGAATGCTTTAGTGACGTTTCTTATATAATTGATCTTTTGGTTGAATATAGTTTTAGTGTTACCTTCAATGTTTGTGACATGTCTTGTTTGATGTAGGTGAAGATTCGAGGACAAATCTTTACAAAGGAGGGATAGATGATATGAACCAGGATGACCAAGAAGCTAAGGGATAGGCTCATGGACTATTCACTAGAGCAAGGACAAGAAGATCAAAGCATATGATGACAGCTTAGCTAAAGGAATGTATGCTTTCATTGAAGAAACCAAGACAAACGGAATGAAGAAAAAGAATGACAGTTTTGAAGATGAAGGAACTGTTGGACTCCGTAGGCAAAAACTACAGAAATCCACCAACAGGATCTGCACATACTAGAAAAACCGATTAGATAGAAATTACCTCAATGTTTTGATTGTTCGTTGTGGAGGTGCTGCGTTGTACGCTTCGCCCTCTACTGGTATCCACGCGACGAACTCCTCTGCAAGCGATCGGGATGCTAGCCCCTTCTGTGTTCTGAAAACTGTTCAGAACTGATCCTGACTATCTGGTAATTGGTCGTATTTTGGAGAGAAGAGGCTAGATACTATATCGTCGTTCTAGGGTTTAGGGTTTTGTTTTTCTTTAATCAGATAAAGGACGGCCACCAAGAAAAGGTTAACATAACCTTTTATAGCTGTCAATATCAAAACCCTAACTGTCATCTAATGACAGTTTAATCTCGTCCGTTTATTCCTATAATCATCCAACGGTTGGATGAGTAATATTAAGTAATTAATTTCATTTATTCGATTAAATAAAGTTAATTACTTATTAACTTACCGGAAAATACAACATGGAATCTGATTCCCCTTTTGTATACGTTCAACGAATCTGGACACAATCTAGATTCATTGAATGTGGACATTATGCTCACAAGATCCTCTATGCGTGTGACCCTGTAGGTTCACTTAATGTTGGCAGTGAATGAAAAATGTCCTAGACATTTATTCACAAAACATAAGCGGCCTCTAGCAAGACATTATGCTTACCTAAGTCAAGTAAATGTAATAATAACCTAGCATCAGATTTAATATTTAGTAATTTTGTCACACGATATCCTAATTAAGTATAAAGCATGGATCAAGTCATCCTTATAAAACTTAATTAACAATTTACTTGATCACCAGGCAGACTGTTCCAACAAATAATATTAATAACACCTTATTAATACTTATTTGAGCATGGCCATGCATATTTTCCAGTCTTCCTTATCAAAGGGCCCATGGATATCTCTCTATAAAAAGAGAGGGACAAATCCCTTTCACTATCTCCAATATTCAAGCCAGGACAAAAAAATAAGCCAACCAATAGTCATAATGATCACCTAATTAAATCTTTGACTATGTCAAAACATATTTTCTCCCCATGCAAGAAACATTAGAAACATTAGGTAAAGGACACCAAATATAAAACTGAGAAGAAATACTTATAACTTAAACCCATGCAATATTTCTTCTTCACTTTGGGTCTTGTCCAATACAATATTCTCAATATGTATTTATGAATTGATTTTATATCTCATATTCATGATCAGTAAAACTTGACCATCAATCAACTTCACACTAGTTTACAAGATGTAATAAACTAGGGACAAATAAAAATAGTATTTTATTAGCTATAACGATTTTACTATCATGCCACATACTTGATGACCAAGAGCATAAAATACAATTCAAAAAAATACATGCTTCATAAATCATAAATGTGAGTCAATTGGTCTTAGGGCATATACTAACAATCTCCCACTTGCCCTACCACCAATTTGATATGACTCTCAAACCTATTGACCTAGTATGACTCTCATGCTTAAGTTGTGGGAGTGTCTTTGTCAATGGATCTGTGACATTGTCATTAGTGTCTACTTTGCAAATTTTAACATCTCCACGCTCAATAATTTCTCGAATGAGATGGAAACGCCTGAGAATATGTTTGGATCGTTGATGAGATCTAGGTTTCTTAGCTTGTGTAATGGCTCCTGTATTATCACAATATAGGTCCACTGGGTTCACAATGCTAGGAATTACACCTAGTTCTGTGATGAACTTTCTGATCCAAA
This sequence comes from Catharanthus roseus, assembly GCA_028651295.1. Taxonomy (NCBI): domain Eukaryota; kingdom Viridiplantae; phylum Streptophyta; class Magnoliopsida; order Gentianales; family Apocynaceae; genus Catharanthus; species Catharanthus roseus. The sequence continues at coordinate 1,111,802 of JAPQWS010000132.1, forward strand.
CTGCCTTCTTGGCTGCATCAGAAGCAGCCACATACTCGGCCTCTGTAGTAGAATCGGCCACGGTATCTTGCTTTGAACTCTTCCAGCTCACAGCACCTCTATTCAAACAAAACACAAATCCAGATTGCTATCTAAAATCATCTACATCAGTCTTAAAGCTAGCATCCGTGTAACCATTTACAACAAGCTCTCCTTCCTGACCTCCGTAGATAAAAAACATCTCTTTAGTCCTTTTTATGTACTTGAGAATGTTTTTTACTGCAGTCCAATGCGGTTCACCAGGATTTGACTGGAATCTGCTAGTCATGCTTAATGCATACGAGACATCTAGGCGAGTGCATAACATGGTGTACATGATAGATCTAATTGCGGAAGCGTAAGGAATCTTACTCATGCGTTATGTATTCTCCCTTGTGGTAGGACTTTGAGACTTACTGAGTTTAATGCCATGTGACATTGGCAAGAATCCTCTCTTAGAATCTTGCATACTGAACCTTTTCAGTACCTTGTCAATATATCCACTCTGACTTAGGCCAATAAGCTTTTTAGATCTATCTCGATAGATCCTAATGCCTAGAATATAGTCTGCTTCGCCTAAATCTTTCATTGAAAAACACTTTCCCAACCAAGTTTTTACACTTTGCAAAGTGGGGATGTCATTCCCAATTAACAAGATGTCATCGACATAGAGTACTAAGAAGACTACTGCATTCTCTGTAACCCTTTTGTAGACACAAGGTTCATCATCATTCTTGATGAAATTAAATTCTTTAATTGCTTCATCAAAACGAAGATTCCAACTTCGAGATGCTTGCTTCAAGCCATAAATGGATCTTTGAAGTTTACACACTTTACTAGAATTCAAAGGATGAATAAAACCATCAGGTTGTGTTATATACACATCCTTCAGTAGATTTCCATTAAGAAAAGCAGTTTTAACATCCATTTGCCATATTTCATAATCATAATATGCTGCAATGGCAAGTAGAATTCTAATTGACTTAAGCATTACAACTGGAGAAAAGGTTTCATCATAGTCTATACCATGAGTTTGTCTATACCCTTTTGCTACCAATCGTGCTTTGTAAGTGTGCACATTGCCATCCATGTCAGTTTTCTTTTTGAAAACCCAACACCCTATGGTCTTGGAACTTCAGGTGGATCAATCAAAGTCCAAACTTGATTATCATGCATGGATTGCATTTCTGATTTCATAGCCTCTTGCCATTTGCTAGATTCAGGACTATGAATAGCATCTTGGTAGGAATTAGGTTCACCTTGATCAATAAGATCAATATTATGATCCTCAGTCACAAGAAATCCATATCTCTGTGGTATCTGAGAAATCCTACCAGACCTTCTTGGTCCTTGTGTCAAAGGTTCAGGCTCAGTATGAATACGTGAGTCTAACTGAGTATCCATACTCGGTTAAGAAATGGTCTGCTGTCCTAGAGCTTCTTCAAGATGGATTCTACTCCCACTAACTCTTTTGGAAACGAATTCCCTTTCAAGGAAAATTCCGTTCCGAGCAACAAACACTTTGTTTTCAGATGGAAGATAAAAGTAGTATCCTTTAGTTTCCTTAGGATATCCAACAAACAGACACTTATCAGATTTGGGTGCTAGTTTTTCAGATAATGATCGCTTCACATAAACATCACATCCCCAAATTTTGAGAAATGCTAAACTAGGTTATTTGCCGGTCCATATCTCATATGGTGTCTTCTAAACAACTTTAGATGGAACTCTATTTAATATGAATGCAGCAGTTTCTAGCATAACCCTAAAAAGAAATTGGAAGATCTGTTTGACTCATCATAGATCGAACCATATACAATAGAGTTCGATTTCTGCGTTCAGACACACCATTCCATTGTGGTGTTCCTGGTGGAGTTAATCGTGATAATATCCTACAATTTTTTAGATGTTCGTCAAACTCTTGGCCTAAGTATTCACCACTTCGATCTGATCGAAATAATTTGATACTCCTTCCAAGTTGATTTTGTACTTCATTTTGAAATTCCTTAAACTTTTGAAAGGAATCAGATTTATGTTTCATTAGATAGACATAACCATATCTACTGAAATCATCTGTGAATGTAATGAAATACTGAAAACCTCTTCTGGCTTGTGTGTTCATTGGCCCACATACATCAGTATGTATAAGTTCCAATAAATCGGTGGCCCTTTCACTTTGCCCTGTAAATGGACTTTTAGTCATTTTGCCCAATAAACAAGAATCACATTTTTTATAAGACTCAAGGTCGAATGAAGATAAAAGTCCATCTTGATGGAGTTTGGATATGCGTTTCTCATTTATGTGGCCCAAACGACAATGCCAGAAGTAAGTTTGATTTAAATCATTAGATTTAAATTTCTTTGTATTTATGTTATAGATGGGCTTACTAATGGAATCATGTAGGTTAAGAATGTAAAGTCCATTACATAAAGAGGCATCCCCATAGAAAATACCATTTTTATAAATGGAACTTTCACCATTCTTAGTATTAAACTCAAAACCATCAATATCCAAACAAGAAACTGAAATGATGTTCCTACTCATAGCAGGAACATAATAACAATCTTTAAGTTCAATTATAAGCCCAGTAGGCAAAAGTAAATTAAATGTCCCTACAGCTACAGCAGCAACTTTTGCTCCATTTGCAACTCGAAGGTCCACCTCTTCCTTTGCCAAAGATCTACTCCTTTTGAGTCCCTGCACATTTACACAAATGTGAGCTCCACATCCGGTATCTAATACCCATGAAGTAGGAGTAGACATATTAATTTCTATAACGAAAATACCTAAAGCAGCAGTCTCACTGGCCTTTTGCTTCTTCTTTTCTTCCAAGTAGAGCTTGCAATTCCTCTTCCAATGACCAGGTTCATTGTAGTGGAAGCAAGTCCCTTCCTTTGGTGGTTTAACCTTGGCCTTCACCCTTTTTGGCCATATCCTTTCCCTTTCCCTTGTTCTTCTTGAACTGCCCCTTCTGAACCATCAGAACATTAGCAGTAGACTTCCTAATGTTTTGTTCAGCCTGCTTGAGCATCCCGTGTAATTCATTTATGGACTTTTCCATATTATGCATATTGAAGTTCATGACAAACTGATCATAGTCAGAGGTCAAAGAGGCCAAGATCATATCAGTAGCCAAGTCATGACTTACAGGTGCTTAAAGTTTTTCAAGCAGATCAAAATACCCTTTCATCTTAAGGACATGAGCACTAACTGAATTGCTAGGGGTCATTTTGCAGCTATTCAACGCCTTAGTGGTAAGATATCTCTCTTGACGTGCCTGCTCTTGGAACATTTCCTTGAGTTGTTTTATCATCTCATAAGCCTCAACTTCCTCGAATTGCTTTTGCAACTCAGATTCCATTGTAGCCAACATGAGACATGTCACATCGTTAGAATCATCCTTGTGCTTACTATAAGCATCCTTTTCGACTCTAGGGGCGTTGTTAGCTGGTTGATTAGGGATAGGGTTCTCAAGTACATATAGCTTTTTTTCTTGTTTAAGGACAATCCTTAAATTTCGTGTCCAATCAAGAAAGTTAGTCCCACTAAGCTTATTCTTTTCAAGCACGGATCGCAACGAGGTATTTGAATTGTTTGAGGCCATTATCTACATAGAATTTACAAAGTAAAATTAAATAAATGAAGCATTAAATTTTTCCTGAAATATTCAACACTTGATATAAATCATGGGTATAAAAATTCATTTTATTCTAATCATAAGTAAGCTTTGGCTTAACACCCATAATTAGAGAAAAATGTATTAATGGGATTTACATCTATATGTGATGTCCTAGGCTCAAAACTATTTTGATAGCCAAGTTAAGCCAAACCATTCCAAGCATATGGAAATCACCATTTTCCATCTTCCCCTACTTCGGTACCATTTATCTCTTGCTTTGGCAATGAGATAAAATGATGATCCAAGCAAGGAGAAGTGCTTATGATCATGGAAGGCATTTCACGACTTAATTTTTACATGGTTTCAAAAACCTTCTTCCTTTTATTTGTATATTATTTCACAAAACATATATCCAAAAATAAAAGGAAATAAACTAAACATCACATGCATAATATATACATCAAATAAAACGTGTCATAGCATGGCCCCAATCCTATATTGACTTCCACGAGCCTCATGGAAGTCAAAGGTCAATCTAGGTAAGTCTTCATCTCCATGAGCTTGCCTCCAATGTCTTGGCCTTCTAATCTTGTTACATAGGACATAAAATATACATAGGAATAGGAAACAGAATTAACCTATTCTAGTAAAGCTTGATAATATTACATCAACGAAAACGACACGTAGGCCGTATTTAAAAACATACAACCCATCAACAAAATAAGCCAATCAATCACAAGAGGTAAAGGGCCATGCTATGCACCATGCATCTAAAGATAGAAAGAAACATGCCATAAACAACAAGGGGGTTCCGGGGGCGAAGCCCCCGGAAGAAAACGGCGGTCCCGCTGGCCGGTCAGCGGGCGGGGTCAAGGGGCAGCGCCCTTGCAGGGGTTTGAGGGGGGCAACACCCCCGGAAAGAAAAACGAATTTTCCTTTCTAACTCATTGAATGAGTTACTGCCGTCATAAACCCTAAAATCATGTCGCCAGAAATTTTGTTTAACAGTTAAACATTAAATTATGTGATTCTGCATATTAGTTTAACAATTAAATTGGACAAATTACAGACTGTACGCCAAATAATTTGGCAGTAACAACATTCTGTTTAATTAATCGCATTAATAAGTAAAACAGAATATGATATATGCGAATCCTATAATTCAATTTACTCTCATTATTACACTAATCAGAAACCTTACTATAAGGCCAATTGAAAACAACACATGTAATCAAAGCGGTAACAGATAAAATCAGTAAAACTAGTATGTATGAGGCTCTGATACCACTGTTGGACCCCGTAGGCAAAAACAAAATAAAATAAAACTACGAAAATCCACCAACAGGATCTGCACATACTAGAAAAACCGATTAGATAGAAATTACCTCAATGTTTTGATTGTTCGTTGTGGAGGTACTGCTTTGTACGCTTCGCCCTCTACTGGTATCCACGCGACGAACTCCTCTGCAAGCGATCGGAATGCTAGCCCCTTCTGTGTTCTGAAAACTGTTCAGAACTGATCCTGACTATCTGGTAATCGGTCGTATTTCGGAGAGAAGAGGCTAGATACTATATCGTCGTTCTAGGGTTTAGGGTTTTGTTTTTCTTTAATTAGATAAAGGACGGCCACCAAGAAAAGGTTAACATAACCTTTTATAGCTGTCAATATCAAAACCCTAACTGTCATCTAATGACAGTTTAATCTCGTCCGTTTATTCCTATAATCATCCAACGGTTGGATGAGTAATATTAAGTAATTAATTTCATTTATTCGATTAAATAAAATTAATTACTTATTAACTTACCGGAAAATACAACATGGAATTTGATTCCCCTTTCGTATACGTTCAACGAATCTGGACACAATCTAGATTCATTGAATGTGGACATTATTCTCACAAGATCGTCTATGCGTGTGACCCTGTAGGTTCACTTAATGTTGGCAGTGAATGAAAAATGTCCTAGACATTTATTCACAAAACATAAGCGGCCTCTAGCAAGACATTATGCTTACCTAAGTCAAGTAAATGTAATAATAACCTAGCATCAGATTTAATATTTAGTCATTTTGTCACACGATATCCTAATTAAGTATAAGGCATGGATCAAGTCATCCTTATAAAACTTAATTAACCATTTACTTGATCACCAGGCAGATTGTTCCAACAAATAATATTAATAACACCTTATTAATACTTATTTGAGCATGGCCATGCATATTTTCCAGTCTTCCTTATCAAGGGGCCCATGGATATCTCTCTCTAAAAAGAGAGGGACAAATCCCTTTCACTATCTCCAATATTCAAGCCAGGACAAAAAAATAAGCCAACCAATAGTCAAAATGATCACCTAATTAAAAGTGATGTTTGACTATGTCAAAACATATTTTCTCCCCATGCAAGAAACATTAGAAACATTAGGTAAAGGACACCAAATATAAAACTGAGAAGAAATACTTATAACTTAAACCCATGCAATATTTCTTCTTCACTTTGGGTCATGTCCAATACATTATTCTCAATATGTATTTATGAATTGATTTTATATCTCATATTCATGATCAGTAAAACTTGACCATCAATCAACTTCACACTAGTTTACAAGATGTAATAAACTAGGGACAAATAAGAATAGTATTTTATTAGCTATAACGGTTTTACTATCATGTCACATACTTGATGACCAAGAGCATAAAATACAATTCAAAAAAATACATGCTTCATAAATCATAAATGTGAGTCAATTGGTCTTAGGGCATATACTAACAATCTCCCACTTGCCCTACCACCAATTTGACACGACTCTCAAACCCATTGACCTAGTATGACTCTCATGCTTAAGTTGTGGGAGTGGCTCTGTCAATGGATCTGTGACATTGTCATTAGTATCTACTTTGCAAATTTTAACATCTCCACGCTCAATAATTTCTCGAATGAGATGGAAACGCCTGAGAATATGTTTGGATCGTTGATGAGATCTAGGTTTCTTAGCTTGTGCAATGGTTCCTGTATTATCACAATATAGGTCCACTGGGTTCACAATGCTAGGAATTACACCTAGTTCTGTGATGAACTTTCTGATCCAAACTGCCTCCTTGGCTGCATCAGAAGCAGCCACATACTCGGCCTCTGTAGTAGAATCGGCCACGGTATCTTGCTTTGAACTCTTCCAGCTCACAGCACCTCTATTCAAACAAAACACAAATCCAGATTGCGATCTAAAATCATCTACATCAGTCTGAAAGTAACACCCTACCATTGCTTGTAGGGTCCTGCTGTTTAGAGTAATGTGATGTTTACGCAGGATTTTAATGTTTAAACTCCATTTCCAGCTAATAATTAAGGGTCTAATTGATCTTTCAGAGCCCTTAGGTTGTTGCTTGGACTTTGAAGAAAAGATTTTGTTTAAACCTTCTTGAGGTCTTGGATTTAATTTATCCAAGATTGCTAGAAGTTTTAACATTTTCAAGTCCTTTTAAAGGCACTTTCTCTCTTCTACTTGTTACGCTTGTTTTGTTTGTTCTCTCCCTCACTTCTTGGATGAACTTTTATGCTCTTGAAGATCACTCCACATCATTTGGTATTGGAGACACCTTCAGGTAATTGTTTTTGAGATATCTTACATACAAAAAAAAGACAAAAATAAAAAAAGAGAAAGAGACTAGATTGCTGGAAAATGGCAACACAAAAACAGAGTGCTTGAACGACTTGGAATATGACTATAAACTTGCTATTTTTTACATGGAGTTATACTAAATTGACCTGGGAAACAAATGAAACAACTCTCATCTATTTTGGACTTCATTTGATATCTCAAAATAGTAAAAAACTTGAAGGTGAAATGTGCTGAAATGATCTGAGCATATCTTCTGTTTTACTAGTCCTTTTTCTTTGATTATGGAGCCTAAACTCAAGAATTTTTAGTGAGGATTCTTTCTAGACAAACCTCATTCAATTTATACTTGTGGTTCAATACCAGTTTTCAAAACAAATCGAGTATGTCATCTACTTTGCTTGCTGGAAACTTTAGGGATCAGGGTTTAGGGTTTAGGGTTTGGGGCTTTGGTTTAAATTTTATTTTTTTAGGTTTTAGGGTTTAGGGTCTAAGATTTCAGGTTTTACTGTCTAGGGTTTTTTGTTTAGGATTTAGGGTTAAGGGTTTAGGGTTTTGGATTTTTTGTTTTATAGTTTAGGGTTTAGGGTTTCGGGTTTTGTGTTTAGGGTTAGGGTTTAGGATTTGGGGTTTAAAGGTTCAGGGTTTTAGGGTTTAGGGTTGGGGTCTTAGGGCTTAGGATTTATTTTTTTTGGTTTTATGGTTTAAGGGTTTAGGATTTTGGATTTTATAGTTTGGGTTTAGGGTTTTGGGTTTTGTACTTAGGGTTTAGGGTTTAGGATTTTGGGGTGTGAATGTTAGAGTTTTAGGATTTTATGTTTTAGGGTTTAGGGTTTAGGTTTTAGGGTTTAGGGTTTGGGGTTTAGGATTTATTTTTTTGAGTTTTTGGGTTTTGTAGTTTAGGGTTTAGGGTTCTATGTTTAGTGTTTTGGGTTTTAGGGTTTAGGTTTAGGGTTTAGGATTTAGGGTTTCGGGTTTTAGATTTTAGGGTTTAGGGTTTGGGATTTAAGCTTTAGCATTTATTTTTAGGTTTTGTGGTTTTAAGGGTTAGGGTTTAGGGTTTTAGGTTTTAGGGTTTTGAGATTTATAGTTTTGGATTTGGGGTTTCGGGTTTAGGGTTTTGGGGTGTCAATGTTAGAGTTTTAGGTTTTCCATGTTAGGGTTTTAGGGTTTTACTATTTAGGGTTTAAGGTTTGGGGTTTTAGGGATCTAATGTTTAATAGATGAAGTTTAGGGTTTAGGGATCACGATAAAAAATTCTAGGGTTTAGGGTTTAGAGTTTTATTATTTATGGTTTAAGGTTTCAATGTTAGGATTTTAGGTTTTCCTTGTTAGTGTTTCAGGGTTTCACATTTCAGGGTTTAGGGTTTGGGGTTTTAGGGTTCTAATATTCAATTGAAAAAGTTTAGTGTTTAGGGTTCACGATAAAAAAATTCTAGGGTTTAGGGTTTAGAGTTTTATTGTTTAGGGGTTAAGGTTTCAATGCTAAGGTTTTTGGTTTTCGTTGTTAGTATTTTGGGGTTTTATGTTTTGGGGTTTTAGGGTTTAGGGATCAGGGTTTAGGGTTTAGGGTTTGGGGTTTTGGTTTAGTATTTATTTTTTTAGGTTTTAGGGTTTAGGGTCTGAGATTTCAGGTTTTATTGCTTAGCGTTTAGGGTTTCGTGTTTAGAATTTAGGGTTAAGGGTTTAGGGTTTAGGATTTTTTATTTTATAGTTTAGGGTTTAGGGTTTCGGGTTTTTTGTTTAGGGTTTAGGATTTGGGTTTTAAGGGTTCACGGTCTGGGGTTTAGGATTTAAGGTTTCGGGGTTTAGATTTTAGGGTTTAAGGTTTGGGGGTTTAGGGTTTATGGTTTAAGGTTTTTTTTAGGCTTTGTGGTTTTAAGGTTTAGGGTTTTAGGGTTTAGGATTTAGGATTTCGAGATTTATAGTTTAGGTTTTAGGGTTTTGTGTTCAGAATTTTGGGTTTTGGGTTTTTGGGTTCTGGTGTTTAATAGATACAGTTTAGGGTTTAGGGTTCACCATTTAGGATTTCAAGGGTTTTGGGTTCACAATTTCATATTTCAAGGGTTTAGGGTTTAATAGTTTAGTGTTTAAGGTTTAGGGTTTAGGGTTTATGGTTTAGGGTTTGGGTCGTAGAGTTTAGGGTTTATTTTTTTAGGTTTTATCATTTTAGGGTTTAGGATTTTGGGTTTTATAGTTTGGGTTTAGGGTTTCGGGTTTTGTGCTTAGGGTTTAGGGTTTAGGATTTTAGGGTGTGAATGTTAGGGTTTTAGGGTTTTATGTTTTAGGGTTTAGAGTTTAGGTTTTAGGGTTTAGGGTTTGGGGTTTTAGGGTTTAGGATTTATATTTTTGAGTTTTAGGGATTAGCATTTCGAATTTTATAGTTTAGGGTTTAGGGTTCTATGTTTAGGGTTTGGTGTTTTAGGGTTTAGGGTTTATGGTTTAGGATTTAGGGTTTCGGGTTTTAGATTTTAGTGTTTAGGGTTTAGGGTTTGCGATTTAAGGTTTGGCATTTATTTTTAGGTTTTGTGGTCTTAAGGGTTAGGGTTTAGGGTTTTAGGTTTTAGTGTCTTAGAGTTTATGGTTTAGGATTTCGAGATTTGTAGTTTCGGATTTAGGGTGTCAATGTTAGAGTTTTAAGTTTTCCATGTTAGGGTTTTAGGGTTTTACTATTTAGGGTTTAGGGTCTGGGGTTTTAGGGATCTCATATTTAATAGATGAAGTTTAGGGTTTAGGGCTCACGATTTGTTATGCCAAGGGTTTAGGGTTTTATAGTTTAGTGTTTGGGGTTTAGGGTTTAGGATTTTAGGTTTTAGGTTTTAGGGTTTAGGGTTTAGGGGTCAGGGTTTAGGGTTTGGGGTTTTAGGGTTTAGGGTTTATATGTTTCGGTTTTAGGGTTTAGAGTTGAAGATTTCTGGTTTTATAGCTTAGGGTTTAGGGTTTTGTGTTTAGGATTTAGTGTTTAGGGTTTTAACTTAGGGTTTAGGGTTTCAATGTTAGGGTTTTAGGTTTTCCATATTAGGGCTTTAGGGTTTTACATTTTAAGGTTTAGGGCTTGGGGTTTTAGGGTTTAGGGATCCGGGTTTAGGGTTTAGGGTTTGGGGCTTTGGTTTAGAGTTTATTTTTTTAGGTTTTAGGGTTTAGGGTCTAAGATTTCAGGTTTTACTGTTTAGGGTTTTGTGTTTAGGATTTAGGGTTTAGGGTTTTGGATTTTTTTTTTTATGGTTTAGGGTTTACGATTCGTCATGCCAAGGGTTTAGGGTTTTTATAGTTTAGTGTTTAGGATTTTAGGTTTTAGGTTTTAGGGGTCAGGGTTTAGGGTTTAGTGTTTGGGGTTTTGGTTTAGAGTTTAGGGTTTAGGGTTTAGGGTTTGGGGCTTTGGTTTAGAGTTTATTTTTTTAGGTTTTAGGGTTTAGGGTCTAAGATTTCAGGTTTTACTATTTAGGGTTTTGGATTTTTTGTTTTGGGTTGAGGGTTCTGGATTTTTTGTTTAGGGTTTAGGGTTTACGATTTGTTATGCCAAGGGTTTAGGGTTTTATAGTTTAGTGTTTGGGGTTTAGGGTTTAGGATTTTAGGTTTTAGGTTTTAGGGGTCAGGGTTTAGGGTTTAGGGTTTGGGATTTTAGCGTTTAGGGTTTATATTTGGAGGTTTTAGGGTTTAGAGTTGAAGATTTCAGGTTTTATAGCTTAGGGTTTAGGGTTTTACGTTTAGGATTTAGTGTTTAGGGTTTAGAGCTTAGAGTTTGAAGTTTCAATGTTAGGGTTTTAGGTTTTCCATGTTAGGGTTTTAGGGTTTTACATTTTAGGGTTTAGGGCTTGGGGTTTTAGGGTTTAGGGATCAGGGTTTAGGGTTTAGGGTTTGGGGCTTTGGTTTAGAGTTTATTTTTTTAGGTTTTAGGGTTTAGGGTCTAAGATTTCAGGTTTTACTGTTTAGGGTTTTGTGTTTAGGATTTAGGGTTAAGGGTTTAGGGTTTTGGATTTTTTGTTTTGTAGTTTAGGGTCTAGGGTTTCGGGTTTTGTGTTTAGGGTTAGGGTTTAGGATTTGGGGTTTAAGGGTTCAGGGTTTTAGGGTTTAGGGTTTGGGGTCTTTGGGCTTAGGCTTTATTTTTTTTGGTTTTATGGTTTAAAGGTTTAGTATTTTGGGTTTTATAGTCTAGGTTTAGGGTTTTGGGTTTTAGGATTTATTTTTTTGAGTTTTTTTGTTTTATAGTTTAGGGTTTAGGGTTCTATGTTTAGTGTTTTGGGTTTAGGGTTTGTGTTTTAGGGTTTAGGGTTTAGGATTTAGGGTTTCGGGTTTTTGATTTTTTTAGGTTTAAGGTTTGGGATTTTAAGCTTTAGCATTTATTTTTAGGTTTTGTGGTTTTAAGGGTTAGGGTTTAGGGTTTTAGGTTTTAGGGTTTTGAGATTTATAGTATAGGATTTGGGGTTTCGGGTTTAGGGTTTTGGGGTGTCAATGTTAGAGTTTTAGGTTTTCCATGTTAGGGTTTTAGGGTTTTACTATTTAGGGTTTAGGGTTTGGGGATTTAGGGATCTAATGTTTAATAGATGAAGTTTGGGGTTTAGGGTTCACGATAAAAAAATTCTAGGGTTTAGGGTTTAGAGTTTTATTGTTTAGGGTTTAAGGTTTCAAGTTAGGATTTTAGGTTTTTCTTGTTAGTGTGTTAGGGTTTTACATTTCAGGGTTTAGGGTTTGGGGTTTTAGGGTTCTAATATTCAATAGAAAAAGTTTATGTTTAGGGTTCACGATGAAAAAATTCTAGGGTTTAGGGTTTAGAGTTTTATTTTTTAGGGTTTAAGGTTTCAATGCTAAGGTTTTAAGTTTTCGTTTTTAGTGTTTTGGGGTTTTATGTTTTGGGGTTTTAGGGTTTAGGGATCAGGGTTTAGGGTTTAGGGTTTGGGGTTTTGGTTTAGTTTTTAGTTTTTTAGTTTTTAGGGTTTAGGGTCTAAGATTTCAGGTTTTATTGCTTAGGGTTTAGGGTTTTGTGTTTAGGATTTAGGGTTAAGGGTTTAGGATTTAGGATTTTTTATTTTATAGTTTAGGGTTTAGGGTTTCGGGTTTTGTGTTTAGGGTTTAGGATTTGGGGTTTAAGGGTTTAGGGTATGGGGTTTAGGATTTAGGGTTTCGGGTTTTAGATTTTAGGGTTTAGGGTTTGAGGTTTGGGGGTTTAGGGTTTAGGTTTTAGGGTTTTTTTAGGTTTTGTGGTTTTAATGTTTAGGGTTTTAGGGTTTTAGGGTTTAGGGTTTAGGATTTCGAGATTTATAGTTTAGGTTTTAGGGTTTTGTGTTCAGAATTTTGGGTTTTGGGTTTTTGGGGTCTAGTGTTTAATAGATACAGTTAGGGTTTAGGGTTCACCATTTAGGATTTCAAGGGTTTTGGGTTCACGATTTCATATTTCAAGGGTTTAGGGTTTAATAGTTTAGTGTTTAAGGTTTAGGGTTGAGGGTTTTAGGGTTTATGGTTTAGGGTTTAGGTCGTAGAGTTTAGGGTTTATTTTTTTAGGTTTTATCATTTTAGGGTTTAGGATTTTGGGTTTTACAGTTTGGGTTTAGGGTTTCGGGTTTTGTGCTTAGGGTTTATGGTTTAGGATTTTAGGGTGTGAATGTTAGGGTTTTATGTTTTAGGGTTTAGCGTTTAGGTTTTAGGGTTTAGGATTTATATTTTTGAGTTTTAGGGTTTAGCATTTCGAATTTTATAACTTATGAGGGTTCTATGTATAGGGTTTGGTGTTTTAGGGTTCAGGGTTTATTGTTTAGGATTTAGGGGTTAGGGTTTAGGATTTAGGGTTTAGGGTTTAGGGTTTGGGATTTAAGGTTTGGCATTTATTTTTAGGTTTTGTGGTCTTAAGGGTTAGGGTTTAAGGTTTTAGGTTTTAGGGTTTTAGAATTTATGGTTTCGGATTTCGAGATTTGTAGTTTCGGATTTAGGGTTTCAGGGTGTCAATGTTAGAGTTTTAGGTTTTCCATGTTAGGGTTTTAGGGTTTTACTATTTAGGGTTTAGGGTTTGGGGTTTTAGGGATCTAATATTTAATAGACGAAGTTTAGGGTTTAGGGCTCACGATTTGTTATGCCAAGGGTTTAGGGTTTTATAGTTTTGTGTTTGGGGTTTAGGGTTTAGGATTTTATGTTTTAGGTTTTAGGGTTTAGGGGTCAAGGTTTAGGGTTTAGGGTTTGGGGTTTTAGTGTTTACGGTTTATATTTTTAGGTTTTAGGGTTTAGAGTTGAAGATTTCAGGTTTTATAGCTTAGGGTTTAGGGTTTTGTGTTTAGGATTTAGTGTTTAGGGTTTAGAGCTTAGTTTTTAGGGTTTCAATGTTAGGGTTTTAGGTTTTCCATATTAGAGTTTTAGGGTTTTACATTTTAGGGTTTAGGGCTTGGGTTTTTAGGGTTTAGGGATCAGGGTTTAGGGTTTAGGGTTTGGGGCTTTGGTTTAGAGTTTATTTTTTTAGGTTTTAAGGTTTAGGTTCAAAGATTTCAGGTTTAGGGTTTAGGATTTAGGATTTTAGGGTGTGAATGTTAGGGTTTTAGGGTTTTATGTTTTAGGGTTTAGAGTTTAGGTTTTAGGGTTTAGGATTTATATTTGAGTTTTAGGGTTTAGCATTTCGAATTTTATAGTTTATTAGGGTTCCATGTATAGGGTTTGGTGTTTTAGGGTTTATTGTTTAGGATTTAGGGGTTAGGGTTTAGGGTTTAGGGTTTGGCCTTTATTTTTAGGTTTTGTTGTCTTAAGGGTTAGGGTTTAGGGTTTTTGGTTTTAGGGTCTTAGAGTTTATGGTTTAGGATTTCGAGATTTGTAGTTTCGAATTTAGGGTTTCAGGGTGTCAATGTTAGAGTTTTAGGTTTTCCATGTTAGGGTTTTAGGGTTTTACTATTTAGGGTTTAGGGTTTCGGGTTTTAGGGATATAATATTTAATAGACGAAGTTTAGGGTTTAGGGCTCACGATTTGTTATGCCAAGGGTTTAGGGTTTTATAGTTTAGTGTTTGGGGTTTAGGGTTTAGGATTTTAGGTTTTAGGTTTTAGGGTTTAGGGTTTAGGGGTCAGGGTTTAGGGTTTAGGGTTTGGGGTTTAGGGTTTACGGTTTATATTTTTAGGTTTTAGGGTTTAGAGTTGAAGATTTCACGTTTTATAGCTTAGGGTTTAGGGTTTTTTGTTTAGGATTTAGTGTTTAGGGTTTAGAGCTTAGGGTTCAAGGTTTCAATGATAAGGTTTTAGGTTTTCCATAGTAGGGTTTTAGGGTTTTTCATTTTAGGGTTTAGGGCTTGGTGTTTTAGGGTTTAGGGATCAGGGTTTAGGGTTTAGGGTTTGGGGCTTTGGTTTAGAGTTTATTTTTTTAGGTTTTAAGGTTTAGGTTCTAAGATTTCAGTTTTTACTGTTTAGAGTTTTGTGTTTAGGATTTAGGGTTTAGGGTTTTGGATTTTTTGTTTAGGGTTTAGGGTTTATAATTTGTTATGCCGAGGGTTTAGGGTTTTATAGTTTAGTATTTGGGGTTTAGGGTTTAGGGTTTACGATTTGTTATGCCAAGGGTTTAGGGTTTTATAGTTTAGTTTTTGGGGTTTAGGGTTTAGGATTTTAGGTTTTAGGTTTTATGGGTCAGGGTTTAGGGTTTAGGTTTTGGGGTTTTAGGGTTTAGGGTTTATATTTTTAAGTTTTAGGGTTTAGAGTTGAAGATTTCAGGTTTTATAGCTTAGGGTTTAGGGTTTTTTGTTTAGGATTTAGTGTTTAGGGTTTAGAGCTTAGGGTTTAGGGTTTCAATGTTAGGGTTTTAGGTTTTCCATGTGAGGGTTTTAGGGTTTTACATTTTAGGGTTTAGGCCTTGGGGTTTTAGGGTTTAGGGATCAGGGTTTAGGGTTCAGGGTTTGGGGCTTTGGTTTATAGTTTATTTTTTTAGGTTTTAGGGTTTAGGGTCTAAGATTTCAGGTTTTACTGTTTAGGGTTTTATGTTTAGGATTTAGGATTAAGGGTTTAGGGTTTCAGGTTTTGTGTTTAGGGTTAGGGTTTAGGATTTGGGGTTTAAGGGTTCAGGGTTTTAGGGTGTAGGGTTTGGGGTCTTAGGGCTTAGGATTTATTTTTTTTGTTTTATGGTTTAAGGGTTTAGGATTTTGGGTTTTATAGTTTGGGTTTAGGGTTTTGGGGTTTTTTCTTAGGATTTAGGGTTTTGGATTTTGGGGTGTGAATGTTAAGGTTTTAGGGTTTTAAATTTTAGGGTTTAGTGTTTAGGTCTTAGGGTTTAGGGTTTGGGGTTTAGGATTTATTTTTTTGAGTTTTTGGGCTTTATAGTTTAGGGTTTAGTGTTCTATGTTTAGTGTTTTGGGTTTAGGGTTTGTGTTTTAGGGTTTAGGGTTTAGGGTTTAGGATTTAGGGTTTCGGGTTTTAGATTTTAGGGTTTAGGGTTTGGGATTTTAAGCTTTAGCATTTATTTTTAGGTTTTGTGGTTTTATGGGTTAGGGTTTAGGGTTTTTGGTTTTAGGGTTTTGAGATTAATAGTTTAGGATTTGGGGTTTCAGGTTTAGGGTTTTGGGGTGTCAATGTTAGAGTTTTAGGTTTTCCATGTTAGGGTTTTACTATTTAGGGTTTAGGGATCTAATGTTTAATAGATGAAGTTTAGGGTTTAGGGTTCACGATAAAAAAATTCTAGGGTTTAGGGTTTAGAGTTTTACTGTTTAGGGTTTAAGGTTTCAATGTTAGGATTTTAGGTTTTCCTTGTCAGTGTTTTAGGGTTTTACATTTTAGGGCTTAGGGTTTGGGGTTTTAGGGTTCTAATATTCAATCGAAAAAGTTTAGTGTTTAGGGTTCACGATAAAAAAATTCTAGGGTTTAGGGTTTAGAGTTTTATTGTTTAGGGTTTAAGGTTTCAATGCTAAGGTTTTAGGTTTTCGTTGTTAGTGTTTTGGGGTTTTAGGGTTTAGGGATCAGGGTTTGGGGTTTTGGTTTAGTGTTTATTTTTTTAGGTTTTAGGGTTTAGGGTCTAAGATTTCGGGTTTTATTGCTTAGGGTTTAGGGTTTTGTGTTTAGGATTTGGGGTTAAGGGTTTTGGGTTTAGGATTTTTTATTTTATAGTTTAGGGTTTAGGGTTTCGGGTTTAGGATTTGGGGTTTAAGGGTTCAGGGTCTGGGGTTTAGGATTTAGGGTTTCGGGTTTTAGAATTTAGGGTGTAAGGTTTAAGGTTTGGGGGTTTAGGGTTTTTTTTTAGGTTTTGTGGTTTTAAGGTTTAGGATTTTAGGGTTTTAGGGTTTAGGATTTCGAGATTTACAGTTTAGGTTTTAGGGTTTTTCTGTTCAGAATTTTGGGTTTTGGGTTTTTGGGTTCTAGTGTTTAATAGATACAGTTTAGGGTTTAGGGTTCACCATTTAGGATTTGAAGCGTTTTGGGTTCACGATTTCATATTTCAAGGGTTTAGGGTTTAATAGTTTAGTATTTAAGGTTTAGGGTTTAGGGTTTTAGGGTTTATGGTTTCGGGTTCGGGTCGTAGAGTTTAGGGTTTATTTTTTTAGGTTTTATCATTTTAGGGTTTAGGATTTTGGATTTTATAGTTTGGGTTTAGGGTTTTGGGTTTTGTGCTTAGGGTTTAGGGTTTAGGATTTTAGGGTGTGAATGTTAGGGTTTCAGGGTTTTATGTTTTAGGGTTTAGAGTTTAGGTTTTAGGGTTTAGGGTTTTAGGGTTTAGGCTTTATATTTTTGAGTTTTAGGGTTTAGCATTTCGAATTTTATAACTTATTAGGGTTCTATGTATAAGGTTTGGTGTTTTAGGATTTAGGGTTTTGTTGTTTAGTATTTAGGGTTTAGGGTTTAGGATTTAGGGCTTTGGGTTTAGGGTTTGGAATTTAAGGTTTGGCATTTATTTTTAGGTTTTGTGGTCTTAAGGGTTTTAGGGTTTTACTATTTAGGGTTTAGGGTTTGGGGTTTTAGGGATCTAATATTTAACAGACGAAGTTTAGGGTTTAGGGCTCACGAATTGTTATGCCAAGGGTTTGGGATTTTATAGTTTAGTGTTCGGGGTTTAGGGTTTAGGATTTTAGGTTTTAGGTTTTAGGGTTTAGGGGTCAGGGTTTAAGGTTTACGGTTTGGGATTTTAGGGTTTACGGTTTATATTTTTAGGTTTTAGGGTTTAGAGTTGAAGATTTCAGGTTTTATTGCTTAGGGTTTAGGGTTTTGTGTTTAGGATTTAGTGTTTAGGGTTTAGAGCTTAGGGTTTAGGGTTTCAATGATAGGGTTTTAGGTTTTCCATATTAGGGTTTTAGGGTTTTACATTTTAGGGTTTAGGGCTTGGGGTTTTAGGGTTTAGGGATCAGGGTTTAAGGTTTGGGGTTTGAGGCTTTGGTTTAGAGTTTATTTTTTTAGGCTTTAAGGTTTAGGTTCTAAGATTTCAGGTTTTACTGTTTAGGGTTTTGTGTTTAGGATTTAGGGTTTTGGATTTTTTGTTTAGGGTTTAGGGTTTAGAGTTTACGATTTGTTTTGCCAAGGGTTTAGGGTTTTATAGTTTAGTATTTGGGGTTTAGGGTTTAGGGTTTACGATTTGGTATGCCAAGGGTTTAGGGTTTTATAGTTTAGTATTTGGGGTTTATGGTTTAGGATTTTGGGATTTATGTTTTAGGGGTCAGGGTTTAGGGTTTAGGGTTTGGGATTTTAGAGTTTAGGGTTTATATTTTTAGGTTTTAGGGTTTAGAGTTGAAGATTTCAGGTTTTATAGCTTAGGGTTTAGGGTTTTTTTTAGGATTTAGTGTTTAGGGTTTAGAGCTTAGGGTTTAGGGTTTCAATGTTAGGGTTTTAGGTTTTCCAAGTTAGGGTTTTAGGTTTTACATTTTTTGGTTTAGGGCTTGTGGTTTTAGGGTTTAGGGATCAGGGTTTAGGGTTTAGGGTTTGGGGCTTTGGTTAAGAGTTCATTTTTTTAGGTTTTTGGGTTTAGGGTATAAGATTTTAGGTTTTACTGTTTAGCGTTTTGTGTTTAGGATTTAGGGTTAAGTGTTTTAAGGTTTGGGGTTTTGGATTTTTTGTTTTATAGTTTAGGGTTTAGGGTTTCGAGTTTTGTGTTTAGGGTTAGGGTTTAGGATTTGGGGTTTAAGGGTTCAGGGTTTTAAGGTTTAGGGTTTGGGGTCTTAGGGCTTAGGATTTATTTTTTTTTGGTTTTATGGTTTAAGGGTTTAGGATTTTGGGTTTTATTGTTTGGGTTTAGGGTTTTGGGTTTTGTACTTAGGGTTTAGGGTTTAGGATTTTGGGGTGCGAATGTTAGGGTTTTAGGGTTTAGGGTTTGGGGTTTAGGATTTATTTTTTTGAGTTTTTGGGTTTTATAGTTTAGGGTTTAGGGTTCTATGTTTAGTGTTTTGGGTTTAGGGTTTGTGTTTTAGGGTTTAGGGTTTGGGATTTAGGGTTTGAGATTTAAGGTTTGGCATTTATTTTTAGGTTTTGTGGTCTTAAGGGTTAGGGTTTAGGGTTTTAGGTTTTAGGGTCTTAGAGTATATGGTTTAGGAATTCGAGATTTGTAGTTTCGGATTGAGGGTGTCAATGTTAGAGTTTTAGGTTTTCAATGTTAGGGTTTTAGTGTTTTACTATTTAGGGTCTAGGATTTGGGGTTTAAGGGATCTAATATTTAATAGACGAAGTTTAGGGTTTAGGGCTCACGATTTTTTATGCCTAGGGTTTAGGGTTTTATAGTTTAGTGTTTGGGGTTTAGGGTTTAGGATTTTAGGTTTTAGGGTTTAGGGTTTAGGGGTCAGGGTTTAGGGTTTAGGGTTTGGGGTTTTAGGGTTTAGGGATCAGGGTTTAGGGGTTAGGGTTTGTGGCTTTGGTTTAGAGTTTATTTTTTTAGGTTTTAGGGTTTAGGTTCTAAGATTTCAGGTTTTACTGTTTAGGATTTTGTGTCTAGGATTTAGGGTTTTGGATTTTTTGTTTATGGTTTAGGGTTTACGATTTGTTATGCCAAGGGTTTAGTGTTTTATAGTTTAGTATTTGGGGTTTAGGGTTTAGGGTTTACGATTTGTTATGCCAAGGGTTTAGGGTTTTCTGGTTTAGTATTTGGGGTTTATGGTTTAGGATTTTGGGTTTTAGGTTTTAGGGGTCAGGGGTTAGGGTTTAGGGTTTATATTTTTAGGTTTTAGGGTTTAGAGTTGAATATTTCTGGTTTTATAGCTTAGGGTTTAAGTTTTTTTGTTTAGGATTTAGTGTTTAGGGTTTAGAACTTAGGGTTTAGGGTTTCAATGTTAGGGTTTTATGTTTTCCATGTTAGGGTTTTACATTTTAGGGTTTAGGGCTTGGGATTTTAGGGTTTAGGGATCAGGGTTTAGGGTTTAGGGTTTGGGGCTTTGGTTAAGAGTTTATTTTTTTAGGTTTTAGGGTTTAGGGTCTAAGATTTCAGGTATTACTGTTTAGGGTTTTGTGTTTAGAATTTAGGGTTAAAGGTTTAAGGTTTAGGGTTTTGGATTTTTTGTTTTATAGTTTAGGGTTTAGGGTTTCGGGTTTTGTGTTTAGGGTTAGGGTTTAGGATTTGGGGTTTAAGGGTTCAGGGTTTTAGGGTTTAGGGTTTGGGGTCTTAGGGCTTAGGATTTATTTTTTTTGGTTTTATGGTTTAAGGGTTTAGGATTTTGGGTTTTATAGTTTGGGTTTAGGGTTTTGGGTTTTGTACTTAGGGTTTAGAGTTTAGGATTTTGGGGTGCAAATGTTTGGGTTTTAGGGTTTTATGTTTTAGGGTTTAGGGTTTAGGTTTTAGGGTTTAGGTTTTGGGGTTTAGGATTTATTTTTTGAGTTTTTGGGTTTTATAGTTTAGGGTTTAGGGTTCTATGTTTCGTGTTTTCGGTTTAGGGTTTGTGTTTTAGGGTTTAGGGTTTAGGGTTTAGGATTTAGTGTTTAGGGTTTAGGGTTTGGGATTTAAGGTTTGGCATTTATTTTTAGGTTTTGCTGTCTTAAGGGTTAGGGTTTAGGGTTTTAGGTTTTAGGGTCTTAGAGTTTATGGTTTAGGATTTCGAGATTTGTAGTTTCGGATTTAGGGTTTTAGGGTGTCAATGTTAGAGTTTTAGGTTTTCCATATTAGGGTTTTGGGGTTTTACTATTTAGGGTTTAGGGTTTGGGGTTTAAGGGATCTAATATTTAATAGACGATGTTTGGGGTTTAGGGCTCACGATTTGTTATGCCAAGGGTTTAGGGTTTTATAGTTTAGTGTTTGGGGTTTAGGGTTTAGGATTTTAGGTTTTAGGTTTTAGGGTTTAGGGTTTAGGGGTCAGGGTTTAGGGTTTAGGGTTTGGGGTTTTAGTGTTTACGGTTTATATTTTCAGGTTTTAGGGTTTAGAGTTGAAGATTTCAAGTTTTATAGCTTAGGGTTTAGGGTTTTGTGTTTAGGATTTAGTGTTTAGGGTTTAGAGCTTAGGGTTTCAATGATAGGGTTTTAGGTTTTCTATATTAGGGTTTTAGGATTTTACATTTTAGGGTTTAGGGGTTGGGGTTTTTGGGTTTAGGGATCAGGGTTTAGGGTTTAGGGTTTGAGGCTTTAATTTAGAGTTTATTTTTTTAGGTTTTAAGGTTTAGGTTCTAAGATTTCAGGTTTTACTGTTTAGGGTTTTGTGTTTAGGATTTAGGGTTTAGGGTTTTGGATTTTTCCTTTAGGGTTTAGGGTTTAGAGTTTACGATTTGTTTTGCCAAGGGTTTAGGGTTTTATAGTTTAGTATTTGGGGTTTAGGGTTTAGGGTTTACGATTTGTTATGCCAAGGGTTTAGGGTTTTATAGCTTAGTATTTGGGGTTTATGGTTTAGGATTTTGGGTTTAGGTTTTAGGGGTCAAGGTTTAGGGTTTGGGGTTTTAGGGTTTAGGGTTTATATTTTTAGGTTTTAGGGTTTAGAGTTGAATATTTCTGGTTTTATAGCTTAGGGTTTAGGGTTTTTTGTTTAGGATTTAGTGTTTAGGGATTAGAGCTTAGGGTTTAGGGTTTCAATGTTAGAGTTTTAGGTTTTCCATGTTAGGGTTGTAGGTTTTACATTTTAGGGTTTAGGGCTTGGGGTTTTAGGGTTTAGGGTTCAGGGTTTAGGGTTTAGGGTTTGGGGCTTTGGTTAAGAGTTTATTTTTTTTGGTTTTAGGGTTTAGGGTCTAAGATTTTAGGGTTTACTGTTTAGGGTTTTGTGTTTAGGATTTAGGGTTAAGGGTTTAAGGTTTAGGGTTTTGGATTTTTTGTTTTATAGTTTAGGGTTTAGGGTTTCGAGTTTTGTGTTTAGGGTTAGGGTTTAGGATTTGGGGTTTAAGGGTTCAGGGTTTTAGGGTTTAGGGTTTGGGGTCTTAGGGCTTAGGATTTATTTGTTTTTGGTTTTATGGTTTAAGGGTTTAGGATTTTGGGTTTTATAGTTTGGGTTTAGGGATTAGTGTTTAGGATTTTGGGGTGCGAATGTTAGGGTTTTAGGGTTTTATTTTTTATGGTTTAGGGTTTAGGTTTTAGGATTTAGGGTTTGGGGTTTAGGATTTATTTTTTTGAGTTTTTGGGTTTTATAGTTTAGGGTTCTATGTTTAGTGTTTTGGGTTTAGGGTTTGTGTTTTAGGGGTTAGGGTTTAGGATTTAGGGTTTGGGATTTAAGGTTTGGCATTTATTTTTAGGTTTTGTGGTCTTAAGGGTTAGGGTTTAGGGTTTTAGGTTTTAGGGTCTTAGAGTTTATGGTTTAGTAATTCGAGATTTGTAGTTTCGTATTTAGGGTTTTAGGGTGTCAATGTTAGAGTTTTAGGTTTTCCATGTTAGGGTTTTAGGGTTTTACTATTTAGGGTTTAGGGTTTGGGGTTTAAGGGATCTAATATTTAATAGACGAAGTTTAGGGTTTAGGGCTCACGATTTGTTATGCCTAGGGTTTAGGGTTTTATAGTTTAGTGTTTGGGGTTTAGGGTTTAGGATTTTAGGTTTTAGGTTTTAGGGTTTAGGGGTCAGGGTTTAGGGTTTAGGGTTTGGGGTTTTAGGGTTTAGGGATCAGGGTTTAGGGTTTAGGGTTTGGGGCTTTGGTTTAGAGTTTATTTTTTTAGGTTTTAGGGTTTAGGTTATAAGATTTCAGGTTTTACTGTTTAGGGTTTTGTGTTTAGGATTTAGGGTTTAGGGTTTTGGATTTTTTGTTTAGGGTTTAGGGTTTAGGATTTGTTATGCCAAGGGTTTAGGGTTTTATAGTTTAGTATTTGGGGTTTAGGGTTTAGGGTTTACGATTTGTTATGCCAAGGGTTTAGGGTTTTCCTGGTTTAGTATTTGGGGTTTATGGTTTAGGATTTTGGGTTTTAGGTTTTACGGGTCAGTGTTTAGGGTTTAGGGTTTATATTTTTAGGTTTTAGGGTTTAGAGTTGAAGATTTCAAGTTTTATAGCTTAGGGTTTAGCTTTTTTTGTTTAGGATTTAGTGTTTAGGGTTTAGAACTTAGGGTTTAGGGTTTCAATGTTAGGGTTTTAGGTTTTCCATGCTAGGGTTTTAGGGTTTTACATTTTAGGGTTTAGGGCTTGGGGTTTTAGGGTTTAGGGATCAGGGTTTAGGGTTTAGGGTTTGGGGCTTTGGTTAAGAGTTTATTTTTTTAGGTTTTAGGGTTTAGGGTCTAAGATTTCAGGTATTACTGTTTAGGGTTTTGTGTTTGGGATTTAGGGTTAAAGGTTTAAGGTTTAGGGTTTTGGATTTTTTGTTTTATAGTTTAGGGTTTAGGGTTTTGGGTTTTTTTGTTTAGGGTTAGGGTTTAGGATTTGGGGTTTAAGGGTTCAGGGTTTTAGGGTTTAGGGTTTGGGGTCTTAGGGCTTAGGATTTATTTTTTTTGGTTTTATGGTTTAAGGGTTTAGGATTTTGGGTTTTATAGTTTGGGTTTAGGGTTTTGGGTTTTGTACTTAGGGTTTAGGGTTTAGGATTTTGGGGTGCGAATGTTAGGGTTTTAGGGTTTTATGTTTTAGGGTTTAGGGTTTAGGTTTTAGGGTTTAGGGTTTGGGGGTTTAGGATTTATTTTTTGAGTTTTGGGTTTTATAGTTTAGGGTTTAGGGTTCTATGTTTAGTGTTTTGGGTTTAGGGTTTGTGTTTTAGGGGTTCGGGGTTTAGGATTTAGGGTTTGGGATTTAAGGTTTGGCATTTATTTTTTAGGTTTTATGGTCTTAAGGGTTAGGGTTTAGGGTTTTAGGTTTTAGGGTCTTAGAGTTTATGGTTTAGGATTTCGAGATTTGTAGTTTCGGATTTAGGGTTTTAGGGTGTCAATGTTAGAGTTTTAGGTTTTCCATGTTAGGGTTTTGGGGTTTTACTATTTAGGGTTTAGGGTTTGGGGTTTAAGGGATCTAATATTTAATAGACAAAGTTTGGGGTTTAGGGCTCACGATTTGTTATGCCAAGGGTTTAGGGTTTTATAGTTTAGTGTTTGGGGTTTAGGGTTTAGGATTTTAGGTTTTAGGTTTTAGGGTTTAGGGTTTAGGGGTCAGGGTTTAGGGTTTGGGGTTTTAGTGTTTACGGTTTATATTTTTATGTTTTAGGGTTTAGAGTTGAAGATTTCAGGTTTTATAGCTTAGGGTTTAGGGTTTTGTGTTTAGGATTTAGTGTTTAGGGTTTCAATGATAGGGTTTTAGGTTTTCTATATTAGGGTTTTAGGGTTTTACATTTTAGGGTTTAGGGGTTTAGGTTTTAGGGTTTAGGGATCAGGGTTTAGTGTTTAGGGTTTGAGGCTTTGGTTTAGAGTTTATTTTTTTAGGTTTTAAGGTTTAGGTTCTAAGATTTCAGGTTTTACTGTTTAGGGTTTTTTGTTTAGGATTTAGGGTTTAGGGTTTTGGATTTTTCCTTTAGGGTTTAGGGTTTAGGGTTTAGAGTTTACGATTTGTTTTGCCAAGGGTTTAGGGTTTTATGGTTTAGTATTTGGGGTTTAGGGTTTACGATTTGTTATGTCAAGGGTTTAGGGTTTTATAGCTTAGTATTTGGGGTTTATGGTTTAGGATTTTGGGTTTAGGTTTTAGGGGTCAGGGTTTAGGGTTTGGGGTTTTAGGGTTTAGGGTTTATATTTTTAGGTTTTAGGGTTTAGAGTTGAATATTTCTGGTTTTATAGCTTAGGGTTTAGGGTTTTTTGTTTAGGATTTAGTGTTTAGGGTTTAGAGCTTAGGGTTTAGGGTTTCAATGTTAGGGTTTTAGGTTTTCCATGTTAGGGTTTTAGGTTTTACATTTTAGGGTTTAGGGCTTGGGGTTTTAGGGTTTAGGGATTAGGGTTTTGGGTTTGGGGTTTGGTTAAGAGTTTATTTTTTTAGGTTTTAGGGTTTAGGGTCTAAGATTTTAGGTTTTACTGTTTAGGGTTTTGTGTTTAGGATTTAGGGTTAAGGGTTTAAGGTTTAGGGTTTTGGATTTTTTGTTTTATAGTTTAGGGTTTAGGGTTTCGAGTTTTGTGTTTAGGGTTAGGGTTTAGGATTTGGGGTTTAAGGGTTCAGGGTTTTAGGGTTTAGGGTTTGGGGTCTTAGGGCTTAGGATTTATTTATTTTTGGTTTTATGGTTTAAGGGTTTAGGGTTTAGGGTTTAGGGTTTAGGGTTTAGTGTTTTGGGTTTTGTACTTAGGGTTTAGGGTTTAGGATTTTGGGGTGCGAATGTTAGGGTTTTAGGGTTTTATGTTTTAGGGTTTAGGGTTTAGGTTTTAGGGTTTGGGGTTTAGGATTTATTTTTTTGAGTTTTTGGGTTTTATAGTTTAGGGTTTAGTGTTCTATGTTTAGTGTTTTGGGTTTAGGGTTTGTGTTTTAGGGTTTAGGGTTTAGGGTTTAGGATTTAGGGTTTCGGGTTTTAGATTTTAGGGTTTAGGGTTTGGGATTTTAAGCTTTAGCATTTATTTTTAGGTTTTGTGGTTTTATGGGTTAGGGTTTAGGGTTTTTGGTTTTAGGGTTTTGAGATTTATAGTTTAGGATTTGGGGTTTCAGGTTTAGGGTTTTGGGGTGTCAGTGTTAGAGTTTTAGGTTTTCCATGTTAGGGTTTTACTATTTTGGGTTTAGGTATCTAATGTTTAATAGATGAAGTTTAGGGTTTAGGGTTCACGATAAAAAAATTCTAGGGTTTATGGTTTAGAGTTTTACTGTTTAGGGTTTAAGGTTTCAATGTTAGGATTTTAGGTTTTCCTTGTTAGTGTTTTAGGGTTTTACATTTTAGGGTTTAGGGTTTAGGGTTTTAGGGTTCTAATATCAATAGAAAAAGTTTAGTGTTTAGGGTTCACGATAAAAAAATTCTAGGGTTTAGGGTTTAGGGTTTTATTGTTTAGGGTTTAAGGTTTCAATGCTAAGGTTTTAGGTTTTCGTTGTTACTGTTTTGGGGTTTTAGGGTTTAGGGATCAGGGTTTGGGGTTTTGGTTTAGTGTTTATTTTTTTAGGTTTTAGGGTTTAGGGTCTAAGATTTCGGGTTTTATTGCTTAGGGTTTGGGGTTTTGTGTTTAGGATTTGGGGTTAAGGGTTTAGGGTTTAGGATTTTTTATTTTATAGTTTAGGGTTTAGGGTTTCGGGTTTAGGATTTGGGGTTTAAGGGTTCAGGGTCTGGGGTTTAGGATTTAGGGTTTCGGGTGTTAGATTTTAGGGTGTAGGGTTTAAGGTTTGGGGGTTTAGGGTCTTTTTTTAGGTTTTGTGGTTTTAAGGTTTAGGATTTTAGGGTTTTAGGGTTTAGGGTTTAGGATTTCGAGATTTATAGTTTAGGTTTTAGGGTTTTGTGTTCAGAATTTTGGGTTTTGGGTTTTTGGGTTCCAGTGTTTAATAGATACAGTTTAGGGTTTAGGGTTCACCATTTAGGATTTCAAGTGTTTTGGGTTCACGATTTCATATTTCAAGGGTTTAGGGTTTAATAGTTTAGTGTTTAAGGTTTAGGGTTTCGGGTTTTGTGCTTAGGGTTTAGGGTTTAGGATTTTAGGTTGTGAATGTTAGGGTTTTAGGGTTTAGAGTTTAGGTTTTAGGGTTTAGGGTTTGGGGTTTTAGGGTTTAGGATTTTTATTTTTTAGTTTTAGGATTTAGCATTTCGAATTTTATAACTTATTAGGGTTCTATGTATAAGGTTTGGTGTTTTAGGGTTTAGGGTTTTATTGTTTAGGATTTAGGGTTTAGGGTTTAGGATTTAGGGCTTAGGGTTTAGGGTTTGGAATTTAAGGTTTGGCATTTATTTTTAGGTTTTGTGGTCTTAAGGGTTTTACTATTTAGGGTTTAGGGTTTGGGGTTTTAGGGATCTAATATTTAATAGACAAAGTTTAGGGTTTAGGGCTCATGATTTGTTATGCCAAGGGTTTGGGGTTTTATTGTTTAGTGTTTGGGGTTTAGGGTTTAGGATTTTAGGTTTTAGGTTTTAGGGTTTAGGGGTCAGGGTTTAGGGTTTGGGATTTTAGGGTTTATGGTTTATATTTTTAGGTTTTAGGGTTTAGAGTTGAAGATTTCAGGTTTTATTGCTTAGGGTTTAGGGTTTTGTGTTTAGGATTTAGTGTTTAGGGTTTAGAGCTTAGGGTTTAGGGTTTCAATGATAGGGTTTTAGGTTTTCCATATTAGGGTTTTAGGGTTTTACATTTTAGGGTTTAGGGCTTGGGGTTTTAGGGTTTAGGGATCAGGGTTTAGGGTTTGGGGTTTGAGGCTTTGGTATAGAGTTTATTTTTTTAGGCTTTAAGGTTTAGGTGTTAAGATTTCAGGTTTTACTGTTTAGGGTTTTGTGTTTAGGATTTAGGGTTTAGGGTTTTGGATTTTTTGTTTAGGGTTTAGGGTTTAGAGTTTACGATTTGTTTTTGCAGCGTTTAGGGTTTTATAGTTTAGTATTTGGGGTTTAGGGTTTAGGGTTTACGATTTGTTATGCCAAGGGTTTAGGGTTTTATAGTTTAGTATTTGGGGTTTATGGTTTAGGATTTTGGGTTTTATGTTTTAGGGGTCAGGGTTTAGCGTTTAGGTTTGGGGTTTTAGGGTTTAGGGTTTATATTTTTAGGTTTTAGGGTTTAGAGTTGAAGATTTCAGGTTTTATAGCTTAGGGTTTAGGGTTTTTTTTTTAGGATTTAGTGTTTAGGGTTTAGAGCTTAGGGTTTAGGGTTTCAATGGTAGAGTTTTAGGTTTTCCATGTTAGGGTTTTAGGTTTTACATTTTAGGTTTAGGGCTTGGGGTTTTAGGGTTTAGGGATCAGGGTTTAGGGTTTAGGGTTTGGGGCTTTGGTTTAGAGTTTATTTTTTTAGGTGTAAGGGTCTAAGATTTCATGTTTTACTATTTAGGGTTTTGTGCTTAGGATTTAGGGTTAAAGGTTTTGGATTTTTTGTTTTATAGTTTAGGGTTTAGGGTTTCGGGTTTTGTGTTTAGGGTTAGGGTTTAGGATTTGGGGTTTAAGGATTTATTTTTTTGAGTTTTTGGGTTTTATAGTTTAGGGTTTATGGTTCTATGTTTAGTGTTTTGGGTTTAGGGTTTGTGTTTTAGGGTTTAGGGTTTAGGGTTTTGGATTTAGGGTTTAGGGTTTGGGATTTAAGGTTTGGCATTTATTTTTAGGCTTTGTGGTCTTAAGGTTAGGGTTTAGGGTTTTAGGTTTTAGGGTCTTAGAGTTTATGGTTTAGGATTTCGAGATTTGTAGTTTCGGATTTAAGGTTTTAGGGTGTCAATGTTAGAGTTTTAGGTTTTCCATGTTAGGGTTTTAGGGTTTTACTATTTAGGGTTTAGGGTTTGGGGTTTAAGGGATCTAATATTTAATAGACGAAGTTTAGGGTTTAGGGCTCACGATTTGTTATGCCAAGGGTTTAGGGTTTTATAGTTTAGTGTTTGGGGTTTAGGGTTTAGGATTTTAGGTTTTAGGTTTTAGGGTTTAGGGTTCAGGGTTTAGGGTTTAGGGTTTGGGGTTTTAGGGTTTAGGGATCAAGGTTTAGGGTTTAGGGTTTGGGGCTTTGGTTTAGAGTTTATTTTTTAAGGTTTTAGGTTCTAAGAATTTAGGTTTTACTGTTTAGGGTTTTGTGTTTAGGATTTAGGGTTTAGGGTTTTGGATTTTTTGTTTTGGGTTTAGGGTTTATGATTTGTTATGCCAAGGGTTTAGGGTTTTATAGTTTAGTGTATGGGGTTTAGGGTTTAGGGTTTTTTGGTTTAGTATTTGGGGTTTATGGTTTAGGATTTTGGGTTTTAGGTTTTAGGGGTCAGGCTTTAGGGTTTAGGGTTTATATTTTTAGGTTTTAGGGTTTAGAGTTGAAGATTTCAGGTTTTATAGCTTAGGGTTTAGGGTTTTTTGTTTAGGATTTAGTGTTTAGGGTTTAGAGCTTAGGGTTCAGGGTTTCAATGTTAGGGTTTTAGGTTTCCCATGTTAGGGTTTTAGGGTTTAGGGATCAGGGTTTAGGGTTTAGGGTTTGTGGCTTTGGTTAAGAGTTTATTTTTTAGTGTTTAGGGTCTAAGATTTCAGGTTTTACTGTTTAGGGTTTTGTGTTTAGGATTTAGGGTTAAGGGTTTAAGGTTTAGGGTTTTGTATTTTTGGTTTTATAGTTTAGGGTTTAGGGTTCGGGTTTTGTGTTTAGGGTTAGGGTTTAGGATTTGCGGTTTAAGGGTTCAGGGTTTTAGGGTTTAGGGTTTGGGGTCTTAGGGCTTAGGATTTATTTTTTTTTGTTTTATGGTTTAAGGGTTTAGGATTTTGGGTTTTATAGTTTGGGTTTAGGGTTTTGGGTTTTGTTCTTAGGGTTTAGGGTTTAGGATTTTGGGGTGTGAATGTTAGGGTTTTAGGGTTTTAAATTTTAGGGTTTAGTGTTTAGGTTTTAGGGTTTAGGGTTTGTGGTTTAGGATTTATTTTTTTGAGTTTTTGGGCTTTATAGTTTAGGGTTTAGTGTTCTATGTTTAGTGTTTTGGGTTTAGGGTTTGTGTTTTAGGGTTTAGGGTTTAGGGTTTAAGATTTAGGGTTTCGGGTTTTAGATTTTAGGGTTTAGGGTTTGGGATTTTAAGCTTTAGCATTTATTTTTAGGTTTTGTGGTTTTATGGGTTAGGGTTTAGGGTTTTTGGTTTTAGGGTTTTGAGATTTATAGTTTAGGATTTGGGGTTTCAGGTTTAGGGTTTTGGGGTGTCAGTGTTAGAGTTTTAGGTTTTCCATGTTAGGGTTTTACTATTTTGGGTTTAGGTATCTAATGTTTAATAGATGAAGTTCAGGGTTTAGGGTTCACGATAAAAAAATTCTAGGGTTTAGGGTTTAGAGTTTTACTGTTTAGGGTTTAAGGTTTCAATGTTAGGATTTTAGGTTTTCCTTGTCAGTGTTTTAGGGTTTTACATTTTAGGGTTTAGGGTTTGGGGTTTTAGGGTTCTAATATTCAATAGAAAAAGTTTAGTGTTTAGGGTTCACGATAAAAAAATTCTAGGGTTTTGGGTTTTTGGGTTCCAGTGTTTAATAGATACAGTTTAGGGTTTAGGGTTCACCATTTAGGATTTCAAGTGTTTTGGGTTCACGATTTCATATTTCAAGGGTTTAGGGTTTAATAGTTTAGTGTTTAAGGTTTAGGGTTTCGGGTTTTGTGCTTAGGGTTTAGGGTTTAGGATTTTAGGGTGTGAATGTTAGGGTTTTAGGGTTTTATGTTTTAGGGTTTAGAGTTTAGGTTTTAGGGTTTAGGGTTTGGGGTTTTAGGGTTTAGGATTTATATTTTTTAGTTTTAGGGTTTAGCATTTCGAATTTTATAACTTATTAGGGTTCTATGTATAAGGTTTGGTGTTTTAGGGTTTAGGGTTTTATGGTTTAGGATTTAGAGTTTAGGGTTTAGGATTTAGGGCTTAGGGTTTAGGGTTTGGAATTTAAGGTTTGGCATTTATTTTTAGGTTTTGTGGTCTTAAGGGTTTTACTATTTAGGGTTTAGGGTTTGGGGTTTTAGGGATCTAATATTTAACAGACAAAGTTTAGGGTTTAGGGCTCATGATTTGTTATGCCAAGGGTTTGGGGTTTTATAGTTTAGTGTTTGGGGTTTAGGGTTTAGGATTTTAGGTTTTAGGTTTGAGGGTTTAGGGGTCAGGGTTTAGGGTTTGGGATTTTAGGGTTTACGGTTTATATTTTTAGGTTTTAGGGTTTAGAGTTGAAGATTTCAGGTTTTATTGCTTAGGGTTTAGGGTTTTGTGTTTAGGATTTAGTGTTTAGGGTTTAGAGCTTAGGGTTTAGGGTTTCAATGATAGGGTTTTAGGTTTTCCATATTAGGGTTTTATGGTTTTACATTATAGGGTTTAGGGCTTGGGGTTTTAGGGTTTAGGGATCAGGGTTTAGGGTTTGGGGTTTGAGGCTTTGGTTTAGAGTTAATCTTTTTAGGCTTTAAGGTTTATGTTCTAAGATTTCAGGTTTTACTGTTTAGGGTTTTGTGTTTAGGATTTAGGGTTTAGGGTTTTGGATTTTTTGTTTAGGGTTTAGGGTTTAGAGTTTACGATTTGTTTTGCCAAGGGTTTAGGGTTTTATAGTTTAGTATTTGGGGTTTAAGGTTTAGGGTTTAGGGTTTACGATTTGTTATGCCAAGGGTTTAGGGTTTTATAGTTTAGTATTTGGGGTTTATGGTTTAGGATTTTGTGTTTTATGTTTTAGGGGTACGGGTTTAGGGTTTAGGTTTGGGGTTTTAGGGTTTAGGGTTTATATTTTTAGGTTTTAGGGTTTAGAGTTTAAAATTTCAGGTTTTATAGCTTAGGGTTTAGGGTTTTTTTAGGATTTAGTGTTTAGGGTTTAGAGCTTAGGGTTTAGGGTTTCAATGGTAGAGTTTTAGGTTTTCCATGTTAGGGTTTTAGGTTTTACATTTTAGGGTTTAGGGCTTGGGGTTTTAGGGTTTAGGGATCAGGGTTTAGGGTTTAGGGTTTGGGGCTTTGGTTTAGAGTTTATTTTTTTAGGTTTAAGGGTCTAAGATTTCATGTTTTACTATTTAGGGTTTTGTGCTTAGGATTTAGGGTTAAAGGTTTTGGATTTTTTGTTTTATAGTTTAGGGTTTAGGGTTTTGTGTTTAGGGTTAGGGTTTAGGAGTTGGGGTTTAAGGGTTCAGGGTTTTAGGGTTTAGGGTTTGGGTTCTTAGGGCTTAGGATGTATTTTTTTTGGTTTTATGGTTTAAGGGTTTAGGATTTTGGGTTTTATAGTTTGGGTTTAGGGTTTTGGGTTTTGTACTTAGGGTTTAGGGTTTAGGATTTTGGGGTTTGAATGTTAGGGTTTTAGGGTTCTATGTTTTAGGGTTTAGGGTTTAGGTTTTAGGGTTTCGGGTTTGGGGTTTAGGATTTATTTTTTTGAGTTTTTGGGTTTTATAGTTTAGGGTTTAGGGTTCTATGTTTAGTGTTTCGGGTTTAGGGTTTGTGTTTTAGGGTTTAGGGTTTAGGATTTTGGGTTTGGGATTTAAGGTTTGGCATTTATTTTTAGGTTTTGCGGTCTTAAGGGTTAGGGTTTAGGGTTTTAGGTTTTAGGATCTTAGAGTTTATGGTTTAGGATTTCGAGATTTGTAGTTTCGGATTTAGGGTTTTAGGGTGTCAATGTTATAGTTTTAGGTTTTCCATGTTAGGGTTTTGGGGTTTTACTATTTAGGGTTTAGGGTTTGGGGTTTAAGGGATCTAATATTTAATAGACGAAGTTTGGGGTTTAGGGCTCACGATTTGTTATGCCAAGGGTTTAGGGTTTTATAGTTTAGTGTTTGGGGTTTAGGGTTTAGGATTTTAGGTTTTAGGTTTTAGGGTTTAGGGTTTAGGGGAGTCGGGGGTTTAGGGTTTAGGGGTTTGGGGTTTTAGTGTTTACGGGTTTTTATATTTTTTAGGTTTTAGGGTTTAGAGTTGAAGATTTGGGTTTTATAGCTTCGGGTTTAGGGTTTTGTGTTTAGGATTTAGTGTTTAGGGGTTTAGAGCTTAGGGCTTAGGGTTTCAATGATAGGGTTTTAGGTTTTCTATATTAGGGTTTTAGGGTTTTACATTTTAGGGTTTAGGGCTTGGGGGTTTTAGGGTTTAGGGATCGGGGGTTTAGGGTTTAGGGTTTAGGGTTTGACGCTTTGGTTTAGAGTTTATTTTTTTAGGTTTTAAGGTTTAGGTTCTAAGATTTCAGGTTTTACTGTTTAGGGTTTTGTGTTTAGGATTTAGGGTTTAGGGTTTTGGATTTTTCCTTTAGGGTTTAGGGTTTAGAGTTTACGATTTGTTTTGCCAAGGGTTTAGGGTTTTATAGTTTAGTATTTGGGGTTTAGGGTTTAGGGTTTACGATTTGTTATGCCAAGGGTTTAGGGTTTTATAGCTTAGGGTTTAGGGTTTCAATGTTAGGGTTTTAGGTTTCCCATGTTAGGGTTTTAGGGTTTAGGGCTTGGGGTTTTAGGGTTTAGGGATCAGGGTTTAGGGTTTAGGGTTTGGGGCTTTGGTTAAGAGTTTATTTTTTTAGGTTTTAGGGTTTAGGGTCTAAGATTTTAGGTTTTACTGTTTAGGGTTTTGTGTTTAGGATTTAGGGTTAAGGGTTTAAGGTTTAGGGTTTTGGATTTTTTGTTTTATAGTTTAGGGTTTAGGGTTTCGAGTTTTGTGTTTATGGTTAGGGTTTAGGATTTGGGGTTTAAGGGTTCAGGGTTTTAGGGTTTAGGGTTTGGGGTCTTAGGGCTTAGGATTTATTTGTTTTTGGTTTTATGGTTTAAGGGTTTAGGATTTTGGGTTTTATAGTTTGGGTTTAGGGTTTAGGGTTTAGGATTTTGGGGTGCGAATGTTAGGGTTTTAGGGTTTTATGTTTTATGGTTTAGGGTTTAGGTTTTAGGGTTTAGGGTTTGGGGTATAGGATTTATTTTTTTGAGTTTTTGGGTTTTATAGTTTAGGGTTCTATGTTTAGTGTTTTGGGTTTAGGGTTTGTGTTTTGGGGTTAGGGTTTAGGATTTAGGGTTTGGGATTTAAGGTTTGGCATTTATTTTTAGGTTTTGTGGTCTTAAGGGTTAGGGTTTAGGGTTTTAGGTTTTAGGGTCTTAGAGTTTATGGTTTAGTAATTCGAGATTTGTAGTTTCGGATTGAGGGTTTTAGGGTGTCAATGTTAGAGTTTTAGGTTTTCCATGTTAGGGTTTTAGGGTTTTACTATTTAGGGTTTAGTGTTTGGGGTTTAAGGGATCTAATATTTAATAGACGAAGTTTAGGATTTAGGGCTCACGATTTGTTATGCCTAGGGTTTAGGGTTTTATAGTTTAGTGTTTGGGGTTTAGGGTTTAGGATTTTAGGTTTTAGGTTTTAGGGTTTAGGGGTCAGGGTTTAGGGTTTAGGGTTTGGGGTTTTAGGGTTTAGGGATCAGGGTTAGGGTTTAGGGTTTGGGGCTTTGGTTTAGAGTTTATTTTTTTAGGTTTTAGGGTTTAGGTTCTAAGATTTCAGGTTTTACTGTTTAGGGTTTTGTGTTTAGGATTTAGTGTTTAGGGTTTTGGATTTTTTGTTTAGGGTTTAGGGTTTACGATTTGTTATGCCAAGGGTTTAGGGTTTTATAGTTTAGTATTTGGGGTTTAGGGTTTAGGGTTTACGATTTGTTTTGCCAAGGGTTTAGGGTTTTCCTGGTTTAGTATTTGGGGTTTATGGTTTAGGATTTTGGGTTTTAGGTTTTAGGGGTCAGTGTTTTGGGTTTAGGGTTTATATTTTTAGGTTTTAGGGTTTAGAGTTGAAGATTTCAGGTTTTATAGCTTAGTTTTTAGCTTTTTTTGTTTAGGATTTAGTGTTTAGGGTTTAGAACTTAGGGTTTAGGGTTTCAATGTTAGGGTTTTAGGTTTTCCATGTTAGGGTTTTAGGGTTTTACATTTTAGGGTTTAGGGCTTGGGGTTTTAGGGTTTAGGGATCAGGGTTTAGGGTTTAGGGTTTGGGGCTTTGGTTAAGAGTTTATTTTTTTAGGTTTTAGGGTTTAGGGTCTAAGATTTCAGGTATTACTGTTTAGGGTTTTGTGTTTAGAATTTAGGGTTAAGGGTTTAAGGTTTAGGGTTTTGGATTTTTTGTTTTATAGTTTAGGGTTTAGGGTTTTGGGTTTTGTGTTTAGGGTTAGGGTTTAGGATTTGGGGTTTAAGGGTTCAGGGTTTTAGGGTTTAGGGTTTGGGGTCTTAGGGCTTAGGATTTATTTTTTTTGGTTTTATGGTTTAAGGGTTTAGGATTTTGGGTTTTATAGTTTGGGTTTAGGGTTTTGGGTTTTGTACTTAGGGTTTAGGGTTTGGGATTTTGGGGTGCGAATGTTAGGGTTTTAGGGTTTTATGTTTTAGGGTTTAGGGTTTAGGTTTTAGGGTTTAGGGTTTGGGGTTTAGGATTTATTTTTTTGAGTTTTTGGGTTTTATAGTTTAGGGTTTAGGGTTCTATGTTTAGTGTTTTGGGTTTAGGGTTTGTGTTTTAGGGGTTCGGGTTTAGGATTTAGGGTTTGGGATTTAAGGTTTGGCATTTATTTTTAGGTTTTATGGTCTTAAGGGTTAGGGTTTAGGGTTTTAGGTTTTAGGGTCTTAGAGTTTATGGTTTAGGATTTCGAGATTTGTAGTTTCGGATTTTGGGTATTAGGGTGTCAATGTTAGAGTTTTAGGTTTTCCATGTTAGGGTTTTGGGGTTTTACTATTTAGGGTTTAGGGTTTGGGGTTTAAGGGATCTAATATTTAATAGACAAAGTTTGGGGTTTAGGGCTCACGATTTTTATGCCAAGGGTTTAGGGTTTTATAGTTTAGTGTTTGGGGTTTAGGGTTTAGGATTTTAGGTTTTAGGTTTTAGGGTTTAGGGTTTACGGGTCAGGGTTTAGGGTTTGGGGTTTTAGTGTTTACGGTTTATATTTTTAGGTTTTAGGGTTTAGAGTTGAAGATTTCAGGTTTTATAGCTTAGGGTTTAGGGTTTTGTGTTTAGGATTTAGTGTTTAGGGTTTAGAGCTTAGGGTTTAGGGTTTCAATGATAGGGTTTTAGGTTTTCTATATTAGGGTTTTACATTTTAGGGTTTAGGGTTTAGGATTTTGTAGTTTAGTATTTGGGGTTTAGGGTTTACGATTTGTTATGTCAAGGGTTTAGGGTTTTATAGCTTAGTATTTGGGGTTTATGGTTTAGGATTTTGGGTTTAGGTTTTAGGGGTCAGGGTTTAGGGTTTGGGGTTTTAGGGTTTAGGGTTTATATTTTTAGGTTTTAGGTTTTAGAGTTGAATATTTCTGGTTTTATAGCTTAGGGTTTAGGGTTTTTTGTTTAGGATTTTGTGTTTAGGGTTTAGAGCTTAGGGTTTAGGGTTTCAATGTTAGGGTTTTAGGTTCTCCATGTTAGGGTTTTAGGTTTTACATTTTAGGGTTTAGGGCTTGGGGTTTTAGGGTTTAGGGATTAGGGTTTAGGGTTTGGGGTTTGGTTAAGGGTTTATTTTTTTAGGTTTTATGGTTTAGGGTCTAAGATTTTAGGTTTTACTATTTAGGGTTTTGTGTTTAGGATTTAGGGTTAAGGTTTAAGGTTTAGGGTTTTGGATTTTTTGTTTTAAAGTTTCGGGTTTAGGGTTTCGAGTTTTGTGTTTAGGGTTAGGGTTTAGGATTTGGGGTTTAAGGGTTCAGGGTTTTAGGGTTTAGGGTTTGGGGTCTTAGGGCTTAGGGTTTATTTTTTTTTGGTTTTATGGTTTAAGGGTTTAGGATTTTGGGTTTTATAGTTTGGGTTTAGGGTTTTGGGTTTTGTACTTAGGGTTTAGGGTTTAGGATTTTGGGGTGCGAATGTTAGGGTTTTAGGGTTTAGGGTTTAGGTTTTAGGGTTTAGGGTTTGGGGTTTAGGATTTATTTTTTTGAGTTTTTGGGTTTTATAGTTTAGGGTTTAGTGTTCTATGTTTAGTGTTTTGGGTTTAGGGTTTGTGTTTTAGGGTTTAGGGTTTAGGGTTTAGGATTTAGGGTTTCGGGTTTTAGATTTTAGGGTTTAGGGTTTGGGATTTTAAGCTTTAGCATTTATTTTTAGGTTTTGTGGTTTTATGGGTTAGGGTTTAGGGTTTTTGGTTTTAGGGTTTTGAGATTAATAGTTTAGGATTTGGGGTTTCAGGTTTAGGGTTTTGGGGTGTCAATGTTAGAGTTTTAGGTTTTCCATGTTAGGGTTTTACTATTTAGGGTTTAGGGATCTAATGTTTAATAGATGAAGTTTAGGGTTTAGGGTTCACGATAAAAAAATTCTAGGGTTTAGGGTTTAGAGTTTTACTGTTTAGGGTTTAAGGTTTCAATGTTAGGATTTTCGGTTTTCCTTGTCAGTGTTTTAGGGTTTTACATTTTAGGGTTTAGGGTTTGGGGTTTTAGGGTTCTAATATTCAATAGAAAAAGTTTAGTGTTTAGGGTTCATGATAAAAAAATTCTGGGGTTTAGGGTTTAGGGTTTTATTGTTTAGGGTTTAAGGTTTCAATGCTAAGGTTTTAGGTTTTCGTTGTTAGTGTTTTGGGGTTTTAGGGTTTAGGGATCAGGGTTTGGGGTTTTGGTTTAGTGTTTATTTTTTTAGGTTTTAGGGTGTAGGGTCTAAGATTTCGGGTTTTATTGCTTAGGGTTTAGGGTTTTGTGTTTAGGATTTGGGGTTAAGGGTTTAGGGTTTAGGATTTTTTATTTTATAGTTTAGGGTTTAGGGTTTCGGGTTTAGGATTTGGGGTTTAAGGGTTCGGGAGTGCAGGGGTTTAGGATTTAGGGGTTTCGGGTTTTAGATTTTAGGGTGTAGGGTTTAAGGTTTGGGGGTTTAGGGTCTTTTTTTAGGTTTTGTGGTTTTAAGGTTTAGGATTTTAGGGTTTTAGGGTTTAGGGTTTAGGATTTCGAGATTTATAGTTTAGGTTTTAGGGTTTTGTGTTCAGAATTTTGGGTTTTGGGTTTTTGGGTTCCAGTGTTTAATAGATACAGTTTAGGGTTTAGGGTTCACCATTTAGGATTTCAAGTGTTTTGGGTTCACGATTTCATATTTCAAGGGTTTAGGGTTTAATAGTTTAGTGTTTAAGGTTTAGGGTTTCGGGTTTTGTGCTTAGGGTTTAGGGTTTAGGATTTTAGGGTGTGAATGTTAGGGTTTTAGGGTTTAGAGTTTAGGTTTTAGGGTTTAGGGTTTGGGGTTTTAGGGTTTAGGATTTTTATTTTTTAGTTTTAGGATTTAGCATTTCGAATTTTATAACTTATTAGGGTTCTATGTATAAGGTTTGGTGTTTTAGGGTTTAGGGTTTTATTGTTTAGGATTTAGGGTTTAGGGTTTAGGATTTAGGGCTTAGGGTTTAGGGTTTGGAATTTAAGGTTTGGCATTTATTTTTAGGTTTTGTGGTCTTAAGGGTTTTACTATTTAGGGTTTAGGGTTTGGGGTTTTAGGGATCTAATATTTAGGGATCAGGGTTTAGGGATCAGGGTTTAGGGTTTGGGGTTTGAGGCTTTGGTTTAGAGTTTATTTTTTTAGGCTTTAAGGTTTAGGTTCTAAGATTTCAGGTTTTACTGTTTAGGGTTTTGTGTTTAGGATTTAGGGTTGAGGGTTTTGGATTTTTTGTTTAGGGTTTAGGGTTTAGAGTTTACGATTTGTTTTGCCAAGGGTTTAGGGTTTTATAGTTTAGTATTTGGGGTTTAGGGTTTAGGGTTTACGATTTGTTATGCCAAGGGTTTAGGGTTTTATAGTTTAGTATTTGGGGTTTATGGTTTAGGATTTTGGGTTTTATGTTTTAGGGGTCAGGGTTTAGCGTTTAGGTTTGGGGTTTTAGGGTTTAGGGTTTATATTTTTAGGTTTTAGGGTTTAGAGTTGAAGATTTCAGGTTTTATAGCTTAGGGTTTAGGGTTTTTTTTAGGATTTAGTGTTTAGGGTTTAGAGCTTAGGGTTTAGGGTTTCAATGGTAGAGTTTTAGGTTTTCCATGTTAGGGTTTTAGGTTTAGGGCTTCGGGTTTTATGGTTTAGGGTTTAGGGTTTAGGGTTTGGGTTTGGGTTCTTAGGGCTTAGGATGTATTTTTTTTGGTTTTATGGTTTAAGGGTTTAGGATTTTTTGTTTTATAGTTTGGGTTTAGGTTTTTGGGTTTTGTACTTAGGGTTTAGGGTTTAGGATTTTGGGGTTTGAATGTTAGGGTTTTAGGGTTTTACGTTTTAGGGTTTAGGGTTTAGGTTTTAGGGTTTCGGGTTTTGGGTTTAGGATTTATTTTTTTGAGTTTTTGGGTTTTATAGTTTAGGGTTTAGGGTTCTATGTTTAGTGTTTCGGGTTTAGGGTTTGTGTTTTAGGGTTTAGGGTTTAGGATTTAGGGTTTGGGATTTAATGTTTGGCATTTATTTTTAGGTTTTGCGGTCTTAAGGGTTAGGGTTTATGGTTTTAGGTTTTACGGTCTTAGAGTTTATGGTTTAGGATTTCGAGATTTGTAGTTTCGGATTTAGGGTTTTAGGGTGTCAATGTTAGAGTTTTAGGTTTTCCATGTTAGGGTTTTGGGGTTTTACTATTTAGGGTTTAGGGTTTGGGGTTTAAGGGATCTAATATTTAATAGACGAAGTTTGGGGTTTAGGGCTCACGATTTGTTATGCCAAGGGTTTAGGGTTTTATAGTTTAGTGTTTGGGGTTTAGGGTTTAGGATTTTAGGTTTTAGGTTTTAGGGTTTAGGGTTTAGGGGTCAGGGTTTAGGGTTTAGGGTTTGGGGTTTTAGTGTTTACGGTTTATATTTTTAGGTTTTAGGGTTTAGAGTTGAAGATTTCAGGTTTTATCGCTTCGGGTTTAGGGTTTTGTGTTTAGGATTTAGTGTTTAGGGTTTAGAGCTTAGGGTTTAGGGTTTCAATGATAGGGTTTTAGGTTTTCTATATTAGGGTATTAGGGTTTTACATTTTAGGGTTTAGGGCTTGGGGTTTTAGGGTTTAGGGATCAGGGTTTAGGGTTTAGGGTTTAGGGTTTGAGGCTTTGGTTTAGAGTTTATTTTTTTAGGTTTTAAGGTTTAGGTTCTAAGATTTCAGGTTTTACTGTTTAGGGTTTTGTGTTTAGGATTTTGGGTTTAGGGTTTTGGATTTTTTCCTTTAGGGTTTAGGGTTTAGAGTTTACGATTTGTTTTGCCAAGGGTTTAGGGTTTTATAGTTTAGTATTTGGGGTTTAGGGTTTAGGGTTTACGATTTGTTATGCCAAGGGTTTAGGGTTTTGTAGCTTAGTATTTGGGGTTTATGGTTTAGGATTTTGGGTTTAGGTTTTAGGGGTCAGGGTTTAGGGTTTGGGGTTTTAGGGTTTAGGGTTTATATTTTTAGGTTTTAGGGTGTAGAGTTGAATATTTCTCGTTTTGTAGCTTAGGGTTTAGGGTTTTTTGTTTAGGATTTAGTGTTTAGGGTTTAGAGCTTAGGGTTTAGGGTTTCAATGTTAGGGTTTTAGGTTTTCCATGTTAGGGTTTTAGGTTTTACATTTTAAAGTTTAGGGCTTGGGGTTTTAGGGTTTAGGGATCAGGGTTTATGGTTTAGGGTTTGGGGCTTTGGTTAAGAGTTTATTTTTTTAGGTTTTAGGGTTTAGGGTCTAAGATTTTAGGTTTTACTGTTTAGGGTTTTGTGTTTAGGATTTAGGGTTAAGGGTTTTGGATTTTTTGTTTTGTAGTTTAGGGTTTAGGGTTTCGAGTTTTGTGTTTAGGGTTAGGGTTTAGGATTTTAGGTTTAAGGGTTCAGGGTTTTAAGGTTTAGGGTTTAGGGTCTTAGGGCTTAGGATTTATTTGTTTTTGGTTTTATGGTTTAAGGGTTTAGGATTTTGGGTTTTATAGTTTGGGTTTAGGGTTTAGGATTTTGGGGTGCGAATGTTAGGGTTTTAGGGTTTTAGGGTTTAGGGTTTAGGTTTTAGGGTTTAGGGTTTGGGGTTTGGGATTGATTTTTTTGAGTTTTTGGGTTTTATAGTTTAGGGTTCTATGTTTAGTGTTTTGGGTTTAGGGTTTGTGTTTTAGCGGTTCAGGTTTAGGATTTAGGGTTTGGGATTTAAGGTTTGGCATTTATTTTTAGGTTTTGTGGTCTTAAGGGTTAGGGTTTAGGGTTTTAGGTTTTAGGGTCATAGAGTTTATGGTCTAGTAATTCGAGATTTGTAGTTTCGGATAGAGGGTTTTAGGGTGTCAATGTTAGAGTTTTAGGTTTTCCATGTTAGTGTTTTAGGGTTTTACTATTTAGGGTTTAGGGTTTGGGGTTTAAGGGATCAAATATTTAATAGACGAACTTTAGGGTTTAGGGCTCACGATTTGTTATGCCAAGGGTTTAGGGATTTATAGTTTAGTGTTTGAGGTTTGGGGGTTTAGGATTTTAGGTTTTAGGGTTTAGGGGCGGGTTTAGGGTTTTGGGTTTGGGGGTTTTAGGGTTTAGGGATCGGGGTTTAGGGTTTAGGGTTTGGGGCTTTGGTTTAGAGTTTATTTTTTTAGGTTTTAGGGTTTAGGTTCTAAGATTTCAGGTTTTACTGTTTAGGGTTTTGTGTTTAGGATTTAGGGTTTACGATTTGTTATGCCTAGGGTTTAGGGTTTTATAGTTTAGTATTTGGGGTTTAGGGTTTAGGGTTTACGATTTGTTATGCCAGGGGTTTAGGGTTTTCCTGGTTTAGTATTTGGGGTTTATGGTTTAGGATTTTGGGTTTTAGGTTTTAGGGGTCAGTGTTTAGGGTTTAGGGTTTATATTTTTAGGTTTTAGGGTTTAGAGTTGAAGATTTCAGGTTTTATAGCTTAGGGTTTAGCTTTTTTTGTTTAGGATTTAGTGTTTAGGGTTTAGAACTTAGGGTTTAGGGTTTCAATGTTAGGGTTTTAGGTTTTCCATGTTAGGGTTTTAGGGTTTTACATTTTAGGGTTTAGGGCTTGGGGTTTTAGGGTTTAGGGATCAGGGTTTAGGGTTTAGGGTTTGAGGCTTTGGTTAAGAGTTTATTTTTTTAGGTTTTAGGGTTTAGGGTCTAAGATTTCAGGTATTACTGTTTAGGGTTTTGTGTTTAGAATTTAGGGTTAAGGGTTTAAGGTTTAGGGTTTTGGATTTTTTGTTTTATAGTTTAGGGTTTAGGGTTTCGGGTTTTGTGTTTAGGGTTAGGGTTTAGGATTTGGGGTTTAAGGGTTCAGGGTTTTAGGGTTTAGGGTTTGGGGTCTTATGGCTTAGGATTTATTTTTTTTTCGGTTTTATGGTTTAAGGGTTTAGGATTTTGGGTTTTATAGTTTGGGTTTAGGGTTTTGGGTTTTGTACTTAGGGTTTAGGGTTTAGGATTTTGGGGTGCGAATGTTAGGGTTTTAGGGTTTTATGTTTTAGGGTTTAGGGTTTAGGTTTTAGGGTTTAGGGTTTGGGGTTTAGGATTTATTTTTTTGAGTTTTTGGGTTTTATAGTTTGGGGTTTAGGGTTCTATGTTTAGTGTTTTGGGTTTAGGGTTTGTGTTTTAGGGTTTAGGGTTTAGGATTTAGGGTTTGGGATTTAAGGTTTGGCATTTATTTTTAGGTTTTGTGGTCTTAAGGGTTAGGGTTTAGGGTTTTAGGTTTTAGGGTCTTAGAGTTTATGGTCTAGGAATTCGAGATTTGTAGTTTCGGATTGAGGGTTTTAGGGTGTCAATGTTAGAGTTTTAGGTTTTCCATGTTAGGCTTTTAGGGTTTTACTATTTTGGGTTTAGGGTTTGGGGTTTAAGGGATCTAATATTTAATAGACGAAATTTAGGGTTTAGGGCTCACGATTTGTTATGCCTAGGGTTTAGGGTTTTATAGTTTAGTGTTTGGGGTTTAGGGTTTAGGATTTTAGGTTTTAGGTTTTTGGGTTTAGGGGTCAGGGTTTAGGGTTTAGGATTTGGGGTTTTAGGGTTTAGGGATCAGGGTTTAGGGTTTAGGGTTTGGGGCTTTGGTTTAGAGTTTATTTTTTTAGGTTTTAGGGTTTAGGTTCTAAGATTTCGGGGTTTTTCTTGTTTAGGGGTTTTGTGTTTAGGATTTAGGGTTTAGGGTTTTGGATTTTTGTTTAGGGTTTAGGGTTTACGATTTGTTATGCCAAGGGTTTAGGGTTTTATAGTTTAGTATTTGGGGTTTAGGGTTTATGATTTGTTATGCCAAGGGTTTAGGGTTTTCGGTTTAGTATTTGGGGTTTATGGTTTAGGATTTTGGGTTTTAGGCTTTAGGGGTCAGGGTTTAGGGTTTAGGGTTTATATTTTTAGGTTTTAGGGTTTAGAGTTGAAGATTTCAGGTTTTATAGCTTAGGGTTTAGGTTTTTTTGTTTAGGATTTAGTGTTTAGGGTTTAGAACTTAGGGTTTAGGGTTTCAATGTTAGGGTTTTAGGTTTTCCATGTTAGGGTTTTAGGGTTTTACATTTTAGGGTTTAGGGCTTGGGGTTTTAGGGTTTAGGG
The DNA here is from genome assembly GCA_028651295.1 of Catharanthus roseus. Classification (NCBI taxonomy): domain Eukaryota; kingdom Viridiplantae; phylum Streptophyta; class Magnoliopsida; order Gentianales; family Apocynaceae; genus Catharanthus; species Catharanthus roseus. The sequence continues at coordinate 1,154,099 of JAPQWS010000132.1, forward strand.
ATCAGGGTTTAGGGTTTGGTTAAGAGTTTATTTTTTTAGGTTTTAGGGTTTAGGGTCTAAGATTTCAGGTTTTACTGTTTAGGGTTTCGTGTTTAGAATTTAGGGTTAAGGGTTTGAGGTTTAGGGTTTTGGATTTTTCGTTTTATAGTTTAGGGTTTAGGGTTTCGGGTTTTGTGTTTAGGGTTAGGGTTTAGGATTTGGGGTTTAAGGGTTCAGGGTTTTAGGGTTTAGGGTTCTGGGTCTTAGGGCTTAGGATTTATTTTTTTTGGTTTTATGGTTTAAGGGTTTAGGATTTTAGGTTTTATAGTTTGGGTTTAGGGTTTTGGGTTTTGTACTTAGGGTTTAGGGTTTAGCATTTTGGGGTGCGAATGTTAGGGTTTTAGGGTTTTGTTTTTTAGGGTTTAGGGTTAAGGTTTTAGGGTTTAGGGTTTGGGGTTTAGGATTTATTTATTTGAGTTTTTGGGTTTTATAGTTTAGGGTTTAGGGTTCTATGTTTAGTGTTTTGGGTTTAGGGTTTGTGTTTTAGGGTTTAGGGTTTAGGATTTAGGGTTTGGGATTTAAGGTTTGGCATTTATTTTTAGGTTTTGTTGTCTTAAGGGTTAGGGTTTAGGGTTTTAGGTTTTAGGGTCTTAGAGTTTATGGTTTAGGAATTCGAGATTTGTAGTTTCTGATTGAGGGTTTTAGAGTGTCAATGTTAGAGTTTTAGGTTTTCTTTGTTAGGGTTTTAGGGTTTTACAATTTAGGGTTTAGTGTTTTGGGTTTAAGGGATCTAATATTTAATAGACGAAGTTTAGGGTTTAGGGCTCACGATTTGTTATGCCTAGGGTTTAGGGTTTTATAGTTTAGTGTTTGGGGTTTAGGGTTTAGGATTTTAGGTTTTAGGTTTTAGGGTTTAGGGGTCAGGGTTTAGGGTTTAGGGTTTGGGGTTTTAGGGTTTAGGGATCAGGGTTTATGGTTTAGGGTTTAGGGCTTTGGTTTAGAGTTTATTTTTTAAGGTTTTAGGTTCTAAGATTTCAGGTTTTACTGTTTAGGGTTTTGTGTTTAGGATTTAGGGTTTAGGGTTTTGGATTTTTTGTTTAGGGTTTAGGGTTTACGATTTGATATGCCAAGGGTTTAGGGTTTTATAGTTTAGTATTTGGGGTTTAGGGTTTAGGGTTTTCTGGTTTAGTATTTGGGGTTGATGGTTTAGGATTTTGGGTTTCGGGGTTTTAGGGGAGTCGGGGGTTTAGGGGTTTAGGGTTTATATTTTAGGTTTTAGGGTTTGGAGTTGAAGATTTCAGGTTTTATAGCTTAGGGTTTAGGGTTTTTTGTTTAGGATTTAGTGTTTAGGGTTTAGAGCTTTGGGTTTAGGGTTTGTGTTTTAGGGTTTAGGGTTTAGGATTTAGGGTTTGGGATTTAAGGTTTGGCATTTATTTTTAGGTTTTGTTGTCTTAAGGGTTAGGGTTTAGGGTTTTAGGTTTTAGGGTCTTAGAGTTTATGGTTTAGGAATTCGAGATTTGTAGTTTCGGATTGAGGGTTTTAGAGTGTCAATGTTAGAGTTTTAGGTTTTCTTTGTTAGGGTTTTAGGGTTTTACAATTTAGGGTTTAGTGTTTTGGGTTTAAGGGATCTAATATTTAATAGACGAAGTTTAGGGTTTAGGGCTCACGATTTGTTATGCCTAGGGTTTAGGGTTTTATAGTTTAGTGTTTGGGGTTTAGGGTTTAGGATTTTAGGTTTTAGGTTTTAGGGTTTAGGGGTCAGGGTTTAGGGTTTAGGGTTTGGGGTTTTAGGGTTTAGGGATCAGGGTTTATGGTTTAGGGTTTAGGGCTTTGGTTTAGCGTTTATTTTTTAAGGTTTTAGGTTCTAAGATTTCAGGTTTTACTGTTTAGGGTTTTGTGTTTAGGATTTAGGGTTTAGGGTTTTGGATTTTTTGTTTAGGGTTTAGGGTTTACGATTTGATATGCCAAGGGTTTAGGGTTTTATAGTTTAGTATTTGGGGTTTAGGGTTTAGGGTTTTCTGGTTTAGTATTTGGGGTTGATGGTTTAGGATTTTGGGTTTTAGGTTTTAGGGGTCAGGGTTTAGGGGTTAGGGTTTATATTTTAGGTTTTAGGGTTTGGAGTTGAAGATTTCAGGTTTTATAGCTTAGGGTTTAGGGTTTTTTGTTTAGGATTTAGTGTTTAGGGTTTAGAGCTTTGGGTTTAGGGTTTCAATGTTAGAGTTTTAGGTTTCCCATGTTAGGGTTTTAGGGTTTAGGGCTTGGGGTTTTAGGGTTTAGGGATCAGGGTTTAGGGTTTAGGGTTTGGGGTTTGGTTAAGAGTTTATTTTTTTAGGTTTTAGGGTGTAGGGTCTAAGATTTCAGGTTTTACTGTTTAGGGTTTTGTGTTTAGGATTTAGGGTTAAGGGTTTAAGCTTTAGAGTTTTGGATTTTTTGTTTTATAGTTTAGGGTTTAGGGTTTCGGGTTTTGTGTTTAGGGTTAGGGTTTTGGATTTGGGGTTTAAGGGTTCAGGGTTTTAGGGTTTAGGGTTTGGGGTCTTAGGGCTTAGGATTTATTTTTAGGTTTTGTGGTCTTAAGGGTTAGGGTTTAGGGTTTTAGCTTTAGGCTCTTAGAGTTTATGGTTTAGGATTTCGGGATTTGTAGTTTCGGATTTAGGGTTTTAGGGTGTCAATGTTAGAGTTTTAGGTTTTCCATGTTAGGGTTTTGGGGTTTTACTATTTAGGGTTTAGGGTTTGGGGTTTTAGGGATCTAATATTTAATAGACGAAGTTTAGGGTTTAGGGCTCACTATTTGTTATGCCAAGGGTTTAGGGTTTTATAGTTTAGTGTTTGGGGTTTAGGGTTTAGGATTTTAGGTTTTAGGTTTTAGGGTTTAGGGTTTAGGGGTCAGGGTTTAGGGTTTAGGGTTTGGGGTTTTAGTGTTTACGGTTTATATTTTTAGGTTTTAGGGTTTAGAGTTGAAGATTTCAGGTTTTATAGCTTAGGGTTTAGGGTTTTGTGTTTAGGATATAGTGTTTAGGGTTTAGAGCTTAGGTTTTAGGGTTTTAAATTTTAGGGTTTAGGGCTTGGGGTTTTAGGGTTTAGGGATCAGGGTTTAGGGTTTGAGGCTTTGGTTTAGAGTTTATTTTTTTAGGTTGTAAGATTTCAGGTTTTACTGTTTAGGGTTTTGTGTTTATGATTTAGGGTTTAGGGTGTATAGCTGAAGATTTCAGGTTTTATAGCTTAGGGTTTAGGGTATTTTGTTTAGGATTTACTGTTTACGGTTTAGAGCCAAGGGTTTAGGGTTTCAATGATAGGGTTTTAGGTTTTCCATATTAGGGTTTTACATTTTAGGGTTTAGGGCTTGGGGTTTTAGGGTCTAGGGATCAGGGTTTAGCGTTTAGGGTTTAGGGTTTGGGGCTTTGGTTTAGAGTTTATTTTTTTAGGTTTTAAGGTTTAGGTTCTAAGATTTCAATTTTTATTGTTTAGGGTTTTGTTTTTAGGATTTAGGGTTTAGGGTTTTGGATGTTTTGTTTAGGGTTTAGGGTTTACGATTTATTATGCCAAGTGTTTAGGGTTTTATAGTTTAGTATTTGGGGTTTAGGGTTTACGATTTGTTATGCCAAGGGTTTAGGGTTTTATAGTTTAGTATTTGGGGTTTAGGGTTTAGGATTTTAGGTTTTAGGTTTTAGGGGTCAGGGTTTAGGGTTTAGGGTTTATATTTTTAGGTTTTAGGGTTTAGAGTTGAAGATTTTAGGTTTTATAGCTTAGGGTATAGGGTTTTTTGTTTAGGATTTAGTGTTTAGGGTTTAGAGCTTAGGGTTTAGGTTTTCCATATTAGGGTTTTAGGGTTTTACATTTTAGCGTTTAGGGCTTGGGGTTTTAGGGTTTAGGGATCGGGGTTTAGGGTTTGGGGCTTTGGTTTAGAGTTTATTTTTTTAGGCTTTAGGGTTTAGGGTCTAAGATTTCAGGTTTTACTGTTTAGGGTTTTGTCTTTAGGATTTAGGGTTAAGGGTTTAGGGTTTAGGGGTTAGGGTTTTGGATTTTTTGTTTTATAGTTTAGGGTTTAGGGTTTCGGGTTTTGTGTTTAGGGTTAGGGTTTAGGATTTGCGGTTTAAGGGTTCAGGGTTTTAAGGTTTAGGGTTTGGGGTCTTAGGGCTTAGGATTTATTTTTTTTTGTTTTATGGTTTAAGGGTTTGGGATTTTGGGTTTTATAGTTTGGGTTTAGGGTTTTGGGTTTTGTAGTTGGGGTTTAGGGTTTAGGATTTCGGGGTGTGAATGTTAGGGTTTTAGGGTTTTATGTTTTAGGGTTTAGGGTTTAGGTTTTAGGGTTTAGGGTTTGGGGTTTAGGATTTATTTTTTTGAGTTTTTGGGTTTTGTAGTTTAGGGTTTAGGGTTCTATGTTTAGTGTTTTGGGTTTAGGGTTTGTGTTTTAGGGTTTAGGGTTTAGGATTTTAGGTTTTCCGTATTAGGGTTTTAGGGTTTTACATTATAGGGTTTAGGGTTTGGGGTTTTAGGGTTTAGGGATCTGGGTTTAGGGTTTAGGGCTTGGGGCTTTGGTTTAGTGTTTATTTTTTTAGGTTTTAGGGTTTAGGTTCTAAGATTTCAGGTTTTACTGTTTAGGGTTTTGTGTTTAGGATTTAGGGTTTAGTTTTGGATTTTTTGTTTAGTGTTTAGGGTTTACGATTTGTTATGCCAAGGGTTTAGGGTTTTATAGTATAGTATTTGGGGTTTAGGGTTTACGATTTGTTATGCCAAGGGTTTAGGGTTTTCTGGTTTAGTATTTGGGGTTTATGGTTTAGGATTTTGGGTTTTAGGTTTTAGGGGTCAGGGTTTAGGGTTTAGGGTTTATATTTTTAGGTTTTAGGGTTTAGAGTTGAAGATTTCAGGTTTTATAGCTTCGGGTTTAGGGTTTTTTGTTTAGGATTTAGTGTTTAGGGTTTAGAGCTTAGGGTTTAGGGTTTCAATGTTAGGGTTTTAGGTGTTCCATGTTAGGGTTTTAGGGTTTTACATTTTAGGGTTTAGGGCTTGGGGTTTTAGGGTTTAGGGATCAGGGTTTAGGGTTTGGCGTTTGGGGCTTTGGTTTAGAGTTTATTTTTTTACGTTTTAGGGTTTAGGGTCTAAGATTTTTGGTCTTACTCTTTAGGGTTTTGTGTTTAGGATTTTCGGTTAAGGGTTTAAGGTTTAAGGTTTTGGATTTTTTGTTTTATAGTTTAGGGTTTAGGGTTTCGGGTTTTGTGTTTAGGGTTAGGGTTTAGGATTTGGGGTTTAAGGGTTCAGGGTTTTAGGGTTTAGTGTTTTGGGTCTTAGGGCTTAGGATTAATTTTTTTTGGCTTTATGGTTTAAGGGTTTAGGATTTTGGGTTTTATATTCTGGGTTTAGGGTTTTGGGTTTTGTACTTAGAGTTTAGGGTTTAGGATTTTGGGGTGTGAATGTTAGGGTTTTTGGGTTTTATGTTTTAGGGTTTAGGGTTTAGGTTTTAGGGTTTAGGGTTTGGGGTTTTAGGGTTCTAATATTCAATAGAAAAAGTTTAGTGTTTAGGGTTCACGATAAAAAAATTCTAGGGTTTAGGGTTTAAAGTTTTATTTTGTAGGGTTTAAGGTTTCAATGCTAAGGTTTTAGGTTTTCGTTGCTAGTGTTTTGGGGTTTTATGTTTTGTGGTTTTAGGGTTTGGGGTTCAGGGTTTAGGGTTTAGGGTTTGGGGTTTTGGTTTAGTGTTTATTTTTTTAGGTTTTATGGTTTAGGGTCTAAGATTTCAGGTTTTATTGCTTAGGGTTTAGGGTTTTGTATTTAGGATTTAGGATTAAGGGTTTTTTGTTTAGGATTTTTTATTTTATAGTTTAGGGTTTAGGGTTTCGGGTTTTGTGTTTAGGGTTTAGGATTTGGGGTTTGAGGGTTCAGGGTCTGGGGTGTAGGATTTAGGGTTTCGGGTTTTAGATTTTAGGTTTTGTGGTTTTAAGGTTTAGGGTTTTAGGGTTTTAGGGTTTAGGATTTCGAGATTTATAGTTTAGGTTTTAGGGTTTTGTGTTCAGAATTTTGGGTTTTACAGTTTGGGTTTAGGGTTTCGGGTTTTGTGCTTAGGGTTTAGGATTTTAGGTTTTACAGTTTGGGTTTAGGGTTTCGGGTTTTGTGCTTAGGGTTTAGGATTTTAGGGTGTGAATGTTAGGGTTTTAGGGTTTAGAGTTTAGGTTTTAGGGTTTAGGGTTTGGGGTTTAGGATTTATATTTTTGAGTTTTAGGGTTTAGCATTTCGAATTTTATAGTTTATTAGGGTTCTATGTTTAGGGTTTGATGTTTTAGGGTTTAGGGTTTATTGTTTAGGATTTAAGGTTTAGGGTTTAGGGTTTGGAATTTAAGGTTTGGCATTTATTTTTAGGTTTTGTGGTCTTAAGGGCTAGGGTTTAGGGTTTTAGGTTTTAGGGTCTTAGAGTTTATGGTTTAGGATTTCGAGATTTGTAGTTTAGGGTTTAGGGTTTTAGGGTGTCAATGTTAGAGTTTTAGATTTTTCATGTTACGGTTTTAGGGTTTTACAATTCAGGGTTTAGGGTTTGGGGTTTTAGGGATCTAATATTTTATAGACGAAGTTTAGGGTTTAGGGCTCACGATTTCTTATGCCAAGGGTTTAGGGTTTTATAGTTTAGTGTTTGGGGTTTAGGGTTTAGGATTTTAGGTTTTAGGTTTTAGGGTTTAGGGTTTAGGGGACAGGGTTTAGGGTTTGGGGTTTTAGGTTTTACATTTTAAAGTTTAGGGCTTGGGGTTTTAGGGTTTAGGGATCAGGGTTTATGGTTTAGGGTTTGGGGCTTTGGTTAAGAGTTTATTTTTTTAGGTTTTAGGGTTTAGGGTCTAAGATTTTAGGTTTTACTGTTTAGGGTTTTGTGTTTAGGATTTAGGGTTAAGGGTTTTGGATTTTTTGTTTTGTAGTTTAGGGTTTAGGGTTTCGAGTTTTGTGGTTAGGGTTAGGGTTTAGGATTTTAGGTTTAAGGGTTCAGGGTTTTAAGGTTTAGGGTTTAGGGTCTTAGGGCTTAGGATTTATTTGTTTTTGGTTTTATGGTTTAAGGGTTTAGGATTTTGGGTTTTATAGTTTGGGTTTAGGGTTTAGGATTTTGGGGTGCGAATGTTAGGGTTTTAGGGTTTTAGGGTTTAGGGTTTAGGTTTTAGGGTTTAGGGTTTGGGGTTTGGGATTGATTTTTTTGAGTTTTTGGGTTTTATAGTTTAGGGTTCTATGTTTAGTGTTTTGGGTTTAGGGTTTGTGTTTTAGCGGTTCAGGTTTAGGATTTAGGGTTTGGGATTTAAGGTTTGGCATTTATTTTTAGGTTTTGTGGTCTTAAGGGTTAGGGTTTAGGGTTTTAGGTTTTAGGGTCATAGAGTTTATGGTCTAGTAATTCGAGATTTGTAGTTTCGGATAGAGGGTTTTAGGGTGTCAATGTTAGAGTTTTAGGTTTTCCATGTTAGTGTTTTAGGGTTTTACTATTTAGGGTTTAGGGTTTGGGGTTTAAGGGATCAAATATTTAATAGACGAACTTTAGGGTTTAGGGCTCACGATTTGTTATGCCAAGGGTTTAGGGATTTATAGTTTAGTGTTTGAGGTTTGGGGTTTAGGATTTTAGGTTTTAGGGTTTAGGGGCGGGTTTAGGGTTTTGGGTTTGGGGTTTTAGGGTTTAGGGATCAGGGTTTAGGGTTTAGGGTTTGGGGCTTTGGTTTAGAGTTTATTTTTTTAGGTTTTAGGGTTTAGGTTCTAAGATTTCAGGTTTTACTGTTTAGGGTTTTGTGTTTAGGATTTAGGGTTTACGATTTGTTATGCCTAGGGTTTAGGGTTTTATAGTTTAGTATTTGGGGTTTAGGGTTTAGGGTTTACGATTTGTTATGCCAGGGGTTTAGGGTTTTCCTGGTTTAGTATTTGGGGTTTATGGTTTAGGATTTTGGGTTTTAGGTTTTAGGGGTCAGTGTTTAGGGTTTAGGGTTTATATTTTTAGGTTTTAGGGTTTAGAGTTGAAGATTTCAGGTTTTATAGCTTGGGGTTTAGCTTTTTTTGTTTAGGATTTAGTGTTTAGGGTTTAGAACTTAGGGTTTAGGGTTTCAATGTTAGGGTTTTAGGTTTTCCATGTTAGGGTTTTAGGGTTTTACATTTTAGGGTTTAGGGCTTGGGGTGTTAGGGTTTAGGGATCAGGGTTTAGGGTTTAGGGTTTGAGGCTTTGGTTAAGAGTTTATTTTTTTAGGTTTTAGGGTTTAGGGTCTAAGATTTCAGGTATTACTGTTTAGGGTTTTGTGTTTAGAATTTAGGGTTAAGGGTTTAAGGTTTAGGGTTTTGGATTTTTTGTTTTATAGTTTAGGGTTTAGGGTTTCGGGTTTTGTGTTTAGGGTTAGGGTTTAGGATTTGGGGTTTAAGGGTTCAGGGTTTTAGGGTTTAGGGTTTGGGGTCTTATGGCTTAGGATTTATTTTTTTTTCGGTTTTATGGTTTAAGGGTTTAGGATTTTGGGTTTTATAGTTTGGGTTTAGGGTTTTGGGTTTTGTACTTAGGGTTTAGGGGTTTAGGATTTTGGGGGTGCGAATGTTAGGGGTTTTAGGGTTTTATGTTTTAGGGTTTAGGGTTTAGGTTTTAGGGTTTAGGGTTTGGGGTTTAGGATTTATTTTTTTTTGAGTTTTTGGGTTTTATAGTTTGGGGTTTAGGGTTCTATGTTTAGTGTTTTGGGTTTAGGGTTTGTGTTTTAGGGTTTAGGGTTTAGGATTTAGGGTTTGGGATTTAAGGTTTGGCATTTATTTTTAGGTTTTGTGGTCTTAAGGGTTAGGGTTTAGGGTTTTAGGTTTTAGGGTCTTAGAGTTTATGGTCTAGGAATTCGAGATTTGTAGTTTCGGATTGAGGGTTTTAGGGTGTCAATGTTAGAGTTTTAGGTTTTCCATGTTTGGCTTTTAGGGTTTTACTATTTTGGGTTTAGGGTTTGGGGTTTAAGGGATCTAATATTTAATAGACGAAATTTAGGGTTTAGGGCTCACGATTTGTTATGCCTAGGGTTTAGGGTTTTATAGTTTAGTGTTTGGGGTTTAGGGTTTAGGATTTTAGGTTTTAGGTTTTTGGGTTTAGGGGTCAGGGTTTAGGGTTTAGGATTTGGGGTTTTAGGGTTTAGGGATCAGGGTTTAGGGTTTAGGGTTTGGGGCTTTGGTTTAGAGTTTATTTTTTTAGGTTTTAGGGTTTAGGTTCTAAGATTTCAGGTTTTACTGTTTAGGGTTTTGTGTTTAGGATTTAGGGTTTAGGGTTTTGGATTTTTTGTTTAGGGTTTAGGGTTTACGATTTGTTATGCCAAGGGTTTAGGGTTTTATAGTTTAGTATTTGGGGTTTAGGGTTTATGATTTGTTATGCCAAGGGTTTAGGGTTTTCTGGTTTAGTATTTGGGGTTTATGGTTTAGGATTTTGGGTTTTAGGCTTTAGGGGTCAGGGTTTAGGGTTTAGGGTTTATATTTTTAGGTTTTAGGGTTTAGAGTTGAAGATTTCAGGTTTTATAGCTTAGGGTTTAGGTTTTTTTGTTTAGGATTTAGTGTTTAGGGTTTAGAACTTAGGGTTTAGGGTTTCAATGTTAGGGTTTTAGGTTTTCCATGTTAGGGTTTTAGGGTTTTACATTTTAGGGTTTAGGGCTTGGGGTTTTAGGGTTTAGGGATCAGGGTTTAGGGTTTGGTTAAGAGTTTATTTTTTTAGGTTTTAGGGTTTAGGGTCTAAGATTTCAGGTTTTACTGTTTAGGGTTTCGTGTTTAGAATTTAGGGTTAAGGGTTTGAGGTTTAGGGTTTTGGATTTTTCGTTTTATAGTTTAGGGTTTAGGGTTTCGGGTTTTGTGTTTAGGGTTAGGGTTTAGGATTTGGGGTTTAAGGGTTCAGGGTTTTAGGGTTTAGGGTTCGGGGTCTTAGGGCTTAGGATTTATTTTTTTTGGTTTTATGGTTTAAGGGTTTAGGATTTTAGGTTTTATAGTTTGGGTTTAGGGTTTTGGGTTTTGTACTTAGGGTTTAGGGTTTAGCATTTTGGGGTGCGAATGTTAGGGTTTTAGGGTTTTGTTTTTTAGGGTTTAGGGTTAAGGTTTTAGGGTTTAGGGTTTGGGGTTTAGGATTTATTTATTTGAGTTTTTGGGTTTTATAGTTTAGGGTTTAGGGTTCTATGTTTAGTGTTTTGGGTTTAGGGTTTGTGTTTTAGGGTTTAGGGTTTAGGATTTAGGGTTTGGGATTTAAGGTTTGGCATTTATTTTTAGGTTTTGTTGTCTTAAGGGTTAGGGTTTAGGGTTTTAGGTTTTAGGGTCTTAGAGTTTATGGTTTAGGAATTCGAGATTTGTAGTTTCTGATTGAGGGTTTTAGAGTGTCAATGTTAGAGTTTTAGGTTTTCTTTGTTAGGGTTTTAGGGTTTTACAATTTAGGGTTTAGTGTTTTGGGTTTAAGGGATCTAATATTTAATAGACGAAGTTTAGGGTTTAGGAGCTCACGATTTGTTATGCCCTAGGGTTTAGGGTTTTATAGTTTAGTGTTTGGGGTTTAGGGTTTAGGATTTTAGGTTTTAGGTTTTAGGGTTTAGGGGTCAGGGTTTAGGGTTTAGGGTTTGGGGTTTTAGGGTTTAGGGATCAGGGTTTATGGTTTAGGGTTTAGGGCTTTGGTTTAGAGTTTATTTTTTTAAGGTTTTAGGTTCTAAGATTTCGGGGTTTTCTTGTTTAGGGGTTTTGTGTTTAGGATTTAGGGTTTAGGGTTTTGGATTTTTTGTTTAGGGTTTAGGGTTTACGATTTGATATGCCAAGGGTTTAGGGTTTTATAGTTTAGTATTTGGGGTTTAGGGTTTAGGGTTTTCTGGTTTAGTATTTGGGGTTGATGGTTTAGGATTTTGGGTTTCAGGTTTTAGGGGTCAGGGTTTAGGGTTTAGGGTTTATATTTTAGGTTTTAGGGTTTGGAGTTGAAGATTTCAGGTTTTATAGCTTAGGGTTTAGGGTTTTTTGTTTAGGATTTAGTGTTTAGGGTTTAGAGCTTTGGGTTTAGGGTTTGTGTTTTAGGGTTTAGGGTTTAGGATTTAGGGTTTGGGATTTAAGGTTTGGCATTTATTTTTAGGTTTTGTTGTCTTAAGGGTTAGGGTTTAGGGTTTTAGGTTTTAGGGTCTTAGAGTTTATGGTTTAGGAATTCGAGATTTGTAGTTTCGGATTGAGGGTTTTAGGGTGTCAATGTTAGAGTTTTAGGTTTTCTTTGTTAGGGTTTTAGGGTTTTACAATTTAGGGTTTAGTGTTTTGGGTTTAAGGGATCTAATATTTAATAGACGAAGTTTAGGGTTTAGGGCTCACGATTTGTTATGCCTAGGGTTTAGGGTTTTATAGTTTAGTGTTTGGGGTTTAGGGTTTAGGATTTTAGGTTTTAGGTTTTAGGGTTTAGGGGTCAGGGTTTAGGGTTTAGGGTTTGGGGTTTTAGGGTTTAGGGATCAGGGTTTATGGTTTAGGGTTTAGGGCTTTGGTTTAGCGTTTATTTTTTAAGGTTTTAGGTTCTAAGATTTCAGGTTTTACTGTTTAGGGTTTTGTGTTTAGGATTTAGGGTTTAGGGTTTTGGATTTTTTGTTTAGGGTTTAGGGTTTACGATTTGATATGCCAAGGGTTTAGGGTTTTATAGTTTAGTATTTGGGGTTTAGGGTTTAGGGTTTTCTGGTTTAGTATTTGGGGTTGATGGTTTAGGATTTTGGGTTTTAGGTTTTAGGGGTCAGGGTTTAGGGGTTAGGGTTTATATTTTAGGTTTTAGGGTTTGGAGTTGAAGATTTCAGGTTTTATAGCTTAGGGTTTAGGGTTTTTTGTTTAGGATTTAGTGTTTAGGGTTTAGAGCTTTGGGTTTAGGGTTTCAATGTTAGAGTTTTAGGTTTCCCATGTTAGGGTTTTAGGGTTTAGGGCTTGGGGTTTTAGGGTTTAGGGATCAGGGTTTAGGGTTTAGGGTTTGGGGTTTGGTTAAGAGTTTATTTTTTTAGGTTTTAGGGTGTAGGGTCTAAGATTTCAGGTTTTACTGTTTAGGGTTTTGTGTTTAGGATTTAGGGTTAAGGGTTTAAGCTTTAGAGTTTTGGATTTTTTGTTTTATAGTTTAGGGTTTAGGGTTTAGGGTTTCGGGTTTTGTGTTTAGGGTTAGGGTTTTGGATTTGGGGTTTAAGGGTTCAGGGTTTTAGGGTTTAGGGTTTGGGGTCTTAGGGCTTAGGATTTATTTTTAGGTTTTGTGGTCTTAAGGGTTAGGGTTTAGGGTTTTAGCTTTAGGCTCTTAGAGTTTATGGTTTAGGATTTCGGGATTTGTAGTTTTCGGATTTAGGGTTTTAGGGTGTCAATGTTAGAGTTTTAGGTTTTCCATGTTAGGGTTTTGGGGTTTTACTATTTAGGGTTTAGGGTTTGGGGTTTTAGGGATCTAATATTTAATAGACGAAGTTTAGGGTTTAGGGCTCACTATTTGTTATGCCGAGGGTTTAGGGTTTTATAGTTTAGTGTTTGGGGGTTTAGGGTTTAGGATTTTAGGTTTTAGGTTTTAGGGTTTAGGGTTTAGGGGTCAGGGTTTAGGGTTTAGGGTTTGGGGTTTTAGTGTTTACGGTTTATATTTTTAGGTTTTAGGGTTTAGAGTTGAAGATTTCAGGTTTTATAGCTTAGGGTTTAGGGTTTTGTGTTTAGGATATAGTGTTTAGGGTTTAGAGCTTAGGTTTTAGGGTTTTAAATTTTAGGGTTTAGGGCTTGGGGTTTTAGGGTTTAGGGATCAGGGTTTAGGGTTTGAGGCTTTGGTTTAGAGTTTATTTTTTTAGGTTGTAAGATTTCAGGTTTTACTGTTTAGGGTTTTGTGTTTATGATTTAGGGTTTAGGGTGTATAGCTGAAGATTTCAGGTTTTGTAGCTTAGGGTTTAGGGTATTGTGTTTAGGATTCTTGTTTACGGTTTTAGAGCGAGGGTTTAGGGTTTCAATGATAGGGTTTTAGGTTTTCCATATTAGGGTTTTACATTTTAGGGTTTAGGGCTTGGGGTTTTAGGGTCTAGGGATCAGGGTTTAGCGTTTAGGGTTTAGGGTTTGGGGCTTTGGTTTAGAGTTTGTTTTTTTAGGTTTTAAGGTTTAGGTTCTAAGATTTCAATTTTTATTGTTTAGGGTTTTGTTTTTAGGATTTAGGGTTTAGGGTTTTGGATGTTTTGTTTAGGGTTTAGGGTTTACGATTTATTATGCCAAGTGTTTAGGGTTTTATAGTTTAGTATTTGGGGTTTAGGGTTTACGATTTGTTATGCCAAGGGTTTAGGGTTTTATAGTTTAGTATTTGGGGTTTAGGGTTTAGGATTTTAGGTTTTAGGTTTTAGGGGTCAGGGTTTAGGGTTTAGGGTTTATATTTTTAGGTTTTAGGGTTTAGAGTTGAAGATTTTAGGTTTTATAGCTTAGGGTATAGGGTTTTTTGTTTAGGATTTAGTGTTTAGGGTTTAGAGCTTAGGGTTTAGGTTTTCCATATTAGGGTTTTAGGGTTTTACATTTTAGCGTTTAGGGCTTGGGGTTTTAGGGTTTAGGGATCGGGGTTTAGGGTTTGGGGCTTTGGTTTAGAGTTTATTTTTTTAGGCTTTAGGGTTTAGGGTCTAAGATTTCAGGTTTTACTGTTTAGGGTTTTGTCTTTAGGATTTAGGGTTAAGGGTTTAGGGTTTAGGGGTTAGGGTTTTGGATTTTTTGTTTTATAGTTTAGGGTTTAGGGTTTCGGGTTTTGTGTTTAGGGTTAGGGTTTAGGATTTGCGGTTTAAGGGTTCAGGGTTTTAAGGTTTAGGGTTTGGGGTCTTAGGGCTTAGGATTTATTTTTTTTTGTTTTATGGTTTAAGGGGTTTGGGATTTTGGGTTTTATAGTTTGGGTTTAGGGTTTTGGGTTTTGTAGTTGGGGTTTAGGGTTTAGGATTTCGGGGTGTGAATGTTAGGGTTTTAGGGTTTTATGTTTTAGGGTTTAGGGTTTAGGTTTTAGGGTTTAGGGTTTGGGGTTTAGGATTTATTTTTTTTGAGTTTTTGGGTTTTTGTAGTTTAGGGTTTAGGGTTCTATGTTTAGTGTTTTGGGTTTAGGGTTTGTGTTTTAGGGTTTAGGGTTTAGGATTTTAGGTTTTTCAGTATTAGGGTTTTAGGGTTTTACATTATAGGGTTTAGGGTTTGGGGTTTTAGGGTTTAGGGATCCGGGTTTAGGGTTTAGGGCTTAGGGGCTTTGGTTTAGTGTTTATTTTTTTAGGTTTTAGGGTTTAGGTTCTAAGATTTCGAGTTTTTACTTGTTTAGGGTTTTGTGTTTAGGATTTAGGGTTTAGTTTTGGATTTTTTTGTTTAGTGTTTAGGGTTTACGATTTGTTATGCCAAGGGTTTAGGGTTTTATAGTATAGTATTTGGGGGTTTAGGGTTTACGATTTGTTATGCCAAGGGTTTAGGGTTTTCTGGTTTAGTATTTGGGGTTTATGGTTTAGGATTTTGGGTTTTAGGTTTTAGGGGTCAGGGTTTAGGGTTTAGGGTTTATATTTTTAGGTTTTAGGGTTTAGAGTTGAAGATTTCAGGTTTTATAGCTTCGGGTTTAGGGTTTTTTGTTTAGGATTTAGTGTTTAGGGTTTAGAGCTTAGGGTTTAGGGTTTCAATGTTAGGGTTTTAGGTGTTCCATGTTAGGGTTTTAGGGTTTTACATTTTAGGGTTTAGGGCTTGGGGTTTTAGGGTTTAGGGATCAGGGTTTAGGGTTTGGCGTTTGGGGCTTTGGTTTAGAGTTTATTTTTTTACGTTTTAGGGTTTAGGGTCTAAGATTTTTGGTCTTACTCTTTAGGGGTTTTGTGTTTAGGATTTTTCGGTTAAGGGTTTAAGGTTTAAGGTTTTGGATTTTTTGTTTTATAGTTTAGGGTTTAGGGTTTCGGGTTTTGTGTTTAGGGTTAGGGTTTAGGATTTGGGGTTTAAGGGTTCAGGGTTTTAGGGTTTAGTGTTTTGGGTCTTAGGGCTTAGGATTAATTTTTTTTGGCTTTATGGTTTAAGGGTTTAGGATTTTGGGTTTTATATTGCAGGTTTAGGGTTTTGGGTTTTGTACTTAGAGTTTAGGGTTTAGGATTTTGGGGGTGTGAATGTTAGGGTTTTTGGGTTTTATGTTTTAGGGTTTAGGGTTTAGGTTTTAGGGTTTAGGGTTTGGGGTTTTAGGGTTCTAATATTCAATAGAAAAAGTTTAGTGTTTAGGGTTCACGATAAAAAAATTCTAGGGTTTAGGGTTTAAAGTTTTATTTTGTAGGGTTTAAGGTTTCAATGCTAAGGTTTTAGGTTTTCGTTGCTAGTGTTTTGGGGTTTTATGTTTTGTGGTTTTAGGGTTTGGGGTTCAGGGTTTAGGGTTTAGGGTTTGGGGTTTTGGTTTAGTGTTTATTTTTTTAGGTTTTATGGTTTAGGGTCTAAGATTTCAGGTTTTATTGCTTAGGGTTTAGGGTTTTGTATTTAGGATTTAGGATTAAGGGTTTTTTGTTTAGGATTTTTTATTTTATAGTTTAGGGTTTAGGGTTTCGGGTTTTGTGTTTAGGGTTTAGGATTTGGGGTTTGAGGGTTCAGGGTCTGGGGTGTAGGATTTAGGGTTTCGGGTTTTAGATTTTAGGTTTTGTGGTTTTAAGGTTTAGGGTTTTAGGGTTTAGGATTTCGAGATTTATAGTTTAGGTTTTAGGGTTTTGTGTTCAGAATTTTGGGTTTTGGGTTTTTGGGTTCTAGTGTTTAATAGATACAGTTTACGGTTTAGGGTTCACCATTTAGGATTTCAAGGGTTTTGGGTTCACGATTTAATATTTCAAGGGTTTAGGGTTTAATAGTTTAGTGTTTAAGGTTTAGGGTTTTGGGTTTTAGGGTTTATGGTTTAGGGTTTGGGTCGTAGAGTTTAGGGTTTTTTTTTTAGGTTTTATCATTTTAGGGTTTAGGATTTTGGGTTTTACAGTTTGGGTTTAGGGTTTCGGGTTTTGTGCTTAGGGTTTAGGATTTTAGGGTGTGAATGTTAGGGTTTTAGGGTTTAGAGTTTAGGTTTTAGGGTTTAGGGTTTGGGGTTTAGGATTTATATTTTTGAGTTTTAGGGTTTAGCATTTCGAATTTTATAGTTTATTAGGGTTCTATGTTTAGGGTTTGATGTTTTAGGGTTTAGGGTTTATTGTTTAGGATTTAAGGTTTAGGGTTTAGGGTTTGGAATTTAAGGTTTGGCATTTATTTTTAGGTTTTGTGGTCTTAAGGGCTAGGGTTTAGGGTTTTAGGTTTTAGGGTCTTAGAGTTTATGGTTTAGGATTTCGAGATTTGTAGTTTAGGGTTTAGGGTTTTAGGGTGTCAATGTTAGAGTTTTAGATTTTTCATGTTACGGTTTTAGGGTTTTACAATTCAGGGTTTAGGGTTTGGGGTTTTAGGGATCTAATATTTTATAGACGAAGTTTAGGGTTTAGGGCTCACGATTTCTTATGCCAAGGGTTTAGGGTTTTATAGTTTAGTGTTTGGGGTTTAGGGTTTAGGATTTTAGGTTTTAGGTTTTAGGGTTTAGGGTTTAGGGGACAGGGTTTAGGGTTTGGGGTTTTAGGGTTTACGGTTTATATTTTTAGGTTTTAGGGTTTAGAGTTGAAAATTTCAAGTTCTATAGCTTAGGGTTTAGGGTTTTGTGTTTAGGATTTAGTGTTTAGGGTTTAGAGCTTAGGGTTTAGGGTTTCAATGATAGGTTTTTAGGTTTTCCATATTAGGGTTTTAGGGTTTTATATTTTAGGATTTAGGGCTTGGGGTTTTAGGGTTTAGGGATCAGGGTTTAGGGTTTAGGGTTTGAGGCTTTGGTTTAGAGTTAATTTTTTTAGGTTTTAAGGTTTAGGTTCTAAGATTTCACGTTTTACTGTTTAGGGTTTTGTGTTTAGGATTTAGGGCTTAGGGTTTTGGATTTTTTGTTTAGGGTTTAGGGTTTACGATTTGTTATGCCAAGTGTTTAGGGTTTTATAGTTTAGTATTTGGTGTTTAGGGTTTAGGGCTTAGGGTTTACGATTTGTTATGCCAAGGGTTTAGGGTTTTATAGTTTAGTATTTGGGGTTTAGGGTTTAGGATTTTAGGTTTTAGGTTTTAGGGGTCAGGGTTTAGGGTTTGGGGTTTTAGGGTTTAGGGTTTATATTTTTAGGTTTTAGGGTTTAGAGTTGAAGATTTCAGGTTTTATAGCTTAGGGTTTAGGGTTTTTTGTTTAGGATTTAGTGTTTAGGGTTTAGAGCTTAGGGTTTAGGGTTTCAATGTTAGGGTTTTAGGTTTTCCATGTTAGGGTTTTAGGGTTTTACATTTTAGGGTATAGGACTTGGGGTTTTAGGGTTTAGGGATGAGGGTTTAGGGTTTAGGGCTTGGGGCTTTGGTTTAGAGTTTATTTTTTTAGGTTTTAGGGTTTAGGGTCTAAGATTTCAGGTTTTACTGTTTAGGGTTTGGTGTTTAGGATTTAGGGTTAAGGGTTTAGGGTTTTGGATTTTTTGTTTTATAGTTTAAGGTTTAGGGTTTCGGGTTTTGTGTCTAGGGTTAGGGTTTAGGATTTGGGGTTTAAGGGTTCAGGGTTTTAGGGTTTAGGGTTTGGGGTCTTTGGGCTTAGGATTTATTTTTTTTGGTTTTATGGTTTAAGGGTTTAGGATTTTGGGTTTTATAGTTTGGGTTTAGGGTTTTGGGTTTTGTACTTAGGGTTTAGGGTTTAGGATTTTGGGGTGTGAATGTTAGGGTTTTAGGGTTTTATGTTTTAGGGTTTAGGGTTTAGGTTTTAGGGTTTAGGGTTTGGGGTTTAGGATTTATTTTTTTGAGTTTTTGGGTTTTATAGTTTAGGGTTTAGGGTTCTATGTTTAGTGTTTTGGGTTTAGGGTTTGTGTTTTAGGGTTTAGGATTTAGGATTTAGGGTTTAGGATTTAGGGTTTCGGGTTTTAGATTTTTGGGTTTTGCGTTTGGGATTTTAAGCTTTAGCATTTATTTTTAGGTGTTGTGGTTTAATGGGTTAGGGTTTAGGGTTTTTGGTTTTAGGGTTTTGAGATTTATAGTTTAGGATTTGGGGTTTTAGGTTTAGGGTTTTGGGGTGTCAATATTAGAGTTTTAGGTTTTCGATGTTAGGGTTTTAGGGTTTTACTATTTACTGTTTAGGGAACTAATGTTTAATAGATGAAGTTTAGGGTTTAGGGTTCACGATAAAAAAATTCTAGGGTTTAGGGTTTAGAGTTTTATTGTTTAGGGTTTAAGGTTCCAATGTTAGGATTTTAGGTTTTCCTTGTTAGTGTATTAGGGTTTTACATTTCAGGGTTTAGGGTTTGGGGTTTGGGGTTTTAGGGTTCTAACATTCAATAGATAAAGTTTAGTGTTTAGGGTTCACGATAAAAAAATTCTTGGGTTTAGGGTTTAGAGTTTTATTTTTTAGGGTTTAAGGTTTCAATGCTAAGGTTTTAGGTTTTCGTTGTTAGTGTTTTGGGGTTTTATGTTTTGGGGTTTTAGGGTTTAGGGATCAGGGTTTAGGGTTCAGGGTTTGGGGTTTTGGTTTAGTGTTTACTTTTTTAGGTTTTAGGGTCTAAGATTTCAGGTTTTATTGCTTAGAGTTTAGGGTTTTGTGTTTAGGATTTAGGGTTAAGGGTTTAGGATTTCTTATTTTATAGTTTAGGGTTTAGGGTTTCGGGTTTTGTGTTTAGGGTATGGGATTTGGGGTTTAAGGGTTCAAGTTCTGGGGTTTAGGACTTAGGGTTTCAGGTTTTAGATTTTAGGGTTTAGGGTTTAGAGTTTAGGGTTTTTTTTAGGTTTTGTGGTTTTAAGGTTTAGGGTTTTAGGGTTTTAGGGTTTAGGGTTTAGGATTTCGAGATTTATGGTTTAGGTTTTAGGGTTTTGTGTTCAGAATTTTGGGTTTTGGGTTTTTGGGTTCTAGTGTTTAATAGATACAGTTTAGGGTTAAGGGTTCACCATTTAGGATTTCAAGGGTTTTGGGTTCACGATTTTAGGGTTTAGGGTTTATATTTTTAGGTTTTAGGGTTTAGAGTTGGACATTTCAGGTTTTATACTTTAGGGTTTAGGGTTTTGTGTTCAGTATTTTGGGTTTTGGGTTTTTGGGTTCTAGTGTTTAATAGATATAGTTTAGGGTTTAGGGTTCACCATTTAGGATTTCCAGGGTTTTGGGTTCACGATTTCATATTTCAACGGTTTAGGGTTTAATAGTTTAGTGTTTGAGGTTTAGGGTTTAGGGTTTTAGGGTTTATGGTTTAGGGTTTGGGTCGTAGAGTTTAGGGTTTATTTTTTTAGGTTTTATCATTTTAGGGTTTAGGATTTTGGGTTTTATAGTTTGGGTATAGGTTTCGGGTTTTGTGCTTGGATTTTAGGGTTTAGGATTTTAGGGTGTGAATGTTAGGGTTTTAGGGTTTTATGTTTTAGGGTTTAGAGTTTAGGTTTTAGGGTTTAGGGTTTAGGGTTTGGGGTTTAGGATTTATATTTTTGAGTTTTAGGGTTTAGCACTTCGAATTTTATAGTTTATTAGGGTTCTACGTATAGGGTTTGGTGTTTTAGGGTTCAGGGTTTATTTTTTAGGATTTAGGGGTTAGGGTTTAGGATTTAGGTTTTAGGGTTTAGGTTTGGAATTTAAGGTTTGGCATTTATTTTTAGGTTTTGTGGTCTTAAGGGTTAGGGTTTAGGGTTTTAGATTTTAGGGTCTTAGAGTTTATGGTTTAAGAATTCGAGATTTGTAGTTTTGGATTTAGGGTTTTAGGGTGTCAATGTTAGAGTTTTAGGTTTTCAATGTTAGGGTTTAGGGTTTTACTATTTAGGGTTTAGGGTTTGGGGTTTAAGGGATCAAATATTTAATAGGCGAACTTTAGGGTTTAGGGCTCACGATTTGTTATGCCAAGGGTTTAGGGTTTTATAGTTTAGTGTTTGAGGTTTGGGGTTTAGGATTTTAGGTTTTAGGGTTTAGGGGTTAGGGTTTAGGGTTTTGGGTTTGGGGTTTTAGGGTTTAGGGATCAGGGTTTAGGGTTTAGGGTTTGGGGCTTTGGTTTAGAGTTTATTTTTTTAGGTTTTAGGGTTTAGGTTCTAAGATTTCAGGTTTTACTGTTTAGGGTTTTGTGTTTAGGATTTAGGGTTTAGTTCTGGATTTTTTGTTTAGTGTTTAGGGTTTACGATTTGTTATGCCAAGGGTTTAGGGTTTTATAGTATAGTATTTGGGGTTTAGGGTTTAGGGTTTAGGGTTTACGATTTGTTATGCCAAGGGTTTAGGGTTTTCTGGTTTAGTATTTTGGGTTTATGGTTTAAGATTTTGGGTTTTAGGTTTTAGGGGTCAGGGTTTAGGGTTTAGGGTTTATATTTTTAGGTTTTAGGGTTTAGAGTTGAAGATTTCAGGTTTTATAGCTTAGGGTTTAGGGTTTTTTGTTTAGGATTTAGTGTTTAGGGTTTAGAGCTTAGTGTTTAGGGTTTCAATGTTAGGGTTTTAGGTTTTCAATGTTAGGGTTAAGGGTTTAAGGTTTAGGGTTTTGGATTTTTTGTTTTATAGTTTAGGGTTTAGGGTTTCGGGTTTTGTGTTTAGGGTTAGGGTTTAGGATTTGGGGTTTAAGGGTTCAGGATTTTAGGGTTTAGTGTTTTGGGTCTTAGGGCTTAGGCTTTATTTTTTCTTGTTTAGGATTTTAGGATTTATAGTTTGGGTTTAGGGTTTTGGGTTTTGTACTTAGGGTTTAGGGTTTAGGATTTTGGGGTGTGAATGTTAGGGTTTTAGGGTTTTATGTTTTAGGGTTTAGGGTTTGGGTTTTGGGGTTTAGGGTTTGGGGTTTTAGGGTTCTAATATTCAATAGAAAAAGTTTAGTGTTTAGGGTTCACGATAAAAAAGTTCTAGGGTTTAGGGTTTAGAGTTTTATTGTTTAGGGTTTAAGGTTTCAACGCTAAGGTTTTAGGTTTTCGTTGTTAACGTTTTGGGGTTTTATGTTTTGGGGTTTTAGGGTTTAGGGATCAGGGTTTAGGCTTTAGGGTTTGGGGTTTTGGTTTAGTGTTTATTTTTTAAGGTTTTATGGTTTAGGGTCTAAGATTTCAGGTTTTATTGCTTAGGGTTTAGGGTTTTGTATTTGGGATTTAGGGTTAAGGGTTTAGGGTTTAGGATTTTTTATTTTATAGTTTAGGGTTTAGGGTTTCGGGTTTGGTGTTTAGGGTTTAGGATTTGGGGTTTAAGGGTTCAGGGTCTGGGGTTTAGGATTTAGGGTTTCGGGTTTTAGATTTTAGGGTTTAGGGTTTAAGGTTTGGGAGTTTAGGGTTTAGGGTTTAGGGGTTTTTTTAGGTTTTGTGGTTTTAAGATTTAGGGTTTTAGGGTTTTAGAGTTTAGGGTTTAAGATTTCGAGATTTATAGTTTAGGTTTTAGGGTTTTGCGTTCAAAATTTTGGGTTTTGGGTTTTTGGGTTCTAGTGTTTAATAGATACAGTTTACGGTTTAGGGTTCACCATTTAGGATTTCAAGGGTTTTGGGTTCACGATTTAATATTTCAAGGGTTTAGGGTTTAATAGTTTAGTGTTTAAGGTTTAGGGTTTTGGGTTTTTGGGTTTATGGTTTAGGGTTTCGGTCGTAGAGTTTAGGGTTTCTTTTTTTAGGTTTTATCATTTTAGGGTTTAGGATTTTGGGTTTTACAGTTTGGGTTTAGGGTTTCGGGTTTTGTGCTTAGGGTTTAGGGTTTAGGATTTGAATGTTTCAGGGTTTAGAGTTTAGGTTTTAGGGTTTAGGGTTTGGGGTTTAAGATTTATATTTTTGAGTTTTAGGGTTTAGCATTTCGAATTTTATAGTTTATTAGGGTTCTATGTTTAGGGTTTGGTGTTTTAGGGTTTAGGGTTTATTGTTTAGGATTTCGGGTTTAGGGTTTAGGGTTTGGAATTTAAGGTTTGGCATTTATTTTTAGGTTTTGTGGTCTTAAGGGTTAGGGTTTAGGGTTTTAGGTTTTAGGGTCTTAGAGTTTATGGTTTAGGATTTCGAGATTTGTAGTTTCAAATTTAGGGTTTTAGGGTGTCAATGTTAGAGTTTTAGGTTTTGCATGTTAGGGTTTTAGGGTTTTACTATTTAGGGTTTACGGTTTGGGGTTTTAGGGATCTAATATTTTATAGACGAAGTTTAGGGTTTTGGGCTCACGATTTGTTATGCGGTTTAGGGTTTTATAGTTTAGTGTTTGGGGTTTAGGGTTTAGGATTTTAGGTTTTAGGTTTTAGGGTTTAGGGTTTAGGGGTCAGGGTTTAGGGTTTGGGGTTTTAGGGTTTACGGTTTATATTTTTAGGTTTTAGGGTTTAGAGTTGAAGATTTCAGGTTTTATAGCTTAGGGTTTAGGGTTTTGTGTTTAGGATTTAGTGTTTAGGGTTTAGAGCTTAGGGTTTAGTGTTTCAATGATAGGTTTATAGGTTTTCCATATTAGGGTTTTAGGGTTTCACATTTTAGGGTTTAGGGCTTGGGGTGTTAGGGTTTAGGGCTTGGGGTTTTAGGGTTTAGGGTTTAGGGTTTGAGGCTTTGGTTTAGAGTTTATTTTTTTAGGTTTTAAGGTTTAGGTTCTAAGATTTCAGGTTTTACTGTTTTGGGTTTTGTGTTTAGGATTTAGGGTTTAGGGTTTTGGATTTTTTGTTTAGGGTTTAGGGTTTACGATTTGTTATGCCAAGTGTTTAGGGTTTTATAGTTTAGTATTTGGGGTTTAGGGTTTAGGGTTTACGATTTGTTATGCCAAGGGTTTAGGGTTTTATAGTTTAGTATTTGGGGTTTAGGGTTTAGGATTATAGGTTTTAGGTTTTAGGGGTCAGGGTTTAGGGTTTGGGGTTTTAGGGTTTAGGGTTTATATTTTTAGGTTTTAGGGTTTAGGGTCTAAGATTTTAGGTTTTACTGTTTAGGGTTTTGTGTTTAGGATTTAGGGTTAAGGGTTTAAGGTTTAGGGTTTTGGATTTTTTGTTTTATAGTTTAGGGTTTAGGGTTTCGGGTTTTGTGTTTAGGGTTAGGGTTTAGGATTTGGGGTTTAAGGGTTCAGGATTTTAGGGTTTAGTGTTTGGGGTCTTAGGGCTTAGGATTTATTTTTTTTGGCTTTATGATTTAAGGGTTTAGGATTTTGGGTTTTGTACTTAGGGTTTAGGGTTTAGGATTTTGGGGCGTGAATGTTAGGGTTTTAGGGTTTTATGTTATAGGGTTAAGGGTTTAGGTTTTAGGGTTTAGGGTTTGGGGTTTTAGGGTTCTAATATTCAATAGAAAAAGTTTAGTGTTTAGGATTCACGATAAAAAAGTTCTAGGGTTTAGGGTTTAGAGTTTTATTTTTTTCGTTGTTAGTGTTTTGGGGTTTTATGTTTTGGGGTTTTAGGGTTTAGGGATCAGGGTTTAGGGTTTAGGGTTTGGGGTTTTGGTTTAGTGTTTATTTTGTTAGGTTTTAGGGTTTAGGGTCTAAGATTTCAGGTTTTATTGCTTAGGGTTTAGGGTTTTGTATTTAGGATTTAGGGTTTAGGATTTTTTATTTTATAGTTTAGGGTTTAGGGTTTCGGGTTTTGTGTTTAGGGTTTAGGATTTGGGGTTTAAGGGTTCAGGGTCTGGGGTTTAGGATTTAGGGTTTCGGGTTTTAGATTTTAGGGTTTAGGGTTTAAGGTTTGGGGGTTTAGGGTTTAGGGTTTAGGGTTTTTTTTAGGTTTTGTGGTTTTAAGGTTTAGGGTTTAGGGTTTAGGGTTTTAGGGTTTAGGGTTTAGGATTTCGAGATTTATAGTTTAGGTTTTAGGGTTTTGTGTTCAGAATTTTGGGTTTTGGGTTTTTGGGTTCTAGTGTTTAGTAGATACAGTTTACGGTTTAGGGTTCACCATTTAGGATTTCAAGGGTTTTGGGTTCACGATTTAATATTTCAAGGGTTTAGGGTTTAATAGTTTAGTGTTTAAGGTTTAGGGTTTTGGGTTTTAGGGTTTATGGTTTAGGGTTTCGGTCGTAGAGTTTAGGGTTTGTTTTTTTAGGTTTTATCATTTTAGGGTTTAGGATTTTGGGTTTTACAGTTTGGGTTTAGGGTTTCGGGTGTGCATGTTAGGGTTTTAGGGTTTAGGGCTTTGGTTTAGAGTTTATTTTTTTAGGTTTTAGGGTTTAGGTTCTAAGATTTCAGGTTTTACTGTTTAGGGTTTTGTGTTTAGGATTTAGGGTTTAGGGTTTTGGATTTTTTGTTTAGGGTTTATTGTTTACGATATGTTATGCCAAGGGTTTAGGGTTTTATTGTTTGGTATTTGGGGTTTAGGGTTTACGATTTGTTATGCCAAGGGTTTAGGGTTTTCTGGTTTAGTATTTGGGGTTTATGGTTTAGGATTTTGGGTTTTAGGTTTTAGGGGTCAGGGTTTAGGGTTTAGGGTTTATATTTTTAGGTTTTAGGGTTTAGAGTTGAAGATTTCAGGTTTTATAGCTTAGGGTTTAGGTTTTTTTGTTTAGGATTTAGTGTTTAGGGTTTAGAACTTAGGGTTTAGGGTTTCAATGTTAGGGTTTTAGGTTTTCCATGTTAGGGTTTTAGGGTTTTACATTTTAGGGTTTAGGGCTTGGGGTTTTAGGGTTTAGGGATCAGGGTTTAGGGTTTAGGGTTTGGGGTTTTGGTTAAGAGTTTATTTTTTTAGGTTTTAGGGTTTAGGGTCTAAGATTTCAGGTATTACGGTTTAGGGTTTTGTGTTTAGAATTTAGGGTTAAGGGTTTAAGGTTTAGGGTTTTGGATTTTTTGTTTTATAGTTTAGGGTTTAGAGTTTTGGGTTTTGTGTTTAGGGTTAGGGTTTTGGATTTGGGGTTTAAGGGTTCAGGGTTTTAGGGTTTAGGGTTTGGGGTCTTAGGGCTTAGGATTTATTTTTTTTGGTTTTATGGTTTAAGGGTTTAGGATTTTGGGTTTTATAGTTTGGGTTTAGGGTTTTGGGTTTTATACTTAGGGTTTAGGGTTTAGGATTTTGGGGTGCGAATGTTAGGGTTTAGGGTTTAGGTTTTAGGGTTTAGGGTTTGGGGTTTAGGATTTATTTTTTGAGTTTTTGGGTTTTATAGTTTAGGGTTTAGGTTTCTATGTTTCGTGTTTTGGGTTTAGGGTTTGTGTTTTAGGGTTTGGGGTTTAGGATTTAGTGTTTAGGGTTTAGGGTTTGGGATTTAAGGTTTGGCATTTATTTTTAGGTTTTGTGGTCTTAAGGGTTAGGGTTTAGGGTTTTAGGTTTTAGGGTCTTAGAGTTTATGGTTTAGGATTTCGAGATTTGTAGTTTCGGATTTAGGGTTTTAGGGTGTCAATGTTAGAGTTTTAGGTTTTCCATGTTAGGGTTTTGGGGTTTTACTATTTAGAGTTTAGGGTTTGGGGTTTAAGGGATCTAATATTTAATAGACGAAGTTTGGGGTTTAGGGCTCACGATTTGTTATGCCAAGGGTTTAGGGTTTTATAGTTTAGTGTTTGGGGTTTAGGGTTTAGGATTTTAGATTTTAGGTTTTAGGGTTTAGGGTTTAGGGGTCAGGGTTTAGGGTTTAGGGTTTGGGGTTTTAGTGTTTACGGTTTATATTTTTAGGTTTTAGGGTTTAGAGTTGAAGATTTCAGGTTTTATAGGTTAGGGTTTAGGGTTTTGTGTTTAGGATTTAGTGTTTAGGGTTTAGAGCTTTGGGTTTAGGGTTTAAATGATAGGGTTTTAGGTTTTTGGTTTAGGGCTTGGGGTTTTAGGGTTTAGGGATCAGGGTTTAGGGTTTAGGGTTTGAGGCTTTGGTTTAGAGTTTATTTTTTTAGGTTTTAAGGTTTAGGTTCTAAGATTTCAGGTTTTACTGTTTAGGGTTTTGTGTTTAGGATTATGGGTTTAGGGTTTTGGATTTTTCCTTTAGGGTTTTAGGTTTAGGGTTTAGAGTTTACGATTTGTTTTGCCAAGGGTTTGGGGTTTTATAGTTTAGTATTTTGGCTTTAGGGTTTACGATTTGTTATGCCAAGGGTTTAGGGTTTTATAGCTTAGTATTTGGGGTTTATGGTTTAGGATTTTGGGTTTAGGTTTTAGGGGTCAGGGTTTAGGGTTTGGGGTTTTAGGGTTTAGGGTTTATATTTTTAGCTTTGAGGGTTTAGAGTTTAATATTTTTGGTTTTATAGCTTAGGGTTTAGGATTTTTTGTTTAGGATTTAGTGTTTAGGGTTTAGAGCTTAGGGTTTCGGGTTTCATTGTTAGGGTTTTAGGTTTTCCATGTTAGGGTTTTAGGTTTTACACTTTAGGGTTTAGGGCTTGGGGTTTTAGGGTTTAGGGATCAGGGTTTAGGGTTTAGGGTTTGGGGCTTTGGTTAAGAGTTTATTTTTTTAGGTTTTAGGGTTTACGGTGTAAGATTTTAGGTTTTACTGTTTAGGGTTTTGTGTTTAGGATTTAGGGTTAAGGGTTTGAGGTTTAGGGTTTTGGATTTTTCGTTTTATAGTTTAGGGTTTAGGGTTTCGGGTTTTGTGTTTAGGGTTAGGGTTTAGGATTTGGGGTTTAAGGGTTCAGGGTTTTAGGGTTTAGGGTTTGGGGTCTTAGGGCTTAGGATTTATTTTTTTTGGTTTTATGGTTTAAGGGTTTAGGATTTTAGGTTTTGTAGTTTGGGTTTAGGGTTTTGGGTTTTGTACTTAGGGTTTAGGGTTTAGGATTTTGGGGTGCGAATGTTAGGGTTTTAGGGTTTAGGGTTAAGGTTTTAGGGTTTAGGGTTTGGGGTTTAGGATTTATTTTTTTGAGTTTTTGGGTTTTATAGTTTAGGGTTTAGGGTTCTATGTTTAGTGTTTTGGGTTTAGGGTTTGTGTTTTAGGGTTTAGGGTTTAGGATTTAGGGTTTGGGATTTAAGGTTTGGCATTTATTTTTAGGTTTTGTGGTCTTAAGGGTTAGGGTTTAGGGTTTTAGGTTTTAGGGTCTTAGAGTTTATGGTTTAGGAATTCGAGATTTGTAGTTTCGGATTGAGGGTTTTAGGGTGTCAATGTTAGAGTTTTAGATTTTCCATGTTAGGGTTTTAGGGTTTTACTATTTAGGGTTTAGGGTTTGGGGTTTAAGGGATCTAATATTTAATAGACGAAGTTTAGGGTTTAGGGCTCACGATTTGTTATGCCTAGGGTTTAGGATTTTATAGTTTAGTGTTTGGGGTTTAGGGTTTAGGATTTTAGGTTTTAGGTTTCAGGGTTTAGGGGTCAGGGTTTAGGGTTTAGGATTTGGGGTTTTAGGGTTTAGGGATCAGGGTTTAGGGTTTAGGGTTTGGGGCTTTGGTTTAGAGTTTATTTTTTTAGGTTTTAGGGTTTACGTTCTAACATTTCAGGTTTTACTGTTTAGGGTTTTGTGTTTAGGATTTAGGGTTTAGGGTTTTGGATTTTTTGTTTAGGGTTTACGATTTGTTATGCCAAGGGTTTAGGGTTTTATAGTTTAGTATTTGGGGTTTAGGGTTTATGATTTGTTACGCCAAGGGTTTAGGGTTTTCTGGTTTAGTATTTGGGGTATATGGTTTAGGATTTTGCATTTTAGGCTTTAGGGGTCAAGGTTTAGGGTTTATGGTTTATATTTTTAGGTTTTAGGGTTTAGAGTTGAAGATTTCAGGTTTTATAGCTTAGGGTTTAGGTTTTTTTTGTTTAGGATTTAGTGTTTAGGGTTTCAATGTTAGGGTTTTAGGTTTTCCATGTTAGGGTTTTAGGGTTTTACATTTTAGGATTTAGGGCTTGGGGTTTTAGGGTTTAGGGATCAGGGTTTAGGGTTTGGTTAAGAGTTTATTTTTTTAGGTTTTAGGGTTTAGGGTCTAAGATTTCAGGTATTACTGTTTAGGGTTTCGTGTTTAGAATTTGGGGTTAAGGGTTTGAGGTTTAGGGTTTTGGATTTTTCGTTTTATGGTTTAGGGTTTAGGGTTTCGGGTTTTGTGTTTAGGGTTAGGGTTTAGGATTTGGGGTTTAAGGGTTCAGGGTTTTAGGGTTTAGGGTTTGGGGTCTTAGGGCTTAGGATTTATTTTTTTTGGTTTTATGGTTTAAGGGTTTAGGATTTTAGGTTTTATAGTTTGGGTTTAGGGTTTTGGGTTTTGTACTTAGGGTTTAGGGTTAAGGATTTTGGGGTACGAATGTTAGGGTTTTAGGGTTTAGTGTTAAGGTTTTAGGGTTTAGGGTTTGGGGTTTAGGATTTATTTTTTTGAGTTTTTGGGTTTTATAGTTTAGGGTTTAGGGTTCTATGTTTAGTGTTTTGGGTTTAGGGTTTGTGTTTTAGGGTTTAGGGTTTAGGATTTAGGGTTTGGGATTTAAGGTTTGGCATTTATTTTTAGGTTTTGTGGTCTTAAGGGTTAGGGTTTAGGGTTTTAGGTTTTAGGGTCGTAGAGTTTATGGTTTAGGAATTCGAGATTTGTAGTTTCGGATTGAGGGTTTTAGGGTGTCAATGTTAGAGTTTTAGGTTTTCCTTGTTAGGGTTTTAGGGTTTTACAATTTAGGGTTTAGGGTTTGGGGTTTAAGGGATCTAATATTTAATAGAAGAAGTTTAGGGTTTAGGGCTCACGATTTGTTATCCCTAGGGTTTAGGGTTTTATAGTTTATTGTTTGGGGTTTAGGGTTTAGGGTTTTAGGTTTTAGGTTTTAGGGTTTAGGGGTCAGGGTTTAGGGTTTAGGGTTTGGGGTTTTAGGGTTTAGGGATCAGGGTTTAGGGTTTAGGGTTTGGGGCTTTGGTTTAGAGTTTATTTTTTAAGGTTTTAGGTTCTAAGATTTCAGGTTTTACTGTTTAGGGTTTTGTGTTTAGGATTTAGGGTTTAGGGTTTTGGATTTTTTGTTTAGGGTTTAGGGTTTACGATTTGATATGCCAAGGGTTTAGGGTTTTGTAATTTAGTATTTGGGGTTTAGGGTTTAGGGTTTTCTGGTTTAGTATTTGGGGTTTATGGTTTAGGATTTTGGGTTTTAGGTTTTAGGGGTCAGGGTTTAGGGTTTAGGGTTTATATTTTTAGGTTTTAGGGTTTAGAGTTGAAGATTTCAGGTTTTATAGCTTAGGGTTTAGGGTTTTTTGTTTTGGATTTAGTGTTTAGGGTTTAGAGCTTAGGGTTTAGGGTTTTGTGTTTAAGATTTAGGGTTTAGGGTTTTGGATTTTTTGTTTAGGGTTTAGGGTTTACGATTTGATATGCCAAGGGTTTAGGGTTTTACAGTTTAGTATTTGGGGTTTTGGGTTTTCTGGTTTAGTATTTGGGGTTTATGGTTTAGGATTTTGGGTTTTAGGTTTTAGGGGTCAGGGTTTAGGGTTTAGGGTTTATATTTTTAGGTTTTAGGGTTTAGAGTTGAAGATTTCAGGTTTTATAGCTTAGGGTTTAGGGTTTTTTCTTTAGGATTTAGTGTTTAGGGTTTAGAGCTTAGGGTTTAGGGTTTCAATGTTAGAGTTTTAGGTTTCCCATGTTAGGGTTTTAGGGTTTAGGGCTTGGGGTTTTAGGGTTTAGGGATCAGGGTTTAGGGTTTAGGGTTTGGGGCTTTGGTTAAGGGTTTATTTTTTTAGGTTTTAGGGTTTAGGGTCTAAAATTTCAGGTTTTACTGTTTAGGATTTAGGGTTAAGGGTTTAAGCTTTAGGGTTTTGGATTTTTTGTTTTATAGTTTAGGGTTTAGGGTTTCGTGTTTTGTGTTTAGGGTTAGGATTTTGGATTTGGGGTTTAAGGGTTCAGGGTTTTAGGGTTTAGGGTTTGGGGTCTTAGGGCTTAGGATTTATTTTTTTTTTGGTTTTATGGTTTAAGGGTTTAGGATTTTGGGTTTTATAGTTTGGGTTTAGAGTTTTGGGTTTTGTACTTAGGGTTTAGGGTTTAGGATTTTGGGGTGCGAATGTTAGGGTTTTAGGGTTTTATGTTTTTGGGTTTAGGGTTTAGGTTTTAGGGTTTGGGGTTTAGGATTTATTTTTTTGAGTTTTTGGGTTTTATAGTTTGGGGTTTAGGGTTCTATGTTTAGTGTCTTGGGTTTAGGGTTTGTGTTTTAGGGTTTAGGGTTTAGGGTTTAGGTTTTAGGGTTTCGGGTTTTGGATTTTAGGGTTTAGGGTTTGGGATTTTAAGCTTTAGCATTTATTTTTAGGTTTTGTCGTTTTATGGGTTAGGGTTTAGGGTTTTTGGTTTTAGGGTTTTGAGATTTATAGTTTAGGATTTGGGGTTTCAGGTTTAGGGATTTGGTGTTTCAATGTTAGAGTTTTAGGTTTTCCATGTTATGGTTTTAGGGTTTTACTATTTAGGATTTAGGGATCTAATGTTTAATAGATGAAGTTTATGGTTTAGGGTTCACGATAAAAAAATTCTAGGGTTTAGGGTTTAGAGTTTTATTGTTTAGGGTTTAAGATTTCAATGTTAGGATTTTAGGTTTTCCTTGTTAGTGTATTAGGGTTTTACATTTCCGGGTTTAGGGTTCTAATATTCAATAGAAAAGGTTTAGTGTTTGGGGTTCACGATAAAAAGATTCTAGGGTTTAGGGTTTAGAGTTTTATTTTTTAGGGTTTAAGGTTTCAATGCTAAGGTTTTAGGTTTTCGTTGTTAGTGTTTTGGGGTTTTATGTTTTGGGGATTTAGGGTTTAGGGTTTGGGGTTTTGGTTTAGTGTTTATTTTTTTAGGTTTTAGGGTTTAGGGTCTAAGATTTCAGGTTTTATTGCTTAGGGTTTAGGGTTTTGTGTTTAGGATTTAGGGTTAAGGGTTTAGGGTTTAGGATTTTTTTTTTATAGTTTAGGGGTTAGTGTTTCGGGTTTTGTATTTAGGGTTTAGGATTTGGGGTTTAAGGGTTCAGGTTCTGGGGTTTAGGATTTAGGATTTCGGGTTTTAGATTTTAGGGTTTAGGTTTAGGATTTTGGGTTTTTTTTTTAGGTTTTGTGGTTTTAAGGTTTAGGGTTTTAGGGTTTTAGGGTTTAGGGTTTAGGATTTCGAGATTTATAGTTTAGGTTTTAGGGGTTTGTGTTCAGAATTTTGGGTTTTGGGTTTTTGGGTTCTAGTGTTTAATAGATACAGTTTAGGGTTTAGGGTTCACCATTTAGGATTTCAAGGGTTTTGGGTTCACGATTTCATATTTCAAGGGTTTAGGGTTTAATAGTTTAGTGTTTAAGGTTTAGGGTTTAGGGTTTTCCGGGTTTATGGTTTAGGGTTTGGGTCGTTGAGTTTAGGGTTTATTTTTTTAGGTTTTATCATTTTAAGGTTTAGGATTTTGGGTTTTACAGTTTGGGTTTAGGGTTTCGGGTTTTGCGCTTAGGGTTTAGGGTTTAGGATTTTAGGGTGTGAATGTCAGGGTTTTAGGGTTTTATGTTTTAGGGTTTAGAGTTTAGGTTTTAGGGTTTAGGGTTTGGGGTTTAGGATTTATATTTTTGAGTATTAGGGTTTAGCGTTTCGAATTTTATAGTTTATTAGGGTTCTATGTTTAGGGTTTGGTGTTTTAGGGTTTAGGGTTTATTGTTTAGGATTTAGGGTCTAGGGTTTAGGATTTAGGGTTTAGGGATTGGAATTTAAGGTTTGGCATTTATTTTTAGGTTTTCTGGTCTTAAGGGTTAGGGTTTAGGGTTTTAGCTTTAGGCTCTTAGAGTTTATGGTTAAGGATTTCGGGATTTGTAGTTTCGGATTTAGGGTTTTAGGGTGTCAATGTTAGAGTTTTAGGTTTTCCATGTTAGGGTTTTGGGGTTTTACTATTTAGGGTTTAGGGTTTGGGGTTTTAGGGATCTAATATTTAATAGACGAAGTTTAGGGTTTAGGGCTTACGATTTGTTATGCCAAGGGTTTAGGGTTTTATAGTTTAGTGTTTGGGGTTTAGGGTTTAGGATTTTAGGTTTTAGGTTTTAGCGTTTAGGGTTTAAGGGTCAGGGTTTAGGGTTTAGGGTTTGGGGTTTTAGGGTTTACGGTTTATATTTTTAGGTTTTAGGGTTTAGAGTTGAAGATTTCAGGTTTTATAGCTTAGGGTTTAGGGTTTTGTGTTTAGGATATAGTGTTTAGGGTTTAGAGCTTAGGGTTTTGGGTTGCAATGATAGGGTTTTAGGTTTTCCATGTTAGGGTTTTAGGGTTTTAAATTTTAGGGTTTAGGGCTTGGGGTTTTAGGGTTTAGGGATCAGGGTTTAGGGTTTGAGGCTTTGGTTTAGAGTTTATTTTTTTAGGTTCTAAGATTTCAGATTTTACTGTTTAGGGTTTTGTGTTTAGGATTTAGGGTTTAGGGTTTAGGGTTTATAGCTGAAGATTTCAGGTTTTATAGCTTAGGGTTTAGGGTATTGTGTTTAGGATTTAGTGTTTAGGGTTTAGAGCCAAGGGTTTAGGGTTTCAATGATAGGGTTTTAGGTTTTCCATATTAGGGTTTTACATTTTAGGGTTTAGGGCTTGGGGTTTTAGGGTCTAGGGATCAGGGTTTAGGGTTTAGGGTTTGGGGCTTTGGTTTAGAGTTTATTTTTTTAGGTTTTAAGGTTTAGGTTCTAAGATTTCAGTTTTTATTGTTTAGGGTTTTGTTTTTAGGATTTAGGGTCTAGGGTTTTGGATGTTTTGTTTAGGGTTTAGGGTTTACGATTTGTTATGCCAAGTGTTTAGGGTTTTATAGTTTAGTATTTGGGGTTTAGGGTTTAGGGTTTAGGGTTTACGATTTGTTATGCCAACGGTTTAGGGTTTTATAGTTTAGTATTTGGGGTTTAGGGTTTAGGATTTTAGGTTTTAGGTTTTAGGGGTCAGGGTTTAGGGTTTAGGGTTTGGGGTTTTAGGGTTTAGGGTTTATATTTTTAGGTTTTAGGGTTTAGAGTTGAAGATTTCAGGTTTTATAGCTTAGGGTATAGGGTTTTTTGTTTAGGATTTAGTGTTTAGGGTTTAGAGCTTAGGGTTTAGGTTTTCCCTGTTAGGGTTTTAGGGTTTTACATTTTAGCGTTTAGGGCTTGGGGTTTTAGGGTTTAGGGTTTGGGGCTTTGGTTTAGAGTTTATTTTTTTAGGCTTTAGGGTTTAGGGTCTAAGATTTCAGGTTTTACTGTTTAGGGTTTTGTCTTTAGGATTTAGGGTTAAGGGTTTAGGGTTTAGGGTTTTGGATTTTTTGTTTTATAGTTTAGGGTTTAGGGTTTCGGGTTTTGTGTTTAGGGTTAGGGTTTAGGATTTGCGGTTTAAGGGTTCAGGGTTTTAGGGTTTAGGGTTTGGGGTCTTAGGGCTTAGGATTTATTTTTTTTGGTTTTATGGTTTAAGGGTTTGGGATTTTGGGTTTTATAGTTTGGGTTTGGGGTTTTGGGTTTTGTACTTAGGGTTTAGGGTTTTGGATTTTGGGGTGGGAATGTTAGGGTTTTAGGGTTTTATGTTTTAGGGTTTAGGGTTTAGGTTTTAGGGTTTTGGGTTTGGGGTTTAGGATTTATTTTTTTGAGCTTTTGGGTTTTATAGTTTAGGGTTTAGGGTTCTATGTTTAGTGTTTTGGGTTTAGGGTTTGTGTTTTAGGGTTTAGGGTTTAGGATTTTAGGTTTTCCATATTAGGGTTTTAGGGTTTAGGGTTTGGGGTTTAGGGTTAAGGGATCAGGGTTTAGGGTTTAGGGTTTGGGGCTTTGGTTTAGAGTTTATTTTTTTAGGTTTTAGGGTTTAGGTTCTAAGATTTCAGGTTTTACTGTTTAGGGTTTTGTGTTTAGGATTTAGGGTTTAGTTTTTGATTTTTTGTTTAGTGTTTAGGGTTTACGATTTGTTATGCCAAGGGTTTAGGGTTTTATTGTATAGTATTTGGGGTTTAGGGTTTACGATTTGTTATGCCAAGGGTTTAGGGTTTTCTGGTTTAGTATTTGGGGTTTATGGTTTAGGATTTTGGGTTTTAGGTTTTAGGGGTCAGGGTTCAGGGTTTAGGGTTTATATTTTTAGGTTTTAGGGTTTAGAGTTGCAGATTTCAGGTTTTATAGCTTAGGGTTTAGGGTTTTTTGTTTAGGATTTAGTGTTTAGGGTTTAGAGCTTAGGGTTTAGGGTTTCAATGTTAGGGTTTTAGGTGTTCCATGTTAGGGTTTTACATTTTAGGGTTTAGGGCTTGGGGTTTTAGGGTTTCGGGATCAGGGTTTAGGGTTTAGCGTTTGGGACTTTGGTTTAGAGTTTATTTTTTTTACGTTTTAGGGTTTACGGTCTAAGATTTTAGGTTTTACTGTTTAGGGTTTTGTGTTTAGGATTTAGGGTTAAGGGTATAAGGTTTAGGGTTTTGGATTTTTTGTTTTATAGTTTAGGGTTTTGGGTTTCGGGTTTTGTGTTTAGGGTTAGGGTTTAGGATTTGGGGTTTAAGGGTTCAAGGTTTTAGGGTTTAGTGTTTTGGGTCTTAGGGCTTAGGATTTATTTTTTTTGGCTTTATGGTTTAAGGGTTTAGTATTTTGGGTTTTATAGTTTGGGTTTAGGGTTTTGGGATTTGTACTTAGGGTTTAGGGTTTAGGATTTTGGGGTGTGAATGTTAGGGTTTTAGGGTTTTATGTTTTAAGGTTTAGGGTTTAGGTTTTAGGGTTTAGGGTTTGGGGTTTTAGGGTTCTAATATTCAATAGAAAAAGTTTAGTGTTTAGGGTTCACGATAAAAAAATTCTAGGGTTTAGGGTTTAGAGTTTTATTTTGTTGGGTTTAAGGTTTCAATGCTAAGGTTTTAGGTTTTCGTTGTTAGCGTTTTGGGGTTTTATGTTTTGGGGTTTTAGGGTTTGGGGTTCAGGGTTTAGGGTTTAGGGTTTGGGGTTTTGGTTTAGTGTTTATTTTTTTAGGTTTTAGGGTTTAGGGTCTAAGATTTCAGGTTTTATTGCTTAGGGTTTAGGGTTTTGTATTTAGGATTTAGGATTAAGGGTTTAGGGTTTAGGATTTTTTATTTTACAGTTTATGGTTTAGGGTTTCGGGTTTTGTGTTTAGGGTTTAGGATTTGGGGTTTAAGGGTTCAGGGTCTGGGGTTTAGGATTTAGGGTTCCGGGTTTTAGATTTTAGGGTTTAGGGTTTAAGGTTTAAGGTTTGGGGGTTTAGGGTTTAGGGTTTAGGGTTTTTTTTAGGTTTTGTGGTTTTAAGGTTTAGGGTTTTAGGGTTTTAGGGTTTAGGATTTCGAGAATTATAGTTTAGGTTTTAGGGTTTTGTGTTCAGAATTTTGGGTTTTGGGTTTTTGGGTCCTAGCGTTTAATAGATACAGTTTACGGTTTAGGGTTCACCATTTAGGATTTCAAGGGTTTTGGGTTCACGATTTAATATTTCAAGGGTTTAGGGTTTAATAGTTTAGTGTTTAAGGTTTAGGGTTTTGGGTTTTAGGGTTTATGGTTTAGGGTTTGGGTCGTAGAATTTAGGGTTTATTTTTTTAGGTTTTATCATTTTAGGGTTTAGAATTTTGGGTTTTACAGTTTGGGTTTAGGGTTTCGGGTTTTGTGCTTAGGGTTTAGGATTTTAGGGTGTGAATGTTAGGGTTTTAGGGTTTAGAGTTTAGGTTTTAGGGTTTAGGGTTTGGGGTTTAGGATTTATATTTTTGAGTTTTAGGGTTTAGCATTTCGAATTTTATAGTTTATTAGGGTTCTATGTTTTGGGTTTGATGTTTTAGGGTTTAGGGTTTATTGTTTAGGATTTAGGGTTTTGGGTTTAGGGTTTGGAATTTAAGGTTTGGCATTTATTTTTAGGTTTTGTGGTCTTAAGGGTTAGGGTTTAGGGTTTTAGGTTTTAGGGTCTTAGAGTTTATGGTTTAGGATTTCGAGATTTGTAGTTTAGGGTTTAGGGTTTTAGGGTGTCAATGTTAGAGTTTTAGATTTTCCATGTTAGGGTTTTAGGGTTTTACTATTCTGGTTTTAGGGTTTGGGGTTTTAGGGATCTAATATTTTATAGACGAAGTTTAGGGTTTAGGGCTCACGATTTGTTATGCCAAGGGTTTAGGGTTTTATAGTTTAGTGTTTGGGGTTTAGGGTTTAGGATTTTAGGTTTCAGGTTTTAGGGTTTAGGGTTTAGGGGTCCGGGTTTAGGGTTTGGGGTTTTAGGGTTTACGGTTTATATTTTTAGGTTTTAGGGTTTAGAGTTGAAGATTTCAGGTTTTATAGCTTAGGGTTTAGGGTTTTGTGTTTATGATTTAGTGTTTAGGGTTTAGAGCTTAGGGTTTAGGGTTTCAATGATAGGTTTTTAGGTTTTCCATATTAGGGTTTTAGGGTTTTACATTTTAGGATTTAGGGCTTGGGGTTTTAGGGTTTAGGGATCAGGGTTTAGGGTTTGAGGCTTTGGTTTAGAGTTTATTTTTTTAGGTTTTAAGGTTTAGGTTCTAAGATTTCACGTTTTACTGTTTAGGGTTTTGTGTTTAGGATTTAGGGTTTTGGATTTTTTGTTAAGGGTTTAGGGTTTACGATTTGTTATGCCAAGTGTTTAGGGTTTTATAGTTTAGTATTTGGGGTTTATGGTTTAGGGTTTAGGGTTTACGATTTGTTATGCCAAGGGTTTAGGGTTTTATAGTTTAGTATTTGGGGTTTAGGGTTTAGGATTTTAGGTTTTAGGTTTTAGGGGTCAGGGTTTAGGGTTTGGGGTTTTAGGGTTTAGGGTTTATATTTTTAAGTTTTAGAGTTTAGAGTTGAAGATTTCAGGTTTTATAGCTTAGGGTTTAGGGTTTTTTGTTTAGGATTTAGTGTTTAGGGTTTAGAGCTTAGGGTTTAGGGTTTCAATGTTAGGGTTTTAGGTTTTCCATGTTAGGGTTTTAGGGTTTTACATTTTAGGGTATAGGACTTGGGGTTTTAGGGTTTAGGGATCAGGGTTTAGGGTTTAGGGTTTGGGGCTTTGGTTTAGTGTTTATTTTTTTAGGTTTTAGGGTTTAGGGTCTAAGATTTCAGGTTTTACTGTTTAGGGTTTTGTGTTTAGGATTTAGGGTTAAGGGTTTAAGGTTTTGGATTTTTTGTTTTATAGTTTAAGGTTTAGGGTTTTGGGTTTTATGTGTAGGGTTAGGGTTTAGGATTTGGGGTTTAAGGGTTCAGGGTTTTAGGGTTCAGGGTTTGGGGTCTTAGGGCTTAGGATTTATTTTTTTTGGTTTTATGGTTTAAGGGTTTAGGATTTTGGGTTTTATAGTTTGGGTTTAGGGTTTTGGGTTTTGTACTTAGGGTTTAGGGTTTAGGATTTTGGGGTGTGAATGTTAAGGTTTTAGGGTTTTATGTTTTAGGGTTTAGGGTTTAGGTTTTAGGGTTTAGGGTTTGGGGTTTAGGATTTATTTTTTTGAGTTTTTGGGTTTTATAGTTTAGGGTTTAGGGTTCTACGTTTAGTGTTTTGGGTTTAGGGTTTGTGTTTTAGGATTTAGGGTTTAGGATTTAGGGTTTCGGGTTTTAGATTTTTGGGTTTTGCGTTTGGGATTTTAAGCTTTAGCATTTATTTTTAGGTTTTGTGGTTTTATGGGTTAGGGATTAGGGTTTTTGGTTTTAGGGTTTTGAGATTTATAGTTTAGGATTTGGGGTTTTAGGTTTAGGGTTTTGGGGTGTCAATATTAGAGTTTTACGTTTTCCATGTTAGGGTTTTAGGGTTTTACTATTTACTGTTTAGGGAACTAATGTTTAATAGATATAGTTTAGGGTTTAGGGTTCACGATAAAAAAATTCTAGGGTTTAGGGTTTAGAGTTTTATTGTTTAGGGTTTAAGGTTCCAATGTTAGGATTTTAGGTTTTCCTTGTTAGTGTATTAGGGTTTTACATTTCAGGGTTTAGGGTTTGGGGTTTTAGGGTTCTAACATTCAATAGATAAAGTTTAGTGTTTAGGGTTCACGATAAAAAAATTCTTGGGTTTAGGGTTTAGAGTTTTATTTTTTAGGGTTTAAGGTTTCAATGCTAAGGTTTTAGGTTTTCGTTGTTAGTGTTTTGGGGTTTTATGTTTTGGGGTTTTAGGGATCAGGGTTTAGGGTTCAGGGTTTGGGGTTTTGGTTTAGTGTTTACTTTTTTAGGTTTTAGGGTTTAGGGTCTACGATTTCAGGTTTTATTGCTTAGGGTTTAGGGTTTTGTGTTTAGGATTTAGGGTTAAGGGTTTAGGGTTTAGGATTTCTTATTTTATAGTTTAGGGTTTAGGGTTTCGGGTTTTGTGTTTAGGGTATGGGATTTGGGGTTTAAGGTTTCAAGTTCTGGGGTTTAGGACTTAGGGTTTCGGGTTTTAGATTTTAGGGTTTAGGGTTTAGAGTTTAGGGTTTTTTTTTAGGTTTTGTGGTTTTAAGGTTTAGGGTTTTAGGGTTTTAGGGTTTAGGGTTTAGGATTTCGAGATTTATGGTTTAGGTTTTAGGGTTTTGTGTTCAGAATTTTGGGTTTTGGGTTTTTGGGTTCTAGTGTTTAATAGATACAGTTTAGGGTTAAGGGTTCACCATTTAAGATTTCAAGGGTTTTGGGTTCACGATTTTAGGGTTTTGGGTTTATATTTTTAGGTTTTAGGGTTTAGAGTTGAACATTTCAGGTTTTATACTTTAGGGTTTAGGGTTTTGTGTTCAGTATTTTGGGTTTTGGGTTTTGGGTTTTTGGGTTCTAGTGTTTAATAGATACAGTTTAGGGTTTAGGGTTCACCATTTAGGATTTCAAGGGTTTTGGGTTCACGATTTCATATTTCAACGGTTTAGGGTTTAATAGTTTAGTGTTTAAGGTTTAGGGTTTAGGGTTTTAGGGTTTATGGTTTAGGGTTTGGGTCGTAGAGTTTAGGGTTTATTTTTTTAGGTTTTATCATTTTAGGGTTTAGGATTTTGGGTTTTACAGTTTGGGTTTAGGGTTTCGGGTTTTGTGCTTGGATTTTAGGGTTTAGGATTTTAGGGTGTGAATGTTAGGGTTTTAGGGTTTTATGTTTTAAGGTTTAGAGTTTAGGTTTTAGGGTTTAGGGTTTAGGGTTTGGGGTTTAGGATTTATATTTTTGAGTTTTAGGGTTTAGCACTTCGAATTTTATAGTTTATTAGGGTTCTATGTACAGGGTTTGGTGTTTTAGGGTTCAGGGTTTATTGTTTAGGATTTAGGGGTTAGGGTTTAGGATTTAGGTTTTAGGGTTTAGGTTTGGAAGTTAAGGTTTGGCATTTATTTTTAGGTTTTGTGGTCTTAAGGGTTAGGGTTTAGGGTTTTAGATTTTAGGGTCTTAGAGTTTATGGTTTAGGATTTCGAGATTTGTAGTTTTGGGTTTAGGGTTTTAGGGTGTCAATGTTAGAGTTTTAGGTTTTCCATGTTAGGGTTTAGGGTTTTACTATTTAGGGTTTAGGGTTTGGGGTTTAAGGGATCAAATATTTAATAGACGAACTTTAGGGTTTAGGGCTCACGATTTGTTATGCCAAGGGTTTAGGGTTTTATAGTTTAGTGTTTGAGGTTTGGGGTTTAGGATTTTAGGATTTAGGGTTTAGGGGTTAGGGTTTAGGGTTTAGGGTTTGGGGTTTTAGGGTTTAGGGATCAGGGTTTAGGGTTTAGGGTTTGGGGCTTTGGTTTAGAGTTTATTTTTTTAGGTTTTAGGGTTTAGGTTCGAAGATTCAGGTTTTACTGTTTAGGGTTTTGTGTTTAGGATTTAGGGTTTAGTTTTGGATTTTTTATTTAGTGTTTAGGGTTTACGATTTTTTATGCCAAGGGTTTAGGGTTTTATAGTATAGTATTTGGGGTTTAGGGTTTAGGGTTTAGGGTTTACGATTTGTTATGCCAAGGGTTTAGGGTTTTCTGGTTTAGTATTTTGGGTTTATGGTTTAGGATTTTGGGTTTTAGGTTTTAGGGGTCAGGGTTTAGGGTTTAGGGTTTATATTTTTAGGTTTTAGGGTTTAGAGTTGAAGATTTCAGGTTTTATAGCTTAGGGTTTAGGGTTTTTTGTTTAGGATTTAGTGTTTAGGGTTTAGAGCTTAGGGTTTAGGGTTTCAATGTTAGGGTTTTAGGTTTTCAATGTTAGGGTTAAGGGTTTAAGGTTTAGGGTTTTGGATTTTTTGTTTTATAGTTTAGGGTTTCGGGTTTTGTGTTTAGGGTTAGGGTTTAGGATTTGGGGTTTAAGGGTTCAGGATTTTAGGGTTTAGTGTTTGGGGTCTTAGGGCTTAGGATTTATTTTTTTTGGCTTTATGGTTTAAGGGTTTAGGATTTTGGGTTTTATAGTTTGGGTTTAGGGTTTTGGGTTTTGTACTTAGGGTTTAGGGTTTAGGATTTTGGGGTGTGAATGTTAGGGTTTTAGGGTTTTAAGTTTTTGGGTTTAGGGTTTAGGTTTTAGGGTTTAGGGTTTGGGGTTTTAGGGTTCTAATATTCAATAGAAAAAGTTTAGTGTTTAGGGTTCACGATAAAAAAGTTCTAGGGAGGGTTTAGAGTTTTATTTTTTAGGGTTTAAGGTTTCAATGCTAAGGTTTTAGGTTTTCGTTGTTAGTGTTTTGGGGTTTTATGTTTTGGGGTTTTAGGGTTTAGGGATCAGGGTTTAGGGTTTAGGGTTTGGGGTTTTGGTTTAGTGTTTATTTTTTTAGGTTTTATGGTTTAGGGTCTAAGATTTCAGGTTTTATTGCTTAGGGTTTAGGGTTTAGCATTTCGAATTTTATAGTTTATTAGGGTTCAATGTTTAGGGTTTGGTGTTTTAGGGTTTAGGGTTTATTGTTTAGGATTTAGGGTTTAGGGTTTAGGGTTTGGAATTTAAGGTTTGGCATTTATTTTTAGGTTTTGTGGTCTTAAGTGTTAGGGTTTAGGGTTTTAGGTTTTAGGGTCTTAGAGTTTATGGTTTAGGATTTCGAGATTTGTAGTTTCAGATTTAGGGTTTTAGGGTGTCAATGTTAGAGTTTTAGGTTTTCCACGTTAGGGTTTTAGGGTTATACAATTTAGGGTTTACGGTTTGGGGTTTTAGGGATCTAATATTTTATAGACGAAGTTTAAGGTTTAGGGCTCACGATTTGTTATGCCAAGGGTTTAGGGTTTTATAGTTTAGTGTTTGGGGTTTAGGGTTTAGGATTTTAGGTTTTAGGTTTTAGGGTTTAGGGTTTAGGGGTCAGGGTTTAGGGTTTGGGGTTTTAGGGTTTACGGTTTATATTTTTAGGTTTTAGGGTTTAGAGTTGAAGATTTCAGGTTTTATAGCTTAGGGTTTAGGGTTTTGTGTTTAGGATTTAGTGTTTAGGGTTTAGAGCTTAGGGTTTAGGTTTCAATGATAGGTTTTTAGGTTTTCCATATTAGGGTTTTAGGGTTTTACATTTTAGGGTTTAGGGCTTGGGGTTTTCGGCTTTAGGGCTTGGGGTTTTAGGGTTTAGGGTTTAGGGTTTGAGGCTTTGGTTTAGAGTTTATTTTTTTAGGTTTTAAGGTTTAGGTTCTAAGATTTCGGGGTTTTTCTTGTTTAGGGGTTTTGTGTTTAGGATTTAGGGTTTAGGGTTTTGGATTTTTTGTTTAGGGTTTAGGGTTTACGATTTGTTATGCCAAGTGTTTAGGGTTTTACAGTTTAGTATTTGGGGTTTAGGGTTTACGATTTGTTATGCCAAGGGTTTAGGGTTTTATAGTTTAGTATTTGGGGTTTAGGGTTTAGGATTTTAGGTTTTAGGTTTTAGGGGTCAGGGTTTAGGGTTTGGGGTTTTAGGGTTTAGGGTTTATATTTTTAGGTTTTAGGGTTTAGGGTCTAAGATTTTAGGTTTTACTGTTTAGGGTTTTGTGCTCAGGATTTAGGGTTAAGGGTTTAAGGTTTAGGGTTTTGGATTTTTTGTTTTATAGTTTAGGGTTTAGGGTTTCGGGTTTTGTGTTTAGGGTTAGGGTTTAGGATTTGGGGTTTAACGGTTCAGGATTTTAGGGTTTAGTGTTTGGGGTCTTAGGGCTTAGGATTTATTTTTTTTGGCTTTTTGGTTTAAGGGTTTAGGATTTTGGGTTTTATAGTTTGGGTTTAGGGTTTTGGGTTTTGTACTTAGGGTTTAGGGTTTAGGATTTTGGGGCGTGAATGTTAGGGT
Source organism: Catharanthus roseus (assembly GCA_028651295.1). NCBI lineage: Eukaryota > Viridiplantae > Streptophyta > Magnoliopsida > Gentianales > Apocynaceae > Catharanthus > Catharanthus roseus. The sequence goes on from JAPQWS010000132.1 coordinate 1,195,685, forward strand.
TTTAGGGTTTTATGTTTTAGGGTTTAGGGTTTAGGTTTTAGGGTTTAGGGTTTGGGGTTTTAGGGTTCTAATATTCAGTAGAAAAAAGTTTAGTGTTTAGGGTTCACGATAAAAAAGTTCTAGGGTTTAGGGTTTAGAGTTTTATTTTTTTCGTTGTTAGTGTTTTGGGGGTTTTAGGGTTTAGGGATCGGGGGTTTAGGGTTTAGGGTTTTGGTTTAGTGTTTATTTTTTTTAGGTTTTAGGGTTTAGGGTCTAAGATTTCAGGTTTTATTGCTTAGGGTTTAGGGTTTTGTATTTAGGATTTAGGGTTAAGGGTTTAGGGTTTAAGATTTTTTATTTTATAGTTTAGGGTTTAGGGTTTCGGGTTTTGTGTTTAGGGTTTAGGATTTGGGGTTTAAGGGTTCAGGGTCTGGGGTTTAGGATTTAGGGTTCGGGTTTTAGATTTTAGGGTTTAGGGTTTAAGGTTTGGGAGTTTAGGGTTTAGGGTTTAGGGTTTTTTTTAGGTTTTGTGGTTTTAAGGTTTAGGGTTTAGGGTTTTAGGGTTTATGGTTTAGGATTTCGAGATTTATAGTTTAGGTTTTAGGGTTTTGTGTTGGAATTTTTGGGTTTTGGGTTTTTGGGTTCTAGTGTTTGATAGATACAGTTTACGGTTTAGGGTTCATCATTTAGGATTTCAAGGGTTTTGGGTTCACGATTTAATATTTCAAGGGTTTAGGGTTTAATAGTTTAGTGTTTAAGGTTTAGGGTTTTGGGTTTTAGGGTTTATGGTTTAGGGTTTCGGTCGTAGAATTTAGGGTTTGTTTTTTTAGGTTTTATCATTTTAGGGTTTAGGATTTTGGGTTTTACAGTTTGGGTTTAGGGTTTCGGGTTTTGTGCTTAGGGTTTAGGATTTTAGGGTGTGAATGTTAGGGTTTTAGGGTTTTATGTTTTAGGGTTTAGAGTTTAGGTTTTTGGGTTTAGGGTTTGGGGTTTAGGATTTATATTTTTGAGTTTTAGGGTTTAGCATTTCGAATTTTATAGTTTATTAGGGTTCTATGTTTAGGGTTTGGGGTTTTTGGGATTTAGGGTTTATTGTTTAGGATTTAGGGTTTAGGGTTTAGGGAGTCGGGGGTTTAGGGTTTGGGGGTTTTAGGGTTTACGATTTATAGTTTTAGGTTTTAGGGTTTAGAGTTGAAGATTTCAGGTTTTATAGCTTAGGGTTTAGGGTTTTGTGTTTAGGATTTAGTGTTTAGGGTTTAGAGCTTAGGGTTTAGGGTTTCAATGATAGGTTTTTAGGTTTTCCATATTAGGGTTTTATGGTTTTACATTTTAGGGTTTAGGGCTTGGGGTTTTAGGGTTTAGGGCTTGGGGTTTTGGGGTTTAGGGTTTAGGGTTTGAGGCTTTGGTTTAGAGTTTATTTTTTTAGGTTTTAAGGTTTAGGTTCTAAGATTTCAGGTTTTACTGTTTAGGGTTTTGTGTTTAGGATTTAGGGTTTAGGGTTTGGGATTTTTTTTTAGGGTTTAGGGTTTACGATTTGTTATGCCAAGTGTTTAGGGTTTTATAGTTTAGTATTTGGGGTTTAGGGTTTAGGGTTTACGATTTGTTATGCCAAGGGTTTAGGGTTTTATAGTTTAGTATTTGGGGTTTAGGGTTTAGGATTTTAGGTTTTAGGTTTTAGGGGTCAGGGTTTAGGGTTTGGGGTTTTAGGGTTTAGGGTTTATATTTTTAGATTTTAGGGTTTAGGGTCTAAGATTTTAGGTTTTACTGTTTAGGGTTTTGTGCTCAGGATTTAGGGTTAAGGGTTTAAGGTTTAGGGTTTTGGATTTTTTGTTTTATAGTTTAGGGTTTAGGGTTTCGGGTTTTGTGTTTAGGGTTAGGGTTTAGGATTTGGGGTTTAAGGGTTCAGGATTTTAGGGTTTAGTGTTTGGGGTCTTAGGGCTTAGGATTTATTTTTTTTGGCTCTATGGTTTAAGGGTTTAGGATTTTGGGTTTTATAGTTTGGGTTTAGGGTTTTGGGTTTTGTACTTAGGGTTTAGGGTTTAGGATTTTGGGGTGTGAATGTTAGGGTTTTAGGGTTTTAAATTTTAGGGTTTAGTGTTTAGGTTTTAGGGTTTAGGGTTTGTGGTTTAGGATTTATTTTTTTGAGTTTTTGGGCTTTATAGTTTAGGGTTTAGTGTTCTATGTTTAGTGTTTTGGGTTTAGGGTTTGTGTTTTAGGGTTTAGGGTTTAGGGTTTAAGATTTAGGGTTTCGGGTTTTAGATTTTAGGGTTTAGGGTTTGGTGTTTTAGGGTTTAGGGTTTATTGTTTAGGATTTAGGGTTTAGGGTTTAGGGTTTGGAATTTAAGATTTGGCATTTATTTTTAGGTTTTGTGGTCTTAAGGGTTAGGGTTTAGGGTTTTAGGTTTTAGGGTCTTAGAGTTTATGGTTTAGGATTTCGAGATTTGTAGTTTCAGATTTAGGGTTTTAGGGTGTCAATGTTAGAGTTTTAGGTTTTTCCACGTTAGGGTTTTAGGGTTTTACAATTTAGGGTTTACGGTTTGGGGGTTTTAGGGATCTAATATTTTATAGACGAAGTTTAAGGTTTAGGGCTCACGATTTGTTATGCCAAGGGTTTAGGGTTTTATAGTTTAGTGTTTGGGGTTTAGGGTTTAGGATTTTAGGTTTTAGGTTTTAGGGTTTAGGGTTTAGGGGTCGGGGTTTAGGGTTTGGGGGTTTTAGGGTTTACGGTTTATATTTTTTAGGTTTTAGGGTTTAGAGTTGAAGATTTCGGGGTTTTATAGCTTAGGGTTTAGGGTTTTGTGTTTAGGATTTAGTGTTTAGGGTTTAGAGCTTAGGGTTTAGGGTTTCAATGATAGGTTTTTAGGTTTTCCATATTAGGGGTTTTATGGTTTTTACATTTTAGGGTTTAGGGCTTGGGGGTTTTAGGGTTTGGGGCTTGGGGTTTTGGGGTTTAGGGTTTAGGGTTTGAGGCTTTGGTTTAGAGTTTATTTTTTTAGGTTTTAAGGTTTAGGTTCTAAGATTTCAGGTTTTACTGTTTAGGGTTTTGTGTTTAGGATTTAGGGTTTAGGGTTTGGGATTTTTTGTTTAGGGTTTAGGGTTTACGATTTGTTATGCCAAGTGTTTAGGGTTTTATAGTTTAGTATTTGGGGTTTAGGGTTTAGGGTTTACGATTTGTTATGCCAAGGGTTTAGGGTTTTATAGTTTAGTATTTGGGGTTTAGGGTTTAGGATTTTAGGTTTTAGGTTTTAGGGGTCAGGGTTTAGGGTTTGGGGTTTTAGGGTTTAGGGTTTATATTTTTAGGTTTTAGGGTTTAGGGTCTAAGATTTTAGGTTTTACTGTTTAGGGTTTTGTGCTCTGGATTTAGGGTTAAGGGTTTAAGGTTTAGGGTTTTGGATTTTTTGTTTTATAGTTTAGGGTTTAGGGTTTCGGGTTTTGTGTTTAGGGTTAGGGTTTTGGATTTGGGGTTTAAGGGTGCAGGATTTTAGGGTTTAGTGTTTGGGGTCTTAGGGCTTAGGATTTATTTTTTTTGGCTCTATGGTTTAAGGGTTTAGGATTTTGGGTTTTATAGTTTGGGTTTAGGGTTTTGGGTTTTGTACTTAGGGTTTAGGGTTTAGGATTTTGGGGTGTGAATGTTAGGGTTTTAGGGTTTTAAATTTTAGGGTTTAGTGTTTAGGTTTTAGGGTTTAGGGTTTGTGGTTTAGGATGTATTTTTTTGAGTTTTTGGGCTTTATAGTTTAGGGTTTAGTGTTCTATGTTTAGTGTTTTGGGTTTAGGGTTTGTGTTTTAGGGTTTAGGGTTTAGGGTTTAAGATTTAGGGTTTCGGGTTTTAGATTTTAGGGTTTAGGGTTTGGTGTTTTAGGGTTTAGGGTTTATTGTTTAGGATTTAGGGTTTAGGGTTTAGGGTTTGGAATTTAAGGTTTGGCATTTATTTTTAGGTTTTGTGGTCTTAAGGGTTAGGGTTTAGGGTTTTAGGTTTTAGGGTCTTAGAGTTTATGGTTTCGGATTTCGAGATTTGTAGTTTCAGATTTAGGGTTTTAGGGTGTCAATGTTAGAGTTTTAGGTTTTCCACGTTAGGGTTTTAGGGTTTTACAATTTAGGGTTTACGGTTTGGGGTTTTAGGGATCTAATATTTTATAGACGAAGTTTAAGGTTTAGGGCTCACGATTTGTTATGCCAAGGGTTTAGGGTTTTATAGTTTAGTGTTTGGGGTTTAGGGTTTAGGATTTTAGGTTTTAGGTTTTAGGGTTTAGGGTTTAGGGGTCAGGGTTTAGGGTTTGGGGTTTTAGGGTTTACGGTTTATATTTCTAGGTTTTAGGGTTTAGAGTTGAAGATTTCAGGTTTTATAGCTTAGGGTTTAGGGTTTTGTGTTTAGGATTTAGTGTTTAGGGTTTAGAGCTTAGGGTTTAGGGTTTCAATGATAGGTTTTTAGGTTTTCCATATTAGGGTTTTAGGGTTTTACATTTTAGGGTTTAGGGCTTGGGGTTTTCGGCTTTAGGGCTTGGGGTTTTAGGGTTTAGGGTTTAGGGTTTGAGGCTTTGGTTTAGAGTTTATTTTTTTAGGTTTTAAGGTTTAGGTTCTAAGATTTCAGGTTTTACTGTTTAGGGTTTTGTGTTTAGGATTTAGGGTTTAGGGTTTTGGATTTTTTGTTTAGGGTTTAGGGTTTACGATTTGTTATGCCAAGTGTTTAGGGTTTTACAGTTTAGTATTTGGGTTTAGGGTTTACGATTTGTTATGCCAAGGGTTTAGGGTTTTATAGTTTAGTATTTGGGGTTTAGGGTTTAGGATTTTAGGTTTTAGGTTTTAGGGGTCAGGGTTTAGGGTTTGGGGTTTTAGGGTTTAGGGTTTATATTTTTAGGTTTTAGGGTTTAGGGTCTAAGATTTTAGGTTTTACTGTTTAGGGTTTTGTGCTCAGGATTTAGGGTTAAGGGTTTAAGGTTTAGGGTTTTGGATTTTTTGTTTTATAGTTTAGGGTTTAGGGTTTCGGGTTTTGTGTTTAGGGTTAGGGTTTAGGATTTGGGGTTTAACGGTTCAGGATTTTAGGGTTTAGTGTTTGGGGTCTTAGGGCTTAGGATTTATTTTTTTTGGCTTTTTGGTTTAAGGGTTTAGGATTTTGGGTTTTGTAGTTTGGGTTTAGGGTTTTGGGTTTTGTACTTAGGGTTTAGGGTTTAGGATTTTGGGGCGTGAATGTTAGGGTTTTAGGGTTTTATGTTTTAGGGTTTAGGGTTTAGGTTTTAGGGTTTAGGGTTTGGGGTTTTAGGGTTCTAATATTCAGTAGAAAAAAGTTTAGTGTTTAGGGTTCACGATAAAAAAGTTCTAGGGTTTAGGGTTTAGAGTTTTATTTTTTTCGTTGTTAGTGTTTTGGGGTTTTAGGGTTTAGGGATCAGGGTTTAGGGTTTAGGGTTTTGGTTTAGTGTTTATTTTTTTAGGTTTTAGGGTTTAGGGTCTAAGATTTCAGGTTTTATTGCTTAGGGTTTAGGGTTTTGTATTTAGGATTTAGGGTTAAGGGTTTAGGGTTTAAGATTTTTTATTTTATAGTTTAGGGTTTAGGGTTTCGGGTTTTGTGTTTAGGGTTTAGGATTTGGGGTTTAAGGGTTCAGGGTCTGGGGTTTAGGATTTAGGGTTCGGGTTTTAGATTTTAGGGTTTAGGGTTTAAGGTTTGGGAGTTTAGGGTTTAGGGTTTAGGGTTTTTTTTAGGTTTTGTGGTTTTAAGGTTTAGGGTTTAGGGTTTTAGGGTTTATGGTTTAGGATTTCGAGATTTATAGTTTAGGTTTTAGGGTTTTGTGTTCAGAATTTTGGGTTTTGGGTTTTTGGGTTCTAGTGTTTGATAGATACAGTTTACGGTTTAGGGTTCATCATTTAGGATTTCAAGGGTTTTGGGTTCACGATTTAATATTTCAAGGGTTTAGGGTTTAATAGTTTAGTGTTTAAGGTTTAGGGTTTTGGGTTTTAGGGTTTATGGTTTAGGGTTTCGGTCGTAGAATTTAGGGTTTGTTTTTTTAGGTTTTATCATTTTAGGGTTTAGGATTTTGGGTTTTACAGTTTGGGTTTAGGGTTTCGGGTTTTGTGCTTAGGGTTTAGGATTTTAGGGTGTGAATGTTAGGGTTTTAGGGTTTTATGTTTTAGGGTTTAGAGTTTAGGTTTTTGGGTTTAGGGTTTGGGGTTTAGGATTTATATTTTTGAGTTTTAGGGTTTAGCATTTCGAATTTTATAGTTTATTAGGGTTCTATGTTTAGGGTTTGGGGTTTTTGGGATTTAGGGTTTATTGTTTAGGATTTAGGGTTTAGGGTTTAGGGGTCAGGGTTTAGGGTTTGGGGTTTTAGGGTTTACGGTTTATAGTTTTAGGTTTTAGGGTTTAGAGTTGAAGATTTCAGGTTTTATAGCTTAGGGTTTAGGGTTTTGTGTTTAGGATTTAGTGTTTAGGGTTTAGAGCTTAGGGTTTAGGGTTTCAATGATAGGTTTTTAGGTTTTCCATATTAGGGTTTTATGGTTTTACATTTTAGGGTTTAGGGCTTGGGGTTTTAGGGTTTAGGGCTTGGGGTTTTGGGGTTTAGGGTTTAGGGTTTGAGGCTTTGGTTTAGAGTTTATTTTTTTAGGTTTTAAGGTTTAGGTTCTAAGATTTCAGGTTTTACTGTTTAGGGTTTTGTGTTTAGGATTTAGGGTTTAGGGTTTGGGATTTTTTTTTAGGGTTTAGGGTTTACGATTTGTTATGCCAAGTGTTTAGGGTTTTATAGTTTAGTATTTGGGGTTTAGGGTTTAGGGTTTACGATTTGTTATGCCAAGGGTTTAGGGTTTTATAGTTTAGTATTTGGGGTTTAGGGTTTAGGATTTTAGGTTTTAGGTTTTAGGGGTCAGGGTTTAGGGTTTGGGGTTTTAGGGTTTAGGGTTTATATTTTTAGGTTTTAGGGTTTAGGGTCTAAGATTTTAGGTTTTACTGTTTAGGGTTTTGTGCTCAGGATTTAGGGTTTCGGGTTTTGTGTTTAGGGTTTAGGATTTGGGGTTTAAGGGTTCAGGGTCTGGGGTTTAGGATTTAGGGTTTCGGGTTTTAGATTTTAGGGTTTAGGGTTTAAGGTTTGGGAGTTTAGGGTTTAGGGTTTAGGGTTTTTTTTAGGTTTTGTGGTTTTAAGGTTTAGAGTTTAGGGTTTTAGGGTTTAGGGTTTAGGATTTCAAGATTTATAGTTTAGGTTTTAGGGTTTTGTGTTCAGAATTTTGGGTTTTGGGTTTTTGGGTTCTAGTGTTTGATAGATACAGTTTACGGTTTAGGGTTCATCATTTAGGATTTCAAGGGTTTTGGGTTCACGATTTAATATTTCAAGGGTTTAGGGTTTAATAGTTTAGTGTTTAAGGTTTAGGGTTTTGGGTTTTAGGGTTTATGGTTTAGGGTTTCGGTCGTAGAATTTAGGGTTTGTTTTTTTAGGTTTTATCATTTTAGAGTTTAGGATTTTGGGTTTTACAGTTTGGGTTTAGGGTTTCGGGTTTTGTGCTTAGGGTTTAGGATTTTAGGGTGTGAATGTTAGGGTTTTAGGGTTTTATGTTTTAGGGTTTAGAGTTTAGGTTTTTGGGTTTAGGGTTTGGGGTTTAGGATTTATATTTTTGAGTTTTAGGGTTTAGCATTTCGAATTTTATAGTTTATTAGGGTTCTATGTTTAGGGTTTGGGGTTTTTGGGATTTAGGGTTTATTGTTTAGGATTTAGGGTTTAGGGTTTAGGGGTCAGGCTTTAGGGTTTGCGGTTTTAGGGTTTACGATTTATAGTTTTAGGTTTTAGGGTTTAGAGTTGAAGATTTCAGGTTTTATAGCTTAGGGTTTAGGGTTTTGTGTTTAGGATTTAGTGTTTAGGGTTTAGAGCTTAGGGTTTAGGGTTTCAATGATAGGTTTTTAGGTTTTCCATATTAGGGTTTTATGGTTTTACATTTTAGGGTTTAGGGCTTGGGGTTTTAGGGTTTAGGGCTTGGGGTTTTGGGGTTTAGGGTTTAGGGTTTGAGGCTTTGGTTTAGAGTTTATTTTTTTAGGTTTTAAGGTTTAGGTTCTAAGATTTCAGGTTTTACTGTTTAGGGTTTTGTGTTTAGGATTTAGGGTTTAGGGTTTGGGATTTTTTTTTAGGGTTTAGGGTTTACGATTTGTTATGCCAAGTGTTTAGGGTTTTATAGTTTAGTATTTGGGGTTTAGGGTTTAGGGTTTACGATTTGTTATGCCAAGGGTTTAGGGTTTTATAGTTTAGTATTTGGGGTTTAGGGTTTAGGATTTTAGGTTTTAGGTTTTAGGGGTCAGGGTTTAGGGTTTGGGGTTTTAGGGTTTAGGGTTTATATTTTTAGGTTTTAGGGTTTAGGGTCTAAGATTTTAGGTTTTACTGTTTAGGGTTTTGTGCTCAGGATTTAGGGTTTCGGGTTTTGTGTTTAGGGTTTAGGATTTGGGGTTTAAGGGTTCAGGGTCTGGGGTTTAGGATTTAGGGTTTCGGGTTTTAGATTTTAGGGTTTAGGGTTTAAGGTTTGGGAGTTTAGGGTTTAGGGTTTAGGGTGTTTTTTAGGTTTTGTGGTTTTAAGGTTTAGAGTTTAGGGTTTTAGGGTTTAGGGTTTAGGATTTCAAGATTTATAGTTTAGGTTTTAGGGTTTTGTGTTCAGAATTTTGGGTTTTGGGTTTTTGGGTTCTAGTGTTTGATAGATACAGTTTACGGTTTAGGGTTCATCATTTAGGATTTCAAGGGTTTTGGGTTCACGATTTAATATTTCAAGGGTTTAGGGTTTAATAGTTTAGTGTTTAAGGTTTAGGGTTTTGGGTTTTAGGGTTTATGGTTTAGGGTTTCGGTCGTAGAATTTAGGGTTTGTTTTTTTAGGTTTTATCATTTTAGAGTTTAGGATTTTGGGTTTTACAGTTTGGGTTTAGGGTTTCGGGTTTTGTGCTTAGGGTTTAGGATTTTAGGGTGTGAATGTTAGGGTCTTAGGGTTTTATGTTTTAGGGTTTAGAGTTTAGGTTTTTGGGTTTAGGGTTTGGGGTTTAGGATTTATATTTTTGAGTTTTAGGGTTTAGCATTTCGAATTTTATAGTTTATTAGGGTTCTATGTTTAGGGTTTGGGGTTTTTGGGATTTAGGGTTTATTGTTTAGGATTTAGGGTTTAGGGTTTAGGGGTCAGGCTTTAGGGTTTGGGGTTTTAGGGTTTACGGTTTATAGTTTTAGGTTTTAGGGTTTAGAGTTGAAGATTTCAGGTTTTATAGCTTAGGGTTTAGGGTTTTGTGTTTAGGATTTAGTGTTTAGGGTTTAGAGCTTAGGGTTTAGGGTTTCAATGATAGGTTTTTAGGTTTTCCATATTAGGGCTTTATGGTTTTACATTTTAGGGTTTAGGGCTTGGGGTTTTAGGGTTTAGGGCTTGGGGTTTTGGGGTTTAGGGTTTAGGGTTTGAGGCTTTGGTTTAGAGTTTATTTTTTTAGGTTTTAAGGTTTAGGTTCTAAGATTTCAGGTTTTACTGTTTAGGGTTTTGTGTTTAGGATTTAGGGTTTAGGGTTTGGGATTTTTTTTTAGGGTTTAGGGTTTACGATTTGTTATGCCAAGTGTTTAGGGTTTTATAGTTTAGTATTTGGGGTTTAGGGTTTAGGGTTTACGATTTGTTATGCCAAGGGTTTAGGGTTTTATAGTTTAGTATTTGGGGTTTAGGGTTTAGGATTTTAGGTTTTAGGTTTTAGGGAGTCGGGGGTTTAGGGTTTGGGGTTTTTAGGGTTTAGGGTTTATATTTTTAGGTTTTAGGGTTTAGGGTCTAAGATTTTAGGTTTTACTGTTTAGGGTTTTGTGCTCAGGATTTAGGGTTAAGGGTTTAAGGTTTAGGGTTTTGGATTTTTTGTTTTATAGTTTAGGGTTTAGGGTTTCGGGTTTTGTGTTTAGGGTTAGGGTTTAGGATTTGGGGGTTTAAGGGTTCGGGATTTTAGGGTTTAGTGTTTGGGGTCTTAGGGCTTAGGATTTATTTTTTTGGCTCTATGGTTTAAGGGTTTAGGATTTTTGGGTTTTATAGTTTGGGTTTAGGGTTTTGGGTTTTTGTACTTAGGGTTTAGGGTTTAGGATTTTTGGGGGTGTGAATGTTAGGGTTTTAGGGTTTTAAATTTTAGGGTTTAGTGTTTAGGTTTTAGGGGTTTAGGGTTTGTGGTTTAGGATTTGTTTTTTGAGTTTTTGGGCTTTATAGTTTAGGGTTTAGTGTTCTATGTTTAGTGTTTTGGGTTTAGGGTTTGTGTTTTAGGGTTTAGGGTTTAGGGTTTAAGATTTAGGGTTTCGGGTTTTAGATTTTAGGGTTTAGGGTTTGGTGTTTTAGGGTTTAGGGTTTATTGTTTAGGATTTAGGGTTTAGGGTTTAGGGTTTGGAATTTAAGGTTTGGCATTTATTTTTAGGTTTTGTGGTCTTAAGGGTTAGGGTTTAGGGTTTTAGGTTTTAGGGTCTTAGAGTTTATGGTTTAGGATTTCGAGATTTGTAGTTTCAGATTTAGGGTTTTAGGGTGTCAATGTTAGAGTTTTAGGTTTTCCACGTTAGGGTTTTAGGGTTTTACAATTTAGGGTTTACGGTTTGGGGTTTTAGGGATCTAATATTTTATAGACGAAGTTTAAGGTTTAGGGCTCACGATTTGTTATGCCAAGGGTTTAGGGTTTTATAGTTTAGTGTTTGGGGTTTAGGGTTTAGGATTTTAGGTTTTAGGTTTTAGGGTTTAGGGTTTAGGGGTCAGGGTTTAGGGTTTGGGGTTTTAGGGTTTACGGTTTATATTTTTAGGTTTTAGGGTTTAGAGTTGAAGATTTCAGGTTTTATAGCTTAGGGTTTAGGGTTTTGTGTTTAGGATTTAGTGTTTAGGGTTTAGAGCTTAGGGTTTAGGTTTCAATGATAGGTTTTTAGGTTTTTCCATATTAGGGTTTTAGGGTTTTACATTTTTAGGGTTTAGGGCTTGGGGTTTTTCGGCTTTAGGGCTTGGGGGTTTTTAGGGTTTAGGGTTTAGGGTTTGAGGCTTTGGTTTTAGAGTTTATTTTTTTAGGTTTTTAAGGTTTAGGTTCTAAGATTTCGGGGTTTTTCTTGTTTAGGGGTTTTGTGTTTAGGATTTAGGGTTTAGGGTTTTGGATTTTTTGTTTAGGGTTTAGGGTTTACGATTTGTTATGCCAAGTGTTTAGGGTTTACTGGTTTAGTATTTGGGGTTTAGGGTTTACGATTTGTTATGCCAAGGGTTTAGGGTTTTATAGTTTAGTATTTGGGGTTTAGGGTTTAGGATTTTAGGTTTTAGGTTTTAGGGGTCAGGGTTTAGGGTTTGGGGGTTTTAGGGTTTAGGGTTTATATTTTTAGGTTTTAGGGTTTAGGGTCTAAGATTTTAGGTTTTACTGTTTAGGGTTTTGTGCTCAGGATTTAGGGTTAAGGGTTTAAGGTTTAGGGTTTTGGATTTTTTGTTTTATAGTTTAGGGTTTAGGGTTTCGGGTTTTGTGTTTAGGGTTAGGGTTTAGGATTTGGGGTTTAACGGTTCAGGATTTTAGGGTTTAGTGTTTGGGGTCTTAGGGCTTAGGATTAATTTTTTTTGGCTTTTTGGTTTAAGGGTTTAGGATTTTGGGTTTTATAGTTTGGGTTTAGGGTTTTGGGTTTTGTACTTAGGGTTTAGGGTTTAGGATTTTGGGGCGTGAATGTTAGGGTTTTAGGGTTTTATGTTTTAGGGTTTAGGGTTTAGGTTTTAGGGTTTAGGGTTTGGGGTTTTAGGGTTCTAATATTCAGTAGAAAAAAGTTTAGTGTTTAGGGTTCACGATAAAAAAGTTCTAGGGTTTAGGGTTTAGAGTTTTATTTTTTTCGTTGTTAGTGTTTTGGGGTTTTAGGGTTTAGGGATCAGGGTTTAGGGTTTAGGGTTTTGGTTTAGTGTTTATTTTTTTAGGTTTTAGGGTTTAGGGTCTAAGATTTCAGGTTTTATTGCTTAGGGTTTAGGGTTTTGTATTTAGGATTTAGGGTTAAGGGTTTAGGGTTTAAGATTTTTTATTTTATAGTTTAGGGTTTAGGGTTTCGGGTTTTGTGTTTAGGGTTTAGGATTTGGGGTTTAAGGGTTCAGGGTTTGGGGTTTAGGATTTAGGGTTCGGGTTTTAGATTTTAGGGTTTAGGGTTTAAGGTTTGGGAGTTTAGGGTTTAGGGTTTAGGGTTTTTTTTAGGTTTTGTGGTTTTAAGGTTTAGGGTTTAGGGTTTTAGGGTTTATGGTTTAGGATTTCGAGATTTATAGTTTAGGTTTTAGGGTTTTGTGTTCAGAATTTTGGGTTTTGGGTTTTTGGGTTCTAGTGTTTGATAGATACAGTTTACGGTTTAGGGTTCATCATTTAGGATTTCAAGGGTTTTGGGTTCACGATTTAATATTTCAAGGGTTTAGGGTTTAATAGTTTAGTGTTTAAGGTTTAGGGTTTTGGGTTTTAGGGTTTTATGGTTTAGGGTTTCGGTCGTAGAATTTAGGGTTTGTTTTTTTAGGTTTTATCATTTTAGGGTTTAGGATTTTGGGTTTTACAGTTTGGGTTTAGGGTTTCGGGTTTTGTGCTTAGGGTTTAGGATTTTAGGGTGTGAATGTTAGGGTTTTAGGGTTTTATGTTTTAGGGTTTAGAGTTTAGGTTTTTGGGTTTAGGGTTTGGGGTTTAGGATTTATATTTTTGAGTTTTAGGGTTTAGCATTTCGAATTTTATAGTTTATTAGGGTTCTATGTTTAGGGTTTGGGGTTTTTGGGATTTAGGGTTTAGGGTTTAGGGGTCAGGGTTTAGGGTTTGGGGTTTTAGGGTTTACGGTTTATAGTTTTAGGTTTTAGGGTTTAGAGTTGAAGATTTCAGGTTTTATAGCTTAGGGTTTAGGGTTTTGTGTTTAGGATTTAGTGTTTAGGGTTTAGAGCTTGGGGTTTAGGGTTTCAATGATAGGTTTTTAGGTTTTCCATATTAGGGTTTTATGGTTTTACATTTTAGGGTTTAGGGCTTGGGGTTTTAGGGTTTAGGGCTTGGGGTTTTGGGGTTTAGGGTTTAGGGTTTGAGGCTTTGGTTTAGAGTTTATTTTTTTAGGTTTTAAGGTTTAGGTTCTAAGATTTCAGGTTTTACTGTTTAGGGTTTTGTGTTTAGGATTTAGGGTTTAGGGTTTGGGATTTTTTGTTTAGGGTTTAGGGTTTACGATTTGTTATGCCAAGTGTTTAGGGTTTTATAGTTTAGTATTTGGGGTTTAGGGTTTAGGGTTTACGATTTGTTATGCCAAGGGTTTAGGGTTTTATAGTTTAGTATTTGGGGTTTAGGGTTTAGGATTTTAGGTTTTAGGTTTTAGGGGTCAGGGTTTAGGGTTTGGGGTTTTAGGGTTTAGGGTTTATATTTTTAGGTTTTAGGGTTTAGGGTCCAAGATTTTAGGTTTTACTGTTTAGGGTTTTGTGCTCAGGATTTAGGGTTAAGGGTTTAAGGTTTAGGGTTTTGGATTTTTTGTTTTATAGTTTAGGGTTTAGGGTTTCGGGTTTTGTGTTTAGGGTTAGGGTTTAGGATTTGGGGTTTAAGGGTTCAGGATTTTAGGGTTTAGTGTTTGGGGTCTTAGGGCTTAGGATTTATTTTTTTGGCTCTATGGTTTTAAGGGTTTAGGATTTTGGGTTTTTATAGTTTGGGTTTAGGGTTTTGGGTTTTGTACTTAGGGTTTAGGGTTTAGGATTTTGGGGCGTGAATGTTAGGGTTTTAGGGGTTTTATGTTTTAGGGTTTAGGGTTTAGGTTTTAGGGTTTAGGGTTTGGGGTTTTAGGGTTCTAATATTCAGTAGAAAAAAGTTTAGTGTTTAGGGTTCACGATAAAAAAGTTCTAGGGTTTAGGGTTTAGAGTTTTATTTTTTTTGTTGTTAGTGTTTTGGGGTTTTATGTTTTGGGGTTTTAGGGTTTAAGGATCAGGGTTTAGGGTTTAGGGTTTAGGGTTTGGGGTTTTGGTTTAGTGTTAATTTTTTTAGGTTTTAGGGTTTAGGGTCTAAGATTTCAGGTTTTATTGCTTAGGGTTTAGGGTTTTGTATTTAGGATTTAGGGGTAAGGGTTTAGGGTTTAGGATTTTTTCTTTTATAGTTTAGGGTTTAGGGTTTCGGGTTTTGTGTTTAGGGTTTAGGATTTGGGGTTTAAGGGTTCAGGGTCAGGGGTTTAGGATTTAGGGTTTCGAGTTTTAGATTTTAGGGTTTAGGGTTTAAGGTTTGGGAGTTTAGGGTTTTTTTTAGGTTTTGTGGTTTAAAGGTTTAGGGTTTAGGGTTTAGGGTTTTAGGCTTTAGGGTTAGGATTTCGAGATTTATAGTTTAGGTTTTAGGGTTTTCTGTTCAGAATTTTGGGTTTTGGGTTTTTGGGTTCTAGTGTTTGATAGATATAGTTTATGGTTTAGGGTTCACCATTTTGGATTTCAAGGGTTTTGGGTTCACGATTTAATATTTCAAGGGTTTAGGGTTTAATAGTTTAGTGTTTAAGGTTTAGGGTTTTGGGGTTTAGGGTTTCGGTCGTAGAGTTTAGGGTTTGTTTTTTTAGGTTTTATCATTTTAGGGTTTAGGATTTTGGGTTTTACAGTTTGGGTTTAGGGTTTCGGGTTTTGTGCTTAGGGTTTAGGATTTTAGGGTGTGAATGTTAGGGTTTTAGGGTTTTATGTTTTAGGGTTTAGAGTTTAGGTTTTTTGGGTTTAGGGTTTGGGGGTTTAGGATTTATATTTTTTGAGTTTTAGGGTTTAGCATTTCGAATTTTATAGTTTATTAGGGTTCTATGTTTAGGGTTTGGGGTTTTTGGGTTTAGGGTTTATTGTTTAGGATTTAGGGTTTAGGGTTTAGGGGGTCGGGGGTTTAGGGTTTGGGGTTTTAGGGTTTACGGTTTATATTTTTAGATTTTAGGGTTTAGAGTTGAAGATTTCAGGTTTTATAGCTTAGGGTTTAGGGTTTTGTGTTTAGGATTTAGTGTTTAGGGTTTAGAACTTAGGGTTTAGGGTTTCAATGATAGGTTTTTAGGTTTTCCATATTAGGGTTTTATGGTTTTACATTTTAGGGTTTAGGGCTTGGGGTTTTAGGGTTTAGGGCTTGGGGTTTTGGGGTTTAGGGCTTAGGGTTTAGGGTTTGAGGCTTTGGTTTAGAGTTTATTTTTTTAGGTTTTAAGGTTTAGGTTCTAAGATTTCAGGTTTTACTGTTTAGGGTTTTGTGTTTAGGATTTAGGGTTTAGGGTTTGGGATTTTTTGTTTAGGGTTTAGGGTTTACGATTTGTTATGCCAAATGTTTAGGGTTTTATAGTTTAGTATTTGGGGTTTAGGGTTTAGGGTTTACGATTTGTTATGCCAATGGTTTAGGGTTTTATAGTTTAGTATTTGGGGTTTAGGGTTTAGGATTTTAGGTTTTAGGTTTTAGGGGTCAGGGTTTAGGGCTTGGGGTTTTAGGGTTTAGGGTTTATATTTTTAGGTTTTAGGGTTTAGGGTCTAAGATTTTAGGTTTTACTGTTTAGGGCTTTGTGTTTAGGATTTAGGGTTAAGGGTTTAAGGTTTAGGGTTTTGGATTTTTTTTTATAGTTTAGGGTTTAGGGTTTCGGGTTTTGTGTTTAGGGTTAGGGTTTAGGATTTGGGGTTTAAGGGTTCAGGATTTTAGGGTTTAGTGTTTGGGGTCTTTGGGCTTAGGATTTATTTTTTTTGGCTCTATGGTTTAAGGGTTTAGGATTTTGGGTTTTATAGTTTGGGTTTAGGGTTTTGGGTTTTGTACTTAGGGTTTAGGGTTTAGGATTTTCGGGCGTGAATGTTAGGGTTTTAGGGTTTTATGTTTTAGGGTTTAGGGTTTAGGGTTTAGGTTTTAGGGTTTAGGGTTTGGGGTTTTAGGGTTCTAATATTCAGTAGAAAAAAGTTTAGTGTTTAGGGTTCACGATAAAAAAGTTCTAGGGTTTAGGGTTTAGAGTTTTATTTTTTTTGTTGTTAGTGTTTTGGGGTTTTATGTTTTGGGGTTTTAGGGTTTAAGGATCAGGGTTTAGGGTTTAGGGTTTAGGGTTTGGGGTTTTGGTTTAGTGTTAATTTTTTTAGGTTTTAGGGTTTAGGGTCTAAGATTTCAGGTTTTATTGCTTAGGGTTTAGGGTTTTGTATTTAGGATTTAGGGGTAAGGGTTTAGGGTTTAGGATTTTTTCTTTTATAGTTTAGGGTTTAGGGTTTCGGGTTTTGTGTTTAGGGTTTAGGATTTGGGGTTTAAGGGTTCAGGGTCAGGGGTTTAGGATTTAGGGTTTCGAGTTTTAGATTTTAGGGTTTAGGGTTTAAGGTTTGGGAGTTTAGGGTTTTTTTTAGGTTTTGTGGTTTAAAGGTTTAGGGTTTAGGGTTTAGGGTTTTAGGCTTTAGGGTTAGGATTTCGAGATTTATAGTTTAGGTTTTAGGGTTTTCTGTTCAGAATTTTGGGTTTTGGGTTTTTGGGTTCTAGTGTTTGATAGATATAGTTTATGGTTTAGGGTTCACCATTTTGGATTTCAAGGGTTTTGGGTTCACGATTTAATATTTCAAGGGTTTAGGGTTTAATAGTTTAGTGTTTAAGGTTTAGGGTTTTGGGTTTTAGGGTTTATGGTTTAGGGTTTCGGTCGTAGAGTTTAGGGTTTGTTTTTTTAGGTTTTATCATTTTAGGGTTTAGGATTTTGGGTTTTACAGTTTGGGTTTAGGGTTTCGGGTTTTGTGCTTAGGGTTTAGGATTTTTGGGTGTGAATGTTAGGGTTTTAGGGTTTTATGTTTTAGGGTTTAGAGTTTAGGTTTTTGGGTTTAGGGTTTGGGGTTTAGGATTTATATTTTTGAGTTTTAGGGTTTAGCATTTCGAATTTTATAGTTTATTAGGGTTCTATGTTTAGGGTTTGGGGTTTTTGGGTTTAGGGTTTATTGTTTAGGATTTAGGGTTTAGGGTTTAGGGGTCAGGGTTTAGGGTTTGGGGTTTTAGGGTTTACGGTTTATATTTTTAGGTTTTAGGGTTTAGAGTTGAAGATTTCAGGTTTTATAGCTTAGGGTTTAGGGTTTTGTGTTTAGGATTTAGTGTTTAGGGTTTAGAGCTTAGGGTTTAGGGTTTCAATGATAGGTTTTTAGGTTTTCCATATTAGGGTTTTATGGTTTTACATTTTAGGGTTTAGGGCTTGGGGTTTTAGGGTTTAGGGCTTGGGGTTTTGGGGTTTAGGGTTTAGGGTTTGAGGCTTTGGTTTAGAGTTTATTTTTTTAGGTTTTAAGGTTTAGGTTCTAAGATTTCAGGTTTTACTGTTTAGGGTTTTGTGTTTAGGATTTAGGGTTTAGGGTTTGGGAGTTTTTTGTTTAGGGTTTAGGGTTTACGATTTGTTATGCCAAGTGTTTAGGGTTTTATAGTTTAGTATTTGGGGTTTAGGGTTTAGGGTTTACGATTTGTTATGCCAAGGGTTTAGGGTTTTATAGTTTAGTATTTGGGGTTTAGGGTTTAGGATTTTAGGTTTTAGGTTTTAGGGGTCAGGGTTTAGGGTTTGGGGTTTTAGGGTTTAGGGTTTATTTTTTTAGGTTTTAGGGTTTAGGGTCTAAGATTTTAGGTTTTACTGTTTAGGGCTTTGTGTTTAGGATTTAGGGTTAAGGGTTTAAGGTTTAGGGTTTTGGATTTTTTTTTATAGTTTAGGGTTTAGGGTTTCGGGTTTTGTGTTTAGGGTTAGGGTTTAGGATTTGGGGTTTAAGGGTTCAGGATTTTAGGGTTTAGTGTTTGGGGTCTTTGGGCTTAGGATTTATTTTTTTTGGCTCTATGGTTTAAGGGTTTAGGATTTTGGGTTTTATAGTTTGGGTTTAGGGTTTTGGGTTTTGTACTTAGGGTTTAGGGTTTAGGATTTTCGGGCGTGAATGTTAGGGTTTTAGGGTTTTATGTTTTAGGGTTTAGGGTTTAGGGTTTAGGTTTTAGGGTTTAGGGTTTGGGGTTTTAGGGTTCTAATATTCAGTAGAAAAAAGTTTAGTGTTTAGGGTTCACGATAAACAAGTTCTAGGGTTTAGGGTTTAGAGTTTTATTTTTTTTGTTGTTAGTGTTTTGGGGTTTTATGTTTTGGGGTTTTAGGGTTTAGGGATCAGGGTTTAGGGTTTAGGGTTTGGGGTTTTGGTTTAGTGTTTATTTTTTTAGGTTTTAGGGTTTAGGGTCTAAGATTTCAGGTTTTATTGCTTAGGGTTTAGGGTTTTGTATTTAGGATTTAGGGGTAAGGGTTTAGGGTTTAGGATTTTTTCTTTTATAGTTTAGGGTTTAGGGTTTCGGGTTTTGTGTTTAGGGTTTAGGATTTGGGGTTTTAGGGTTCAGGGTCTGGGGTTTAGGATTTAGGGTTTCGGGTTTTAGATTTTACGGTTTAGGGTTTAAGGTTTGGGAGTTTAGGGTTTAGGGTTTAGGGTTTTTTTTAGGTTTTGTGGTTTTAAGTTTTAGGGTTTAGGGTTTAGGGTTTTAGGCTTTAGGGTTTAGGATTTCGAGATTTATAGTTTAGGTTTTAGGGTTTTGTGTTCAGAATTTTGGGTTTTGGGTTTTTGGGTTCTAGTGTTTGATAGATACAGTTTACGGTTTAGGGTTCACCATTTTGGATTTCAAGGGTTTTGGGTTCACGATTTAATATTTCAAGGGTTTAGGGTTTAATAGTTTAGTGTTTAAGGTTTAGGGTTTTGGGTTTTATGGTTTATGGTTTAGGGTTTCGGTCGTAGAGTTTAGGGTTTGTTTTTTTAGGTTTTATCATTTTAGGGTTTAGGATTTTGGGTTTTACAGTTTCGGTTTAGGGTTTCGGGTTTTGTGCTTAGGGTTTAGGATTTTAGGGTGTGAATGTTAGGGTTTTAGGGTTTTATGTTTTAGGGTTTAGAGTTTAGGTTTTTGGGTTTAGGGTTTGGGGTTTAGGATTTATATTTTTGAGTTTTAGGGTTTAGCATTTCGAATTTTATAGTTTATTAGGGTTCTATGTTTAGGGTTTGGGGTTTTTGGGTTTAGGGTTTATTGTTTAGGATTTAGGGTTTAGGGTTTAGGGGTCAGGGTTTAGGGTTTGGGGTTTTAAGGTTTACGGTTTATATTTTTAGGTTTTAGGGTTTAGAGTTGAAGATTTCAGGTTTTATAGCTTAGAGTTTAGGGTTTTGTGTTTAGGATTTAGTGTTTAGGGTTTAGAGCTTAGGGTTTAGGGTTTGAATGATAGGTTTTTAGGTTTTCCATATTAGGGTTTTATTATTTTACATTTTAGGGTTTAGAGCTTGGGGTTTTAGGGTTTAGGGCTTGGGGTTTTAGGGTTTAGGGTTTAGGGTTTAGGGTTTTAGGCTTTGGTTTAGAGTTTATTTTTTTAGGTTTTAAGGTTTAGGTTCTAAGATTTCCGGTTTTACTGTTTAGGGTTTTGTGTTTAGGATTTAGGGTTTAGGGTTTTGGATTTTTTGTTTAGGGTTTAGGGTTTACGATTTGTTATGCCAAGTGTTTAGGGTTTTATAGTTTAGTATTTGGGGTTTAGGGTTTAGAGTTGAAGATTTCAGGTTTTATAGCTTAGGGTTTAGGGTTTTGTGTTTAGGATTTAGTGTTTAGGGTTTAGAGCTTAGGGTTTAGGGTTTCAATGATAGGTTTTTAGGTTTTCCATATTAGGGTTTTAGGGTTTTACATTTTAGGATTTAGGGCTTGGGGTTTTAGGGTTTAGGGCTTGGGGTTTTAGGGTTTAGGGTTTAGGGTTTGAGGCTTTGGTTTAGAGTTTATTTTTTTAGGTTTTAAGGTTTAGGTTCTAAGATTTCAGTTTTACTATTTAGGGTTTTGTGTTTAGGATTTAGGGTTTAGGGTTTTGGATTTTTTGTTTAGGGTTTAGGGTTTACGATCTGTTATGCCAAGTGTTTAGGGGTTTTATAGTTTAGTATTTGGGGTTTAGGGTTTAGGGTTTAGGGTTTACGATTTGTTATGCCAAGGGTTTAGGGTTTTATAGTTTAGTATTTGGGGTTTAGGGTTTAGGATTTTAGGTTTTAGATTTTAGGGGTCAGGGTTTAGGGTTTGGGGTTTTAGGGTTTAGGGTTTATATTTTTAGGTTTTAGGGTTTAGAGTTGAAGATTTGGGTTTTATAGCTTAGGGTTTAGGGTTTTTTGTTTAGGATTTAGTGTTTAGGGTTTACAGCTTAGGGTTTAGGGTGTCAATGTTAGGGTTTTAGGTTTTCCATGTTAGGGTTTTAGGGTTTTCCATTTTAGGGTATAGGACTTGGGGTTTTAGGGTTTAGGGATCAGGGTTTAGGGTTTAGGGTTTGGGGGTTTGGTTTAGAGTTTATTTTTTTAGGTTTTAGGGTTTAGGGTCTAAGATTTCAGGTTTTACTGTTTAGGGTTTTGTATTTAGGATTTAGGGTCAAGGGTTTAGGGTTTAGGGTTTTGGATTTTTTGTTTTATGGTTTAAGGTTTAGGGTTTCGGGTTTTGTGTCTAGGGTTAGGGTTTAGGATTTGGCGTTTAAGGGTTCAGGGTTTTAGGGTTTAGGGTTTGGGGTCTTAGGGCTTAGGATTTATTTTTTTTGGTTTTATGGTTTAAAGGTTTAGGATTTTGGGTTTTATAGTTTGGGTTTAGGGTTTTGTACTTAGTGTTTAGGGTTTAGGATTTTGGGGTGTGAATGTTAGGGTTTTAGGGTTTTATGTTTTAGGGTTTAGGGTTTATGTTTTAGGGTTTAGGGTTTGGGGTTTAGGATTTATTTTTTTGAGTTTTTGGGTTTTATAGTTTAGGGTTTAGGGTTCTATGTTTAGTGTTTTGGGTTTAGGGTTTGGGTTTTAGGGTTTAGGGTTAAGGATTTAGGGTTTCGGGTTTTAGATTTTTGGGTTTAGGGTTTGGGATTTTAAGCTTTAGCATTTATTTTTAGGTTTTGTGGTTTTATGGGTTAGGGTTTAGGGTTTTTTGTTTTATGGTTTTGAGATTTATAGTTTAGGATTTGGGGTTTCAGGTTTAGGGTTTTGGGGTGTCAATATTAGAGTTTTAGGTTTTCCATGTTAGGGTTTTAGGGTTTTACTATTTACTGTTTAGGGATCTAATGTTTAGTAGATGAAGTTTAGGGTTTAGGGTTCACGATAAAAAACTTCTAGGGTTTAGGGTTTAGAGTTTTATTGTTTAGGGTTTAAGGTTCCAATGTTAGGATTTTAGGTTTTCCTTGTTAGTGTGTTAGGGTTTTACATTTCAGGGTTTAGGGTTTGTGGTTTTAGGGTTCTAACATTCAATAGATAAAGTTTAGTGTTTAGGGTTCACGATAAAAAAATTCTAGGGTTTAGGGTTTAGAGTTTTATTTTTTAGGGTTTAAGGTTTCAATGCTAAGGTTTTAGGTTTTCGTTGTTAGTGTTTTGGGGTTTTATGTTTTGGGGTTTTAGGGTTTAGGGATCAGGGTTTAGGGTTCAGGGTTTGGGGTTTTGGTTTAGTGTTTACTTTTTTAGGTTTTAGGGTTTAGGGTCTAAGATTTCAGGTTTTATTGCTTAGGGTTTAGGGTTTTGTGTTTAGGATTTAGGGTTAAGGGTTTAGGGTTTAGGATTTCTTATTTTATAGTTTAGGGTTTAGGGTTTCGGGTTTTGTGTTTAGGGTATGGGATTTGGGGTTTAAGGGTTCAAGTTCTGGGGTTTAGGATTTAGGGTTTCGGGTTTTAGATTTTAGGGTTTAGGGTTTAAGGTTTTGTGGTTTAGGGTTTAGGGTTTAGGGTTTTTTTTAGGTTTTGTGGTTTTAAGGTTTAGGGTTTTAGGGTTTAGGGTTTAGGATTTCGAGATTTATGGTTTAGGTTTTAGGGTTTTGTGTTCAGAATTTTGGGTTTTGGGTTTTTGGGTTCTAGTGTTTAATAGATACAGTTTAGGGTTAAGGGTTCACCATTCAGGATTTCAAGGGTTTTGGGTTCACGATTTTAGGGTTTAGGGTTTATATTTTTAGGTTTTAGGGTTTAGAGTTGAAGATTTCAGGTTTTATACTTTAGGGTTTAAGGTTTTGTGTTTAGGATTTAGTGTTTAGGGTTTAGGGTTTCAATGTTAGGGTTTTAGGTTTTCCATGTTAGGGTTTTAGGGTTTTACATTTTAGGGTTTAGGGCTTGGGGTTTTAGGGTTTAGGGATCAGGGTTTAGGGTTTAGGGTTGGGGCTTTGGTTTACAGTTTATTTTTTTTTAGGATTTAGGGTTTAGGGTCTAAGATTTCAGGTTTTACTGTTTAGGGTTTTGTGTTTAGGATTTAGGGTTAAGTGTTTAGGGTTGTGGATTTTTTGTTTTATAGTTTAGGGTTTCGGGTTTTGTGTTTAGGGTTAGTGTTTAGGATTTGGGGTTTAAGGGTTCAGGGTTTTAGGGTTTAGGGTTTGGGGTCTTAGGGCTTAGGGTTTATTTTTTTAGATTTTTAAGGTTTAAGGGTTTAGGATTTTGGGTGTTATAGTTTGGGTTTAGAGTTTTGGGTTTTGTACTTAGGGGTTTAGGGTTTCAAAGTTAGGGTTTTAGGTTTTCCATGTTAGGGTTTTAGGGTTTTACATTTTAGGGTTTAGGGCTTGGGGTTTTAGGGATCAGGGTTTAGGGTTTAGGGTTTCAAAGTTAGGGTTTCAGGTTTTCCATGTTAGGGTTTTAGGTTTTTACATTTTAGGGTTTAGGGCTTGGGGTTTTACGGTTTAGGGATCTGGGTTTAGGGTTTAGGGTTTAGGGAATGGTGTTTAGGGTTTAGGGTTTTTTGTTAGGTTTTAGGGTTTAGGGTCTAAGATTTCAAGTTTTATTGCTTAGGGTTTAGGGTTTTGTGTTTAGGATTTAGGGTTAAGGGTTTAGGGTTTAGGATTTTTTGTTTTATAGTTTAGGGTTTCAGGTTTTGTGTTTAGGGTTTAGTATTTGGGGTTTAAGGGGATTTTTGGGTTTTGGGTTTTACGGTTTAGGGTTTAGGGTTTATTTTTAGGTTTTGTGGTTTTAAGGACTAGGGTTTAGGGTTTAGGATTTTGAGATTTATAGTTTAGGGTTTAGGGTTTTGTCTTCAGAATTTTAGGGTTTTGGGTTTTTGGGTTCTAGTGTTTAATAGATATAGTTTAGGGTTTAGGGTTCACCATTTTGGATTTCAAGGGTTTTGGGTTCACGATTTCTTATTTCAAGGGTTTAGGGTTTTATAGTTTAGTGTTTAAGGTTTAGGGTTTTAGGGTTTATAGTTTAAGGTTTGGGTCTTAGAGTTTAGGGTTAATTTTTTTAGGTTTTATCATTTTAGGGTTTAGGATTTTGGGTTTTATAGTTTGGGTTTAGGGTTTCGGGTTTTGTGCTTAGGGTTTAGGGTTTAGGATTTTAGGGTGTGAATGTTAGGGTTTTAGGGCTTTATGTTTTAGGGTTTAGAGTTTAGGTTTTAGGGTTTAGGGTTTGGGGTTTTAGGGTTTAAGATTTATATTTTTTAGTTTTAGGGTTTACGGTTTAGGGGTTAGCATTTCGGATTTTATAGTTTAGGGTTTAGTGTTCTATGTTTAGGGTTTGGTGTTTTAGGGTTTAGGGTGTAGGATTTAGGGTTCGGGTTTTAGATTTTAGGGTTTAGGGTTTGGGATTTAAGGTTTGGCATTTATTTTTAGGTTTTGTGGTCTTAATGGTTAGGGTTTATGGTTTTGGGTTGTAGGGTCTTAGAGTTTAGGGTTTAGGATTTCGAGATTTATAGTTTCAGATTTAGGGTTTTAGGGTGTCAATGTTAGAGTTTTGGGTTTTCCATGTTAGGGTTTTACTATTTAGAGTTTGGGGTTTGGGGTTTTAGGGATCTAATATTTAATAGATGAAGTTTAGGGTTTAGGGCGCACGATTTGTTATGCCAAGGGTTTAGGATTTTATGGTTTAGTGTTAGGTGTTTTGGGTTTAGCATTTTAGATTTTAGGTTTTAGGGTTTAGGGTTTAGGGGTCAGGGTTTAGGGTTTGGGGTTTTAGGGTTTAGGGTTTATATTTCTAGGTTCTAGGGTTTAGAGTTGAAGATTTCGGGTTTTATCTTTGTAGGGTTTGGGGTTTTGTGTTTTGGATTTAGTTTTTTAGGGTTTAGGGTTTCAACGTTAGGGTTTTAGGTTTTTCCATGTTAGGGTTTTAGGGTTTTACATTTTAGGGTTTAGGGCTTGGGGTTTTATGGATCGGGGTTTAGGGTTTAGGGGTTTGGGGTTTTTGTTTAGAGTTTATTTTCTTAGGTTTTTAGGGTTTAGGGTCTAAGATTTCAAGTTTTATTCCTTAGGGTTTAGGGTTTTGTGTTTAGGATTTAGGGTTAAAGGTTTAGGGTTTAGGATTTTTTATTTTATAGGTTAGGGTTTAGAGTTTTGGGGTTTTGTGTTTAGGGTTTAGGATTTGGAGTTTAAGGGTTCAGGGTCTGGGCTTTTGTGTTTAGGATTTAGTGTTTAGGGTTTAGGGTTTCAATGTTAGGGTATTAGGTTTTCCATGTTAGGGTTTTAGGGTTTTACATTTTAGGGTTTAGGGCTTGGGGTTTTAGGGTTTAGGGATCAGGATTTAGGGTTTGGGTTTTGGGTTTAAGGATCGGGGTTTAGGGTTTAGGGTTTGGGTTTAGGGTTTATTTTTTTAGGCTTTAGGGTTTAGGGTCTAAGATTTCGAGTTTTATTGCTTAGGGTTTAGGGTTTTGTGTTTAGGATTTAGGGTTAAGGGTTTAGGGTTTAGGGTCTAAGATTTCAGGTTTTATTGCTTAGGGTTTAGGGTTTTGGGGTTTAAGGTTTAGTATTTGGGGTTTAAGGGTTTTAGATTTTAGGGTTTAGGGTTTTGGCTTTTGGGGTTTAGGGTTTAGGGTTTATTTTTAGGTTTTGTGGTTTTAAGGACTAGGGTTTAGGGTTTAGGATTTTGAAATTTATAGTTTAGGGTTTTGTCTTCTGAATTTTAGGGTTTTGGGTTTTTGGGTTCTAGTGTTTAATAGATATAGTTTAGGGTTTAGGGTTCACCATTTTGGATTTCAAGGGTTTTGGGTTCACGATTTCATATTTCATGGGTTTAGGGTTTTATAGTTTAGTGTTTAAGGTTAAGGGTTTAGGGTTTTAGGGTTTATGGTTTAGGGTTTGGGTCTTAGAGTTTAGAGTTAATTTTTTTAGGTTTTATCATTTTAGGGTTTTGGATTTATGGTTTAATAGTTTGGGCTTAGGGTTTCGGGTTTTGTGCTTAGGGTTTAGGGTTTAGGATTTTAGGGTGTGAATGTTAGGGTTTTAGTGCTTTATGTTTTAGGGTTTAGAGTTTAGGTTTTAGGGTTTGGGGTTTTAGGGTTTAGTATTTATATTTTTGAGTTTTAGGGTTTATGGTTTAGGGTTTAGCATTCGGATTTTATAGTTTGGGGTTTAGTGTTCGATGTTTAGGGTTTGGTGTCTTAGGGTTTAGGGTTTAGGATTTAGGGTTCGGGTTTTAGATTTTAGGATTTAGGGTTTAGGGTTTGGGATTTAAGGTTTGGCATTTATTTTCAGGTTTTGTGGTCTTAGGGGTTAGGGTTTATGGTTTTGGGTTGTAGGGTCTTAGAGTTTAGGGTTTAGGATTTCGAGATTTATAGTTTCAGATTTAGGGTTTTAGGGTGTCAATGTTAGAGTTTTAGGTTTTCCATGTTAGGGTTTTAGGGTTTGGGGTTTTCGGGATCTAATATTTAATAGATGAAGTTTAGGGTTTAGGGCGCACAATTTGTTATGCCAAGGGTTTAGGATTTTATGGTTTAGTGTTAGGTGTTTAGGGTTTAGCATTTTAGATTTTAGGTTTTAGGGTTTAGGGTTTAGGGGTCAGGGTTTAGGGTTTTAGGGTTTAGGGTTTAGGGTTTAGGGGTCAGGGTTTAGGGTTTAGGGTTTGGGGTTTTAGGGTTTAGGGTTTATATTTCTAGGTTCTAGGGTTTAGAGTTGAAGATTTCAGGTTTTATACTTTAGGGTTTGGGGTTTTGTGTTTTGGATATAGTTTTTAGGGTTTAGGGTTTATACGTTAGGGTTTTAGGTTTTCCATGTTAGGGTTTTAGGGTTTTACATTTTAGGGTTTAGGGCTTGGGGTTTTAGGGATCAGGGTTTAGGGTTTGGGATTTTGGTTTAGAGTTTATTTTCTTAGGTTTTAGGGTTTAGGGTCTAAGATTTCAGGTTTTATTGCTTAGGGTTTAGGCTTTTGTGTTAAGGATTTGGGGTTAAGGGTTTAGGGTTTTATGGTTTACTGTTTTGGGTTTAGGGTTTAGGAATTTAGGTTTTAGGTTTTAGGGTTTAGGGTTTAAGGTTTAGGGGTCTGGGTTTAGGGTTTATGGTCTAGGGCTTTAGGGTTTAGGGTTTATATTTTTCGATTTTAGGGTTTAGAGTTGAAGATGTCAGGTTTTATACTTTAGGGTTTAGGGTTTTGGGTTTAGGGTTTAGGGTTTAGGGTTTTAGGGTTTAGGGTTTAGGGTTTTGGGTTTTAGGGTTTAGGGATTAGGGTTTTGTGTTTAGGGTTAGGGTTTAGGATTTGGGGTTTAAGGGTTCGGGGTTTTAGGGTTTAGGGTTTTGGGCCTTAGGGCTTAGGGTTTATTTTTTTAGGTTTTAAGGTTTAAGGGTTTAGAATTTTGGGTTTTATAGTTTGGGTTTAGAGTTTTGAGTTTTGTACTTAGGGTTTAGGATTTCAACGTTAGGGTTTTAGGTTTTCCATGCTAGGGTTTTAGGGTTTTACATTTTAGGGTTTAGGGCTTGGGGTTTTAGGGATCAGGGTTTAGGGATTAGGGTTTGGGGTTTTGGTTTAGAGTTTATTTTCTTAGGTTTTCGGGTTTAGGGTCTAAGATTTCAGGTTTTATTGCTTAGGGTTTAGGGTTTTGTGTTAAGGATTTGGGGTTAAGGGTTTAGGGTTTTATGGTTTACTGTTTGGGGTTTAGGGTTTAGAAATTTAGGTTTTAGGTTTTAGGGTTTAGGGTTTAGGGTTTAGGGGTCGGAGTTTTAGGGTCTAGTTTTTTTAGTGTTTAGGGTTTATATTTTTCGGTTTTAGGGTTTAGAGTTGAAGATGTCAGGGTTTATACTTTAGGGTTTAGGGTTTTGGGTTTAGGGTTTAGGGTTTAGGGTTTAGGGTTTAGGGTTTTAGGGTTTAGGGTTTAGGGTTTAGGGTTTGGGTTTTACGGTTTAGGGACTAGGGTTTTGTGTTTAGGGTTAGGGTTTAGGATTTGGGGTTTAAGGGTTCGGGGTTTTAGGGTTTAGGGTTTGGGGTCTTAGGGCTTAGGGTTTATTTTTTTAGGTTTTATGGTTTAAGGGTTTAGGATTTTGGGTTTTATAGTTTGGGTTTAGAGTTTTGGGTTTTGTACTTAGGGTTTAGGATTTCAACGTTAGGGTTTTAGGTTTTCCATGCTAGGGTTTTAGGGTTTTACATTTTAGGGTTTAGGGCTTGGGGTTTTAGGGATCAGGGTTTAGGGTTTAGAGTTTGGGGTTTTGGTTTAGAGTTTATTTTCTTAGGTTTTAGGGTTTAGGGTCTAAGATTTCAGGTTTTATTGCTTAGGGTTTGGGGTTTTGTGTTAAGGATTTGGGGTTAAGGGTTTAGGGTTTTATGGTTTACTGTTTGGGGTTTAGGGTTTAGGATTTTAGGTTTAGGGTTTAGGGTTTAGGTGTCAGGGTTTAGGGTTTAGGGTCTAGGGTTTTAGGGTTTAGGGTTTATATTTTTCGGTTTTAGGGTTTAGAGTTGAAGACTTCAGGTTTTATACTTTAGGGTTTAGGGTTTAGGGTTTAGGGTTTAGGGTTTTAGGGTTTAGGGTTTAGGGTTTTAGGGTTTAGGGTTTAGGGTTTTGGGTTTTAGGGTTTAAGGTTTAGGGTTTTGGGTTTACGGTTTAGGGTTTAGGGTTTATTTTTAGGTTTTGTGGTTTTAAGGACTAGGGTTTAGGGTTTAGGATTTTGAGATTTATAGTTTAGGGTTTAGGGTTTTGTCTTCAGAATTTTAGGGTTTTGGGTTTTTGGGTTCTAGTGTTTAATAGATATAGTTTAGGGTTTAGGGTTCACCATTTTGGATTTCAAGGGTTTTGGGTTCACGATTTCATATTTCAAGGGTTTAGGGTTTTATAGTTTAGTTTTTAAGGTTTAGGGTTTTAGGGTTTATGGTTTAGGGTTTGGGTCTTAGAGTTTAGGGTTAATTTTTTTAGGTTTTATCATTTTAGGGTTTAGGATTTTGGGTTTTATAGTTTGGGTTTAGGGATTTGGGTTTTGTGCTTAGGGTTTAGGGTTTAGGATTTTAGGGTGTGAATGTTAGGGTTTTAGGGCTTTATGTTTTAGGGTTTAGAGTTTAGGTTTTAGGGTTAGGGTTTGGGGTTTTCGGGTTTAGGATTTATATTTTTGAGTTTTAGGGTTTAGCATTTCGGATTTTATAGTTTAGGGTTTAGTGTTCTATGTTTAGGGTTTGGTGTTTTAGGGTTTAGGGTGTAGGATTTAGGGTTCGGGTTTTAGATTTTAGGGTTTAGGGTTTGGGATTTAAGGTTTGGCATTTATTTTTTAGGTTTTGTGGTCTTAAGGGTTAGGGTTTATGGTTTTTGGGTTGTAGGGTCTTAGAGTTTAGGTTTTAGGATTTTGAGATTTATAGTTTCGGATTTAGGGTTTTAGGGTGTCAATGTTAGAGTTTTAGGTTTTCCATGTTAGGGTTTTACTATTTAGAGTTTGGGGTTTGGTGTTTTAGGGATGTAATATTTAATAGATGAAGTTTAGGGTTTAGGGCGCACGATTTGTTATGCCAAGGGTTTAGGATTTTATGGATTAGTGTTAGGTGTTTTGGGTTTAGCATTTTTGATTTTAGGTTTTTAGGGTTTAGGGTTTAGGGGGTCGGGGTTTAGGGTTTAGGGTTTGGGGGTTTTTAGGGTTTAGGGTTTATATTTCTAGGTTCTAGGGTTTAGAGTTGAAGATTTTAGGTTTTTATACTTTAGGGTTTGGGGTTTTGTGTTTTGGATTTAGTTTTTAGGGTTTAGGGTTTCAACGTTAGGGTTTTAGGTTTTCCATGTTAGGGTTTTAGGGTTTTACATTTTAGGGTTTAGGGCTTGGGGTTTTAGGGATCAGGGTTTAG
Organism: Catharanthus roseus; assembly: GCA_028651295.1. Lineage (NCBI taxonomy): Eukaryota > Viridiplantae > Streptophyta > Magnoliopsida > Gentianales > Apocynaceae > Catharanthus > Catharanthus roseus. The sequence goes on from JAPQWS010000132.1 coordinate 1,224,496, forward strand.
GGTTTGGGGTTTTGGTTTAGAGTTTATTTTCTTAGGTTTTCGGGTTTAGGGTCTAAGATTTCAGGTTTCATTGCTTAGGGTTTAGGGTTTTGTGTTTAGTATTTAGGGTTAAGGGTTTAGGGTTTTATGGTTTACTGTTTGGGGTTTAGGGTTTAGGATTTTAGGTTTTAGGTTTTAAGGTTTAGGGTTTAGGGTTTAGGGTCTAGGGTTTTAGGGTTTAGGGTTTATATTTTTCGGTTTTAGGGTTTAAAGTTGAACTTTAGGGTTTAGGGTTTAGGGTTTAGGGTTTGGGGTTTAGGGTTTTAGGGTTTAGGGTTTAGGGTTTGGGGTTTAGGGTTTTAGGGTTTAGGGTTTAGGGTTTAGGGTTTAGGGTTTTGGGTTTTAGGGTTTAGGGTTTAGGGTTTTGTGTTTAGGGTTAGGGTTTAGGATTTGGGGTTTAAGGGTTCAGGGTTTTAGGGTTAAGGGTTTAGGGTTTGGGGTCTTAGGGCTTCGGGTTTATTTTTTTAGGTTTTATGGTTTAAGGGTTTAGGATTTTTGGGTTTTATAGTTTGGGTTTAGAGTTTTGGGTTTTTGTACTTAGGGTTTAGGGTTTAGGGTTTAGGATCTCGGCGTTAGGATTTTAAGTTTTCAATGTTAGGGTTTTAGGGTTTTACATTTTAGGGTTTAGGGTTTAGGGTTTATATTTTTCGATTTTAGGGTTTAGAGTTGAAGATTTCAGGTTTTATACTTTAGGGTTTAGGGTTTAGGGTTTAGGGTTTTAGGGTTTAGGGTTTAGGGTTTAGGGTTTTGGGTTTTAGGGTTTAGGGTTTTGTGTTTAGGGTTAGGGTTTAGGATTTGGGGTTTAAGGGTTCAGGGTTTTAGGGTTTAGGGTTTGGGGTCTTAGGGCTTAGGGTTTATTTTTTAGGTTTTTAAGGGTTTAGGATTTTTTGGTTTTATAGTTTGGGTTTAGAGTTTTGGGTTTTGTACTTTGGGTTTAGGGTTTAGGATTTCAACGTTAGGGTTTAGGGTTTAGGATTTCAACGTTAGGGTTTTAGGTTTTCCATGTTAGGGTTTTAGGGTTTTACATTTTAGGGTTTAGGGCTTGGGGTTTTAGGGATCAGGGTTTAGGGTTTAGGGTTTGGGGTTTTGGTTTAGAGTTTATTTTCTTAGGTTTTAGGGTTTAGGGTCTAAGATTTCAAGTTTTATTCCTTAGGGTTCAGGGTTTTGTGTTTAGGATTTAGGGTTAAAGGTTTAGGGTTTAGGGTTTAGGGTTTAGGATTTTTTATTTTATAGTTTAGGGTTTAGAGTTTCGGGCTTTGTGTTTAAGGTTTAGGATTTGGAGTTTAAGGGTTCAGGGTCTGGGCTTTTGTGTTTAGGATTTAGTGTTTAGGGTTTAGGGTTTCAATGTTAGGGTATTAGGTTTTCCATGTTAGGGTTTTAGGGTTTTATATTTTAGGGTTTAGGGCTTGGGGTTTTAGGGTTTAGGGATCAGGGTTTAGGGTTTGGGTTTAGGGTTTAGGGATCGGGGTTTAGGGTTTAGGGTTTGGGTTTAGGGTTTATTTTTTTAGGTTTTAGGGTTTAGGGTCTAAGATTTCAGGTTTTATTGCTTAGGGTTTAGGGTTTTGTGTTTAGTATTTAGGGTTAAGGGTTTAGGGTTTAGGGTCTAAGATTTCAGGTTTTATTGCTTAGGGTTTAGGGTTTAGGGTTTTGGGGTTTAAGGTTTAGTATTTGGGGTTTAAGGGTTTTAGATTTTAGGGTTTAGGGTTTTGGCTTTTGGGGTTTAGGGTTTAGGGTTTATTTTTAGGTTTTGTGGTTTTAAGGACTAGGGTTTAGGGTTTAGGATTTTGAAATTTATAGTTTAGGGTTTTGTCTTATGAATTTTAGGGTTTTGGGTTTTTGGGTTCTAGTGTTTAATAGATATAGTTTAGGGTTTAGGGTTCACCATTTTGGATTTCAAGGGTTTTGGGTTCACGATTTCATATTTCATGGGTTTAGGGTTTTATAGTTTAGTGTTTAAGGTTAAGGGTTTAGGGTTTTAGGGTTTATGGTTTAGGGTTTGGGTCTTAGAGTTTAGGGTTAATTTTTTTAGGTTTTATCATTTTAGGGTTTAGGATTTATGGTTTTATGGTTTGGGCTTAGGGTTTTGGGTTTTGTGCTTAGGGTTTAGGGTTTAGGATTTTAGGGTGTGAATGTTAGGGTTTTAGTGCTTTATGTTTTAGGGTTTAGAGTTTAGGTTTTAGGGTTTAGGGTTTGGGGTTTTAGGGTTTAGTATTTATATTTTTGAGTTTTAGGGTTTATGGTTTAGGGTTTAGCATTCGGATTTTATAGTTTAGGGTTTAGTGTTCTATGTTTAAGGTTTGGTGTTTTAGGGTTTAGGGTTTAGGATTTAGGGTTCGGGTTTTATATTTTAGGATTTAGGGTTTAGGGTTTGGGATTTAAGGTTTGGCATTTATTTTTAGGTTTTGTGGTCTTAAGGGTTAGGGTTCATGGTTTTGGGTTGTAGGGTCTTAGAGTTTAGGGTTTAGGATTTCGAGATTTATAGTTTCAGATTTAGGGTTTTAGGGTGTCAATGTTAGAGTTTTAGGTTTTCCATGTTAGGGTTTTACTATTTAGAGTTTGGGGTTTGGGGTTTTAGGGATCTAATATTTAATAGATGAAGTTTAGGGTTTAGGGCGCACTATTTGTTATGCCAAGGGTTTAGGATTTTATGGTTTAGTGTTAGGTGTTTAGGGTTTAGCATTTTAGATTTTAGGTTTTAGGGTTTAGGGTTTAGGGGTCAGGGTTTAGGGATTTAGGGTTTAGGGTTTAGGGTTTAGGGGTCAGGGTTTAGGGTTTAGGGTTTGGGGTTTTAGGGTTTAGGGTTTATATTTCTAGGTTCTAGGGTTTAGAGTTGAAGATTTCAGGTTTTATACTTTAGGGTTTTGGGTTTTTTTTTTTGGATATAGTTTTTGGGGTTTAGGGTTTATACGTTAGGGTTTTAGGTTTTCCATGTTAAGGTTTTAGGGTTTTACATTTTCGGGTTGAGGGCTTGGGGTTTTAGGGATCAGGGTTTAGGGTTTAGGGTTTGGGGTTTTGGTTTGGAGTTTATTTTCTTAGGTTTTAGGGTTTAGGGTCTAAGATTTAATGTTTTATTGCTTAGGGTTTAGGCTTTTGTGTTAAGGATTTGGGGTTAAGGGTTTAGGGTTTTATGGTTTACTGTTTTGGGTTTAGGGTTTCGGAATTTAGGTTTTAGGTTTTAGGGTTTAGGGTTTAGGGTCTAGGGTTTTAGGGTTTAGGAATTATATTTTTCGATTTTAGGGTTTAAAGTTGAAGAGTTCAGGTTTTATACTTTAGGGTTTAGGGTTTTGGGTTTTGGGTTTTGGGTTTAGGGTTTAGGGTTTTAGGGTTTAGGGTTTAGGGTTTTGGGTTTTAGGGTTTAGGGTTTAGGGTTTTGTGTTTAGGGTTGGGGTTTAGGATTTGGGGTTTATGGGTTTAGGGTTTGGGGTCTTAGGGCTTAGGGTTTATTTTTTTAGGTTTTATGGTTTAAGGGTTTAGGATTTTGGGTTTTATAGTTTGGGTTTAGAGTTTTGGGTTTTGTACTTAGGGTTTAGGATTTCAACGTTAGGGTTTTAGGTTTTCCATGCTATGGTTTTAGGGTTTTACATTTTACGGTTTAGGGCTTGGGGTTTTAGGGATCAGGGTTTAGGGTTTAGGGTTTGGGGTTTTGATTTAGAGTTTATTTTCTTAGGTTTTAGGGTTTAGGGTCTAAGATTTCAAGTTTTATTGCTTAGGGTTTAGGGTTTTGTGTTAAGGATTTGGGGTTAAGGGTTTAGGGTTTTATGGTTTACTGTTTGGGATTTAGGGTTTAGGATTTTAGGTTTTAGGATTTAGGGTTTTGGGGTCAGAGTTTAGGGTTTAGGGTCTAGGGTTTTAGGGTTTAGGGTTTATATTTTTCGGTTTTAGGGTTTAGAGTTGAAGATTTCAGGTTTTATACTTTAGGGTTTAGTGTTTTTGGTTTTAGGGTTTAGGGTTTAGGGTTTTAGGGTTTAGGGTTTAGGGTTTAGGGTTTTGGGTTTTGGGTTTTAGGGTTTAAGGTTTAGGGTTTCGGGTTTACGGTTTAGGGTTTAAGGTTTATTTTTAGGTTTTGTGGTTTTAAGGGCTAGGGTTTAGGGTTTAGGATTTTGAGATTTATAGTTTAGGGTTTAGGGTTTTGTCTTCAGAATTTTAGGGTTTTGGGTTTTTGGGTTCTAGTGTTTAATAGATATAGTTTAGGGTTTAGGGTTCACCATTTTTGATTTCAAGGGTTTCGGGTTCACGATTTCATATTTCAAGGGTTTAGGGTTTTATAGTTTAGTGTTTAAGGTTTAGGGTTTTAGGGTTTATGGTTTAGGGTTTGGGTCTTAGAGTTTAGGGTTAATTTTTTTAGGTTTTATCATTTTAGGGTTTAGGATTTTGGGTTTTATAGTTTGGGTTTAGGGTTTCGGGTTTTTGGGTTTAGGGTTTAGGATTTTAGGGTGTGAATGTTAGGGTTTTAGGGCTTTATGTTTTAGGGTTTAGAGTTTAGGTTTTAGGGTTTAGGGTTTGGGGTTTTAGGGTTTAGGATTTATATTTTTGAGTTTTAGGGTTTAAGGTGTAGGGTTTAGCATTTCGGATTTTATAGTTTAGGGTTTAGTGTTCTATGTTTAGGGTTTGGTGTTTTAGGGTTTAGGGTGTAGGATTTAGGGTTCGGGTTTTAGATTTTAGGGTTTAGGGTTTGGGATTTAAGGTTTGGCATTTATTTTTAGGTTTTGTGGTCTTAAGGGTTAGGGTTTATGGTTTTGGGTTGTAGGGTCTTAGAGTTTAGGGTTTAGGATTTCGAGATTTATAGTTTCGGATTTAGGGTTTTAGGGTGTCAATGTTAGAGTCTTACGTTTTCCGTGTTAGGGTTTTACTATTTCGAGTTTGGGGTTTTAAAGATCTAATATTTAATAGATGAAGTTTAGGGTTTAGGGCGCACGATTTGCTATGCCAAGGGTTTAGGATTTTATGGTTTATTGTTAGGTGTTTTAGGTTTAACATTTTAGATTTTAGGTTTTAGGGTTTAGGGGTCAGGGTTTAGAGTTTAGGGTTTGGGGTTTTAGGGTTTAGGGTTTGGGGTTTAGGGTTTAGCATTTTAGGTTTTAGGTTTTAGGGTTTAGGGTTTAGGGGTCAGGGTGAAGGGTTTAGGGTCTAGGGTTTTAGGGTTTAGGGTTTATATTTTTCGATTTTAGGGTTTAGAGTTGAAGATTTCAGGTTTTATACTTTAGGGTTTAGGGTTTAGGGTTTTGGGGTTTAGGGTTTAGGGTTTAGTGTTTTGGGTTTTAGGGTTTAGGGTTTAGGGTTTTGTGTTTAGGGTTAGGCTTTAGGATTTGGGGTTTAAGGGTTCGGGGTTTTAGGGTTTAGGGTTTAGGGTTTGGGGTCTTAGGGCTTAGGGTTTATTTTTTTAAATTTTATGGTTTAAGGGTTTAGGATTTTGGGTTTTATAGTTTGGGTTTAGAGTTTTGGGTTTAGAGTTTTGGGTTTTGTACTTAGGGTTTAGGGTTTAGGATTTCAATGTTAGGGTTTTAGGTTTTCCATGTTAGGGTTTTAGGGTTTTACATTTTAGGGTTTAGGGCTTGGGGTTTTAGGGATCAGGGTTTATGGTTTAGGGTTTGGGGTTTTGGTTTAGAGTTTATTTTCTTAGGTTTTAGGGTTTAGGGTCTAAGATTTCAGGTTTTATTGCTTAGGGTTTAGGGTTTTGTGTTTAGGATTTGGGGTTAAGGGTTTAGGGTTTATGGTTTAGTGTTTGGGGTTTAGGGTTTAGGATTTTAGGTTTTAGGTTTTAGGGTTTAGGGTTTAGGGGTCAGGGTTTAGGGTCTAGGTTTTTAGGGTTTAGGGTTGAAGATTTCAGGTTTTTTTGGATTTAGTGTTTAGGGTTTAGGGTTTCAATGTTAGGGTTTTAGGTTTTCCATGTTAGGGTTTTAGGGTTTTACATTTCAGGGTTTAGGGCTTGAGGTTTTAGGGATCAGGGTTTAGGGTTTAGGGTTTGGGGTTTTGGTTTAGAGTTTATTTTCTTAGGTTCTAGGGATTAGGGTCTAAGATTTCAAGTTTTATTGCTTAGGGTTTAGGGTTTTCTGTTTAGGATTTAGGGTTAAGGGGTTAGGGTTTTATGGTTTACTGTTTAGGGTTGAGGGTTTAGGATTTTAGGTTTTAGGTTTTAGGGTTTAGGGTTTAGGGGTCAGGGTTTAGGGTTTAGGGTCTAGGGTTTTAGGGTTTATATTTTTCGGTTTTAGGGTTTAAAGTTGAAGATTTCAAGTTTTATACTTTAGGGTTTAGGGTTTAGGGTTTGGGGTTTAGGGTTTTAGGGTTTAGGGTTTAGGGTTTTGGGTTTTAGGGTTTAGGGTTTTATGTTTAGGGTTAGGGTTTATGATTTGGGGTTTAAGGGTTCAGGGTTTTAGGGTTTAGAGTTTAGGGCTGGGGTCTTATGGCTTCGGGTGTATTTTTTTAGGTTTTATGGTTTTAGGGTTTAGGGCTTGGGGTTTTGGGGTTTAGGGTTTAGGGTTTGAGGCTTTGGTTTAGAGTTTATTTTTTTAGGTTTTAAGGTTTAGGTTCTAAGATTTCAGGTTTTACTGTTTAGGGTTTTGTGTTTAGGATTTAGGGTTTAGGGTTTGGGATTTTTTGTTTAGGGTTTAGGGTTTACGATTTGTTATGCCAAGTGTTTAGGGTTTTATAGTTTAGTATTTGGGGTTTAGGGTTTAGGGTTTACGATTTGTTATGCCAAGGGTTTAGGGTTTTATAGTTTAGTATTTGGGGTTTAGGGTTTAGGATTTTAGGTTTTAGGTTTTAGGGGTCAGGGTTTAGGGTTTGGGGTTTTAGGGTTTAGGGTTTATATTTTTAGGTTTTAGGGTTTAGGGTCTAAGATTTTAGGTTTTACTGTTTAGGGCTTTGTGTTTAGGATTTAGGGTTAAGGGTTTAAGGTTTAGGGTTTTGGATTTTTTTTTATAGTTTAGGGTTTAGGGTTTGGGTTTTGTGTTTAGGGGTTAGGGTTTAGGATTTGGGGGTTTTAAGGGTTCAGGATTTTAGGGTTTAGTGTTTGGGGTCTTAGGGCTTAGGATTTATTTTTTTTGGCTCTATGGTTTAAGGGTTTAGGATTTTGGGTTTTATAGTTTGGGTTTAGGGTTTTGGGTTTTGTACTTAGGGTTTAGGGTTTAGGATTTTGGGGCGTGAATGTTAGGGTTTTAGGGTTTTATGTTTTAGGGTTTAGGGTTTAGGTTTTAGGGTTTAGGGTTTGGGGTTTTAGGGTTCTAATATTCAGTAGAAAAAAGTTTAGTGTTTAGGGTTCACGATAAAAAAGTTCTAGGGTTTAGGGTTTAGAGTTTTATTTTTTTTGTTGTTAGTGTTTTGGGGTTTTATGTTTTGGGGTTTTAGGGTTTAGGGATCAGGGTTTAGGGTTTAGGGTTTGGGGTTTTGGTTTAGTGTTTATTTTTTTAGGTTTTAGGGTTTAGGGTCTAAGATTTCAGGTTTTATTGCTTAGGGTTTAGGGTTTTGTATTTAGGATTTAGGGTTAAGGGTTTAGGGTTTAGGATTTTTTATTTTATAGTTTAGGGTTTAGGGTTTCGGGTTTTGTGTTTAGGGTTTAGGATTTGGGGTTTAAGGGTTCAGGGTCTGGGGTTTAGGATTTAGGGTTTCGGGTTTTAGATTTTAGGGTTTAGGGTTTAAGGTTTGGGAGTTTAGGGTTTAGGGTTTAGGGTTTTTTTTAGGTTTTGTGGTTTTAAGGTTTAGGGTTTAGGGTTTTAGGGTTTAGGGTTTAGGATTTCGAGATTTATAGTTTAGGTTTTAGGGTTTTGTGTTCAGAATTTTGGGTTTTGGGTTTTTGGGTTCTAGTGTTTGATAGATACAGTTTACGGTTTAGGGTTCACCATTTAGGATTTCAAGGGTTTTGGGTTCACGATTTAATATTTCAAGGGTTTAGGGTTTAATAGTTTAGTGTTTAAGGTTTAGGGTTTTGGGTTTTAGGGTTTATGGTTTAGGGTTTCGGTCGTAGAGTTTAGGGTTTGTTTTTTTAGGTTTTATCATTTTAGGGTTTAGGATTTTGGGTTTTACAGTTTGGGTTTAGGGTTTCGGGTTTTGTGCTTAGGGTTTAGGATTTTAGGGTGTGAATGTTAGGGTTTTAGGGTTTTATGTTTTAGGGTTTAGAGTTTAGGTTTTTAGGTTTAGGGTTTGGGGTTTAGGATTTATATTTTTGAGTTTTAGGGTTTACCATTTCGAATTTTATAGTTTATTAGGGTTCTATGTTTAGGGTTTGGGGTTTTTGGGTTTAGGGTTTATTGTTTAGGATTTAGGGTTTAGGGTTTAGGGGGTCGGGGGTTTAGGGTTTGGGGGTTTTAGGGTTTACGGTTTATATTTTTTAGGTTTTAGGGTTTAGAGTTGAAGATTTCGGGTTTTAAAGCTTAGGGTTTAGGGGTTTTGTGTTTAGGATTTAGTGTTTAGGGTTTAGAGCTTAGGGTTTAGGGTTTCAATGATAGGGTTTTTAGGTTTTCCATATTAGGGTTTTATGGTTTTACATTTTAGGGTTTAGGGCTTGGGGGTTTTAGGGTTTAGGGCTTGGGGTTTTGGGGGTTTAGGGTTTAGGGTTTGAGGCTTTGGTTTTAGAGTTTATTTTTTTAGGTTTTAAGGTTTAGGTTCTAAGATTTCAGGTTTTACTGTTTAGGGTTTTGTGTTTAGGATTTAGGGTTTAGGGTTTGGGATTTTTTGTTTAGGGTTTAGGGTTTACGATTTGTTATGCCAAGTGTTTAGGGTTTTATAGTTTAGTATTTGGGGTTTAGGGTTTAGGGTTTACGATTTGTTATGCCAAGGGTTTAGGGTTTTATAGTTTAGTATTTGGGGGTTTAGGGTTTAGGATTTTAGGTTTTAGGTTTTAGGGGGTCGGGGGTTTAGGGTTTGGGGTTTTAGGGTTTAGGGTTTATATTTTTAGGTTTTAGGGTTTAGGGTCTAAGATTTTAGGTTTTACTGTTTAGGGTTTTGTGTTTAGGATTTAGGGTTAAGGGTTTAAGGTTTAGGGTTTTGGATTTTTTGTTTTATAGTTTAGGGTTTAGGGTTTCGGGTTTTGTGTTTAGGGTTAGGGTTTAGGATTTGGGGTTTAAGGGTTCAGGATTTTAGGGTTTAGTGTTTGGGGTCTTAGGGCTTAGGATTTATTTTTTTTTGGCTTTATGGTTTAAGGGTTTAGGATTTTGGGTTTTATAGTTTGGGTTTAGGGTTTTGGGTTTTGTACTTAGGGTTTAGGGTTTAGGATTTTGGGGCGTGAATGTTAGGGTTTTAGGGTTTTATGTTTTAGGGTTTAGGGTTTAGGTTCTAGGGTTTAGGGTTTGGGATTTTAGGGTTCTAATATTCAATAGAAAAAGTTTAGTGTTTAGGGTTCACGATAAAAAAAGTTCTAGGGTTTAGGGTTTAGAGTTTTATTTTTTTCGTTGTTAGTGTTTTGGGGTTTTATGTTTTTGGGTTTTAGGGTTTAGGGATCAAGGTTTAGGGTTTAGGGTTTGGGGTTTTGGTTTAGTGTTTATTTTTTTAGGTTTTTAGGGTTTAGGGTCTAAGATTTCGAGTTTTATTGCTTAGGGTTTAGGGTTTTGTATTTAGGATTTAGGGGGTAAGGGTTTAGGGTTTAGGATTTTTTTCTTTTTATAGTTTAGGGTTTAGGGTTTCGGGTTTTGTGTTTAGGGTTTAGGATTTGGGGTTTTAGGGTTCAGGGTCTGGGGTTTAGGATTTAGGGTTTCGGGTTTTAGATTTTACGGTTTAGGGTTTAAGGTTTGGGAGTTTAGGGTTTAGGGTTTAGGGTTTTTTTTAGGTTTTGTGGTTTTAAGTTTTAGGGTTTAGGGTTTAGGGTTTTAGGCTTTAGGGTTTAGGATTTCGAGATTTATAGTTTAGGTTTTAGGGTTTTGTGTTCAGAATTTTGGGTTTTGGGTTTTTGGGTTCTAGTGTTTGATAGATACAGTTTACGGTTTAGGGTTCACCATTTTGGATTTCAAGGGTTTTGGGTTCACGATTTAATATTTCAAGGGTTTAGGGTTTAATAGTTTAGTGTTTAAGGTTTAGGGTTTTGGGTTTTAGGGTTTATGGTTTAGGGTTTCGGTCGTAGAGTTTAGGGTTTGTTTTTTTAGGTTTTATCATTTTAGGGTTTAGGATTTTGGGTTTTACAGTTTCGGTTTAGGGTTTCGGGTTTTGTGCTTAGGGTTTAGGATTTTAGGGTGTGAATGTTAGGGTTTTAGGGTTTTATGTTTTAGGGTTTAGAGTTTAGGTTTTTGGGTTTAGGGTTTGGGGTTTAGGATTTATATTTTTGAGTTTTAGGGTTTAGCATTTCGAATTTTATAGTTTATTAGGGTTCTATGTTTAGGGTTTGGGGTTTTTGGGTTTAGGGTTTATTGTTTAGGATTTAGGGTTTAGGGTTTAGGGGTCAGGGTTTAGGGTTTGGGGTTTTAAGGTTTACGGTTTATATTTTTAGGTTTTAGGGTTTAGAGTTGAAGATTTCAGGTTTTATAGCTTAGAGTTTAGGGTTTTGTGTTTAGGATTTAGTGTTTAGGGTTTAGAGCTTAGGGTTTAGGGTTTAATTGATAGGTTTTTAGGTTTTCCATATTAGGGTTTTATTATTTTACATTTTAGGGTTTAGAGCTTGGGGTTTTAGGGTTTAGGGCTTGGGGTTTTAGGGTTTAGGGTTTAGGGTTTAGGGTTTTAGGCTTTGGTTTAGAGTTTATTTTTTTAGGTTTTAAGGTTTAGGTTCTAAGATTTCAGGTTTTACTTGTTTAGGGGTTTTGTGTTTAGGATTTATGGGTTTAGGGTTTTGGATTTTTTGTTTAGGGTTTAGGGTTTACGATTTGTTATGCCAAGTGTTTAGGGTTTTATAGTTTAGTATTTGGGGTTTAGGGTTTAGAGTTGAAGATTTCAGGTTTTATAGCTTAGGGTTTAGGGTTTTGTGTTTAGGATTTAGTGTTTAGGGTTTAGAGCTTAGGGTTTAGGGTTTCAATGATAGGTTTTTAGGTTTTCCATATTAGGGTTTTAGGGTTTTACATTTTAGGATTTAGGGCTTGGGGTTTTAGGGTTTAGGGCTTGGGGTTTTAGGGTTTAGGGTTTAGGGTTTGAGGCTTTGGTTTAGAGTTTATTTTTTTAGGTTTTAAGGTTTAGGTTCTAAGATTTCAGGTTTTACTATTTAGGGTTTTGTGTTTAGGATTTAGGGTTTAGGGTTTTGGATTTTTTGTTTAGGGTTTAGGGTTTACGATCTGTTATGCCAAGTGTTTAGGGTTTTATAGTTTAGTATTTGGGGTTTAGGGTTTAGGGTTTAGGGTTTACGATTTGTTATGCCAAGGGTTTAGGGTTTTATAGTTTAGTATTTGGGGTTTAGGGTTTAGGATTTTAGGTTTTAGATTTTAGGGGTCAGGGTTTAGGGTTTGGGGTTTTAGGGTTTAGGGTTTATATTTTTAGGTTTTAGGGTTTAGAGTTGAAGATTTCAGGTTTTATAGCTTAGGGTTTAGGGTTTTTTGTTTAGGATTTAGTGTTTAGGGTTTACAGCTTAGGGTTTAGGGTGTCAATGTTAGGGTTTTAGGTTTTCCATGTTAGGGTTTTAGGGTTTTCCATTTTAGGGTATAGGACTTGGGGTTTTAGGGTTTAGGGATCAGGGTTTAGGGTTTAGGGTTTGGGGCTTTGGTTTAGAGTTTATTTTTTTAGGTTTTAGGGTTTAGGGTCTAAGATTTCAGGTTTTACTGTTTAGGGTTTTGTATTTAGGATTTAGGGTCAAGGGTTTAGGGTTTAGGGTTTTGGATTTTTTGTTTTATGGTTTAAGGTTTAGGGTTTCGGGTTTTGTGTCTAGGGTTAGGGTTTAGGATTTGGCGTTTAAGGGTTCAGGGTTTTAGGGTTTAGGGTTTGGGGTCTTAGGGCTTAGGATTTATTTTTTTTGGTTTTATGGTTTAAAGGTTTAGGATTTTGGGTTTTATAGTTTGGGTTTAGGGTTTTGTACTTAGTGTTTAGGGTTTAGGATTTTGGGGTGTGAATGTTAGGGTTTTAGGGTTTTATGTTTTAGGGTTTAGGGTTTATGTTTTAGGGTTTAGGGTTTGGGGTTTAGGATTTATTTTTTTGAGTTTTTGGGTTTTATAGTTTAGGGTTTAGGGTTCTATGTTTAGTGTTTTGGGTTTAGGGTTTGGGTTTTAGGGTTTAGGGTTAAGGATTTAGGGTTTCGGGTTTTAGATTTTTGGGTTTAGGGTTTGGGATTTTAAGCTTTAGCATTTATTTTTAGGTTTTGTGGTTTTATGGGTTAGGGTTTAGGGTTTTTTGTTTTATGGTTTTGAGATTTATAGTTTAGGATTTGGGGTTTCAGGTTTAGGGTTTTGGGGTGTCAATATTAGAGTTTTAGGTTTTCCATGTTAGGGTTTTAGGGTTTTACTATTTACTGTTTAGGGATCTAATGTTTAGTAGATGAAGTTTAGGGTTTAGGGTTCACGATAAAAAACCTCTAGGGTTTAGGGTTTAGAGTTTTATTGTTTAGGGTTTAAGGTTCCAATGTTAGGATTTTAGGTTTTCCTTGTTAGTGTGTTAGGGTTTTACATTTCAGGGTTTAGGGTTTGTGGTTTTAGGGTTCTAACATTCAATAGATAAAGTTTAGTGTTTAGGGTTCACGATAAAAAAATTCTAGGGTTTAGGGTTTAGAGTTTTATTTTTTAGGGTTTAAGGTTTCAATGCTAAGGTTTTAGGTTTTCGTTGTTAGTGTTTTGGGGTTTTATGTTTTGGGGTTTTAGGGTTTAGGGTTCAGGGTTTGGGGTTTCGGTTTAGTGTTTACTTTTTTAGGTTTTAGGGTTTAGGGTCTAAGATTTCAGGTTTTATTGCTTAGGGTTTAGGGTTTTGTGTTTAGGATTTAGGGTTAAGGGTTTAGGGTTTAGGATTTCTTATTTTATAGTTTAGGGTTTAGGGTTTCGGGTTTTGTGTTTAGGGTATGGGATTTGGGGTTTAAGGGTTCAAGTTCTGGGGTTTAGGATTTAGGGTTTCGGGTTTTAGATTTTAGGGTTTAGGGTTTAAGGTTTTGTGGTTTAGGGTTTAGGGTTTAGGGTTTTTTTTAGGTTTTGTGGTTTTAAGGTTTAGGGTTTTAGGGTTTAGGGTTTAGGATTTCGAGATTTATGGTTTAGGTTTTTGGGTTTTGTGTTCAGAATTTTGGGTTTTGGGTTTTTGGGTTCTAGTGTTTAATAGATACAGTTTAGGGTTAAGGGTTCACCATTCAGGATTTCAAGGGTTTTGGGTTCACGATTTTAGGGTTTAGGGTTTATATTTTTAGGTTTTAGGGTTTAGAGTTGAAGATTTCAGGTTTTATACTTTAGGGTTTAAGGTTTTGTGTTTAGGATTTAGTGTTTAGGGTTTAGGGTTTCAATGTTAGGGTTTTAGGTTTTCCATGTTAGGGTTTTAGGGTTTTACATTTTAGGGTTTAGGGCTTGGGGTTTTAGGGTTTAGGGATCAGGGTTTAGGGTTTAGGGTTGGGGCTTTGGTTTACAGTTTATTTTTTTTTAGGATTTAGGGTTTAGGGTCTAAGATTTCAGGTTTTACTATTTAGGGTTTTGTGTTTAGGATTTAGGGTTAAGTGTTTAGGGTTGTGGATTTTTTGTTTTATAGTTTAGGGTTTCGGGTTTTGTGTTTAGGGTTAGTGTTTAGGATTTGGGGTTTAAGGGTTCAGGGTTTTAGGGTTTAGGGTTTGGGGTCTTAGGGCTTAGGGTTTATTTTTTTAGATTTTTAAGGTTTAAGGGTTTAGGATTTTGGGTGTTATAGTTTGGGTTTAGAGTTTTGGGTTTTGTACTTAGGGGTTTAGGGTTTCAAAGTTAGGGTTTTAGGTTTTCCATGTTAGGGTTTTAGGGTTTTACATTTTAGGGTTTAGGGCTTGGGGTTTTAGGGATCAGGGTTTAGGGTTTAGGGTTTCAAAGTTAGGGTTTCAGGCTTTCCATGTTAGGGTTTTAGGTTTTTACATTTTAGGGTTTAGGGCTTGGGGTTTTACGGTTTAGGGATCTGGGTTTAGGGTTTAGGGTTTAGGGAATGGTGTTTAGGGTTTAGGGTTTTTTGTTAGGTTTTAGGGTTTAGGGTCTAAGATTTCAAGTTTTATTGCTTAGGGTTTAGGGTTTTGTGTTTAGGATTTAGGGTTAAGGGTTTAGGGTTTAGGATTTTTTGTTTTATAGTTTAGGGTTTCAGGTTTTGTGTTTAGGGTTTAGTATTTGGGGTTTAAGGGGATTTTTGGGTTTTGGGTTTACGGTTTAGGGTTTAGGGTTTATTTTTAGGTTTTGTGGTTTTAAGGACTAGGGTTTAGGGTTTAGGATTTTGAGATTTATAGTTTAGGGTTTAGGGTTTTGTCTTCAGAATTTTAGGGTTTTGGGTTTTTGGGTTCTAGTGTTTAATAGATATAGTTTAGGGTTTAGGGTTCACCATTTTGGATTTCAAGGGTTTTGGGTTCACGATTTCTTATTTCAAGGGTTTAGGGTTTTATAGTTTAGTGTTTAAGGTTTAGGGTTTTAGGGTTTATAGTTTAAGGTTTGGGTCTTAGAGTTTAGGGTTAATTTTTTTAGGTTTTATCATTTTAGGGTTTAGGATTTTGGGTTTTATAGTTTGGGTTTAGGGTTTCGGGTTTTGTGCTTAGGGTTTAGGGTTTAGGATTTTAGGGTGTGAATGTTAGGGTTTTAGGGCTTTATGTTTTAGGGTTTAGAGTTTAGGTTTTAGGGTTTAGGGTTTGGGGTTTTAGGAGTTAAGATTTATATTTTTTAGTTTTAGGGTTTACGGTTTAGGGGTTAGCATTTCGGATTTTATAGTTTAGGGTTTAGTGTTCTATGTTTAGGGTTTGGTGTTTTAGGGTTTAGGGTGTAGGATTTAGGGTTCGGGTTTTAGATTTTAGGGTTTAGGGTTTAGGATTTAAGGTTTGGCATTTATTTTTAGGTTTTGTGGTCTTAATGGTTAGGGTTTATGGTTTTGGGTTGTAGGGTCTTAGAGTTTAGGGTTTAGGATTTCGAGATTTATAGTTTCAGATTTAGGGTTTTAGGGTGTCAATGTTAGAGTTTTGGGTTTTCCATGTTAGGGTTTTACTATTTAGAGTTTGGGGTTTGGGGTTTTAGGGATCTAATATTTAATAGATGAAGTTTAGGGTTTAGGGCGCACGATTTTTTATGCCAAGGGTTTAGGATTTTATGGTTTAGTGTTAGGTGTTTTGGGTTTAGCATTTTAGATTTTAGGTTTTAGGGTTTAGGGTTTAGGGGGTCAGGGTTTAGGGTTTAGGGTTTGGGGTTTTAGGGTTTAGGGTTTATATTTCTAGGTTCTAGGGTTTAGAGTTGAAGATTTCAGGTTTTATACTGTAGGGTTTGGGGTTTTGTGTTTTGGATTTAGTTTTTAGGGTTTAGGGTTTCAACGT
This sequence comes from Catharanthus roseus, assembly GCA_028651295.1. Taxonomy (NCBI): domain Eukaryota; kingdom Viridiplantae; phylum Streptophyta; class Magnoliopsida; order Gentianales; family Apocynaceae; genus Catharanthus; species Catharanthus roseus. The sequence continues at coordinate 1,239,860 of JAPQWS010000132.1, forward strand.
TAGGGTTTTAGGTTTTCCATGTTAGGGTTTTAGGGTTTTACATTTTAGGGTTTAGGGCTTGGGGTTTTATGGATCAGGGTTTAGGGTTTAGGGTTTGGGGTTTTTGTTTAGAGTTTATTTTCTTAGGTTTTAGGGTTTAGGGTCTAAGATTTCAAGTTTTATTCCTTAGGGTTTAGGGTTTTGTGTTTAGGATTTAGGGTTAAAGGTTTAGGGTTTAGGATTTTTTATTTTATAGGTTAGGGTTTAGAGTTTTGGGGTTTTGTGTTTAGGGTTTAGGATTTGGAGTTTAAGGGTTCAGGGTCTGGGCTTTTGTGTTTAGGATTTAGTGTTTAGGGTTTAGGGTTTCAATGTTAGGGTATTAGGTTTTCCATGTTAGGGTTTTAGGGTTTTACATTTTAGGGTTTAGGGCTTAGGGTTTTAGGGTTTAGGGATCAGGATTTAGGGTTTGGGTTTTGGGTTTAAGGATCGGGGTTTAGGGTTTAGGGTTTGGGTTTAGGGTTTATTTTTTTAGGCTTTAGGGTTTAGGGTCTAAGATTTCAGGTTTTATTGCTTAGGGTTTAGGGTTTTGTGTTTAGGATTTAGGGTTAAGGGTTTAGGGTTTAGGGTCTAAGATTTCAGGTTTTATTGCTTAGGGTTTAGGGTTTTGGGGTTTAAGGTTTAGTATTTGGGGTTTAAGGGTTTTAGATTTTAGGGTTTAGGGTTTTGGCTTTTGGGGTTTAGGGTTTAGGGTTTATTTTTAGGTTTTGTGGTTTTAAGGACTAGGGTTTAGGGTTTAGGATTTTGAAATTTATAGTTTAGGGTTTTGTCTTCTGAATTTTAGGGTTTTGGGTTTTTGGGTTCTAGTGTTTAATAGATATAGTTTAGGGTTTAGGGTTCACCATTTTGGATTTCAAGGGTTTTGGGTTCACGATTTCATATTTCATGGGTTTAGGGTTTTATAGTTTAGTGTTTAAGGTTAAGGGTTTAGGGTTTTAGGGTTTATGGTTTAGGGTTTGGGTCTTAGAGTTTAGGGTTAATTTTTTTAGGTTTTATCATTTTAGGGTTTTGGATTTATGGTTTTATAGTTTGGGCTTAGGGTTTCGGGTTTTGTGCTTAGGGTTTAGGGTTTAGGATTTTAGGGTGTGAATGTTAGGGTTTTAGTGCTTTATGTTTTAGGGTTTAGAGTTTAGGTTTTAGGGTTTGGGGTTTTAGGGTTTAGTATTTATATTTTTGAGTTTTAGGGTTTATGGTTTAGGGTTTAGCATTCGGATTTTATAGTTTAGGGTTTAGTGTTCGATGTTTAGGGTTTGGTGTCTTAGGGTTTAGGGTTTAGGATTTAGGGTTCGGGTTTTAGATTTTAGGATTTAGGGTTTAGGGTTTGGGATTTAAGGTTTGGCATTTATTTTCAGGTTTTGTGGTCTTAGGGGTTAGGGTTTATGGTTTTGGGTTGTAGGGTCTTAGAGTTTAGGGTTTAGGATTTCGAGATTTATAGTTTCAGATTTAGGGTTTTAGGGTGTCAATGTTAGAGTTTTAGGTTTTCCATGTTAGGGTTTTAGGGTTTGGGGTTTTCGGGATCTAATATTTAATAGATGAAGTTTAGGGTTTAGGGCGCACAATTTGTTATGCCAAGGGTTTAGGATTTTATGGTTTAGTGTTAGGTGTTTAGGGTTTAGCATTTTAGATTTTAGGTTTTAGGGTTTAGGGTTTAGGGGAGTCGGGGGTTTAGGGTTTTAGGGTTTAGGGTTTTAGGGTTTAGGGAGTCGGGGGTTTAGGGGTTTAGGGTTTGGGGTTTTAGGGTTTAGGGTTTATATTTCTAGGTTCTAGGGTTTAGAGTTGAAGATTTCGGGGTTTTATACTTTAGGGTTTGGGGGTTTTGTGTTTTGGATATAGTTTTTAGGGTTTAGGGTTTATACGTTAGGGTTTTAGGTTTTCCATGTTAGGGTTTTAGGGTTTTACATTTTAGGGTTTAGGGCTTGGGGGTTTTAGGGATCGGGGGTTTAGGGTTTGGGATTTTGGTTTAGAGTTTATTTTCTTAGGTTTTTAGGGTTTAGGGTCTAAGATTTCAGGTTTTATTGCTTAGGGTTTAGGCTTTTGTGTTAAGGATTTGGGGTTAAGGGTTTAGGGTTTTATGGTTTACTGTTTTGGGTTTAGGGTTTAGGAATTTAGGTTTTAGGGTTTAGGGTTTAAGGTTTAGGGGTCTGGGTTTAGGGTTTATGGTCTAGGGCTTTAGGGTTTAGGGTTTATATTTTTCGATTTTAGGGTTTAGAGTTGAAGATGTCAGGTTTTATACTTTAGGGTTTAGGGTTTTGGGTTTAGGGTTTAGGGTTTAGGGTTTAGGGTTTTAGGGTTTAGGGTTTAGGGTTTTGGGTTTTAGGGTTTAGGGATTAGGGTTTTGTGTTTAGGGTTAGGGTTTGGGGTTTGGGGTTTAAGGGTTCGGGGTTTTAGGGTTTAGGGTTTTGGGCCTTAGGGCTTAGGGTTTATTTTTTTAGGTTTTATGGTTTAAGGGTTTAGGATTTTGGGTTTTATAGTTTGGGTTTAGAGTTTTGAGTTTTGTACTTAGGGTTTAGGATTTCAACGTTAGGGTTTTAGGTTTTCCATGCTAGGGTTTTAGGGTTTTACATTTTAGGGTTTAGGGCTTGGGGTTTTAGGGATCAGGGTTTAGGGATTAGGGTTTGGGGTTTTGGTTTAGAGTTTATTTTCTTAGGTTTTCGGGTTTAGGGTCTAAGATTTCAGGTTTTATTGCTTAGGGTTTAGGGTTTTGTGTTAAGGATTTGGGGTTAAGGGTTTAGGGTTTTATGGTTTACTGTTTGGGGTTTAGGGTTTAGAAATTTAGGTTTTAGGTTTTAGGGTTTAGGGTTTAGGGTTTAGGGGTCAGGTTTTAGGGTCTAGTTTTTTAGGGTTTAGGGTTTATATTTTTCGGTTTTAGGGTTTAGAGTTGAAGATGTCAGGGTTTATACTTTAGGGTTTAGGGTTTTGGGTTTAGGGTTTAGGGTTTAGGGTTTAGGGTTTAGGGTTTTAGGGTTTAGGGTTTAGGGTTTAGGGTTTGGGTTTTACGGTTTAGGGACTAGGGTTTTGTGTTTAGGGTTAGGGTTTAGGATTTGGGGTTTAAGGGTTCGGGGTTTTAGGGTTTAGGGTTTGGGGTCTTAGGGCTTAGGGTTTATTTTTTTAGGTTTTATGGTTTAAGGGTTTAGGATTTTGGGTTTTATAGTTTGGGTTTAGAGTTTTGGGTTTTGTACTTAGGGTTTAGGATTTCAACGTTAGGGTTTTAGGTTTTCCATGCTAGGGTTTTAGGGTTTTACATTTTAGGGTTTAGGGCTTGGGGTTTTAGGGATCAGGGTTTAGGGTTTAGGGTTTGGGGTTTTGGTTTAGAGTTTATTTTCTTAGGTTTTAGGGTTTAGGGTCTAAGATTTCAGGTTTTATTGCTTAGGGTTTGGGGTTTTGTGTTAAGGATTTGGGGTTAAGGGTTTAGGGTTTTATGGTTTACTGTTTTGGGTTTAGGGTTTAGGATTTTAGGTTTAGGGTTTAGGGTTTAGGTGTTAGGGTTTAGGGTGTCGGGTCTAGGGTTTTAGGGTTTGGGGTTTATATTTTTCGGTTTTAGGGTTTAGAGTTGAAGACTTCAGGTTTTATACTTTAGGGTTTAGGGTTTAGGGTTTAGGGTTTTAGGGTTTAGGGTTTAGGGTTTTAGGGTTTAGGGTTTAGGGTTTTGGGTTTTAGGGTTTAAGGTTTAGGGTTTTGGGTTTACGGTTTAGGGTTTAGGGTTTATTTTTAGGTTTTGTGGTTTTAAGGACTAGGGTTTAGGGTTTAGGATTTTGAGATTTATAGTTTAGGGTTTAGGGTTTTGTCTTCAGAATTTTAGGGTTTTGGGTTTTTGGGTTCTAGTGTTTAATAGATATAGTTTAGGGTTTAGGGTTCACCATTTTGGATTTCAAGGGTTTTGGGTTCACGATTTCATATTTCAAGGGTTTAGGGTTTTATAGTTTAGTTTTTAAGGTTTAGGGTTTTAGGGTTTATGGTTTAGGGTTTGGGTCTTAGAGTTTAGGGTTAATTTTTTTAGGTTTTATCATTTTAGGGTTTAGGATTTTGGGTTTTATAGTTTGGGTTTAGGGATTTGGGTTTTGTGCTTAGGGTTTAGGGTTTAGGATTTTAGGGTGTGATTGTTAGGGTTTTAGGGCTTTATGTTTTAGGGTTTAGAGTTTAGGTTTTAGGGTTAGGGTTTGGGGTTTTCGGGTTTAGGATTTATATTTTTGAGTTTTAGGGTTTAGCATTTCGGATTTTATAGTTTAGGGTTTAGTGTTCTATGTTTAGGGTTTGGTGTTTTAGGGTTTAGGGTGTAGGATTTAGGGTTCGGGTTTTAGATTTTAGGGTTTAGGGTTTGGGATTTAAGGTTTGGCATTTATTTTTAGGTTTTGTGGTCTTAAGGGTTAGGGTTTATGGTTTTGGGTTGTAGGGTCTTAGAGTTTAGGGTTTAGGATTTCGAGATTTATAGTTTCAGATTTAGGGTTTTAGGGTGTCAATGTTAGAGTTTTAGGTTTTCCATGTTAGGGTTTTACTATTTAGAGTTTGGGGTTTGGGGTTTTAGGGATCTAATATTTAATAGATGAAGTTTAGGGTTTAGGGCGCACGATTTGTTATGCCAAGGGTTTAGGATTTTATGGATTAGTGTTAGGTGTTTTGGGTTTAGCATTTTTGATTTTAGGTTTTAGGGTTTAGGGTTTAGGGGTCAGGGTTTAGGGTTTAGGGTTTGGGGTTTTAGGGTTTAGGGTTTATATTTCTAGGTTCTAGGGTTTAGAGTTGAAGATTTTAGGTTTTATACTTTAGGGTTTGGGGTTTTGTGTTTTGGATTTAGTTTTTAGGGTTTAGGTTTTCAACGTTAGGGTTTTAGGTTTTCCATGTTAGGGTTTTAGGGTTTTACATTTTAGGGTTTAGGGCTTGGGGTTTTAGGGATCAGGGTTTAGGGTTTAGGGTTTGGGGTTTTGGTTTAGAGTTTATTTTCTTAGGTTTTAGGGTTTAGGGTCTAAGATTTCAAGTTTTATTCCTTAGGGTTCAGGGTTTTGTGTTTAGGATTTAGGGTTAAAGGTTTAGGGTTTAGGGTTTAGGGTTTAGGATTTTTTATTTTATAGTTTAGGGTTTAGAGTTTCGGGCTTTGTGTTTAAGGTTTAGGATTTGGAGTTTAAGGGTTCAGGGTCTGGGCTTTTGTGTTTAGGATTTAGTGTTTAGGGTTTAGGGTTTCAATGTTAGGGTATTAGGTTTTCCATGTTAGGGTTTTAGGGTTTTATATTTTAGGGTTTAGGGCTTGGGGTTTTAGGGTTTAGGGATCAGGGTTTAGGGTTTGGGTTTAGGGTTTAGGGATCGGGGTTTAGGGTTTAGGGTTTGGGTTTAGGGTTTATTTTTTTAGGTTTTAGGGTTTAGGGTCTAAGATTTGAGTTTTATTGCTTAGGGTTTAGGGTTTTGTGTTTAGTATTTAGGGTTAAGGGTTTAGGGTTTAGGGTCTAAGATTTCGAGTTTTATTGCTTAGGGTTTAGGGTTTAGGGTTTTGGGGGTTTAAGGTTTAGTATTTGGGGTTTAAGGGTTTTAGATTTTAGGGTTTAGGGTTTTGGCTTTTTGGGGTTTAGGGTTTAGGGTTTATTTTTAGGTTTTGTGGTTTTAAGGACTAGGGTTTAGGGTTTAGGATTTTGAAATTTATAGTTTAGGGTTTTGTCTTATGAATTTTAGGGTTTTGGGTTTTTGGGTTCTAGTGTTTAATAGATATAGTTTAGGGTTTAGGGTTCACCATTTTGGATTTCAAGGGTTTTGGGTTCACGATTTCATATTTCAAGGGTTTAGGGTTTTATAGTTTAGTGTTTAAGGTTTAGGGTTTAGGATTTTAGGGTTTATGGTTTAGGGTTTGGGTCTTAGAGTTTAGGGTTAATTTTTTTAGGTTTTATCATTTTAGGGTTTAGGATTTATGGTTTTATGGTTTGGGCTTAGGGTTTTGGGTTTTGTGCTTAGGGTTTAGGGTTTAGGATTTTAGGGTGTGAATGTTAGGGTTTTAGTGCTTTATGTTTTAGGGTTTAGAGTTTAGGTTTTAGGGTTTAGGGTTTGGGGTTTTAGGGTTTAGTATTTATATTTTTGAGTTTTAGGGTTTATGGTTTAGGGTTTAGCATTCGGATTTTATAGTTTAGGGTTTAGTGTTCTATGTTTAAGGTTTGGTGTTTTAGGGTTTAGGGTTTAGGATTTAGGGTTCGGGTTTTATATTTTAGGATTTAGGGTTTAGGGTTTGGGATTTAAGGTTTGGCATTTATTTTTAGGTTTTGTGGTCTTAAGGGTTAGGGTTTATGGTTTTGGGTTGTAGGGTCTTAGAGTTTAGGGTTTAGGATTTCGAGATTTATAGTTTCAGATTTAGGGTTTTAGGGTGTCAATGTTAGAGTTTTAGGTTTTCCATGTTAGGGTTTTACTATTTAGAGTTTGGGGTTTGGGGTTTTAGGGATCTAATATTTAATAGATGAAGTTTAGGGTTTAGGGCGCACGATTTGTTATGCCAAGGGTTTAGGATTTTATGGTTTAGTGTTAGGTGTTTAGGGTTTAGCATTTTAGATTTTAGGTTTTAGGGTTTAGGGTTTAGGGGTCAGGGTTTAGGGATTTAGGGTTTAGGGTTCAGGGTTTAGGGGTCAGGGTTTAGGGTTTAGGGTTTGGGGTTTTAGGGTTTAGGGTTTATATTTCTAGGTTCTAGGGTTTAGAGTTGAAGATTTCAGGTTTTATACTTTAGGGTTTTGGGTTTTTTTTTTTGGATATAGTTTTTGGGGTTTAGGGTTTATACGTTAGGGTTTTAGGTTTTCCATGTTAAGGTTTTAGGGTTTTACATTTTCGGGTTGAGGGCTTGGGGTTTTAGGGATCAGGGTTTAGGGTTTAGGGTTTGGGGTTTTGGTTTGGAGTTTATTTTCTTAGGTTTTAGGGTTTAGGGTCTAAGATTTAATGTTTTATTGCTTAGGGTTTAGGCTTTTGTGTTAAGGATTTGGGGTTAAGGGTTTAGGGTTTTATGGTTTACTGTTTTGGGTTTAGGGTTTCGGAATTTAGGTTTTAGGTTTTAGGGTTTAGGGTTTAGGGTCTAGGGTTTTAGGGTTTAGGAATTATATTTTTCGATTTTAGGGTTTAAAGTTGAAGAGTTCAGGTTTTATACTTTAGGGTTTAGGGTTTTGGGTTTTGGGTTTAGGGTTTAGGGTTTAGGGTTTTAGGGTTTAGGGTTTAGGGTTTTGGGTTTTAGGGTTTAGGGTTTAGGGTTTTGTGTTTAGGGTTGGGGTTTAGGATTTGGGGTTTAAGGGTTTAGGGTTTGGGGTCTTAGGGCTTAGGGTTTATTTTTTTAGGTTTTATGGTTTAAGGGTTTAGGATTTTGGGTTTTATAGTTTGGGTTTAGAGTTTTGGGTTTTGTACTTAGGGTTTAGGATTTCAACGTTAGGGTTTTAGGTTTTCCATGCTATGGTTTTAGGGTTTTACATTTTACGGTTTAGGGCTTGGGGTTTTAGGGATCAGGGTTTAGGGTTTAGGGTTTGGGGTTTTGATTTAGAGTTTATTTTCTTAGGTTTTAGGGTTTAGGGTCTAAGATTTCAAGTTTTATTGCTTAGGGTTTAGGGTTTTGTGTTAAGGATTTGGGGTTAAGGGTTTAGGGTTTTATGGTTTACTGTTTGGGATTTAGGGTTTAGGATTTTAGGTTTAAGGATTTAGGGTTTTGGGGTCAGAGTTTAGGGTTTAGGGTCTAGGGTTTTAGGGTTTAGGGTTTATATTTTTCGGTTTTAGGGTTTAGAGTTGAAGATTTCAGGTTTTATACTTTAGGGTTTAGTGTTTTTGGTTTTAGGGTTTAGGGTTTAGGGTTTTAGGGTTTAGGGTTTAGGGTTTAGGGTTTTGGGTTTTGGGTTTTAGGGTTTAAGGTTTAGGGTTTCGGGTTTACGGTTTAGGGTTTAAGGTTTATTTTTAGGTTTTGTGGTTTTAAGGGCTAGGGTTTAGGGTTTAGGATTTTGAGATTTATAGTTTAGGGTTTAGGGTTTTGTCTTCAGAATTTTAGGGTTTTGGGTTTTTGGGTTCTAGTGTTTAATAGATATAGTTTAGGGTTTAGGGTTCACCATTTTGGATTTCAAGGGTTTCGGGTTCACGATTTCATATTTCAAGGGTTTAGGGTTTTATAGTTTAGTGTTTAAGGTTTAGGGTTTTAGGGTTTGGGTCTTAGAGTTTAGGGTTAATTTTTTTAGGTTTTATCATTTTAGGGTTTAGGATTTTGGGTTTTATAGTTTGGGTTTAGGGTTTCGGGTTTTTTGCTTAGGGTTTAGGGTTTAGGATTTTAGGGTGTGAATGTTAGGGTTTTAGGGCTTTATGTTTTAGGGTTTAGAGTTTAGGTTTTAGGGTTTAGGGTTTGGGGTTTTATGGTTTAGGATTTATATTTTTGAGTTTTAGGGTTTAAGGTGTAGGGTTTAGCATTTCGGATTTTATAGTTTAGGGTTTAGTGTTCTATGTTTAGGGTTTGGTGTTTTAGGGTTTAGGGTGTAGGATTTAGGGTTCGGGTTTTAGATTTTAGGGTTTAGGGTTTGGGATTTAAGGTTTGGCATTTATTTTTAGGTTTTGTGGTCTTAAGGGTTAGGGTTTATGGTTTTGGGTTGTAGGGTCTTAGAGTTTAGGGTTTAGGATTTCGAGATTTATAGTTTCGGATTTAGGGTTTTAGGGTGTCAATGTTAGAGTCTTACGTTTTCCGTGTTAGGGTTTTACTATTTCGAGTTTGGGGTTTTAGAGATCTAATATTTAATAGATGAAGTTTAGGGTTTAGGGCGCACGATTTGCTATGCCAAGGGTTTAGGATTTTATGGTTTATTGTTAGGTGTTTTAGGTTTAACATTTTAGATTTTAGGTTTTAGGGTTTAGGGGTCAGGGTTTAGAGTTTAGGGTTTGGGGTTTTAGGGTTTAGGGTTTGGGGTTTAGGGTTTAGCATTTTAGGTTTTAGGTTTTAGGGTTTAGGGTTTAGGGGTCAGGGTGAAGGGTTTAGGGTCTAGGGTTTTAGGGTTTAGGGTTTATATTTTTCGATTTTAGGGTTTAGAGTTGAAGATTTCAGGTTTTATACTTTAGGGTTTAGGGTTTAGGGTTTTGGGGTTTAGGGTTTAGGGTTTAGGGTTTTGGGTTTTAGGGTTTAGGGTTTAGGGTTTTGTGTTTAGGGTTAGGGTTTAGGATTTGGGGTTTAAGGGTTCGGGGTTTTAGGGTTTAGGGTTTAGGGTTTGGGGTATTAGGGCTTAGGGTTTATTTTTTTAAATTTTATGGTTTAAGGGTTTAGGATTTTGGGTTTTATAGTTTGGGTTTAGAGTTTTGGGTTTAGAGTTTTGGGTTTTGTACTTAGGGTTTAGGGTTTAGGATTTCAATGTTAGGGTTTTAGGTTTTCCATGTTAGGGTTTTAGGGTTTTACATTTTAGGGTTTAGGGCTTGGGGTTTTAGGGATCAGGGTTTATGGTTTAGGGTTTGGGGTTTTGGTTTAGAGTTTATTTTCTTAGGTTTTAGGGTTTAGGGTCTAAGATTTCAGGTTTTATTGCTTAGGGTTTAGGGTTTTGTGTTTAGGATTTGGGGTTAAGGGTTTAGGGTTTTATGGTTTAGTGTTTGGGGTTTAGGGTTTAGGATTTTAGGTTTTAGGTTTTAGGGTTTAGGGTTTAGGGGTCAGGGTTTAGGGTCTAGGTTTTTAGGGTTTAGGGTTGAAGATTTCAGGTTTTGTACTTTAGGGTTTGGGGTTTTGAGTTTTTGATTTAGTGTTTAGGGTTTAGGGTTTCAATGTTAGGGTTTTAGGTTTTCCATGTTAGGGTTTTAGGGTTTTACATTTCAGGGTTTAGGGCTTGAGGTTTTAGGGATCAGGGTTTAGGGTTTAGGGTTTGGGGTTTTGGTTTAGAGTTTATTTTCTTAGGTTCTAGGGATTAGGGTCTAAGATTTCAAGTTTTATTGCTTAGGGTTTAGGGTTTTCTGTTTAGGATTTAGGGTTAAGGGGTTAGGGTTTTATGGTTTACTGTTTAGGGTTGAGGGTTTAGGATTTTAGGTTTTAGGTTTTAGGGTTTAGGGTTTAGGGGTCAGGGTTTAGGGTTTAGGGTCTAGGGTTTTAGGGTTTATATTTTTCGGTTTTAGGGTTTAAAGTTGAAGATTTCAAGTTTTATACTTTAGGGTTTAGGGTTTAGGGTTTGGGGTTTAGGGTTTTAGGGTTTAGGGTTTAGGGTTTTGGGTTTTAGGGTTTAGGGTTTTATGTTTAGGGTTAGGGTTTAGGATTTGGGGTTTAACGGTTCAGGGTTTTAGGGTTTAGAGTTTAGGGCTGGGGTCTTATGGCTTCGGGTGTATTTTTTTAGGTTTTATGGTTTAAGGGTTTAGGATTTTGGGTTTTATAGTTTGGGTTTAGAGTTTTGGGTTTTGTACTTAGGGTTTAGGGTTTAGGGTTTAGGATTTCAGCGTTAGGATTTTAAGTTTTCAATGTTAGGGTTTTAGGGTTTTACATTTTAGGGTTTAGGGCTTGGGGTTTTAGGGATCAGGGTTTAGGGTCTAGGGTTTGGGGTCTTGGTTTAGAGTTTATTTTCTTAGGTTTTAGGGTTTAGGGTCTAAGATTTCAGGTTTTATTGCTTAGGGTTTAGGGTTTTGTGTTTAGGATTTGGGGTTAAGGGTTTAGGGTTTTATGGTTTAGTGTTTGGGGTTTAGGATTTTAGGTTTTAGGTTTTAGGGTTTAGGGTTCAGGGGTCAGGGTTTAGGGTTTAGGGTTTAGGGTCTAGGGTTTTAGGGTTTAGGGTTGAAGATTTCAGGTTTTGTACTTTAGGGTTTGGGGTTTTGTGTTTTGGATTTAGTGTTTAGGGTTTAGGGTTTCAACGTTAGGGTTTTAGGTTTTCCATGTTAGGGTTTACATTTCACGGTTTAGGGCTTGCGGTTTTAGGGATCAGGGTTTAGGGTTTAGGGTTTGGGGTTTTGGTTTAGAGTTTATTTTCTTAGGTTCTTGGGATTAGGGTCTAAGATTTCAAGTTTTATTGCCTAGGGTTTAGGGTTTTCTGTTTAGGATTTAGGGTTAAGGGGTTAGGGTTTTATCGTTTACTGTTTGGGGTTGAGGGTTTAGGATTTTAGGTTTTAGGTTTTAGGGTTTAGGGTTTAGGGGTCAGGGTTTAGGGTTTAGGGTCTAGGGTTTTAGGGTTTATATTTTTCGGTTTTAGGGTTTAAAGTTGAAGATTTCATGTTTTATACTTTAGGGTTTAGGGTTTAGGGTTTGGGGTTTAGGGTTTTAGGGTTTAGGGTTTAGGGTTTTGGGTTTTAGGGTTTAGGGTTTAGGGTTTTATGTTTAGGGTTAGGGTTTAGGATTTGGGGTTTAAGGGTTCAGGGTTTTAGGGTTTAGGGTTTAGGGTCTGGGGTCTTAGGGCTTCGGGTTTATTTTTTTAGGTTTTATGGTTTAGGGGTTTAGGATTTTGGGTTTTATAGTTTGGGTTTAGAGTTTTGGGTTTTGTACTTAGGGTTTAGGGTTTAGTGTTTAGGATTTCAATGTTAGGGTTTTAGGTTTTCCATGTTAGGGTTTAAATTTAACGGTTTAGGGCTTGCGGTTTTAGGGATCAGGGTTTAGGGTTTAGGGTTTGGGGTTTTGGTTTAGAGTTTATTTTCTTAGGTTCTAGGGATTAGGGTCTAAGATTTCAAGTTTTATTGCCTAGGGTTTAGGGTTTTCTGTTTAGGATTTAGGGTTAAGGGGTTAGGGTTTTATGGTTTACTGTTTGGGGTTGAGGGTTTAGGATTTTAGGTTTTAGGTTTTAGGGTTTAGGGTTTAGGGGTCAGGGTTTAGGGTTTAGGGTCTAGGGTTTTAGGGTTTATATTTTTCGATTTTAGGGTTTAAAGTTGAAGATTTCAAGTTTTATACTTTAGGGTTTAGGGTTTAGGGTTTGGGGTTTAGGGTTTTAGGGTTTAGGGTTTAGGGTTTTGGGTTTTAGGGTTTAGGGTTTAGGGTTTTGTGTTTAGGGTTAGGGTTTAGGATTTGGGGGTTTAAGGGTTCGGGGGTTTTAGGGTTTAGGGTTTAGGGTCACGGGCTCTTAGGGGCTTCGGGTTTATTTTTTTAGGTTTTATGGTTTAAGGGTTTAGGATTTTGGGTTTTATAGTTTGGGTTTAGAGTTTTGGGTTTTGTACTTAGGGTTTAGGGTTTAGGGTTTAGGATTTCAGCGTTAGGATTTTAAGTTTTCAATGTTAGGGTTTTAGGGTTTTACATTTTAGGGTTTAGGGCTTGGGGTTTTAGGGATCAGGGTTTAGGGTTTAGGGTTTGGGGTTTTGGTTTGGAGTTTATTTTCTTAGGTTTTAGGGTTTAGGGTCTAAGATTTGGGTTTTATTTCTTAGGGTTTAGGGTTTTGTGTTTAGGATTTGGGGTTAGGGGTTTAGGGTTTTATGGTTTAGTGTTTGGGGTTTAGGATTTTAGGTTTTAGGTTTTAGGGTTTAGGGTTTATATTTTTCGATTTTAGGGTTTAGAGTTGAAGATTTCAGGTTTTATACTTTAGGGTTTAGGGTTTAGGGTTTAGGGCTTTAGGGTTTAAGGTTTAGGGTTTTGGGTTTTAGGGTTTAGGGTTTCGGGTTTTGTGTTTAGGGTTAGGGTTTAGGATTTGGGGTTTAAGGGTTCAGAGTTTTAGGGTTTAGGGTTTAGGGTTTGGGGTCTTAGGGCTTAGGGTTTATTTTTTTAGGTTTTATGGTTTAAGGGTATAGGATTTTTGGGTTTTTATAGTTTGGGTTTAGAGTTTTGGGTTTTGTACTTAGGGTTTAGGGTTTAGGATTTCAATGTTAGGGTTTTAGGTTTTCCATGTTAGGGTTTTAGGGTTTTACATTTTAGGGTTTAGGGCTTGGGGTTTTAGGGATCAGGGTTTATGGTTTAGGGTTTGGGGTTTTGGTTTAGAGTTTATTTTATTAGGTTTTAGGGTTTAGGGTCTAAGATTTCAAGTTTTATTGCTTAGGGTTTAGGGTTTTGTGTTTAGGATTTTGGGTTAAAGGTTTAGGGTTTAGGGTTTAGGATTTTTTATTTTATAGTTTAGGGTTTAGAGTTTCGGGTTTTGTGTTTAGGGTTTAGGATTTGGAGTTTAAAGGTTCAGGGTCTGGGCTTTTGTGTTTAGGATTTAGTGTTTAGGGTTTAGGGCTTCAATGTTAGGGTATTAGGTTTTCCATGTTAGGGTTTTAGGGTTTTACATTTTAGGGTTTAGGGCTTGGGGGTTTTAGGGTTTAGGGATCGGGGGTTTAGGGTTTGGGTTTAGGGTTTAGGGATCAGGGTTTAGGGTTTAGGGTTTGGGTTTAGGGTTTATTTTTTTAGGTTTTAGGGTTTAGGGTCTAAGATTTCAGGTTTTATTGCTTAGGGTTTAGGGTTTTGTGTTTAGGATTTAGGGTTTAGGATTTTGGGTTTTATAGTTTGGGTTTAGAGTTTTGGGTTTTGTACTTAGGGTTTAGGGTTTAGGGTTTAGGATTTCAGCGTTAGGATTTTAAGTTTTCAATGTTAGGGTTTTAGGGTTTTACATTTTAGGGTTTAGGGCTTGGGGTTTTAGGGATCAGGGTTTAGGGTTTAGGGTTTGGGGTTTTGGTTTAGAGTTTATTTTCTTAGGTTTTAGGGTTTAGGGTCTAAGATTTCAGGTTTTATCTCTTAGGGTTTAGGGTTTTGTGTTTAGGATTTGGGGTTAGGGGTTTAGGGTTTTATGGTTTAGTGTTTGGGGTTTAGGGTTTAGGATTTTAGGTTTTAGGTTTTAGGGTTTAGGGTTTATATTTTTCGATTTTAGGGTTTAGAGTTGAAGATTTCAGGTTTTATACTTTAGGGTTTAGGGTTTAGGGTTTAGGGTTTTAGGGTTTAGGGTTTAGGGTTTAGGGTTTTGGGTTTTAGGGTTTAGGGTTTAGGGTTTTGTGTTTAGGGTTAGGGTTTAGGATTTGGGGTTTAAGGGTTCAGGGTTTTAGGGTTTAGGGTTTAGGGTCTAGGGTTTTAGGGTTTAGGGTTGAAGATTTCAGGTTTTGTACTTTAGGGTTTGGGGTTTTGTGTTTTGGATTTAGTGTTTAGGGTTTAGGGTTTCAACGTTAGGGTTTTAGGTTTTCCATGTTAGGGTTTACATTTCACGGTTTAGGGCTTGGGGTTTTAGGGATCAGGGTTTAGGGTTTAGGGTTTGGGGTTTTGGTTTAGAGTTTATTTTCTTAGGTTCTTGGGATTAGGGTCTAAGATTTCAAGTTTTATTGCCTAGGGTTTAGGGTTTTCTGTTTAGGATTTAGGGTTAAGGGGTTAGGGTTTTATCGTTTACTGTTTGGGGTTGAGGGTTTAGGATTTTAGGTTTTAGGTTTTAGGGTTTAGGGTTTAGGGGTCAGGGTTTAGGGTTTAGGGTCTAGGGTTTTAGGGTTTATATTTTTCGGTTTTAGGGTTTAAAGTTGAAGATTTCAAGTTTTATACTTTAGGGTTTAGGGTTTAGGGTTTGGGGTTTAGGGTTTTAGGGTTTAGGGTTTAGGGTTTTGGGTTTTAGGGTTTAGGGTTTAGGGTTTTATGTTTAGGGTTAGGGTTTAGGATTTGGGGTTTAAGGGTTCAGGGTTTTAGGGTTTAGGGTTTAGGGTCTGGGGTCTTAGGGCTTCGGGTTTATTTTTTTAGGTTTTATGGTTTAGGGGTTTAGGATTTTGGGTTTTATAGTTTGGGTTTAGAGTTTTGGGTTTTGTACTTAGGGTTTAGGGTTTAGGATTTCAACGTTAGGGTTTTAGGTTTTCCATGTTAGGGTTTACATTTCACGGTTTAGGGCTTGCGGTTTTAGGGATCAGGGTTTAGGGTTTGGGTTTTTGGTTTAGAGTTTATTTTCTTAGGTTCTAGGGATTAGGGTCTAAGATTTCAAGTTTTATTGCCTAGGGTTTAGGGTTTTCTGTTTAGGATTTAGGGTTAAGGGGTTAGGGTTTTATGGTTTACTGTTTGGGGTTGAGGGTTTAGGATTTTAGGTTTTAGGTTTTAGGGTTTAGGGTTTAGGGGTCAGGGTTTAGGGTTTAGGGTCTAGGGTTTTAGGGTTTATATTTTTCGATTTTAGGGTTTAAAGTTGAAGATTTCAAGTTTTATACTTTAGGGTTTAGGGTTTAGGGTTTGGGGTTTAGGGTTTTAGGGTTTAGGGTTTAGGGTTTTGGGTTTTAGGGTTTAGGGTTTAGGGTTTTGTGTTTAGGGTTAGGGTTTAGGATTTGGGGTTTAAGGGTTCAGGGTTTTAGGGTTTAGGGTTTAGGGTCTGGGGTCTTAGGGCTTCGGGTTTATTTTTTTAGGTTTTATGGTTTAAGGGTTTAGGATTTTGGGTTTTATAGTTTGGGTTTAGAGTTTTGGGTTTTGTACTTAGGGTTTAGGGTTTAGGGTTTAGGATTTCAGCGTTAGGATTTTAAGTTTTCAATGTTAGGGTTTTAGGGTTTTACATTTTAGGGTTTAGGGCTTGGGGTTTTAGGGATCAGGGTTTAGGGTTTAGGGTTTGGGGTTTTGGTTTGGAGTTTATTTTCTTAGGTTTTAGGGTTTAGGGTCTAAGATTTCAGGTTTTATTTCTTAGGGTTTAGGGTTTTGTGTTTAGGATTTGGGGTTAGGGGTTTAGGGTTTTATGGTTTAGTGTTTGGGGTTTAGGATTTTAGGTTTTAGGTTTTAGGGTTTAGGGTTTATATTTTTCGATTTTAGGGTTTAGAGTTGAAGATTTCAGGTTTTATACTTTAGGGTTTAGGGTTTAGGGTTTAGGGCTTTAGGGTTTAAGGTTTAGGGTTTTGGGTTTTAGGGTTTAGGGTTTCGGGTTTTGTGTTTAGGGTTAGGGTTTAGGATTTGGGGTTTAAGGGTTCAGAGTTTTAGGGTTTAGGGTTTAGGGTTTGGGGTCTTAGGGCTTAGGGTTTATTTTTTTAGGTTTTATGGTTTAAGGGTATAGGATTTTGGGTTTTATAGTTTGGGTTTAGAGTTTTGGGTTTTGTACTTAGGGTTTAGGGTTTAGGATTTCAATGTTAGGGTTTTAGGTTTTCCATGTTAGGGTTTTAGGGTTTTACATTTTAGGGTTTAGGGCTTGGGGTTTTAGGGATCAGGGTTTATGGTTTAGGGTTTGGGGGTTTTGGTTTAGAGTTTATTTTATTAGGTTTTAGGGTTTAGGGTCTAAGATTTCAAGTTTTATTGCTTAGGGTTTAGGGTTTTGTGTTTAGGATTTTTGGGTTAAAGGTTTAGGGTTTAGGGTTTAGGATTTTTTATTTTATAGTTTAGGGTTTAGAGTTTCGGGTTTTGTGTTTAGGGTTTAGGATTTGGAGTTTAAAGGTTCAGGGTCTGGGCTTTTGTGTTTAGGATTTAGTGTTTAGGGTTTAGGGCTTCAATGTTAGGGTATTAGGTTTTCCATGTTAGGGTTTTAGGGTTTTACATTTTAGGGTTTAGGGCTTGGGGTTTTAGGGTTTAGGGATCAGGGTTTAGGGTTTGGGTTTAGGGTTTAGGGATCAGGGTTTAGGGTTTAGGGTTTGGGTTTAGGGTTTATTTTTTTAGGTTTTAGGGTTTAGGGTCTAAGATTTCAGGTTTTATTGCTTAGGGTTTAGGGTTTTGTGTTTAGGATTTAGGGTTTAGGATTTTGGGTTTTATAGTTTGGGTTTAGAGTTTTGGGTTTTGTACTTAGGGTTTAGGGTTTAGGGTTTAGGATTTCGACGTTAGGATTTTAAGTTTTTCAATGTTAGGGTTTTAGGGTTTTACATTTTAGGGTTTAGGGCTTGGGGTTTTAGGGATCAGGGTTTAGGGTTTAGGGTTTGGGGTTTTGGTTTAGAGTTTATTTTCTTAGGTTTTAGGGTTTAGGGTCTAAGATTTCAGGTTTTATCTCTTAGGGTTTAGGGTTTTGTGTTTAGGATTTGGGGTTAGGGGTTTAGGGTTTTATGGTTTAGTGTTTGGGGTTTAGGGTTTAGGATTTTAGGTTTTAGGTTTTAGGGTTTAGGGTTTATATTTTTCGATTTTAGGGTTTAGAGTTGAAGATTTCAGGTTTTATACTTTAGGGTTTAGGGTTTAGGGTTTAGGGTTTTAGGGTTTAGGGTTTAGGGTTTAGGGTTTTGGGTTTTAGGGTTTAGGGTTTAGGGTTTTGTGTTTAGGGTTAGGGTTTAGGATTTGGGGTTTGAGGGTTCAGGGTTTTAGGGTTTAGGGTTTCGGGTTTGGGGTCTTAGGGCTTAGGGTTTATTTTTTTAGGTTTTATGGTTTAAGGGTATAGGATTTTGGGTTTTATAGTTTGGGTTTAGAGTTTTAGGTTTTGTACTTAGGGTTTAGGGTTTAGGATTTCAATGTTAGGGTTTTAGGTTTTCCATGTTAGGGTTTTACATTTTAGGGTTTAGGGCTTGGAGTGTTAGGGATCAGGGTTTATGGTTTAGGGTTTGGGGTTTTGGTTTAGAGTTTGTTTTATTAGGTTTTAGGGTTTAGGGTCTAAGATTTCAAGTTTTATTGCTTAGGGTTTAGGGTTTTGTGTTTAGGATTTTGGGTTAAAGGTTTAGGGTTTAGGGTTTAGGATTTTTTATTTTATAGTTTAGGGTTTAGAGTTTCGGGTTTTGTGTTTAGGGTTTAGGATTTGGAGTTTAAGGGTTCAGGGTCTGGGCTTTTGTGTTTAGGATTTAGTGTTTAGGGTTTAGGGCTTCAATGTTATGGTATTAGGTTTTCCATGTTAGGGTTTTAGGGTTTTACATTTTAGGGTTTAGGGCTTGGGGTTTTAGGGTTTAGGGATCAGGGTTTAGGGTTTGGGTTTAGGGTTTAGGGATCGGGGTTTAGGGTTTGGGTTTAGGGTTTATTTTTTTAGGTTTTAGGGTTTAGGGTCTAAGATTTCAGGTTTTATTGCTTAGGGTTTAGGGTTTTGTGTTTAGGATTTAGGGTTAAAGGTTTAGGGTTTAGGATTTTTTATTTTATAGTTTAGGGTTTCAGGTTTTGTGCTTAGGGTTTAGTATTTGGGGTTTAAGGGTTTTAGATTTTAGGGTTTAGGGTTTTGGCCTTTGGGGTTTAGGGTTTATTTTTAGGTTTTGTGGTTTTAAGCACTAGGGTTTAGGGTTTAGGATTTTGAAATTTATAGTTTAGGGTTTTGTCTTCTGAATTTTTGGGTTTTGGTTTTTTGGGTTCTAGTGTTTAATAGATATAGTTTAGGGTTTAGGGTTCACGATTTCATATTTCATGGGTTTAGGGTTTTATAGTTTAGTGTTTAAGGTTAAAGGTTTAGGGTTTTAGGGTTTATGGTTTAGGGTTTGGGTCTTAGAGTTTAGGGTTAATTTTTAGGTTTGATCATTTTAGGGTTTAGGATTTTAGGGTGTGAATGTTAGGGTTTAGGGTTTTGGGTTTTAGGGTTTAGGGTTTAGGGTTTTGTGTTTAGGGTTAGGGTTTAGGAGTTGGGGTTTAAGGGTTCGGGGTTTTAGGGTTTAGGGTTTAGAGTTTGGGGTCTTAGGGCTTAGGGTTTATTTTTTTAGGTTTTATGGTTTAAGGGTTTAGGATTTTGGGTTTTATAGTTTGTGTTTAGAGTTTTGGGTTTTTTACTTAGGGTTTAGGATTTCAACGTTAGGGTTTTAGGTTTTCCATGCTAGGGTTTTAGGGTTTTACATTTTAGGGTTTAGGGCTTGGGGTTTTTGGGATCAGGGTTTAGGGTTTGGGGTTTTGGTTTAGAGTTTATTTTCTTAGGTTTTAGGGTTTAGGGTCTAAGATTTCAGGTTTTATTGCTTAGGGTTTAGGATTTTGTGTTAAGGATTTGGGGTTAAGGGTTTAGGATTTTATGGTTTACTGTTTGGAGTTTAGGGTTTGGGATTTTAGGTTTTAGGTTTAGGGTTTAGGGGTCAGGGTTTAGGGTTTTGGGTCTAGGGTTTTAGGGCTTGGGGTTTATATTTTTCGGTTTTAGGGTTTAGAGTTTAAGATTTCAGGCTTTATAATTTAGGGTTTAGGGTTTAGGGTTTAGGGTTTTAGGGTTTAGGGTTTAGGATTTTGTGTTTAGGGTTAGGGTTTAGGATTTGGGGTTTAAGGGTTCAGGGTTTTAGGGTTTAGGGTTTAGGGTTTCGGGTCTTAGGGCTTAGGGTTTATTTTTTTAGGTTTTATGGTTTAAGGGTTTAGGATTTTGGGTTTTATAGTTTGGGTTTAGAGTTTTGGGTTTTGTACTTAGGGTTTAGGGCTTAGGATTTCAGCGTTAGGATTTTAAGTTTCAATGTTAGGGTTTTAGGGTTTTACATTTTAGGGTTTAGGGCTTGGGGTTTTAGGGATCAGGGTTTAGGGTTTAGGGTTTGGGGTTTTGGTTTAGAGTTTATTTTCTTAGGTTTAAGGGTTTAGGGTCTAAGATTTCAGGTTTTATTTCTTAGGGTTTAGGGTTTTGTGTTTAGGATTTGGGGTTAGGGGTTTAGGGTTTTATGGTTTAGTGTTTGGGGTTTAAGGTTTAGGATTTTAGGTTTTAGGTTTTAGGGTTTAGGGTTTATATTTTTCGATTTTAGGGTTTAGAGTTGAAGATTTCAGGTTTTATACTTTAGGGTTTAGGGTTTAGGGTTTAGGGTTTTAGGGTTTAGGGTTTAGGGTTTAGGGTTTTGTGTTTAGGGTTAGGGTTTAGGATTTGGGGGTTTAAGGGTTCGGGGGTTTTAGGGTTTTAGAGTTTAGAGTGAGGGTCTTATGGCTTCGGGTTTATTTTTTTAGGTTTTATGGTTTAAGGGTTTAGGATTTTGGGTTTTATAGTTTGGGTTTAGAGTTTTGGGTTTTGTACTTAGGGTTTAGGGTTTAGGATTTCAGCGTTAGGATTTTAAGTTTTCAATGTTAGGGTTTTAGGGTTTTACATTTTAGGGTTTAGGGCTTGGGGTTTTAGGGATCAGGGTTTAGGGTTTAGGGTTTGGGGTTTTTGTTTAGGGTTTATTTTCTTAGGTTTTAGGGTTTAGGGTCTAAGATTTCAGGTTTTATTGCTTCGGGTTTAGGGTTTTGTGTTTAGGATTTGGGGTTAAGGGTTTAGGGTTTTATGGTTTAGTGTTTGGGGTTTAGGGTTTAGGATTTTAGGTTTTAGGTTTAGGGTTTAGGGGTCCGGGTTTAGGGTTTAGGGTCTAGGGTTTTAGGGTTTAGGGTTTAGGGTTTAGGGTTTAGGGTTTTAGGGTTTAGGGTTGAAGATTTCAGGTTTTGTACTTTAGGGTTTGGGGTTTTGTGTTTTGGATTTAGTGTTTAGGGTTTAGGGTTTCAACGTTAGGGTTTTAGGTTTTCCATGTTAGGGTTTTAGGGCTTTACATTTCAGGGTTTAGGGCTTGAGGTTTTAGGGATCACGGTTTAGGGTTTAGGGTTTGGGGCTTTGGTTTAGAGTTTATTTTCTTAGGTTCTAGGGATTAGGGTCTAAGATTTCAAGATTTATTGCTTAGGGTTTAGGGTTTTCTGTTTAGGATTTAGGGTTAAGGGGTTAGGGTTTTATGGTTTACTGTTTGGGGTTGAGGGTTTAGGATTTTAGGTTTTAGGTTTTAAGGTTTAGGGTTTAGGGGTCAGGGTATAGGGTCTAGGGTTTTAGGGTTTATATTTTTCGATTTTAGGGTTTAAAGTTGAAGATTTCAAGTTTTATACTTTAGGGTTTAGGTTTAGGGTTTGGGGTTTAGGGTTTTAGGGTTTAGGGTTTAGGGTTTAGGGTTTAGGGTTTTGGGTTTTAGGGTTTAGGGTTTAGGGTTTAATGTTTAGGGTTTGGGTTTAGGATTTGGGGTTTAAGGGTTCAGGGTTTTAGGGTTTAGAGTTTAGGGCTGGGGTCTTATGGCTTCGTGTTTATTTTTTTAGGTTTTATGGTTTAAGGGTTTAGGATTTTGGGTTTTATAGTTTGGGTTTAGAGTTTTGGGTTTTGTACTTAGGGTTTAGGGTTTAGGATTTCAGCGTTAGGATTTTGAGTTTTCAATGTTAGGGTTTTAGGGTTTTACATTTTAGGGTTTAGGGCTTGGGGTTTTAGGGATCAGGGTTTAGGGTTTAGGGTTTGGGGTTTTGGTTTAGGGTTTATTTTCTTAGGTTTTAGGGTTTAGGGTCTAAGATTTCAGGTTTTATTGCTTAGGGTTTAGGGTTTTGTGTTTAGGATTTGGGGTTAAGGGTTTAGGGTTTTATGGTTTAGTGTTTGGGGTTTAGGGTTTAGGATTTTAGGTTTTAGGTTTTAGGGTTTAGGGTTTAGGGGTCAGGGTTTAGGGTTTAGGGTCTAGGGTTTTAGGGTTTAGGGTTTATATTTTTCGATTTTAGGGTTTAGAGTTGAAGATTTCAGGTTTTATACTTTAGGGTTTAGGGTTTAGGGTTTAGGGTTTAGGGTTTTAGGGTTTAGGGTTTAGGGTTTAGGGTTTTGGGTTTTAGGGTTTAGGGTTTTGTGTTTAGGGTTGGGGTTTGGGATTTGGGGTTTAAGGGTTCAGGGTTTTAGGGTTTAGGGTTTAGGGTTTGGGGTCTTAGGGCTTCGGGTTTATTTTTTTTGGTTTTATGGTTTAAGGGTTTATGATTTTGGGTTTTATAGTTTGGGTTTAGAGTTTTGGGTTTTGTACTTTGGGTTTAGGGTTTAGGGTTTAGGATTTCAGCGTTAGGATTTTAAGTTTTCAATGTTAGGGTTTTAGGGTTTTACATTTTAGGGTTTAGGGCTTGGGGTTTTAGGGATCAGGGTTTGGGGTTTAGGGTTTGGGGTTTTGGTTTAGAGTTTATTTTCTTAGGTTTTAGGGTTTAGGGTCTAAGATTTCAGGTTTTATTGCTTAGGGTTTAGGGTTTTGTGTTTAGGATTTGGGGTTAAGGGTTTAGGGTTTTATGGTTTAGTGTTTGGGGTTTAGGGTTTAGGATTTTAGGTTTTAGGTTTTAGGGTTTAGGGTTCAGGGGTCAGGGTTTAGGGTTTAGGGTTTAGGGTCTAGGGTTTTAGGGTTTAGGGTTGAAGATTTCAGGTTTTGTACTTTAGGGTTTGGGGTTTTGTGTTTTGGATTTAGTGTTTAGGGTTTAGGGTTTCAACGTTAAGGTTTTAGGTTTTCCATGTTAGGGTTTTAGGGTTTTACATTTCACGGTTTAGGGCTTGAGGTTTTAGGGATCAGGGTTTAGGGTTTAGGGTTTGGGGTTTTGGTTTAGAGTTTATTTTCTTAGGTTCTAGGGATTAGGGTCTAAGATTTCAAGTTTATTACTTAGGGTTTAGGGTTTTCTGTTTAGGATTTAGGGTTAAGGGGTTAGGGTTTTATGGTTTACTGTTTGGGGTTGAGGGTTTAGGATTTTAGGTTTTAGGTTTTAGGGTTTAGGGTTTAGGGGTCAGGGTTTAGGGTTTAGGGTCTAGGGTTTTAGGGTTTAGGGTTTATATTTTTCGATTTTAGGGTTTAGAGTTGAAGATTTAGGATGTTATACTTTAGGGTTTAGGGTTTTGGGTTTAGGGTTTAGGGTTTAGGGCTTAGGGTTTAGGGTTTTAGGGTTTAGGGTTTTAGGGTTTAGGGTTTTGGGTTTTAGGGTTTAGGGTTTAGGGTTTTGTGTTTAGGGTTAGGGTTTAGGAGTTGGGGTTTCAGGGTTCGGGGTTTTAGGGTTTAGGGTTTAGGGTTGTGGGTCTTAGCGCTTAGGGTTTATTTTTTTTAGGTTTTATGGTTTAAGGGTTTAGGATTTTGGGTTTTATAGTTTGGGTTTAGAGTTTTGGGTTTTTTACTTAGGGTTTAGGATTTCAACGTTAGGGTTTTAGGTTTTCCATGCTAGGGTTTTAGGGTTTTACATTTTAGGGTTTAGGGCTTGGGGTTTTAGGGATCAGGGTTTAGGGTTTAGGGTTTTGGTTTAGAGTTTATTTTCTTAGGTTTTAGGGTTTAGGGTCTAAGATTTCAGGTTTTATTGCTTAGGGTTTAGGATTTTGTGTTAAGGATTTGGGGTTAAGGGTTTAGGGTTTTATGGTTTACTGTTTGGAGTTTAGGGTTTAGGATTTTAGGTTTTAGGGTTTAGGGTTTAGGGGTCAGGGTTTAGGGTTTTGGGTCTAGGGTTTTAGGGCTTGGGGTTGATATTTTTCGGTTTTAGGGTTTAGAGTTGAAGATTTCAGGCTTTATAATTTAGGGTTTAGGGTTTAGGGTTTAGGGTTTTAGGGTTTAGGGTTTAGGATTTTGTGTTTAGGGTTAGGGTTTAGGATTTGGGGTTTAAGGGTTCAGGGTTTTGGGGTTTAGGGTTTAGGGTTTGGGGTCTTAGGGCTTAGGGATTATTTTTTTAGGTTTTATGGTTTAAGGGTTTAGGATTTTTGGTTTTATAGTTTGGGTTTAGAGTTTTGGGTTTTGTACTTAGGGTTTAGGGTTTAGGATTTAGGATTTCAGCGTTAGGATTTTAAGTTTTTCAATGTTAGGGTTTTAGGGTTTTTACATTTTAGGGTTTAGGGCTTGGGGTTTTAGGGATCGGGGTTTAGGGTTTAGGGTTTGGGGTTTTGGTTTAGAGTTTATTTTCTTAGGTTTTAGGGTTTAGGGTCTAAGATTTGGGTTTTATTTCTTAGGGTTTAGGGTTTTGTGTTTAGGATT
This sequence comes from Catharanthus roseus, assembly GCA_028651295.1. Classification (NCBI taxonomy): domain Eukaryota; kingdom Viridiplantae; phylum Streptophyta; class Magnoliopsida; order Gentianales; family Apocynaceae; genus Catharanthus; species Catharanthus roseus. Next base: position 1,263,221 of record JAPQWS010000132.1, read on the forward strand.
TGGGGTTAGGGGTTTAGGGTTTTATGGTTTAGTGTTTGGGGTTTAGGGTTTAGGATTTTTAGGTTTTAGGTTTTAGGGTTTAGGGCTTATATTTTTCGATTTTAGGGTTTAGAGTTGAAGATTTCAGGTTTTATACTTTAGGGTCTAGGGTTTAGGGTTTAGGGTTTTAGGGTTTAGGGTTTAAGGTTTAGGGTTTTGGGTTTTAGGGTTTAGGGTTTAGGGTTTTGTGTTTAGGGTTAGGGTTTAGGATTTGGGGTTTAAGGGTTTAGGGTTTTAGGGTTTAGGGTTTAGGGTTTGGGGTCTTAGGGCTTAGGGTTTATTTTTTTAGGTTTTATGGTTTAAGGGTATAGGATTTTGGGTTTTATAGTTTGGGTTTAGAGTTTTGGGTTTTGTACTTAGGGTTTAGGGTTTAGGATTTCAATGTTAGGGTTTTAGGTTTTTCCATGTTAGGGTTTTAGGGTTTTATATTTTAGGGTTTAGGGCTTGGGGTTTTAGGGATCAGGGTTTATGGTTTAGGGTTTGGGGTTTTGGTTTAGAGTTTATTTTATTAGGTTTTAGGGTTTAGGGTCTAAGATTTCAAGTTTTATTGCTTAGGGTTTAGGGTTTTGTGTTTAGGATTTTGGGTTAAAGGTTTAGGGTTTAGGGTTTAGGATTTTTTATTTTATAGTTTAGGGTTTAGAGTTTCGGGTTTTGTGTTTAGGGTTTAGGATTTGGAGTTTAAGGGTTCAGGGTCTGGGCTTTTGTGTTTAGGATTTAGTGTTTAGGGTTTAGGTCTTCAATGTTAGGGTATTAGGTTTTCCATGTTAGGGTTTTAGGGTTTTACATTTTAGGGTTTAGGGCTTGGGGTTTTAGGGTTTAGGGATCAGGGTTTAGGGTTTGGGTTTAGGGTTTAGGGATCGGGGGTTTAGGGTTTAGGGTTTGGGTTTAGGGTTTATTTTTTTAGGTTTTAGGGTTTAGGGTCTAAGATTTCAGGTTTTATTGCTTAGGGTTTAGGGTTTTGTGTTTAGGATTTAGGGTTAAAGGTTTAGGGTTTAGGATCTTTTATTTTATAGTTTAGGGTTTCAGGTTTTGTGTTTAGGGTTTAGTATTTGGGGTTTAAGGGTTTTAGATTTTAGGGTTTAGGGTTTTGGCTTTTGGGGTTTAGGGTTTAGGGTTTATTTTTAGGTTTTGTGGTTTTAAGGACTAGGGTTTAGGGTTTAGGATTTTGAAATTTATAGTTTAGGGTTTTGTCTTCTGAATTTTTGGGTTTTGGTTTTTTGGGTTCTAGTGTTTAATAGATATAGTTTAGGGTTTAGGGTTCACCATTTTGGATTTCAAGGGTTTTGGGTTCACGATTTCATATTTCATGGGTTTAGGGTTTTATAGTTTAGTGTTTAAGGTTAAGGGTTTAGGGTTTTAGGGTTTATGGTTTAGGGTTTGGGTCTTAGAGTTTAGGGTTAATTTTTAGGTTTTATCATTTTAGGGTTTAGGATTTATAGTTTTATAGTTCGGGCTTAGGGTTTCGGGTTTTGTGCTTAGGGTTTAGGGTTTAGGATTTTAGGGTGTGAATGTTAGGGTTTTAGTGCTTTATGTTTTAGGGTTTAGAGTTTAGGTTTTAGGGTTTAGGGTTTGGGGTTTTAGGGTTTAGTATTTAAATTTTTGAGTTTTAGGGTTTATGGTGTAGGGTTTAGCATTCGGATTTTATAGTTTAGGGTTTCGTGTTCTATGTTTAGGGTTTGGTGTTTTAGGGTTTAGGGTTTAAGATTCAGGGTTCGGGTTTTAGATTTTATGATTTAGGGTTTATTTTTAGGTTTTGTGGTCTTAAGGGTTAGGGTTTATGGTTTTGGGTTGTAGGGTCTTAGAGTTTAGGGTTTAGGATTTCGAGATTTATAGTTTCAGATTTAGGGTTTTAGGGTGTCAATGTTAGAGTTTTAGGTTTTCCATGTTAGGGTTTTAGGGTTTGGGGTTTGGGGTTTTAGGGTTTGGGGTTTGGGGTTTTAGGGATCTAATATTTAATAGATGAAGTTTAGGGTTTAGGGCGCACGTTTTGTTATGCCAAGGGTTTAGGATTTTATGGTTTAGTGTTAGGAGGTTAGGGTTTAGCATTTTAGATTTTAGGTTTTAGGGTTTAGGGTTTAGGGGTCAGGGTTTAGGGTTTTAGGGTTTAGGGTTTCGGGTTTAGGGGTCAGGGTTTAGGGTTTGGGGTTTTAGGGTTTAGGGTTTATATTTCTAGGTTCTAGGGTTTAGAGTTGAAGATTTCAGTTTTATACTTTAGGGTTTGGGGTTTTGTGTTTTGGATTTAGTGTTTAGGGTTTAGGGTTTATACGTTAGGGTTTTAGGTTTTCCATGTTAGGGTTTTAGGGTTTTACATTTTAGGGTTTAGGGCTTGGGGTTTTAGGGATCAGAGTTTAGGGTTTTGGTTTAGAGTTTATTTTCTTAGGTTTTAGGGTTTAGGGTCTAAGATTTCAGGTTTTATTGCTTAGGGTTTAGGCTTTTGTGTTAAGGATTTGGGGTTAAGGGTTTAGGGTTTTATGGTTTACTGTTTGGGGTTTAGGGTTTAGGAATTTAGGTTTTAGGTTTTAGGGTTTAGGGTTTAGGGGTCAGGGTTTAGGGTTTAGGGTCTAGGGTTTTAGGGTTTAGGGTTTATATTTTTCGATTTTAGGGTTTAGAGTTGAAGATTTTAAGGTGTTATACTTTAGGGTTTAGGGTTTTGGGTTTAGGGTTTAGGGTTTAGGGCTTAGGGTTTAGGGTTTTGGGTTTTAGGGTTTAGGGTTTAGGGTTTAGGGTTTAGGGTTTTGGGTTTTAGGGTTTAGGGTTTAGGGTTTTGTGTTTAGGGTTAGGGTTTAGGAGTTGGGGTTTAAGGGTTCGGGGTTTTAGGGTTTAGGGTTTAGGGTTTGGGGTCTTAGGGCTTAGGGTTTATTTTTTTAGGTTTTATGGTTTAAGGGTTTAGGATTTTGGGTTTTATAGTTTGGGTTTAGAGTTTTGGGTTTTGTACTTAGGGTTTAGGATTTCAACGTTAGGGTTTTAGGTTTTCCATGCTAGGGTTTTAGGGTTTTACATTTTAGGGTTTAGGGCTTGGGGTTTTAGGGATCAGGGTTTAGGGTTTGGGGTTTTGGTTTAGAGTTTATTTTCTTAGGTTTTAGGGTTTAGGGTCTAAGATTTCAGGTTTTATTGCTTAGGGTTTAGGATTTTTGTGTTAAGGATTTGGGGGTTAAGGGTTTAGGGTTTTATGGTTTACTGTTTGGAGTTTAGGGTTTAGGATTTTAGGTTTTAGGGTTTAGGGTTTAGGGGTCAGGGTTTTGGGTTTTGGGTCTAGGGTTTTAGGGCTTGGGGTTTATATTTTTCGATTTTAGGGTTTAGAGTTGAAGATTTCAGGCTTTATAATTTAGGGTTTAGGGTTTAGGGTTTAGGGTTTTAGGGTTTAGGGTTTAGGATTTTGTGTTTAGGGTTAGGGTTTAGGATTTGGGGTTTAAGGTTTCAGGGTTTTAGGGTTTAGGGTTTAGGGTTTGGGGTCTTAGTGCTTAGGGATTATTTTTTTTAGGTTTTATGGTTTAAGGGTTTAGGATTTTGGGTTTTATAGTTTGGGTTTAGAGTTTTGGGTTTTGTACTTAGGGTTTAGGGTTTAGGGTTTAGGATTTCGGCGTTAGGATTTTAAGTTTTTCAATGTTAGGGTTTTAGGGTTTTACATTTTAGGGTTTAGGGCTTGGGGTTTTAGGGATCGGGAGTTTAGGGTTTAGGGTTTGGGGTTTTGGTTTAGAGTTTATTTTCTTAGGTTTTAGGGTTTAGGGTCTAAGATTTCGGGGTTTTATTTCTTAGGGTTTAGGGTTTTGTGTTTAGGATTTGGGGTTAGGGGTTTAGGGTTTTATGGTTTAGTGTTTGGGGTTTAGGGTTTAGGATTTTTAGGTTTTAGGTTTTAGGTTTTAGGGTTTATATTTTTTCGATTTTAGGGTTTAGAGTTGAAGATTTCGGGGTTTTATACTTTAGGGTTTAGGGTTTAGGGTTTAGGGTTTTAGGGTTTAGGGTTTAGGGTTTAGGGTTTTGGGTTTTAGGGTTTAGGGTTTAGGGTTTTGTGTTTAGGGTTAGGGTTTAGGATTTGGGGTTTAAGGGTTCGGGGGTTTTAAGGGTTTAGGGTTTAGGGTTTGGGGTCTTAGGGCTTAGGGTTTATTTTTTTAGGTTTTATGGTTTAAGGGTATAGGATTTTGGGTTTTATAGTTTGGGTTTAGAGTTTTGGGTTTTTGTACTTAGGGTTTAGGGTTTAGGATTTCAATGTTAGGGTTTTAGGTTTTTCCATGTTAGGGTTTTAGGGTTTTACATTTTAGGGTTTAGGGCTTGGGGTTTTAGGGATCGGGGGTTTATGGTTTAGGGTTTGGGGGTTTTGGTTTAGAGTTTATTTTATTAGGTTTTAGGGTTTAGGGTCTAAGATCTCAAGTTTTATTGCTTAGGGTTTAGGGTTTTGTGTTTAGGATTTTTGGGTTAAAGGTTTAGGGTTTAGGGTTTAGGATTTTTTTATTTTATAGTTTAGGGTTTAGAGTTTCGGGTTTTGTGTTTAGGGTTTAGGATTTGGAGTTTAAGGGTTCAGGGTCTGGGCTTTTGTGTTTAGGATTTAGTGTTTAGGGTTTAGGGCTTCAATGTTAGGGTATTAGGTTTTCCATGTTAGGGTTTTAGGGTTTTACATTTTTAGGGTTTAGGGCTTGGGGTTTTAGGGTTTAGGGATCAGGGTTTAGGGTTTGGGTTTAGGGTTTAGGGATCGGGGTTTAGGGTTTAGGGTTTGGGTTTAGGGTTTATTTTTTTAGGTTTTTAGGGTTTAGGGTCTAAGATTTCAGGTTTTATTGCTTAGGGTTTAGGGTTTTGTGTTTAGGATTTAGGGTTAAAGGTTTAGGGTTTAGGATCTTTTATTTTATAGTTTAGGGTTTCAGGTTTTGTGTTTAGGGTTTAGTATTTGGGGTTTAAGGGTTTTAGATTTTAGGGTTTAGGGTTTTGGCTTTTGGGGTTTAGGGTTTAGGGTTTATTTTTTAGGATTTTGTGGTTTTTAAGGACTAGGGTTTAGGGTTTAGGATTTTGAAATTTATAGTTTAGGGTTTTGTCTTCTGAATTTTTGGGTTTTGGTTTTTTGGGTTCTAGTGTTTAATAGATATAGTTTAGGGTTTAGGGTTCACCATTTTGGATTTCAAGGGTTTTGGGTTCACGATTTCATATTTCATGGGTTTAGGGTTTTATAGTTTAGTGTTTAAGGTTAAGGGTTTAGGGTTTTAGGGTTTATGGTTTAGGGTTTGGGTCTTAGAGTTTAGGGTTAATTTTTAGGTTTTATCATTTTAGGGTTTAGGATTTATGGTTTTATAGTTCGGGCTTAGGGTTTCGGGTTTTGTGCTTAGGGTTTAGGGTTTAGGATTTTAGGGTGTGAATGTTAGGGTTTTAGTGCTTTATGTTTTAGGGTTTAGAGTTTAGGTTTTAGGGTTTAGGGTTTGGGGTTTTAGGGTTTAGTATTTATATTTTTTTGAGTTTTAGGGTTTATGGTGTAGGGTTTAGCATTCGGATTTTATAGTTTAGGGTTTCGTGTTCTATGTTTAGGGTTTGGTGTTTTAGGGTTTAGGGTTTAGGATTCAGGGTTCGGGTTTTAGATTTTATGATTTAGGGTTTATTTTTAGGTTTTGTGGTCTTAAGGGTTAGGGTTTATGGTTTTGGGTTGTAGGGTCTTAGAGTTTAGGGTTTAGGATTTCGAGATTTATAGTTTCAGATTTAGGGTTTTAGGGTGTCAATGTTAGAGTTTTAGGTTTTCCATGTTAGGGTTTTAGGGTTTGGGGTTTGGGGTTTTAGGGATCTAATATTTAATAGATGAAGTTTAGGGTTTAGGGCGCACGTTTTGTTATGCCAAGGGTTTAGGATTTTATGGTTTAGTGTTAGGAGTTTAGGGTTTAGCATTTTAGATTTTAGGTTTTAGGGTTTAGGGGTTTAGGGAGTCGGGGGTTTAGGGTTTTAGGGTTTAGGGTTTCGGGTTTAGGGGTCGGGGGTTTAGGGTTTAGGGTTTGGGGGTTTTAGGGTTTAGGGTTTATATTTCTAGGTTCTAGGGTTTAGAGTTGAAGATTTGAGTTTTATACTTTAGGGTTTGGGGGTTTTGTGTTTTGGATTTAGTGTTTAGGGTTTAGGGTTTATACGTTAGGGTTTTAGGTTTTTCCATGTTAGGGTTTTAGGGTTTTACATTTTAGGGTTTAGGGCTTGGGGTTTTAGGGATCAGAGTTTAGGGTTTTGGTTTAGAGTTTATTTTCTTAGGTTTTAGGGTTTAGGGTCTAAGATTTCAGGTTTTATTGCTTAGGGTTTAGGCTTTTGTGTTAAGGATTTGGGGTTAAGGGTTTAGGGTTTTATGGTTTACTGTTTGGGGTTTAGGGTTTAGGAATTTAGGTTTTAGGTTTTAGGGTTTAGGGTTTAGGGGGTCGGGGTTTAGGGTTTAGGGTCTAGGGTTTTAGGGTTTAGGGTTTATATTTTTTCGATTTTAGGGTTTAGAGTTGAAGATTTTAAGGTGTTATACTTTAGGGTTTAGGGTTTTGGGTTTAGGGTTTAGGGTTTAGGGCTTACGGGTTTAGGGTTTTAGGGTTTAGGGTTTAGGGTTTAGGGTTTTGGGTTTTAGGGTTTAGGGTTTAGGGTTTTGAGGGTCCTCCTCAGTCCAATGCTTCCTAGTGGTTTTAGGGCAACGAGTGGTAATTGCAGTGTAGGTTTAATTCATCCACAAGGCTCTCCCCTTTAGTTTAATTAGTGCCGCACCTCCTCCGAGCGATCATCTCTCGTCCTCTAGCACTCTAGTCTTTATGGCGCAATAAGGTAAGCGATTTCTGTATTCATTAGTTTCCCTTCCGGACGGGAGTTGGAACTGTATGAAAATGGCAGGAGCATTAGGCCAAAGGGATAACCCCAAAATCGTCTATCTTGTATTCAAATCGAATTTCAAATGGAATAAATCCAAAGATTGTTTAGGGTTAGGGTTTAGGAGTTGGGGTTTAAGGGTTCGGGGTTTTAGGGTTTAGGGTTTAGGGTTTGGGGTCTTAGGGCTTAGGGTTTATTTTTTTAGGTTTTATGGTTTAAGGGTTTAGGATTTTGGGTTTTATCGTTTGGGTTTAGAGTTTTGGGTTTTGTACTTAGGGTTTAGGATTTCAACGTTAGGGTTTTAGGTTTTCCATGCTAGGGTTTTAGGGTTTTACATTTTAGGGTTTAGGGCTTGGGGTTTTAGGGATCAGGGTTTAGGGTTTGGGGTTTTGGTTTAGAGTTTATTTTCTTAGGTTTTAGGGTTTAGGGTCTTAGATTTCAGGTTTTATTGCTTAGGGTTTAGGATTTTGTGTTAAGGATTTGGGGTTAAGGGTTTAGGGTTTTATGGTTTACTGTTTGGAGTTTAGGGTTTAGGATTTTAGGTTTTAGGGTTTAGGGTTTAGGGGTCAGGGTTTAGGGTTTTGGGTCTAGGGTTTTAGGGCTTGGGGTTTATATTTTTCGATTTTAGGGTTTAGAGTTGAAGATTTCAGGCTTTATAATTTGGGGTTTAGGGTTTAGGGTTTTAGGGTTTAGGGTTTAGGATTTTGTGTTTAGGGTTAGGGTTTAGGATTTGGGGTTTAAGGTTTCAGGGTTTTAGGGTTTAGGGTTTAGGGTTTGGGGTCTTAGGGCTTAGGGTTTATTTTTTTTAGGTTTTATGGTTTAAGGGTTTAGGATTTTGGGTTTTATAGTTTGGGTTTAGAGTTTTGGGTTTTGTACTTAGGGTTTAGGGTTTAGGGTTTAGGATTTCAGCGTTAGGATTTTAAGTTTTCAATGTTAGGGTTTTAGGGTTTTACATTTTAGGGTTTAGGGCTTGGGGTTTTAGGGATCAGGGTTTAGGGTTTAGGGTTTGGGGTTTTGGTTTAGAGTTTATTTTCTTAGGTTTTAGGGTTTAGGGTCTAAGATTTCAAGTTTTATTTCTTAGGGTTTAGGGTTTTGTGTTTAGGATTTGGGGTTAGGGGTTTAGGGTTTTATGGTTTAGTGTTTGGGGTTTAGGGTTTAGGATTTTAGGTTTTAGGTTTTAGGTTTTAGGGTTTATATTTTTCGATTTTAGGGTTTAGAGTTGAAGATTTCAGGTTTTATACTTTAGGGTTTAGGGTTTAGGGTTTAGGGTTTTAGGGTTTAGGGTTTAGGGTTTAGGGTTTAGGGTTTTGGGTTTTAGGGTTTAGGGTTTAGGGTTTTGTGTTTAGGGTTAGGGTTTAGGATTTGGGGTTTAAGGGTTCAGGGTTTTAGGGTTTAGGGTTTAGGGTTTGGGGTCTTAGGGCTTAGGGTTTATTTTTTTAGGTTTTATGGTTTAAGGGTATAGGATTTTGGGTTTTATAGTTTGGGTTTAGAGTTTTGGGTTTTGTACTTAGGGTTTAGGGTTTAGGATTTCAATGTTAGGGTTTTAGGTTTTCCATGTTAGGGTTTTAGGGTTTTACATTTTAGGGTTTAGGGCTTGGGGTTTTAGGGATCAGGGTTTATGGTTTAGGGTTTGGGGTTTTGGTTTAGAGTTTATTTTATTAGGTTTTAGGGTTTAGGGTCTAAGATTTCAAGTTTTATTGCTTAGGGTTTAGGGTTTTGTGTTTAGGATTTTGGGTTAAAGGTTTAGGGTTTAGGGTTTAGGATTTTTTATTTTATAGTTTAGGGTTTAGAGTTTCGGGTTTTGTGTTTAGGGTTTAGGATTTGGAGTTTAAGGGTTCGAGTGCAGGGCTTTTGTGTTTAGGATTTAGTGTTTAGGGTTTAGGGCTTCAATGTTAGGGTATTAGGTTTTCCATGTTAGGGTTTTAGGGTTTTACATTTTAGGGTTTAGGGCTTGGGGTTTTAGGGTTTAGGGATCAGGGTTTAGGGTTTAGGGTTTGGGTTTAGGGTTTAGGGATCGGGGTTCAGGGTTTAGGGTTTAGGGTTTGGGTTTAGGGTTTATTTTTTTATGTTTTAGGGTTTAGGGTCTAAGATTTCAGGTTTTATTGCTTAGGGTTTAGGGTTTTGTGTTTAGGATTTAGGGTTAAGGGTTTAGGATTTTTTATTTTATAGTTTAGGGTTTCAGGTTTTGTGTTTAGGGTTTAGTATTTGGGGTTTAAGGGTTTTAGATTTTAGGGTTTAGGGTTTTGGGTTTGGGGGTTTAGGGTTTAGGGTTTATTTTTTAGGTTTTGTGGTTTTTAAGGACTAGGGTTTAGGGTTTAGGATTTTGAAATTTATAGTTTAGGGTTTTGTCTTACGAATTTTTTGGGTTTTGGTTTTTTGGGTTCTAGTGTTTAATAGATATAGTTTAGGGTTTAGGGTTCACCATTTTGGATTTCAAGGGTTTTGGGTTCACGATTTCATATTTCATGGGTTTAGGGTTTTATAGTTTAGTGTTTAAGGTTAAGGGTTTAGGGTTTTAGGGTTTATGGTTTAGGGTTTGGGTCTTAGAGTTTAGGGTTAATTTTTAGGTTTTATCATTTTAGGGTTTAGGATTTATGGTTTTATAGTTCGGGCTTAGGGTTTCGGGTTTTGTGCTTAGGGTTTAGGGTTTAGGATTTTAGGGTGTGAATGTTAGGGTTTTAGTGCTTTATGTTTTAGGGTTTAGAGTTTAGGTTTTAGGGTTTAGGGTTTGGGGTTTTAGGGTTTAGTATTTATATTTTTGAGTTTTAGGGTTTATGGTGTAGGGTTTAGCATTCGGATTTTATAGTTTAGGGTTTCGTGTTCTATGTTTAGGGTTTGGTGTTTTAGGGTTTAGGGTTTAGGATTCAGGGTTCGGGTTTTAGATTTTATGATTTAGGGTTTAGGGTTTGGGATTTAAGGTTTGGCATTTATTTTTTAGGTTTTGTGGTCTTAAGGGTTAGGGTTTATGGTTTTTGGGTTGTAGGGTCTTAGAGTTTAGGGTTTAGGATTTCGAGATTTATAGTTTTGATTTAGGGTTTTAGGGTGTCAATGTTAGAGTTTTAGGTTTTTCCATGTTAGGGTTTTAGGGTTTGGGGGTTTGGGGTTTTAGGGATCTAATATTTAATAGATGAAGTTTAGGGTTTAGGGCGCACGTTTTGTTATGCCAAGGGTTTAGGATTTTATGGTTTAGTGTTAGGAGTTTAGGGTTTAGCATTTTAGATTTTAGGTTTTAGGGTTTAGGGGTTTAGGGGGTCGGGGGTTTAGGGTTTTAGGGTTTAGGGTTTCGGGTTTAGGGGGTCGGGGTTTAGGGGTTTAGGGTTTGGGGTTTTAGGGTTTAGGGTTTATATTTCTAGGTTCTAGGGTTTAGAGTTGAAGATTTGAGTTTTATACTTTAGGGTTTGGGGGTTTTGTGTTTTGGATTTAGTGTTTAGGGTTTAGGGTTTATACGTTAGGGTTTTAGGTTTTTCCATGTTAGGGTTTTAGGGTTTTACATTTTAGGGTTTAGGGCTTGGGGTTTTAGGGATCGAGTTTAGGGTTTTGGTTTAGAGTTTATTTTCTTAGGTTTTTAGGGTTTAGGGTCTAAGATTTCGGGTTTTATTGCTTAGGGTTTAGGCTTTTGTGTTAAGGATTTGGGGTTAAGGGTTTAGGGTTTTATGGTTTCTTGTTTGGGGTTTAGGGTTTAGGAATTTAGGTTTTAGGTTTTAGGGTTTAGGGTTTAGGGGGTCGGGGTTTAGGGTTTAGGGTCTAGGGTTTTAGGGTTTAGGGTTTATATTTTTTCGATTTTAGGGTTTAGAGTTGAAGATTTTAAGGTGTTATACTTTAGGGTTTAGGGTTTTGGGTTTAGGGTTTAGGGTTTAGGGCTTAGGGTTTAGGGTTTTAGGGTTTAGGGTTTAGGGTTTTGGGTTTTAGGGTTTAGGGTTTAGGGTTTTGAGGGTCCTCACTCGGTCGATGCTTCCTAGTGGTTTAGGGCGACGAGTGGTAATTGCGGTGTAGGTTTAATTCATCCACAAGGCTCTCCCCTTTAGTTTAATTAGTGCCGCACCTCCTCCAGGCGATCATCTCTCGTCCTCTAGCACTCTAGTCTTTATGGCGCAATAAGGTAAGCGATTTACGTATTCATTAGTTTCCACTTAGGACGGGAGTTGGAGCCCCTGTATGAAAATGGCGGGAGCATTAGGCGAAAGGGATAACCCCAAAATCGTCTATCTTGTATTCAAATCGAATTTCAAATGGAAGAAATCCAAAGATTGTTTAGGGTTAGGGTTTAGGAGTTGGGGGTTTAAGGGTTCGGGGTTTTAGGGTTTAGGGTTTAGGGTTTGGGGTCTTAGGGCTTAGGGTTTATTTTTTTTAGGTTTTATGGTTTAAGGGTTTAGGATTTTGGGTTTTATAGTTTGGGTTTAGAGTTTTGGGTTTTGTACTTAGGGTTTAGGGTTTAGGGTTTAGGATTTCAGCGTTAGGATTTTAAGTTTTCAATGTTAGGGTTTTAGGGTTTTACATTTTAGGGTTTAGGGCTTGGGGTTTTAGGGATCAGGGTTTAGGGTTTAGGGTTTGGGGTTTTGGTTTAGAGTTTATTTTCTTAGGTTTTAGGGTTTAGGGTCTAAGATTTCAGGTTTTATTTCTTAGGGTTTAGGGTTTTGTGTTTAGGATTTGGGGTTAGGGGTTTAGGGTTTTATGGTTTAGTGTTTGGGGTTTAGGGTTTAGGATTTTAGGTTTTAGGTTTTAGGTTTTAGGGTTTATATTTTTCGATTTTAGGGTTTAGAGTTGAAGATTTCAGGTTTTATACTTTAGGGTTTAGGGTTTAGGGTTTAGGGTTTTAGGGTTTAGGGTTTAGGGTTTAGGGTTTAGGGTTTTGGGTTTTAGGGTTTAGGGTTTAGGGTTTTGTGTTTAGGGTTAGGGTTTAGGATTTGGGGTTTAAGGGTTCAGGGTTTTAGGGTTTAGGGTTTAGGGTTTGGGGTCTTAGGGCTTAGGGTTTATTTTTTTAGGTTTTATGGTTTAAGGGTATAGGATTTTGGGTTTTATAGTTTGGGTTTAGAGTTTTGGGTTTTGTACTTAGGGTTTAGGGTTTAGGATTTCAATGTTAGGGTTTTAGGTTTTCCATGTTAGGGTTTTAGGGTTTTTACATTTTAGGGTTTAGGGCTTGGGGTTTTAGGGATCGGGGTTTATGGTTTAGGGTTTGGGGGTTTTGGTTTAGAGTTTATTTTATTAGGTTTTAGGGTTTAGGGTCTAAGATTTCAAGTTTTATTGCTTAGGGTTTAGGGTTTTGTGTTTAGGATTTTTGGGTTAAAGGTTTAGGGTTTAGGGTTTAGGATTTTTTTATTTTATAGTTTAGGGTTTAGAGTTTCGGGTTTTGTGTTTAGGGTTTAGGATTTGGAGTTTAAGGGTTCGAGTGCAGGGCTTTTGTGTTTAGGATTTAGTGTTTAGGGTTTAGGGCTTCAATGTTAGGGTATTAGGTTTTTCCATGTTAGGGTTTTAGGGTTTTACATTTTAGGGTTTAGGGCTTGGGGTTTTAGGGTTTAGGGATCGGGGGTTTAGGGTTTGGGTTTAGGGTTTAGGGATCGGGGGTTTAGGGTTTAGGGTTTGGGTTTAGGGTTTATTTTTTTAGGTTTTAGGGTTTAGGGTCTAAGATTTCGGGTTTTATTGCTTAGGGTTTAGGGTTTTGTGTTTAGGATTTAGGGTTAAAGGTTTAGGGTTTAGGATCTTTTTATTTTATAGTTTAGGGTTTCGGGTTTTGTGTTTAGGGTTTAGTATTTGGGGGTTTAAGGGTTTTAGATTTTTAGGGTTTAGGGTTTTGGCTTTTTGGGGTTTAGGGTTTAGGGTTTATTTTTTAGGTTTTGTGGTTTTTAAGGACTAGGGTTTAGGGTTTAGGATTTTGAAATTTATAGTTTAGGGTTTTGTCTTACGAATTTTTGGGTTTTGGTTTTTTTGGGTTCTAGTGTTTAATAGATATAGTTTAGGGTTTAGGGTTCACCATTTTGGATTTCAAGGGTTTTGGGTTCACGATTTCATATTTCATGGGTTTAGGGTTTTATAGTTTAGTGTTTAAGGTTAAGGGTTTAGGGTTTTAGGGTTTATGGTTTAGGGTTTGGGTCTTAGAGTTTAGGGTTAATTTTTAGGTTTTATCATTTTAGGGTTTAGGATTTATGGTTTTATAGTTCGGGCTTAGGGTTTCGGGTTTTGTGCTTAGGGTTTAGGGTTTAGGATTTTAGGGTGTGAATGTTAGGGTTTTAGTGCTTTATGTTTTAGGGTTTAGAGTTTAGGTTTTAGGGTTTAGGGTTTGGGGTTTTAGGGTTTAGTATTTATATTTTTTTGAGTTTTAGGGTTTATGGTGTAGGGTTTAGCATTCGGATTTTATAGTTTAGGGTTTCGTGTTCTATGTTTAGGGTTTGGTGTTTTAGGGTTTAGGGTTTAGGATTCGAGGGTTCGGGTTTTAGATTTTTATGATTTAGGGTTTAGGGTTTGGGATTTAAGGTTTGGCATTTATTTTTTAGGTTTTGTGGTCTTAAGGGTTAGGGTTTATGGTTTTGGGTTGTAGGGTCTTAGAGTTTAGGGTTTAGGATTTCGAGATTTATAGTTTCAGATTTAGGGTTTTAGGGTGTCAATGTTAGAGTTTTAGGTTTTCCATGTTAGGGTTTTAGGGTTTGGGGTTTGGGGTTTTAGGGATCTAATATTTAATAGATGAAGTTTAGGGTTTAGGGCGCACGTTTTGTTATGCCAAGGGTTTAGGATTTTATGGTTTAGTGTTAGGAGTTTAGGGTTTAGCATTTTAGATTTTAGGTTTTAGGGTTTAGGGTTTAGGGGAGTCGGGGGTTTAGGGTTTTAGGGTTTAGGGTTTCGGGTTTAGCGGGTCGGGGGTTTAGGGGTTTAGGGTTTGGGGTTTTAGGGTTTAGGGTTTATATTTCTAGGTTCTAGGGTTTAGAGTTGAAGATTTCAGTTTTATACTTTAGGGTTTGGGGTTTTGTGTTTTGGATTTAGTGTTTAGGGTTTAGGGTTTATACGTTAGGGTTTTAGGTTTTCCATGTTAGGGTTTTAGGGTTTTACATTTTAGGGTTTAGGGCTTGGGGTTTTAGGGATCAGAGTTTAGGGTTTTGGTTTAGAGTTTATTTTCTTAGGTTTTAGGGTTTAGGGTCTAAGATTTCAGGTTTTATTGCTTAGGGTTTAGGCTTTTGTGTTAAGGATTTGGGGTTAAGGGTTTAGGGTTTTATGGTTTACTGTTTGGGGTTTAGGGTTTAGGAATTTAGGTTTTAGGTTTTAGGGTTTAGGGTTTAGGGGTCAGGGTTTAGGGTTTAGGGTCTAGGGTTTTAGGGTTTAGGGTTTATATTTTTCGATTTTAGGGTTTAGAGTTGAAGATTTTAAGGTGTTATACTTTAGGGTTTAGGGTTTTGGGTTTAGGGTTTAGGGTTTAGGGCTTAGGGTTTAGGGTTTTAGGGTTTAGGGTTTAGGGTTTAGGGTTTTGGGTTTTAGGGTTTAGGGTTTAGGGTTTTGAGGGTCCTCCTCAGTCCAATGCTTCCTAGTGGTTTTAGGGCAACGAGTGGTAATTGCGGTGTAGGTTTAATTCATCCACAAGGCTCTCCCCTTTAGTTTAATTAGTGCCGCACCTCCTCGAGGCGATCATCTCTCGTCCTCTAGCACTCTAGTCTTTATGGCGCAATAAGGTAAGCGATTTACGTATTCATTAGTTTCCCTTAGGACGGGAGTTGGAGCCCCTGTATGAAAATGGCGGGAGCATTAGGCGAAAGGGATAACCCCAAAATCGTCTATCTTGTATTCAAATCGAATTTCAAATGGAAGAAATCCAAAGATTGTTTAGGGTTAGGGTTTAGGAGTTGGGGTTTAAGGGTTCGGGGTTTTAGGGTTTAGGGTTTAGGGTTTGGGGTCTTAGGGCTTAGGGTTTATTTTTTTAGGTTTTATGGTTTAAGGGTTTAGGATTTTGGGTTTTATAGTTTGGGTTTAGAGTTTTGGGTTTTGTACTTAGGGTTTAGGATTTCAACGTTAGGGTTTTAGGTTTTTCCATGCTAGGGTTTTAGGGTTTTACATTTTAGGGTTTAGGGCTTGGGGTTTTAGGGATCGGGGGTTTAGGGTTTGGGGTTTTGGTTTAGAGTTTATTTTCTTAGGTTTTTAGGGTTTAGGGTCTTAGATTTCGGGTTTTATTGCTTAGGGTTTAGGATTTTTGTGTTAAGGATTTGGGGTTAAGGGTTTAGGGTTTTATGGTTTCTTGTTTGGAGTTTAGGGTTTAGGATTTTTAGGTTTTAGGGTTTAGGGTTTAGGGGGTCGGGGGTTTAGGGTTTTGGGTCTAGGGTTTTAGGGCTTGGGGTTTATATTTTTTCGATTTTAGGGTTTAGAGTTGAAGATTTCGGGCTTTATAATTTAGGGGTTTAGGGTTTAGGGTTTTAGGGTTTAGGGTTTAGGATTTTTGTGTTTAGGGTTAGGGTTTAGGATTTGGGGTTTAAGGTTTCGGGGGTTTTAGGGTTTAGGGTTTAGGGTTTGGGGTCTTAGGGCTTAGGGTTTATTTTTTTTAGGTTTTATGGTTTAAGGGTTTAGGATTTTGGGTTTTTATAGTTTGGGTTTAGAGTTTTGGGTTTTTGTACTTAGGGTTTAGGGTTTAGGGTTTAGGATTTCGGCGTTAGGATTTTAAGTTTTCAATGTTAGGGTTTTAGGGTTTTACATTTTAGGGTTTAGGGCTTGGGGTTTTAGGGATCGGGGTTTAGGGTTTAGGGTTTGGGGGTTTTGGTTTAGAGTTTATTTTCTTAGGTTTTAGGGTTTAGGGTCTAAGATTTCGGGTTTTATTTCTTAGGGTTTAGGGTTTTGTGTTTAGGATTTGGGGTTAGGGGTTTAGGGTTTTATGGTTTTAGTGTTTGGGGTTTAGGGTTTAGGATTTTAGGTTTTAGGTTTTAGGTTTTAGGGTTTATATTTTTTCGATTTTAGGGTTTAGAGTTGAAGATTTCGGGGTTTTATACTTTAGGGGTTTAGGGTTTAGGGTTTAGGGTTTTAGGGTTTAGGGTTTAGGGTTTAGGGTTTAGGGTTTTGGGTTTTAGGGTTTAGGGTTTAGGGTTTTGTGTTTAGGGTTAGGGTTTAGGATTTGGGGGTTTAAGGGTTCGGGGGTTTTAGGGTTTAGGGTTTAGGGTTTGGGGTCTTAGGGGCTTAGGGTTTATTTTTTTTAGGTTTTATGGTTTTAAGGGTATAGGATTTTGGGTTTTATAGTTTGGGTTTAGAGTTTTGGGTTTTTGTACTTAGGGTTTAGGGTTTAGGATTTCAATGTTAGGGTTTTAGGTTTTCCATGTTAGGGTTTTAGGGTTTTACATTTTAGGGTTTAGGGCTTGGGGTTTTAGGGATCAGGGTTTATGGTTTAGGGTTTGGGGGTTTTGGTTTAGAGTTTATTTTATTAGGTTTTAGGGTTTAGGGTCTAAGATTTCAAGTTTTATTGCTTAGGGTTTAGGGTTTTGTGTTTAGGATTTTTGGGTTAAAGGTTTAGGGTTTAGGGTTTAGGATTTTTTATTTTATAGTTTAGGGTTTAGAGTTTCGGGTTTTGTGTTTAGGGTTTAGGATTTGGAGTTTAAGGGTTCAGGGTCTGGGCTTTTGTGTTTAGGATTTAGTGTTTAGGGTTTAGGGCTTCAATGTTAGGGTATTAGGTTTTCCATGTTAGGGTTTTAGGGTTTTACATTTTAGGGTTTAGGGCTTGGGGTTTTAGGGTTTAGGGATCGGGGGTTTAGGGTTTGGGTTTAGGGTTTAGGGATCGGGGGTTTAGGGTTTAGGGTTTGGGTTTAGGGTTTATTTTTTTAGGTTTTAGGGTTTAGGGTCTAAGATTTCAGGTTTTATTGCTTAGGGTTTAGGGTTTTGTGTTTAGGATTTAGGGTTAAAGGTTTAGGGTTTAGGATCTTTTATTTTATAGTTTAGGGTTTCGGGGTTTTGTGTTTAGGGTTTAGTATTTGGGGTTTAAGGGTTTTAGATTTTAGGGTTTAGGGTTTTGGCTTTTTGGGGGTTTAGGGTTTAGGGTTTATTTTTTAGGTTTTGTGGTTTTTAAGGACTAGGGTTTAGGGTTTAGGATTTTGAAATTTATAGTTTAGGGTTTTGTCTTACGAATTTTTGGGTTTTGGTTTTTTGGGTTCTAGTGTTTAATAGATATAGTTTAGGGTTTAGGGTTCACCATTTTGGATTTCAAGGGTTTTGGGTTCACGATTTCATATTTCATGGGTTTAGGGTTTTATAGTTTAGTGTTTAAGGTTAAGGGTTTAGGGTTTTAGGGTTTATGGTTTAGGGTTTGGGTCTTAGAGTTTAGGGTTAATTTTTAGGTTTTATCATTTTAGGGTTTAGGATTTATGGTTTTATAGTTCGGGCTTAGGGTTTCGGGTTTTGTGCTTAGGGTTTAGGGTTTAGGATTTTTAGGGTGTGAATGTTAGGGTTTTAGTGCTTTATGTTTTAGGGTTTAGAGTTTAGGTTTTAGGGTTTAGGGTTTGGGGTTTTAGGGTTTAGTATTTATATTTTTGAGTTTTAGGGTTTATGGTGTAGGGTTTAGCATTCGGATTTTATAGTTTAGGGTTTCGTGTTCTATGTTTAGGGTTTGGTGTTTTAGGGTTTAGGGTTTAGGATTCGGGGTTCGGGTTTTAGATTTTTATGATTTAGGGTTTAGGGTTTGGGATTTAAGGTTTGGCATTTATTTTTTAGGTTTTGTGGTCTTAAGGGTTAGGGTTTATGGTTTTGGGTTGTAGGGTCTTAGAGTTTAGGGTTTAGGATTTGAGATTTATAGTTTTGATTTAGGGTTTTAGGGTGTCAATGTTAGAGTTTTAGGTTTTTCCATGTTAGGGTTTTAGGGTTTGGGGGTTTGGGGTTTTAGGGATCTAATATTTAATAGATGAAGTTTAGGGTTTAGGGCGCACGTTTTGTTATGCCAAGGGTTTAGGATTTTATGGTTTAGTGTTAGGAGTTTAGGGTTTAGCATTTTAGATTTTTAGGTTTTAGGGTTTAGGGTTTAGGGGGTCGGGGTTTAGGGTTTTAGGGTTTAGGGTTTCGGGTTTAGCGAGTCGGGGTTTAGGGGTTTAGGGTTTGGGGTTTTAGGGTTTAGGGTTTATATTTCTAGGTTCTAGGGTTTAGAGTTGAAGATTTCAGTTTTATACTTTAGGGTTTGGGGTTTTGTGTTTTGGATTTAGTGTTTAGGGTTTAGGGTTTATACGTTAGGGTTTTAGGTTTTCCATGTTAGGGTTTTAGGGTTTTACACTTTAGGGTTTAGGGCTTGGGGTTTTAGGGATCGAGTTTAGGGGTTTTGGTTTAGAGTTTATTTTCTTAGGTTTTAGGGTTTAGGGTCTAAGATTTCAGGTTTTATTGCTTAGGGTTTAGGCTTTTGTGTTAAGGATTTGGGGTTAAGGGTTTAGGGTTTTATGGTTTACTGTTTGGGGTTTAGGGTTTAGGAATTTAGGTTTTAGGTTTTAGGGTTTAGGGTTTAGGGGTCAGGGTTTAGGGTTTAGGGTCTAGGGTTTTAGGGTTTAGGGTTTATATTTTTCGATTTTAGGGTTTAGAGTTGAAGATTTTAAGGTGTTATACTTTAGGGTTTAGGGTTTTGGGTTTAGGGTTTAGGGTTTAGGGCTTAGGGTTTAGGGTTTTAGGGTTTAGGGTTTAGGGTTTTGGGTTTTAGGGTTTAGGGTTTAGGGTTTTGAGGGTCCTCCTCAGTCCAATGCTTCCTAGTGGTTTTAGGGCAACGAGTGGTAATTGCAGTGTAGGTTTAATTCATCCACAAGGCTCTCCCCTTTAGTTTAATTAGTGCCGCACCTCCTCCGAGCGATCATCTCTCGTCCTCTAGCACTCTAGTCTTTATGGCGCAATAAGGTAAGCGATTTCTGTATTCATTAGTTTCCACTTAGGACGGGAGTTGGAGCCCCTGTATGAAAATGGCGGGAGCATTAGGCGAAAGGGATAACCCCAAAATCATCTATCTTGTATTCAAATCGAATTTCAAATGGAAGAAATCCAAAGATTGTTTAGGGTTAGGGTTTAGGAGTTGGGGTTTAAGGGTTCGGGGTTTTAGGGTTTAGGGTTTAGGGTTTGGGGTCTTAGGGCTTAGGGTTTATTTTTTTAGGTTTTATGGTTTAAGGGTTTAGGATTTTGGGTTTTATCGTTTGGGTTTAGAGTTTTGGGTTTTGTACTTAGGGTTTAGGATTTCAACGTTAGGGTTTTAGGTTTTCCATGCTAGGGTTTTAGGGTTTTACATTTTAGGGTTTAGGGCTTGGGGTTTTAGGGATCAGGGTTTAGGGTTTGGGGTTTTGGTTTAGAGTTTATTTTCTTAGGTTTTAGGGTTTAGGGTCTAAGATTTCAGGTTTTATTGCTTAGGGTTTAGGATTTTGTGTTAAGGATTTGGGGTTAAGGGTTTAGGGTTTTATGGTTTACTGTTTGGAGTTTAGGGTTTAGGATTTTTAGGTTTTAGGGTTTAGGGTTTAGGGGGTCGGGGGTTTAGGGTTTTGGGTCTAGGGTTTTAGGGCTTGGGGTTTATATTTTTCGATTTTAGGGTTTAGAGTTGAAGATTTCAGGCTTTATAATTTAGGGTTTAGGGTTTAGGGTTTAGGGTTTTAGGGTTTAGGGTTTAGGATTTTGTGTTTAGGGTTAGGGTTTAGGATTTGGGGTTTAAGGTTTCAGGGTTTTAGGGTTTAGGGTTTAGGGTTTGGGGTCTTAGGGCTTAGGGTTTATTTTTTTTAGGTTTTATGGTTTAAGGGTTTAGGATTTTGGGTTTTATAGTTTGGGTTTAGAGTTTTGGGTTTTGTACTTAGGGTTTAGGGTTTAGGATTTCAATGTTAGGGTTTTAGGTTTTCCATGTTAGGGTTTTAGGGTTTTACATTTTAGGGTTTAGGGCTTGGGGTTTTAGGGTTTAGGGATCAGGGTTTAGGGTTTGGGTTTAGGGTTTAGGGATCGGGGTTTAGGGTTTAGGGTTTGGGTTTAGGGTTTATTTTTTTAGGTTTTAGGGTTTAGGGTCTAAGATTTCAGGTTTTATTGCTTAGGGTTTAGGGTTTTGTGTTTAGGATTTAGGGTTAAAGGTTTAGGGTTTAGGATCTTTTATTTTATAGTTTAGGGTTTCAGGTTTTGTGTTTAGGGTTTAGTATTTGGGGTTTAAGGGTTTTAGATTTTAGGGTTTAGGGTTTTGGCTTTTGGGGTTTAGGGTTTAGGGTTTATTTTTAGGTTTTGTGGTTTTAAGGACTAGGGTTTAGGGTTTAGGATTTTGAAATTTATAGTTTAGGGTTTTGTCTTCTGAATTTTTGGGTTTTGGTTTTTTGGGTTCTAGTGTTTAATAGATATAGTTTAGGGTTTAGGGTTCACCATTTTGGATTTCAAGGGTTTTGGGTTCACGATTTCATATTTCATGGGTTTAGGGTTTTATAGTTTAGTGTTTAAGGTTAAGGGTTTAGGGTTTTAGGGTTTATGGTTTAGGGTTTGGGTCTTAGAGTTTAGGGTTAATTTTTTAGGTTTTATCATTTTAGGGTTTAGGATTTATGGTTTTATAGTTCGGGCTTAGGGTTTCGGGTTTTGTGCTTAGGGTTTAGGGTTTAGGATTTTAGGGTGTGAATGTTAGGGTTTTAGTGCTTTATGTTTTAGGGTTTAGAGTTTAGGTTTTAGGGTTTAGGGTTTGGGGTTTTAGGGTTTAGTATTTATATTTTTGAGTTTTAGGGTTTATGGTGTAGGGTTTAGCATTCGGATTTTATAGTTTAGGGTTTCGTGTTCTATGTTTAGGGTTTGGTGTTTTAGGGTTTAGGGTTTAGGATTCGGGGGTTCGGGTTTTAGATTTTTATGATTTAGGGTTTAGGGTTTGGGATTTAAGGTTTGGCATTTATTTTTTAGGTTTTGTGGTCTTAAGGGTTAGGGTTTATGGTTTTGGGTTGTAGGGTCTTAGAGTTTAGGGTTTAGGATTTCGAGATTTATAGTTTCAGATTTAGGGTTTTAGGGTGTCAATGTTAGAGTTTTAGGTTTTCCATGTTAGGGTTTTAGGGTTTGGGGTTTGGGGTTTTAGGGATCTAATATTTAATAGATGAAGTTTAGGGTTTAGGGCGCACGTTTTGTTATGCCAAGGGTTTAGGATTTTATGGTTTAGTGTTAGGAGTTTAGGGTTTAGCATTTTAGATTTTAGGTTTTAGGGTTTAGGGTTTAGGGGTCAGGGTTTAGGGTTTTAGGGTTTAGGGTTTCGGGTTTAGCGGTCAGGGTTTAGGGTTTAGGGTTTGGGGTTTTAGGGTTTAGGGTTTATATTTCTAGGTTCTAGGGTTTAGAGTTGAAGATTTCAGTTTTATACTTTAGGGTTTGGGGTTTTGTGTTTTGGATTTAGTGTTTAGGGTTTAGGGTTTATACGTTAGGGTTTTAGGTTTTCCATGTTAGGGTTTTAGGGTTTTACATTTTAGGGTTTAGGGCTTGGGGTTTTAGGGATCAGAGTTTAGGGTTTTGGTTTAGGGTTTAGGGTTTAGGGTTTGGGATTTAAGGTTTGGCATTTATTTTTAGGTTTTGTGGTCTTAAGGGTTAGGGTTTATGGTTTTGGGTTGTAGGGTCTTAGAGTTTAGGGTTTAGGATTTGAGATTTATAGTTTTGATTTAGGGTTTAGGGTGTCGATGTTAGAGTTTTAGGGTTTTCCATGTTAGGGTTTTAGGGTTTGGGGTTTTGGGGTTTTAGGGATCTAATATTTAATAGATGAAGTTTAGGGTTTAGGGCGCACGTTTTGTTATGCTAAGGGTTTAGGGATTTTATGGTTTAGTGTTAGGAGTTTAGGGTTTAGCATTTTAGATTTTAGGTTTTAGGGTTTAGGGTTTAGGGGTCAGGGTTTAGGGTTTTAGGGTTTAGGGTTTCGGGTTTAGGGGTCAGGGTTTAGGGTTTAGGGTTTATATTTCTAGGTTCTAGGGTTTAGAGTTGAAGATTTCAGTTTTATACTTTAGGGTTTGGGGTTTTGTGTTTTGGATTTAGTGTTTAGGGTTTAGGGTTTATACGTTAGGGTTTTAGGTTTTCCATGTTAGGGTTTTAGGGTTTTACATTTTAGGGTTTAGGGCTTGGGGTTTTAGGGATCAGAGTTTAGGGTTTTGGTTTAGAGTTTATTTTCTTAGGTTTTAGGGTTTAGGGTCTAAGATTTCAGGTTTTATTGCTTAGGGTTTAGGCTTTTGTGTTAAGGATTTGGGGTTAAGGGTTTAGGGTTTTATGGTTTACTGTTTGGGGTTTAGGGTTTAGGAATTTAGGTTTTAGGTTTTAGGGTTTAGGGTTTAGGGGTCAGGGTTTAGGGTTTAGGGTCTAGGGTTTTAGGGTTTAGGGTTTATATTTTTCGATTTTAGGGTTTAGAGTTGAAGATTTTAAGGTGTTATACTTTAGGGTTTAGGGTTTTGGGTTTAGGGTTTAGGGTTAAGGGCTTAGGGTTTAGGGTTTTAGGGTTTAGGGTTTAGGGTTTAGGGTTTAGGGTTTTGGGTTTTAGGGTTTAGGGTTTAGGGTTTTGTGTTTAGGGTTAGGGTTTAGGAGTTGGGGTTTAAGGGTTCGGGGTTTTAGGGTTTAGGGTTAAGGGTTTGGGGTCTTAGGGCTTAGGGTTTATTTTTTTAGGTTTTATGGTTTAAGGGTTTAGGATTTTGGGTTTTATAGTTTGGGTTTAGAGTTTTGGGTTTTGTACTTAGGGTTTAGGGATTTCAACGTTAGGGTTTTAGGTTTTTCCATGCTAGGGGTTTTAGGGTTTTACATTTTAGGGTTTAGGGCTTGGGGTTTTAGGGATCGGGGGTTTAGGGTTTGGGGGTTTTGGTTTAGAGTTTATTTTCTTAGGTTTTAGGGTTTAGGGTCTAAGATTTCGGGTTTTATTGCTTAGGGTTTAGGATTTTTGTGTTAAGGATTTGGGGTTAAGGGTTTAGGGTTTTCATGGTTTCTTGTTTGGAGTTTAGGGTTTAGGATTTTTAGGTTTTAGGGTTTAGGGTTTAGGGGGTCGGGGGTTTAGGGTTTTGGGTCTAGGGTTTTAGGGCTTGGGGTTTATATTTTTTCGATTTTAGGGTTTAGAGTTGAAGATTTCGGGCTTTATAATTTAGGGTTTAGGGTTTAGGGTTTTTAGGGTTTAGGGTTTAGGATTTTTGTGTTTAGGGTTAGGGTTTAGGATTTGGGGTTTAAGGGTTTCGGGGTTTTAGGGTTTAGGGTTTAGGGTTTGGGGTCTTAGGGCTTAGGGTTTATTTTTTTTAGGTTTTATGGTTTAAGGGTTTAGGATTTTTGGGTTTTTATAGTTTGGGTTTAGAGTTTTGGGTTTTGTACTTAGGGTTTAGGGTTTAGGGTTTAGGATTTCGGCGTTAGGATTTTAAGTTTTTCAATGTTAGGGTTTTAGGGTTTTACATATTTAGGGTTTAGGGCTTGGGGTTTTAGGGATCGGGAGCTTTAGGGTTTAGGGTTTGGGGTTTTGGTTTAGAGTTTATTTTCTTAGGTTTTAGGGTTTAGGGTCTAAGATTTCAGGTTTTATTGCTTAGGGTTTAGGGTTTTGTGTTAAGGATTTGGGGTTAAGGGTTTAGGGTTTTATGGTTTAGTGTTTGGGGTTTAGGGTTTAGGATTTTAGGTTTTAGGTTTTAGGGTTTAGGGTTTATATTTTTCGGTTTTAGGGTTTAGAGTTGAAGATTTCAGGTTTTATACTTTAGGGTTTAGGGTTTAGGGTTTAGGTTTAGGGTTTTGGGTTTAGGGTTTAGGGTTTGTATTTTAGGGTTTAGGGTTTAGGGTTTTGTGTTTAGGGTTAGGGTTTAGGGTTTGGGGTTTAAGGGTTCAGGGTTTTAGGGTTTAGGGTTTAGGGTTTGGGGTCTTAGGGCTTAGGGTTTATTTCCTTAGGTTTTATGGTTTAAGGGTATAGGATTTTTGGGTTTTATAGTTTGGGTTTAGGGTTTTGGGTTTTGTACTTAGGGTTTAGGGTTTAGGATTTCAATGTTAGGGTTTTAGGTTTTCCATGTTAGGGTTTTAGGGTTTTTACATTTTAGGGTTTAGGGCTTGGGGTTTTAGGGATCGGGGTTTATGGTTTAGGGTTTGGGGGTTTTGGTTTAGAGTTTATTTTATTAGGTTTTAGGGTTTAGGGTCTAAGATTTCAAGTTTTATTGCTTAGGGTTTAGGGTTTTGTGTTTAGGATTTTTGGGTTAAAGGTTTAGGGTTTAGGGTTTAGGATTTTTTATTTTATAGTTTAGGGTTTAGAGTTTCGGGTTTTGTGTTTAGGGTTTAGGATTTGGAGTTTAAGGGTTCAGGGTCTGGGCTTTTGTGTTTAGGATTTAGTGTTTAGGGTTTAGGGCTTCAATGTTAGGGTATTAGGTTTTCCATGTTAGGGTTTTAGGGTTTTACATTTTAGGGTTTAGGGCTTGGGGTTTTAGGGTTTAGGGGATCGGGGGTTTAGGGTTTGGGTTTAGGGTTTAGGGATCGGGGTTTAGGGTTTAGGGTTTGGGTTTAGGGTTTATTTTTTTTAGGTTTTAGGGTTTAGGGTCTAAGATTTCGGGTTTTATTGCTTAGGGTTTAGGGTTTTTGTGTTTAGGATTTAGGGTTAAAGGTTTAGGGTTTAGGATCTTTTATTTTATAGTTTAGGGTTTCAGGTTTTGTGTTTAGGGTTTAGTATTTGGGGTTTAAGGGTTTTAGATTTTAGGGTTTAGGGTTTTGGCTTTTGGGGTTTAGGGTTTAGGGTTTATTTTTAGGTTTTGTGGTTTTAAGGACTAGGGTTTAGGGTTTAGGATTTTGAAATTTATAGTTTAGGGTTTTGTCTTCTGAATTTTTGGGTTTTGGTTTTTTGGGTTCTAGTGTTTAATAGATATAGTTTAGGGTTTAGGGTTCACCATTTTGGATTTCAAGGGTTTTGGGTTCACGATTTCATATTTCATGGGTTTAGGGTTTTATAGTTTAGTGTTTAAGGTTAAGGGTTTAGGGTTTTAGGGTTTATGGTTTAGGGTTTGGGTCTTAGAGTTTAGGGTTAATTTTTAGGTTTTATCATTTTAGGGTTTAGGATTTATGGTTTTATAGTTCGGGCTTAGGGTTTCGGGTTTTGTGCTTAGGGTTTAGGGTTTAGGATTTTTAGGGTGTGAATGTTAGGGTTTTAGTGCTTTATGTTTTAGGGTTTAGAGTTTAGGTTTTAGGGTTTAGGGTTTGGGGTTTTAGGGTTTAGTATTTATATTTTTTGAGTTTTAGGGTTTATGGTGTAGGGTTTAGCATTCGGATTTTATAGTTTAGGGTTTCGTGTTCTATGTTTAGGGTTTGGTGTTTTTAGGGTTTAGGGTTTAGGATTCGGGGTTCGGGTTTTAGATTTTTATGATTTAGGGTTTAGGGTTTGGGATTTAAGGTTTGGCATTTATTTTTTAGGTTTTGTGGTCTTAAGGGTTAGGGTTTATGGTTTTTGGGTTGTAGGGTCTTAGAGTTTAGGGTTTAGGATTTGAGATTTATAGTTTTGATTTAGGGTTTTAGGGTGTCAATGTTAGAGTTTTAGGTTTTTCCATGTTAGGGTTTTAGGGTTTGGGGTTTGGGGTTTTAGGGATCTAATATTTAATAGATGAAGTTTAGGGTTTAGGGCGCACGTTTTGTTATGCCAAGGGTTTAGGATTTTATGGTTTAGTGTTAGGAGTTTAGGGTTTAGCATTTTAGATTTTAGGTTTTAGGGTTTAGGGTTTAGGGGTCAGGGTTTAGGGTTTTAGGGTTTAGGGTTTCGGGTTTAGCGAGTCGGGGTTTAGGGGTTTAGGGTTTGGGGGTTTTAGGGTTTAGGGTTTATATTTCTAGGTTCTAGGGTTTAGAGTTGAAGATTTGAGTTTTATACTTTAGGGTTTGGGGGTTTTGTGTTTTGGATTTAGTGTTTAGGGTTTAGGGTTTATACGTTAGGGTTTTAGGTTTTTCCATGTTAGGGTTTTAGGGTTTTACATTTTAGGGTTTAGGGCTTGGGGTTTTAGGGATCGAGTTTAGGGTTTTGGTTTAGAGTTTATTTTCTTAGGTTTTAGGGTTTAGGGTCTAAGATTTCAGGTTTTATTGCTTAGGGTTTAGGCTTTTGTGTTAAGGATTTGGGGTTAAGGGTTTAGGGTTTTATGGTTTACTGTTTGGGGTTTAGGGTTTAGGAATTTAGGTTTTAGGTTTTAGGGTTTAGGGTTTAGGGGGTCGGGGTTTAGGGTTTAGGGTCTAGGGTTTTAGGGTTTAGGGTTTATATTTTTCGATTTTAGGGTTTAGAGTTGAAGATTTTAAGGTGTTATACTTTAGGGTTTAGGGTTTTGGGTTTAGGGTTTAGGGTTTAGGGCTTAGGGTTTAGGGTTTTAGGGTTTAGGGTTTAGGGTTTAGGGTTTTGGGTTTTTAGGGTTTAGGGTTTAGGGTTTTGAGGGTCCTCCTCGGTCAGATGCTTCCTAGTGGTTTTAGAGGCGACGAGTGGTAATTGCGGTGTAGGTTTAATTCATCCACAAGGCTCTCCCCTTTAGTTTAATTAGTGCTGCACCTCCTCAGGGCGATCATCTCTCGTCCTCTAGCACTCTAGTCTTTATGGCGCAATAAGGTAAGCGATTTACGTATTCATTAGTTTCCACTTAGGACGGGAGTTGGAGCTGTATGAAAATGGCGGGGAGCATTAGGCGAAAGGGATAACCCCAAAAATCGTCTATCTTGTATTCAAATCGAATTTCAAATGGAAGAAATCCAAAGATTGTTTA
Organism: Catharanthus roseus; assembly: GCA_028651295.1. Lineage (NCBI taxonomy): Eukaryota > Viridiplantae > Streptophyta > Magnoliopsida > Gentianales > Apocynaceae > Catharanthus > Catharanthus roseus. The sequence continues at coordinate 1,289,653 of JAPQWS010000132.1, forward strand.
GGGTTAGGGTTTAGGAGTTGGGGTTTAAGGGTTCGGGGTTTTAGGGTTTAGGGTTTAGGGTTTGGGGTCTTAGGGCTTAGGGTTTATTTTTTTAGGTTTTATGGTTTAAGGGTTTAGGATTTTGGGTTTTATCGTTTGGGTTTAGAGTTTTGGGTTTTGTACTTAGGGTTTAGGATTTCAACGTTAGGGTTTTAGGTTTTCCATGCTAGGGTTTTAGGGTTTTACATTTTAGGGTTTAGGGCTTGGGGTTTTAGGGATCAGGGTTTAGGGTTTGGGGTTTTGGGGTTTTGCTTTAGAGTTTATTTTCTTAGGTTTTAGGGTTTAGGGTCTAAGATTTCAGGTTTTATTGCTTAGGGTTTAGGATTTTGTGTTAAGGATTTGGGGTTAAGGGTTTAGGGTTTTATGGTTTACTGTTTGGAGTTTAGGGTTTAGGATTTTAGGTTTTAGGGTTTAGGGTTTAGGGGTCAGGGTTTAGGGTTTTGGGTCTAGGGTTTTAGGGCTTGGGGTTTATATTTTTCGATTTTAGGGTTTAGAGTTGAAGATTTCAGGCTTTATGATTTAGGGTTTAGGGTTTAGGGTTTAGGGTTTTAGGGTTTAGGGTTTAGGATTTTGTGTTTAGGGTTAGGGTTTAGGATTTGGGGTTTAAGGTTTCAGGGTTTTAGGGTTTAGGGTTTAGGGTTTGGGGTCTTAGGGCTTAGGGTTTATTTTTTTTAGGTTTTATGGTTTAAGGGTTTAGGATTTTGGGTTTTATAGTTTGGGTTTAGAGTTTTGGGTTTTGTACTTAGGGTTTAGGGTTTAGGGTTTAGGATTTCAGCGTTAGGATTTTAAGTTTTCAATGTTAGGGTTTTAGGGTTTTACATTTTAGGGTTTAGGGCTTGGGGTTTTAGGGATCGGGGGTTTAGGGTTTAGGGTTTGGGGGTTTTGGTTTAGAGTTTATTTTCTTAGGTTTTAGGGTTTAGGGTCTAAGATTTCAGGTTTTATTTCTTAGGGTTTAGGGTTTTGTGTTTAGGATTTGGGGTTAGGGGTTTAGGGTTTTATGGTTTAGTGTTTGGGGTTTAGGGTTTAGGATTTTAGGTTTTAGGTTTTAGGTTTTAGGTTTTAGGGTTTATATTTTTCGATTTTAGGGCTTAGAGTTGAAGATTTCAGGTTTTATACTTTAGGGTTTAGGGTTTAGGGTTTAGGGTTTTAGGGTTTAGGGTTTAGGGTTTAGGGTTTTGGGTTTTAGGTTTTAGGGTTTAGGGTTTTGTGTTTAGGGTTAGGGTTTAGGATTTGGGGTTTAAGGGTTCAGGGTTTTAGGGTTTAGGGTTTAGGGTTTGGGGTCTTAGGGCTTAGGGTTTATTTTATTAGGTTTTATGGTTTAAGGGTATAGGATTTTGGGTTTTATAGTTTGGGTTTAGAGTTTTGGGTTTTGTACTTAGGGTTTAGGGTTTAGGATTTCAATGTTAGGGTTTTAGGTTTTCCATGTTAGGGTTTTAGGGTTTTACATTTTAGGGTTTAGGGCTTGGGGTTTTAGGGATCGGGGGTTTATGGTTTAGGGTTTGGGGGTTTTGGTTTAGAGTTTATTTTATTAGGTTTTAGGGTTTAGGGTCTAAGATTTCAAGTTTTATTGCTTAGGGCTTAGGGTTTTGTGTTTAGGATTTTGGGTTAAAGGTTTAGGGCTTAGGGTTTAGGATTTTTTATTTTATAGTTTAGGGTTTAGAGTTTCGGGTTTTGTGTTTAGGGTTTAGGATTTGGAGTTTAAGGGTTCAGGGTCTGGGCTTTTGTGTTTAGGATCTAGTGTTTAGGGTTTAGGGCTTCAATGTTAGGGTATTAGGTTTTCCATGTTAGGGTTTTAGGGTTTTACATTTTAGGGTTTAGGGCTTGGGGTTTTAGGGTTTAGGGATCAGGGTTTAGGGTTTGGGTTTAGGGTTTAGGGATCGGGGTTTAGGGTTTAGGGTTTGGGTTTAGGGTTTTACATTTTAGGGTTTAGGGCTTGGGGTTTTAGGGATCAGGGTTTAGGGTTTGGGGTTTTGGTTTAGAGTTTATTTTCTTAGGTTTTAGGGTTTAGGGTCTAAGATTTCAGGTTTTATTGCTTAGGGTTTAGGATTTTGTGTTAAGGATTTGGGGTTAAGGGTTTAGGGTTTTATGGTTTACTGTTTGGAGTTTAGGGTTTAGGATTTTAGGTTTTAGGGTTTAGGGTTTAGGGGTCAGGGTTTAGGGTTTTGGGTCTAGGGTTTTAGGGCTTGGGGGTTTATATTTTTTCGATTTTAGGGTTTAGAGTTGAAGATTTCAGGCTTTATAATTTAGGGTCTAGGGTTTAGGGTTTAGGGTTTAGGGTTTTAGGGTTTAGGGTTTAGGATATTGTGTTTAGGGTTAGGGTTTAGGATTTGGGGTTTAAGGGTTCAGGGTTTTAGGGTTTAGGGTTTAGGGTTTGGGGTCTTAGGGCTTAGGGTTTATTTTCTTTAGGTTTTATTGTTTAAGGGTTTAGGATTTTGGGTTTTATAGTTTGGGTTTAGAGTTTTGGGTTTTGTACTTAGGGTTTAGGGTTTAGGGTTTAGGATTTCAGCGTTAGGATTTTAAGTTTTCAATGTTAGGGTTTTAGGGTTTTACATTTTAGGGTTTAGGGCTTGGGGTTTTAGGGATCAGGGTTTAGGGTTTAGGGTATTGGGTTTTGGTTTAGAGTTTATTTTCTTAGGTTTTAGGGTTTAGGGTCTAAGATTTCAGGTTTTATTTCTTAGGGTTTAGGGTTTTGTGTTTAGGATTTGGGGTTAGGGGTTTAGGGTTTTATGGTTTAGTGTTTGGGGTTTAGGGTTTAGGATTTTAGGTTTTAGGTTTTTGGGTTTAGGGTTTATATTTTTCGATTTTAGGGTTTAGAGTTGAAGATTTCAGGTTTTATACTTTAGGGTTTAGGGTTTAGGGTTTAGGGTTTTAGGGTTTAGGGTTTAGGGTTTAGGGTTTTGGGTTTTAGGGTTTAGGGTTTAGGGTTTTGTGTTTAGGGTTAGGGTTTAGGATTTGGGGGGTTTAAGGGTTCGGGGGTTTTAGGGTTTAGGGTTTAGGGTTTGGGGTCTTAGGGCTTAGGGTTTATTTTTTTAGGTTTTATGGTTTAAGGGTATAGGATTTTGGGTTTTATAGTTTGGGTTTAGAGTTTTGGGTTTTGTACTTAGGGTTTAGGGTTTAGGATTTCAATGTTAGGGTTTTAGGTTTTCCATGTTAGGGTTTTAGGGTTTTACATTTTAGGGTTTAGGGCTTGGGGTTTTAGGGATCAGGGTTTATGGTTTAGGGTTTGGGGTTTTGGTTTAGAGTTTATTTTATTAGGTTTTAGGGTTTAGGGTCTAAGATTTCAAGTTTTATTGCTTAGGGTTTAGGGTTTTGTGTTTAGGATTTTAGGTTAAAGGTTTAGGGTTTAGGGTTTAGGATTTTTTATTTTATAGTTTAGGGTTTAGAGTTTCGGGTTTTGTGTTTAGGGTTTAGGATTTGGAGTTTAAGGGTTCAGGGTCTGCGCTTTTGTGTTTAGGATTTAGTGTTTAGGGTTTAGGGCTTCAATGTTAGGGTATTAGGTTTTCCATGTTAGGGTTTTACATTTTAGGGTTTAGGGCTTGGGGTTTTAGGGTTTAGGGATCAGGGTTTAGGGTTTGGGTTTAGGGTTTAGGGATCGGGGTTTAGGGTTTAGGGTTTGGGTTTAGGGTTTATTTTTTTAGGTTTTAGGGTTTAGGGTCTAAGATTTCAGGTTTTATTGCTTAGGGTTTAGGGTTTTTTGTTTAGGATTTAGGGTTAAAGGTTTAGGGTTTAGGATCTTTTATTTTATAGTTTAGGGTTTCAGGTTTTGTGTTTAGGGTTTAGTATTTGGGGTTTAAGGGTTTTAGATTTTAGGGTTTAGGGTTTTGGCGTTTGGGGTTTAGGGTTTAGGATTTATTTTTAGGTTTTGTGGTTTTAAGGACTAGGGTTTAGGGTTTAGGATTTTTGAAATTTATAGTTTAGTGTTTTGTCTTAGAATTTTTGGGTTTTGGTTTTTTGGGTTCTAGTGTTTAATAGATATAGTTTAGGGTTTAGGGTTCACCATTTTGGATTTCAAGGGTTTTGGGTTCACGATTTCATATTTCATGGGTTTAGGGTTTTATAGTTTAGTGTTTAAGGTTAAGGGTTTAGGGTTTTAGGGTTTATGGTTTAGGGTTTGGGTCTTAGAGTTTAGGGTTAATTTTTAGGTTTTATCATTTTAGGGTTTAGGATTTATGGTTTTATAGTTCGGGCTTAGGGTTTCGGGTTTTGTGCTTAGGGTTTAGGGTTTAGGATTTTAGGGTGTGAATGTTAGGGTTTTAGTGCTTTATGTTTTAGGGTTTAGAGTTTAGGTTTTAGGGTTTAGGGTTTGGGGTTTTAGGGTTTAGTATTTATATTTTTGAGTTTTAGGGTTTATGGTGTAGGGTTTAGCATTCGGATTTTATAGTTTAGGGTTTCGTGTTCTATGTTTAGGGTTTGGTGTTTTAGGGTTTAGGGTTTAGGATTCAGGGTTCGGGTTTTAGATTTTATGATTTAGGGTTTAGGGTTTGGGATTTAAGGTTTGGCATTTATTTTTAGGTTTTGTGGTCTTAAGGGTTAGGGTTTATGGTTTTGGGTTGTAGGGTCTTAGAGTTTAGGGTTTAGGATTTGAGATTTATAGTTTTCGATTTAGGGTTTTAGGGTGTCAATGTTAGAGTTTTAGGTTTTTCCATGTTAGGGTTTTAGGGTTTGGGGTTTGGGGGTTTTTAGGGATCTAATATTTAATAGATGAAGTTTAGGGTTTAGGGCGCACGTTTTGTTATGCCAAGGGTTTAGGATTTTATGGTTTAGTGTTAGGAGTTTAGGGTTTAGCATTTTTAGATTTTTAGGTTTTAGGGTTTAGGGTTTAGGGGGTCGGGGGTTTAGGGTTTTAGGGTTTAGGGTTTCGGGTTTAGGGGTCAGGGTTTAGGGTTTAGGGTTTGGGGTTTTAGGGTTTAGGGTTTATATTTCTAGGTTCTAGGGTTTAGAGTTGAAGATTTCAGTTTTATACTTTAGGGTTTGGGGTTTTGTGTTTTGGATTTAGTGTTTAGGGTTTAGGGTTTATACGTTAGGGTTTTAGGTTTTCCATGTTAGGGTTTTAGGGTTTTACATTTTAGGGTTTAGGGCTTGGGGTTTTAGGGATCAGAGTTTAGGGTTTTGGTTTAGAGTTTATTTTCTTAGGTTTTAGGGTTTAGGGTCTAAGATTTCAAGTTTTATTGCTTAGGGTTTAGGCTTTTGTGTTAAGGATTTGGGGTTAAGGGTTTAGGGTTTTATGGTTTACTGTTTGGGGTTTAGGGTTTAGGAATTTAGGTTTTAGGTTTTAGGGTTTAGGGTTTAGGGGTCAGGGTTTAGGGTTTAGGGTCTAGGGTTTTAGGGTTTAGGGTTTATATTTTTCGATTTTAGGGTTTAGAGTTGAAGATTTTAAGGTGTTATACTTTAGGGTTTAGGGTTTTGGGTTTAGGGTTTAGGGTTAAGGGCTTAGGGTTTAGGGTTTTAGGGTTTAGGGTTTAGGGTTTAGGGTTTTAGGGTTTTGGGTTTTAGGGTTTAGGGTTTAGGGTTTTGTGTTTAGGGTTAGGGTTTAGGAGTTGGGGTTTAAGGGTTCGGGGTTTTAGGGTTTAGGGTTAAGGGTTTGGGGTCTTAGGGCTTAGGGTTTATTTTTTTAGGTTTTATGGTTTAAGGGTTTAGGATTTTGGGTTTTATAGTTTGGGTTTAGAGTTTTGGGTTTTGTACTTAGGGTTTGGGATTTCAACGTTAGGATTTTAGGTTTTCCATGCTAGGGTTTTAGGGTTTTACATTTTAGGGTTTAGGGCTTGGGGTTTTAGGGATCAGGGTTTAGGGTTTGGGGTTTTGGTTTAGAGTTTATTTTCTTAGGTTTTAGGGTTTAGGGTCTAAGATTTCAGGTTTTATTGCTTAGGGTTTAGGATTTTGTGTTAAGGATTTGGGGTTAAGGGTTTAGGGTTTCATGGTTTACTGTTTGGAGTTTAGGGTTTAGGATTTTAGGTTTTAGGGTTTAGGGTTTAGGGGTCAGGGTTTAGGGTTTTGGGTCTAGGGTTTTAGGGCTTGGGGTTTATATTTTTTCGATTTTAGGGGTTTAGAGTTGAAGATTTCGAGCTTTATAATTTAGGGTTTAGGGTTTAGGGTTTAGGGTTTTATGGGTTTAGGGTTTAGGATTTTGTGTTTAGGGTTAGGGTTTAGGATTTGGGGTTTAAGGTTTCGGGGGTTTTAGGGTTTAGGGTTTAGGGTTTGGGGTCTTAGGGGCTTAGGGTTTATTTTTTTAGGTTTTATGGTTTAAGGGTTTAGGATTTTGGGTTTTATAGTTTGGGTTTAGAGTTTTGGGTTTTGTACTTAGGGTTTAGGGTTTAGGGTTTAGGATTTCAGCGTTAGGATTTTAAGTTTTCAATGTTAGGGCTTTAGGGTTTTACATTTTAGGGCTTAGGGCTTGGGGTTTTAGGGATCGGGGGTTTAGGGTTTAGGGTTTGGGGCTTTGGTTTAGAGTTTATTTTCTTAGGTTTTAGGGTTTAGGGTCTAAGATTTCAGGTTTTATTTCTTAGGGTTTAGGGTTTTGTGTTTAGGATTTGGGGTTAGGGGTTTATGGTTTTATGGTTTAGTGTTTGGGGTTTAGGGTTTAGGATTTTAGGTTTTAGGTTTTAGGTTTTAGGGTTTATATTTTTCGATTTTAGGGTTTAGAGTTGAAGATTTCAGGTTTTATACTTTAGGGTTTAGGGTTTAGGGTTTAGGGTTTTAGGGTTTAGGGTTTAGGGTTTAGGGTTTAGGGTTTTAGGGTTTATACGGTAGGGTTTTAGGTTTTCCATGTTAGGGTTTTAGGGTTTTACATTTTAGGGTTTAGGGCTTGGGGTTTTGGGATCAGAGTTTAGGGTTTTGGTTTAGAGTTTATTTTCTTAGGTTTTAGGGTTTAGGGTCTAAGATTTCAGGTTTTATTTCTTAGGGTTTAGGGTTTTGTGTTTAGGATTTGGGGTTAGGGGTTTAGGGTTTTATGGTTTAGTGTTTGTGGTTTAGGGTTTAGGGTTTAGGGTTTAGGGTTTGGGGTTTTAGGGTTTAGTATTTATATTTTTGAGTTTTAGGGTTTATGGTGTAGGGTTTAGCATTCGGATTTTATAGTTTAGGGTTTCGTGTTCTATGTTTAGGGTTTGGTGTTTTAGGGTTTAGGGTTTAGGATTCAGGGTTCGGGTTTTAGATTTTATGATTTAGGGTTTAGGGTTTGGGATTTAAGGTTTGGCATTTATTTTTAGGTTTTGTGGTCTTAAGGGTTAGGGTTTATGGTTTTGGGTTGTAGGGTCTTAGAGTTTAGGGTTTAGGATTTCGAGATTTATAGTTTCAGATTTAGGGTTTTAGGGTGTCAATGTTAGAGTTTTAGGTTTTCCATGTTAGGGTTTTAGGGTTTGGGGTTTGGGGTTTTAGGGATCTAATATTAAATAGATGAAGTTTAGGGTTTAGGGCGCACGTTTTGTTATGCCAGGGTTTAGGATTTTATGGTTTAGTGTTAGGAGTTTAGGGTTTAGCATTTTAGATTTTTAGGTTTTTAGGGTTTAGGGTTTAGGGAGTCGGGGGTTTAGGGGTTTTAGGGTTTAGGGTTTCGGGTTTAGGGGTCGGGGGTTTAGGGTTTAGGGTTTGGGGGTTTTAGGGTTTAGGGTTTATATTTCTAGGTTCTAGGGTTTAGAGTTGAAGATTTCAGTTTTATACTTTAGGGTTTGGGGTTTTGTGTTTTGGATTTAGTGTTTAGGGTTTAGGGTTTATACGTTAGGGTTTTAGGTTTTCCATGTTAGGGTTTTAGGGTTTAGGGCTTGGGGTTTTAGGGATCGAGTTTAGGGGTTTTAGGGTTTGGGGTTTTGGTTTAGAGTTTATTTTCTTAGGTTTTAGGGTTTAGGGTCTAAGATTTCGAGTTTTATTGCTTAGGGTTTAGGCTTTTGTGTTAAGGATTTGGGGTTAAGGGTTTAGGGTTTTATGGTTTCTTGTTTGGGGGTTTAGGGTTTAGGAATTTAGGTTTTAGGTTTTAGGGTTTAGGGTTTAGGGGTCAGGGTTTAGGGTTTAGGGTCTAGGGTTTTAGGGTTTAGGGTTTATATTTTTCGATTTTAGGGTTTAGAGTTGAAGATTTAAGGTGTTATACTTTAGGGTTTAGGGTTTTGGGTTTAGGGTTTAGGGTTTAGGGCTTAGGGTTTAGGGTTTTACGGTTTAGGGTTTAGGGTTTAGGGTTTTGGGTTCTAGGGTTTAGGGTTTAGGGTTTTGTGTTTAGGGTTAGGGTTTAGGAGTTGGGGTTTAAGGGTTCGGGGTTTTAGGGTTTAGGGTTTAGGGTTTGGGGTCTTAGGGCTTAGGGTTTATTTTTTTAGGTTTTATGGTTTAAGGGTTTAGGATTTTGGGTTTTATAGTTTGGGTTTAGAGTTTTGGGTTTTGTACTTAGGGTTTAGGATTTCAACGTTAGGGTTTTAGGTTTTCCATGCTAGGGTTTTAGGGTTTTGCATTTTAGGGTTTAGGGCTTGGGGTTTTTAGGGATCGGGGGTTTAGGGTTTGGGGGTTTTGGTTTAGAGTTTATTTTCTTAGGTTTTAGGGTTTAGGGTCTAAGATTTCGGGGTTTTATTGCTTAGGGTTTAGGATTTTTGTGTTAAGGATTTGGGGGTTAAGGGTTTAGGGTTTTATGGTTTCTTGTTTGGAGTTTAGGGTTTAGGATTTTTAGGTTTTAGGGTTTAGGGTTTAGGGGTCAGGGTTTAGGGTTTTGGGTCTAGGGTTTTAGGGCTTGGGGTTTATATTTTTCGATTTTAGGGTTTAGAGTTGAAGATTTCAGGCTTTATAATTTAGGGTTTAGGGTTTAGGGTTTAGGGTTTTAGGGTTTAGGGTTTAGGATTTTGTGTTTAGGGTTAGGGTTTAGGATTTGGGGTTTAAGGGTTCAGGGTTTTAGGGTTTAGGGTTTAGGGTTTGGGGTCTTAGGGGCTTAGGGTTTATTTTTTTTAGGTTTTATGGTGTAAGGGTTTAGGATTTTTGGGTTTTATAGTTTGGGTTTAGAGTTTTGGGTTTTGTACTTAGGGTTTAGGGTTTAGGATTTCAGCGTTAGGATTTTAAGTTTTCAATGTTAGGGTTTTAGGGTTTTACATTTTAGGGTTTAGGGCTTGGGGTTTTAGGGATCGGGGGTTTAGGGTTTAGGGTATTGGGGTTTTGGTTTAGAGTTTATTTTCTTAGGTTTTAGGGTTTAGGGTTCTAAGATTTCGGGTGTTATTTCTTGGGGTTTAGGGTTTTGTGTTTAGGATTTGGGGTTAGGGGGTTTAGGGTTTTATGGTTTAGTGTTTGGGGTTTAGGGTTTAGGATTTTAGGTTTTCGGGTTTTAGGGTTTAGGGTTTATATTTTTCGATTTTAGGGTTTCGAGTTGAAGATTTCAGGTTTTATACTTTAGGGTTTAGGGTTTAGGGTTTTAGGGTTTAGGGTTTTGGGTTTAGGGTTTTGGGTTTTAGGGTTTAGGGTTTAGGGTTTTGTGTTTAGGGTTAGGGTTTAGGATTTGGGGTTTAAGGTTCAGGGTTTTAGGGTTTAGGGTTTAGGGTTTGGGGTCTTAGGGCTTAGGGTTTATTTTTAGGTTTTATGGTTTAAGGGTATAGGATTTTGGGTTTTATAGTTTGGGTTTAGAGTTTTGGGTTTTGTACTTAGGGTTTAGGGTTTAGGATTTCAATGTTAGGGTTTTAGGTTTTCCATGTTAGGGTTTTAGGGTTTTACATTTTAGGGTTTAGGGCTTGGGGTTTTAGGGATCAGGGTTTATGGTTTAGGGTTTGGGGTTTTGGTTTAGAGTTTATTTTATTAGGTTTTAGGGTTTAGGGTCTAAGATTTCAAGTTTTATTGCTTAGGGTTTAGGGTTTTGTGTTTAGGATTTTGGGTTAAAGGTTTAGGGTTTAGGGTTTAGGATTTTTTATTTTATAGTTTAGGGTTTAGAGTTTCGGGTTTTGTGTTTAGGGTTTAGGATTTGGAGTTTAAGGGTTCAGGGTCTGGGCTTTTGTGTTTAGGATTTAGTGTTTAGGGTTTAGGGCTTCAATGTTAGGGTATTAGGTTTTCCATGTTAGGGTTTTAGGGTTTTACATTTTAGGGTTTAGGGCTTGGGGTTGTAGGGTTTAGGGATCAGGGTTTAGGGTTTGGGTTTAGGGTTTAGGGATCGGGGTTTAGGGTTTAGGGTTTGGGTTTAGGGTTTATTTTTTTAGGTTTTAGGGTTTAGGGTCTAAGATTTCAGGTCTTATTGCTTAGGGTTTAGGGTTTTGTGTTTAGGATTTAGGGTTAAAGGTTTAGGGTTTAGGATCTTTTATTTTATAGTTTAGGGTTTCGGGTTTTGTGTTTAGGGTTTAGTATTTGGGGGTTTAAGGGTTTTAGATTTTAGGGTTTAGGGTTTTGGCTTTTTGGGGTTTAGGGTTTAGGGTTTATTTTTAGGTTTTGTGGTTTTTAAGGACTAGGGTTTAGGGTTTAGGATTTTTGAAATTTATAGTTTAGGGTTTTGTCTTCTGAATTTTTGGGTTTTGGTTTTTTGGGTTCTAGTGTTTAATAGATATAGTTTAGGGTTTAGGGTTCACCATTTTGGATTTCAAGGGTTTTGGGTTCACGATTTCATATTTCATGGGTTTAGGGTTTTATAGTTTAGTGTTTAAGGTTAAGGGTTTAGGGTTTTAGGGTTTATGGTTTAGGGTTTGGGTCTTAGAGTTTAGGGTTAATTTTTTAGGTTTTATCATTTTAGGGTTTAGGATTTATGGTTTTATAGTTCGGGCTTAGGGTTTCGGGTTTTGTGCTTAGGGTTTAGGGTTTAGGATTTTAGGGTGTGAATGTTAGGGTTTTAGTGCTTTATGTTTTAGGGTTTAGAGTTTAGGTTTTAGGGTTTAGGGTTTGGGGTTTTAGGGTTTAGTATTTATATTTTTTTGAGTTTTAGGGTTTATGGTGTAGGGTTTAGCATTCGGATTTTATAGTTTAGGGTTTCGTGTTCTATGTTTAGGGTTTGGTGTTTTAGGGTTTAGGGTTTAGGATTCAGGGTTCGGGTTTTAGATTTTATGATTTAGGGTTTAGGGTTTGGGATTTAAGGTTTGGCATTTATTTTTAGGTTTTGTGGTCTTAAGGGTTAGGGTTTATGGTTTTGGGTTGTAGGGTCTTAGAGTTTAGGGTTTAGGATTTCGAGATTTATAGTTTCAGATTTAGGGTTTTAGGGTGTCAATGTTAGAGTTTTAGGTTTTCCATGTTAGGGTTTTAGGGTTTGGGGTTTGGGGTTTTAGGGATCTAATATTTAATAGATGAAGTTTAGGGTTTAGGGCGCACGTTTTGTTATGCCAAGGGTTTAGGATTTTATGGTTTAGTGTTAGGAGTTTAGGGTTTAGCATTTTAGATTTTAGGTTTTAGGGTTTAGGGTTTAGGGGTCAGGGTTTAGGGTTTTAGGGTTTAGGGTTTCGGGTTTAGGAGTCAGGGTTTAGGGTTTGGGGTTTTAGGGTTTAGGGTTTATATTTCTAGGTTCTACGGTTTAGAGTTGAAGATTTCAGTTTTATACTTTAGGGTTTGGGGTTTTGTGTTTTGGATTTAGTGTTTAGGGTTTAGGGTTTATACGTTAGGGTTTTAGGTTTTCCATGTTAGGGTTTTAGGGTTTTACATTTTAGGGTTTAGGGCTTGGGGTTTTAGGGATTAGAGTTTAGGGTTTAGGGTTTGGAGTTTTGGTTTAGAGTTTATTTTCTTAGGTTTTAGGGTTTAGGGTCTAAGATTTCAGGTTTTATTGCTTAGGGTTTAGGCTTTTGTGTTAAGGATTTGGGGTTAAGGGTTTAAGGTTTTATGGTTTACTGTTTGGGGTTTAGGGTTTAGGAATTTAGGTTTTAGGTTTTAGGGTTTAGGGTTTAGGGGTCAGGGTTTAGGGTTTAGGGTCTAGGGTTTTAGGGTTTAGGGTTTATATTTTTCGATTTTAGGGTTTAGAGTTGAAGATTTAAGGTGTTATACTTTAGGGTTTAGGGTTTTGGGTTTAGGGTTTAGGGTTTAGGGCTTAGGGTTTAGGGTTTTAGGGTTTAGGGTTTAGGGTTTAGGGTTTTGGGTTTTAGGGTTTAGGGTTTAGGGTTTTGTGTTTAGGGTTAGGGTTTAGGAGTTGGGGTTTAAGGGTTCGGGGTTTTAGGGTTTAGGGTTTAGGGTTTGGGGTCTTAGGGCTTAGGGTTTATTTTTTTAGGTTTTATGGTTTAAGGGTTTAGGATTTTGGGTTTTATAGTTTGGGTTTAGAGTTTTGGGTTTTGTACTTAGGGTTTAGGATTTCAACGTTAGGGTTTTAGGTTTTCCATGCTAGGGTTTTAGGGTTTTACGTTTTAGGGTTTAGGGCATGGGGTTTTAGGGATCAGGGTTTAGGGTTTGGGGTTTTGGTTTAGAGTTTATTTTCTTAGGTTTTAAGGTTTAGGGTCTAAGATTTCAGGTTTTATTACTTAGGGTTTAGGATTTTGTGTTAAGGATTTGGGGTTAAGGGTTTAGGGTTTTATGGTTTACTGTTTGGAGTTTAGGGTTTAGGATTTTAGGTTTTAGGGTTTAGGGTTTAGGGGTCAGGGTTTAGGGTTTTGGGTCTAGGGTTTTAGGGCTTTGGGTTTATATTTTTCGATTTTAGGGTTTAGAGTTGAAGATTTCAGGCTTTATAATTTAGGGTTTAGGGTTTAGGGTTTAGGGTTTTAGGGTTTGGGGTTTAGGATTTTGTGTTTAGGGTTAGGGTTTAGGATTTGGGGTTTAAGGGTTCCGGGTTTTAGGGTTTAGGGTTTAGGGTTTTGGGTCTTAGGGCTTAGGGTTTATTTTTTTAGGTTTTATGGTTTAAGGGTTTAGGATTTTGGGTTTTATAGTTTGGGTTTAGAGTTTTGGGTTTTGTACTTAGGGTTTAGGGTTTAGGGTTTAGGATTTCAGCGTTAGGATTTTAAGTTTTCAATGTTAGGGTTTTAGGGTTTTACATTTTAGGGTTTAGGGCTTGGGGTTTTAGGGATCACAGTTTAGGGTTTAGGGTATTGGGTTTTGGTTTAGAGTTTATTTTCTTAGGTTTTAGGGTTTTGGGTCTAAGGTTTCAGGTTTTATTTCTTAGGGTTTAGGGTTTTGTGTTTAGGATTTGGGGTTAGGGGTTTAGGGTTTTATGGTTTAGTGTTTGGGGTTTAGGGTTTAGGATTTTAGGTTTTAGGTTTTAGGGTTTAGGGTTTATATTTTTCGATTTTAGGGTTTAGAGTTGAAGATTTCAGGTTTTATACTTTAGGGTTTAGGGTTTAGGGTTTAGGGTTTTAGGGTTTAGGGTTTAGGGTTTAGGGTTTTGGGTTTTAGGGTTTAGGGTTTAGGGTTTTGTGTTTAGGGTTAGGGTTTAGGATTTGGGGTTTAAGGTTCAGGGTTTTAGGGTTTAGGGTTTAGGGTTTGGGGTCTTAGGGCTTAGGGTTTATTTTTTTAGGTTTTATGGTTTAAGGGTTTAGGATTTTGGGTTTTATAGTTTGGGTTTAGAGTTTTGGGTTTTGTACTTAGGGTTTAGGATTTCAACGTTAGGGTTTTAGGTTTTCCATGCTAGGGTTTTAGGGTTTTACATTTTAGGGTTTAGGGCTTGGGGTTTTAGGGATCAGGGTTTAGGGTTTGGGGTTTTGGTTTAGAGTTTATTTTCTTAGGTTTTAGGGTTTAGGGTCTAAGATTTCAGGTTTTATTGCTTAGGGTTTAGGATTTTGTGTTAAGGATTTGGGGTTAAGGGTTTAGGGTTTTATGGTTTACTGTTTGGAGTTTAGGGTTTAGGATTTTAGGTTTTAGGGTTTAGGGTTTAGGGGTCAGGGTTTAGGGTTTTGGGTCTAGGGTTTTAGGGCTTGGGGTTTATATTTTTCGATTTTAGGGTTTAGAGTTGAAGATTTCAGGCTTTATAATTTAGGGTTTAGGGTTTAGGGTTTAGGGTTTTAGGGTTTGGGGTTTAGGATTTTGTGTTTAGGGTTAGGGTTTAGGATTTGGGGTTTAAGGGTTCCGGGTTTTAGGGTTTAGGGTTTAGGGTTTTGGGGTCTTAGGGGCTTAGGGTTTATTTTTTTAGGTTTTATGGTTTTAAGGGTTTAGGATTTTTGGGTTTTATAGTTTGGGTTTAGAGTTTTGGGTTTTGTACTTAGGGTTTAGGGTTTAGGGTTTAGGATTTCAGCGTTAGGATTTTAAGTTTTCAATGTTAGGGTTTTAGGGTTTTACATTTTAGGGTTTAGGGCTTGGGGTTTTAGGGATCAGAGTTTAGGGTTTAGGGTATTGGGTTTTGGTTTAGAGTTTATTTTCTTAGGTTTTAGGGTTTTGGGTCTAAGATTTCAGGTTTTATTTCTTAGGGTTTAGGGTTTTGTGTTTAGGATTTGGGGTTAGGGGTTTAGGGGTTTTATGGTTTAGTGTTTGGGGTTTAGGGTTTAGGATTTTAGGTTTTAGGTTTTAGGGTTTTAGGGTTTATATTTTTTCGATTTTAGGGTTTAGAGTTGAAGATTTCAGGTTTTATACTTTAGGGTTTAGGGTTTAGGGTTTAGGGTTTTAGGGTTTAGGGTTTAGGGTTTAGGGTTTTGGGTTTTTAGGGTTTAGGGTTTAGGGTTTTGTGTTTAGGGTTAGGGTTTAGGATTTGGGGGTTTAAGGGTTCGGGGGTTTTAGGGTTTAGGGTTTAGGGTTTGGGGTCTTAGGGCTTAGGGTTTATTTTTTTAGGTTTTATGGTTTTAAGGGTATAGGATTTTGGGTTTTATAGTTTGGGTTTAGAGTTTTGGGTTTTGTACTTAGGGTTTAGGGTTTAGGATTTCAATGTTAGGGTTTTAGGTTTTCCATGTTAGGGTTTTAGGGTTTTACATTTTAGGGTTTAGGGCTTGGGGTTTTAGGGATCGGGGTTTATGGTTTAGGGTTTGGGGGTTTTGGTTTAGAGTTTATTTTATTAGGTTTTAGGGTTTAGGGTCTAAGATTTCAAGTTTTATTGCTTAGGGTTTAGGGTTTTGTGTTTAGGATTTTTGGGTTAAAGGTTTAGGGTTTAGGGTTTAGGATTTTTTATTTTATAGTTTAGGGTTTAGAGTTTCGGGTTTTGTGTTTAGGGTTTAGGATTTGGAGTTTAAGGGTTCAGGGTCTGGGCTTTTGTGTTTAGGATTTAGTGTTTAGGGTTTAGGGCTTCAATGTTAGGGTATTAGGTTTTCCATGTTAGGGTTTTAGGGTTTTCACATTTTAGGGTTTAGGGCTTGGGGTTTTAGGGTTTCAGGGGATCGGGGGTTTAGGGTTTGGCTTTAGGGTTTAGGGATCGGGGTTTAGGGCTTAGGGTTTGGGTTTAGGGTTTATTTTTTTTGTTTTAGGGTTTAGGGTCTAAGATTTCAGGTTTTATTGCTTAGGGTTTAGGGTTTTTTGTTTAGGATTTAGGGTTAAGGGTTTAGGGTTTAGGATCTTTTATTTTATAGTTTAGGGTTTCGGGTTTTGTGTTTAGGGTTTAGTATTTGGGGTTTAAGGGTTTTAGATTTTGAGGGTTTAGGGTTTTGGCTTTTTGGGGGTTTAGGGTTTAGGGTTTATTTTTTAGGTTTTGTGGTTTTTAAGGACTAGGGTTTAGGGTTTAGGATTTTTGAAATTTATAGTTTAGGGTTTTGTCTTCTGAATTTTTGGGTTTTGGTTTTTTGGGTTCTAGTGTTTAATAGATATAGTTTAGGGTTTAGGGTTCACCATTTTGGATTTCAAGGGTTTTGGGTTCACGATTTCAGATTTCATGGGTTTAGGGTTTTATAGTTTAGTGTTTAAGGTTTAGGGTTTAGGGTTTTAGGGTTTATGGTTTAGGGTTTGGGTCTTAGAGTTTAGGGTTAATTTTTAGGTTTTATCATTTTAGGGTTTAGGATTTATGGTTTTATAGTTCGGGCTTAGGGTTTCGGGTTTTGTGCTTAGGGTTTAGGGTTTAGGATTTTTAGGGTGTGAATGTTAGGGTTTTAGTGCTTTATGTTTTAGGGTTTAGAGTTTAGGTTTTAGGGTTTAGGGTTTGGGGTTTTAGGGTTTAGTATTTATATTTTTGAGTTTTAGGGTTTATGGTGTAGGGTTTAGCATTCGGATTTTATAGTTTAGGGTTTCGTGTTCTATGTTTAGGGTTTGGTGTTTTAGGGTTTAGGGTTTAGGATTCAGGGTTCGGGTTTTAGATTTTATGATTTAGGGTTTAGGGTTTGGGATTTAAGGTTTGGCATTTATTTTTAGGTTTTGTGGTCTTAAGGGTTAGGGTTTATGGTTTTGGGTTGTAGGGTCTTAGAGTTTAGGGTTTAGGATTTGAGATTTATAGTTTGGTTAGGGTTTTAGGGTGTCAATGTTAGAGTTTTAGGTTTTCCATGTTAGGGTTTTAGGGTTTGGGGTTTGGGGTTTTAGGGATCTAATATTTAATAGATGAAGTTTAGGGTTTAGGGCGCACGTTTTGTTATGCCAAGGGTTTAGGATTTTATGGTTTAGTGTTAGGAGTTTAGGGTTTAGCATTTTAGATTTTAGGTTTTAGGGTTTAGGGTTTAGGGGTCAGGGTTTAGGGTTTTAGGGTTTAGGGTTTCGGGTTTAGCGGTCAGGGTTTAGGGTTTAGGGTTTGGGGTTTTAGGGTTTAGGGTTTATATTTCTAGGTTCTAGGGTTTAGAGTTGAAGATTTCAGTTTTATACTTTAGGGTTTGGGGTTTTGTGTTTTGGATTTAGTGTTTAGGGTTTAGGGTTTATACGTTAGGGTTTTAGGTTTTCCATGTTAGGGTTTTAGGGTTTTACATTTTAGGGTTTAGGGCTTGGGGTTTTAGGGATCAGAGTTTAGGGTTTTGGTTTAGAGTTTATTTTCTTAGGTTTTAGGGTTTAGGGTCTAAGATTTCAGGTTTTATTGCTTAGGGTTTAGGCTTTTGTGTTAAGGATTTGGGGTTAAGGGTTTAGGGTTTTATGGTTTACTGTTTGGGGTTTAGGGTTTAGGAATTTAGGTTTTAGGTTTTAGGGTTTAGGGTTTAGGGGTCAGGGTTTAGGGTTTAGGGTCTAGGGTTTTAGGGTTTAGGGTTTATATTTTTCGATTTTAGGGTTTAGAGTTGAAGATTTTAAGGTGTTATACTTTAGGGTTTAGGGTTTTGGGTTTAGGGTTTAGGGTTTAGGGCTTAGGGTTTAGGGTTTTAGGGTTTAGGGTTTAGGGTTTAGGGTTTTGGGTTTTAGGGTTTAGGGTTTAGGGTTTTGAGGGTCCTCCTCGGTCAGATGCTTCCTAGTGGTTTTAGAGGCAGCGAGTGGTAATTGCGGTGTAGGTTTAATTCATCCACAAGGCTCTCCCCCTTTAGTTTAATTAGTGCTGCACCTCCTCAGAGCGATCATCTCTCGTCCTCTAGCACTCTAGTCTTTATGGCGCAATAAGGTAAGCGATTTACGTATTCATTAGTTTCCACTTAGGACGGGAGTTGGAGCTTGTATGAAAATGGCGGGAGCATTAGGCCAAAGGGATAACCCCAAAATCGTCTATCTTGTATTCAAATCGAATTTCAAATGGAAGAAATCCAAAGATTGTTTAGGGTTAGGGTTTAGGAGTTGGGGTTTAAGGGTTCGGGGTTTTAGGGTTTAGGGTTTAGGGTTTGGGGTCTTAGGGCTTAGGGTTTATTTTTTTAGGTTTTATGGTTTTAAGGGTTTAGGATTTTGGGTTTTTATAGTTTGGGTTTAGAGTTTTGGGTTTTGTACTTAGGGTTTAGGATTTCAACGTTAGGGTTTTAGGTTTTCCATGCTAGGGTTTTAGGGTTTTACATTTTAG
The DNA here is from genome assembly GCA_028651295.1 of Catharanthus roseus. Classification (NCBI taxonomy): domain Eukaryota; kingdom Viridiplantae; phylum Streptophyta; class Magnoliopsida; order Gentianales; family Apocynaceae; genus Catharanthus; species Catharanthus roseus. Next base: position 1,307,330 of record JAPQWS010000132.1, read on the forward strand.
GGTTTAGGGCTTGGGGTTTTAGGGATCAGGGTTTAGGGTTTGGGGTTTTGCTTTAGAGTTTATTTTCTTAGGTTTTAGGGTTTAGGGTCTAAGATTTCAGGTTTTATTGCTTAGGGTTTAGGATTTTGTGTTAAGGATTTGGGGTTAAGGGTTTAGGGTTTTATGGTTTACTGTTTGGAGTTTAGGGTTTAGGATTTTAGGTTTTAGGGTTTAGGGTTTAGGGGTCAGGGTTTAGGGTTTTGGGTCTAGGGTTTTAGGGCTTGGGGTTTATATTTTTCGATTTTAGGGTTTAGAGTTGAAGATTTCAGGCTTTATGATTTAGGGTTTAGGGTTTAGGGTTTAGGGTTTTAGGGTTTAGGGTTTAGGATTTTGTGTTTAGGGTTAGGGTTTAGGATTTGGGGTTTAAGGTTTCAGGGTTTTAGGGTTTAGGGTTTAGGGTTTGGGGTCTTAGGGCTTAGGGTTTATTTTTTTTAGGTTTTATGGTTTAAGGGTTTAGGATTTTGGGTTTTATAGTTTGGGTTTAGAGTTTTGGGTTTTGTACTTAGGGTTTAGGGTTTAGGGTTTAGGATTTCAGCGTTAGGATTTTAAGTTTTCAATGTTAGGGTTTTAGGGTTTTACATTTTAGGGTTTAGGGCTTGGGGTTTTAGGGATCAGGGTTTAGGGTTTAGGGTTTGGGGTTTTGGTTTAGAGTTTATTTTCTTAGGTTTTAGGGTTTAGGGTCTAAGATTTCAGGTTTTATTTCTTAGGGTTTAGGGTTTTGTGTTTAGGATTTGGGGTTAGGGGTTTAGGGTTTTATGGTTTAGTGTTTGGGGTTTAGGGTTTAGGATTTTAGGTTTTAGGTTTTAGGTTTTAGGGTTTATATTTTTCGATTTTAGGGTTTAGAGTTGAAGATTTCAGGTTTTATACTTTAGGGTTTAGGGTTTAGGGTTTAGGGTTTTAGGGTTTAGGGTTTAGGGTTTAGGGTTTTGGGTTTTAGGGTTTTAGGGTTTAGGGTTTTGTGTTTAGGGTTAGGGTTTAGGATTTGGGGGTTTAAGGGTTCGGGGGTTTTAGGGTTTAGGGTTTAGGGTTTGGGGGTCTTAGGGGCTTAGGGTTTATTTTATTAGGTTTTATGGTTTAAGGGTATAGGATTTTGGGTTTTATAGTTTGGGTTTAGAGTTTTGGGTTTTTGTACTTAGGGTTTAGGGTTTAGGATTTCAATGTTAGGGTTTTAGGTTTTTCCATGTTAGGGTTTTAGGGTTTTACATTTTAGGGTTTAGGGCTTGGGGTTTTAGGGATCGGGGGTTTATGGTTTAGGGTTTGGGGGTTTTGGTTTAGAGTTTATTTTATTAGGTTTTAGGGTTTAGGGTCTAAGATTTCAAGTTTTATTGCTTAGGGCTTAGGGTTTTGTGTTTAGGATTTTGGGTTAAAGGTTTAGGGCTTAGGGTTTAGGATTTTTTATTTTATAGTTTAGGGTTTAGAGTTTCGGGTTTTGTGTTTAGGGTTTAGGATTTGGAGTTTAAGGGTTCAGGGTCTGGGCTTTTGTGTTTAGGATCTAGTGTTTAGGGTTTAGGGCTTCGATGTTAGGGTATTAGGTTTTCCATGTTAGGGTTTTAGGGTTTTACATTTTTAGGGTTTAGGGCTTGGGGTTTTAGGGTTTAGGGATCAGGGTTTAGGGTTTGGGTTTAGGGTTTAGGGATCGGGGTTTAGGGTTTAGGGTTTGGGTTTAGGGTTTTACATTTTAGGGTTTAGGGCTTGGGGTTTTAGGGATCAGGGTTTAGGGTTTGGGGTTTTGGTTTAGAGTTTATTTTCTTAGGTTTTAGGGTTTAGGGTCTAAGATTTCAGGTTTTATTGCTTAGGGTTTAGGATTTTGTGTTAAGGATTTGGGGTTAAGGGTTTAGGGTTTTATGGTTTACTGTTTGGAGTTTAGGGTTTAGGATTTTAGGTTTTAGGGTTTAGGGTTTAGGGGTCAGGGTTTAGGGTTTTGGGTCTAGGGTTTTAGGGCTTGGGGTTTATATTTTTCGATTTTAGGGTTTAGAGTTGAAGATTTCAGGCTTTATAATTTAGGGTCTAGGGTTTAGGGTTTAGGGTTTAGGGTTTTAGGGTTTAGGGTTTAGGATTTTGTGTTTAGGGTTAGGGTTTAGGATTTGGGGTTTAAGGGTTCAGGGTTATAGGGTTTAGGGTTTAGGGTTTGGGGTCTTAGGGCTTAGGGTTTATTTTCTTTAGGTTTTATTGTTTAAGGGTTTAGGATTTTGGGTTTTATAGTTTGGGTTTAGAGTTTTGGGTTTTGTACTTAGGGTTTAGGGTTTAGGATTTCAGCGTTAGGATTTTAAGTTTTCAATGTTAGGGTTTTAGGGTTTTACATTTTAGGGTTTAGGGCTTGGGGTTTTAGGGATCAGGGTTTAGGGTTTAGGGTATTGGGTTTTGGTTTAGAGTTTATTTTCTTAGGTTTTAGGGTTTAGGGTCTAAGATTTCAGGTTTTATTTCTTAGGGTTTAGGGTTTTGTGTTTAGGATTTGGGGTTAGGGGTTTAGGGTTTTATGGTTTAGTGTTTGGGGTTTAGGGTTTAGGATTTTAGGTTTTAGGTTTTTGGGTTTAGGGTTTATATTTTTCGATTTTAGGGTTTAGAGTTGAAGATTTCAGGTTTTATACTTTAGGGTTTAGGGTTTAGGGTTTAGGGTTTTAGGGTTTAGGGTTTAGGGTTTAGGGTTTTGGGTTTTAGGGTTTAGGGTTTAGGGTTTTGTGTTTAGGGTTAGGGTTTAGGATTTGGGGTTTAAGGGTTCAGGGTTTTAGGGTTTAGGGTTTAGGGTTTGGGGTCTTAGGGCTTAGGGTTTATTTTTTTAGGTTTTATGGTTTAAGGGTATAGGATTTTGGGTTTTATAGTTTGGGTTTAGAGTTTTGGGTTTTGTACTTAGGGTTTAGGGTTTAGGATTTCAATGTTAGGGTTTTAGGTTTTCCATGTTAGGGTTTTAGGGTTTTACATTTTAGGGTTTAGGGCTTGGGGTTTTAGGGATCAGGGTTTATGGTTTAGGGTTTGGGGTTTTGGTTTAGAGTTTATTTTATTAGGTTTTAGGGTTTAGGGTCTAAGATTTCAAGTTTTATTGCTTAGGGTTTAGGGTTTTGTGTTTAGGATTTTTAGGGTTAAAGGTTTAGGGTTTAGGGTTTAGGATTTTTTATTTTATAGTTTAGGGTTTAGAGTTTCGGGTTTTGTGTTTAGGGTTTAGGATTTGGAGTTTAAGGGTTCAGGGTCTGGGCTTTTGTGTTTAGGATTTAGTGTTTAGGGTTTAGGGCTTCAATGTTAGGGTATTAGGTTTTCCATGTTAGGGTTTTACATTTTAGGGTTTAGGGCTTGGGGTTTTAGGGTTTAGGGATCAGGGTTTAGGGTTTGGGTTTAGGGTTTAGGGATCGGGGTTTAGGGTTTAGGGTTTGGGTTTAGGGTTTATTTTTTTAGGTTTTAGGGTTTAGGGTCTAAGATTTCAGGTTTTATTGCTTAGGGTTTAGGGTTTTTTGTTTAGGATTTAGGGTTAAAGGTTTAGGGTTTAGGATCTTTTATTTTATAGTTTAGGGTTTCAGGTTTTGTGTTTAGGGTTTAGTATTTGGGGTTTAAGGGTTTTAGATTTTAGGGTTTAGGGTTTTGGCGTTTGGGGTTTAGGGTTTAGGATTTATTTTTAGGTTTTGTGGTTTTAAGGACTAGGGTTTAGGGTTTAGGATTTTGAAATTTATAGTTTAGTGTTTTGTCTTCTGAATTTTTGGGTTTTGGTTTTTTGGGTTCTAGTGTTTAATAGATATAGTTTAGGGTTTAGGGTTCACCATTTTGGATTTCAAGGGTTTTGGGTTCACGATTTCATATTTCATGGGTTTAGGGTTTTATAGTTTAGTGTTTAAGGTTAAGGGTTTAGGGTTTTAGGGTTTATGGTTTAGGGTTTGGGTCTTAGAGTTTAGGGTTAATTTTTAGGTTTTATCATTTTAGGGTTTAGGATTTATGGTTTTATAGTTCGGGCTTAGGGTTTCGGGTTTTGTGCTTAGGGTTTAGGGTTTAGGATTTTAGGGTGTGAATGTTAGGGTTTTAGTGCTTTATGTTTTAGGGTTTAGAGTTTAGGTTTTAGGGTTTAGGGTTTGGGGTTTTAGGGTTTAGTATTTATATTTTTGAGTTTTAGGGTTTATGGTGTAGGGTTTAGCATTCGGATTTTATAGTTTAGGGTTTCGTGTTCTATGTTTAGGGTTTGGTGTTTTAGGGTTTAGGGTTTAGGATTCAGGGTTCGGGTTTTAGATTTTATGATTTAGGGTTTAGGGTTTGGGATTTAAGGTTTGGCATTTATTTTTAGGTTTTGTGGTCTTAAGGGTTAGGGTTTATGGTTTTTGGGTTGTAGGGTCTTAGAGTTTAGGGTTTAGGATTTGAGATTTATAGTTTCGATTTAGGGTTTTAGGGTGTCAATGTTAGAGTTTTAGGTTTTTCCATGTTAGGGTTTTAGGGTTTGGGGTTTGGGGGTTTTAGGGATCTAATATTTAATAGATGAAGTTTAGGGTTTAGGGCGCACGTTTTGTTATGCCAAGGGTTTAGGATTTTATGGTTTAGTGTTAGGAGTTTAGGGTTTAGCATTTTAGATTTTAGGTTTTAGGGTTTAGGGTTTAGGGGGTCGGGGGTTTAGGGTTTTAGGGTTTAGGGTTTCGGGTTTAGGGGGTCGGGGTTTAGGGTTTAGGGTTTGGGGTTTTAGGGTTTAGGGTTTATATTTCTAGGTTTTAGGGTTTAGAGTTGAAGATTTCAGGTTTTATACTTTAGGGTTTGGGGGTTTTGTGTTTTGGATTTAGTGTTTAGGGTTTAGGGTTTATACGTTAGGGTTTTAGGTTTTCCATGTTAGGGTTTTAGGGTTTTACATTTTAGGGTTTAGGGCTTGGGGTTTTAGGGATCAGAGTTTAGGGTTTTGGTTTAGAGTTTATTTTCTTAGGTTTTAGGGTTTAGGGTCTAAGATTTCAGGTTTTATTGCTTAGGGTTTAGGCTTTTGTGTTAAGGATTTGGGGTTAAGGGTTTAGGGATTTATGGTTTACTGTTTGGGGTTTAGGGTTTAGGAATTTAGGTTTTAGGTTTTAGGGTTTAGGGTTTAGGGGTCAGGGTTTAGGGTTTAGGGTCTAGGGTTTTAGGGTTTAGGGTTTATATTTTTCGATTTTAGGGTTTAGAGTTGAAGATTTTAAGGTGTTATACTTTAGGGTTATGGTTTTGGGTTTAGGGTTTAGGGTTAAGGGCTTAGGGTTTAGGGTTTTAGGGTTTAGGGTTTAGGGTTTAGGGTTTAGGGTTTTGTGTTTAGGGTTTAGGGTTTAGGGTTTTGTGTTTAGGGTTAGGGTTTAGGAGTTGGGGTTTAAGGGTTCGGGGTTTTAGGGTTTAGGGTTAAGGGTTTGGGGTCTTAGGGCTTAGGGTTTATTTTTTTAGGTTTTATGGTTTAAGGGTTTAGGATTTTGGGTTTTATAGTTTGGGTTTAGAGTTTTGGGTTTTGTACTTAGGGTTTGGGATTTCAACGTTAGGATTTTAGGTTATCCATGCTAGGGTTTTAGGGTTTTACATTTTAGGGTTTAGGGCTTGGGGTTTTAGGGATCAGGGTTTAGGGTTTGGGGTTTTGGTTTAGAGTTTATTTTCTTAGGTTTTAGGGTTTAGGGTCTAAGATTTCAGGTTTTATTGCTTAGGGTTTAGGATTTTGTGTTAAGGATTTGGGGTTAAGGGTTTAGGGTTTCATGGTTTACTGTTTGGAGTTTAGGGTTTAGGATTTTAGGTTTTAGGGTTTAGGGTTTAGGGGTCAGGGTTTAGGGTTTTGGGTGTAGGGTTTTAGGGCTTGGGGTTTATATTTTTCGATTTTGGGGTTTAGAGTTGAAGATTTCAGGCTTTATAATTTAGGGTTTAGGGTTTAGGGTTTAGGGTTTTAGGGTTTAGGGTTTAGGATTTTGTGTTTAGGGTTAGGGTTTAGGATTTGGGGTTTAAGGTTTCAGGGTTTTAGGGTTTAGGGTTTAGGGTTTGGGGTCTTAGGGCTTAGGGTTTATTTTTTTAGGTTTTATGGTTTTAAGGGTTTAGGATTTTGGGTTTTATAGTTTGGGTTTAGAGTTTTGGGTTTTTGTACTTAGGGTTTAGGGTTTAGGGTTTAGGATTTCAGCGTTAGGATTTTAAGTTTTCAATGTTAGGGTTTTAGGGTTTTACATTTTAGGGTTTAGGGCTTGGGGTTTTAGGGATCAGGGTTTAGGGTTTGGGGTTTTGGTTTAGAGTTTATTTTCTTAGGTTTTAGGGTTTAGGGTCTAAGATTTCAGGTTTTATTTCTTAGGGTTTAGGGTTTTGTGTTTAGGATTTGGGGTTAGGGGTTTAGGGTTTTATGGTTTAGTGTTTGTGGTTTAGGGTTTAGGGTTTAGGGTTTGGGGTTTTAGGGTTTAGTATTTATATTTTTGAGTTTTAGGGTTTATGGTGTAGGGTTTAGCATTCGGATTTTATAGTTTAGGGTTTCGTGTTCTATGTTTAGGGTTTGGTGTTTTAGGGTTTAGGGTTTAGGATTCAGGGTTCGGGTTTTAGATTTTATGATTTAGGGTTTAGGGTTTGGGATTTAAGGTTTGGCATTTATTTTTAGGTTTTGTGGTCTTAAGGGTTAGGGTTTATGGTTTTGGGTTGTAGGGTCTTAGATTTTAGGGTTTAGGATTTCGAGATTTATAGTTTCAGATTTAGGGTTTTAGGGTGTCAATGTTAGAGTTTTAGGTTTTCCATGTTAGGGTTTTAGGGTTTGGGGTTTGGGGTTTTAGGGATCTAATATTAAATAGATGAAGTTTAGGGTTTAGGGCGCACGTTTTGTTATGCCAAGGGTTTAGGATTTTATGGTTTAGTGTTAGGAGTTTAGGGTTTAGCATTTTAGATTTTTAGGTTTTTAGGGTTTAGGGTTTAGGGGGTCGGGGGTTTAGGGTTTTAGGGTTTAGGGTTTCGGGTTTAGGGGGTCGGGGTTTAGGGTTTAGGGTTTGGGGGTTTTAGGGTTTAGGGTTTATATTTCTAGGTTCTAGGGTTTAGAGTTGAAGATTTCGAGTTTTATACTTTAGGGTTTGGGGGTTTTGTGTTTTGGATTTAGTGTTTAGGGTTTAGGGTTTATACGTTAGGGTTTTAGGTTTTTCCATGTTAGGGTTTTAGGGTTTAGGGCTTGGGGTTTTAGGGATCAGAGTTTAGGGTTTTGGGTTTGGGGTTTTGGTTTAGAGTTTATTTTCTTAGGTTTTAGGGTTTAGGGTCTAAGATTTCAGGTTTTATTGCTTAGGGTTTAGGCTTTTGTGTTAAGGATTTGGGGTTAAGGGTTTAGGGTTTTATGGTTTACTGTTTGGGGTTTAGGGTTTAGGAATTTAGGTTTTAGGTTTTAGGGTTTAGGGTTTAGGGGTCAGGGTTTAGGGTTTAGGGTCTAGGGTTTTAGGGTTTAGGGTTTATATTTTTCGATTTTAGGGTTTAGAGTTGAAGATTTAAGGTGTTATACTTTAGGGTTTAGGGTTTTGGGTTTAGGGTTTAGGGTTTAGGGCTTAGGGTTTAGGGTTTTACGGTTTAGGGTTTAGGGTTTAGGGTTTTGGGTTCTAGGGTTTAGGGTTTAGGGTTTTGTGTTTAGGGTTAGGGTTTAGGAGTTGGGGTTTAAGGGTTCGGGGTTTTAGGGTTTAGGGTTTAGGGTTTGGGGTCTTAGGGCTTAGGGTTTATTTTTTTAGGTTTTATGGTTTAAGGGTTTAGGATTTTGGGTTTTATAGTTTGGGTTTAGAGTTTTGGGTTTTGTACTTAGGGTTTAGGATTTCAACGTTAGGGTTTTAGGTTTTCCATGCTAGGGTTTTAGGGTTTTACATTTTAGGGTTTAGGGCTTGGGGTTTTAGGGATCAGGGTTTAGGGTTTGGGGTTTTGGTTTAGAGTTTATTTTCTTAGGTTTTAGGGTTTAGGGTCTAAGATTTCAGGTTTTATTGCTTAGGGTTTAGGATTTTGTGTTAAGGATTTGGGGTTAAGGGTTTAGGGTTTTATGGTTTACTGTTTGGAGTTTAGGGTTTAGGATTTTAGGTTTTAGGGTTTAGGGTTTAGGGGTCAGGGTTTAGGGTTTTGGGTCTAGGGTTTTAGGGCTTGGGGTTTATATTTTTCGATTTTAGGGTTTAGAGTTGAAGATTTCAGGCTTTATAATTTAGGGTTTAGGGTTTAGGGTTTAGGGTTTTAGGGTTTAGGGTTTAGGATTTTGTGTTTAGGGTTAGGGTTTAGGATTTGGGGTTTAAGGGTTCAGGGTTTTAGGGTTTAGGGTTTAGGGTTTGGGGTCTTAGGGCTTAGGGTTTATTTTTTTTAGGTTTTATGGTGTAAGGGTTTAGGATTTTGGGTTTTATAGTTTGGGTTTAGAGTTTTGGGTTTTGTACTTAGGGTTTAGGGTTTAGGATTTCAGCGTTAGGATTTTAAGTTTTCAATGTTAGGGTTTTAGGGTTTTACATTTTAGGGTTTAGGGCTTGGGGTTTTAGGGATCAGGGTTTAGGGTTTAGGGTATTGGGTTTTGGTTTAGAGTTTATTTTCTTAGGTTTTAGGGTTTAGGTTCTAAGATTTCAGGTGTTATTTCTTGGGGTTTAGGGTTTTGTGTTTAGGATTTGGGGTTAGGGGTTTAGGGTTTTATGGTTTAGTGTTTGGGGTTTAGGGTTTAGGATTTTAGGTTTCAGGTTTTAGGGTTTAGGGTTTATATTTTTCGATTTTAGGGTTTAGAGTTGAAGATTTCAGGTTTTATACTTTAGGGTTTAGGGTTTAGGGTTTTAGGGTTTAGGGTTTTGGGTTTAGGGTTTTGGGTTTTAGGGTTTAGGGTTTAGGGTTTTGTGTTTAGGGTTAGGGTTTAGGATTTGGGGTTTAAGGTTCAGGGTTTTAGGGTTTAGGGTTTAGGGTTTGGGGTCTTAGGGCTTAGGGTTTATTTTTAGGTTTTATGGTTTAAGGGTATAGGATTTTGGGTTTTATAGTTTGGGTTTAGAGTTTTGGGTTTTGTACTTAGGGTTTAGGGTTTAGGATTTCAATGTTAGGGTTTTAGGTTTTCCATGTTAGGGTTTTAGGGTTTTACATTTTAGGGTTTAGGGCTTGGGGTTTTAGGGATCGGGGGTTTATGGTTTAGGGTTTGGGGGTTTTGGTTTAGAGTTTATTTTATTAGGTTTTAGGGTTTAGGGTCTAAGATTTCAAGTTTTATTGCTTAGGGTTTAGGGTTTTGTGTTTAGGATTTTTGGGTTAAAGGTTTAGGGTTTAGGGTTTAGGATTTTTTATTTTATAGTTTAGGGTTTAGAGTTTCGGGTTTTGTGTTTAGGGTTTAGGATTTGGAGTTTAAGGGTTCGAGTGCAGGCTTTTGTGTTTAGGATTTAGTGTTTAGGGTTTAGGGCTTCAATGTTAGGGTATTAGGTTTTCCATGTTAGGGTTTTAGGGTTTTACATTTTAGGGTTTAGGGCTTGGGGTTGTAGGGTTTAGGGATCGGGGGTTTAGGGTTTGGGTTTAGGGTTTAGGGATCGGGGTTTAGGGTTTAGGGTTTGGGTTTAGGGTTTATTTTTTTAGGTTTTAGGGTTTAGGGTCTAAGATTTCGAGTCTTTATTGCTTAGGGTTTAGGGTTTTGTGTTTAGGATTTAGGGTTAAAGGTTTAGGGTTTAGGATCTTTTTATTTTATAGTTTAGGGTTTCGGGTTTTGTGTTTAGGGTTTAGTATTTGGGGGTTTAAGGGTTTTAGATTTTAGGGTTTAGGGTTTTGGCTTTTTGGGGTTTAGGGTTTAGGGTTTATTTTTTAGGTTTTGTGGTTTTTAAGGACTAGGGTTTAGGGTTTAGGATTTTTGAAATTTATAGTTTAGGGTTTTGTCTTCGAATTTTTGGGTTTTGGTTTTTGGGTTCTAGTGTTTAATAGATATAGTTTAGGGTTTAGGGTTCACCATTTTGGATTTCAAGGGTTTTGGGTTCACGATTTCATATTTCATGGGTTTAGGGTTTTATAGTTTAGTGTTTAAGGTTAAGGGTTTAGGGTTTTAGGGTTTATGGTTTAGGGTTTGGGTCTTAGAGTTTAGGGTTAATTTTTTAGGTTTTATCATTTTAGGGTTTAGGATTTATGGTTTTATAGTTCGGGCTTAGGGTTTCGGGTTTTGTGCTTAGGGTTTAGGGTTTAGGATTTTAGGGTGTGAATGTTAGGGTTTTAGTGCTTTATGTTTTAGGGTTTAGAGTTTAGGTTTTAGGGTTTAGGGTTTGGGGTTTTAGGGTTTAGTATTTATATTTTTTTGAGTTTTAGGGTTTATGGTGTAGGGTTTAGCATTCGGATTTTATAGTTTAGGGTTTCGTGTTCTATGTTTAGGGTTTGGTGTTTTAGGGTTTAGGGTTTAGGATTCAGGGTTCGGGTTTTAGATTTTATGATTTAGGGTTTAGGGTTTGGGATTTAAGGTTTGGCATTTATTTTTAGGTTTTGTGGTCTTAAGGGTTAGGGTTTATGGTTTTGGGTTGTAGGGTCTTAGAGTTTAGGGTTTAGGATTTCGAGATTTATAGTTTCAGATTTAGGGTTTTAGGGTGTCAATGTTAGAGTTTTAGGTTTTCCATGTTAGGGTTTTAGGGTTTGGGGTTTGGGGTTTTAGGGATCTAATATTTAATAGATGAAGTTTAGGGTTTAGGGCGCACGTTTTGTTATGCCAAGGGTTTAGGATTTTATGGTTTAGTGTTAGGAGTTTAGGGTTTAGCATTTTAGATTTTAGGTTTTAGGGTTTAGGGTTTAGGGGTCAGGGTTTAGGGTTTTAGGGTTTAGGGTTTCGGGTTTAGGGGTCAGGGTTTAGGGTTTAGGGTTTGGGGTTTTAGGGTTTAGGGTTTATATTTCTAGGTTCTAGGGTTTAGAGTTGAAGATTTCAGTTTTATACTTTAGGGTTTGGGGTTTTGTGTTTTGGATTTAGTGTTTAGGGTTTAGGGTTTATACGTTAGGGTTTTAGGTTTTTCCATGTTAGGGTTTTAGGGTTTTACATTTTTAGGGTTTAGGGCTTGGGGTTTTAGGGATCAGGGAGTTTAGGGGTTTTGGTTTAGAGTTTATTTTCTTAGGTTTTAGGGTTTAGGGTCTAAGATTTCGAGGTTTTATTGCTTAGGGTTTAGGCTTTTGTGTTAAGGATTTGGGGTTAAGGGTTTAAGGGTTTTATGGTTTCTTGTTTGGGGTTTAGGGTTTAGGAATTTAGGTTTTAGGTTTTAGGGTTTAGGGTTTAGGGGGTCAGGGTTTAGGGTTTAGGGTCTAGGGTTTTAGGGTTTAGGGTTTATATTTTTCGATTTTAGGGTTTAGAGTTGAAGATTTAAGGTGTTATACTTTAGGGTTTAGGGTTTTGGGTTTAGGGTTTAGGGTTTAGGGCTTAGGGTTTAGGGTTTTAGGGTTTAGGGTTTAGGGTTTAGGGTTTTGGGTTTTAGGGTTTAGGGTTTAGGGTTTTGTGTTTAGGGTTAGGGTTTAGGAGTTGGGGTTTAAGGGTTCGGGGTTTTAGGGTTTAGGGTTTAGGGTTTGGGGTGTTAGGGCTTAGGGTTTATTTTTTTAGGTTTTATGGTTTAAGGGTTTAGGATTTTGGGTTTTATAGTTTGGGTTTAGAGTTTTGGGTTTTGTACTTAGGGTTTAGGATTTCAACGTTAGGGTTTTAGGTTTTCCATGCTAGGGTTTTAGGGTTTTACATTTTAGGATTTAGGGCATGGGGTTTTAGGGATCAGGGTTTAGGGTTTGGGGTTTTGGTTTAGAGTTTATTTTCTTAGGTTTTTAAGGGTTTAGGGTCTAAGATTTCAGGTTTTATTACTTAGGGTTTAGGATTTTGTGTTAAGGATTTGGGGTTAAGGGTTTAGGGTTTTATGGTTTACTGTTTGGAGTTTAGGGTTTAGGATTTTAGGTTTTAGGGTTTAGGGTTTAGGGGTCAGGGTTTAGGGTTTTGGGTCTAGGGTTTTAGGGCTTTGGGGTTTATATTTTTTCGATTTTAGGGTTTAGAGTTGAAGATTTCGAGGCTTTATAATTTAGGGTTTAGGGTTTAGGGTTTAGGGTTTTAGGGTTTGGGGTTTAGGATTTTGTGTTTAGGGTTAGGGTTTAGGATTTGGGGTTTAAGGGTTCCGGGTTTTAGGGTTTAGGGTTTAGGGTTTTGGGTCTTAGGGCTTAGGGTTTATTTTTTTAGGTTTTATGGTTTAAGGGTTTAGGATTTTGGGTTTTATAGTTTGGGTTTAGAGTTTTGGGTTTTGTACTTAGGGTTTAGGGTTTAGGGTTTAGGATTTCAGCGTTAGGATTTTAAGTTTTCAATGTTAGGGTTTTAGGGTTTTACATTTTAGGGTTTAGGGCTTGGTGTTTTAGGGATCAGAGTTTAGGGTTTAGGGTATTGGGTTTTGGTTTAGAGTTTATTTTCTTAGGTTTTAGGGTTTTGGGTCTAAGGTTTCAGGTTTTATTTCTTAGGGTTTAGGGTTTTGTGTTTAGGATTTGGGGTTAGGGGTTTAGGGTTTTATGGTTTAGTGTTTGGGGTTTAGGGTTTAGGATTTTAGGTTTTAGGTTTTAGGGTTTAGGGTTTATATTTTTCGATTTTAGGGTTTAGAGTTGAAGATTTCAGGTTTTATACTTTAGGGTTTAGGGTTTAGGGTTTAGGGTTTAGGGTTTTAGGGTTTAGGGTTTAGGGTTTAGGGTTTTGGGTTTTAGGGTTTAGGGTTTAGGGTTTTGTGTTTAGGGTTAGGGTTTAGGATTTGGGGTTTAAGGTTCAGGGTTTTAGGGTTTAGGGTTTAGGGTTTGGGGTCTTAGGGCTTAGGGTTTATTTTTTTAGGTTTTATGGTTTAAGGGTTTAGGATTTTGGGTTTTATAGTTTGGGTTTAGAGTTTTGGGTTTTGTACTTAGGGTTTAGGATTTCAACGTTAGGGTTTTAGGTTTTCCATGCTAGGGTTTTAGGGGTTTTACATTTTTAGGGTTTAGGGCTTGGGGTTTTAGGGATCAGGGTTTAGGGTTTGGGGTTTTGGTTTAGAGTTTATTTTCTTAGGTTTTAGGGTTTAGGGTCTAAGATTTCAGGTTTTATTGCTTAGGGTTTAGGGTTTTGTGTTAAGGATTTGGGGTTAAGGGTTTAGGGTTTTATGGTTTACTGTTTGGAGTTTAGGGTTTAGGATTTTAGGTTTTAGGGTTTAGGGTTTAGGGGGTCAGGGTTTAGGGTTTTGGGTCTAGGGTTTTAGGGCTTGGGGTTTATATTTTTCGATTTTAGGGTTTAGAGTTGAAGATTTCAGGCTTTATAATTTAGGGTTTAGGGTTTAGGGTTTAGGGTTTTAGGGTTTGGGGTTTAGGATTTTGTGTTTAGGGTTAGGGTTTAGGATTTGGGGTTTAAGGGTTCAGGGTTTTAGGGTTTAGGGTTTAGGGTTTGGGGTCTTAGGGCTTAGGGTTTATTTTTTTTAGGTTTTATGGTTTAAGGGTTTAGGATTTTGGGTTTTATAGTTTGGGTTTAGAGTTTTGGGTTTTGTACTTAGGGTTTAGGGTTTAGGGTTTAGGATTTCAGCGTTAGGATTTTAAGTTTTCAATGTTAGGGTTTTAGGGTTTTACATTTTAGGGTTTAGGGCTTGGGGTTTTAGGGATCGGGAGTTTAGGGTTTAGGGTATTGGGGTTTTGGTTTAGAGTTTATTTTCTTAGGTTTTAGGGTTTTGGGTCTAAGATTTCGGGTTTTATTTCTTAGGGTTTAGGGTTTTGTGTTTAGGATTTGGGGTTAGGGGTTTAGGGGTTTTATGGTTTAGTGTTTGGGGTTTAGGGTTTAGGATTTTAGGTTTTAGGTTTTAGGGTTTAGGGTTTATATTTTTTCGATTTTAGGGTTTAGAGTTGAAGATTTCGGGGTTTTATACTTTAGGGTTTAGGGTTTAGGGTTTAGGGTTTTAGGGTTTAGGGTTTAGGGTTTAGGGTTTTGGGTTTTTAGGGTTTAGGGTTTAGGGTTTTGTGTTTAGGGTTAGGGTTTAGGATTTGGGGGTTTAAGGTTCGGGGGTTTTAGGGTTTAGGGTTTAGGGTTTGGGGTCTTAGGGCTTAGGGTTTATTTTTTTAGGTTTTATGGTTTTAAGGGTATAGGATTTTGGGTTTTATAGTTTGGGTTTAGAGTTTTGGGTTTTGTACTTAGGGTTTAGGGTTTAGGATTTCAATGTTAGGGTTTTAGGTTTTCCATGTTAGGGTTTTAGGGTTTTACATTTTAGGGTTTAGGGCTTGGGGTTTTAGGGATCGGGGGTTTATGGTTTAGGGTTTGGGGGTTTTGGTTTAGAGTTTATTTTATTAGGTTTTAGGGTTTAGGGTCTAAGATTTCAAGTTTTATTGCTTAGGGTTTAGGGTTTTGTGTTTAGGATTTTTGGGTTAAAGGTTTAGGGTTTAGGGTTTAGGATTTTTTTATTTTATAGTTTAGGGTTTAGAGTTTCGGGTTTTGTGTTTAGGGTTTAGGATTTGGAGTTTAAGGGTTCGAGTGCAGGGCTTTTGTGTTTAGGATTTAGTGTTTAGGGTTTAGGGCTTCAATGTTAGGGTATTAGGTTTTCCATGTTAGGGTTTTAGGGTTTTCACATTTTAGGGTTTAGGGCTTGGGGTTTTAGGGTTTAGGGGATCGGGGGTTTAGGGTTTGGGTTTAGGGTTTAGGGATCGGGGTTTAGGGTTTAGGGTTTGGGTTTAGGGTTTATTTTTTTAGGTTTTAGGGTTTAGGGTCTAAGATTTCAGGTTTTATTGCTTAGGGTTTAGGGTTTTGTGTTTAGGATTTAGGGTTAAAGGTTTAGGGTTTAGGATCTTTTATTTTATAGTTTAGGGTTTCGAGTTTTGTGTTTAGGGTTTAGTATTTGGGGGTTTAAGGGTTTTAGATTTTGAGGGTTTAGGGTTTTGGCTTTTTGGGGGTTTAGGGTTTAGGGTTTATTTTTAGGTTTTGTGGTTTTTAAGGACTAGGGTTTAGGGTTTAGGATTTTTGAAATTTATAGTTTAGGGTTTTGTCTTCTGAATTTTTGGGTTTTGGTTTTTTGGGTTCTAGTGTTTAATAGATATAGTTTAGGGTTTAGGGTTCACCATTTTGGATTTCAAGGGTTTTGGGTTCACGATTTCATATTTCATGGGTTTAGGGTTTTATAGTTTAGTGTTTAAGGTTAAGGGTTTAGGGTTTTAGGGTTTATGGTTTAGGGTTTGGGTCTTAGAGTTTAGGGTTAATTTTTAGGTTTTATCATTTTAGGGTTTAGGATTTATGGTTTTATAGTTCGGGCTTAGGGTTTCGGGTTTTGTGCTTAGGGTTTAGGGTTTAGGATTTTAGGGTGTGAATGTTAGGGTTTTAGTGCTTTATGTTTTAGGGTTTAGAGTTTAGGTTTTAGGGTTTAGGGTTTGGGGTTTTAGGGTTTAGTATTTATATTTTTGAGTTTTAGGGTTTATGGTGTAGGGTTTAGCATTCGGATTTTATAGTTTAGGGTTTCGTGTTCTATGTTTAGGGTTTGGTGTTTTAGGGTTTAGGGTTTAGGATTCAGGGTTCGGGTTTTAGATTTTATGATTTAGGGTTTAGGGTTTGGGATTTAAGGTTTGGCATTTATTTTTAGGTTTTGTGGTCTTAAGGGTTAGGGTTTATGGTTTTGGGTTGTAGGGTCTTAGAGTTTAGGGTTTAGGATTTCGAGATTTATAGTTTCAGATTTAGGGTTTTAGGGTGTCAATGTTAGAGTTTTAGGTTTTCCATGTTAGGGTTTTAGGGTTTGGGGTTTGGGGTTTTAGGGATCTAATATTTAATAGATGAAGTTTAGGGTTTAGGGCGCACGTTTTGTTATGCCAAGGGTTTAGGATTTTATGGTTTAGTGTTAGGAGTTTAGGGTTTAGCATTTTTAGATTTTAGGTTTTAGGGTTTAGGGTTTAGGGGTCAGGGTTTAGGGTTTTAGGGTTTAGGGTTTCGGGTTTAGGGGTCAGGGTTTAGGGTTTAGGGTTTGGGGTTTTAGGGTTTAGGGTTTATATTTCTAGGTTCTAGGGTTTAGAGTTGAAGATTTCAGTTTTATACTTTAGGGTTTGGGGTTTTGTGTTTTGGATTTAGTGTTTAGGGTTTAGGGTTTATACGTTAGGGTTTTAGGTTTTCCATGTTAGGGTTTTAGGGTTTTACATTTTTAGGGTTTAGGGCTTGGGGTTTTAGGGATCGAGTTTAGGGGTTTTGGTTTAGAGTTTATTTTCTTAGGTTTTAGGGTTTAGGGTCTAAGATTTCAGGTTTTATTGCTTAGGGTTTAGGCTTTTGTGTTAAGGATTTGGGGTTAAGGGTTTAGGGTTTTATGGTTTACTGTTTGGGGTTTAGGGTTTAGGAATTTAGGTTTTAGGTTTTAGGGTTTAGGGTTTAGGGGTCAGGGTTTAGGGTTTAGGGTCTAGGGTTTTAGGGTTTAGGGTTTATATTTTTCGATTTTAGGGTTTAGAGTTGAAGATTTTAAGGTGTTATACTTTAGGGTTTAGGGTTTTGGGTTTAGGGTTTAGGGTTTAGGGCTTAGGGTTTAGGGTTTTAGGGTTTAGGGTTTAGGGTTTAGGGTTTTGGGTTTTAGGGTTTAGGGTTTAGGGTTTTGAGGGTCCTCCTCAGTCCAATGCTTCCTAGTGGTTTTAGGGCAACGAGTGGTAATTGCAGTGTAGGTTTAATTCATCCACAAGGCTCTCCCCTTTAGTTTAATTAGTGCCGCACCTCCTCCGAGCGATCATCTCTCGTCCTCTAGCACTCTAGTCTTTATGGCGCAATAAGGTAAGCGATTTCTGTATTCATTAGTTTCCCTTCCGGACGGGAGTTGGAACTGTATGAAAATGGCAGGAGCATTAGGCCAAAGGGATAACCCCAAAATCGTCTATCTTGTATTCAAATCGAATTTCAAATGGAAGAAATCCAAAGATTGTTTAGGGTTAGGGTTTAGGAGTTGGGGTTTAAGGGTTCGGGGTTTTAGGGTTTAGGGTTTAGGGTTTGGGGTCTTAGGGCTTAGGGTTTATTTTTTTAGGTTTTAGGGTTTAGGGTCTAAGATTTCAAGTTTTATTGCTTAGGGTTTAGGCTTTTGTGTTAAGGATTTGGGGTTAAGGGTTTAGGGTTTTATGGTTTACTGTTTGGGGTTTAGGGTTTAGGAAGTTAGGTTTTAGGTTTTAGGGTTTAGGGTTTAGGGGTCAGGGTTTAGGGTTTAGGGTCTAGGGTTTTAGGGTTTAGGGTTTATATTTTTCGATTTTAGGGTTTAGAGTTGAAGATTTAAGGTGTTATACTTTAGGGTTTAGGGTTATGGGTTTAGGGTTTAGGGTTTAGGGTTTAGGGCTTAGGGTTTAGGGTTTTAGGGTTTAGGGTTTAGGGTTTTGGGTTTTAGGGTTTAGGGTTTAGGGTTTTGTGTTTAGGGTTAGGGTTTAGGAGTTGGGGTTTAAGGGTTCGGGGTTTTAGGGTTTAGGGTTTATGGTTTGGGGTCTTAGGGCTTAGGGTTTATTTTTTTAGGTTTTATGGTTTAAGGGTTTAGGATTTTGGGTTTTATAGTTTGGGTTTAGAGTTTTGGGTTTTGTACTTAGGGTTTAGGATTTCAACATTAGGGTTTTAGGTTTTCCATGCTAGGGTTTTAGGGTTTTACATTTTTAGGGTTTAGGGCTTGGGGGTTTTAGGGATCGGGGGTTTAGGGTTTGGGGGTTTTGGTTTAGAGTTTATTTTCTTAGGTTTTAGGGTTTAGGGTCTAAGATTTCAGGTTTTATTGCTTAGGGTTTAGGATTTTGTGTTAAGGATTTGGGGTTAAGGGTTTAGGGTTTTATGGTTTACTGTTTGGAGTTTAGGGTTTAGGATTTTAGGTTTTAGGGTTTAGGGTTTAGGGGTCAGGGTTTAGGGTTTTGGGTCTAGGGTTTTAGGGCTTGGGGTTTATATTTTTCGATTTTAGGGTTTAGAGTTGAAGATTTCAGGCTTTATAATTTAGGGTTTAGGGTTTAGGGTTTAGGGTTTAGGGTTTTAGGGTTTAGGGTTTAGGATTTTGTGTTTAGGGTTAGGGTTTAGGATTTGGGGTTTAAGGGTTCAGGGTTTTAGGGTTTAGGGTTTAGGGTTTGGGGTCTTAGGGCTTAGGGTTTATTTTCTTTAGGTTTTATTGTTTAAGGGTTTAGGATTTTGGGTTTTATAGTTTGGGTTTAGAGTTTTGGGTTTTGTACTTAGGGTTTAGGGTTTAGGGTTTAGGATTTCAGCGTTAGGATTTTAAGTTTTCAATGTTAGGGTTTTAGGGTTTTACATTTTAGGGTTTAGGGCTTGGGGTTTTAGGGATCAGGGTTTAGGGTTTAGGGTATTGGGTTTTGGTTTAGAGTTTATTTTCTTAGGTTTTAGGGTTTAGGGTCTAAGATTTCGGGGTTTTATTTCTTAGGGTTTAGGGTTTTGTGTTTAGGATTTGGGGTTAAGGGGTTTAGGGTTTTATGGTTTTAGTGTTTGGGGTTTAGGGTTTAGCATTTTAGGTTTTAGGTTTTAGGGTTTAGGGTTTATATTTTTTCGATTTTAGGGTTTAGAGTTGAAGATTTCGGGGTTTTATACTTTAGGGTTTAGGGTTTAGGGTTTAGGGTTTTAGGGTTTAGGGTTTAGGGTTTAGGGTTTTGGGTTTTTAGGGTTTAGGGTTTAGGGTTTTGTGTTTAGGGTTAGGGTTTAGGATTTGGGGGTTTAAGGGTTCGGGGGGTTTTAGGGTTTAGGGTTTAGGGTTTGGGGTCTTAGGGCTTAGGGTTTATTTTTTTAGGTTTTATGGTTTAAGGGTATAGGATTTTGGGTTTTATAGTTTGGGTTTAGAGTTTTGGGTTTTGTACTTAGGGTTTAGGGTTTAGGATTTCAATGTTAGGGTTTTAGGTTTTCCATGTTAGGGTTTTAGGGTTTTACATTTTAGGGTTTAGGGCTTGGGGTTTTAGGGATCAGGGTTTATGGTTTAGGGTTTGGGGTTTTGGTTTAGAGTTTATTTTATTAGGTTTTAGGGTTTAGGGTCTAAGATTTCAAGTTTTATTGCTTAGGGTTTAGGGTTTTGTGTTTAGGATTTTGGGTTAAAGGTTTAGGGTTTAGGGTTTAGGATTTTTTTATTTTATAGTTTAGGGTTTAGAGTTTCGGGTTTTGTGTTTAGGGTTTAGGATTTGGAGTTTAAGGGTTCGAGTGCAGGGCTTTTGTGTTTAGGATTTAGTGTTTAGGGTTTAGGGCTTCAATGTTAGGGTATTAGGTTTTCCATGTTAGGGTTTTAGGGTTTTACATTTTAGGGTTTAGGGCTTGGGGTTTTAGGGTTTAGGGATCAGGGTTTAGGGTTTGGGTTTAGGGTTTAGGGATCGGGGGTTTAGGGTTTAGGGTTTGGGTTTAGGGTTTATTTTTTTAGGTTTTAGGGTTTAGGGTCTAAGATTTCGGGGTTTTATTGCTTAGGGTTTAGGGTTTTTGTGTTTAGGATTTAGGGTTAAAGGTTTAGGGTTTAGGATCTTTTTATTTTATAGTTTAGGGTTTCGGGTTTTGTGTTTAGGGTTTAGTATTTGGGGTTTAAGGGTTTTAGATTTTAGGGTTTAGGGTTTTGGCTTTTTGGGGTTTAGGGTTTAGGGATTTATTTTTTAGGTTTTGTGGTTTTTAAGGACTAGGGTTTAGGGTTTAGGATTTTGAAATTTATAGTTTAGTGTTTTGTCTTCTGAATTTTTGGGTTTTGGTTTTTTGGGTTCTAGTGTTTAATAGATATAGTTTAGGGTTTAGGGTTCACCATTTTGGATTTCAAGGGTTTTGGGTTCACGATTTCATATTTCATGGGTTTAGGGTTTTATAGTTTAGTGTTTAAGGTTAAGGGTTTAGGGTTTTAGGGTTTATGGTTTAGGGTTTGGGTCTTAGAGTTTAGGGTTAATTTTTTAGGTTTTATCATTTTAGGGTTTAGGATTTATGGTTTTATAGTTCGGGCTTAGGGTTTCGGGTTTTGTGCTTAGGGTTTAGGGTTTAGGATTTTAGGGTGTGAATGTTAGGGTTTTAGTGCTTTATGTTTTAGGGTTTAGAGTTTAGGTTTTAGGGTTTAGGGTTTGGGGTTTTAGGGTTTAGTATTTATATTTTTGAGTTTTAGGGTTTATGGTGTAGGGTTTAGCATTCGGATTTTATAGTTTAGGGTTTCGTGTTCTATGTTTAGGGTTTGGTGTTTTAGGGTTTAGGGTTTAGGATTCAGGGTTCGGGTTTTAGATTTTATGATTTAGGGTTTAGGGTTTGGGATTTAAGGTTTGGCATTTATTTTTAGGTTTTGTGGTCTTAAGGGTTAGGGTTTATGGTTTTGGGTTGTAGGGTCTTAGAGTTTAGGGTTTAGGATTTCGAGATTTATAGTTTCAGATTTAGGGTTTTAGGGTGTCAATGTTAGAGTTTTAGGTTTTCCATGTTAGGGTTTTAGGGTTTGGGGTTTGGGGTTTTAGGGATCTAATATTTAATAGATGAAGTTTAGGGTTTAGGGCGCACGTTTTGTTATGCCAAGGGTTTAGGATTTTATGGTTTAGTGTTAGGAGTTTAGGGTTTAGCATTTTAGATTTTAGGTTTTAGGGTTTAGGGTTTAGGGGTCAGGGTTTAGGGTTTTAGGGTTTAGGGTTTCGGGTTTAGGGGTCAGGGTTTAGGGTTTAGGGTTTGGGGTTTTAGGGTTTAGGGTTTATATTTCTAGGTTCTAGGGTTTAGAGTTGAAGATTTCAGTTTTATACTTTAGGGTTTGGGGTTTTGTGTTTTGGATTTAGTGTTTAGGGTTTAGGGTTTATACGTTAGGGTTTTAGGTTTTCCATGTTAGGGTTTTAGGGTTTTACATTTTAGGGTTTAGGGCTTGGGGTTTTAGGGATCAGAGTTTAGGGTTTAGGGTTTGGGGTTTTGGTTTAGAGTTTATTTTCTTAGGTTTTAGGGTTTAGGGTCTAAGATTTCAAGTTTTATTGCTTAGGGTTTAGGCTTTTGTGTTAAGGATTTGGGGTTAAGGGTTTAGGGATTTATGGTTTACTGTTTGGGGTTTAGGGTTTAGGAATTTAGGTTTTAGGTTTTAGGGTTTAGGGTTTAGGGGTCAGGGTTTAGGGTTTAGGGTCTAGGGTTTTAGGGTTTAGGGTTTATATTTTTCGATTTTAGGGTTTAGAGTTGAAGATTGAAGGTGTTATACTTTAGGGTTTAGGGTTTAGGGTTTAGGGTTTAGGGCTTAGGGTTTAGGGTTTTAGGGTTTAGGGTTTAGGGTTTTGGGTTTTAGGGTTTAGGGTTTAGGGTTTTGTGTTTAGGGTTAGGGTTTAGGAGTTGGGGTTTAAGGGTTCGGGGTTTTATGGTTTAGGGTTTAGGGTTTCGGGTCTTAGGGCTTAGGGTTTATTTTTTTAGGTTTTATGGTTTAAGGGTTTAGGATTTTGGGTTTTATTGTTTGGGTTTAGAGTTTTGGGTTTTGTACTTAGGGTTTAGGATTTCAACGTTAGGGTTTTAGGTTTTCCATGCTAGGGTTTTAGGGTTTTACATTGAGGGTTTATGGCTTGGGGTTTTAGGGATCAGGGTTTAGGGTTTGGGGTTTTGGTTTAGAGTTTATTTTCTTAGGTTTTAGGGTTTAGGGTCTAAGATTTCAGGTTTTATTGCTTAGGGTTTAGGATTTTGTGTTAAGGATTTGGGGTTAAGGGTTTAGGGTTTTATGGTTTACTGTTTGGAGTTTAGGGTTTAGGATTTTAGGTTTTAGGGTTTAGGGTTTAGGGGTCAGGGTTTAGGGTTTTGGATCTAGGGTTTTAGGGCTTGGGGTTTATATTTTTCGATTTTAGGGTTTAGAGTTGAAGATTTCAGGCTTTATAATTTAGGGTTTAGGGTTTAGGGTTTAGGGTTTAGGGTTTTAGGGTTTAGGGTTTAGGATTTTGTGTTTAGGGTTAGGGTTTAGGATTTGGGGTTTAAGGGTTCAGGGTTTTAGGGTTTAGGGTTTAGGGTTTGGGGTCTTAGGGCTTAGGGTTTATTTTTTTTAGGTTTTATTGTTTAAGGGTTTAGGATTTTGGGTTTTATAGTTTGGGTTTAGAGTTTTGGGTTTTGTACTTAGGGTTTAGGGTTTAGGGTTTAGGATTTCAGCGTTAGGATTTTAAGTTTTCAATGTTAGGGTTTTAGGGTTTTACATTTTAGGGTTTAGGGCTTGGCGTTTTAGGGATCAGGGTTTAGGGTTTAGGGTTTGGGGTTTTGGTTTAGAGTTTATTTTCTTAGGTTTTAGGGTTTAGGGTCTAAGATTTCAGGTTTTATTTCTTAGGGTTTAGGGTTTTGTGTTTAGGATTTGGGGTTAAGTGTTTAGGGTTTTATGGTTTAGTGTTTGGGGTTTAGGGTTTAGGATTTTAGGTTTTAGGTTTTTGGGTTTAGGGTTTATATTTTTCGATTTTAGGGTTTAGAGTTGAAGATTTCAGGTTTTATACTTTAGGGTTTAGGGTTTAGGGTTTAGGTTTAGGGTTTTGGGTTTAGGGTTTAGGGTTTGTATTTTAGGGTTTAGGGTTTAGGGTTTTGTGTTTAGGGTTAGGGTTTAGGGTTTGGGGTTTAAGGGTTCGGGGGTTTTAGGGTTTAGGGTTTAGGGTTTGGGGTCTTAGGGCTTAGGGTTTATTTTTTTAGGTTTTATGGTTTTAAGGGTATAGGATTTTGGGTGTTTATAGTTTGGGTTTAGAGTTTTGGGTTTTGTACTTAGGGTTTAGGGTTTAGGATTTCAATCTTAGGGTTTTAGGTTTTCCATGTTAGGGTTTTAGGGTTTTACATTTTAGGGTTTAGGGCTTGGGGTCTTTAGGGATCGGGGTTTATGGTTTAGGGTTTGGGGGTTTTGGTTTAGAGTTTATTTTATTAGGTTTTAGGGTTTAGGGTCTAAGATTTCAAGTTTTATTGCTTAGGGTTTAGGGTTTTGTGTTTAGGATTTTTGGGTTAAAGGTTTAGGGTTTAGGGTTTAGGATTTTTTTATTTTATAGTTTAGGGTTTAGAGTTTCGGGTTTTGTGTTTAGGGTTTAGGATTTGGAGTTTAAGGGTTCGAGTGCAGGCTTTTGTGTTTAGGATTTAGTGTTTAGGGTTTAGGGCTTCAATGTTAGGGTATTAGGTTTTTCCATGTTAGGGGTTTTAGGGTTTTACGTTTTAGGGTTTAGGGCTTGGGGTTTTAGGGTTTAGGGATCAGGGTTTTGGGTTTAGGGTTTGGGTTTAGGGTTTAGGGATCGGGGTTTAGGGTTTAGGGTGTAGGGTTTGGGTTTAGGGTTTATTTTTTATGTTTTAGGGTTTAGGGTCTAAGATTTCAGGTTTTATTGCTTAGGGTTTAGGGTTTTGTGTTTAGGATTTAGGGTTAAGGGTTTAGGATTTTTTATTTTATAGTTTAGGGTTTCAGGTTTTGTGTTTAGGGTTTAGTATTTGGGGGTTTAAGGGTTTTAGATTTTAGGGTTTAGGGTTTTGGGTTTGGGGGTTTAGGGTTTAGGGTTTATTTTTAGGTTTTGTGGTTTTAAGGACTAGGGTTTAGGGTTTAGGATTTTGAAATTTATAGTTTAGGGTTTTGTCTTCTGAATTTTTGGGTTTTGGTTTTTTGGGTTCTAGTGTTTAATAGATATAGTTTAGGGTTTAGGGTTCACCATTTTGGATTTCAAGGGTTTTGGGTTCACGATTTCATATTTCATGGGTTTAGGGTTTTATAGTTTAGTGTTTAAGGTTTAGGGTTTTAGGGTTTTAGGGTTTATGGTTTAGGGTTTGGGTCTTAGAGTTTAGGGTTAATTTTTAGGTTTTATCATTTTAGGGTTTAGGATTTATGGTTTTATAGTTCGGGCTTAGGGTTTCGGGTTTTGTGCTTAGGGTTTAGGGTTTAGGATTTTAGGGTGTGAATGTTAGGGTTTTAGTGCTTTATGTTTTAGGGTTTAGAGTTTAGGTTTTAGGGTTTAGGGTTTGGGGTTTTAGGGTTTAGTATTTATATTTTTGAGTTTTAGGGTTTATGGTGTAGGGTTTAGCATTCGGATTTTATAGTTTAGGGTTTCGTGTTCTATGTTTAGGGTTTGGTGTTTTAGGGTTTAGGGTTTAGGATTCAGGGTTCGGGTTTTAGATTTTATGATTTAGGGTTTAGGGTTTGGGATTTAAGGTTTGGCATTTATTTTTAGGTTTTGTGGTCTTAAGGGTTAGGGTTTATGGTTTTGGGTTGTAGGGTCTTAGAGTTTAGGGTTTAGGATTTCGAGATTTATAGTTTCAGATTTAGGGTTTTAGGGTGTCAATGTTAGAGTTTTAGGTTTTCCATGTTAGGGTTTTAGGGTTTGGGGTTTGGGGTTTTAGGGATCTAATATTTAATAGATGAAGTTTAGGGTTTAGGGCGCACGTTTTGTTATGCCAAGGGTTTAGGATTTTATGGTTTAGTGTTAGGAGTTTAGGGTTTAGCATTTTAGATTTTAGGTTTTAGGGTTTAGGGTTTAGGGGTCAGGGTTTAGGGTTTTAGGGTTTAGGGTTTCGGGTTTAGGGGTCAGGGTTTAGGGTTTAGGGTTTGGGGGTTTTAGGGTTTAGGGTTTATATTTCTAGGTTCTAGGGTTTAGAGTTGAAGATTTCGAGTTTTATACTTTAGGGTTTGGGGTTTTGTGTTTTGGATTTAGTGTTTAGGGTTTAGGGTTTATACGTTAGGGTTTTAGGTTTTCCATGTTAGGGTTTTAGGGTTTAGGGCTTGGGGTTTTAGGGATCAGAGTTTAGGGTTTAGGGTTTAGGGTTTGGGGTTTTGGTTTAGAGTTTATTTTCTTAAGTTTTAGGGTTTAGGGTCTAAGATTTCAGGTTTTATTGCTTAGGGTTTAGGCTTTTGTGTTAAGGATTTGGGGTTAAGGGTTTAGGGTTTTATGGTTTACTGTTTGGGGTTTAGGGTTTAGGAATTTAGGTTTTAGGTTTTAGGGTTTAGGGTTTAGGGGTCAGGGTTTAGGGTTAAGGGTCTAGGGTTTTAGGGTTTAGGGTTTAGGGTTTTGTGTTTAGGGTTAAGGTTTAGGAGTTGGGGTTTAAGGGTTCGGGGTTTTAGGGTTTAGGGTTTAGGGTTTGGGGTCTTAGGGCTTAGGGTTTATTTTTTTAGGTTTTATGGTTTAAGGGTTTAGGATTTTGGGTTTTATAGTTTGGGTTTAGAGTTTTGGGTTTTGTACTTAGGGTTTAGGATTTCAACGTTAGGGTTTTAGGTTTTCCATGCTAGGGTTTTAGGGTTTTACATTTTAGGGTTTAGGGCATGGGGTTTTAGGGATCAGGGTTTAGGGTTTGGGGTTTTGGTTTAGAGTTTATTTTCTTAGGTTTTAGGGTTTAGGGTCTAAGATTTCAGGTTTTATTGCTTAGGGTTTAGGATTTTGTGTTAAGGATTTGGGGTTAAGGGTTTTAGGGTTTTATGGTTTACTGTTTGGAGTTTAGGGTTTAGGATTTTAGGTTTTAGGGTTTAGGGTTTAGGGTTTAGGGTTTTGGGTCTAGGGTTTTAGGGCTTGGGGTTTATATTTTTCGATTTTAGGGTTTAGAGTTGAAGATTTCAGGCTTTATAAATTAGGGTTTAGGGTTTAGGGTTTAGGGTTTAGGGTTTAGGGTTTTAGGGTTTAGGGTTTAGGATTTTGTGTTTAGGGTTAGGGTTTAGGATTTGGGGTTTAAGGATTCAGGGTTTTAGGGTTTAGGGTTTAGGGTTTGGGGTCTTAGGGCTTAGGGTTTATTTTTTTTAGGTTTTATTGTTTAAGGGTTTAGGATTTTGGGTTTTATAGTTTGGGTTTAGAGTTTTGGGTTTTGTACTTAGGGTTTAGGGTTTAGGGTTTAGGATTTCAGCGTTAGGATTTTAAGTTTTCAATGTTAGGGTTTTTGGGTTTTACATTTTAGGGTTTAGGGCTTGGGGTTTTAGGGATCAGGGTTTAGGGTTTAGGGTTTGGGGTTTTGGTTTAGAGTTTATTTTCTTAGGTTTTAGGGTTTAGGGTCTAAGATTTCAGGTTTTATTTCTTAGGGTTTAGGGTTTTGTGTTTAGGATTTGGGGTTAGGGGTTTAGGGTTTTATGGTTTAGTGTTTGGGGTTTAGGGTTTAGGATTTTAGGTTTTAGGTTTTTGGGTTTAGGGTTTATATTTTTCGATTTTAGGGTTTAGAGTTGAAGATTTCAGGTTTTATACTTTAGGGTTTAGGGTTTAGGGTTTAGGGTTTTAGGGTTTAGGGTTTAGGGTTTAGGGTTTTGGGTTTTAGGGTTTAGGGTTTAGGGTTTTGTGTTTAGGGTTAGGGTTTAGGATTTGGGGTTTAAGGGTTCAGGGTTTTAGGGTTTAGGGTTTAGGGTTTGGGGTCTTAGGGCTTAGGGTTTATTTTTTTTAGGTTTTATGGTTTTAAGGGTATAGGATTTTGGGTTTTATAGTTTGGGTTTAGAGTTTTGGGTTTTGTACTTAGGGTTTAGGGTTTAGGATTTCAATGTTAGGGTTTTAGGTTTTCCATGTTAGGGTTTTAGGGTTTTACATTTTAGGGTTTAGGGCTTGGGGTTTTAGGGATCAGGGTTTATGGTTTAGGGTTTGGGGTTTTGGTTTAGAGTTTATTTTATTAGGTTTTAGGGTTTAGGGTCTAAGATTTCAAGTTTTATTGCTTAGGGTTTAGGGTTTTGTGTTTAGGATTTTGGGTTAAAGGTTTAGGGTTTAGGGTTTAGGATTTTTTATTTTATAGTTTAGGGTTTAGAGTTTCGGGTTTTGTGTTTAGGGTTTAGGATTTGGAGTTTAAGGGTTCAGGGTCTGGGCTTTTGTGTTTAGGATTTAGTGTTTAGGGTTTAGGGCTTCAATGTTAGGGTATTAGGTTTTCCATGTTAGGGTTTTAGGGTTTTTACATTTTAGGGTTTAGGGCTTGGGGTTTTAGGGTTTAGGGATCAGGGTTTAGGGTTTGGGTTTAGGGTTTAGGGATCGGGGTTTAGGGTTTAGGGTTTGGGTTTAGGGTTTATTTTTTTAGGTTTTAGGGTTTAGGGTCTAAGATTTCAGGTTTTATTGCTTAGGGTTTAGGGTTTTGTGTTTAGGATTTAGGGTTAAAGGTTTAGGGTTTAGGATCTTTTATTTTATAGTTTAGGGTTTCAGGTTTTGTGTTTAGGGTTTAGTATTTGGGGTTTAAGGGTTTTAGATTTTAGGGTTTAGGGTTTTGGCTTTTGGGGTTTAGGGTTTAGGGTTTATTTTTAGGTTTTGTGGTTTTAAGGACTAGGGTTTAGGGTTTAGGATTTTGAAATTTATAGTTTAGGGTTTTGTCTTCTGAATTTTTGGGTTTTGGTTTTTTGGGTTCTAGTGTTTAATAGATATAGTTTAGGGTTTAGGGTTCACCATTTTGGATTTCAAGGGTTTTGGGTTCACGATTTCATATTTCATGGGTTTAGGGTTTTATAGTTTAGTGTTTAAGGTTAAGGGTTTAGGGTTTTAGGGTTTATGGTTTAGGGTTTGGGTCTTAGAGTTTAGGGTTAATTTTTAGGTTTTATCATTTTAGGGTTTAGGATTTATGGTTTTATAGTTCGGGCTTAGGGTTTCGGGTTTTGTGCTTAGGGTTTAGGGTTTAGGATTTTAGGGTGTGAATGTTAGGGTTTTAGTGCTTTATGTTTTAGGGTTTAGAGTTTAGGTTTTAGGGTTTAGGGTTTGGGGTTTTAGGGTTTAGTATTTATATTTTTGAGTTTTAGGGTTTATGGTGTAGGGTTTAGCATTCGGATTTTATAGTTTAGGGTTTCGTGTTCTATGTTTAGGGTTTGGTGTTTTAGGGTTTAGGGTTTAGGATTCAGGGTTCGGGTTTTAGATTTTATGATTTAGGGTTTAGGGTTTGGGATTTAAGGTTTGGCATTTATTTTTAGGTTTTGTGGTCTTAAGGGTTAGGGTTTATGGTTTTGGGTTGTAGGGTCTTAGAGTTTAGGGTTTAGGATTTCGAGATTTATAGTTTCAGATTTAGGGTTTTAGGGTGTCAATGTTAGAGTTTTAGGTTTTCCATGTTAGGGTTTTAGGGTTTGGGGTTTGGGGTTTTAGGGATCTAATATTTAATAGATGAAGTTTAGGGTTTAGGGCGCACGTTTTGTTATGCCAAGGGTTTAGGATTTTATGGTTTAGTGTTAGGAGTTTAGGGTTTAGCATTTTAGATTTTAGGTTTTAGGGTTTAGGGTTTAGGGGTCAGGGTTTAGGGTTTTAGGGTTTAGGGTTTCGGGTTTAGGGGTCAGGGTTTAGGGTTTAGGGTTTGGGGTTTTAGGGTTTAGGGTTTATATTTCTAGGTTCTAGGGTTTAGAGTTGAAGATTTCAGTTTTATACTTTAGGGTTTGGGGTTTTGTGTTTTGGATTTAGTGTTTAGGGTTTAGGGTTTATATGTTAGGGTTTTAGGTTTTCCATGTTAGGGTTTTAGGGTTTAGGGCTTGGGGTTTTAGGGATCAGAGTTTAGGGTTTAGGGTTTGGGGTTTTGGTTTAGAGTTTATTTTCTAAGGTTTTAGGGTTTAGGGTCTAAGATTTCAGGTTTTATTGCTTAGGGTTTAGGCTTTTGTGTTAAGGATTTGGGGTTAAGGGTTTAGGGTTTTATTGTTTACTGTTTGGGGTTTAGGGTTTAGGAATTTAGGTTTTAGGTTTTAGGGTTTACGGTTTAGGGGTCAGGGTTTAGGGTTTAGGGTCTAGGGTTTTAGGGTTTAGGGTTTATATTTTTCGATTTTAGGGTTTAGAGTTGAAGATTTAAGGTGTTATACTTTAGGGTTTAGGGTTTAGGGCTTAGGGTTTAGGGTTTTAGGGTTTAGGGTTTAGGGTTTAGGGTTTTGGGTTTTAGGGTTTAGGGTTTAGGGTTTTGTGTTTAGGGTTAGGGTTTAGGAGTTGGGGTTTAAGGGTTCGGGGTTTTAGGGTTTAGGGTTTAGGGTTTGGTGTCTTAGGGCTTAGGGTTTATTTTTTTAGGTTTTATGGTTTAAGGGTTTAGGATTTTGGGTTTTATAGTTTGGGTTTAGAGTTTTGGGTTTTGTACTTAGGGTTTAGGATTTCAACGTTAGGGTTTTAGGTTTTCCATGCTAGGGTTTTAGGGTTTTACATTTTAGGGTTTAGGGCTTGGGGTTTTATGGATCAGGGTTTAGGGTTTGGGGTTTTGGTTTAGAGTTTATTTTCTTAGGTTTTAGGGTTTAGGGTCTAAGATTTCAGGTTTTATTGCTTAGGGTTTAGGATTTTGTGTTAAGGATTTGGGGTTAAGGGTTTAGGGTTTTATGGTTTACTGTTTGGAGTTTAGGGTTTAGGATTTTAGGTTTTAGGGTTTAGGGTTTAGGGTTTTGGGTCTAGGGTTTTAGGGCTTGGGGTTATATTTTTCGATTTTAGGGTTTAGAGTTGAAGATTTCAGGCTTTATAATTTAGGGTTTAGGGTTTAGGGTTTAGGGTTTAGGGTTTTAGGGTTTGGGGTTTAGGATTTTGTGTTTAGGGTTAGGGTTTAGGATTTGGGGTTTAAGGGTTCAGGGTTTTAGGATTTAGGGTTTAGGGTTTGGGGTCTTAGGGCTTAGGGTTTATTTTTTTTAGGTTTTATTGTTTAAGGGTTTAGGATTTTGGGTTTTATAGTTTGGGTTTAGAGTTTTGGGTTTTGTACTTAGGGTTTAGGGTTTAGGATTTCAGCGTTAGGATTTTAAGTTTTCAATGTTAGGGTTTTACATTTTAGGGTTTAGGGTTTAGGGTTTAGGGTTTGGGGTTTAGGGTTTTAGGGTTTAGGGTTTAGGGTTTAGGGTTTTAGGGTTTAGGGTTTAGGGTTTAGGGTTTTGGGTTTTGGGGTTTAGGGTTTAGGGTTTTGTGTTTAGGGTTAGGGTTTAGGATTTGGGGTTTAAGGGTTCAGGGTTTTAGGGTTTAGGGTTTAGGGTTTGGGGTCTTAGGGCTTAGGGTTTATTTTTTTAGGTTTTATGGTTTAAGGGTATAGGATTTTGGGTTTTATAATTTGGGTTTAGAGTTTTGGGTTTTGTACTTAGGGTTTAGGGTTTAGGATTTCAATGTTAGGGTTTTAGGTTTTCCATGTTAGGGTTTTAGGGTTTTACATTTTAGGGTTTAGGGCTTGGGGTTTTAGGGATCAGGGTTTATGGTTTAGGGTTTGGGGTTTTGGTTTAGAGTTTATTTTATTAGGTTTTAGGGTTTAGGGTCTAAGATTTCAAGTTTTATTTCTTAGGGTTTAGTGTTTTGTGTTTAGGATTTTGGGTTAAAGGTTTAGGGTTTAGGGTTTAGGATTTTTTATTTTATAGTTTAGGGTTTAGAGTTTCGGGTTTTGTGTTTAGGGTTTAGGATTTGGAGTTTAAGGGTTCATGGTCTGGGCTTTTGTGTTTAGGATTTAGTGTTTAGGGTTTAGGGCTTCAATGTTAGGGTATTAGGTTTTCCATGTCAGGGTTTTAGGGTTTTACATTTTAGGGTTTAGGGCTTGGGGTTTTAGGGTTTAGGGATCAGGGTTTAGGGTTTGGGTTTAGGGTTTAGGGATCGGGGTTTAGGGTTTAGGGTTTATTTTTTTAGGTTTTAGGGTTTAGGGTCTAAGATTTCAGGTTTTATTGCTTAGGGTTTAGGGTTTTGTGTTTAGGATTTAGGGTTAAAGGTTTTGGGTTTAGGATCTTTTATTTTATAGTTTAGGGTTTCAGGTTTTGTGTTTAGGGTTTAGTATTTGGGGTTTAAGGGTTTTAGATTTTAGGGTTTAGGGTTTTGGCTTTTGGGGTTTAGGGTTTAGGGTTTATTTTTAGGTTTTGTGGTTTTAAGGACTAGGGTTTAGGGTTTAGGATTTTGAAATTTATAGTTTAGGGTTTTGTCTTCTGAATTTTTGGGTTTTGGTTTTTTGGGTTCTAGTGTTTAATAGATATAGTTTAGGGTTTAGGGTTCACCATTTTGAATTTCAAGGGTTTTGGGTTCACGATTTCATATTTCATGGGTTTAGGGTTTTATAGTTTAGTGTTTAAGGTTAAGGTTTTAGGGTTTTAGGGTTTATGGTTTAGGGTTTGGGTCTTAGAGTTTAGGGTTAATTTTTAGGTTTTATCATTTTAGGGTTTAGGATTTATGGTTTTATAGTTCGGGCTTAGGGTTTCGGGTTTTGTGCTTAGGCTTTAGGATTTTAGGGTGTGAATGTTAGGGTTTTAGTGCTTTATGTTTTAGGGTTTAGAGTTTAGGTTTAGGGTTTAGGGTTTGGGGTTTTAGGGTTTAGTATTTATATTTTTGAGTTTTAGGGTTTATGGTGTAGGGTTTAGCATTCGGATTTTATAGTTTAGGGTTTCGTGTTCTATGTTTAGGGTTTGGTGTTTTAGGGTTTAGGGTTTAGGATTCGGGGGTTCGGGTTTTAGATTTTATGATTTAGGGTTTAGGGTTTGGGATTTAAGGTTTGGCATTTATTTTTTAGGTTTTGTGGTCTTAAGGGTTAGGGTTTATGGTTTTGGGTTGTAGGGTCTTAGAGTTTAGGGTTTAGGATTTCGAGATTTATAGTTTGATTTAGGGTTTTAGGGTGTCAATGTTAGAGTTTTAGGTTTTTCCATGTTAGGGTTTTAGGGTTTGGGGGTTTGGGGTTTTAGGGATCTAATATTTAATAGATGAAGTTTAGGGTTTAGGGCGCACGTTTTGTTATGCCAAGGGTTTAGGATTTTATGGTTTAGTGTTAGGAGTTTAGGGTTTAGCATTTTTAGATTTTAGGTTTTAGGGTTTAGGGTTTAGGGGGTCGGGGGTTTAGGGTTTTAGGGTTTAGGGTTTCGGGTTTAGGGAGACGGGGGTTTAGGGTTTAGGGTTTGGGGTTTTAGGGTTTAGGGTTTATATTTCTAGGTTCTAGGGTTTAGAGTTGAAGATTTCGAGTTTTATACTTTAGGGTTTGGGGGTTTTGTGTTTTGGATTTAGTGTTTAGGGTTTAGGGTTTATACGTTAGGGTTTTAGGTTTTTCCATGTTAGGGTTTTAGGGTTTTACATTTTAGGGTTTAGGGCTTGGGGTTTTAGGGATCGAGTTTAGGGTTTAAGGGTTTGGGGTTTTGGTTTAGAGTTTATTTTCTTAGGTTTTAGGGTTTAGGGTCTAAGATTTCAGGTTTTATTGCTTAGGGTTTAGGCTTTTGTGTTAAGGATTTGGGGTTAAGGGTTTAGGGTTTTATGGTTTACTGTTTGGGGTTTAGGGTTTAGGAATTTAGGTTTTAGGTTTTAGGGTTTAGGGTTTAGGGGTCAGGGTTTAGGGTTTAGGGTCTAGGGTTTTAGGGTTTAGGGTTTAGGGTTTTGTGTTTAGGGTAAGGGTTTAGGAGTTGGGGTTTAAGGGTTCGGGGTTTTAGGGTTTAGGGTTTAGGGTTTGGGGTCTTAGGGCTTAGGGTTTATTTTTTTAGGTTTTATGGTTTAAGGGTTTAGGATTTTGGGTTTTATAGTTTGGGTTTAGAGTTTTGGGTTTTGTACTTAGGGTTTAGGATTTCAACGTTAGGGTTTTAGGTTTTCCATGCTAGGGTTTTAGGGTTTTACATTTTAGGGTTTAGGGCTTGGGGTTTTAGCGATCAGGGTTTAGGGTTTAGGGTTTGGGGTTTTGGTTTAGAGTTTATTTTCTTAGGTTTTAGGGTTTAGGGTCTAAGATTTCAGGTTTTATTGCTTAGGGTTTAGGGTTTTGTGTTAAGGATTTGGGGTTAAGGGTTTATGGTTTTATGGTTTACTGTTTGGAGTTTAGGGTTTAGGATTTTAGGTTTTAGGGTTTAGGGTTTAGGGTTTAGGGGTCAGGGTTTAGGGTTTTGGGTCTAGGGTGTTAGGGCTTGGGGTTTATATTTTTCGGTTTTAGGGTTTAGAGTTGAAGATTTCAGGCTTTATACTTTAGGGATTAGGGTTTAGGGTTTAGGGTTTTAGGGTTTAGGGTTTAGCATTTTGTGTCTAGGGTTAGGGTTTAGGATTTGTGGTTTAAGGGTTCAGGGTTTTAGGGTTTAGGGTTTAGGGTTTGGGGTCTTAGGGCTTCGGGTTTATTTTTTTAGGTTTTATGGTTTAAGGGTTTAGGATTTTGGGTTTTATAGTTTGGGTTGAGAGTTTTGGGTTTTGTACTTAGAGTTTAGGGTTTAGGATTTCAACGTTAGGGTTTTCGGTTTTCCATGTTAGGGTTTTAGGGTTTTACATTTTAGGGTTTAGGGCTTGGGGTTTTAGGGTTTAGGGATCAGGGTTTAGGGTTGGGTTTAGGGTTTAGGGATCGGGGTTTAGGGTTGATTTTTTTAGGTTTTATGGTTTAAGGGTTTAGGATTTTGGGTTTTGTAGTTTGGGTTTAGAGTTTTGGGTTTTGTACTTAGGGTTTAGGGTTTAGGATTTCAGCATTAGGATTTTAAGTTTTCAATGTTAGGGTTTTAGGGTTTTACATTTTAGGGTTTAGGGCTTGGGGTTTTAGGGATCAGGGTTTAGGGTTTAGGTTTGGGGTTTTGGTTTAGAGTTTATTTTCTTAGGTTTTAGGGTTTAGGGTCTAAGATTTCAGGTTTTATTGCTTAGGGTTAGGGTTTTGTGTTGAGGATTTATGGTTAAGGGGTTAGGGTTTTACGGTTTACTGTTTGGGGTTTAGGGTTTAGGATTTTAGGTTTTATGTTTTAGGGTTTAGGGTTTAGGGTTTAGGGTCTAGGGTTTTAGGGTTTAGGGTTTATATTTTTCGGTTTTAGGGTTTAAAGTTGAAGATTTCAAGTTTTATACTTTAGGGTTTTGGGTTTTATGGTTTAGGGTTTAGGGTTTTGGGTTTCTGGGTTTAGGGTTTAGGGTTTTGTGTTTAGGGTTAGGGTTTAGGAGTTGGGGTTTAAGGGTTCGGGGTTTTAGGGTTTAGGGTTTAGGGTTTAGGGTCTTAGGGCTTAGGGTTTATTTTTTTAGGTTTTATGGTTTAAGGGTTTAGGATTTTGGGTTTTATAGTTTGGGTTTAGTGTTTTGGGTTTTGTACTTAGGGTTTTAGGTTTTCCATGCTTGGGTTTTAGGGTTTTACATTTTAGGGTTTAGGGCTTGCGGTTTTAGGGATCAGGGTTTAGGGTTTAGGGTTTGGGGTTTTGGTTTAGAGTTTATTTTCTTAGGTTTTAGGGTTTAGGGTCTAAGATTTCAGGTTTTATTGCTTAGGGTTTAGGCTTTTGTGTTAAGGATTTGGGGTTAAGGGTTTAGGGTTTTATGGTTTACTGTTTGGGGTTTAGGGTTTAGGATTTTAGGTTTTAGGGTTTAGGGTTTAGGGGTCAGGGTTTAGGGTTTAGGGTCTAGGGTTTTAGGGTTTAGGGTTTATATTTTTCGGTTTTAGGGTTTAGAGTTGAAGATTTCGGGTTTTATACTTTGGGGTTTAGGGTTTAGGGTTTAGGGTTTTAGGGTTTAGGGTTTAGGGTTTTAGGGTTTAGGGTTTAGGGTTTTGGGTTTTAGGGTTTAAAGTTTAGGGTTTTGGGTTTACGGTTTAGGGTTTAGGGTTTATTTTTAGGTTTTGTGGTTTTAAGGACTAGGGTTTAGGGTTTAGGATTTTGAGATTTATAGTTTAGGGTTTAGGGTTTTTTCTTCAGAATTTTAGGGTTTTGGGTTTTTGGGTTCTAGTGTTTAATAGATATAGTTTAGGGTTTAGGGTTCACCATTTTGGATTTCGAGGGTTTTGGGTTCACGATTTCATATTTCAAGGGTTTAGGGTTTTATAGTTTAGTGTTTAAGGTTTAGGGTTTTAGGGTTTATGGTTTAGGGTTTGGGTCTTAGAGTTTAGGGTTAATTTTTTTAGGTTTTATCATTTTAGGGTTTAGGATTTTGGGTTTTATAGTTTGGGTTTAGGGTTTCGGGTTTTGTGTTTAGGGTTTAGGATTTTAGGGTGTGAATGTTAGGGTTTTAGGGCTTTATGTTTTAGGGTTTAGAGTTTAGGTTTTAGGGTTTAGGGTTTGGGGTTTTAGGGTTTAGGATTTATATTTTTGAGTTTTAGGGTTTAAGGTTTAGGGTTTAGCATTTCGGATTTTATAGTTTAGCGTTTAGTGTTCTACGTTTAGGGTTTGGTGTTTTAGGGTTTAGGGTGTAGGATTTAGGGTTCGGGTTTTAGATTTTAGGGTTTAGGGTTTGGGATTTAAGGTTTGGCATTTATTTTTAGGTTTTGTGGTCTTAAGGGTTAGGGTTTATGGTTTTGGGTTGTAGTGTCTTAGAGTTTAGGGTTTAGGATTTCGAGACTTATAGTTTCGGATTTAGGGTTTTAGGGTGTCAATGTTAGAGTCTTAGCTTTTCCCTGTTAGGGTTTTACTATTTAGAGTTTGGGGTTTTAGGGATCTAATATTTAATAGATGAAGTTTAGGGTTTAGGGCGCACGATTTTTTATGCCAAGGGTTTAGGATTTTATGGTTTAGTGTTAGGTGTTTTGGGTTTAGCATTTTAGATTATAGGTTTTAGGGTTTAGGGTTTAGGGGTCAGGGTTTAGGGTCTAGGGTTTGGGGTTTTAGGGTTTAGTGTTTATATTTCTAGGTTCTAGGGTTCAGAGGTGAAGATTTCAGGTTTTATACTTTACTTTGGGGTTTTGTGTTTTGGATTTAGTTTTTAGGGTTTAGGGTTTCAATGTTAGGGTTTTAGGTTTTCCAGGTTAGGGTTTTAGAGTTTTACATTTTAGGGTTTAGGGCTTAGGGTTTTAGGGATCAGGGTTTAGGGTTTAGGGTTTGGGGTTTTGGTTTAGGGTTTATTTTCTTCGGTTTTCGGGTTTAGGGTCTAAGATTTCAGGTTTTATTGCTTAGGGTTTAGGGTTTTGTGTTTACGATTTAGGGTTAAGGGTTTAGGGTTTTATGGTTTAGTGTTTTGGGTTTAGGGTTTAGGATTTTAGGTTTTAGGTTTTAGGTTTTAGGGTTTAGGGTTTAGGGTTTAGGGGTCAGGGTTTAGGGTTTAGGGTCTAGGGTTTTAGGGTTTAGGGTTTATATTTTTCGGTTTTAGGGTTTAGAGTTGTAGATTTCAGTTTTTGTACTTTAGGGTTTGGGGTTTTGTGTTTTGGATTTAGTGTTTAGGGTTTAGGGTTTCAACGTTAGGGTTTTAGGTTTTCCATGTTAGGGTTTTAGGGTTTTACATTTTAGGGTTTAGGGCTTGAGGTTTTAGGGATCAGGGTTTAGGGTTTAGGGTTTGGGGTTTTGGTTTAGAGTTTATTTTCTTAGGTTCTAGGGATTAGGGTCTAAGATTTCAGGTTTTATTGCTTAGGGTTTAGGGTTGTGTGTTTAGGATTTAGGGTTAAGGGGTTAGGGTTTTATGGTTTACTGTTTGGGGTATAGGGTTTAGGATTTTAGGTTTTAGGTTTTAGGGTTTAGGGTTTAGGGGTCAGGCTTTAGGGTTTAGGGTCTAGGGTTTTAGGGTTTAGGGTTTATACTTTTCGGTTTTAGGGTTTAAAGTTGAAGATTTCATGTTTTATACTTTAGGGTTTAGGGTTTAGGGTTTGGGGTTTAGGGTTTGAGGGTTTAGGGTTTAGGGTTTTGGGTTTTAGGGTTTAGGGTTTAGGGTTTTGTGTTTAGGGTTAGGGTTTAGGATTTGGGGTTTAAGGGTTCAGGGTTTTAGTGTTTAGGGTTTAGGGTTTGGGTTCATAGGGTTATTTTTTTAGGTTTTATGGTTTAAGGGTTTAGGATTTTGGGTTTTATAGTTTGGGTTTAGAGTTTTGGGTTTTTTACATAGGGTTTAGGGTTTAGGATTTCAACGTTAGGGTTTTCGGTTTTCAATGTTAGGGTTTTAGGGTTTTACATTTTAGGGTTTAGGGCTTGGGGTTTTAGGGATCAGGGTTTAGGGTTTAGGGTTTGGGGTTTTGGTTTAGAGTTTATTTTCTTAGGTTTTAGGGTTTAGGGTCTAAAATTTCAAGTTTTATTGCTTAGGGTTTAGGGTTTTGTGTTTAGGATTTTGGGTTAAAGGTTTAGGGTTTAGGGTTTAGGATTTTTTATTTTATGGTTTAGGGTTTAGAGTTTCGGGTTTTGTGTTTAGGGTTTAGGATTTGGAGTTTAAGGGTTCAGGGTCTGGGCTTTTGTGTTTAGGATTTAGTGTTTAGGGTTTAGGGTTTCCATGTTAGGGTATTAGGTTTTCCATGTTAGGGTTTTAGGGTTTTACATTTTAGGGTTTAGGGCTTGGGGTTTTAGGGTTTAGGGATCAGGGTTTAGGGTTTGGGTTTAGGGTTTAGGGATCGGGGTTTAGGGTTTAGGGTTTGGGTTTAGGGTTTATTTTTTTAGGTTTTAGGGTTTATGGTCTAAGATTTCAGGTTTTATTGCTTAGGGTTTAGGGTTTTGTGTTTAGGATTTAGGGTTAAGGGTTTAGGGTTTAGGATTTTTTATTTTATAGTTTAGGGTTTCAGGTTTTGTGTTTAGGGTTTAGTATTTGGGGTTTAAGGGTTTTAGATTTTAGGGTTTAGGGTTTAGGGTTTATTTTTTAGGTTTTGTGGTTTTATGGACTAGGGTTTAGGGTTTAGGATTTTGAAATTTATAGTTAAGGGTTTTGTCTTCTGAATTTTAGGGTTTTGGGTTTTTGGGTTCTAGTGTTTAATAGATATAGTTTAGGGTTTAGGGTTCACCATTTTGGATTTCAAGGGTTTTGGGTTCACGATTTCATATTTCATGGGTTTAGGGTTTTATAGTTTAGTGTTTAAGGTTAAGGGTTTAGGGTTTTAGGGTTTATGGTTTAGGGTTTGGGTCCTAGAGTTAAGGGTTAATTTTTTTAGGTTTTATCATTTTAGAGTTTAGGATTTATGGTTTTATAGTTTGGGCTTAGGGTTTCGGGTTTTGTGCTTAGGGTTTAGGGTTTAGGATTTTAGGGTGTGAATGTTAGGGTTTTAGTGCTTTATGTTTTAGGGTTTAGAGTTTAGGTTTTAGGGTTTCGGGTTTGGGGTTTTAGGGTTTAGGATTTATATTTTTTAGTTTTAGGGTTTATGGTTTAGGGTTTAGCATTCGGATTTTATAGTTTAGGGTTTAGTGTTCTATGTTTAGGGTTTGGTGTTTTAGGGTTTAGGGTTTCTTGTTTTGGGTTGTAGGGTCTTAGAGTTTAGGGTTTAGGATTTCGAGATTTATAGTTTCAGATTTAGGGTTTTAGGGTGTCAATGTTAGAGTTTTAGGTTTTCCATGTTAGGGTTCTAGGGTTTGGGGTTTGGGGTTTTAGGGATCTAATATTTAATAGATAAAGTTTAGGGTTTAGGGCGCACGATTTGTTATGCCAAGGGTTTAGGATTTTATGGTTTAGTGTTAGGTGTTAAGGGTTTAGCATTTTAGATTTTAGGTTTTAGGGTTTAGGGTTTAGGGGTCAGGGTTTAGGGTTTTACGGTTTAGGGTTTAGGGTTTAGGGGTCAGGGTTTAGGGTTTAGGGTTTGGGGTTTTATGGTTTAGGGTTTATATTTCTAGGTTCTAGGGTTTAGAGTTGAAGATTTCAGGTTTATACTTTAGGGTTTGGGGTTTTGTGTTTTGGATTTAGTGTTTAGGGTTTAGGGTTTATACGTTAGGGTTTTAGGTTTTCCATGTTAGGGTTTTAGGGTTTTACATTTTAGGGTTTAGGGCTTGGGGTTTTAGGGATCAGGGTTTAGGGTTTAGGGTTTGGGGTTTTGGTTTAGAGTTTATTTTCTTAGGTTTTAGGGTTTACGGTCAAAGATTTCAGGTTTCATTGCTTAGGGTTTAGGCTTTTGTGTTAAGGATTTGGGGTTAAAGGTTTAGGGTTTTATGGCTTACTGTTTGGGGTTTAGGGTTTAGGAATTTAGGTGTTAGGTTTTAGGGTTTAGGGTTTAGGGGTCAGGGTTTAGTGTTTAGGGTCTAGGGTTTTAGGGTTTAGGGTTTATATTTTCGGTTTTAGGGTTTAGAGTTGAAGATTTCAGGTTTTATACTTTAGAGTTTGGGGTTTTGTGTTTTGGATTTAGTTTTTAGGGTTGAGGGTTTCTAACGTTAGGGTTTTAGGTTTTCCATGTTAGGGTTTTAGGGTTTTACATTTTAGGGTTTAGGGCTTGGGGTTTTAGGGATCAGGGTTTAGGGTTTAGGGTTTTGGTTTAGAGTTTATTTTCCTAGGTTTTCGGGTTTAGGGTACTAAGATTTCAGGTTTTATTGCTTAGGGTTTAGGGTTTTGTGTTTAGGATTTAGGGTTAAGGGTTTAGGGTTTTATGGTTTAGTGTTTTGGGTTTAGGGTTTAGGATTTTAGGTTTTAGGTTTTAGGGTTTAGGGTTTAGGGGTCAGGGTTTAGGGTTTAGGGTCTAGGGTTTTAGGGTTTAGGGTTTATATTTTTCGGTTTTAGGGTTTAGAGTTGAAGATTTCAGGTTTTATACTTTCGGGTTTGGGGTTTTGTGTTTTGGATTTAGTGTTTAGGGTTTAGGGTTTCAACGTTAGGGTTTTAGGTTTTCCATGTTAGGGTTTTAGGGTTTTATATTTTAGGGTTTAGGGCTTGAGGTTTTAGGGATCAGGGTTTAGGGTTTAGGGTTTGGGGTTTTGGTTTAGAGTTTATTTTCTTAGGTTTTAGGGATTAGGGTCTAAGATTTCAGGTTTTATTGCTTAGGGTTAGGGTTTTGTGTTTAGGATTGAGGGTTTTGGGGTTAGGGTTTTATGGTTTACTGTTTGCGGTTTAGGGTTTAGGATTTTAGGTTTTAGGTTTTAGGGTTTAGGGGTCAGGGTTTAGGGTTTACGGTCTAGGGTTTTATGGTTTAGGGTTTATATTTTTCGGTTTTAAGGTTTAAAGTTGAAGACTTCAAGTTTTATACTTTAGGGTTTAGGGTTTAGGGTTTTAGGGTTTAGGGTTTAGGGTTTAGGGTTTTGGGTTTTAGGGTTTAGGGTTTAGGGTTTTGTGTTTAGGGTTAGGGTTTAGGATTTGGGGTTTAAGGGTTTAGGGTTTTAGGGTTTAGGGTTTAGGGTTTGGGGTCTTAGGGCTTAGGGTTTATTTTTTTAGGTTTTATGGTTTAAGGGTTTAGGATTTTGGGTTTTATAGTTTGGGTTTAGAGTTTTGGGTTTTGTACTTATGGTTTAGGGTTTAGGATTTCAACGTTAGGGTTTTAGGTTTTCCATGTTAGGGTTTTAGGATTTTACATTTTAGGGTTTAGGGCTTGGGGTTTTAGGGATCGGGGGTTTAGGGTTTAGGGTTTGGGGTTTTTGTTTAGAGTTTATTTTCTTAGGTTTTTAGGGTTTAGGGTCTAAGATTTCAAGTTTTATTGCTTAGGGTTTAGGGTTTTGTGTTTAGGATTTAGGGTTAAAGGTTTAGGGTTTAGGGTTTAGGATTTTTTATTTTATAGTTTAGGGTTTAGAGTTTCGGGTTTTGTGTTTAGGGTTTAGGATTTGGAGTTTAAGGGTTCAGGGTCTGGGCTTTTGTGTTTAGGATTTAGTGTTTAGGGTTTAGGGTTTCAATGTTAGGGTATTAGGTTTTCCATGTTAGGGTTTTAGGGTTTTACATTTTAGGGTTTAGGTCTTGGGGTTTTAGGGTTTAGGGATCAGGGTTTAGGGTTTGGGTTTAGGGTTTAGGGATCGGGGTTTAGGGTTTAGGGTTTGGGTTTAGTGTTTATTTT
This sequence comes from Catharanthus roseus, assembly GCA_028651295.1. NCBI lineage: Eukaryota > Viridiplantae > Streptophyta > Magnoliopsida > Gentianales > Apocynaceae > Catharanthus > Catharanthus roseus. Next base: position 1,347,474 of record JAPQWS010000132.1, read on the forward strand.
TTTAGGTTTTAGGGTTTATGGTCTAAGATTTCAGGTTTATTGTTTAGGGTTTGGGGTTTTGATTTAGAGTTTATTTTCCTAGGTTTTAGGGTTTAGGGTCTAAGATTTCAAGTTTTATTGCTTAGTGTTTAGGGATTTGTGTTTAGGATTTAGGGTTAAGGGTTTAGGGTTTAGGATTTTTTATTTTATAGTTTAGGGTTTCAGGTTTTGTGTTTAGGGTTTAGTATTTGGGGTTTAAGGGTTTTAGATTTTAGGGTTTAGGGTTTTGGCTTTTGGGGTTTAGGGTTTAGGGTTTTGGCTTTTGGGATTTAGGGTTTAGGGTTTATTTTTAGGTTTTGTGGTTTTAAGGACTAGGGTTTAGGGTTGAGGATTTTGAAATTTATAGTTTAGGGTTTTGTCTTCTGAATTTTAAGGTTTTGGGTTTTTGGGTTCTAGTGTTTAATAGATATAGTTTAGGGTTTAGGGTTCACCATTTTGGATTTCAAGGGTTTTAGGTTTCATATTTCAAGGGTTTAGGGTTTTATAATTTAGTGTTTAAGGTTTAGGGTTTAGGGTTTTAGGGTTTAGGATTTTGGCTTTTATAGTTTGGGTTTAGAGTTTTGGGTTTTGTACTTAGGGTTTAGGGTTTATATTTTTCGGTTTTAGGGTTTAGAGTTGAAGATTTCAGGTTTTATACTTTAGGGTTTGGGGTTTTGTGTTTTGGATTTAGTGTTTAGGGTTTAGGGTTTCAACGTTAGGGTTTTAGGTTTTCCATGTTAGGGTTTTAGGGTTTTATATTTTAGGGTTTAGGGCTTGAGGTTTTAGGGATCAGGGTTTAGGGTTTAGGGTTTGGGGTTTTGGTTTAGAGTTTATTTTCTTAGGTTTTAGGGATTAGGGTCTAAGATTTCAGGTTTTATTGCTTAGGGTTAGGGTTTTGTGTTTAGGATTGAGGGTTTAGGGGTTAGGGTTTTATGGTTTACTGTTTGGGGTTTAGGGTTTAGGATTTTAGGTTTTAGGTTTTAGGGTTTAGGGGTCAGGGTTTAGGGTTTACGGTCTAGGGTTTTATGGTTTAGGGTTTATATTTTTCGGTTTTAAGGTTTAAAGTTGAAGACTTCAAGTTTTATACTTTAGGGTTTAGGGTTTAGGGTTTTAGGGTTTAGGGTTTAGGGTTTAGGGTTTTGGGTTTTAGGGTTTAGGGTTTAGGGTTTTGTGTTTAGGGTTAGGGTTTAGGATTTGGGGTTTAAGGGTTTAGGGTTTTAGGGTTTAGGGTTTAGGGTTTGGGGTCTTAGGGCTTAGGGTTTATTTTTTTAGGTTTTATGGTTTAAGGGTTTAGGATTTTGGGTTTTATAGTTTGGGTTTAGAGTTTTGGGTTTTGTACTTAGGGTTTAGGGTTTAGGATTTCAACGTTAGGGTTTTAGGTTTTCCATGTTAGGGTTTTAGGATTTTACATTTTAGGGTTTAGGGCTTGGGGTTTTAGGGATCAGGGTTTAGGGTTTAGGGTTTGGGGTTTTTGTTTAGAGTTTATTTTCTTAGGTTTTAGGGTTTAGGGTCTAAGATTTCAAGTTTTATTGCTTAGGGTTTAGGGTTTTGTGTTTAGGATTTAGGGTTAAAGGTTTAGGGTTTAGGGTTTAGGATTTTTTATTTTATAGTTTAGGGTTTAGAGTTTCGGGTTTTGTGTTTAGGGTTTAGGATTTGGAGTTTAAGGGTTCAGGGTCTGGGCTTTTGTGTTTAGGATTTAGTGTTTAGGGTTTAGGGTTTCAATGTTAGGGTATTAGGTTTTCCATGTTAGGGTTTTAGGGTTTTACATTTTAGGGTTTAGGTCTTGGGGTTTTAGGGTTTAGGGATCAGGGTTTAGGGTTTGGGTTTAGGGTTTAGGGATCGGGGTTCAGGGTTTAGGGTTTGGGTTTAGTGTTTATTTTTTTAGGTTTTAGGGTTTATGGTCTAAGATTTCAGGTTTATTGTTTAGGGTTTGGGGTTTTGATTTAGAGTTTATTTTCCTAGGTTTTAGGGTTTAGGGTCTAAGATTTCAAGTTTTATTGCTTAGGGTTTAGGGATTTGTGTTTAGGATTTAGGGTTAAGGGTTTAGGGTTTAGGATTTTTTATTTTATAGTTTAGGGTTTCAGGTTTTGTGTTTAGGGTTTAGTATTTGGGGTTTAAGGGTTTTAGATTTTAGGGTTTAGGGTTTTGGCTTTTGGGGTTTAGGGTTTAGGGTTTTGGCTTTTGGGATTTAGGGTTTAGGGTTTATTTTTAGGTTTTGTGGTTTTAAGGACTAGGGTTTAGGGTTGAGGATTTTGAAATTTATAGTTTAGGGTTTTGTCTTCTGAATTTTAGGGTTTTGGGTTTTTGGGTTCTAGTGTTTAATAGATATAGTTTAGGGTTTAGGGTTCACCATTTTGGATTTCAAGGGTTTTAGGTTTCATATTTCAAGGGTTTAGGGTTTTATAATTTAGTGTTTAAGGTTTAGGGTTTAGGGTTTTAGGGTTTAGGATTTTGGCTTTTATAGTTTGGGTTTAGAGTTTTGGGTTTTGTATTTAGGGTTTAGGGTTTAGGGTTTAGGATTTCAGCGTTAGGATTTTAAGTTTTCAATGTTAGGGTTTTAGGGTTTTACATTTTGGGGTTTAGGGCTTAGGGTTTTAGGGATCAGGGTTTAGGGTTTGGGGTTTTGATTTAGAGTTTATTTTCTTAGGTTTTAGGGTTTAGGGTCTAGGATTTCAGGTTTTATTGCTTAGGGTTAGGGTTTTGTGTTTAGGATTTAGGGTTAAGGGGTTAGGGTTTTATGGTTTACTGTTTGGGGTTTAGGGTTTAGGATTTTAGGTTTTAGGGTTTAGGGTTTAGGGGTCAGGGTTTAGGGTTTAGGGTCTAGGGTTTTAGGGTTTAGGGTTTATATTTTTCAGTTTTATGGTTTAAAGTTGAAGATTTCAAGTTTTATACTTTAGGGTTTAGGGTTTAGGGTTTTAGGGTTTAGGGTTTAGGGTTTAGGGTTTAGGGTTTAGGGGTTTAGGGTTTAGGGTTTTGTGTTTAGGGTTAGGGTTTAGGATTTGGGGTTTAAGGGTTCGGGGTTTTAGGGTTTAGGGTTTGGGGTCTTAGGGCTTAGGGTTTATTTTTTTGGGTATTATGGTTTAAGGGTTTAGGATTTTGGGTTTTATAGTTTGGGTTTAGAGTTTTGGGTTTTGTACTTAGGGTTTAGGGTTTAGGGTTTAGGATTTCAACGTTAGGGTTTTAGGTTTTCCATGTTAGGGTTTTAGGGTTTTACATTTTAGGGTTTAGGGCTTGGGGTTTTAGGGATCAGGGTTTAGGGTTTAGGGTTTGGGGTTTTGTTTTAGTGTTTATTTTCTTAGGTTTTAGGGTTTAGGGTCTAGGATTTCAGGTTTTATTGCTTAGGGTTTAAGGTTTTGTGTTAAGGATTTGGGGTTAAGGGTTTAGGGTTTTATGGTTTACTGTTTGGGGTTTAGGGTTTAGGATTTTAGGTTTTTGGTTTTAGGGTTTCGGGTTTAGGGGTCAGGGTTTAGGGTTTAGGGTCTAGGGTTTTAGGGTTTAGGGTTTTTATTTTTCGGTTTTAGGGTTTAGAGTTGAAGATTTCAGGTTTTATACTTTAGGGTTTAGGGTTTAGGGTTTTAGGTTTAGGGTTTTCGGGTTTAGGGTTTTGGGTTTTAGGGTTTAGGGTTTTGTGTTTAGGGTTAGGGTTTAGTATTTGGGGTTTAAGGGTTCAGGGTTTTAGGGTTTAGGGTTTAGGGATCGGGGTTTAGGGTTTAGGGTTTGGGTTTAGTGTTTATTTTTTTAGGTTTTTGGGTTTAGGGTCTAAGATTTCAGGTTTTATTGCTTAGGGTTTAGGGTTTTGTTTTTAGGATTTAGGGTTAAGGGTTTAGGGTTTAGGATTTTTTATTTTATAGTTTAGGGTTTCAGGTTTTGTGTTTAGGGTTTAGTATTTGGGGTTTAAGGGTTTTAGATTTTAGGGTTTAAGGTTTTGGCTTTTGGGGCTTAGGGTTTAGGGTTTTGGCTTTTGGGGTTTAGGGTTTAGGGTTTATTTTTAGGTTTTGTGGTTTTAAGGACTAGGGTTTAGGGTTTAGGATTTTGAAATTTATAGTTTAGGGTTTTGTCTTCTGAATTTTAGGGTTTTGGGTTTTTGGGTTCTAGTGTTTAATAGATATAGTTTAGGGTTTAGGGTTCACCATTTTGGATTTCAAGGGTTTTGGGTTTCATATTTCAAGGGTTTAGGGTTTTATAGTTTAGTGTTTAAGGTTTAGGGTTTAGGGTTTCAGGGTTTATGGTTTAGGGTTTGGGTCTTAGAGTTTAGGGTGAATTTTTTTAGGTTTTATCATTTTAGAGTTTAGGATTTATGGTTTTATAGTTTGGGCTTAGGGTTTCGGGTTTTGTGCTTAGGGTTTAGGGTTTAGGATTTTAGGGTGTGAATGTTAGGGTTTAAGTGCTTTATGTTTTAGGGTTTAGAGTTTAGGTTTTAGGGTTTAGGGTTTGGGGTTTTAGGGTTTAGTATTTATATTTTTGAGTTTTAGGGTTTATGGTTTAGGGTTTAGCATTCGGATTTTATAGTTTAGGGTTTAGTGTTCTATGTTTAGGGTTTGGCGTTTTAGGGTTTAGGGTTTAGGATTTAGGGTTCGGGTTTTAGATTTTAGGATTTAGGGTTTGGAATTTAAGGTTTGGCATTTATTTTTAGGTTTTGTGGTCTTAAGGGTTAAGCTTTACGGTTTTGGGTTGTAGGGTCTTAGAGTTTAGGGTTTCGGATTTCGAGATTTATAGTTTCAGATTTAGGGTTTTAGGGTGTCAATGTTAGAGTTTTAGGTTTTCCATGTTAGGGTTTTAGGGTTTGGGGTTTGGGGTTTTAGGGATCTAATATTTAACAGATGAAGTTTAGGGTTTAGGGCGCACAATTTGTTATGCCAAGGGTTTAGGATTTTATGGTTTAGTGTTAGGTGTTTAGGGTTTAGCATTTTAGATTTTAGGTTTTAGGGTTTAGGGTTTAGGGGTCAGGGTTTAGGGTTTTAGGGTTTAGGGTTTAGGGTTTAGGGGTCAGGGTTTAGGGTTTAGGGTTTGGGGTTTTAGGGTTTAGGGTTTATATTTCTAGGTTCTAGGGTTTAGGGTTGAAGATTTCAAGTTTTATACTTTAGGGTTTGGGGTTTTGTGTTTTGGATTTAGTGTTTAGGGTTTAGGGTTTATACGTTAGGGTTTTAGGTTTTCCATGTTAGGGTTTTAGGGTTTTACATTTTAGGGTTTAGGGCTTGGGGTTTTAGGGATCAGGGTTTAGGGTTTGGGGTTTTGGTTTAGAGTTTATTTTCTTAGGTTTTAGGGTTTAGGGTCTAAGATTTCAGGTTTTATTGCTTAGGGTTTAGGCTTTTGTGTTAAGGATTTGGGGTTAAGGGTTTAGGGTTTTATGGTTTACTGTTTGGGGTTTAGGGTTTAGGAATTTAGGTTTTAGGTTTTAGGGTTTAGGGTTTAGGGGAGTCGGGGGTTTAGGGGTTTAGGGTCTAGGGTTTTAGGGTTTAGGGTTTATATTTTTCGGTTTTCGGGTTTAGAGTTGAAGATTTTAGGTTTTATACTTTAGGGTTTAGGGTTTAGGGTTTAGGGTTTAGGGTTTAGGGTTTTAGGGTTTGGGTTTAGGGTTTAGGGTTTTCGGTTTTAGGGTTTAGGGCTTAGGATTTTGTGTTTAGGGTTAGGGTTTAGGATTTGGGGTTTAAGGGTTCAGGGTTTAGGGTTTAGGGTTTAGGGTTTAGGGTTTAGGGGTCAGGGTTTAGGTTTTAGGGTTTAGGGTCTAAGATTTCAGGTTTTATTGCTTAGCGTTTAAGGTTTTGTGTTAAGGATTTGGGGTTAACGGTTTAGGGTTTTATGGTTTACTATTTGGGGTTTAGGGTTTAGGATTTTAGGTTTTAGGTTTTATGGTTTAGGGGTCAGGGTTTAGGGTCTAGGGTTTTATATTTTTCGGTTTTAGGGTTTAGAGTTGAAGATTTCAGGTTTTATACTTTCGGGTTTAGGGTTTAGGGTTTAGGGTTTAGGGTTTTAGGGTTAGGGGTTTAGGATTTTGGGTTTTAGGGTTTAGGGTTTAGGATATTGTGTTTAGGGTTAGGGTTTAGGATTTGGGGTTTAAGGGTTCAAGGTTTAGGGTTTAGGGTTTAGGGTTTGGGGTCTTAGGGCTTAGGGTTTATTTTTTTAGGTTTTATGGTTTAAGGGTTTAGGATTTTGGGTTTTATAGTTTGGGTTTAGAGTTTTGGGTTTTGTACTTAGGGTTTAGGGTTTAGGATTTCTGCGTTTGAATTTTAAGTTTTCAATGTTAGGGTTTTACATTTTAGGGTTTAGAGCTTGGGGTTTTAGGGATCAGGGTTTAGGGTTTAGGGTTTGGGGTTTTTATTTAGAGTTTATTTTCTTAGGTTTTAGGGTTTAGGGTCTAAGATATCCGGTTTTATTGCTTAGGGTTAGGGTTTTGTGTTTAGGATTTAGGGTTAAGGGTTTAGGGTTTTACGGTTTACTGTTTGGGGTTTAGGGTTTAGGATTTTAGGTTTTAGGTTTTAGGGTTTAGGGTTTAGGGGTCAGGGTTTAGGGTTTAGGGTCTAGGGTTTTAGGGTTTAGGGTTTATATTTTTCGGTTTTAGGGTTTAGAGTTGAAGATTTCAGGTTTTATACTTTAGGGTTTAGGGTTTAGGGTTTTGGGTTTTATGGTTTAGGGTTTAGGGTTTTGTGTTTAGGGTTAGGGTTTAGGATTTGGGGTTTAAGGGTTCGGGGTTTTAGGGTTTAGGGTTTGGGGTCTTAGGGCTTAGGGTTTATTTTTTTAGGTTTAATGGTTTAAGGGTTTAGGATTTTGGGTTTTATAGTTTGGGTTTAGAGTTTTGGGTTTTGTACTTAGGGTTTAGGGTTTAGGGTTTAGGATTTCAACGTTAGGGTGTTAGGTTTTCCATGTTAGGGTTTTAGGGTTTTACATTTTAGGGTTTAGGGCTCGGGGTTTTAGGGATCAGGGTTTAGGGTTTAGGGTTTGGGGTTTTGGTTTAGAGTTTATTTTCTCAGGTTTTAGGGTTTAGGGTCTAAGATTTCAGGTTTTATTGCTTAGGGTTTAAGGTTTTGTGTTAAGGATTTTGGGTTAAGGGTTTAGGGTTTTATGGTTTACTGTTTGGGGTTTAGGGTTTAGGATTTTAGGTTTTAGGTTTTAGGGTTTAGGGTCTAGGGTTTTAGGGTTTAAAGTTTATATTTTTCGGTTTTAGGGTTTAGAGTTGAAGATTTCAGGTTTTATACTTCAGGGTTTAGGGTTTTGGGTTTAGGGTTTAGGGTTTAGGGTTTAGGGTTTAGGGTTTGGGGTCTTAGGACTTAGGGTTTATTTTTTTAGGTTTTATGGTTTAAGGGGTTAGGATTTTGGGTTTTATAGTTTGGGTTTAGAGTTTTGGGTTTTGTACTGAGGGTTTAGGGTTTGGGGTTTTAGGGATCAGGGTTTAGGGTTTTGGGTTTAGGGTTTTGATTTAGAGTTTATTTTCTTACGTTTTAGGGTTTAGGGTCTAAGATTTCAGGTTTTATTGCTTAGGGTTAGGGTTTTGTGTTTAGGATTTAGGGTTAAGGGGTTAGGGCTTTACGGTTTATTGTTTGGGGTTTAGGGTTTAGGATTTTAGGTTTAGGGTTTAGGGTTTAGGGTTTAGGGTTTAGGGTTAGGGTTTAGGGTTTTGTGTTTAGGGTTCGGGTTTAGGATTTGGGGTTTAAGGGTTCGGGGTTTTAGGGTTTAGGGTTTGGGGTCTTAGGGCTTAGGGTTTATTTTTTTAGGTTTTATGGTTTAAAGGTTTAGGATTTTGGGTTTTATAGTTTGGGTTTAGAGTTTTGGGTTTTGTACTTAGGGTTTAGGGTTTAGGGTTTAGGATTTCAACGTTAGGGTTTTAGGTTTTCCATTTTAGGGTTTTAGGGTTTTACATTTTAGGGTTTAGGGCTTGGGGTTTTAGGGATCAGGGTTTAGGGTTTAGGGTTTGGGGTTTTGGTTTAGAGTTTATTTTCTTAGGTTTTAGGGTTTAGGGTCTAAGATTTCAGGTTTTATTGCTTAGGGTTTAAGGTTATGTGTTAAGGATTTGGGGTTAAGGGTTCAGGGTTTTATGGTTTACTGTTTGGGGTTTAGGGTTTAGGATTTTAGGTTTTAGGTTTAAGGGTTTAGGGTTTAGGGGTCAGGGTTTAGGGTTTAGGGTCCAGGGTTTTAGGGTTTAAGGTTTGTATTTTTCGGTTTTAGGGTTTAGAGTTGAAAATTTCAGGTTTTATACTTTAGGGTTTAGGGTTTTAGGTTTAGGGTTTAGGGTTTAGGGTTTTGGGTTTAGGGTTTTAGGGTTTAGGGTTGAGGGTTTTGGGTTTTAGGGTTTAGGGTTTTGTGTTTAGGATTTTGTGTTTAGGGTTAGGGTTTAGGATTTAGGGTTTAAGGGTTCAGGGTTTAGGGTTTAGGGTTTAGGGTTTGGGGTCTTAGGGCTTAGGGTTTATTTTCTTAGGTTTTAGGGTTTAGGGTCTAAGATTTCAGGTTTTATTGCTTCGGGTTTAAGGTTTTGTGTTAAGGATTTCGGGTTAAGGGTTTAGGGTTTTATGGTTAATTGGTTGGGGTTTAGGGTTTAGGATTTTAGGTTTTAGGTTTTAGGGTTTAGGGTTTAGGGGTCAGGGTTTAGGGTTTAGGGTCTAGGGTTTTAGGGTTTAAAGTTTATATTTTTCGATTTTAGGGTTTAGAGTTGAAGATTTCAGGTTTATACTTTAGGGTTTAGGGTTTTGGGTTTAGGGTTTAGGGTTTAGGGTTTTGGGTTTTAGGGTTTAGGGTTTAGGGTTTTGGGTTTTAGGGTTTAGGGCTTAGGATTTGTTGTTTAGGGTTAGGGTTTAGGATTTAGGGTTTAAGGGTTCAGGGTTTAGGGTTTAGGGCTTGGGGTCTTAGGGCTTAGGGTTTATTTTTTTAGGTTTTATGGTTGAAGGGTTTAGGATTTTGGGTTTTATAGTTTGGGTTTAGAGTTTCGGGTTTTGTACTTAGGGTTTAGGGTTTAGGGTTGAGGATTTCAGCGTTAGGATTTTAAGTTTTCAATGTTAGGGTTTTAGGGTTTTACATTTTAGGGTTTAGGGCTTGGGGTTTTAGGGATCTGGGTTTAGGGTTTAGGGTTTGGGGTTTTGATTTAGAGTTTATTTTCTTAGGTTTTAGGGTTTAGGGTCTAAGATTTCAGGTTTTATTGCTTAGGGTTAGGGTTTTGTGTTTAGGATTTAGGGTTAAGGGGTTAGGGTTTTACGGTTTACTGTTTGGGGTTTAGGGTTTAGGATTTTAGGTTTTAGGTTTTAGGGTTTAGGGTTTAGGAGTCAGGGTTTAGGGTTTAGGGTCTAGGGTTTTAGGGTTTAGGGTTTATATTTTTCGGTTTTAGGGTTTAAAGTTGAAGATTTCAAGTTTTATACTTTAGGGTTTAGGGTTTAGGGTTTAGGGTTTAGGGTTTTAGGGTTTAGGGTTTAGGGTTTTGGGTTTTAGGGTTTAGGGTTTAGGGTTTTGTGTTTAGGGTTAGGGTTTAGGATTTGGGGTTTAAGGGTTCGGGGTTTTAGGGTTTAGGGTTTGGGGTCTTAGGGCTTAGGGTTTATTTTTTTAGGTTTTATGGTTTAAGGGTTTAGGATTTTGGGTTTTATTGTTTGGGTTTAGAGGTTTGGGTTTTGTACTTAGGGTTTAGGGTTTAGGGTTTAGGATTTCAACGTTAGGGTTTTAGGTTTTCCATGTTAGGGTTTTAGGGTTTTACATTTTAGGGTTTAGGGCTTGGGGTTTTAGGGATCAGGGTTTAGGGTTTAGGGTTTGGGGTTTTGGTTTAGAGTTTATTTTCTTAGATTTTAGGGTTTAGGGTCTAAGATTTCAGGTTTTATTGCTTAGGGTTTAAGGTTTTGTGTTAAGAATTTGGGGTTAAAGGTTTAGGGTTTTATGGTTTACTGTTTGGGGTTTAGGGTTTAGGATTTTAGGTTTTAGGTTTTAGGGTATAGGGTTTAGGGGTCAGGGTTTAGGGTTTAGGGTGTAGGGTTTTAGGGTTTAAAGTTTATATTTTTCGGTTGTAGGGTTTAGAGTTGAAGATTTCAGGTTTTATACTTTTGGGTTTAGGGTTTTGGGTTTAGGGTTTAGGGTTTAGGGTTTAGGGTTTAGGGTTTTGGGTTTTAGGGTTTAGGATTTTGTGTTTAGGGTTAGGGTAAAGGATTTGGGGTTTAAGGGTTCAGGGTTTACGGTTTAGGGTTTAGGGTTTGGGGTCTTAGGGCTTAGGGTTTATTTTTTTAGGTTTTATGGTTTAAGGGTTTAGGATTTTGGGTTTTATAGTTTGGGTTTAGAGTTTTGGTTTTGTACTTAGGGTTTAGGGTTTAGGGTTTAGGATTTCAGCGTTAGGATTTTAAGTTTTCAATGTTAGTGTTTTAGGGTTTTACATTTTAGGGTTTAGGGCTTGGGGTTTTAGGGATCAGGGTTTAGGATTTGGGGTTTTGATTTAGAGTTTATATTCTTAGGTTTTAGGGTTTAGGGTCTAGGATTTCAGGTTTTATTGGTTAGGGTTAGGGTTTTGTGTTTAGGATTTAGGGTTAAGGGGTTAGGGTTTTACGATTTACAGTTTGGGGTTTAGGGTTTAGGATTTTAGGTTTTAGGTTTTAGGTTTAGGGTTTAGGGGTCAGGGTTTAGGGTTTAGGGTCTAGGGTTTTAGGGTTTAGGGTTTATATTTTTCGGTTTTAGGGTTTAAAGTTGAAGATTTGAAGTTTTATACTTTAGGGTTTAGGGTTTAGGGTTTAGGGTTTAGGGTTTAGGGTTTTAGGGTTTAGGGTTTAGGGTTTAGGGTTTTGGGTTTTAGGGTTTAGGGTTTAGGGTTTTGTGTTTAGGGTTAGGGTTTAGGATTTGGGGTTTAAGGGTTCGGGGTTTTAGGGTTTAGGGTTTGGCGTCTTAGGGCTTAGGGTTTATTTTTTTAGGTTTTATGGTTTAAGGGTTTAGGATTTTGGGTTTTATAGTTTGGGTTTAGAGTTTTGGGTTTTGTACTTAGGGTTTAGGGTTTAGGATTTCAACGTTAGGGTTTTAGGTTTTCCATGTTAGGGTTTTATGGTTTTATATTTTAGGGTTTAGGGCTTGGGGTTTTAGGGATCAGGGTTTAGGGTTTAGGGTTTGGGGTTTTGGTTTAGAGCTTATTTTCTTAGGTTTTAGGGTTTAGGGTCTAAGATTTCAGGTTTTATTGCTTAGGGTTTAAGGTTTTGTGTTAAGGATTTGGGGTTAAGGGTTTATAGGGTTTTATGGTTTACTATTTGGGGTTTAGGGTTTAGGATTTTAGGTTTTAGGTTTTAGGGTATAGGGTTTAGGGGTCAGGGTTTAGGGTCTAGGGTTTTAGGGTTTAAAGATTATATTTTTCGGATTTAGGGTTTAGAGTTGAAGATTTCAGGTTATATACTTTAGGGTTTAGGGTTTTGGGTTTAGGGTTTAGGGTTTTAGGGTTTAGGGTTTAGGGTTTTGGGTTTAGGGTTAGGGTTTAGGATTTGGGGTTTAAGGGTTCAAGGTTTAGGGTTTAGGGTTTAGGGTTTAGGGTCTTAGGGCTTAGGGTTTATTTTTTTAGGTTTTATGGTTTAAGGGTTTAGAATTTTTGGTTTTATAGTTTGGGTTTAGAGTTTTGGGTTTTGTACTTAGGGTTTAGGGTTTAGGATTTCAGCGTTAGGATTTTAAGTTTTCAATGTTAGGGTTTTAGGGTTTTACATTTTAGGGTTTAGGGCTTGGGGTTTTAGGGATCAGGGTTTAGGGTTGAGGGTTTGGGGTTTTGATTTAGAGTTTATTTTCTTAGGTTTTAGGGTTTAGGGTCTAAGATTTCAGGTTTTATTGCTTAGGGTTAGGGTTTTGTGTTTATGATTTAGGGTTAAGGGGTTAGGGTTTTACGGTTTACCGTTTGGGGTTTAGGGTTTAGGATTTTAGGTTTTAGGTTTTAGGGTTTAGGGTTTAGGGGTCAGGGTTTAGGGTCTAGGGTTTTAGGGTTTAGGGTTTATATTTTTCGGTTTTAGGGTTTAAAGTTGAAGATTTCAAGTTTTATACTTTAGGGTTTAGGGTTTAAGGTTTAGGGTTTAGGGTTTAGGGTTTTAGGGTTTAGGGTTTAGGGTTTAGGGTTAGGGTAAAGGATTTGGGGTTTAAGGGTTCAGGGTTTAGGGTTTAGGGTTTAGGGTTTGGGGTCTTAGGGCTTAGGGTTTATTTTTTTAGGTTTTATGGTTTAAGGGTTTAGGATTTTGGGTTTTATAGTTTGGGTTTAGAGTTTTGGGTTTTGTACTTAGGGTTTAGGGTTTAGAGTTTAGGATTTCAGCGTTAGGATTTTAAGTTTTCAATGTTAGGGTTTTAGGGTTTTACATTTTAGGGTTTAGGGCTTGGGGTTTAGGGTTTGGGGTTTTGATTTAGAGTTTATTTTCTTAGGTTTTAGGGTTTAGGGTCTAAGATTTCAGGTTTTATTGGTTAGGGTTAGGGTTTTGTGTTTAGGATTTAGGGTTAAGGGGTTAGGGTTTTACGGTTTGCTGTTTGGGGTTTACGGTTTAGGATTTTAGGTTTTAGGTTTTAGGGTTTAGGGTTTAGGGGTCAGGGTTTAGGGTTTAGGGTCTAGGGTTTTAGGGTTTAGGGTTTATATTTTTCGGTTTTAGGGTTTAAAGTTGAAGATTTCAAGTTTTATATTTAGGGTTTAGGGTTTAGGGTTTAGGGTTTAGGGTTTTAGGGTTTAGGGTTTAGGGTTTAGGGTTTTGTGTTTAGGGTTAGGGTTTAGGATTTGGGGTTTAAGGGTTCGGGGTTTTAGGGTTTAGGGTTTGGGGTCTTAGGGCTTAGGGTTTATTTTTTTAGGTTTTATGGTTTAAGGGTTTAGGATTTTGGGTTTTACAGTTTGGGTTTAGAGTTTTGGGTTTTGTACTTAGGGTTTAGGGTTTAGGGTTTAGGATTTCAACGTTAGGGTTTTAGGTTTTCCATGTTAGGGTTTTATGGTTTTACATTTTAGGGTTTAGGGCTTGGGGTTTTAGGGATCAGGGTTTAGGGTTTAGGGTTTGGGGTTTTGGTTTAGAGCTTATTTTCTTAGGTTTTAGGGTTTAGGGTCTAAGATTTCAGGTTTTATTGCTTAGGGTTTAAGGTTTTGTGTTAAGGATTTGGGGTTGAGGGTTTTATGGTTTACTATTTGGGGTTTAGGGTTTAGGATTTTAGGTTTTAGGTTTTAGGGTATAGGGTTTAGGGGTCAGGGTTTAGGGTTTAGGGTGTAGGGTTTTAGGGTTTAAAGTTTATATTTTTCGGTTTTAGGGTTTAGAGTTGAAGATTTCAGGTTTTATACTTTAGGGTTTAGGGTTTTGGGTTTAGGGTTTAGGGTTTAGGGTATAGGGTTTTCGGGTTTAGGGTTTAGGGTTTAGGGTTTTGGGTTTTAGGGTTTAGGATTTTGTGTTTAGGGTTAGGGTAAAGGATTTGGGGTTTAAGGGTTCAGGGTTTAGGGTTTAGGGTTTAGGGTTTGGGGTCTTAGGGCTAAGGGTTTATTTTTTTAGGTTTTATGGTTTAAGGGTTTAGGATTTTGGGTTTTATAGTTTGGGTTTAGAGTTTTGGGTTTTGTACTTAGGGTTTAGGGTTTAGGGTTTAGGATTTCAGCGTTAGGATTTTAAGTTTTCAATGTTAGGGTTTTAGGGTTTTACATTTTTAGGGTTTAGGGCTTGGGGTTTTAGGGATCAGGGTTTGGGGTTTGGGGTTTTGATTTAGAGTTTATTTTCTTAGGTTTTAGGGTTTAGGGTCTAACATTTCAGGTTTTATTGGTTAGGGTTAGGGTTTTGTGCTTAGGATTTTGGGTTAAGGGGTTAGGGTTTTACGATTTACTGTTTGGGGTTTAGGGTTTAGGATTTTAGGTTTTAGGTTTTAGGGTTTAGGGTTTAGGGGTCAGGGTTTAGGGTTTAGGGTCTAGGGTTTTAGGGTTTAGGGTTTATATTTTTCGGTTTTAGGGTTTAAAGTTGAAGATTTCAAGTTTTATACTTTAGGGTTTAGGGTTTAGGGTTTAGGGTTTAGGGTTTAGGGTTTAGGGTTTTGGGTTTTAGGGTTTAGGGTTTAGGGTTTTGTTTTTAGGGTTAGGGTTTAGGATTTGGGGTTTAAGGGTTCGGGGTTTTAGGGTTTAGGGTTTATTTTTTTAGGTTTTATGGTTTAAGGGTTTAGGATTTTTGGTTTTATAGTTTGGGTTTAGAGTTTTGGGTTTTGTACTTAGGGTTTAGGGTTTAGGATTTCAATGTTAGGGTTTTAGGTTTTCCATGTTAGGGTTTTAGGGTTTACTGTTTGGGGTTTAGGGTTTAGGATTTTAGGTTTTAGGTTTTAGGGTTTAGGGTTTAGGGTCTAGGGTTTTAGGGTTTAAAGTTTATATTTTTCGGTTTTAGGGTTTAGAGTTGAAGATTTCAGGTTATATACTTTAGGGTTTAGGGTTTTGGGTTTAGGGTTTAGGGTTTTAGGGTTTAGGGTTTAGGGTTTTGGGTTTAGGGTTAGGGTTTAGGATTTGGGGTTTAAGGGTTCAAGGTTTAGGGTTTAGGGTTTAGGGTTTAGGGTCTTAGGGCTTAGGGTTTATTTTTTTAGGTTTTATGGTTTAAGGGTTTAGAATTTTTGGTTTTATAGTTTGGGTTTAGAGTTTTGGGTTTTGTACTTAGGGTTTAGGGTTTAGGATTTCAGCGTTAGGATTTTAAGTTTTCAATGTTAGGGTTTTAGGGTTTTACATTTTAGGGTTTAGGGCTTGGGGTTTTAGGGATCAGGGTTTAGGGTTGAGGGTTTGGGGTTTTGATTTAGAGTTTATTTTCTTAGGTTTTAGGGTTTAGGGTCTAAGATTTCAGGTTTTATTGCTTAGGGTTAGGGTTTTGTGTTTATGATTTAGGGTTAAGGGGTTAGGGTTTTACGGTTTACCGTTTGGGGTTTAGGGTTTAGGATTTTAGGTTTTAGGTTTTAGGGTTTAGGGTTTAGGGGTCAGGGTTTAGGGTCTAGGGTTTTAGGGTTTAGGGTTTATATTTTTCGGTTTTAGGGTTTAAAGTTGAAGATTTCAAGTTTTATACTTTAGGGTTTAGGGTTTAAGGTTTAGGGTTTAGGGTTTAGGGTTTTAGGGTTTAGGGTTTAGGGTTTTGGGTTAGGGTAAAGGATTTGGGGTTTAAGGGTTCAGGGTTTAGGGTTTAGGGTTTAGGGTTTGGGGTCTTAGGGAGCTTAGGGTTTATTTTTTTAGGTTTTATGGTTTAAGGGTTTAGGATTTTTGGGTTTTATAGTTTGGGTTTAGAGTTTTGGGTTTTTGTACTTAGGGTTTAGGGTTTAGAGTTTAGGATTTCAGCGTTAGGATTTTAAGTTTTCAATGTTAGGGTTTTAGGGTTTTACATTTTAGGGTTTAGGGCTTGGGGTTTAGGGTTTGGGGTTTTGATTTAGAGTTTATTTTCTTAGGTTTTAGGGTTTAGGGTCTAAGATTTGAGTTTTATTAGTTAGGGTTAGGGTTTTGTGTTTAGGATTTAGGGTTAAGGGGTTAGGGTTTTACGGTTTGCTGTTTGGGGTTTACGGTTTAGGATTTTAGGTTTTAGGTTTTAGGGTTTAGGGTTTAGGGAGTCGGGGTTTAGGGGTTTAGGGTCTAGGGTTTTAGGGTTTAGGGTTTATATTTTTTCGGTTTTAGGGTTTAAAGTTGAAGATTTCAAGTTTTATATTTAGGGGTTTAGGGTTTAGGGTTTAGGGTTTAGGGTTTTAGGGTTTAGGGTTTAGGGTTTAGGGTTTTGTGTTTAGGGTTAGGGTTTAGGATTTGGGGGTTTAAGGGTTCGGGGGTTTTAGGGTTTAGGGTTTGGGGTCTTAGGGCTTAGGGTTTATTTTTTTTAGGTTTTATGGTTTAAGGGTTTAGGATTTTGGGTTTTCTGAGTTTGGGTTTAGAGTTTTGGGTTTTGTACTTAGGGTTTAGGGTTTAGGGTTTAGGATTTCAACGTTAGGGGTTATAGGTTTTCCATGTTAGGGTTTTATGGTTTTACATTTTAGGGTTTAGGGCTTGGGGTTTTAGGGATCAGGGTTTAGGGTTTAGGGTTTGGGGTTTTGGTTTAGAGCTTATTTTCTTAGGTTTTAGGGTTTAGGGTCTAAGATTTCAGGTTTTATTGCTTAGGGTTTAAGGTTTTGTGTTAAGGATTTGGGGTTGAGGGTTTTATGGTTTACTATTTGGGGTTTAGGGTTTAGGATTTTAGGTTTTAGGTTTTAGGGTATAGGGTTTAGGGGTCAGGGTTTAGGGTTTAGGGTGTAGGGTTTTAGGGTTTAAAGTTTATATTTTTCGGTTTTAGGGTTTAGAGTTGAAGATTTCAGGTTTTATACTTTAGGGTTTAGGGTTTTGGGTTTAGGGTTTAGGGTTTAGGGTATAGGGTTTTCGGGTTTAGGGTTTAGGGTTTAGGGTTTTGGGTTTTAGGGTTTAGGATTTTGTGTTTAGGGGTTAGGGTAAAGGATTTGGGGTTTAAGGGTTCGGGGGTTTAGGGTTTAGGGTTTAGGGTTTGGGGTCTTAGGGCTAAGGGTTTTATTTTTTAGGTTTTATGGTTTAAGGGTTTAGGATTTTGGGTTTTATAGTTTGGGTTTAGAGTTTTGGGTTTTGTACTTAGGGTTTAGGGTTTAGGGTTTAGGATTTGGGCGTTAGGATTTTAAGTTTTTCAATGTTAGGGTTTTAGGGTTTTACATTTTTTAGGGTTTAGGGCTTGGGGTTTTAGGGATCGGGGGTTTGGGGTTTGGGGTTTTGATTTAGAGTTTATTTTCTTAGGTTTTAGGGTTTAGGGTCTAACATTTTGAGGGTTTTATTAGTTAGGGTTAGGGGTTTTGTGCTTAGGATTTTGGGTTAAGGGGTTAGGGTTTACGATTTCTTGTTTGGGGGTTTAGGGTTTAGGATTTTTAGGTTTTAGGTTTTAGGGTTTAGGGTTTAGGGAGTCGGGGGTTTAGGGGTTTAGGGTCTAGGGTTTTAGGGGTTTAGGGTTTATATTTTTTCGGTTTTAGGGTTTAAAGTTGAAGATTTCAAGTTTTATACTTTAGGGGTTTAGGAGTTTAGGGTTTAGGGTTTAGGGTTTAGGGTTTAGGGTTTTGGGTTTTAGGGTTTAGGGTTTAGGGGTTTTGTTTTTAGGGTTAGGGTTTAGGATTTGGGGTTTAAGGGTTCGGGGGTTTTAGGGTTTAGGGTTTATTTTTTAGGTTTTATGGTTTTAAGGGTTTAGGATTTTTGGTTTTTATAGTTTGGGTTTTAGAGTTTTGGGTTTTGTACTTAGGGTTTAGGGTTTAGGATTTCAATGTTAGGGTTTTAGGTTTTCCATGTTAGGGTTTTAGGGTTTACTGTTTGGGGTTTAGGGTTTAGGATTTTAGGTTTTAGGTTTTAGGGTTTAGGGTTTAGGGTCTAGGGTTTTAGGGTTTAAAGTTTATATTTTTCGGTTTTAGGGTTTAGAGTTGAAGATTTCAGGTTATATACTTTAGGGTTTAGGGTTTTGGGTTTAGGGTTTAGGGTTTTAGGGTTTAGGGTTTAGGGTTTTGGGTTTAGGGTTAGGGTTTAGGATTTGGGGTTTAAGGGTTCAAGGTTTAGGGTTTAGGGTTTAGGGTTTAGGGTCTTAGGGCTTAGGGTTTATTTTTTTAGGTTTTATGGTTTAAGGGTTTAGAATTTTTGGTTTTATAGTTTGGGTTTAGAGTTTTGGGTTTTGTACTTAGGGTTTAGGGTTTAGGATTTGGGCGTTAGGATTTTAAGTTTTCAATGTTAGGGTTTTAGGGTTTTACATTTTAGGGTTTAGGGCTTGGGGTTTTAGGGATCGGGGGTTTAGGGTTGAGGGTTTGGGGTTTTGATTTAGAGTTTATTTTCTTAGGTTTTAGGGTTTAGGGTCTAAGATTTGAGTTTTATTGCTTAGGGTTAGGGTTTTGTGTTTATGATTTAGGGTTAAGGGGTTAGGGGTTTTACGGTTTACTGTTTAGGGGTTTAGGGTTTAGGATTTTTAGGTTTTAGGTTTTAGGGTTTAGGGTTTAGGGGTCAGGGTTTAGGGTCTAGGGTTTTAGGGTTTAGGGTTTATATTTTTCGGTTTTAGGGTTTAAAGTTGAAGATTTCAAGTTTTATACTTTAGGGTTTAGGGTTTAAGGTTTAGGGTTTAGGGTTTAGGGTTTAGGGTTTTAGGGTTTAGGGTTTAGGGTTTAGGGTTAGGGTAAAGGATTTGGGGGTTTAAGGGTTCGGGGTTTAGGGTTTAGGGTTTAGGGTTTGGGGGTCTTAGGGGCTTAGGGTTTATTTTTTTTAGGTTTTATGGTTTAAGGGTTTAGGATTTTGGGTTTTATAGTTTGGGTTTAGAGTTTTGGGTTTTGTACTTAGGGTTTAGGGTTTAGAGTTTAGGATTTCAGCGTTAGGATTTTAAGTTTTCAATGTTAGGGTTTTAGGGTTTTACATTTTAGGGTTTAGGGCTTGGGGTTTTAGGGATCGGGGTTTAGGGTTTGGGGTTTTGATTTAGAGTTTATTTTCTTAGGTTTTAGGGTTTAGGGTCTAAGATTTGAGTTTTATTAGTTAGGGTTAGGGTTTTGTGTTTAGGATTTAGGGTTAAGGGGTTAGGGGTTTTACGGTTTCTTTGTTTGGGGTTTACGGTTTAGGATTTTAGGTTTTAGGTTTTAGGGGTTTAGGGTTTAGGGAGTCGGGGTTTAGGGTTTAGGGTCTAGGGTTTTAGGGTTTAGGGTTTATATTTTTCGGTTTTAGGGTTTAAAGTTGAAGATTTCAAGTTTTATATTTAGGGTTTAGGGTTTAGGGTTTAGGGTTTAGGGTTTTAGGGTTTAGGGTTTAGGGTTTAGGGTTTTGTGTTTAGGGTTAGGGTTTAGGATTTGGGGTTTAAGGGTTCGGGGGTTTTAGGGTTTAGGGTTTGGGGTCTTAGGAGCTTAGGGTTTATTTTTTTAGGTTTTATGGTTTAAGGGTTTAGGATTTTGGGTTTTCTGAGTTTGGGTTTTAGAGTTTTGGGTTTTGTACTTAGGGTTTAGGGTTTAGGGTTTAGGATTTCAACGTTAGGGTTTTAGGTTTTCCATGTTAGGGTTTTATGGTTTTTACATTTTAGGGTTTAGGGCTTGGGGTTTTAGGGATCGGGGGTTTAGGGTTTAGGGTTTGGGGGTTTTGGTTTAGAGCTTATTTTCTTAGGTTTTAGGGTTTAGGGTCTAAGATTTGAGTTTTATTGCTTAGGGTTTAAGGTTTTGTGTTAAGGATTTGGGGTTGAGGGTTTTATGGTTTTACTATTTGGGGGTTTAGGGTTTAGGATTTTTAGGTTTTAGGTTTTAGGGTATAGGGTTTAGGGGAGTCGGGGTTTAGGGGTTTAGGGTGTAGGGTTTTAGGGTTTAAAGTTTATATTTTTCGGTTTAGGGTTTAGAGTTGAAGATTTCAGGTTTTATACTTTAGGGTTTAGGGTTTTGGGTTTAGGGTTTAGGGTTTAGGGTATAGGGTTTTCGGGTTTAGGGTTTAGGGTTTAGGGTTTTGGGTTTTAGGGTTTAGGATTTTGTGTTTAGGGTTAGGGTAAAGGATTTGGGGTTTAAGGGTTCAGGGTTTAGGGTTTAGGGTTTAGGGTTTGGGGTCTTAGGGCTAAGGGTTTATTTTTTTAGGTTTTATGGTTTAAGGGTTTAGGATTTTGGGTTTTATAGTTTGGGTTTAGAGTTTTGGGTTTTGTACTTAGGGTTTAGGGTTTAGGGTTTAGGATTTCAGCGTTAGGATTTTAAGTTTTCAATGTTAGGGTTTTAGGGTTTTACATTTTTAGGGTTTAGGGCTTGGGGTTTTAGGGATCAGGGTTTGGGGTTTGGGGTTTTGATTTAGAGTTTATTTTCTTAGGTTTTAGGGTTTAGGGTCTAACATTTCAGGTTTTATTGGTTAGGGTTAGGGTTTTGTGCTTAGGATTTTGGGTTAAGGGGTTAGGGTTTTACGATTTACTGTTTGGGGTTTAGGGTTTAGGATTTTAGGTTTTAGGTTTTAGGGTTTAGGGTTTAGGGGTCAGGGTTTAGGGTTTAGGGTCTAGGGTTTTAGGGTTTAGGGTTTATATTTTTCGGTTTTAGGGTTTAAAGTTGAAGATTTCAAGTTTTATACTTTAGGGTTTAGGGTTTAGGGTTTAGGGTTTAGGGTTTAGGGTTTTGGGTTTTAGGGTTTAGGGTTTAGGGTTTTGTTTTTAGGGTTAGGGTTTAGGATTTGGGGTTTAAGGGTTCGGGGTTTTAGGGTTTAGGGTTTGGGGTCTTAGGGCTTAGGGTTTATTTTTTTAGGTTTTATGGTTTAAGGGTTTAGGATTTTTGGTTTTATAGTTTGGGTTTAGAGTTTTGGGTTTTGTACTTAGGGTTTAGGGTTTAGGGTTTAGGATTTCAACGTTAGGGTTTTAGGTTTTCCATGTTAGGGTTTTACGGTTTTACATTTCAAGGTTTAGGGCTTGGGGTTTTAGGGATCAGGGTTTAGGGTTTAGGGTTTGGGGTTTTGGTTTAGAGCTTATTTTCTTAGGTTTTAGGGTTTAGGGTCTAAGATTTCAGGTTTTATTGCTTAGGGTTTAAGGTTTTGTGTTAAGGATTTGGGGTTAAGGGTTTTATGGTTTACTATTTGGGGTTTAGGGTTTAGGATTTTAGGTTTTAGGTTTTAGGGTATAGGGTTTAGGGGTCAGGGTTTAGGGTCTAGGGTTTTATGGTTTAAAGATTATATTTTTCGGATTTAGGGTTTAGAGTTGAAGATTTCAGGTTATATGCTTTAGGGTTTAGGGTTTTGGGTTTAGGGTTTAGGGTTTTAGTGTTTAGGGTTTAGGGTTTTGGGTTTAGGGTTAGGGTTTAGGATTTGGGGTTTAAGGGTTCAAGGTTTAGGGTTTAGGGTTTAGGGTTTAGGGTCTTAGGGCTTAGGGTTTATTTTTTTAGGTTTTATGGTTTAAGGGTTTAGAATTTTTGGTTTTATAGTTTGGGTTTAGAGTTTTGGGTTTTGTACTTAGGGTTTTGGGTTTAGGATTTCAGCGTTAGGATTTTAAGTTTTCAATGTTAGGGTTTTAGGGTTTTACATTTTAGGGTTTAGGGCTTGGGGTTTTAGGGATCAGGGTTTAGGGTTGAGGGTTTGGGGTTTTGATTTAGAGTTTATTTTCTTAGGTTTTAGGGTTTAGGGTCTAAGATTTAAAGTTTTATTGCTTAGGGTTAGGGTTTTGTGTTTATGATTTAGGGTTAAGGGGTTAGGGTTTTACGGTTTACCGTTTGGGGTTTAGGGTATAGGATTTTAGGTTTTAGGTTTTAGGGTTTAGGGTTTAGGGGTCAGGGTTTAGGGTCTAGGGTTTTAGGGTTTAGGGTTTATATTTTTCGGTTTTAGGGTTTAAAGTTGAAGATTTCAAGTTTTATACTTTAGGGTTTAGTGTTTAAGGTTTAGGGTTTAGGGTTTAGGGTTTAGGGTTTTAGGGTTTAGGGTTTAGTGTTTAGGGTTTAGGGTTAGGGTAAAGGATTTGGGGTTTAAGGGTTCAGGGTTTAGGGTTTAGGGTTTAGGGTTTGGGGTCTTAGGGCTTAGGGTTTATTTTTTTAGGTTTTATGGTTTAAGGGTTTAGGATTTTGGGTTTTATAGTTTGGGTTTAGAGTTTTGGGTTTTGTACTTAGGGTTTAGGGTTTAGGGTTTAGGATTTCAGCGTTAGGATTTTAAGTTTTCAATGTTAGGGTTTTAGGGTTTTACATTTTAGGGTTTAGGGCTTGGGGTTTTAGGGATCAGGGTTTAGGGTTTGGGGTTTTGATTTAGAGTTTATTTTCTTAGGTTTTAGGGTTTAGGGTCTAAGATTTCAGGTTTTATTGGTTAGGGTTAGGGTTTTGTGTTTAGGATTTAGGGTTAAGGGGTTAGGGTTTTACGGTTTACTGTTTGGGGTTTACGGTTTAGGATTTTAGGTTTTAGGTTTTAGGGTTTAGGGTTTAGGGGTCAGGGTTTAGGGTTTAGGGTTTAGGGTTTAGGGTTTAGGGTTATAGGGTTTAGGGTTTAGGGTTTAGGGTTTTGGGTTTAGGGTTAGGGTTTAGGATTTGGGGTTTAAGGGTTCAAGGTTTAGGGTTTAGGGTTTAGGGTCTTAGGGCTTAGGGTTTATTTTTTTAGGTTTTATGGTTTAAGGGTTTAGGATTTTTGGTTTTATAGTTTGGGTTTAGAGTTTTGGGTTTTGTACTTAGGGTTTAGGGTTTAGGATTTTGGGCGTTAGGATTTTAAGTTTTCAATGTTAGGGTTTTAGGGTTTTACATTTTAGGGTTTAGGGCTTGGGGTTTTAGGGATCAGGGTTTAGGGTTTAGGGTTTGGGGTTTTGATTTAGAGTTTATTTTCTTAGGTTTTAGGGTTTAGGGTCTAAGATTTCAGGTTTTATTGCTTAGGGTTAGGGTTTTGTGTTTATGATTTAGGGTTAAGGGGTTAGGGTTTTACGGTTTACTGTTTGGG
Source organism: Catharanthus roseus (assembly GCA_028651295.1). Classification (NCBI taxonomy): domain Eukaryota; kingdom Viridiplantae; phylum Streptophyta; class Magnoliopsida; order Gentianales; family Apocynaceae; genus Catharanthus; species Catharanthus roseus. The sequence continues at coordinate 1,369,768 of JAPQWS010000132.1, forward strand.
GTTTGGGGTTTTGAATTTTAGGTTTTAGGTTTTAGGGTTTAGGGTTTAGGGGTCAGGGTTTAGGGTCTAGGGTTTTAGGGTTTAGGGTTTATATTTTTCGTTTTTTGGGTTTAAAGTTGAAGATTTCAAGTTTTATACTTTAGGGTTTAGGGTTTAGGGTTTTAGGGTTTAGGGTTTAGGGTTTAGGGTTTTGGGTTTAGGGTTTAGGGTTTTGTGTTTAGGGTTAGGGTTTAGGATTTGGGGTTTATGGGTTCGGGTTTTAGGGTTTAGGGTTTGGGGTCTTAGCGCTTAGGGTTTATTTTTTTAGGTTTTATGGTTTAAGGGTTTAGGATTTTGGGTTTTATAGTTTGGGTTTAGAGTTTTGGGTTTTGTACTTAGGGTTTAGGGTTTAGGGTTTAGGATTTCAACGTTAGGGTTTTAGGTTTTCCATGTTAGGGTTTTAGGGTTTAGGGCTTGGGGTTTTAGGGATCAGGGTTTAGGGTTTGGGGTTTTGATTTAGAGTTTATTTTCTTAGGTTTTAGGGTTTAGGGTCTAAGATTTCAGGTTTTATTGCTTAGGGTTAGGGTTTTGTGTTTATGATTTAGGGTTAAGGGGTTAGGGTTTTACGGTTTACCGTTTGGGGTTTAGGGTATAGGATTTTAGGTTTTAGGTTTTAGGGTTTAGGGTTTAGGGGTCAGGGTTTAGGGTCTAGGGTTTTAGGGTTTAGGGTTTATATTTTTCGGTTTTAGGGTTTAAAGTTGAAGATTTCAAGTTTTATACTTTAGGGTTTAGGGTTTAAGGTTTAGGGTTTAGGGTTTTAGGGTTTAGGGTTTAGTGTTTAGGGTTTAGGGTTAGGGTAAAGGATTTGGGGTTTAAGGGTTCGGGGGTTTAGGGGTTTAGGGTTTAGGGTTTGGGGTCTTAGGGGCTTAGGGTTTATTTTTTTAGGTTTTATGGTTTAAGGGTTTAGGATTTTGGGTTTTATAGTTTGGGTTTAGAGTTTTGGGTTTTTGTACTTAGGGTTTAGGGTTTAGGGTTTAGGATTTGGGCGTTAGGATTTTAAGTTTTTCAATGTTAGGGTTTTAGGGTTTTACATTTTAGGGTTTAGGGCTTGGGGTTTTAGGGATCGGGGGTTTAGGGTTTGGGGTTTTGATTTAGAGTTTATTTTCTTAGGTTTTAGGGTTTAGGGTCTAAGATTTCGAGGTTTTATTAGTTAGGGTTAGGGTTTTGTGTTTAGGATTTAGGGTTAAGGGGTTAGGGTTTTCACGGTTTCTTGTTTGGGGTTTACGGTTTAGGATTTTAGGTTTTAGGTTTTAAGGTTTAGGGTTTAGGGGTCAGGGTTTAGGGTTTAGGGTTTAGGGTTTAGGGTTATAGGGTTTAGGGTTTAGGGTTTAGGGTTTTGGGTTTAGGGTTAGGGTTTAGGATTTGGGGTTTAAGGGTTCAAGGTTTAGGGTTTAGGGTTTAGGGTCTTAGGGCTTAGGGTTTATTTTTTTAGGTTTTATGGTTTAAGGGTTTAGGATTTTTGGCTTTATAGTTTGGGTTTAGAGTTTTGGGTTTTGTACTTAGGGTTTAGGGTTTAGGATTTCAGCGTTAGGATTTTAAGTTTTCAATGTTAGGGTTTTAGGGTTTTACATTTTAGGGTTTAGGGCTTGGGGTTTTAGGGATCAGGGTTTAGGGTTTAGGGTTTGGGGTTTTGATTTAGAGTTTATTTTCTTAGGTTTTAGGGTTTAGGGTCTAAGATTTCAGGTTTTATTGCTTAGGGTTAGGGTTTTGTGTTTATGATTTAGCGTTAAGGGGTTAGGGTTTTACGGTTTAATGTTTGGGGTTTGGGGTTTTGAATTTTAGGTTTTAGGTTTTAGGGTTTAGGGTTTAGGGATCAGGGTTTAGGGTCTAGGGTTTTAGGGTTTAGGGTTTATATTTTTCGTTTTTTGGGTTTAAAGTTGAAGATTTCAAGTTTTATACTTTAGGGTTTAGGGTTTAGGGTTTAGGGTTTTAGGGTTTAGGGTTTAGGGTTTAGGGTTTTGGGTTTAGGGTTTAGGGTTTTGTGTTTAGGGTTAGGGTTTAGGATTTGGGGTTTAAGGGTTCGGGGTTTTAGGGATTAGGGTTTGGGGTCTTAGGGCTTAGGGTTTATTTTTTTAGGTTTTATGGTTTAAGGGTCTAGGATTTTGGGTTTTATAGTTTGGGTTTAGAGTTTTGGGTTTTGTACTTAGGGTTTAGGGTTTAGGGTTTAGGATTTCAACGTTAGGGTTTTAGGTTTTCCATGTTAGGGTTTTAGGGTTTTACATTTTAGGGTTTAGGGCTTGGGGTTTTAGGGATCAGGGTTTAGGGTTTAGGGTTTGGGGTTTTGGTTTAGAGTTTATTTTCTTAGGTTTTAGGGTTTAGGGTCCAAGATTTCAGGTTTTATTGCTTAGGGTTTAAGGTTTTGTGTTAAGGATTTGGGGTTAAGGGTTTAGGGTTTTATGGTTTACTGTTTGGGGTTTAGGGTTTAGGATTTTAGGTTTTAGGGTATAGGGTTTAGGGGTCAGGGTGTAGGGTTTTAGGGTTTAAAGTTTATATTTTTCGATTTTAGGGTTTAGAGTTGAAGATTTCAGGTTTTATACTTTAGGGTTTAGGGTTTTGGGTTTAGGGTTTAGGGTTTAGGGTTTAGGGTGATAGGGTTTAGGGTTTAGGGTTTTGGGTTTAGGGTTAGGGTTTAGGATTTGGGGTTTAAGGGTTCGGGGTTTTAGGGTTTAGGGTTTGGGGTCTTAGGGCTTAGGGTTTATTTTTTTAGGTTTTATGGTTTAAGGGTTTAGGATTTTGGGTTTTATAGTTTGGGTTTAGAGTTTTGGGTTTTGTACTTAGGGTTTAGGGTTTAGGATTTCAGCGTTAGGATTTTAAGTTTTCAATGTTAGGGTTTTAGGGTTTTACATTTTAGGGTTTGGGGTTTTGATTTAGAGTTTATTTTCTTAGGTTTTAGGGTTTAGGGTCTAAGATTTCAGGTTTTATTGCTTAGGGTTAGGGTTTTGTGTTTATGATTTAGGGTTAAGGGGTTAGGGTTTTACGGTTTACTGTTTGGGGTTTGGGGTTTTGAATTTTAGGTTTTAGGTTTTAGGGTTTAGGGTTTAGGGGTCAGGGTTTAGGGTCTAGGGTTTTAGGGTTTAGGGTTTATATTTTTCGTTTTTTGGGTTTAAAGTTGAAGATTCCAAGTTTTATACCTTAGGGTTTAGGGTTTAGGGTTTAGGGTTTAGGGTTTTAGGGTTTAGGGTTTAGGGTTTAGGGTTTTGGGTTTTAGGGTTTAGGGTTTTGTGTTTAGGGTTAGGGATTAGGATTTGGGGTTTATGGGTTCGGGGTTTTAGGGTTTAGGGTTTGGGGTCTTAGCGCTTAGGGTTTATTTTTTTAGGTTTTATGGTTTAAGGGTTTAGGATTTTGGGTTTTATAGTTTGGGTTTAGAGTTTTGGGTTTTGTACTTAGGGTTTAGGGTTTAGGGTTTAGGATTTCAACGTTAGGGTTTTAGGTTTTCCATGTTAGGGTTTTAGGGTTTAGGGCTTGGGGTTTTAGGGATCAGGGTTTAGGGTTTGGGGTTTTGGTTTAGAGTTTATTTTCTTAGGTTTTAGGGTTTAGGGTCTAAGATTTCAGGTTTAATTCCTTAGGGTTTAAGGTTTTGTGTTAAGGATTTGGGGTTAAGGGTTTAGGGTTTTATGGTTTACTGTTTGGGGTTTAGGGTTTAGGATTTTAGGTTTTAGGTTTTAGGGTTTAGGGTTTAGGGTCTAGGGTTTTAGGGTTTAAAGTTTATATTTTTCGGTTTTAGGGTTTAGAGTTGAAGATTTCAGGTTTTATACTTTAGGGTTTAGGGTTTTGGGTTTAGGGTTTAGGGTTTAGGGTTTGGGGTCTTAGGGCTTAGGGTTTATTTTTTTAGGTTTTATGGTTTAATGGTTTAGGATTTTGGGTTTTATAGTTTGGGTTTAGAGTTTTGGGTTTTGTACTTAGGGTTTAGGGTTTAGGGTTTAGGATTTCAGCGTTAGGATTTTAAGTTTTCAATGTTAGGGTTTTAGGGTTTTACATTTTAGGGTTTATGGCTTGGGGTTTTAGGGATCAGGGTTTAGGGTTTGGGGTTTTGATTTAGAGTTTATTTTCTTAGGTTTTAGGGTTTAGGGTCTAAGATTTCAGATTTTATTGCTTAGGGTTAGGGTTTTGTGCTTTGGATTTAGGGTTAAGGGGTTAGGGTTTTACGGTTTACTGTTTGGGGTTTAGGGTTTAGGATTTTAGGTTTTAGGTTTTAGGGTTTAGGGTTTAGGGATCAGGGTTTAGGGTTTAGGGTCTAGGGTTTTAGGGTTTAGGGTTTATATTTTTCGGTTTTAGGGTTTAAAGTTGAAGATTTCAAGTTTTATACTTTAGGGTTTAGGGTTTAGGGTTTAGGGTTTAGGGTTTTAGGGTTTAGGGTTTAGGGTTTAGGGTTTTGGGTTTTAGGGTTTAGGGTTTAGGGTTTTGTGTTTAGGGTTAGGGTTTAGGATTTGGGGGTTTAAGGGTTCGGGGTTTTAGGGTTTAGGGTTTGGGGTCTTAGGGCTTAGGGTTTATTTTTTTAGGTTTTATGGTTTTAAGGGTTTAGGATTTTGGGTTTTATAGCTTGGGTTTAGAGTTTTGGGTTTTGTACATAGGGGTTTAGGGTTTAGGGTTTAGGATTTCAACGTTAGGGTTTTAGGTTTTCCATGTTAGGGTTTTAGGGTTTTGCATTTTAGGGTTTAGGGCTTGGGGTTTTAGGGATCAGGGTTTAGGGTTTGGGGTTTTGGTTTAGAGTTTATTTTCTTAGGTTTTAGGGTTTAGGGTCTAAGATTTCGAGTTTTATTAGTTAGGGGTTAGGGTTTTGTGTTTAGGATTTAGGGTTAAGGGGTTAGGGTTTTACGATTTCTTGTTTGGGGTTTAGGGTTTAGGATTTTTAGGTTTTAGGTTTTAGGGTTTAGGGTTTAGGGGAGTCGGGGGTTTAGGGTTTAGGGTCTAGGGTTTTAGGGTTTAGGGTTTATATTTTTTCGGTTTTAGGGTTTAAAGTTGAAGATTTCAAGTTTTATACTTTAGGGGTTTAGGAGTTTAGGGTTTAGGGTTTAGGGTTTTAGGGTTTAGGGTTTAGGGTTTAGGGTTTTGGGTTTTAGGGTTTAGGGTTTTGTGTTTAGGGTTAGGGTTTAGGATTTGGGGTTTAAGGGTTCGGGGTTTTAGGGTTTAGGGCTTGGGGTTTTAGGGATCAGGGTTTAGGGTTTAGGGTTTGAGGTTCTGGTTTAGAGCTTATTTTCTTAGGTTTTAGGGTTTAGGGTCTAAGATTTCAGGTTTTATTGTTTAGGGTTTAAGGTTTTGTGTTAAGGATTTGGGGTTAAAGGTTTAGGAGTCAGGGTTTAGGGTTTAGGGTCTAGGGTTTTAGGGTTTAGGGTTTATATTTTTCGGTTTTAGGGTTTAAAGTTGAAGATTTCAAGTTTTATACTTTAGGGTTTAGGGTTTAGGGTTTAGGGTTTAGGGTTTAGGGTTTTAGGGTTTAGGGTTTTAGGGTTTAAAGTTTATATTTTTCGGTTTTAGGGTTTAGAGTTGAAGATTTCAGGTTTTATACTTTAGGGTTTTAGGGTTTAGGGTTTAGGGTTTAGGGTTTTGGGTTTTAGGGTTTAGGGTTTTGTGTTTAGGGTTAGGGTTTAGGATTTGGGGTTTAAGGGTTCGGGGTTTTAGGGTTTAGGGTTTGGGGTCTTAGGGCTTAGGGTTTATTTTTTTAGGTTTTATGGTTTAAGGGTCTAGGATTTTGGGTTTTATAGTTTGGGTTTAGAGTTTTGGGTTTTGTACTTAGGGTTTAGGGTTTAGGGTTTAGGATTTCAACGTTAGGGTTTTAGGTTTTCCATGTTAGGGTTTTAGGGTTTTACATTTTAGGGTTTAGGGCTTGGGGTTTTAGGGATCAGGGTTTAGGGTTTAGGGTTTGGGGTTTTGGTTTAGAGTTTATTTTCTTAGGTTTTTAGGTTTTAGGGTCAAGATTTGAGTTTTATTGCTTAGGGTTTAAGGTTTTGTGTTAAGGATTTGGGGTTAAGGGTTTAGGGTTTTATGGTTTCTTGTTTGGGGGTTTAGGGTTTAGGATTTTAGGTTTTAGGGTATAGGGTTTAGGGGAGTCGGGGGTGTAGGGTTTTAGGGTTTAAAGTTTATATTTTTTCGATTTTAGGGTTTAGAGTTGAAGATTTCAGGTTTTATACTTTAGGGTTTAGGGTTTTGGGTTTAGGGTTTAGGGTTTAGGGTTTAGGGTGATAGGGTTTAGGGTTTAGGGTTTTGGGTTTAGGGTTAGGGTTTAGGATTTGGGGTTTAAGGGTTCGGGGGTTTTAGGGTTTAGGGTTTGGGGTCTTAGGGCTTAGGGTTTATTTTTTTAGGTTTTATGGTTTTAAGGGTTTAGGATTTTGGGTTTTATAGTTTGGGTTTAGAGTTTTGGGTTTTGTACTTAGGGTTTAGGGTTTAGGATTTGGGCGTTAGGATTTTAAGTTTTTCAATGTTAGGGTTTTAGGGTTTTACATTTTAGGGTTTGGGGTTTTGATTTAGAGTTTATTTTCTTAGGTTTTAGGGTTTAGGGTCTAAGATTTCAGGTTTTATTGCTTAGGGTTAGGGTTTTGTGTTTATGATTTAGGGTTAAGGGGTTAGGGTTTTACGGTTTCTTTGTTTGGGGGTTTAGGGGTTTTGAATTTTAGGTTTTTAGGTTTTAGGGTTTAGGGTTTAGGGGTCAGGGTTTAGGGTCTAGGGTTTTAGGGTTTAGGGTTTATATTTTTCGTTTTTTGGGTTTAAAGTTGAAGATTCCAAGTTTTATACCTTAGGGTTTAGGGTTTAGGGTTTAGGGTTTAGGGTTTTAGGGTTTAGGGTTTAGGGTTTAGGGTTTTGGGTTTTAGGGTTTAGGGTTTTGTGTTTAGGGTTAGGGATTAGGATTTGGGGTTTATGGGTTCGGGGTTTTAGGGTTTAGGGTTTGGGGTCTTAGCGCTTAGGGTTTATTTTTTTAGGTTTTATGGTTTAAGGGTTTAGGATTTTGGGTTTTATAGTTTGGGTTTAGAGTTTTGGGTTTTGTACTTAGGGTTTAGGGTTTAGGGTTTAGGATTTCAACGTTAGGGTTTTAGGTTTTCCATGTTAGGGTTTTAGGGTTTAGGGCTTGTGGTTTTAGGGATCAGGGTTTAGGGTTTGGGGTTTTGGTTTAGAGTTTATTTTCTTAGGTTTTTAGGGTTTAGGGTCTAAGATTTCAGGTTTAATTCCTTAGGGTTTAAGGTTTTGTGTTAAGGATTTGGGGTTAAGGGTTTAGGGTTTTATGGTTTACTGTTTGGGGTTTAGGGTTTAGGATTTTAGGTTTTAGGTTTTAGGGTTTAGGGTTTAGGGTCTAGGGTTTTAGGGTTTAAAGTTTATATTTTTCGGTTTTAGGGTTTAGAGTTGAAGATTTCAGGTTTTATACTTTAGGGTTTAGGGTTTTGGGTTTAGGGTTTAGGGTTTAGGGTTTAGGGTTTGGGGTCTTAGGGCTTAGGGTTTATTTTTTTAGGTTTTATGGTTTAAGGGTTTAGGATTTTGGGTTTTATAGTTTGGGTTTAGAGTTTTGGGTTTTTGTACTTAGGGTTTAGGGTTTAGGGTTTAGGATTTCAGCGTTAGGATTTTAAGTTTTCAATGTTAGGGTTTTAGGGTTTTACATTTTAGGGTTTATGGCTTGGGGTTTTAGGGATCAGGGTTTAGGGTTTGGGGTTTTGATTTAGAGTTTATTTTCTTAGGTTTTAGGGTTTAGGGTCTAAGATTTCAGATTTTATTGCTTAGGGTTAGGGTTTTGTGCTTTGGATTTAGGGTTAAGGGGTTAGGGTTTTACGGTTTACTGTTTGGGGTTTAGGGTTTAGGATTTTAGGTTTTAGGTTTTAGGGTTTAGGGTTTAGGGATCAGGGTTTAGGGTTTAGGGTCTAGGGTTTTAGGGTTTAGGGTTTATATTTTTCGGTTTTAGGGTTTAAAGTTGAAGATTTCAAGTTTTATACTTTAGGGTTTAGGGTTTAGGGTTTAGGGTTTAGGGTTTTAGGGTTTAGGGTTTAGGGTTTTGGGTTTTAGGGTTTAGGGTTTAGGGTTTTGTGTTTAGGGTTAGGGTTTAGGATTTGGGGTTTAAGGGTTCGGGGTTTTAGGGTTTAGGGTTTGGGGTCTTAGGGCTTAGGGTTTATTTTTTTAGGTTTTATGGTTTAAGGGTTTAGGATTTTGGGTTTTATAGCTTGGGTTTAGAGTTTTGGGTTTTGTACTTAGGGTTTAGGGTTTAGGGTTTAGGATTTCAACGTTAGGGTTTTAGGTTTTCCATGTTAGGGTTTTAGGGTTTTGCATTTTAGGGTTTAGGGCTTGGGGTTTTAGGGATCAGGGTTTAGGGTTTGGGGTTTTGGTTTAGAGTTTATTTTCTTAGGTTTTAGGGTTTAGGGTCTAAGATTTCAGGTTTTATTGGTTAGGGTTAGGGTTTTGTGTTTAGGATTTAGGGTTAAGGGGTTAGGGTTTTACGATTTACTGTTTGGGGTTTAGGGTTTAGGATTTTAGGTTTTAGGTTTTAGGGTTTAGGGTTTAGGGGTCAGGGTTTAGGGTTTAGGGTCTAGGGTTTTAGGGTTTAGGGTTTATATTTTTCGGTTTTAGGGTTTAAAGTTGAAGATTTCAAGTTTTATACTTTAGGGTTTAGGGTTTAGGGTTTAGGGTTTAGGGTTTTAGGGTTTAGGGTTTAGGGTTTAGGGTTTTGGGTTTTAGGGTTTAGGGTTTTGTGTTTAGGGTTAGGGTTTAGGAATTGGGGTTTAAGGGTTCGGGGTTTTAGGGTTTAGGGCTTGGGGTTTTAGGGATCAGGGTTTAGGGTTTAGTGTTTGGGGTTCTGGTTTAGAGCTTATTTTCTTAGGTTTTAGGGTTTAGGGTCTAAGATTTCAGGTTTTATTGTTTAGGGTTTAAGGTTTTGTGTTAAGGATTTGGGGTTAAGGGTTTAGGAGTCAGGGTTTAGGGTTTAGGGTCTAGGGTTTTAGGGTTTAGGGTTTATATTTTTCGGTTTTAGGGTTTAAAGTTGAAGATTTCAAGTTTTATACTTTAGGGTTTAGGGTTTAGGGTTTAGGGTTTAGGGTTTAGGGTTTTAGGGTTTAGGGTTTAGGGTTTAGGGTTTTGGGTTTTAGGGTTTAGGGTTTTGTGTTTAGGGTTAGGGTTTAGGATTTGGGGTTTAAGGGTTCGGGGTTTTAGGGTTTAGGGCTTGGGGTTTTAGGGATCAGGGTTTAGGGTTTAGGGTTTGGGGTTCTGGTTTAGAGCTTATTTTCTTAGGTTTTAGGGTTTAGGGTCTAAGATTTCAGGTTTTATTGCTTAGGGTTTAAGGTTTTGTGTTAAGGATTTGGGGTTAAGGGTTTAGGGTTTTATGGTTTACTATTTGGGGTTTAGGGTTTAGGAGTTTAGGTTTTAGGTTTTTGGGTATAGGGTTTAGGGGTCAGGGTTTAGGGTCTAGGGTTTTAGGGTTTAAAGATTATATTTTTCGGATTTAGGGTTTAGAGTTGAAGATTTCAGGTTTTATACTTTAGGGTTTAGGGTTTTGGGTTTAGGGTTTAGGGTTTAGGGTTTAGGGTTTTAGGGTTTAGGGTTTAGGGTTTAGGGTTTTGGGTTTAGGGTTAGGGTTTAGGATTTAGGGTTTAAAGGTTCAAGGTTTAGGGTTTAGAGTTTAGGGTTTAGGGTCTTAGGGCTTAGGGTTTATTTTTTTAGGTTTTATGGTTTAAGGGTTTAGGATTTTTGGTTTTATAGTTTGGGTTTAGAGTTTTGGGTTTTGTACTTAGGGTTTAGGGTTTAGGATTTGATGTTAGGATTTTAAGTTTTTCAATGTTAGGGTTTTAGGGTTTAGGGTTTTACATTTTAGGGTTTAGAGTGGGGTTTTAGGGATCGGGAGTTTAGGGTTTAGGGTTTGGGGGTTTTGATTCAGTGTTTATTTTCTTAGGTTTTAGGGTTTAGGGTCTAAGATTTCAGGTTTTATTGCTTAGGGTTAGGGTTTTCTGTTTATGATTTAGGGTTAAGGGGTTAGGGTTTTACGGTTTAGTGTTTGGGGTTTGGGGTTTAGGATTTTAGGTTTTAGGTTTAGGGTTTAGGGTTTAGGGGTCAGGGTTTAGGGTCTAGGGTTTTAGGGTTTAGGGTTTATATTTTTTTGATTTTAGGGTTTAAAGTTGAAGATTTCAAGTTTTATACTTTAGGGTTTAGGGTTTAGGGTTTAGGGTTTTACGGTTTTTAGGGTTTAGGGGTTTTGTGTTTAGGAGTTAGGGTTTAGGATTTGGGGGTTTAAGGGTTCGGGGTTTTAGGGTTTAGGGTTTGGGGTCTTAGGGCTTAGGGTTTTTTTTTTAGGTTTTATGGTTTAAGGGTTTAGGATTTTGGGTTTTATAGTTTGGGTTTAGAGTTTTGGGTTTTGTACTTAGGGTTTAGGGTTTAGGGTTTAGGATTTCAACGTTAGGGTTTTAGGTTTTCCATGTTAGGGTTTTAGGGTTTTACATTTTAGGGTTTAGGGCTTGGGGTTTTAGGGATCAGGGTTTAGGGTTTAGGGTTTGGGGTTTTGGTTTAGAGTTTATTTTCTTAGGTTTTAGGGTTGAGGGTCCAAGATTTCAGGTTTTATTGCTTAGGGTTTAAGGTTTTGTGTTAAGGATTTGGGGTTAAGGGTTTAGGGTTTTATGGTTTACTGTTTGGGGTTTAGGGTTTAGGATTTTAGGTTTTAGGGTATAGGGTTTAGGGGTCAGGGTTTAGGGTTTAGGGTGTAGGGTTTTAGGGTTTAAAGTTTATATTATTCGATTTTAGGGTTTAGAGTTGAAGATTTCAGGTTTTATACTTTAGGGTTTAGGGTTTTGGGTTTAGGGTTTAGGGTTTAGGGTTTAGGGTTATAGGGTTTAGGGTTTAGGGTTTAGGGTTTTGGGTTTAGGGTTAGGGTTTAGGATTTGGGGTTTAAGGGTTCAAGGTTTAGGGTTTAGGGTTTAGGGTCTTTGGGCTTAGGGTTTATTTTTTTAGGTTTTATGGTTTAAGGGTTTAGGATTTTTGGTTTTATAGTTTGGGTTTAGTGTTTTGGGTTTTGTACTTAGGGTTTAGGGTTTAGGATTTCAGCGTTAGGATTTTAAGGTTTCAATGTTAGGGTTTTAGGGTTTTACATTTTAGGGTTTAGGGCTTGGGGTTTTAGGGATCAGGGTTTAGGGTTTAGGGTTTGGGGTTTTGATTTAGAGTTTATTTTCTTAGGTTTTAGGGTTTAGGGTCTAAGATTTCAGGTTTTATTGCTTAGGGTTAGGGTTTTGTGTTTATGATTTAGGGTTAAGGGGTTAGGGTTTTACGGTTTACTGTTTGGGGTTTGGGGTTTTGAATTTTAGGTTTTAGGTTTTAGGGTTTAGGGTTTAGGGGTCAGGGTTTAGGGTCTAGGGTTTTAGGGTTTAGGGTTTATATTTTTCGTTTTTTGGGTTTAAAGTTGAAGATTTCAAGTTTTATACTTTAGGGTTTAGGGTTTAGGGTTTAGGGTTTTAGGGTTTAGGGTTTAGGGTTTAGGGTTTTGGGTTTTAGGGTTTAGGGTTTTGTGTTTAGGGTTAGGGTTTAGGATTTGGGGTTTATGGGTTCGGGGTTTTAGGGTTTAGGGTTTGGGGGTCTTAGCGCTTAGGGTTTATTTTTTTAGGTTTTATGGTTTAAGGGTTTAGGATTTTTGGGTTTTATAGTTTGGGTTTAGAGTTTTGGGTTTTGTACTTAGGGTTTAGGGTTTAGGGTTTAGGATTTCAACGTTAGGGGTTTTAGGTTTTCCATGTTAGGGGTTTTAGGGTTTAGGGCTTGGGGTTTTAGGGATCGGGGGTTTAGGTTTGGGGGTTTTGGTTTAGAGTTTATTTTCTTAGGTTTTTAGGGTTTAGGGTCTAAGATTTGAGGGTTTTATTCATAGGGTTTAAGGTTTTGTGTTAAGGATTTGGGGTAAAGGGTTTAGGGTTTTATGGTTTACTGTTTGGGATTTAGGGTTTAGGATTTTAGGTTTTAGGTTTTAGGGTTTAGGGTTTAGGGTCTAGGGTTTTAGGGTTTAAAGTTTATATTTTTCGGTTTTAGGGTTTAGAGTTGAAGATTTCAGGTTTTATACTTTAGGGTTTTAGGGTTTAGGGTTTAGGGTTTAGGGTTTTGGGTTTTAGGGTTTAGGGTTTTGTGTTTAGGGTTAGGGTTTAGGATTTGTGGTTTAAGGGTTCGGGGTTCTAGGGTTTAGGGTTTGGGTCTTAGGGCTTAGCGTTTATTTTTTTAGGTTTTATGGTTTAAGGGTTTAGGATTTTGGGTTTTATAGTTTGGGTTTAGAGTTTTGGGTTTTGTACTTAGGGTTTAGGGTTTAGGGTTTAGGATATCAACGTTAGGGTTTTAGGTTTTCCATGTTAGGGTTTTAGGGTTTTACATTTTAGGGTTTAGGGCTTGGGGTTTTAGGGATCAGGGTTTAGGGTTTAGGGTTTGGGGTTTTGGTTTAGAGTTTATTTTCTTAGGTTTTAGGGTTTAGGGTCCAAGATTTCAGGTTTTATTGCTTAGGGTTTAAGGTTTTGTGTTAAGGATTTGGGGTTAAGGGTTTAGGGTTTTATGGTTTACTGTTTGGGGTTTAGGGTTTAGGATTTTAGGTTTTAGGGTATAGGGTTTAGGGGTCAGGGTTTAGGGTTTAGGGTGTACGGTTTTAGGGTTTAAAGTGTATATTTTTCGATTTTAGGGTTTAGAGTTGAAGATTTCAGGTTTTATACTTTAGGGTTTAGGGTTTTGGGTTTAGGGTTTAGGGTTTAGGGTTTAGGGTTATAGGGTTTAGGGTTTAGGGTTTAGGGTTTTGGGTTTAGGGTTAGGGTTTAGGATTTGGGGTTTAAGGGTTCAAGGTTTAGGGTTTAGGGTTTAGGGTTTAGGGTCTTAGGGCTTAGGGTTTATTTTTTTAGGTTTTATGGTTTAAGGGTTTAGGATTTTTGGTTTATAGTTTGGGTTTAGTGTTTTGGGTTTTGTACTTAGGGTTTAGGGTTTAGGATTTCAGCGTTAGGATTTTAAGTTTTCAATGTTAGGGTTTTAGGGTTTTAAATTTTAGGGTTTAGGGCTTGGGGTTTTAGGGATCAGGGTTTAGGGTTTAGGGTTTGGGGTTTTGATTTAGAGTTTATTTTCTTAGGTTTTAGGGTTTAGGGTCTAAGATTTCAGGTTTTATTGCTTAGGGTTAGGGTTTTGTGTTTATGATTTAGGGGTTAAGGGGTTAGGGTTTTCACGGTTTCTTGTTTGGGGTTTGGGGTTTTGAATTTTAGGTTTTAGGTTTTAGGGTTTAGGGTTTAGGGAGTCGGGGGTTTAGGGGTCTAGGGTTTTAGGGTTTAGGGTTTATATTTTTCGTTTTTTGGGTTTAAAGTTGAAGATTTCAAGTTTTATACTTTAGGGTTTAGGGTTTAGGGTTTAGGGTTTTAGGGTTTAGGGTTTAGGGTTTAGGGTTTTGGGTTTTAGGGTTTAGGGTTTTGTGTTTAGGGTTAGGGTTTAGGATTTGGGGTTTATGGGTTCGGGGTTTTAGGGTTTAGGGTTTGGGGTCTTAGCGCTTAGGGTTTATTTTTTTAGGTTTTATGGTTTAAGGGTTTAGGATTTTGGGTTTTATAGTTTGGGTTTAGAGTTTTGGGTTTTGTACTTAGGGTTTAGGGTTTAGGGTTTAGGATTTCAACGTTAGGGTTTTAGGTTTTCCATGTTAGGGTTTTAGGGTTTAGGGCTTGGGTTTTAGGGATCAGGGTTTAGGGTTTGGGGTTTTGGTTTAGAGTTTATTTTCTTAGGTTTTAGGGTTTAGGGTCTAAGATTTCAGGTTTTATTCCTTAGGGTTTAAGGTTTTGTGTTAAGGATTTGGGGTTAAAGGTTTAGGGTTTTATGGTTTACTGTTTGGGATTTAGGGTTTAGGATTTTAGGTTTTAGGTTTTAGGGTTTAGGGTTTAGGGTCTAGGGTTTTAGGGTTTAAAGTTTATATTTTTCGGTTTTAGGGTTTAGAGTTGAAGATTTCAGGTTTTATACTTTAGGGTTTTAGGGTTTAGGGTTTAGGGTTTAGGGTTTTGGGTTTTAGGGTTTAGGGTTTTGTGTTTAGGGTTAGGGTTTAGGATTTGGGGTTTAAGGGTTCGGGGTTCTAGGGTTTAGGGTTTGGGGGTCTTAGGGGCTTAGCGTTTATTTTTTAGGTTTTATGGTTTTAAGGGTTTAGGATTTTGGGTTTTATAGTTTGGGTTTAGAGTTTTGGGTTTTGTACTTAGGGTTTAGGGTTTAGGGTTTAGGATATCAACGTTAGGGTTTTAGGTTTTCCATGTTAGGGTTTTAGGGTTTTACATTTTAGGGTTTAGGGCTTGGGGTTTTAGGGATCAGGGTTTAGGGTTTAGGGTTTGGGGTTTTGGTTTAGAGTTTATTTTCTTAGGTTTTAGGGTTTAGGGTCCAAGATTTCAGGTTTTATTGCTTAGGGTTTAAGGTTTTGTGTTAAGGATTTGGGGTTAAAGGTTTAGGGTTTTATGGTTTACTGTTTGGGGTTTAGGGTTTAGGATTTTAGGTTTTAGGGTATAGGGTTTAGGGGTCAGGGTTTAGGGTTTAGGGTGTAGGGTTTTAGGGTTTAAAGTTTATATTTTTCGATTTTAGGGTTTAGAGTTGAAGATTTCAGGTTTTACACTTTAGGGTTTAGGGTTTTGGGTTTAGGGTTTAGGGTTTAGGGTTTAGGGTTATAGGGTTTCGGGTTTAGGGTCTAGGGTTTAGGGTTTTGGGTTTAGGGTTAGGGTTTAGGATTTGGGGTTTAAGGGTTCAAGGATTAGGGTTTAGGGTTTAGGGTCTTAGGGCTTAGGGTTTATTTTTTTAGGTTTTATGGTTTAAGGGTTTAGGGTTTTGTACTTAGGGTTTAGGGTTTATATTTATTTTTTGGTTTTGTAGTTTGGGTTTAGAGTTTTGGGTTTTGTACTTAGGGTTTAGGGTTTAGGATTTCAGCGTTAGGATTTTAAGTTTTCAATGTTAGGGTTTTAGGGTTTTACATTTTAGGGTTTAGGGCTTGGGGTTTTAGGGATCAGGGTTTAGGGTTTAGGGTTTGGGGTTTTGATTTAGAGTTTATTTTCTTAGGTTTTTAGGGTTTAGAGTCTAAGATTTGGGTTTTATTGCTTAGGGTTAGGGGTTTTGTGTTTATGATTTAGGGTTAAGGGGTTAGGGTTTTACGGTTTACTGTTTAGGGTTTGGGGTTTTGAATTTTAGGTTTTAGGTTTTAGGGTTTAGGGTTTAGGGGTCAGGGTTTAGGGTCTAGGGTTTTAGGGTTTAGGGTTTATATTTTTCGTTTTTTGGGTTTAAAGTTGAAGATTTCAAGTTTTATCCTTTAGGGTTTAGGGTTTAGGGTTTAGGGTTTTAGGGTTTAGGGTTTAGGGTTTAAGGTTTTGGGTTTTAGGGTTTAGGGTTTTGTGTTTAGGGTTAGGGTTTAGGATTTGGGGTTTATGGGTTCGGGGTTTTAGGGTTTAGGGTTTGGGGTCTTAGCGCTTAGGGTTTATTTTTTTAGGTTTTATGGTTTAAGGGTTTAGGATTTTGGGTTTTATAGTTTGGGTTTAGAGTTTTGGGTTTTGTACTTAGGGTTTAGGGTTTAGGGTTTAGGATTTCAACGTTAGGGTTTTAGGTTTTCCATGTTAGGGTTTTAGGGTTTAGGGCTTGGGGTTTTAGGGATCAGGGTTTAGGGTTTGGGGTTTTGGTTTAGAGTTTATTTTCTTAGGTTTTAGGGTTTAGGGTCTAAGATTTCAGGTTTTATTCCTTAGGGTTTAAGGTTTTGTGTTAAGGATTTGGGGTTAAGGGTTTAGGGTTTTATGGTTTACTGTTTGGGGTTTAGGGTTTAGGATTTTAGGTTTTAGGTTTCAGGGTTTAGGGTTTAGGGGTCTAGGGTTTTAGGGTTTATATTTTTCGGTTTTAGGGTTTAGAGTTGAAGATTTCAGGTTTTATACTTTAGGGTTTAGGGTTTTGGGTTTAGGGTTTAGGGTTTAGGGTTTAGGGTTTGGGGTCTTAGGGCTTAGGGTTTATTTTTTTAGGTTTTATGGTTTAAGGGTTTAGGATTTTGGGTTTTATAGTTTGGGTTTAGAGTTTTGGGTTTTGTACTTAGGGTTTAGGGTTTAGGGTTTAGGATTTCAGCGTTAGGATTTTAAGTTTTCAATGTTAGGGTTTTAGGGTTTTACATTTTAGGGTTTAGGGCTTGGGGTTTTAGGGATCAGGGTTTAGGGTTTGGGGTTTTGATTTAGAGTTTATTTTCTTAGGTTTTAGGGTTTAGGGTCTAAGATTTTAGGTTTTATTGCTTAGGGTTAGGGTTTTGTGCTTTGGATTTAGGGTTAAGGGGTTATGGTTTTACGGTTTACTGTTTGGGGTTTAGGGTTTAGGATTTTAGGTTTTAGGATTTAGGGTTTAGGGTTTAGGGATCAGGGTTTAGGGTTTAGGGTCTAGGGTTTTAGGGTTTAGGGTTTATATTTTTCGGTTTTAGGGTTTAAAGTTGAAGATTTCAAGTTTTATACTTTAGGGTTTAGGGTTTAGGGTTTTGGGTTTTAGGGTTTAGGGTTTAGGGTTTTGTGTTTAGGGGTTAGGGTTTAGGATTTGGGGGTTTTAAGGGTTCGGGGTTTTAGGGTTTAGGGTTTGGGGTCTTAGGGCTTAGGGTTTATTTTTTAGGTTTTATGGTTTAAGGGTTTAGGATTTTGGGTTTTATAGCTTGGGTTTAGAGTTTTGGGTTTTGTACTTAGGGTTTAGGGTTTAGGGTTTAGGATTTCAACGTTAGGGTTTTAGGTTTTCCATGTTAGGGTTTTGAATTTTAGGGTTTAGGGCTTGGGGTTTTAGGGATCAGGGTTTAGGGTTTAGGGTTTGGGGTTTTGGTTTAGAGTTTATTTTCTTAGGTTTTAGGGTTTAGGGTCTAAGATTTCAGGTTTTATTGGTTAGGGTTAGGGTTTTGTGTTTAGGATTTAGGGTTAAGGGGTTAGGGTTTTACGATTTACTGTTTGGGGTTTAGGGTTTAGGATTTTAGGTTTTAGGTTTTAGGGTTTAGGGTTTAGGGGTCAGGGTTTAGGGTTTAGGGTCTAGGGTTTTAGGGTTTAGGGTTTATATTTTTCGGTTTTAGGGTTTAAAGTTGAAGATTTCAAGTTTTATACTTTAGGGTTTAGGGTTTAGGGTTTAGGGTTTTAGGGTTTAGGGTTTAGGGTTTAGGGTTTTGGGTTTTAGGGTTTAGGGTTTTGTGTTTAGGGTTAGGGTTTAGGATTTGGGGTTTAAGGGTTCGGGGTTTTAGGGTTTAGGGCTTGGGGTTTTAGGGATCAGGGTTTAGGGTTTAGGGTTTGGGGTTTTGGTTTAGAGCTTATTTTCTTAGGTTTTAGGGTTTAGGGTCTAAGATTTCAGGTTTTATTGCTTAGGGTTTAAGGTTTTGTGTTAAGGATTTGGGGTTAAGGGTTTAGGGTTTTATGGTTTACTATTTGGGGTTTAGGGTTTAGGATTTTAGGTTTTAGGTTTTTTGGTATAGGGTTTAGGGGTCAGGGTTTAGGGTCTAGGGTTTTAGGGTTTAAAGATTATATTTTTCTTATTTAGGGTTTAGAGTTGAAGATTTGAGTTTTATACTTTAGGGGTTTAGGGTTTTGGGTTTAGGGTTTAGGGTTTAGGGTTTAGGGTTTTAGGGTTTAGGGTTTAGGGTTTAGGGTTTTGGGTTTAGGGTTAGGGTTTAGGATTTGGGGTTTAAGGGTTCAAGGTTTAGGGTTTAGAGTTTAGGGTTTAGGGTCTTAGGGCTTAGGGTTTATTTTTTTAGGTTTTATGGTTTAAGGGTTTAGGATTTTTGGTTTTATAGTTTGGGTTTAGAGTTTTGGGTTTTGTACTTAGGGTTTAGGGTTTAGGATTTCGGCGTTAGGGATTTTAAGTTTTTCAATGTTAGGGTTTTAGGGTTTTACATTTTAGGGTTTAGGGCTTGGGGGTTTTAGGGATCGGGGGTTTAGGGTTTAGGGTTTGGGGTTTTGATTTAGTGTTTATTTTCTTAGGTTTTAGGGTTTAGGGTCTAAGATTTCAGGTTTTATTGCTTAGGGTTAGGGTTTTGTGTTTATGATTTAGGGTTAAGGGGTTAGGGTTTTACGGTTTAGTGTTTGGGGTTTGGGGTTTAGGATTTTAGGTTTTAGGTTTTAGGGTTTAGGGTTTAGGGGTCAGGGTTTAGGGTCTAGGGTTTTAGGGTTTAGGGTTTATATTTTTCGATTTTAGGGTTTAAAGTTGAAGATTTCAAGTTTTATACTTTAGGGTTTAGGGTTTAGGGTTTAGGGTTTAAGGGTTTAGGGTTTAGGGTTTTGTGTTTAGGGTTAGGGTTTAGGATTTGGGGTTTAAGGGTTCGGGGTTTTAGGGTTTAGGGTTTGGGGTCTTAGCGCTTAGGGTTTATTTTTTTAGGTTTTATGGTTTAAGGGTTTAGGATTTTGGGTTTTATAGTTTGGGTTTAGAGTTTTGGGTTTTGTACTTCAGGTTTAGGGTTTAGGGTTTAGGATTTACAAGTTAGGGTTTTAGGTTTTCCATGTTAGGGTTTTAGGGTTTAGGGCTCTGGGTTTTAGGGATCAGGGTTTGGAGTTTTGGTTTAGAGTTTATTTTCTTAGGTTTTAGGGTTTAGGGTCTAAGATTTCAGGTTTTGTTGCTTAGGGTTTAAGGTTTTGTGTTAAGGATTTAGGGTTAAGGGTTTAGGGTTTACGGTTTACTGTTTGGGGTTTAGGGTTTAGGATTTTAGGTTTTCGGTTTTAGGGTTTAGGGTTTAGGGGTCAGGGTTTAGGGTTTAGGGTCTAGGGTTTTAGGGTTTAAAGTTTATGTTTTTCGGTTTTAGGGTTTAGAGTTGAAGATTTCAGGTTTTATACTTTAGGGTTTAGGGTCTAGGGTTTGGGGTCCTAGGGCTTAGGGTTTATTTTTTTAGGTTTTATGGTTTAAGTGTTTAGGATTTTGGGTTTTATAGTTTGGGTTTAGAGTTTTGGGTTTTGTACTTAGGTTTAGGATTTCAGCGTTAGGATTTTAAGTTTTCAATGTTAGGGTTTTAGGGTTTTACATTTTAGGGTTTAGGGTTTGGGGTCTTATGGCTTAGGGTTTATTTTTTTAGGTTTTATGGTTTAAGGGTTTAGGATTTTGGGTTTTATAGCTTGGGTTTAGAGTTTTGGGTTTTGTACTTAGGGTTTAGGGTTTAGGGTTTAGGATTTCAACGTTAGGGTTTTAGGTTTTCCATGTTAGGGTTTTGAATTTTAGGGTTTAGGGCTTGGGGTTTTAGGGATCAGGGTTTAGGGTTTAGGGTTTGGGGTTTTGGTTTAGAGTTTATTTTCTTAGGTTTTAGGGTTTAGGGTCTAAGATTTCAGGTTTTATTGGTTAGGGTTAGGGTTTTGTGTTTAGGATTTAGGGTTAAGGGGTTAGGGTTTTACGATTTACTGTTTGGGGTTTAGGGTTTAGGATTTTAGGTTTTAGGTTTTAGGGTTTAGGGTTTAGGGGTCAGGGTTTAGGGTTTAGGGTCTAGGGTTTTAGGGTTTAGGGTTTATATTTTTCGGTTTTAGGGTTTAAAGTTGAAGATTTCAAGTTTTATACTTTAGGGTTTAGGGTTTAGGGTTTAGGGTTTTAGGGTTTAGGGTTTAGGGTTTAGGGTTTTGGGTTTTAGGGTTTAGGGTTTTGTGTTTAGGGTTAGGGTTTAGGATTTGGGGTTTAAGGGTTCGGGGGTTTTAGGGTTTAGGAGCTTGGGGGTTTTAGGGATCGGGGGTTTAGGGGTTTAGGGTTTGGGGTTTTGGTTTAGAGACTTATTTTCTTAGGTTTTAGGGTTGAGGGTCTAAGATTTGGGTTTTATTGCTTAGGGTTTAAGGTTTTGTGTTAAGGATTTGGGGTTAAGGGTTTAGGGTTTTATGGTTTACTATTTGGGGTTTAGGGTTTAGGATTTTAGGTTTTAGGTTTTTGGGTATAGGGTTTAGGGGTCAGGGTTTAGGGTCTAGGGTTTTAGGGTTTAAAGATTATATTTTTCTTATTTAGGGTTTAGAGTTGAAGATTTCAGGTTTTATACTATAGGGTTTAGGGTTTTGGGTTTAGGGTTTAGGGTTTAGGGTTTAGGGTTTTAGGGTTTAGGGTTTAGGGTTTAGGGTTTTGGGTTTAGGGTTAGGGTTTAGGATTTGGGGTTTAAGGGTTCAAGGTTTAGGGTTTAGAGTTTAGGGTTTAGGGTCTTAGGGCTTAGGGTTTATTTTTTTAGGTTTTATGGTTTAAGGGTTTAGGATTTTTGGTTTTATAGTTTGGGTTTAGAGTTTTGGGTTTTGTACTTAGGGTTTAGGGTTTAGGATTTCAGCGTTAGGATTTTAAGTTTTCAATGTTAGGGTTTTAGGGTTTTACATTTTAGGGTTTAGGGCTTGGGGTTTTAGGGATCAGGGTTTAGGGTTTAGGGTTTGGGGTTTTGATTTAGTGTTTATTTTCTTAGGTTTTAGGGTTTAGGGTCTAAGATTTCAGGTTTTATTGCTTAGGGTTAGGGTTTTGTGTTTATGATTTAGGGTTAAGGGGTTAGGGTTTTACGGTTTAGTGTTTGGGGTTTGGGGTTTAGGATTTTAGGTTTTAGGTTTTAGGGTTTAGGGTTTAGGGGTCAGGGTTTAGGGTCTAGGGTTTTAGGGTTTAGGGTTTATATTTTTCGATTTTAGGGTTTAAAGTTGAAGATTTCAAGTTTTATACTTTAGGGTTTAGGGTTTAGGGTTTAGGGTTTAGGGTTTTAGGGTTTAGGGTTTAGGGTTTAGGGTTTAGGGTTTTGGGTTTTAGGGTTTAGGGTTTTGTGTTTAGGGTTAGGGTTTAGGATTTGGGGTTTAAGGGTTCGGGGTTTTAGGGTTTAGGGTTTGGGGTCTTAGCGCTTAGGGTTTATTTTTTTAGGTTTTATGGTTTTAAGGGTTTAGGATTTTGGGTTTTATAGTTTGGGTTTTAGAGTTTTTGGGTTTTGTACTTAAGGTTTAGGGTTTAGGGTTTAGGATTTCAACGTTAGGGTTTTAGGTTTTTCCATGTTAGGGTTTTAGGGGTTTAGGGCTTGGGGTTTTAGGGATCAGGGTTTAGGGTTTGGGGTTTTGGTTTAGAGTTTATTTTCTTAGGTTTTAGGGTTTAGGGTCTAAGATTTCAGGTTTTATTCCTTAGGGTTTAAGGTTTTGTGTTAAGGATTTGGGGTTAAGGGTTTAGGGTTTTATGGTTTACTGTTTGGGGTTTAGGGTTTAGGATTTTAGGTTTTAGGTTTTAGGGTTTAGGGTTTAGGGTCTAGGGTTTTAGGGTTTAAAGTTTATATTTTTCGGTTTTAGGGTTTAGAGTTGAAGATTTCAGGTTTTATACTTTAGGGTTTAGGGTTTTGGGTTTAGGGTTTAGGGTTTAGGGTTTGGGGTCTTAGGGCTTAGGGTTTATTTTTTTAGGTTTTATGGTTTAAGGGTTTAGGATTTTGGGTTTTATAGTTTGGGTTTAGAGTTTTGGGTTTTGTACTTAGGGTTTAGGGTTTAGGGTTTAGGATTTCAGCGTTAGGATTTTAAGTTTTCAATGTTAGGGTTTTAGGGTTTTACATTTTAGGGTTTAGGGCTTGGGGTTTTAGGGATCAGGGTTTAGGGTTTGGGGTTTTGATTTAGAGTTTATTTTCTTAGGTTTTAGGGTTTAGGGTCTAAGATTTTAGGTTTTATTGCTTAGGGTTAGGGTTTTGTGCTTTGGATTTAGGGTTAAGGGGTTAGGGTTTTACGGTTTACTGTTTGGGGTTTAGGGTTTAGGATTTTAGGTTTTAGGATTTAGGGTTTAGGGTTTAGGGAACAGGGTTTAGGGTTTAGGGTCTAGGGTTTTAGGGTTTAGGGTTTATATTTTTCGGTTTTAGGGTTTAAAGTTGAAGATTTCAAGTTTTATACTTTAGGGTTTAGGGTTTAGGGTTTTGGGTTTTAGGGTTTAGGGTTTAGGGTTTTGTGTTTAGGGTTAGGGTTTAGGATTTGGGGTTTAAGGGTTCGGGGTTTTAGGGTTTAGGGTTTGGGGTCTTAGGGCTTAGGGTTTATTTTTTTAGGTTTTATGGTTTAAGGGTTTAGGATTTTGGGTTTTATAGCTTGGGTTTAGAGTTTTGGGTTTTGTACTTAGGGTTTAGGGTTTAGGGTTTAGGATTTCAACGTTAGGGTTTTAGGTTTTCCATGTTAGGGTTTTGAATTTTAGGGTTTAGGGCTTGGGGTTTTAGGGATCAGGGTTTAGGGTTTAGGGTTTGGGGTTTTGGTTTAGAGTTTATTTTCTTAGGTTTTAGGGTTTAGGGTCTAAGATTTGGGTTTTATTAGTTAGGGTTAGGGGTTTTGTGTTTAGGATTTAGGGGTTAAGGGGTTAGGGTTTTCACGATTCTTGTTTGGGGTTTAGGGTTTAGGATTTTAGGTTTTAGGTTTTAGGGTTTAGGGTTTAGGGGTCAGGGTTTAGGGTTTAGGGTCTAGGGTTTTAGGGTTTAGGGTTTATATTTTTCGGTTTTAGGGTTTAAAGTTGAAGATTTCAAGTTTTATACTTTAGGGTTTAGGGTTTAGGGTTTAGGGTTTTAGGGTTTAGGGTTTAGGGTTTAGGGTTTTGGGTTTTAGGGTTTAGGGTTTTGTGTTTAGGGTTAGGGTTTAGGATTTGGGGTTTAAGGGTTCGGGGTTTTAGGGTTTAGGGCTTGGGGTTTTAGGGATCAGGGTTTAGGGTTTAGGGTTTGGGGTTTTGGTTTAGAGCTTATTTTCTTAGGTTTTAGGGTTTAGGGTCTAAGATTTCAGGTTTTATTGCTTAGGGTTTAAGGTTTTGTGTTAAGGATTTGGGGTTAAGGGTTTAGGGTTTTATGGTTTACTATTTGGGGTTTAGGGTTTAGGATTTTAGGTTTTAGGTTTTTGGGTATAGGGTTTAGGGGAGTCGGGGGTTTAGGGGTCTAGGGTTTTAGGGTTTAAAGATTATATTTTTTCTTATTTAGGGTTTAGAGTTGAAGATTTGAGTTTTATACTTTAGGGTTTAGGGTTTTGGGTTTAGGGTTTAGGGCTTTAGGGTTTAGGGTTTTAGGGTTTAGGGTTTAGGGTTTAGGGTTTTGGGTTTAGGGTTAGGGTTTAGGATTTGGGGTTTAAGGGTTCAAGGTTTAGGGTTTAGAGTTTAGGGTTTAGGGTCTTAGGGCTTAGGGTTTATTTTTTTAGGTTTTATGGTTTAAGGGTTTAGGATTTTTGGGTTTTTATAGTTTGGGTTTAGAGTTTTGGGTTTTGTACTTAGGGTTTAGGGTTTAGGATTTCAGCGTTAGGATTTTAAGTTTTCAATGTTAGGGTTTTAGGGTTTTACATTTTAGGGTTTAGGGCTTGGGGTTTTAGGGATCAGGGTTTAGGGTTTAGGGTTTGGGGTTTTGATTTAGTGTTTATTTTCTTAGGTTTTAGGGTTTAGGGTCTAAGATTTCAGGTTTTATTGCTTAGGGTTAGGGTTTTGTGTTTATGATTTAGGGTTAAGGGGTTAGGGTTTTACGGTTTAGTGTTTGGGGTTTGGGGTTTAGGATTTTAGGTTTTAGGTTTTAGGGTTTAGGGTTTAGGGGTCAGGGTTTAGGGTCTAGGGTTTTAGGGTTTAGGGTTTATATTTTTCGATTTTAGGGTTTAAAGTTGAAGATTTCAAGTTTTATACTTTAGGGTTTAGGGTTTAGGGTTTAGGGTTTAAGGGTTTAGGGTTTAGGGTTTAGGGTTTTGGGTTTTAGGGTTTAGGGTTTTGTGTTTAGGGTTAGGGTTTAGGATTTGGGGTTTAAGGGTTCGGGGTTTTAGGGTTTAGGGTTTGGGGTCTTAGCGCTTAGGGTTTATTTTTTTAGGTTTTATGGTTTAAGGGTTTAGGATTTTGGGTTTTATAGTTTGGGTTTAGAGTTTTGGGTTTTGTACTTCAGGTTTAGGGTTTAGGGTTTAGGATTTACAAGTTAGGGTTTTAGGTTTTCCATGTTAGGGTTTTAGGGTTTAGGGCTTGGGGTTTTAGGGATCAGGGTTTGGAGTTTTGGTTTAGAGTTTATTTTCTTAGGTTTTAGGGTTTAGGGTCTAAGATTTCAGGTTTTGTTGCTTAGGGTTTAAGGTTTTGTGTTAAGGATTTAGGGTTAAGGGTTTAGGGTTTTATGGTTTACTGTTTGGGGTTTAGGGTTTAGGATTTTAGGTTTTCGGTTTTAGGGTTTAGGGTTTAGGGGTCAGGGTTTAGGGTTTAGGGTCTAGGGTTTTAGGGTTTAAAGTTTATGTTTTTCGGTTTTAGGGTTTAGAGTTGAAGATTTCAGGTTTTATACTTTAGGGTTTAGGGTCTAGGGTTTGGGGTCCTAGGGCTTAGGGTTTATTTTTTTAGGTTTTATGGTTTAAGTGTTTAGGATTTTGGGTTTTATAGTTTGGGTTTAGAGTTTTGGGTTTTGTACTTAGGGTTTAGGATTTCAGCGTTAGGATTTTAAGTTTTCAATGTTAGGGTTTTAGGGTTTTACATTTTAGGGTTTAGGGTTTGGGGTCTTATGGCTTAGGGTTTATTTTTTAGGTTTTATGGTTTAAGGGTTTAGGATTTTGGGTTTTATAGCTTGGGTTTAGAGTTTTGGGTTTTGTACTTAGGGTTTAGGGTTTAGGGTTTAGGATTTCAACGTTAGGGTTTTAGGGTTTTCCATGTTAGGGTTTTGAATTTTTAGGGTTTAGGGCTTGGGGTTTTAGGGATCGGGGTTTAGGGTTTAGGGTTTGGGGGTTTTGGTTTAGAGTTTATTTTCTTAGGTTTTAGGGTTTAGGGTCTAAGATTTCAGGTTTTATTGGTTAGGGTTAGGGTTTTGTGTTTAGGATTTAGGGTTAAGGGGTTAGGGTTTTACGATTTACTGTTTGGGGTTTAGGGTTTAGGATTTTAGGTTTTTAGGTTTTAGGGTTTAGGGTTTAGGGGTCAGGGTTTAGGGTTTAGGGTCTAGGGTTTTAGGGTTTAGGGTTTATATTTTTCGGTTTTAGGGTTTAACGTTGAAGATTTCAAGTTTTATACTTTAGGGTTTAGGGTTTAGGGTTTAGGGTTTTAGGGTTTAGGGTTTAGGGTTTAGGGTTTTGGGTTTTAGGGTTTAGGGTTTTGTGTTTAGGGTTAGGGTTTAGGATTTGGGGTTTAAGGGTTCGGGGTTTTAGGGTTTAGGGCTTGGGGTTTTAGGGATCAGGGTTTAGGGTTTAGGGTTTGGGGTTTTGGTTTAGAGCTTATTTTCTTAGGTTTTAGGGTTTAGGGTCTAAGATTTCAGGTTTTATTGCTTAGGGTTTAAGGTTTTGTGTTAAGGATTTGGGGTTAAGGGTTTAGGGTTTTATGGTTTACTATTTGGGGTTTAGGGTTTAGGATTTTAGGTTTTAGGTTTTTGGGTATAGGGTTTAGGGGTCAGGGTTTAGGGTCTAGGGTTTTAGGGTTTAAAGATTATATTTTTCTTATTTAGGGTTTAGAGTTGAAGATTTCAGGTTTTATACTTTAGGGTTTAGGGTTTTGGGTTTAGGGTTTAGGGTTTAGGGTTTAGGGTTTTAGGGTTTAGGGTTTAGGGTTTAGGGTTTTGGGTTTAGGGTTAGGGTTTAGGATTTGGGGTTTAAGGGTTCAAGGTTTAGGGTTTAGAGTTTAGGGTTTAGGGTCTTAGGGCTTAGGGTTTATTTTTTTAGGTTTTATGGTTTAAGGGTTTAGGATTTTTGGTTTTATAGTTTGGGTTTAGAGTTTTGGGTTTTGTACTTAGGGTTTAGGGTTTAGGATTTCAGCGTTAGGATTTTAAGTTTTCAATGTTAGGGTTTTAGGGTTTTACATTTTAGGGTTTAGGGCTTGGGGTTTTAGGGATCGGGGGTTTAGGGTTTAGGGTTTGGGGGTTTTGATTTAGTGTTTATTTTCTTAGGTTTTAGGGTTTAGGGTCTAAGATTTGAGTTTTATTGCTTAGGGTTAGGGTTTTGTGTTTATGATTTAGGGTTAAGGGGTTAGGGGTTTTACGGTTTTAGTGTTTGGGGTTTGGGGTTTAGGATTTTAGGTTTTAGGTTTTAGGGTTTAGGGTTTAGGGGTCAGGGTTTAGGGTCTAGGGTTTTAGGGTTTAGGGTTTATATTTTTCGATTTTAGGGTTTAAAGTTGAAGATTTCAAGTTTTATACTTTAGGGTTTAGGGTTTAGGGTTTAGGGTTTAGGGTTTTAGGGTTTAGGGTTTAGGGTTTAGGGTTTTGGGTTTTAGGGTTTAGGGTTTTGTGTTTAGGGTTAGGGTTTAGGATTTGGGGTTTAAGGGTTCGGGGTTTTAGGGTTTAGGGTTTGGGGTCTTAGCGCTTAGGGTTTATTTTTTTAGGTTTTATGGTTTAAGGGTTTAGGATTTTGGGTTTTATAGTTTGGGTTTAGAGTTTTGGGTTTTGTACTTAAGGTTTAGGGTTTAGGGTTTAGGATTTCAACGTTAGGGTTTTAGGTTTTCCATGTTAGGGTTTTAGGGTTTAGGGCTTGGGGTTTTAGGGATCAGGGTTTGGGGTTTTGGTTTAGAGTTTATTTTCTTAGGTTTTAGGGTTTAGGGTCTAAGATTTCAGGTTTTGTTGCTTAGGGTTTAAGGTTTTGTGTTAAGGATTTAGGGTTAAGGGTTTAGGGTTTTATGGTTTACTGTTTGGGGTTTAGGGTTTAGGATTTTAGGTTTTCGGTTTTAGGGTTTAGGGTTTAGGGGTCAGGGTTTAGGGTTTAGGGTCTAGGGTTTTAGGGTTTAAAGTTTATGTTTTTCGGTTTTAGGGTTTAGAGTTGAAGATTTCAGGTTTTATACTTTAGGGTTTAGGGTCTAGGGTTTGGGGTCCTAGGGCTTAGGGTTTATTTTTTTAGGTTTTATGGTTTAAGTGTTTAGGATTTTGGGTTTTATAGTTTGGGTTTAGAGTTTTGGGTTTTGTACTTAGGGTTTAGGATTTCAGCGTTAGGATTTTAAGTTTTCAATGTTAGGGTTTTAGGGTTTTACATTTTAGGGTTTAGGGCTTGAGGTTTTAGGGATCAGGGTTTAGGGTTTAGGGTTTGGGGTTTTGATTTAGAGTTTATTTTATTAGGTTTTAGGGTTTAGGGTCTAAGATTTCAGGTTTTATTGCTTAGGGTTAGGGTTTTGTGCTTTGGATTTAGGGTTAAGGGGTTAGGGTTTTACGGTTTATTGTTTGGGGTTTAGGGTTTAGGATTTTAGGTTTTAGGTTTTAGGGTTTAGGGTTTAGGGGTCAGGGTTTAGGGTTTAAGGTCTAGGGTTTTAGGGTTTAGGGTTTATATTTTTCGGTTTTAGGGTTTAAAGTTGAAGATTTCAAGTTTTATACTTTAGGGTTTAGGGTTTAGGGTTTAGGGTTTAGGGTTTAGGGTTTTAGGGTTTAGGGTTTAGGGTTTAGGGTTTTAGGGTTTACGGTTTAGGGTTTCGGGTTTTAGGGTTCAGGGTTTAGGGTTTTGTGTTTAGGGTTAGGGTTTAGGATTTGGGGTTTAAGGGTTCGGGGTTTTAGGGTTTAGGGTTTGGGGTCTTAGGTTTTAGGGTTTAGGGTCTAAGATTTCAGGTTTTATTGCTTAGGGTTAGGGTTTTGTGCTTTGGATTTAGGGTTAAGGGGTTAGGGTTTTACGGTTTACTGTTTGGGGTTTAGGGTTTAGGATTTTAGGTTTTAGGTTTTAGGGTTTAGGGTTTAGGGGTCAGGGTTTAGGGTTTAAGGTCTAGGGTTTTAGGGTTTTAGGGTTTAGGGTTTATATTTTTCGGTTTTAGGGTTTAAAGTTGAAGATCTCAAGTTTTATACTTTAGGGTTTAGGGTTTAGGGTTTAGGGTTTAGGGTTTAGGGTTTAGGGTTTAGGGTTTTTGGGTTTAAGGTTTAGGGTTTTGGGTTTTAGGGTTTAGGGTTTAGGGTTTTGTGTTTAGGGTTAGGGTTTAGGATTTGGGGTTTAAGGGTTCAGGGTTTTAGGGTTTAGGGTTTGTGGTCTTAGGGCTTAGGGTTTATTTTTTTAGGTTTTATGGCTTAAGGGTTTAGGATTTTGGGTTTTATAGTTTGGGTTTAGAGTTTTGGGTTTTGTACTTAGGGTTTAGGGTTTAGGGTTTAGGATTTCAACGTTAGGGTTTTAGGTTTTCCATGTTAGGGTTTTAGGGTTTTGCATTTTAGGGTTTAGGGCTTGGGGTTTTAGGGATCAGGGTTTAGGGTTTAGGGTTTGGGGTTTTGGTTTAGAGTTTATTTTCTTAGGTTTTAGGGTTTAGGGTCTAAGATTTCAGGTTTTATAAGTTTGGGTTAGGGTTTTGTGTTTAGGATTTTGGGTTAAGGGGTTAGGGTTTTACGATTACTATTTGGGGTTTAGGGTTTAGGATTTTAGGTTTTAGGTTTTAGGGTTTAGGGTTTAGGGAGTCGGGGTTTAGGGGTTTAGGGTCTAGGGTTTTAGGAGTTTAGGGTTTATATTTTTTCGGTTTTAGGGTTTATAGTTGAAGATTTCAAGTTTTATACTTTAGGGTTTAGGGTTTAGGGTTTAGGGTTTAGGGTTTAGGGTTTTAGGGTTTAGGGTTTAGGGTTTAGGGTTTTAGGGTTTACGGTTTAGGGTTTTGGGTTTTAGGGTTCAGGGTTTAGGGTTTTGTGTTTAGGGTTAGGGTTTAGGATTTGGGGTTTAAGGGTTCGGGGTTTTAGGGTTTAGGGTTTGGGGTCTTAGGTTTTAGGGTTTAGGGTCTAAGATTTCAGGTTTTATTGCTTAGGGTTAGGGTTTTGTGCTTTGGATTTAGGGTTAAGGGGTTAGGGTTTTACGGTTTACTGTTTGGGGTTCAGGGTTTAGGATTTTAGGTTTTAGGTTTTAGGGTTTAGGGTTTAGGGGTCAGGGTTTAGGGTTTAAGGTCTAGGGTTTTAGGGTTTTAGGGTTTAGGGTTTATATTTTTCGGTTTTAGGGTTTAAAGTTGAAGATCTCAAGTTTTATACTTTAGGGTTTAGGGTTTAGGGTTTAGGGTTTAGGGTTTAGGGTTTTGGGTTTTAGGGTTTAGGGTTTAGGGTTTTCGGTTTTAGGGTTTAGGGTTTAGGGTTTTGTGTTTAGGGTTAGGGTTTAGGATTTGGGGTTTAAGGGTTCGGGGTTTTAGGGTTTAGGGTTTGGGGTCTTAGGGATTAGGGTTTATTTTTTTAGTTTTTATGGTTTAAGGGTTTAGGATTTTGGGTTTTATAGTTTGGGTTTAGAGTTTTGGGTTTTGTACTTAGGGTTTAGGGTTTAGGGTTTAGGATTTCAGCGTTAGGGTTTTAGGTTTTCCATGTTAGGGTTTTAGGGTTTTGCATTTTAGGGGTTTAGGGCTTGGGGTTTTAGGGATCGGGGGTTTAGGGTTTAGGGTTTGGGGGTTTTGGTTTAGAGTTTATTTTCTTAGGTTTTAGGGTTTAGGGTCTAAGATTTGGGTTTTATAAGTTTGGGTTAGGGTTTTGTGTTTAGGATTTTTGGGTTAAGGGGTTAGGGGTTTTACGATTACTATTTGGGGGTTTAGGGTTTAGGATTTTAGGTTTTAGGTTTTAGGGTTTAGGGTTTAGGGAGTCGGGGTTTAGGGTTTAGGGTCTAGGGTTTTAGGGTTTAGGGTTTATATTTTTTCGGTTTTAGGGTTTATAGTTGAAGATTTCAAGTTTTATACTTTAGGGTTTAGGAGTTTAGGGTTTAGGGTTTAGGGTTTAGGGTTTTAGGGTTTAGGGTTTAGGGTTTTGGGTTTTTAGGGTTTAGGGTTTTGTGTTTAGGGTTAGGGTTTAGGATTTGGGGGTTTAAGGGTTCGGGGGTTTTAGGGTTTAGGGTTCGAGGGTCTTAGGGCTTAGGGTTTATTTTTTTAGGTTTTATGGTTTAAGGGTTTAGGATTTTGGGTTTTTATTTTCTTAGGTTTTAGGGTTTAGGGTCTAAGATTTCAGGTTTTATTGCTTAGGGTTAGGGTTTTGTGCTTTGGATTTAGGGTTAAGGGGTTAGGGTTTTACGGTTTACTGTTTGGGGTTTAGGGTTTAGGATTTTAGGTTTTAGGTTTTAGGGTTTAGGGTTTAGGGGTCAGGGTTTAGGGTTTAAGGTCTAGGGTTTTAGGGTTTAGGGTTTATATTTTTCGGTTTTAGGGTTTAAAGTTGAAGATTTCAAGTTTTATACTTTAGGGTTTAGGGTTTAGGGTTTAGGGTTTTAGGGTTTAGGGTTTAGGGTTTAGGGTTTAGGGTTTTAGGGTTTACGGTTTAGGGTTTTGGGTTTTAGGGTTCAGGGTTTAGGGTTTTGTGTTTAGGGTTAGGGTTTAGGATTTGGGGTTTAAGGGTTCGGGGTTTTAGGGTTTAGGGTTTGGGGTCTTAGGTTTTAGGGTTTAGGGTCTAAGATTTCAGGTTTTATTGCTTAGGGTTAGGGTTTTGTGCTTTGGATTTAGGGTTAAGGGGTTAGGGTTTTACGGTTTACTGTTTGGGGTTTAGGGTTTAGGATTTTAGGTTTTAGGTTTTAGGGTTTAAGGTTTAGGGGTCAGGGTTTAGGGTTTAAGGTCTAGGGTTTTAGGGTTTAGGGTTTATATTTTTCGGTTTTAGGGTTTAAAGTTGAAGATCTCAAGTTTTATACTTTAGGGTTTAGGGTTTAGGGTTTAGGGTTTAGGGTTTTAGGGTTTAGGGTTTAGGGTTTTGGGTTTTAGGGTTTAGGGTTTAGGGTTTTGTGTTTAGGGTTAGGGTTTAGGATTTGGGGTTTAAGGGTTCGGGGTTTTAGGGTTTAGGGTTTGGGGTCTTAGGGCTTAGGGTTTATTTTTTTAGGTTTTATGGTTTTAGGGTTTAGGATTTTGGGTTTTATAGTTTGGGTTTAGAGTTTTGGGTTTTGTACTTAGGGTTTAGGGTTTAGGGTTTAGGATTTCAACGTTAGGGTTTTAGGTTTTCCATGTTAGGGTTTTAGGGTTTTGCATTTTAGGGTTTAGGGCTTGGGGTTTTAGGGATCAGGGTTTAGGGTTTGGGGTTTTGGTTTAGAGTTTATTTTCTTAGGTTTTAGGGTTTAGGGTCTAAGATTTCAGGTTTTATAAGTTTGGGTTAGGGTTTTATGTTTAGGATTTAGGGTTAAGGGGTTAGGGTTTACGATTTCTTGTTTGGGGTTTAGGGTTTAGGATTTTTAGGTTTTAGGTTTTTAGGGCTTAGGGTTTAGGGAGTCGGGGTTTAGGGTTTAGGGTCTAGGGTTTTAGGGTTTAGGGTTTATATTTTTCGGTTTTAGGGTTTAAAGTTGAAGATTTCAAGTTTTATACTTTAGGGTTTAGGGTTTAGGGTTTAGGGTTTAGGGTTTTAGGGTTTAGGGTTTAGGGTTTTGGGTTTTAGGGTTTAGGGTTTTGTGTTTAGGGGTTAGGGTTTAGGATTTGGGGGTTTAAGGGTTCGGGGGTTTTAGGGTTTAGGGTTTGGGGGTCTTAGGGCTTAGGGTTTATTTTTTTAGGTTTTATGGTTTAAGGGTTTAGGATTTTGGGTTTTATAGTTTGGGTTTTAGAGTTTTGGGTTTTGTACTTAGGGGTTTAGGATTTAGGGTTTAGGATTTCAACGTCGGGGGTTTTAGGTTTTTCCATGTTAGGGTTTTAGGGTTTTGCATTTTTAGGGTTTAGGGCTTGGGGGTTTTAGGGATCAGGGTTTAGGGTTTAGGGTTTGGGGTTTTGGTTTAGAGCTTGTTTTCTTAGGTTTTAGGGTTTAGGGTCTAAGATTTTTGGTTTTATTGCTTAGGGTTTAAGGTTTTGTGTTAAGGATTTGGGGTTAAGGGTTTTACGGTTTACTGTTTGGGGTTTGGGGTTTAGGATTTTAGGTTTTAGGTTTTAGGGTTTAGGGTTTAGGGGTCAGGGTTTAGGGTCTAGGGTTTTAGGGTTTAGGGTTTATATTTTTCGATTTTAGGGTTTAAAGTTGAAGATTTCAAGTTTTATACTTTAGGGTTTAGGGTTTAGGGTTTAGGGTTTTAGGGTTTAGGGTTTAGGGTTTAGGGTTTTTTGGTTTTAGGGTTTAGGGTTTTGTGTTTAGGGTTAGGGTTTAGGATTTGGATTTAAGGGTTGGGGGTTTTAGGGTTTAGGGTTTGGGGTCTTAGCGCTTAGGGTTTATTTTTTTAGGTTTTATGGTTTAAGGGTTTAGGATTTTGGGTTTTATAGTTTGGGTTTAGAGTTTTGGGTTTTGTACTTAGGGTTTAGGGTTTAGGGTTTAGGATTTCAACGTTAGGGTTTTAGGTTTTCCATGTTAGGGTTTTAGGGTTTAGGGCTTGGGGTTTTAGGGATCAGGGTTTAGGGTTTGGCGTTTTGTTTTAGAGTTTATTATCTTAGGTTTTAGGGTTTAGGGTCTAAGATTTCAGGTTTTATTGCTTAGGGTTTAAGGTTTTGTGTTAAGGATTTGGGGTTAAGGGTTTAGGGTTTTATGGTTTACTGTTTGGGGTTTAGGGTTTAGGATTTTAGGTTTTAGGTTTTAGGGTTTAGGGTTTAGGGTTTAGGGGTCAGGGTTTAGGGTTTAGGGTCTAGGGTTTTAGGGTTTAAAGTTTATATTTTTCGGTTTTAGGGTTTAGAGTTGAAGATTTCAGGTTTTATACTTTAGGCTTTAGGGTTTTGGGTTTAGGGTTTAGGGTTTGGGGTCTTAGGGCTTAGGGTTTATTTTTTTAGGTTTTATGGTTTAAGGGTTTAGGATTTTGGGTTTTATAGTTTGGGTTTAGAGTTTTGGGCTTTGTACTTAGGGTTTAGGGTTTAGGGTTTAGGATTTCAGCGTTAGGATTTTAAGTTTTCAATGTTAGGGTTTTAGGGTTTTACATTTTAGGGTTTAGGGCTTGGGGTTTTAGGGATCAGGGTTTAGGGTTTAGGGTTTGGGGTTTTGATTTAGAGTTTATTTTCTTAGGTTTTAGGGTTTAGGGTCTAAGATTTCAGGTTTTATTGCTTAGGGTTAGGGTTTTGTGCTTTGGATTTTGGGTTAAGGGTTAGGGTTTTACGGTTTACTGTTTGGGGTTTAGGGTTTAGGATTTTAGGTTTTAGGTTTTAGGGTTTAGGGTTTAGGGGTCAGGGTTTAGGGTTTAGGGTCTAGGGTTTTAGGGTTAGGGTTTATATTTTTCGGTTTTAGGGTTTAAAGTTGAAGATTTCAAGTTTTATACTTTAGGGTTTAGGGTTTAAGGTTTAGGGTTTTAGGGTTTAGGGTTTAGGGTTTTGGGTTTTAGCGTTTAGGGTTTAGGGTTTTGTGTTTAGGGTTCGGGTTTAGGATTTGGGGTTTAAGGGTTCGGGGTTTTAGGGTTTAGGGTTTGGGGTCTTAGGGCTTAGGGTTTATTTTTTTAGGTTTTATGGTTTAAGGGTTTAGGATTTTGGGTTTTATAGTTTGGGTTTAGAGTTTTGGGTTTTGTAATTAGGGTTTAGGGTTTAGGGTTTAGGATTTCAACGTTAGGGTTTTAGGTTTTCCATGTTAGGGTTTTAGGGTTTAGGGCTTGGGGTTTTAGGGATCAGGGTTTAGGGTTTAGGGTTTGGGGTTTTGGTTTAGAGTTTATTTTCTTAGGTTTTAGGGTTTAGGGTCTAAGATTTCAGGTTTTATTGGTTAGGGTTAGGGTTTTGTGTTTAGGATTTAGGGTTAATGAGTTAGGGTTTTACGATTTACTGTTTGGGGTTTAGGGTTTAGGATTTTAGGTTTTAGGTTTTAGGGTATAGGGTTTAGGGGTCAGGGTTTAGGGTTTAGGGTCTAGGGTTTTAGGGTTTAGGGTTTATATTTTTCCGTTTTAGGGTTTAAAGTTGAAGATTTCAAGTGTTATACTTTAGGGTTTAGGGTTTAGGGTTTTAGGGTTTAGTGTTTAGGGTTTAGGGTTTTGGGTTTTAGGGTTTAGGGTTTTGTGTTTAGGGTTAGGGTTTAGGATTTGGGGTTTAAGGGTTCGGGGTTTTAGGGTTTAGGGTTTGGGGTCTTAGCGCTTAGGGTTTATTTTTTTAGGTTTTATGGTTTAAGGGTTTAGGATTTTGGGTTTTATAGTTTGGGTTTAGAGTTTTGGGTTTTTTACTTAGGGTTTAGGGTTTAGGATTTCAACGTTAGGGTTTTAGGTTTTCCATGTCAGGGTTTTAGGGTTTAGGGCTTGGGGTTTTAGGGATCAGGGTTTAGGGTTTAGGGTTTGGGGTTTTGGTTTAGAGTTTATTTTCTTAGGTTTTAGGGTTTAGGGTCTAAGATTTCAGGTTTTATTGCTTAGGGTTTAAGGTTTTGTGTTAAGGATTTGGGGTTAAGGGTTTAGGGTTTTATGGTTTACTGTTTGGGGTTTAGGGTTTAGGATTTTAGGTTTTAGGTTTTAGGGTTTAGGGTTTAGGGGTCAGGGTTTAGGGTTTAGGGTCTAGGGTTTTAGGGTTTAGGG
Organism: Catharanthus roseus; assembly: GCA_028651295.1. Lineage (NCBI taxonomy): Eukaryota > Viridiplantae > Streptophyta > Magnoliopsida > Gentianales > Apocynaceae > Catharanthus > Catharanthus roseus. The sequence goes on from JAPQWS010000132.1 coordinate 1,403,850, forward strand.
TTTATATTTTTCGGTTTTAGGGTTTAAAGTTGAAGATTTCAAGTTTTATACTTTAGGGTTTAGGGTTTAGGGTTTAGGGTTTAGGGTTTTAGGGTTTAGGGTTTAGGGTTTAGGGTTTTGGGTTTTAGGGTTTAGGGTTTACGGTTTTGTGTTTAGGGTTAGGGTTTAGGATTTGGGGTTTTAGGGTTCGGGGTTTTAGGGTTTAGGGTTTGGGGGTCTTAGGGGCTTAGGGTTTATTTTTTTAGGTTTTATGGTTTAAGGGTTTAGGATTTTAGGTTTAGAGTTTTGGGTTTTGTACTTAGGGTTTAGGGTTTAGGGTTTAGGATTTCAACGTTAGGGTTTTAGGTTTTCCATGTTAGGGTTTTATGGTTTTACATTTTAGGGTTTAGGGCTTGGGGTTTTAGGGATCGAGCGTTTAGGGTTTAGGGTTTGGGGGTTTTGGTTTAGAGCTTATTTTCTTAGGTTTTAGGGTTTAGGGTCTAAGATTTACGGGTTTTATTGCTTAGGGTTTAAGGGTTTTGTGTTAAGGATTTGGGGTTAAGGGTTTTATGGTTTCTTGTTTGGGGGTTTAGGGTTTAGGATTTTAGGTTTTAGGTTTTTAGGGTATAGGGTTTAGGGAGTCGGGGGTTTAGGGTTTAGTGTGTAGGGTTTTAGGGTTTAAAGTTTATATTTTTTTACATTTTAGGGTTTAGAGTTGAAGATTTGAGTTTTTATACTTTAGGGTTTAGGGTTTTGGGTTTAGGGTTTAGGGTTTAGGGTTTAGGGTTTTAGTGTTTAGGGTTTAGGGTTTTGGGTTTAGGGGTTAGGGTTTAGGATTTGGGGTTTAAGGGTTCAAGGGTTTAGGGGTTTAGGGTTTAGGGTTTAGGGTTTGGGGGTCTTTGGGCTTAGGGTTTATTTTTTTAGGTTTTATGGTTTAAGGGTTTAGGATTTTGGGTTTTATAGTTTGGGTTTAGAGTTTTGGGTTTTGTACTTAAGGTTTAGGGTTTAGGGTTTAGGATTTTGAGCGTTAGGATTTTATGTTTTTCAATGTTAGGGTTTTAGGGTTTTGCATTTTAGGGTTTAGGGCTTGGGGTTTTAGGGATCAAGGTTTAGGGTTTGGGGTTTTGATTTAGAGTTTATTTTCTTAGGTTTTAGGGTTTAGGGTCTAAGATTTCAGGTTTTATTGGTTAGGGTTAGGGTTTTGTGTTTAGGATTTAGGGTTAAGGGGTTAGGGTTTTACGGTTTACTGTTTGGGGTTTACGGTTTAGGATTTTAGGTTTTAGGTTTTAGGGTTTAGGGTTTAGGGAGTCGGGGGTTTAGGGGTTTTAGGGTCTAGGGTTTTAGGGTTTAGGGTTTATATTTTTTCGGTTTTAGGGTTTAAAGTTGAAGATTTCAAGTTTTATACTTTAGGAGTTTAGGGTTTAGGGTTTTAGGGTTTAGGGTTTAGGGTTTAGGATTTAGGGTTTTGGGTTTTAGGGTTTAGGGTTTACGGTTTTGTGTTTAGGGTTAGGGTTTAGGATTTGGGGTTTAAGGGTTCGGGGTTTTAGGGTTTAGGGTTTGGGGTCTTAGGGCTTAGGGTTTATTTTTTTAGGTTTTATGGTTTAAGGGTTTAGGATTTTGGGTTTTATAGTTTGGGTTTAGAGTTTTGGGTTTTGTACTTAGGGTTTAGGGATTAGGGTTTAGGATTTCAACGTTAGGGTTTTAGGTTTTCCATGTTAGGGTTCTAGGGTTTTACATTTTAGGGTTTAGGGCTTGGGGTTTTAGGGATCAGGGTTTAGGGTTTAGGGTTTGGGGTTTTGGTTTAGAGTTTACTTTCTTAGGTTTTAGGGTTTAGGGTCTAAGATTTCAGGTTTTATTGCTTAGGGTTTAAGGTTTTGTGTTAAGGATTTGGGGTTAAGGGTTTAGGGTTTTATGGTTTACGGTTTGGGGTTTAGGGTTTAGGATTTTAGGTTTTAGGTTTTAGGTTTTAGGGTTTAGGGTTTAGGGGTCAGGGATTAGGGTTTAGGGTCTAGGGTTTTAGGGTTTAAAGTTTATATTTTTCGGTTTTAGGGTTTAGAGTTGAAGATTTCAGGTTTTATACTTTAGGGTTTAGGGTTTTGGGTTTAGGGTTTAGGGTTTAGGGTTTGGGGTCTTAGGGCTTAGGGTTTATTTTTTTCGGTTTTATGGTTTAAGAGTTTAGGATTTTGGGTTTTATAGGTTGGGTTTAGAGTTTTGGGTTTTGTACTTAGGGTTTAGGGTTTAGGGTTTAGGATTTCAGCGTTAGGATTTTAAGTTTTCAATGTTAGGGTTTTAGGATATTACATTTTAGGGTTTAGGGCTTGGGGTTTTAGGGATCAGGGTTTAGGGTTTAGGGTTTGGGGTTTTCATTTAGAGTTTATTTTCTTAGGTTTTAGGGTTTAGGGTCTAAGATTTCAGGTTTTATTGCTTAGGGTTAGGGTTTTGTGCTTTGGATTTAGGGTTAAGGGGTTAGGGTTTTACGGTTTACTGTTTGGGGTTTAGGGTTTAAGAGTTTAGGTTTTAGGTTTTAGGGTTGAGGGTTTAGGTGTCAGGGTTTAGCGTTTAGGGTCTAGGGTTTTAGGGTTTAGGGTTTATATTTTTCGGTTTTAGGGTTTAAAGTTGAAGATTTCAAGTTTTATACTTTAGGGTTTAGGGTTTAGGGTTTATGGTTTAGGGTTTAGGGTTTTAGGGTTTAGGGTTTAGGGTTTAGGGTTTTGGGTTTTAGGGTTTAGGGTTCAGGGTTTAGGGTTTTGTGTTTAGGGTTAGGGTTTAGGATTTGGGGTTTAAGGGTTCGAGGTTTTAGGGTTTAGGGTTTGGGGTCTTAGGGCTTAGGGTTTATTTTTTTAGGTTTTATGGTTTAAGGGTTTAGGATTTTGGGTTTTATAGTTTGGGTTTAGAGTTTTGGGTTTTGTACTTAGGGTTTGAGGTTTAGGTTTTAGGTTTTCAACGTTAGAGTTTTAGGTTTTCCATGTTAGGGTTTTAGGGTTTTACATTTTAGGGTTTAGGGCTTGGGGTTTTAGGGATCAGGGTTTAGGGTTTAGGGATTGGGGTTTTGGTTTAGAGTTCATTTTCTTAGGTTTTAGGGTTTAGGGTCTCAGATTTCAGGTTTTATTGCTTAGGGTTTAAGGTTTTGTGTTAAGGATTTGGGGTTAAGGGTTTAGGGTTTTATGGTTTACTGTTTGGGGTTTAGGGTTTAGGATTTTAGGTTTTAGGTTTTAGGGTTTAGGGTTTAGGGGTCAGGGTTTAGGGTTTAGGGTCTAGGGTTTTAGGGTTTAAAGTTTATATTTTTCGGTTTTAGGGTTTAGAGTTGAAGATTTCAGGTTTTATACTTTAGGGTTTAGGGTTTTGGGTTTAGGGTTTAGGGTTTAGGGTTTAGGGTTTAGGGTTTGGGGTCTTAGGGCTTAGGGTTTATTTTTTTAGGTTTTATGGTTTAAGGGTTTAGGGTTTTGGGTTTTATAGTTTGGGTTTAGAGCTTTGGGTTTTGTACTTAGGGTTTAGGGTTTAGGGTTTAGGATTTCAGCGTTAGGATTTTAAGTTTTCAATGTTAGGGTTTTAGGTTTTTACATTTTAGGGTTTAGGGCTTGGGGTTTTAGGGATCAGGGTTTAGGGTTTGGGGTTTTCATTTAGAGTTTATTTTCTTTGGTTTTAGGGTTTGGGGTCTAAGATTTCAGGTTTTATTGCTTAGGGTTAGGGTTTTGTGCTTTGGATTTAGGGTTAAGGGGTTAGGGTTTTACGGTTTACTGTTTGGGGTTTACGGTTTAGGATTTTAGGTTTTAGGTTTTAGGGTTTAGGGTTTAGGGGTCAGGGTTTAGCGTTTAGGGTCTAGGGTTTTAGGGTTTAGGGTTTATATTTTTCGGTTTTAGGGTTTGAAGTTGAAGATTTCAAGTTTTATACTTTAGGGTTTAGGGTTTAGGGTTTAGGGTTTTAGGGTTTATGGTTTAGGGTTTAGGGTTTTGGGTTTTAGGGTTTAGGGTTTAGGGTTTTGTGTTTAGGGTTAGGGTTTAGGATTTGGGGTTTAAGGGTTCGGGGTTTTAGGGTTTAGGGTTTGGGGTCTTAGGGCTTAGGGTTTATTTTTTTAGGTTTTATGGTTTAAGGGTTTAGGATTTTGGGTTTTATAGTTTGGGTTTAGAGTTTTGGGTTTTGTACTTAGGGTTTAGGGTTTAGGGTTTAGGATTTCAACGTTAGGGTTTTAGGTTTTCCATGTTAGGGTTTTATGGTTTTACATTTTAGGGTTTAGGGCTTGGGGTTTTAGGGATCGGGCGTTTAGGGTTTAGGGTTTGGGGGTTTTGGTTTAGAGCTTATTTTCTTAGGTTTTAGGGTTTAGGGTCTAAGATTTACGGGTTTTTATTGCTTAGGGTTTAAGGTTTTGTGTTAAGGATTTGGGGTTAAGGGTTTTATGGTTTACTGTTTGGGGTTTAGGGTTTAGGATTTTAGGTTTTAGGTTTTAGGGTATAGGGTTTAGGGGTCAGGGTTTAGGGTTTAGTGTGTAGGGTTTTAGGGTTTAAAGTTTATATTTTTCTGTTTTAGGGTTTAGAGTTGAAGATTTCAGGTTTTATACTTTAGGGTTTAGGGTTTTGGGTTTAGGGTTTAGGGTTTAGGGTTTAGGGTTTTAGTGTTTAGGGTTTAGGGTTTTGGGTTTAGGGTTAGGGTTTAGGATTTGGGGTTTAAGGGTTCAAGGTTTAGGGTTTAGGGTTTAGGGTTTAGGGTTTGGGGTCTTTGGGCTTAGGGTTTATTTTTTTAGGTTTTATGGTTTAAGGGTTTAGGATTTTGGGTTTTATAGTTTGGGTTTAGAGTTTTGGGTTTTGTACTTAAGGTTTAGGGTTTAGGGTTTAGGATTTCAGCGTTAGGATTTTATGTTTTCAATGTTAGGGTTTTAGGGTTTTGCATTTTAGGGTTTAGGGCTTGGGGTTTTAGGGATCAAGGTTATGGTTTGGGGTTTTGATTTAGAGTTTATTTTCTTAGGTTTTAGGGTTTAGGGTCTAAGATTTCAGGTTTTATTGGTTAGGGTTAGGGTTTTGTGTTTAGGATTTAGGGTTAAGGGGTTAGGGTTTTACGGTTTACTGTTTGGGGTTTACGGTTTAGGATTTTAGGTTTTAGGTTTTAGGGTTTAGGGTTTAGGGGTCAGGGTTTAGGGTTTAGGGTCTAGGGTTTTAGGGTTTAGGGTTTATATTTTTCGGTTTTAGGGTTTAAAGTTGAAGATTTCAAGTTTTATACTTTACGGTTTAGGGTTTAGGGTTTTAGGTTTTAGGTTTTAGGGTTTAGGGTTTAGGGGTCAGGGTTTAGGGTTTAAGGTCTAGGGTTTTAGGGTTTAGGGTTTATATTTTTCGGTTTTAGGGTTTAAAGTTGAAGATCTCAAGTTTTATACTTTACGGTTTAGGGTTTAGGGTTTAGGGTTTTAGGGTTTAGGGTTTAGGGTTTTGGGTTTTAGGGTTTAGGGTTTAGGGTTTTGTGTTTAGGGTTAGGGTTTAGGATTTGGGGTTTAAGGGTTCGGGGTTTTAGGGTTTAGGGTTTGGGGTCTTAGGGCTTAGGGTTTATTTTTTTAGGTTTTATGGTTTAAGGGTTTAGGATTTTGGGTTTTATAGTTTGGGTTTAGAGTTTTGGGTTTTGTACTTAGGGTTTAGGATTTAGGGTTTAGGATTTCAACGTCAGGGTTTTAGGTTTTCCATGTTAGGGTTTTAGGGTTTTGCATTTTAGGGTTTAGGGCTTGGGGGTTTTAGGGATCGGGGGTTTAGGGTTTAGGGTTTGGGGGTTTTGGTTTAGAGCTTGTTTTTCTTAGGTTTTAGGGTTTAGGGTTTAAGATTTAGGTTTTATTGCTTAGGGTTTAAGGTTTTGTGTTAAGGATTTGGGGTTAAGGGTTTTACGGTTTACGGTTTGGGGTTTGGGGTTTAGGATTTTAGGGTTTAGGTTTTAGGGTTTAGGGTTTAGGGGTCAGGGTTTAGGGTCTAGGGTTTTAGGGTTTAGGGTTTATATTTTTCGATTTTAGGGTTTAAATTTGAAGATTTCAAGTTTTATACTTTAGGGTTTAGGGTTTAGGGTTTAGGGTTTAGGGTTTTAGGGTTTAGGGTTTAGGGTTTAGGGTTTTGGGTTTTAGGGTTTAGGGTTTTGTGTTTAGGGTTAGGGTTTAGGATTTGGGGTTTAAGGGTTGGGGGTTTTAGGGTTTAGGGTTTGGGGTCTTAGCGCTTAGGGTTTATTTTTTTAGGTTTTATGGTTTAAGGTTTAGGATTTTGGGTTTTATAGTTTGGGTTTAGAGTTTTGGGTTTTGTACTTAGGGTTTAGGGTTTAGGGTTTAGGCTTTCAACGTTAGGGTTTTAGGTTTTCCATGTTAGGGTTTTAGGGTTTAGGGCTTGGGGTTTTAGGGATCAGGGTTTAGGGTTTGGGGTTTTGGTTTAGAGTTTATTTTCTTAGGTTTTAGGGTTTAGGGTCTAAGATTTGGGTTTTATTGCTTAGGGTTTAAGGGTTTTGTGTTAAGGATTTGGGGTTAAGGGTTTAGGGTTTTATGGTTTCTTGTTTGGGGGTTTAGGGTTTAGGATTTTTAGGTTTTAGGTTTTTAGGGTTTAGGGTTTAGGGTTTAGGGGTCAGGGTTTAGGGTTTAGGGTCTAGGGTTTTAGGGTTTAAAGTTTATATTTTTCGGTTTTAGGGTTTAGAGTTGAAGATTTCAGGTTTTATACTTTAGGGTTTAGGGTTTTGGATTTAGGGTTTAGGGTTTGGGGTCTTAGGGCTTAGGGTTTATTTTTTTAGGTTTTATGGTTTAAGGGTTTAGGATTTTGGGTTTTATAGTTTGGGTTTAGAGTTTTGGGTTTTGCACTTAGGGTTTAGGGTTTAGGGTTTAGGATTTCAGCGTTAGGATTTTAAGTTTTCAATGTTAGGGTTTTACGGTTTTACATTTTAGGGTTTAGGGCTTGGGGTTTTAGGGATCAGGGTTTAGGGTTTAGGGTTTGGGGTTTTGATTTAGAGTTTATTTTCTTAGGTTTTAGGGTTTAGGGTCTAAGATTTCAGGTTTTATTGCTTAGGGTTAGGGTTTTGTGCTTTGGATTTAGGGTTAAGGGTTAGTGTTTTACGGTTTACTGTTTGGGGTTTAGGGTTTAGGATTTTAGGTTTTAGGTTTTAGGGTTTAGGGTTTAGGGGTCAGGGTTTAGGGTTTAGGGTCTAGGGTTTTAGGGAGGGTTTATATTTTTTGGTTTTAGGGTTTAAAGTTGAAGATTTCAAGTTTTACACTTTAGGGTTTAGGGTTTAGGGTTTAGGGTTTAGGGTTTAGGGTTTTAGGGTTTAGGGTTTAGGGTTTTGGGTTTTAGGGTTTAGGGTTTAGGGTTTTGTGTTTAGGGTTCGGGTTTAGGATTTGGGGTTTAAGGGTTCGGGGTTTTAGGGTTTAGGGTTTGGGGTCTTAGGCCGTAGGGTTTATTTTTTTAGGTTTTATGGTTTAAGGGTTTAGGATTTTGGGTTTTATAGTTTGGGTTTAGAGTTTTGGGTTTTGTAATTAGGGTTTAGGGTTTAGGGTTTAGGATTTCAACGTTAGGGTTTTAGGTTTTCCATGTTAGGGTTTTAGGGTTTAGGGCTTGGGGTTTTAGGGATCAGGGTTTAGGGTTTAGGGTTTGGGGTTTTGGTTTAGAGTTTATTTTCTTAGGTTTTAGGGTTTAGGGTCTAAGATTTCAGGTTTTATTGGTTAGGGTTAGGGTTTTGTGTTTAGGATTTAGGGTTAATGGGTTACGGTTTTACGATTTACTGTTTGGGGTTTAGGGTTTAGGATTTTAGGTTTTAGGTTTTAGGGTATAGGGTTTAGGGGTCAGGGTTTAGGGTTTAGGGTCTAGGGTTTTAGGGTTTAGGGTTTATATTTTTCCGTTTTAGGGTTTAAAGTTGAAGATTTCAAGTTTTATACTTTAGGGTTTAGGGTTTAGGGTTTTAGGGTTTAGGGTTTAGGGTTTAGGGTTTTGGGTTTTAGGGTTTAGGGTTTTGTGTTTAGGGTTAGGGTTTAGGATTTGGGGTTTAAGGGTTCGGGGTTTTAGGGTTTAGGGTTTGGGGTCTTAGCGCTTAGGGTTTATTTTTTTAGGTTTTATGGTTTAAGGGTTTAGGATTTTGGGTTTTATAGTTTGGGTTTAGAGTTTTGGGTTTTGTACTTAGGGTTTAGGGTTTAGGATTTCAACGTTAGGGTTTTAGGTTTTCCATGTCAGGGTTTTAGGGTTTAGGGCTTGGGGTTTTAGGGTCGGGGGTTTAGGGTTTAGGGTTTGGGGGTTTTGGTTTAGAGTTTATTTTCTTAGGTTTTAGGGTTTAGGGTCTAAGATTTCAGGTTTTATTGCTTAGGGTTTAAGGTTTTGTGTTAAGGATTTGGGGTTAAGGGTTTAGGGTTTTATGGTTTACTGTTTAGGGTTGAGGGTTTAGGATTTTAGGTTTTAGGTTTTAGGGTTTAGGGTTTAGGGGTCAGGGTTTAGGGTTTAGGGTCTAGGGTTTTAGGGTTTAGGGTTTATATTTTTCGGTTTTAGGGTTTAAAGTTGAAGATTTCAAGTTTTATACTTTAGGGTTTAGGGTTTAGGGTTTTAGGGTTTAGGGTTTAGGGTTTAGGGTTTTGGGTTTTAGGGTTTAGGGTTTAGGATTTTGTGTTTAGGGTTAGGGTAAAGGATTTGGGGTTTAAGGGTTCAGGATTTAGTGTTTAGGGTTTAGGGTTTGTGGTCTTTGGGCTTAGGGTTTATTTTTTTAGGTTTTATGGTTTAAGGGTTTAGGATTTTGGGTTTTATAGTTTGGGTTTAGAGTTTTGGGTTTTGTACTTAGGGTTTAGGGTTTAGGATTTCAGCGTTAGGATTTTAAGTTTTCAATGTTAGGGTTTTATGATTTTACATTTTAGGGTTTAGGGCTTGGGGTTTTAGGGATCAGGGTTTAGGGTTTAGGGTTTGGGGTTTTGATTTAGAGTTTATTTTCTTAGGTTTTAGGGTTTAGGGTCTAAGATTTCAGGTTTTATTGCTTAGGGTTAGGGTTTTGTGTTTATGATTTAGGGTTAAGGGGTTAGGGTTTTACGGTTTACCGTTTGGGGTTTAGGGTTTAGGATTTTAGGTTTTAGGTTTTAGGGTTTAGGGTTTAGGGGTCAGGGTTTAGGGTCTAGGGTTTTAGGGTTTAGGGTTTATATTTTTCGATTTTAGGGTTTAAAGTTGAAGATTTCAAGTTTTATACTTTAGGGTTTAGGGTTTAAGGTTTAGGGTTTAGGGTTTAGGGTTTAGGGTTTTAGGGTTTAGGGTTTAGGGTTTAGGGTTTTGGGTTTTAGGGTTTAGGGTTTAGGATTTTGTGTTTAGGGTTAGGGTAAAGGATTTGGGGTTTAAGGGTTCAGGATTTAGTGTTTAGGGTTTAGGGTTTGTGGTCTTTGGGCTTAGGGTTTATTTTTTTAGGTTTTATGGTTTAAGGGTTTAGGATTTTGGGTTTTATAGTTTGGGTTTAGAGTTTTGGGTTTTGTACTTAAGGTTTAGGGTTTAGGGTTTAGGATTTCAGCGTTAGGATTTTATGTTTTCAATGTTAGGGTTTTAGGGTTCTACATTTAGGGTTTAGGGCTTGGGGTTTTAGGGATCAAGGTTTAGGGTTTGGGGTTTTGATTTAGAGTTTATTTTCTTAGGTTTTAGGGTTTAGGGTCTAAGATTTCAGGTTTTATTGGTTAGGGTTAGGGTTTTGTGTTTAGGATTTAGGGTTAAGGGGTTAGGGTTTTACGGTTTACTGTTTGGGGTTTACGGTTTAGGATTTTAGGTTTTAGGTTTTAGGGTTTAGGGGTTAGGGGTCAGGGTTTAGGGTTTAGGGTCTAGGGTTTTAGGGTTTAGGGTTTATATTTTTCGGTTTTAGGGTTTAAAGTTGAAGATTTCAAGTTTTATACTTTAGGGTTTAGGGTTTAGGGTTTTAGGGTTTAGGGTTTAGGGTTTAGGATTTAGGGTTTTGGGTTTTAGGGTTTAGGGTTTACGGTTTTGTGTTTAGGGTTAGGGTTTAGGATTTGGGGTTTAAGGGTTCGGGGTTTTAGGGTTTAGGGTTTGGGGTCTTAGGGCTTAGGGTTTATTTTTTTAGGTTTTATGGTTTAAGGGTTTAGGATTTTGGGTTTTATAGTTTGGGTTTAGAGTTTTGGGTTTTGTACTTAGGGTTTAGGATTTCAACGTTAAGGTTTTAGGTTTTCCATGTTAGGGTTCTAGGGTTTTACATTTTAGGGTTTAGGGATCAGGGTTTAGGGTTTAGGGTTTGGGGTTTTGGTTTAGAGTTTACTTTCTTAGGTTTTAGGGTTTAGGGTCTAAGATTTCAGGTATTATTGCTTAGGGTTTAAGGTTTTGTGTTAAGGATTTGGGGTTAAGGGTTTAGGGTTTTATGGTTTACGGTTTGGGGTTTAGGGTTTAGGATTTTAGGTTTTAGGTTTTAGGTTTTAGGGTTTAGGGTTTAGGGGTCAGGGATTAGGGTTTAGGGTCTAGGGTTTTAGGGTTTAAAGTTTATATTTTTCGGTTTTAGGGTTTAGAGTTGAAGATTTCAGGTTTTATACTTTAGGGTTTAGGGTTTTGGGTTTAGGGTTTAGGGTTTAGGGTTTGGGGTCTTAGGGCTTAGAGTTTATTTTTTTCGGTTTTATGGTTTAAGGGTTTAGGATTTTGGGTTTTATAGGTTGGGTTTAGAGTTTTGGGTTTTGTACTTAGGGTTTAGGGTTTAGGGTTTAGGATTTCAGCGTTAGGATTTTAAGTTTTCAATGTTAGGGTTTTAGGATATTACATTTTAGGGTTTAGGGCTTGGGGTTTTAGGGATCAGGGTTTAGGGTTTAGGGTTTGGGGTTTTCATTTAGAGTTTATTTTCTTAGGTTTTAGGGTTTAGGGTCTAAGATTTCAGGTTTTATTGCTTAGGGTTAGGGTTTTGTGCTTTGGATTTAGGGTTAAGGGGTTAGGGTTTTACGGTTTACTGTTTGGGGTTTAGGGTTTAAGATTTTAGGTTTTAGGTTTTAGGGTTTAGGGTTTAGGTGTCAGGGTTTAGCGTTTAGGGTCTAGGGTTTTAGGGTTTAGGGTTTATATTTTTCGGTTTTAGGGTTTAAAGTTGAAGATTTCAAGTTTTATACTTTAGGGTTTAGGGTTTAGGGTTTAGGGTTTAGGTTTAGGGTTTTAGGGTTTAGGGTTTAGGGTTTAGGGTTTTGGGTTTTAGGGTTTAGGGTTTAGGGTTTAGGGTTTTGTGTTTAGGGTTAGGGTTTAGGATTTGGGGTTTAAGGGTTCGGGGTTTTAGGGTTTAGGGTTTGGGGTCTTAGGGCTTAGGGTTTATTTTTTTAGGTTTTATGGTTTAAGGGGTTTAGGATTTTGGGTTTTATAGTTTGGGTTTAGAGCTTTGGGTTTTGTACTTAGGGTTTGAGGTTTAGGTTTTAGGATTTCAACGTTAGAGTTTTAGGTTTTCCATGTTAGGGTTTTAAGGTTTCACATTTTAGGGTTTAGGGCTTGGGGTTTTAGGGATTAGGGTTTAGCGTTTAGGGTTTGGGGTTTTGGTTTAGAGTTTATTTTCTTAGGTTTTAGGGTTTAGGGTCTAAGATTTCAGGTTTTATTGCTTAGGGTTTAAGGTTTTGTGTTAAGGATTTGGGGTTAAGGGTTTAGGGTTTTATGGTTTACTGTTTGGGGTTTTGGGTTTAGGATTTTAGGTTTTAGGTTTTAGGGTTTAGGGTTTAGGGTTTTGGGTTTTAGGGTTTAGGGTTTAGGGTTTTGTGTTTAGGGTTAGGGTTTAAAGTTGAAGATCTCAAGTTTTATACTTTAGGGTTTAGGGTTTAGGGTTTAGGGTTTAGGGTTTAGGGTTTAGGGTTTTAGGGTTTAGGGTTTAGGGTTTTGGGTTTTAGGGTTTAGGGTTTAGGGTTTTGTGTTTAGGGTTAGGGTTTAGGATTTGGGGTTTAAGGGTTCGGGGTTTTAGGGTTTAGGGTTTGGGGTCTTAGGGCTTAGGGTTTATTTTTTTAGTTTTTATGGTTTAAGGGTTTAGGATTTTGGGTTTTATAGTTTGGGTTTAGAGTTTTGGGTTTTGTACTTAGGGTTTAGGGTTTAGGGTTTAGGATTTCAACGTTAGGGTTTTAGGTTTTCCATGTTAGGGTTTTAGGGTTTTGCATTTTAGGGTTTAGGGCTTGGGGTTTTAGGGATCAGGGTTTAGGGTTTAGGGTTTAGGGTTTGGGGTTTTGGTTTAGAGTTTATTTTCTTAGGTTTTAGGGTTTAGGGTCTAAGATTTCAGGTTTTATAAGTTTGGGTTAGGGTTTTGTGTTTAGGATTTTGGGTTAAGGGGTTAGGGTTTTACGATTTACTATTTGGGGTTTAGGGTTTAGGATTTTAGGTTTTAGGTTTTAGGGTTTAGGGTTTAGGGGTCAGGGTTTAGGGTTTAGGGTCTAGGGTTTTAGGGTTTATGGTTTATATTTTTCGGTTTTAGGGTTTATAGTTGAAGATTTCAAGTTTTATACTTTAGGGTTTAGGGTTTAGGGTTTAGGGTTTAGGGTTTAGGGTTTTAGGGTTTAGGGTTTAGGGTTTTGGGTTTTAGGGTTTAGGGTTTTGTGTTTAGGGTTAGGGTTTAGGATTTGGGGTTTAAGGGTTCGGGGTTTTAGGGTTTAGGGTTTGGGGTCTTAGGGCTTAGGGTTTATTTTTTTAGGTTTTATGGTTTAAGGGTTTAGGATTTTGGGTTTTATTTTCTTAGGTTTTAGGGTTTAGGGTCTAAGATTTCAGGTTTTATTGCTTAGGGTTAGGGTTTTGTGCTTTGGATTTAGGGTTAAGGGGTTAGGGTTTTACGGTTTACTGTTTGGGGTTAGGGTTTAGGATTTTAGGTTTTAGGTTTTAGGGTTTAGGGTTTAGGGGTCAGGGTTTAGGGTTTAAGGTCTAGGGTTTTAGGGTTTAGGGTTAATATTTTTCGGTTTTCGGGTTTAAAGTTGAAGATTTCAAGTTTTATACTTTAGGGTTTAGGGTTTAGGGTTTAGGGTTTAGGGTTTAGGGTTTAGGGTTTAGGGTTTTAGGGTTTAGGGTTTAGGGTTTAGGGTTTAGGGTTTTAGGGTTTACGGTTTAGGGTTTTGGGTTTTAGGGTTCAGGGTTTAGGGTTTTGTGTTTAGGGTTAGGGTTTAGGATTTGGGGTTTAAGGGTTCGGGGTTTTAGGGTTTAGGGTTTGGGGTCTTAGGTTTTAGGGTTTAGGGTCTAAGATTTCAGGTTTTATTACTTAGGGTTAGGGTTTTGTGCTTTAGATTTAGGGTTAAGGGGTTAGGGTTTTACGGTTTACTGTTTGGGGTTTAGGGTTTAGGATTTTAGGTTTTAGGTTTTAGGGTTTAGGGTTTAGGGGTCAGGGTTTTGGGTTTAAGGTCTAGGGTTTTAGGGTTTAGGGTTTATATTTTTCGGTTTTAGGGTTTAAAGTTGAAGATCTCAAGTTTTATACTTTAGGGTTTAGGGTTTAGGGTTTAGGGTTTTAGGGTTTAGGGTTTAGGGTTTAGGGTTTAGGGTTTTGTGTTTAGGGTTAGGGTTTAGGATTTGGGGTTTAAGGGTTCGGGGTTTTAGGGTTTAGGGTTTGGGGTCTTAGGGCTTAGGGTTTATTTTTTTAGTTTTTATGGGTTTTTAAGGGTTTAGGATTTTGGGTTTTTATAGTTTGGGTTTAGAGTTTTGGGTTTTGTACTTAGGGTTTAGGGTTTAGGGTTTAGGATTTCAACGTTAGGGTTTTAGGTTTTCCATGTTAGGGTTTTAGGGTTTTGCATTTTAGGGTTTAGGGCTTGGGGTTTTAGGGATCGAGGGTTTAGGGTTTAGGGTTTAGGGTTTGGGGTTTTGGTTTAGAGTTTATTTTCTTAGGTTTTAGGGTTTAGGGTCTAAGATTTCAGGTTTTATAAGTTTGGGTTAGGGTTTTGTGTTTAGGATTTTGGGTTAAGGGGTTAGGGTTTTACGATTTACTATTTGGGGTTTAGGGTTTAGGATTTTAGGTTTTAGGTTTTAGGGTTTAGGGTTTAGGGGTCAGGGTTTAGGGTTTAGGGTCTAGGGTTTTAGGGTTTATGGTTTATATTTTTCGGTTTTAGGGTTTATAGTTGAAGATTTCAAGTTTTATACTTTAGGGTTTAGGGTTTAGGGTTTAGGGTTTAGGGTTTAGGGTTTTAGGGTTTAGGGTTTAGGGTTTTGGGTTTTAGGGTTTAGGGTTTTGTGTTTAGGGTTAGGGTTTAGGATTTGGGGTTTAAGGGTTCGGGGGTTTTAGGGTTTAGGGTTTGGGGTCTTAGGGCTTAGGGTTTTATTTTTTTAGGTTTTATGGTTTAAGGGTTTAGGATTTTGGGTTTTTATTTTCTTAGGTTTTAGGGTTTAGGGTCTAAGATTTCAGGTTTTATTGCTTAGGGTTAGGGTTTTGTGCTTTGGATTTAGGGTTAAGGGGTTAGGGTTTTACGGTTTACTGTTTGGGGTTAGGGTTTAGGATTTTAGGTTTTAGGTTTTAGGGTTTAGGGTTTAGGGGTCAGGGTTTAGGGTTTAAGGTCTAGGGTTTTAGGGTTTAGGGTTAATATTTTTCGGTTTTCGGGTTTAAAGTTGAAGATTTCAAGTTTTATACTTTAGGGTTTAGGGTTTAGGGTTTAGGGTTTAGGGTTTAGGGTTTAGGGTTTAGGGTTTTAGGGTTTAGGGTTTAGGGTTTAGGGTTTAGGGTTTTAGGGTTTACGGTTTAGGGTTTTGGGTTTTAGGGTTCAGGGTTTAGGGTTTTGTGTTTAGGGTTAGGGTTTAGGATTTGGGGTTTAAGGGTTCGGGGTTTTAGGGTTTAGGGTTTGGGGTCTTAGGTTTTAGGGTTTAGGGTCTAAGATTTCAGGTTTTATTACTTAGGGTTAGGGTTTTGTGCTTTAGATTTAGGGTTAAGGGGTTAGGGTTTTACGGTTTACTGTTTGGGGTTTAGGGTTTAGGATTTTAGGTTTTAGGTTTTAGGGTTTAGGGTTTAGGGGTCAGGGTTTTGGGTTTAAGGTCTAGGGTTTTAGGGTTTAGGGTTTATATTTTTCGGTTTTAGGGTTTAAAGTTGAAGATCTCAAGTTTTATACTTTAGGGTTTAGGGTTTAGGGTTTAGGGTTTTAGGGTTTAGGGTTTAGGGTTTAGGGTTTAGGGTTTTGTGTTTTGGGTTAGGGTTTAGGATTTGGGGTTTAAGGGTTCGGGGTTTTAGGGTTTAGGGTTTGGGGTCTTAGGGCTTAGGGTTTATTTTTTTAGTTTTTATGGTTTAAGGGTTTAGGATTTTGGGTTTTATAGTTTGGGTTTAGAGTTTTGGGTTTTGTACTTAGGGTTTAGGGTTTAGGGTTTAGGATTTCAACGTTAGGGTTTTAGGTTTTCCATGTTAGGGTTTTAGGGTTTTGCATTTTAGGGTTTAGGGCTTGGGGTTTTAGGGATCAGGGTTTAGGGTTTAGGGTTTAGGGTTTGGGGTTTTGGTTTAGAGTTTATTTTCTTAGGTTTTAGGGTTTAGGGTCTAAGATTTCAGGTTTTATAAGTTTGGGTTAGGGTTTTGTGTTTAGGATTTTGGGTTAAGGGGTTAGGGTTTTACGATTTACTATTTGGGGTTTAGGGTTTAGGATTTTAGGTTTTAGGTTTTAGGGTTTAGGGTTTAGGGGTCAGGGTTTAGGGTTTAGGGTCTAGGGTTTTAGGGTTTATGGTTTATATTTTTCGGTTTTAGGGTTTATAGTTGAAGATTTCAAGTTTTATACTTTAGGGTTTAGGGTTTAGGGTTTAGGGTTTAGGGTTTAGGGTTTTAGGGTTTAGGGTTTAGGGTTTTGGGTTTTAGGGTTTAGGGTTTTGTGTTTAGGGTTAGGGTTTAGGATTTGGGGTTTAAGGGTTCGGGGTTTTAGGGTTTAGGGTTTGGGGTCTTAGGGCTTAGGGTTTATTTTTTTAGGTTTTATGGTTTTAAGGGTTTAGGATTTTGGGTTTTATTTTCTTAGGTTTTAGGGTTTAGGGTCTAAGATTTCAGGTTTTATTGCTTAGGGTTAGGGTTTTGTGCTTTGGATTTAGGGTTAAGGGGTTAGGGTTTTACGGTTTACTGTTTGGGGTTAGGGTTTAGGATTTTAGGTTTTAGGTTTTAGGGTTTAGGGTTTAGGGGTCAGGGTTTAGGGTTTAAGGTCTAGGGTTTTAGGGTTTAGGGTTTATATTTTTCGGTTTTCGGGTTTAAAGTTGAAGATTTCAAGTTTTATACTTTAGGGTTTAGGGTTTAGGGTTTAGGGTTTTAGGGTTTAGGGTTTAGGGTTTAGGGTTTAGGGTTTTGTGTTTAGGGTTAGGGTTTAGGATTTGGGGTTTAAGGGTTCGGGGTTTTAGGGTTTAGGGTTTGGGGTCTTAGGGCTTAGGGTTTATTTTTTTAGTTTTTATGGTTTAAGGGTTTAGGATTTTGGGTTTTATAGTTTGGGTTTAGAGTTTTGGGTTTTGTACTTAGGGTTTAGGGTTTAGGGTTTAGGATTTCAACGTTAGGGTTTTAGGTTTTCCATGTTAGGGTTTTAGGGTTTTGCATTTTAGGGTTTAGGGCTTGGGGTTTTAGGGATCAGGGTTTAGGGTTTAGGGTTTAGGGTTTGGGGTTTTGGTTTAGAGTTTATTTTCTTAGGTTTTAGGGTTTAGGGTCTAAGATTTCAGGTTTTATAAGTTTGGGTTAGGGTTTTGTGTTTAGGATTTTGGGTTAAGGGGTTAGGGGTTTTACGATTTACTATTTGGGGTTTAGGGTTTAGGATTTTAGGTTTTAGGTTTTAGGGTTTAGGGTTTAGGGGGTCGGGGGTTTAGGGGTTTAGGGTCTAGGGTTTTAGGGTTTATGGTTTATATTTTTTCGGTTTTAGGGTTTATAGTTGAAGATTTCAAGTTTTATACTTTAGGGTTTAGGGTTTAGGGTTTAGGGTTTAGGGTTTAGGGTTTTAGGGTTTAGGGTTTAGGGTTTTGGGTTTTTAGGGTTTAGGGGTTTTGTGTTTAGGGTTAGGGTTTAGGATTTGGGGTTTAAGGGTTCGGGGTTTTAGGGTTTAGGGTTTGGGGTCTTAGGGCTTAGGGTTTATTTTTTTTAGGTTTTATGGTTTAAGGGTTTAGGATTTTGGGTTTTTATTTTCTTAGGTTTTTAGGGTTTAGGGTCTAAGATTTGAGTTTTATTGCTTAGGGTTAGGGTTTTGTGCTTTGGATTTAGGGTTAAGGGGTTAGGGTTTTACGGTTTCTTGTTTGGGGGTTAGGGTTTAGGATTTTTAGGTTTTAGGTTTTAGGGTTTAGGGTTTAGGGGAGTCGGGGGTTTAGGGTTTAAGGTCTAGGGTTTTAGGGTTTAGGGTTAATATTTTTTCGGTTTTCGGGTTTAAAGTTGAAGATTTCAAGTTTTATACTTTAGGGTTTAGGGTTTAGGGTTTAGGGTTTAGGGTTTAGGGTTTAGGGTTTAGGGTTTTAGGGTTTAGGGTTTAGGGTTTAGGGTTTAGGGTTTTAGGGTTTACGGTTTAGGGTTTTGGGTTTTTAGGGTTCGGGGGTTTAGGGTTTTGTGTTTAGGGTTAGGGTTTAGGATTTGGGGGTTTAAGGGTTCGGGGTTTTAGGGTTTAGGGTTTGGGGTCTTAGGTTTTAGGGTTTAGGGTCTAAGATTTCGAGTTTTATTACTTAGGGTTAGGGTTTTGTGCTTTAGATTTAGGGTTAAGGGGTTAGGGTTTTACGGTTTACTGTTTGGGGTTTAGGGTTTAGGATTTTAGGTTTTAGGTTTTAGGGTTTAGGGTTTAGGGGTCAGGGTTTTGGGTTTAAGGTCTAGGGTTTTAGGGTTTAGGGTTTATATTTTTCGGTTTTAGGGTTTAAAGTTGAAGATCTCAAGTTTTATACTTTAGGGTTTAGGGTTTAGGGTTTAGGGTTTTAGGGTTTAGGGTTTAGGGTTTAGGGTTTAGGGTTTTGTGTTTTGGGTTAGGGTTTAGGATTTGGGGTTTAAGGGTTCGGGGTTTTAGGGTTTAGGGTTTGGGGTCTTAGGGCTTAGGGTTTATTTTTTAGTTTTTATGGTTTTTAAGGGTTTAGGATTTTGGGTTTTATAGTTTGGGTTTAGAGTTTTGGGTTTTGTACTTAGGGTTTAGGGTTTAGGGTTTAGGATTTCAACGTTAGGGTTTTAGGTTTTCCATGTTAGGGTTTTAGGGTTTTGCATTTTAGGGTTTAGGGCTTGGGGTTTTAGGGATCAGGGTTTAGGGTTTAGGGTTTGGGGTTTTGGTTTAGAGTTTATTTTCTTAGGTTTTAGGGTTTAGGGTCTAAGATTTCGGGGTTTTATAAGTTTGGGTTAGGGTTTTGTGTTTAGGATTTTTGGGTTAAGGGGTTAGGGTTTACGATTTACTATTTGGGGTTTAGGGTTTAGGATTTTAGGTTTTAGGTTTTAGGGTTTAGGGTTTAGGGGTCAGGGTTTAGGGTTTAGGGTCTAGGGTTTTAGGGTTTATGGTTTATATTTTTCGGTTTTAGGGTTTATAGTTGAAGATTTCAAGTTTTATACTTTAGGGTTTAGGGTTTAGGGTTTAGGGTTTAGGGTTTAGGGTTTTAGGGTTTAGGGTTTAGGGTTTTGGGTTTTAGGGTTTAGGGTTTTGTGTTTAGGGTTAGGGTTTAGGATTTGGGGTTTAAGGGTTCGGGGTTTTAGGGTTTAGGGTTTGGGGTCTTAGGGCTTAGGGTTTATTTTTTTAGGTTTTATGGTTTAAGGGTTTAGGATTTTGGGTTTTATTTTCTTAGGTTTTAGGGTTTAGGGTCTAAGATTTCAGGTTTTATTGCTTAGGGTTAGGGTTTTGTGCTTTGGATTTAGGGTTAAGGGGTTAGGGTTTTACGGTTTACTGTTTGGGGTTAGGGTTTAGGATTTTAGGTTTTAGGTTTTAGGGTTTAGGGTTTAGGGGGTCGGGGGTTTAGGGTTTAAGGTCTAGGGTTTTAGGGTTTAGGGTTTATATTTTTCGGTTTTCGGGTTTAAAGTTGAAGATTTCAAGTTTTATACTTTAGGGTTTAGGGTTTAGGGTTTAGGGTTTAGGGTTTAGGGTTTAGGGTTTAGGGTTTAGGGTTTTAGGGTTTAGGGTTTAGGGGTTTAGGGTTTAGGGTTTTAGGGTTTACGGTTTAGGGTTTTGGGTTTTTAGGGTTCGGGGGTTTAGGGTTTTGTGTTTAGGGTTAGGGGTTTAGGATTTGGGGTTTAAGGGTTCGGGGGTTTTAGGGTTTAGGGTTTGGGGTCTTAGGTTTTAGGGTTTAGGGTCTAAGATTTCAGGTTTTATTACTTAGGGTTAGGGTTTTGTGCTTTAGATTTAGGGTTAAGGGGTTAGGGTTTTACGGTTTACTGTTTGGGGTTTAGGGTTTAGGATTTTAGGTTTTAGGTTTTAGGGTTTAGGGTTTAGGGGTCAGGGTTTTGGGTTTAAGGTCTAGGGTTTTAGGGTTTAGGGTTTATATTTTTCGGTTTTAGGGTTTAAAGTTGAAGATCTCAAGTTTTATACTTTAGGGTTTAGGGTTTAGGGTTTAGGGTTTTAGGGTTTAGGGTTTAGGGTTTAGGGTTTAGGGTTTTGTGTTTAGGGTTAGGGTTTAGGATTTGGGGTTTAAGGGTTCGGGGTTTTAGGGTTTAGGGTTTGGGGTCTTAGGGCTTAGGGTTTATTTTTTTAGGTTTTATGGTTTAAGGGTTTAGGATTTTGGGTTTTATAGTTTGGGTTTAGAGTTTTGGGTTTTGTACTTAGGGTTTAGGATTTAGGGTTTAGGATTTCAACGTCAGGGTTTTAGGTTTTCCATGTTAGGGTTTTAGGGTTTTGCATTTTAGGGTTTAGGGCTTGGGGTTTTAGGGATCAGGGTTTAGGGTTTAGGGTTTGGGGTTTTGGTTTAGAGCTTGTTTTCTTAGGTTTTAGGGTTTAGGGTCTAAGATTTCTGGTTTTATTGCTTAGGGTTTAAGGTTTTGTGTTAAGGATTTGGGGTTAAGGGTTTTACGGTTTACTGTTTGGGGTTTGGGGTTTAGGATTTTAGGTTTTAGGTTTTAGGGTTTAGGGTTTAGGGGTCAGGGTTTAGGGTCTAGGGTTTTAGGGTTTAGGGTTTATATTTTTCGATTTTAGGGTTTAAAGTTGAAGATTTCAAGTTTTATACTTTAGGGTTTAGGGTTTAGGGTTTAGGGTTTAGGGTTTTAGGGTTTAGGGTTTAGGGTTTTTGCTTTTAGGGTTTAGGGTTTTGTGTTTAGGGTTAGGGTTTAGGATTTGGGGTTTAAGGGTTGGGGGTTTTAGGGTTTAGGGTTTGGGGTCTTAGCGCTTAGGGTTTATTTTTTTAGGTTTTATGGTTTAAGGGTTTAGGATTTTGGGTTTTATAGTTTGGGTTTAGAGTTTTGGGTTTTGTACTTAGGGTTTAGGGTTTAGGATTTCAACGTTAGGGTTTTAGGTTTTCCATGTTAGGGTTTTAGGGTTTAGGGCTTGGGGTTTTAGGGATCAGGGTTTAGGGTTTGGGGTTTTGGTTTAGAGTTTATTTTCTTAGGTTTTAGGGTTTAGGGTCTAAGATTTCAGGTTTTATTGCTTAGGGTTTAAGGTTTTGTGTTAAGGATTTGGGGTTAAGGGTTTAGGGTTTTATGGTTTACTGTTTGGGGTTTAGGGTTTAGGATTTTAGGTTTTAGGTTTTAGGGTTTAGGGTTTAGGGTTTAGGGGTCAGGGTTTAGGGTTTAGAGTCTAGGGTTTTAGGGTTTAAAGTTTATATTTTTCGGTTTTAGGGTTTAGAGTTGAAGATTTCAGGTTTTATACTTTAGGGTTTAGGGTTTTGGGTTTAGGGTTTAGGGTTTGGGGTCTTAGGGCTTAGGGTTTATTTTTTTAGGTTTTATGGTTTAAGGGTTTAGGATTTTGGGTTTTATAGTTTGGGTTTAGAGTTTTGGGTTTTGCACTTAGGGTTTAGGGTTTAGGGTTTAGGATTTCAGCGTTAGGATTTTAAGTTTTCAATGTTAGGGTTTTAGGGTTTTACATTTTAGGGTTTAGGGCTTGGGGTTTTAGGGATCAGGGTTTAGGGTTTAGGGTTTAGGGTTTGGGGTTTTGATTTAGAGTTTATTTTCTTAGGTTTTAGGGTTTAGGGTCTAAGATTTCAGGTTTTATTGCTTAGGGTTAGGGTTTTGTGCTTTGGATTTAGGGTTAAGGGTTAGGGTTTTACGGTTTACTGTTTGGGGTCTAGGGTTTAGGATTTTAGGTTTTAGGTTTTAGGGTTTAGGATTTAGGGGTCAGGGTTTAGGGTTTAGGGTCTAGGGTTTTAGGGTTAGGGTTTATATTTTTTGGTTTTAGGGTTTAAAGTTGAAGATTTCAAGTTTTATACTTTAGGGTTTAGGGTTTATGGTTTTAGGGTATAGGGTTTAGGGTTTTGGATTTTAGGGTTTAGGGTTTAGGGTTTTGTGTTTAGGGTTCGGGTTTAGGATTTGGGGTTTAAGGGTTCGGGGTTTTAGGGTTTAGGGTTTGGGGTCTTAGGCCTTAGGGTTTATTTTTTTAGGTTTTATGGTTTAAGGGTTTAGGATTTTGGGTTTTATAGTTTGGGTTTAGAGTTTTGGGTTTTGTAATTAGGGTTTAGGGTTTAGGGTTTAGGATTTCAACGTTAGGGTTTTAGGTTTTCCATGTTAGGGTTTTAGGGTTTTGGGCTTGGGGTTTTAGGGATCGGGGTTTAGGGTTTAGGGTTTGGGGGTTTTGGTTTAGAGTTTATTTTCTTAGGTTTTCGAGGGTTTAGGGTCTAAGATTTGAGGTTTTATTAGTTAGGGTTAGGGTTTTGTGTTTAGGATTTAGGGTTAATGGGTTACGGTTTTCACGATTTCTTGTTTGGGGTTTAGGGTTTAGGATTTTTAGGTTTTAGGTTTTTAGGGTATAGGGTTTAGGGAGTCGGGGTTTAGGGTTTAGGGTCTAGGGTTTTAGGGTTTAGGGTTTATATTTTTTCCGTTTTAGGGTTTAAAGTTGAAGATTTCAAGTTTTATACTTTAGGGTTTAGGGTTTAGGGTTTTAGGGTTTAGGGTTTAGGGTTTA
Organism: Catharanthus roseus; assembly: GCA_028651295.1. Lineage (NCBI taxonomy): Eukaryota > Viridiplantae > Streptophyta > Magnoliopsida > Gentianales > Apocynaceae > Catharanthus > Catharanthus roseus. The sequence continues at coordinate 1,425,679 of JAPQWS010000132.1, forward strand.
GGGTTTTGGGTTTTAGGGTTTAGGGTTTTGTGTTTAGGGTTAGGGTTTAGGATTTGGGGTTTAAGGGTTCGGGGTTTTAGGGTTTAGGGTTTGGGGTCTTAGCGCTTAGGGTTTATTTTTTTAGGTTTTATGGTTTAAGGGTTTAGGATTTTGGGTTTTATAGTTTGGGTTTAGAGTTTTGGGTTTTGTACTTAGGGTTTAGGGTTTAGGATTTCAACGTTAGGGTTTTAGGTTTTCCATGTCAGGGTTTTAGGGTTTAGGGCTTGGGGTTTTAGGGATCAGGGTTTAGGGTTTAGGGTTTGGGGTTTTGGTTTAGAGTTTATTTTCTTAGGTTTTAGGGTTTAGGGTCTAAGATTTCAGGTTTTATTGCTTAGGGTTTAAGGTTTTGTGTTAAGGATTTGGGGTTAAGGGTTTAGGGTTTTATGGTTTCTTGTTTGGGGGTTTAGGGTTTAGGATTTTAGGTTTTAGGTTTTAGGGTTTAGGGTTTAGGGGAGTCGGGGGTTTAGGGTTTAGGGTCTAGGGTTTTAGGGTTTAGGGTTTATATTTTTTCGGTTTTAGGGTTTAAAGTTGAAGATTTGAGTTTTATACTTTAGGGTTTAGGGTTTAGGGTTTAGGGTTTAGGGTTTTAGGGTTTAGGGTTTAGGTTTAGGGTTTTGGGTTTTAGGGTTTAGGGTTTACGGTTTTGTGTTTAGGGTTAGGGTTTAGGATTTGGGGTTTAAGGGTTCGGGGTTTTAGGGTTTAGGGTTTGGGGTCTTAGGGCTTAGGGTTTATTTTTTTAGGTTTTATGGTTTAAGGGCTTAGGATTTTAGGTTTAGAGTTTTGGGTTTTGTACTTAGGGTTTAGGGTTTAGGGTTTAGGATTTCAACGTTAGGGTTTTAGGTTTTCCATGTTAGGGTTTTATGGTTTTACATTTTAGGGTTTAGGGCTTGGGGTTTTAGGGATCAGGGTTTAGGGTTTAGGGTTTGGGGTTTTGATTTAGAGTTTATTTTCTTAGGTTTTAGGGTTTAGGGTCTAAGATTTCAGGTTTTATTGCTTAGGGTTAGGGTTTTGTGTTTATGATTTAGGGTTAAGGGGTTAGGGTTTTACGGTTTACCGTTTGGGGTTTAGGGTTTAGGATTTTAGGTTTTAGGTTTTAGGGTTTAGGGTTTAGGGGTCGGGGGTTTAGGGGTCTAGGGTTTTAGGGTTTAGGGTTTATATTTTTCGAATTTAGGGGTTTAAAGTTGAAGATTTCAAGTTTTATACTTTAGGGTTTAGGGTTTAAGGTTTAGGGTTTAGGGTTTAGGGTTTAGGGTTTTAGGGTTTAGGGTTTAGGGTTTTGGGTTTTAGGGTTTAGGGTTTAGGATTTTGTGTTTAGGGTTAGGGTAAAGGATTTGGGGTTTAAGGGTTCAGGATTTAGGGTTTAGGGTTTAGGGTTTGGGGTCTTTGGGCTTAGGGTTTATTTTTTTAGGTTTTATGGTTTAAGGGTTTAGGATTTTTGGTTTTATAGTTTGGGTTTAGAGTTTTGGGTTTTGTACTTAAGGTTTAGGGTTTAGGGTTTAGGATTTCAGCGTTAGGATTTTATGTTTTCAATGTTAGGGTTTTAGGGTTCTACATTTTAGGGTTTAGGGCTTGGGGTTTTAGGGATCAAGGTTTAGGGTTTGGGGTTTTGATTTAGAGTTTATTTTCTTAGGTTTTAGGGTTTAGGGTCTAAGATTTCAGGTTTTATTGGTTAGGGTTAGGGTTTTGTGTTTAGGATTTAGGGTTAAGGGGTTAGGGTTTTTCGGTTTACTGTTTGGGGTTTACGGTTTAGGATTTTAGGTTTTAGGTTTTAGGGTTTAGGGTTTAGGGGTCAGGGTTTAGGGTTTAGGGTCTAGGGTTTTAGGGTTTAGGGTTTATATTTTTCGGTTTTAGGGTTTAAAGTTGAAGATTTCAAGTTTTATACTTTAGGGTTTAGGGTTTAGGGTTTAGGGTTTTAGGGTTTAGGGTTTAGGGTTTAGGATTTAGGGTTTTGGGTTTTAGGGTTTAGGGTTTACGGTTTTGTGTTTAGGGTTAGGGTTTAGGATTTGGGGTTTAAGGGTTCGGGGTTTTAGGGTTTAGGGTTTGGGGTCTTAGGGCTTAGGGTTTATTTTTTTAGGTTTTATGGTTTAAGGGTTTAGGATTTTGGGTTTTATAGTTTGGGTTTAGAGTTTTGGGTTTTGTACTTAGGGTTTAGGATTTCAACGTTAAGGTTTTAGGTTTTCCATGTTAGGGTTCTAGGGTTTTACATTTTAGGGTTTAGAGCTTGGGGTTTTAGGGATCAGGGTTTAGAGTTTAGGGTTTGGGGTTTTGGTTTAGAGTTTACTTTCTTAGGTTTTAGGGTTTAGGGTCTAAGATTTGAGGTATTATTGCTTAGGGTTTAAGGTTTTGTGTTAAGGATTTGGGGTTAAGGGTTTAGGGTTTTATGGTTTACGGTTTGGGGTTTAGGGTTTAGGATTTTAGGTTTTAGGTTTTAGGTTTTAGGGGTTTAGGGTTTAGGGGAGTCGGGGATTAGGGTTTAGGGTCTAGGGTTTTAGGGTTTAAAGTTTATATTTTTTCGGTTTTAGGGTTTAGAGTTGAAGATTTCAGTTTTATACTTTAGGGTTTAGGGTTTTGGGTTTAGGGTTTAGGGTTTAGGGTTTGGGGTCTTAGGGCTTAGGGTTTATTTTTTTCGGTTTTATGGTTTAAGGGTTTAGGATTTTGGGTTTTATAGGTTGGGTTTAGAGTTTTGGGTTTTGTACTTAGGGTTTAGGGTTTAGGGTTTAGGATTTCAGCGTTAGGATTTTAAGTTTTCAATGTTAGGGTTTTAGGATATTACATTTTAGGGTTTAGGGCTTGGGGTTTTAGGGATCGGGGGTTTAGGGTTTAGGGTTTGGGGTTTTCATTTAGAGTTTATTTTCTTAGGTTTTAGGGTTTAGGGTCTAAGATTTGAGTTTTATTGCTTAGGGTTAGGGGTTTTGTGCTTTGGATTTAGGGTTAAGGGTTAGGGGTTTTCACGGTTTCTTGTTTGGGGTTTAGGGTTTAAGATTTTAGGTTTTAGGTTTTAGGGTTTAGGGTTTAGGGTGTCAGGGTTTAGCGTTTAGGGTCTAGGGTTTTAGGGTTTAGGGTTTATATTTTTCGGTTTTAGGGTTTAAAGTTGAAGATTTCAAGTTTTATACTTTAGGGTTTAGGAGTTTAGGGGTTTAGGGTTTAGGGTTTTAGGGTTTAGGGTTTAGGGTTTACGGTTTTGGGTTTTAGGGTTTAGGGTTTAGGGTTTAGGGTTTTGTGTTTAGGGTTAGGGTTTAGGATTTGGGGTTTAAGGGTTCGGGGTTTTAGGGTTTAGGGTTTGGGGTCTTAGGGCTTAGGGTTTATTTTTTTAGGTTTTATGGTTTAAGGGTTTAGGATTTTGGGTTTTATAGTTTGGGTTTAGAGTTTTGGGTTTTGTACTTAGGGTTTAGGGTTTAGGATTTCAGCGTTAGGATTTTAAGTTTTCAATGTTAGGGTTTTATGATTTTACATTTTAGGGTTTAGGGCTTGGGGTTTTAGGGATCAGGGTTTAGGGTTTAGGGCTTGGGGTTTTAGGGATCAGGGTTTAGGGTTTAGGGATTGGGGTTTTGGTTTAGAGTTCATTTTCTTAGGTTTTAGGGTTTAGGGTCTCAGATTTCAGGTTTTATTGCTTAGGGTTTAAGGTTTTGTGTTAAGGATTTGGGGTTAAGGGTTTAGGGTTTTATGGTTTACATTTTGGGGTTTAGGGTTTAGGATTTTAGGTTTTAGGTTTTAGGGTTTAGGGTTTAGGGGTCAGGGTTTAGGGTCTAGGGTTTTAGGGTTTAAAGTTTATATCTTTCGGTTTTAGGGTTTAGAGTTGAAGATTTCAGGTTTTATACTTTAGGGTTTAGGGTTTTGGGTTTAGGGTTTAGGGTTTAGGGTTTAGGGTTTGGGGTCTTAGGGCTTAGGGTTTATTTTTTTAGGTTTTATGGTTTAAGGGTTTAGGATTTTGGGTTTTATAGTTTGGGTTTAGAGCTTTGGGTTTTGTACTTAGGGTTTAGGGTTTAGGGTTTAGCATTTCAGCGTTAGGATTTTAAGTTTTCAATGTTAGGGTTTTAGGTTTTTACATTTTAGGGTTTAGGGCTTGGGGTTTTAGGGATCTGGGTTTAGGGTTTGGGGTTTTCATTTAGAGTTTATTTTCTTAGGTTTTAGGGTTTAGGGTCTAAGATTTCAGGTTTTATTGCTTAGGGTTAGGGTTTTGTGCTTTGGATTTAGGGTTAAGGGGTTAGGATTTTACGGTTTACTGTTTGGGGTTTAGGGTTTAGGATTTTAGGTTTTAGGTTTTAGGGTTTAGGGTTTAGGGGAGTCGGGGGTTTAGGGGTTTAGGGTCTAGGGTTTTAGGGTTTAGGGTTTAGGGTTTAGGGTTTTAGGGTTTAGGGTTTAGGGTTTTGGGTTTTAGGGTTTAGGGTTTAGGGTTTTGTGTTTAGGGTTAGGGTTTAGGATTTGGGGTTTAAGGGTTCGGGGTTTTAGGGTTTAGGGTTTGGGGTCTTAGGGCTTAGGGTTTATTTTTTTAGGTTTTATGGTTTAAGGGTTTAGGATTTTGGGTTTTATAGTTTGGGTTTAGAGTTTTGGGTTTTGTACTTAGGGTTTAGGGTTTAGGGTTTAGGATTTCTTTAGGATTTTAAGTTTTCAATGTTAGGGTTTTAGGGTTTTACATTTTAGGGTTTAGGGCTTGGGGTTTTAGGGATCAGGGTTTAGGGTTTAGGGTTTGGGGGTTTTCATTTAGAGTTTATTTTCTTAGGTTTTAGGGTTTAGGGTCTAAGATTTCGAGTTTTATTAGTTAGGGTTAGGGTTTTATGTTTAGGATTTAGGGTTAAGGGGTTAGGGTTTTACGATTTACTGTTTGGGGTTTAGGGTTTCGGATTTTAGGTTTTAGGTTTTAGGGTTTAGGGTTTAGGGGTCAGGGTTTAGGGTTTAGGGTCTAGGGTTTTAGGGTTCAGTGTTTATATTTTTCGGTTTTAGGGTTTAAAGTTGAAGATTTCAAGTTTTATACTTTAGGGTTTAGGGTTTAGGGTTTAGGGTTTTAGGGTTTAGGGTTTAGGGTTTAGGGTTTTGGGTTTTAGGGTTTAGGGTTTAGGGTTTTGTGTTTAGGGTTAGGGTTTAGGATTTGGGGTTTAAGGGTTCGGGGTTTTAGGGTTTAGGGTTTGGGGTCTTAGGGCTTAGGGTTTATTTCTTTAGGTTTTATGGTTTAAGGGTTTAGGATTTTGGGTTTTATAGTTTGGGTTTAGAGTTTTGGGTTTTGTACTTAGGGTTTAGGGTTTAGGGTTTAGGATTTCAACGTTAGGGTTTTAGGTTTTCCATGTTAGGGTTTTATGGTTTTACATTTTAGGGTTTAGGGCTTGGGGTTTTAAGGATCAGGGTTTAGGGTTTAGGGTTTGGGGTTTTGGTTTAGAGCTTATTTTCTTAGGTTTCAGGGTTTAGGGGTCTAAGATTTCAGGTTTTATTGCTTAGGGTTTAAGGTTTTGTGTTAAGGATTTGGGGTTAAGGGTTTAGGGTTTTATGGTTTACTGTTTGGGGTTTAGGGTTTAGGATTTTAGGTTTTAGGTTTTAGGGTTTAGGGTTTAGGGGTCAGGGTTTAGGGTCTAGGGTTTTAGGGTTTAAAGTTTTTATTTTTCGGTTTTAGGGTTTAGAGTTGAAGATTTCAGGTTTTATACTTTAGGGTTTAGGGTTTTGGGTTTGGGGTTTAGGGTTTAGGGTTTAGGGTTTGGGGTCTTAGGGCTTAGGGTTTATTTTTTTAGGTTTTATGGTTTAATGGTTTAGGATTTTGGGTTTTATAGTTTGGGTTTAGAGCTTTGGGTTTTGTACTTAGGGTTTAGGGTTTAGGGTTTAGGATTTGGGCGTTAGGATTTTAAGTTTTCAATGTTAGGGTTTTAGGTTTTTACATTTTAGGGTTTAGGGCTTGGGGTTTTAGGGATCAGGGTTTAGGGTTTGGGGTTTTCATTTAGAGTTTATTTTCTTAGGTTTTAGGGTTTAGGGTCTAAGATTTCAGGTTTTATTGCTTAGGGTTAGGGTTTTGTGCTTTGGATTTAGGGTTAAGGGGTTAGGGTTTTCACGGTTTCTTGTTTGGGGGTTTAAGGTTTAGGATTTTTAGGTTTTAGGTTTTAGGGTTTAGGGTTTAGGGGAGTCGGGGGTTTAGGGTTTAGGGTCTAGGGTTTTAGGGTTTAGGGTTTAGGGTTTAGGGTTTTAGGGTTTAGGGTTTAGGGTTTTGGATTTTAGGGTTTAGGGTTTAGGGTTTTGTGTTTAGGGTTAGGGTTTAGGATTTGGGGTTTAAGGGTTCGGGGTTTTAGGGTTTAGGGTTTGGGGTCTTAGGGCTTAGGGTTTATTTTTTTAGGTTTTATGGTTTAAGGGTTTAGGATTTTGGGTTTTATAGTTTGGGTTTAGAGTTTTGGGTTTTGTACTTAGGGTTTAGGGTTTAGGGTTTAGGATTTAAGCGTAGGGATTTTAAGTTTTCAATGTTAGGGTTTTAGGATATTACATTTTAGGGTTTAGGGCTTGGGGTTTTAGGGATCAGGGTTTAGGGTTTAGGGTTTGGGGTTTTCATTTAGAGTTTATTTTCTTAGGTTTTAGGGTTTAGGGTCTAAGATTTCAGGTTTTATTGGTTAGGGTTAGGGTTTTATGTTTAGGATTTAGGGTTAAGGGGTTAGGGTTTTACGATTTACTGTTTGGGGTTTAGGGTTTCGGATTTTAGGTTTTAGGTTTTAGGGTTTAGGGTTTAGGGAGTCGGGGGTTTAGGGGTTTAGGGTCTAGGGTTTTAGGGTTTAGGGTTTATATTTTTTCGGTTTTAGGGTTTAAAGTTGAAGATTTCAAGTTTTATACTTTAGGGTTTAGGGGTTTAGGGTTTAGGGTTTTAGGGTTTAGGGTTTAGGGTTTAGGGTTTTGGGTTTTAGGGTTTAGGGTTTAGGGTTTTGTGTTTAGGGTTAGGGTTTAGGATTTGGGGTTTAAGGGTTCGGGGTTTTAGGGTTTAGGGTTTGGGGTCTTAGGGCTTAGGGTTTATTTCTTTAGGTTTTATGGTTTAAGGGTTTAGGATTTTGGGTTTTATAGTTTGGGTTTAGAGTTTTGGGTTTTGTACTTAGGGTTTAGGGTTTAGGGTTTAGGATTTCAACGTTAGGGTTTTAGGTTTTCCATGTTAGGGTTTTATGGTTTTACATTTTAGGGTTTAGGGCTTGGGGGTTTTAAGGATCGGGGGTTTAGGGGTTTAGGGTTTGGGGTTTTGGTTTAGAGCTTATTTTCTTAGGTTTCAGGGTTTAGGGGTCTAAGATTTCAGGTTTTATTGCTTAGGGTTTAAGGTTTTGTGTTAAGGATTTGGGGTTAAGGGTTTAGGGTTTTATGGTTTACTGTTTGGGGTTTAGGGTTTAGGATTTTAGGTTTTAGGTTTTAGGGTTTAGGGTTTAGGGTTTAGGGGTCAGGGATTAGGGTTTAGGGTCTAGGGTTTTAGGGTTTAAAGTTTATATTTTTCGGTTTTAGGGTTTAGAGTTGAAGATTTCAGGTTTTATACTTTAGGGTTTAGGGTTTTGGGTTTGGGGTTTAGGGTTTAGGGTTTAGGGTTTGGGGTCTTAGGGCTTAGGGTTTATTTTTTTAGGTTTTATGGTTTAGGATTTTGGGTTTTATAGTTTGGGTTTAGAGCTTTGGGTTTTGTACTTAGGGTTTAGGGTTTAGGGTTTAGGATTTCAGCGTTAGGATTTTAAGTTTTCAATGTTAGGGTTTTAGGTTTTTACATTTTAGGGTTTAGGGCTTGGGGTTTTAGGGATCGGGGTTTAGGGTTTGGGGGTTTTCATTTAGAGTTTATTTTCTTAGGTTTTAGGGTTTAGGGTCTAAGATTTGAGTTTTATTGCTTAGGGTTAGGGTTTTGTGCTTTGGATTTAGGGTTAAGGGGTTAGGGTTTCACGGTTTCTTGTTTGGGGGTTTAGGGTTTAGGATTTTAGGTTTTAGGTTTTAGGGTTTAGGGTTTAGGGAGTCGGGAGTTTAGGGTTTAGGGTCTAGGGGTTTTAGGGGTTTAGGGTTTAGGGTTTAGGGTTTTTAGGGTTTAGGGTTTAGGGTTTTGGATTTTAGGGTTTAGGGTTTAGGGTTTTGTGTTTAGGGTTAGGGTTTAGGATTTGGGGGTTTAAGGGTTCGGGGGTTTTAGGGTTTAGGGTTTGGGGTCTTAGGGCTTAGGGTTTATTTTTTTAGGTTTTATGGTTTAAGGGTTTAGGATTTTGGGTTTTTATAGTTTGGGTTTAGAGTTTTGGGTTTTGTACTTAGGGGTTTAGGGTTTAGGGTTTAGGATTTGGCGTTAGGATTTTAAGTTTTCAATGTTAGGGTTTTAGGATATTACATTTTAGGGTTTAGGGCTTGGGGTTTTTAGGGATCGGGGGTTTAGGGTTTAGGGTTTGGGGTTTTCATTTAGAGTTTATTTTCTTAGGTTTTAGGGTTTAGGGTCTAAGATTTGAGTTTTATTAGTTAGGGTTAGGGTTTTATGTTTAGGATTTAGGGTTAAGGGGTTAGGGTTTTACGATTTCTTGTTTGGGGGTTTAGGGTTTGGATTTTAGGTTTTAGGTTTTAGGGTTTAGGGTTTAGGGAGTCGGGGGTTTAGGGTTTAGGGTCTAGGGTTTTAGGGTTTAGGGTTTATATTTTTTCGGTTTTAGGGTTTAAAGTTGAAGATTTCAAGTTTTTATACTTTAGGGTTTAGGGTTTAGGGTTTAGGGTTTTAGGGGTTTAGGGTTTAGGGTTTAGGGTTTTGGGTTTTAGGGTTTAGGGTTTAGGGTTTTGTGTTTAGGGTTAGGGTTTAGGATTTGGGGTTTAAGGGTTCGGGGTTTTAGGGTTTAGGGTTTGGGGTCTTAGGGCTTAGGGTTTATTTCTTTAGGTTTTATGGGTTTTAAGGGTTTAGGATTTTGGGTTTTATAGTTTGGGTTTAGAGTTTTGGGTTTTGTACTTAGGGTTTAGGGTTTAGGGTTTAGGATTTCAACGTTAGGGTTTTAGGTTTTCCATGTTAGGGTTTTATGGTTTTACATTTTAGGGTTTAGGGCTTAGGGGTTTTAAGGATCGGGGTTTAGGGTTTAGGGTTTGGGGGTTTTGGTTTAGAGCTTATTTTCTTAGGTTTTCGGGGGTTTAGGGGTCTAAGATTTCGAGTTTTATTGCTTAGGGTTTAAGGGTTTTGTGTTAAGGATTTGGGGTTAAGGGTTTAGGGTTTTATGGTTTACTGTTTGGGGTTTAGGGTTTAGGATTTTACGTTTTAGGTTTTAGGGTTTAGGGTTTAGGGGTCAGGGTTTAGGGTTTAGGGTCTAGGGTTTTAGGGTTTTAGGGTTTATATTTTTTCGGTTTTAGGGTTTAAAGTTGAAGATTTCAAGTTTTATACTTTAGGAGTTTAGGGTTTAGGGGTTTAGGGTTTAGGGTTTTAGGGTTTAGGGTTTAGGGTTTAGGGTTTTGGATTTTAGGGTTTAGGGTTTACGGTTTTGTGTTTAGGGGTTAGGGTTTAGGATTTGGGGGTTTTAAGGGTTCGGGGTTTTAGGGTTTAGGGTTTGGGGTCTTAGGGCTTAGGGTTTATTTTTTAGGTTTTATGGTTTTAAGGGTTTAGGATTTTAGGGTTTTAGAGTTTTGGGTTTTGCACTTAGGGTTTAGCGTTTAGGGTTTAGGATTTCAACGTTAGGGTTTTAGGTTTTCCATGTTAGGGTTTTATGGTTTTACATTTTAGGGTTTAGGAGCTTGGGGTTTTAGGGATCGGGGGTTTAGGGTTTAGGGTTTGGGGGTTTTGGTTTTAGAGCTTATTTTCTTAGGTTTTAGGGTTTAGGGTCTAAGATTTAGGTTTTATTGCTTAGGGTTTAAGGGTTTTGTGTTAAGGATTTGGGGTTAAAGAGGTTTTATGGTTTACTGTTTGGGGTTTAGGGTTTAGGATTTTAGGTTTTAGGTTTTAGGGTATAGGGTTTAGGGGTCAGGGTTTAGGGTTTAGGGTGTAGGGTTTTAGGGTTTAAAGTTTATATTTTTCTATTTTAGGGTTTAGAGTTGAAGATTTCAGGTTTTATACTTTAGGGTTTAGGGTTTTGGGTTTAGGGTTTAGGGTTTAGGGTTTAGGGTTTTAGTGTTTAGGGTTTAGGGTTTTGGGTTTAGGGTTAGGGTTTAGGATTTGGGGTTTAAAGGTTCAAGGTTTAGGGTTTAGGGTTTAGGGTTTAGGGTTTGGGGTCTTTGGGCTTAGGGTTTATTTTTTTAGGTTTTATGGTTTTAAGGGTTTAGGATTTTTGGTTTTTATAGTTTGGGTTTAGAGTTTTGGGTTTTGTACTTAGGGTTTAGGGTTTAGGATTTAGCGTTAGGGATTTTAAGTTTTCAATGTTAGGGTTTTATGATTTTACATTTTAGGGTTTAGGGCTTGGGGTTTTAGGGATCAGGGTTTAGGGTTTAGGGTTTGGGGTTTTGATTTAGAGTTTATTTTCTTAGGTTTTAGGGTTTAGGGTCTAAGATTTCAGGTTTTATTGCTTAGGGTTAGGGTTTTGTGTTTATGATTTAGGGTTAAGGGGTTAGGGTTTTACGGTTTACCGTTTGGGGTTTAGGGTTTAGGATTTTAGGTTTTAGGTTTTAGGGTTTAGGGTTTAGGGGTCAGGGTTTAGGGTCTAGGGTTTTAGGGTTTAGGGTTTATATTTTTCGATTTTAGGGTTTAAAGTTGAAGATTTCAAGTTTTATACTTTAGGGTTTAGGGTTTAAGGTTTAGGGTTTAGGGTTTAGGGTTTAGGGTTTTAGGGTTTAGGGTTTAGGGTTTTGGGTTTTAGGGTTTAGGGTTTAGGATTTTGTGTTTAGGGTTAGGGTAAAGGATTTGGGGTTTAAGGTTTCAGGATTTAGGGTTTAGGGTTTAGGGTTTGGGGTCTTTGGGCTTAGGGTTTATTTTTTTAGGATTTATGGTTTAAGGGTTTAGGATTTTGGGTTTTATAGTTTGGGTTTAGAGTTTTGGGTTTTGTACTTAAGGTTTAGGGTTTAGGATTTCAGCGTTAGGATTTTATGTTTTCAATGTTAGGGTTTTAGGGTTTTACATTTTAGGGTTTAGGGCTTGGAGTTTTAGGGATCAAGGTTTAGGGTTTGGGGTTTTGATTTAGAGTTTATTTTCTTAGGTTTTAGGGTTTAGGGTCTAAGATTTCAGGTTTTATTAGTTAGGGGTTAGGGTTTTGTGTTTAGGATTTAGGGTTAAGGGGTTAGGGTTTTATGGTTTACTGTTTGGGGTTTACGGTTTAGGATTTTAGGTTTTAGGTTTTAGGTTTTAGGGTTTAGGGTTGTGGGTCAGGGTTTAGGGTTTAGGGTCTAGGGTTTTAGGGTTTAGGGTTTATATTTTTCGGTTTTAGGGTTTAAAGTTGAAGATTTCAAGTTTTATACTTTAGGGTTTAGGGTTTAGGGTTTAGGGTTTTAGGGTTTAGGGTTTAGGGTTTAGGATTTAGGGTTTTGGGTTTTAGGGTTTAGGGTTTACGGTTTTGTGTTTAGGGTTAGGGTTTAGGATTTGGGGTTTAAGGGTTCGGGGTTTTAGGGTTTAGGGTTTGGGGTCTTAGGGCTTAGGGTTTATTTTTTTAGGTTTTATGGTTTAAGGGTTTAGGATTTTGGGTTTTATAGTTTGGGTTTAGAGTTTTGGGTTTTGTACTTAGGGTTTAGGGATTAGGGTTTAGGATTTCAACGTTAAGGTTTTAGGTTTTCCATGTTAGGGTTCTAGGGTTTTACATTTTAGGGTTTAGGGCTTGGGGTTTTAGGGATCAGGGTTTAGGGTTTAGGGTTTGGGGTTTTGGTTTAGAGTTTACTTTCTTAGGTTTTAGGGTTTAGGGTCTAAGATTTGAGTATTGTGCTTAGGGTTTAAGGTTTTGTGTTAAGGATTTGGGGGTAAAGGGTTTAGGGTTTTATGGTTTACGGTTTGGGGTTTAGGGTTTAGGATTTTAGGTTTTAGGTTTTAGGTTTTAGGGTTTAGGGTTTAGGGGTCAGGGATTAGGGTTTAGGGTCTAGGGTTTTAGGGTTTAAAGTTTATATTTTTCGGTTTTAGGGTTTAGAGTTGAAGATTTCAGGTTTTATACTTTAGGGTTTAGGGTTTAGGGTTTAGGGTTTGGGGTCTTAGGGCTTAGGGTTTATTTTTTTTAGGTTTTATGGTTTTAAGGGTTTAGGATTTTTGGGTTTTATAGGTTGGGTTTAGAGTTTTGGGTTTTGTACTTAGGGTTTAGGGTTTAGGGTTTAGGATTTCGGCGTTAGGATTTTAAGTTTTTCAATGTTAGGGTTTTAGGATATTACATTTTAGGGTTTAGGAGCTTGGGGTTTTAGGGATCGGGGGTTTAGGGTTTAGGGTTTGGGGTTTTCATTTAGAGTTTATTTTCTTAGGTTTTAGGGTTTAGGGTCTAAGATTTCAGGTTTTATTGCTTAGGGTTAGGGTTTTGTGCTTTGGATTTAGGGTTAAGGGGTTAGGGTTTTACGGTTTACTGTTTGGGGTTTAGGGTTTAGGATTTTAGGTTTTAGGTTTTAGGGTTTAGGGTTTAGGGGTCAGGGTTTATGGTTTAGGGTCTAGGGTTTTAGGGTTTAGGGTTTAGGGTTTAGGGTTTTAGGGTTTAGGGTTTAGGGTTTTGGATTTTAGGGTTTAGGGTTTAGGGTTTTGTGTTTAGGGTTAGGGTTTAGGATTTGGGGTTTAAGGGTTCGGGGTTTTAGGGTTTAGGGTTTAGGGTTTAGGGTTTTAGGGTTTAGGGTTTAGGGTTTTGGATTTTAGGGTTTAGGGTTTAGGGTTTTGTGTTTAGGGTTAGGGTTTAGGATTTGGGGTTTAAGGGTTCGGGGTTTTAGGGTTTAGGGTTTGGGGTCTTAGGGGCTTAGGGTTTATTTTTTTAGGTTTTATGGTTTAAGGGTTTAGGATTTTGGGTTTTATAGTTTGGGTTTAGAGTTTTGGGTTTTGTACTTAGGGTTTAGGGTTTAGGGTTTAGGATTTCAGCGTTAGGATTTTAAGTTTTCAATGTTAGGGTTTTAGGATATTACATTTTAGGGTTTAGGGCTTGGGGTTTTAGGGATCAGGGTTTAGGGTTTAGGGTTTGGGGTTTTCATTTAGAGTTTATTTTCTTAGGTTTTAGGGTTTAGGGTCTAAGATTTGAGTTTTATTAGTTAGGGTTAGGGTTTTATGTTTAGGATTTAGGGTTAAGGGGTTAGGGGTTTTACGATTTCTTGTTTGGGGGTTTAGGGTTTTGGGATTTTTAGGTTTTAGGTTTTAGGGTTTAGGGTTTAGGGAGTCGGGGGTTTAGGGTTTAGGGTCTAGGGTTTTAGGGTTTAGGGTTTATATTTTTTCGGTTTTAGGGTTTAAAGTTGAAGATTTCAAGTTTTATACTTTAGGGGTTTAGGGTTTAGGGTTTAGGGTTTTAGGGGTTTAGGGTTTAGGGTTTAGGGTTTTGGGTTTTAGGGTTTAGGGTTTAGGGTTTTGTGTTTAGGGTTAGGGTTTAGGATTTGGGGTTTAAGGGTTCGGGGTTTTAGGGTTTAGGGTTTGGGGTCTTAGGGCTTAGGGTTTATTTCTTTAGGTTTTATGGTTTAAGGGTTTAGGATTTTGGGTTTTATAGTTTGGGTTTAGAGTTTTGGGTTTTGTACTTAGGGTTTAGGGTTTAGGGTTTAGGATTTCAACGTTAGGGTTTTAGGTTTTTCCATGTTAGGGTTTTATGGTTTTACATTTTAGGGTTTAGGGCTTGGGGTTTTAAGGGATCGGGGGTTTAGGGGTTTCGGGTTTGGGGTTTTGGTTTAGAGCTTATTTTCTTAGGTTTCAGGGTTTAGGGGTCTAAGATTTCAGGTTTTATTGCTTAGGGTTTAAGGTTTTGTGTTAAGGATTTGGGGTTAAGGGTTTAGGGTTTTATGGTTTACTGTTTGGGGTTTAGGGTTTAGGATTTTAGGTTTTAGGTTTTAGGGTTTAGGGTTTAGGGGTCAGGGTTTAGGGTTTAGGGTCTAGGGTTTTAGGTTTTAGGGTTTATATTTTTCGGTTTTAGGGTTTAAAGTTGAAGATTTCAAGTTTTATACTTTAGGGTTTAGGGTTTAGGGTTTAGGGTTTAGGGTTTTAGGGTTTAGGGTTTAGGGTTTAGGGTTTTGGATTTTAGGGTTTAGGGTTTACGGTTTTGTGTTTAGGGTTAGGGTTTAGGATTTGGGGTTTAAGGGTTCGGGGTTTTAGGGTTTCGGGTTTGGGGTCTTAGGGCTTAGGGTTTATTTTTTTAGGTTTTATGGTTTAAGGGTTTAGGATTTTAGGTTTAGAGTTTTGGGTTTTGCACTTAGGGTTTAGCGTTTAGGGTTTAGGATTTCAACGTTAGGGTTTTAGGTTTTCCATGTTAGGGTTTTATGGTTTTACATTTTAGGGTTTAGGGCTTGGGGTTTTAGGGATCAGGGTTTAGGGTTTAGGGTTTGGGGTTTTGGTTTAGAGCTTATTTTCTTAGGTTTTAGGGTTTAGGGTCTAAGATTTCTGGTTTTATTGCTTAGGGTTTAAGGTTTTGTGTTAAGGATTTGGGGTTAAAGGTTTTATGGTTTACTGTTTGGGGTTTAGGGTTTAGGATTTTAGGTTTTAGGTTTTAGGGTATAGGGTTTAGGGGTCAGGGTTTAGGGTTTAGGGTGTAGGGTTTTAGGGTTTAAAGTTTATATTTTTCTATTTTAGGGTTTAGAGTTGAAGATTTCAGGTTTTATACTTTAGGGTTTAGGGTTTTGGGTTTAGGGTTTAGGGTTTAGGGTTATAGTGTTTAGGGTTTAGGGTTTTGGGTTTAGGGTTAGGGTTTAGGATTTGGGGTTTAAGGGTTCAAGGTTTAGGGTTTAGGGTTTAGGGTTTAGGGTTTGGGGTCTTTGGGCTTAGGGTTTATTTTTTTAGGTTTTATGGTTTAAGGGTTTAGGATTTTTGGTTTTATAGTTTGGGTTTAGAGTTTTGGGTTTTGTACTTAGGGTTTAGGGTTTAGGATTTCAGCGTTAGGATTTTAAGTTTTCAATGTTAGGGTTTTATGATTTTACATTTTAGGGTTTAGGGCTTGGGGTTTTAGGGATCAGGGTTTAGGGTTTAGGGTTTGGGGTTTTGATTTAGAGTTTATTTTCTTAGGTTTTAGGGTTTAGGGTCTAAGATTTCAGGTTTTATTGCTTAGGGTTAGGGTTTTGTGTTTATGATTTAGGGTTAAGGGGTTAGGGTTTTCACGGTTTCACGGGTTTAGGGGTTTAGGGTTTAGGATTTTAGGTTTTAGGTTTTAGGGTTTAGGGTTTAGGGAGTCGGGGGTTTAGGGTCTAGGGTTTTAGGGTTTAGGGTTTATATTTTTCGATTTTAGGGTTTAAAGTTGAAGATTTCAAGTTTTATACTTTAGGGTTTAGGGTTTAAGGTTTAGGGTTTAGGGTTTAGGGTTTAGGGTTTTAGGGTTTAGGGTTTAGGGTTTAGGGTTTTGGGTTTTAGGGTTTAGGGTTTAGGATTTTGTGTTTAGGGTTAGGGTAAAGGATTTGGGGTTTAAGGGTTCAGGATTTAGGGTTTAGGGTTTAGGGTTTGGGGTCTTTGGGCTTAGGGTTTATTTTTTTAGGTTTTATGGTTTAAGGGTTTAGGATTTTGGGTTTTATAGTTTGGGTTTAGAGTTTTGGGTTTTGTACTTAAGGTTTAGGGTTTAGGATTTCAGCGTTAGGATTTTATGTTTTAAATGTTAGGGTTTTAGGGTTTTACATTTTAGGGTTTAGGGCTTGGAGTTTTAGGGATCAAGGTTTAGGGTTTGGGGTTTTGATTTAGAGTTTATTTTCTTAGGTTTTAGGGTTTAGGGTCTAAGATTTCAGGTTTTATTGGTTAGGGTTAGGGTTTTGTGTTTAGGATTTAGGGTTAAGGGGTTAGGGTTTTATGGTTTACTGTTTGGGGTTTACGGTTTAGGATTTTAGGTTTTAGGTTTTAGGTTTTAGGGTTTAGGGTTGTGGGTCAGGGTTTAGGGTTTAGGGTCTAGCGTTTTAGGGTTTAGGGTTTATATTTTTCGGTTTTAGGGTTTAAAGTTGAAGATTTCAAGTTTTATACTTTAGGGTTTAGGGTTTAGGGTTTAGGGTTTTAGGGTTTAGGGTTTAGGGTTTAGGATTTAGGGTTTTGGGTTTTAGGGTTTAGGGTTTACGGTTTTGTGTTTAGGAGTTAGGGGTTTAGGATTTGGGGGTTTAAGGGTTCGGGGTTTTAGGGTTTAGGGTTTGGGGTCTTAGGGCTTAGGGTTTATTTTTTTAGGTTTTATGGTTTAAGGGTTTAGGATTTTGGGTTTTATAGTTTGGGTTTAGAGTTTTGGGTTTTGTACTTAGGGTTTAGGGATTAGGGTTTAGGATTTCAACGTTAAGGTTTTAGGTTTTCCATGTTAGGGTTCTAGGGTTTTACATTTTAGGGTTTAGGGCTTGGGGTTTTAGGGATCAGGGTTTAGGGTTTAGGGTTTGGGGTTTTGGTTTAGAGTTTACTTTCTTAGGTTTTAGGGTTTAGGGTCTAAGATTTCAGGTATTATTGCTTAGGGTTTAAGGTTTTGTGTTAAGGATTTGGGGTTAAGGGTTTAGGGTTTTATGGTTTTACGGTTTGGGGGTTTAGGGTTTAGGATTTTAGGTTTTAGGTTTTAGGTTTTAGGGTTTAGGGTTTAGGGAGTCGGGGATTAGGGTTTAGGGTCTAGGGTTTTAGGGTTTAAAGTTTATATTTTTTCGGTTTTAGGGTTTAGAGTTGAAGATTTGGGTTTTGTACTTTAGGGTTTAGGGGTTTAGGGGTTTAGGGTTTGGGGTCTTAGGGGCTTAGGGTTTATTTTTTTCGGTTTTATGGTTTAAGGGTTTAGGATTTTGGGTTTTATAGGTTGGGTTTAGAGTTTTGGGTTTTGTACTTAGGGTTTAGGGTTTAGGGTTTAGGATTTCGGCG